>CM069545.1:47527526-48777526 GCA_035773235.1 Eospalax fontanierii
TCAGCAGGCAAAGTCTCCCACCTCCAAGCCAAATGGCCTGAGTTCCATCCCTAGGACCCACATGGTGGAAGGAGATAATTGGCTCCCACAAGTTGTCCTCTGATCTCTACACATGTACCATAGCATGCATACATATACATACATACAATTATACATACACACAGTAAATGAAATATAATAAAAATTTTAAAGAGTTTGCATGTCAGGTTCATTGGGAAGCTGATGATATTGATCCAGGGACCACACTTGAATAACCACTGTGCAGCTGATGAACACTGGGCGAAAGTTATGCGCTCTCTATGTTAATAGTTTCTCTCCTCAGCCTGGCCCCTTATAACTTGTGTTCTTCTCTATGCATATATTGTGCATTCAAAAAATAAAAGACACAGGCACAAATTCCAGCACCCACATGACAACTAACAACACTCTGTAACTCCAGGTTCAGGGGATTCAATGCCCTCTTCTGTCCTCTGCAGACATTATACAACACAGGTACACTTACACACATACAGGCAATAAATACCCTCACACATAAAATTAAAATTTTTTAAATTTTTTAAAACTCTCTTTTGCTGTCCTCCCTCCATTTGTCTCCTAAGCAACCAGGGGTTGTTTTGTTCTCAGAAGGAAGTTCCGGAGCTAAAAAGTAGGAAAAAACAGAAGGAGGGAGGGAGGGAGGGAGGGAGGGAGGAAGGAAGGAAGGAAGGAAGGGAGGGAGGGAGGGAGGAAGGAAGGAAGGGAGGGAGGGAGGGAGGAAGGGGAAAAGTCAGTGCCGTCTACTTGCAGCATCACCCTTGTCTGGGCTGTCATCCAAGGCTATACCACCACCCACTCTCACTGTGGCACAGCTGCACTTTCCTGGTGCTCCTGGTTCCTCTATCCAGCTCTGCCTCCACTGCAGTAGTACAGCAACAGTGTGAGAGCCACAAAAACGCCGTGAAAAACAACTTTCTCCCCTTCACCCAGTAAAATTCTTTTCACCCATTATATCAATCTATATTAGAAATACGTGGAACCTAAGATATATGATTGAGGGAACATTTGAACGTTGGTCATGGATCCTGCCCTTTAGAAGTGCACATTATAAGTCACCATGTTCCACATTCCATTTACAAATCAATATGCACTCTAAATGTCACAAAAGAAGAATAGATTATGCTTTGGGCTTAACTATTCATTTTGTAGGGCTAAAAATAATGACTCATAGTTCTACCACAGATAATGATATGCCCACTGTGTCTTCACTTGATTCATAAAATATAGTTGACAATGAAACATTTATTCAAATGACTCGTTTTTCCTGTTGCAGTAAGAAATCTCACAGAGGTTGTCCCCCAGCTCCTGGACCAGCTTCGTACTGTTGAACAGAAGCGGCCTGCAAGCAATGTTTCTGCCAGCATCCAGAGGATCCGAGAGCTCATCGCTCAGACCAGGAGTGTTGCCAGCAAGGTATGTGATGAGAGGTGTCATCAGTCTCTGAGCTCCATCATCAGAACTGAGCTCCAACTCCTCAGCAGCTGCTGAGGCCTGGAACCTTTCTACTGTATTATTTATTAGGGTCACATGAGAAGCTTTGACAAATAAGCCAGCTCGGCATGACAGCATGTGCTTCCCAGTCCCAGCACTTGGAGACAGAAGCACAGTCACAGCACATTTAAGGCCAGTCTTGTCTACATAGCAAATTCTAGGCCTTCCCAGCCTACTGAGCAAGATCATGTCTCAAAAAAACTACAAATAAGTAAATATATAAATAGTTTTTAAAGCAAAGTAGTTCCTTGTCTCAACATCAGATTGATAAAGACTTCAACACCTATAATATTCTGTTATTTGGTTATTCTAAGTATAGCCAAAATGAACAACCACATGATTCTATTCAATTCAACAAAGCTCATAAAGAAAATAAATCAAGTTAACCTTCAATAAAAAGATGCACTTCAATATTATAATTAATCATTTTATCAGCCGTGTTAGTGCAATTACCATATGGAAAAATCTTGCCCATCTGTCTCACCTTTTCAAGAATTCCCTAGTACAATGTGTATTATGTGAAGATTTTATTGATCACCCTGCAGGATTATCTGAGGAGTCCTGAGTGGAAGAAACTAAACAAAGACCTTGGTCTGAGAGTCTATTGCAGAGGCAGCCTAGCAACAAGACATCTACCACCAGCATTGGTCAGAGCACATCCTGGCACAACAATTAACCTTTTCAGTGTAGCAAAAGAAAGCATGTGTGTAGGCCTTTCTTCAGTTTGTTTTTATTGATTTATAGACCAGCTTCATTTTTACAACCAAATTATGTGGTTTTATTTTCTCAGCTAATAACTATACTGAACAGACTATTAGCCCTGAGGACTGATAGAGTGAGAAATCAACTATTTTATAATATTGGGGGTTATTCCTAGTAAATAGACCCAACTTTCAAGTGACTTTTAATTAATAGTCCTGTCTTACAAATTATCTTATTTGGATACTTCAGTGACTATTTCAGAAAAGACTGTCTTAAAGATACATTAAGAAATGACATTTTTAAGCTGGGTGTGGTGGCACTCATCTATCATCCAGAATTTGGGAAGATGAGGCAGGAGAATTATGAGTTTAGGGCAAGCCTAAGTTACATAAGAAATTTCCAGGACCATATAGTAAAACCCTGTCTGAAAGAAAGAAGGAAGGAAAAAAAAAGGACAGAAAGAAGAATCGTTTTAGAAACAAAGTTTCTGTTAGTGTTTTTTTTTTTTTTACTATTATTCAATGTTGTTTACATGGAGAAGGACATGGGAGTTCTAATCACAAAACAAGGCACTAAGCAAAGACTGTGCACAGCCATTGGTCACTCATTCAGCTCCAAAACATGGCATTGTTCATACACACAAGCAGCCTTCCTAGACTCTCAGTTTTCACAGAAAGGCTTCAGTCCCACATACTGCTTGATTGTTTGCTGAGATATATTGATCTCTACACAACTGACAACAGGAGACAGTCATGCTCCAGACACTGGGGACTAGAATCGTGAGCCTAGCTTATTATCAACATCAGCAAAATCAATATTAGTTGATGTAAATACATCTAATTATTAGAATGTTTATACAGACTGCACGGGTACACACATTGCCAAATGCCCTAAGAATCAGCAAATCAGATCAGTCCCTCATGTCATATTAGGCCTCTAATAATATGCCAAAACTGTGCTTTACCGTGATGCCTTTCTGAGAATCGTGACAAGAAATGGCTAAAGGAACTTCTTATCACAACTATTGTAATGAGAGAGCTAGGCACTGGAAAGTGCTTTATAGTTAGTATCTTGTTTTGTTCTCACAGCCTGTTTGCCATGCTGTTTTACAGCCGAGGGGACTGAATGCTGATAGGCTTGCCCGTGGTTGCCTAGTTATTAAGTGAAATAGCAGGTGGAAAACCAGAAGGCTGGGCCTAGACCCTGATTGCTCAGGTGTGCTTAGGATGCTGCTCACAGCTTCATTCTGTACTGCTTTCCTGATGACCTTGGGAGAAAGTACCAGTGCGTTAGTACCCAAGATGAGCTATACTTCTCTTAAACAATTCTTCCATTAATTATACAGGCATTGTGAATTGTGAGACCAATCAAGTGTCCCTGAGAACATAGTTCACTGTGGACGTCATGCTTATCTGCCTCTTTCAGCTTGGTCATCCTTTATTCTTTTGCCTTCTGCCCCTGTTGTAATCTAATCTAAAATTATTGTGTTGTCTGAAGTAGTTTCTCTAACAAGGCTCACCTCGTTATAAAGTGATGGAAGCAATAGTGCTCAGAGGTCCCTCCAGGACTGATGAAGGAGCATTGAGAACTGCGGGAGCAGTTCTCTTCTCTGTGCAAAGCGCTTTTTTACAGCTATTTTTTTCTTCTTATTTATTTATTATTGAATTTTTATGGCTTTCTTACAACATACTTTGATGGTATTCAGATGCCCTCCCGCCTCCACACTTCCTCTTATTGCTCCCCCACCACCCAATTTAATGTACCATACAGTATACATAATAAGGTCAGAAGAGTCTAGTTTGTGTTCCCAGATGTCCTTCATTGGGGGTCAGTCCCCTGGACTCTGGTTAACCAAGAGTCCCATCCATGAAAGAGACTGCCTCTGCCACTCTCAACAGCCATCAGTTGCCACAGTTTTCTTAGGTGGGGTTGGGGCTTCTTAACCACTTCTTCCTGTCTATGCTGGGATTCTTTCTGGTTTGAGCTTGCATAGGACTTGTGCATGTTATCACCATTGCTGTGAGTTTGTTTGAGTAACTGACCAGCTGTCTAGAAAACTCAGTTACCTTGTGATCTTACCACCCCTGGCTTTTACAATCCTTCTGCTCCCTCCTCTGCAATTATCCCTGAACCTTGAGCAGAGGAAGTTTGATATATGTGATATAGGTTTCCTATTCAAGGATGAGCACTCTGCAGTCTCTTGTTTTCTAAGAGAAACCCCCAGTTGCCGGTTTCTGTGTTAATCACCACCTGCTGCATAAGGAAACTTCTTTGGTGAGAGTTGAGAGGTGCACTAATCTATGGTATAACTTTGGGAGTCAGCTTAGTACAATAACTATTTAGTAGAAAGCTAGTATTAGGTTTTCTCCTATATCCTATGTAGCCTTGGGTTCCTAAGCTTGGTATCAGTGTCAGGTATGAGCTCCATACTATGAAGTGAACCTTAAATTCAAGTACAGAGTGGTGGGTTACTCCCATAATATTCGTGCCACTACTACACTGCTGAACATAGCTTGCCAGTCCGGTTGTTACTGTCGTTCACAGGATTCATAACTGGGTAGGGTTGGTCATTAGTTTTTCCTTCTAGTAGCATGCAGCACCTTCCAGCACTGTGAGTGGTAGCCGGTAAAAATGAGGTTCTGAAGTCAGCCCCAGCTTGATTTATCCCTTGTTTGTTCTACAGTTCATGTATGCAGTGTCTTCAGCAATAGGATCTTACCATCCAGTTCTGGTGGGTAACCAAGAGCAGGGGCAGTGGGATCCCTGGTCAACAGCTTCTAGAGAGGGAATCCACTCCTGAAATTGAGGGTTTTTTTTTCATTAGCCTATGATGTCTAGAAAGAGTATTGTCTCCCTGTTACAGGGTAACTCATTTTAATGTCTTTTCATAATGTATCTGTGCAGACTTTAAGAAGCTTCTCTAGTGGTAGGTCTCCAGACAGCTTTTCTAAAGGTCTTCGTTGTTACTTATCCCTCTCCATACTGCAAAGCCCTCTTAATGGAACAACTTTGTAACTCCAGATCCAAGTCTCCATGATGTTTGATGGCCAGTCGGCTGTTGAAGTACACCCCAAAACAAGTGTGGATGACCTGAAGGCTTTCACGTCCATCAGCTTGTATATGAAGCCACCAGTGAAGCAGCCAGAGCTGGCTGGGACTGCAAGTGCAGATCAGTTTGTCCTCTATCTGGGAAGCAAAAACGTAAGCACGTGGGGATTTAACGGAGGGGATAACCAAGCCGCCTCAGAGAACAAGCCAATTCTCAATCTGATAATAAAAGCTAGAAATCATTTTAATGGCAAGATGCAAGTCATGATTGAAAGGCAAGGGAGACCCTCTGTGGGGGGGGATGTTTCTGGATTACTTCCTCCCAGCACCCCCTTGTTAACTTGAATAAGGCTAAACAAAGCATTTGAAAGGCCTTTGGAATAACCTAGCCTGTGTATGTTGGTGCTGAATCCTGCTTGAAGAGGCATAGAAACTGGTTTCGTCGGGGTGCACTATATACCTGGATTAAGCTGACAGCACTATCATATTCCTGTTAGCCAACAAATATCACAAGCCCGAAGTTGCTTCCCCCTCCCCTGATCCACACTCCAGCCTAGGAAGCACTCTGATGCAGTCCTAGGGAGCTGATGCCAATCAAACAATCCAAGCCAGAAGTTGCTTGTATAGATAGTCTTTGGAGTGATGATTATGCTTTGAAGAAATAAAAATAGATAACACTAATTTGTAAGAATTCCACTTAAGTGACTCCTTGACATTTCAGGCCAAAAAGGAGTACATGGGTCTTGCGATCAAAAATGATAACCTGGTATACGTTTATAATCTGGGAACTAAGGATGTGGAGATTCCCCTGGACTCTAAGCCCGTCAGTTCCTGGCCTGCATACTTTAGTATTGTCAAGATTGAGAGGTAAGGGAACCTGTGACAGAGGGCTTACATATGGACATTTCATAAGAAATCCATCGAACACACACACACAGTCTTTCTATGGATGTTAGAAGCATTTCCTTTTTCTTCTTACTCTTTTTTCTCTGACTATTCCCATAGTCCTTTCTGAACGCCTTAGTGAAAAAGAAAATATTACAAAAAATTATCAAATAGCAGTCTGGTATCAGATCGTTTTACCTTGCCTTCATTTTTTCACAAGATGTCTCTCTTCTACTTTACCTTTATCTTTGATATTCTATGTGTGCTCGATAATGTGAAAATCAAACCACTCATTTTGTGGTAAAGTGATACTAACATTTTGACGCTATGAAAGTATTCTCTAAAAATTGTCAGGCTAAAAGAAGTGAAAACTCTTTTTCCCCCCCAGGGTAGGGGAACATGGAAAGGTGTTTTTGACAGTCCCAAGTCTCAGCAGCACGGCAGAAGAAAAGTTTATTAAGAAGGGGGAGTTTGCAGGAGACGACTCCTTGCTGGACCTGGACCCCGAGGACACTGTATTTTACGTTGGCGGGGTGCCTTCAAACTTCAAGGTAAGCTAGGCAGCTGTATTTGGCTAAGTACAAATCTTCAGTGGTTTTTTTATACAACCGTATACATCTGTAAGGACTGGAGGTGGAGGGAACTCTGATACTTCCCTATGGTCAACACTTGAAGATGAACTAATTTCATCCTGATATATGTAAAGGTAATTAATACTAATCCCAGAGTACTAATTACTGTGGTCTGCTACGAGAAGGCTTGTATTCTGGAGTACCACTGGCTTGGATCTAGACTCCAGCTTTGCAAATGGCAGTTTCAAAAGTGATTATCTCAGTTATAAAGGCACATTATAGAGTATCTGAGATAAGGGCGAGTAGAGCCTAAGGGAGAAGATGAACCCTGAAAAGGGTGGATAAAAGAGAGGCCCAAGATGTGGAGTCGATCTTGGTCTTCCGTCCCAGGACTATTGCTGACTAGCTGTAGTAAAACTGAGAAAGCACTGCTCGTTTTAGTAGTTTGCCAGAGAGCTGATACAAACTCTGGTCTAGGCAGGTGTTTATATCAATGGGTAGGTCCCTTTAACATGTAGTCAGCTTTATTTTCTGTTCTACAGTATCAGGATGGAACATGACCATGAGGCAATTGATTTTATTTCTCTGTTGTACAGCTCCCTGCCAGCTTAAACCTGCCAGGCTACTCAGGCTGCCTGGAGTTGGCCACTCTGAATAATGATGTGATCAGCTTGTACAACTTCAAGCACATCTATAATATGGATCCCTCCAAATCAGTGCCCTGTGCCAGGTAAGAGACCGTGGAGAGCTCAAAACCTTCAGAAGTCAGGCAGGAGCAGCTGGCAGGACAAGTGTGCGTCAATAGGCAGGTTCTTAAGCTTTTCTGTGGGGAAAGTACTTGTGAAACTGCACAGTTGCCAGTCCTGTGGCACATTCTTCAGTTTTCTCTGCCACAGAGGAACATGCACAGTATTAAAAATTATTGACTTTTTTGAAGCTTTGATTTAGGATTCCAGAGTCAGGGGTTTCCTTGAAGGCATTAGTTACTGGGGAATTCATTTAAAACGGTTCACTTAACTCACCTACAAATACTTCATTTCTTCCCTGCAGACAATGGGACTTCACTTAAAAGCCTTCAGGTCAATGGAAGATGCACTGAAAATTGGTTCAAAGTTCTCACTTGAAACATATAACCCAAACTGTAACGCTCTTATGATCCTGTGTTTCCATTTCAGAGACAAGCTGGCCTTCACTCAGAGTCGGGCTGCCAGTTACTTCTTTGATGGCTCCAGCTACGCCGTGGTGAGGGACATCACAAGGAGAGGGAAATTCGGTCAGGTGACTCGCTTTGACATAGAAGTTCGAACACCAGCTGACAATGGCCTTGTGCTCCTAATGGTCAATGGAGTGAGTAAAATTAACGTCCTACCTCCTCCTCTCTCTCTTTTGCTTTCTTGTATCCAACCACAGACCACCCTGCCCCGCCCCCAAGTTGAGTATGCCATGCCACCAAACTATCTAGTTTAGAAATAAAAATTGGATTTTTTGTCTTCAAGGAAGCTATGACAGCAATAAAAGCAACCTTAAGATTCGCTTCTCCACACTACATTTTAATAGAAATTAAATCAGCACCAATATCTAAATGTGCAGTGTATGTTTGTGTTTGTATGTATAAAGACATCTGTCCTTATAAACAGTACCTATGTGGTAAATGCAAACGTAAGTATACAGACATTCAAAAGCAGTGATAAAAATAAATCACATAAAGTAAAATTTTTACATGTATTTTTAAATATTTTAACAAAGTTAATTCTTATTAATGATACAAAAACTTCTGCTCTTATTCAGGATTATCTTAGTGACAACGTTAGTGAGAATTAGATAATTTAAAATGCTAAATATTTTTTAAAAATTCTTTTTCAAGTTTTTGTAATATAGTGATTCAAGAATATAATTCTACTCCACACTGAAGGACATTTAGGGACACAAATTGGACTCTATAGACCGTATTTTATATATATAATAGAGTACATTAAATTGAGTAGGCGGCAGTAAGGGGAGATATACAGGGAGCGGGATCTAAATATCATCAAATTACACTATATGGAAACTGAAAATCTCCAATAAAAAAATTAAAAATATATAATTCTAAATTCGCCAGGTGTGGTGGCACAGGCCTTCAATCCCAGCACTTGGGAGCTAGAAGGAAGCAGATCTCTGTGAAATCAAGACCAGCCTGGTCTACATAGTGAGTTCCAGGCCATCTGGGGCTACAGGGAAACCCTATCTCAAAAAGACCAAATATATATATATATATATATGTTATATATGTGTGTATATTATATATGTATGTTATATATAATTCTAAATTCATTGTATTTCATGGATAAGTTTTATTGGCTGTTATAACTGAATAGAATACCTCCCCAAAATAAAAAAAAAAACTTAAAGTATGTATCATTAGCTCTGCCTCCTAAACCGCACACATTTATTTAATTTCATGCTCCGATTGGCAGAGGTCATCTTTGATACTTGCCTGGTACATTTCTCCTTTTCCTGATGTCAGTTCTTGTCATTTTTGTAAACTTTAGTAAAAAGTCTCCAGTCCACTAAAAGTCTTCACTTCAAAGGTTTTTAAACAGATTATAAATCTCTCCCCACAAGAATTTTGAAAGTGCAGGTATGGCTTAGAGCTGTAACTAAGAGATTGAGATTTTCCAAGGGACTGACAGAGTCATTCAAGGGCGCTGTTTTCTGAGAATATTAAAAAATTAGAGATGAAGAAGAGTAAATATATATTTCAAAGTTTTAAAAAATAGTGACGATATAAGAGGTTTTGTGGCGAACACTAATTGTGTCATTTAATGTGATTTTATCTTTCACATGTGCATACATCAGCATTGCTTGTCTCTGTTCAGGTAACCACTCTCTCCTGCCCTCTCTCCTGGTTTCTCAGTTCAGCTAAATCTGACTGTACTTTCATCATGGCAGATGCTCCCATCTCACAGCTTCTTTCTTTCTACAGAGCATGTTTTTCAGTCTGGAAATGCGCAATGGCTACCTTCATGTGTTCTATGACTTTGGATTCAGCAATGGCCTTGTGCATCTTGAAGACACCTTGAAAAAAGCCCAAATTAATGATGCAAAATATCATGAGGTACAATCACTGTAGTTTGGGTGGTTTGGATTTCTACACTTAGATCTCTTTATCTAATCAGATGATCAAATGAAATATGTGGGCACTCAAACTGAACACTTTCACGTCTACAGTGGGGCTGATGAGCCTCATCTATTGAACCTCAGAAAGCACTTACTGACCTACAAAAGAGTCACTGGAAGGTCCCTTTTAATTAGAATGAATTCACTGACTAAAAGTCTCCTGCTATCTTAAACATCTTGATTAAGAGGATAGATCTCACATTATATAAGGTTAACACATACACACACACACACATGCACACACACACACACACATACACAAAGGGTTGCAATGAAGCTTTGGGAAATATTAGCTATGTCAGCTTGATCAGGCTGGTAACAAGAAGGGTGTTTTCATATGTCCAAATTTATCAAATTGTATAAATTAAATATGTGCAGTTTGTACATCAATTACACCTTAACCAAGCTTTTCTACAAAGGCGATAGATGCTTATAATTCCTTCACAGATCCCCTCAAGAAGAAAACAATAAAATACTAGATCTCATGGAAAAATTTTGCCTGAGCCGGTTCTCTTTCCATAAAGAATTTTATCCCAGAAAATATGAATTTCTAGTTATAAAAGAAATAGTTTTCATACCAGTGAATAAAAATGGAAATCTATTTCCCATCTTCTGAACAAATAAGAACAGAGTGGAGGATGAGCTTTAACAGCCAGAATAGTGAAAATGTATGTCTTCCAAAAACCATTCATTAGATAGATTCACAATACGTTATTTCTCCCAGATCTCAATCATATACCACAATGACAAGAAAATGATTTTAGTAGTTGACAGACGGCATGTCAAGAGTATGGATAATGAAAAGATGAAAATACCTTTCACAGACATCTACGTTGGGGGCGCTCCCCCGGAAGTTTTACAGTCCAGGTAAGGCTTTTTATTAAATATGTGTTCATTGCAAAGAATGTACTACTACTTATTTTGCTTTTGCTTTTACAGGCCCCTACAGGTATGCACACACACATTCACAGACCCACAGGCTAGTCCTTAGGACCTCCTTAAATCAGTGTCTCCTATGTGGCCTAATTCTCCAGGTGTGGTGGCCCACGCCTTTAATCCCAGCACTAGGGAGGCAGAGGGATCTGTGTGAGTTCAATGCCCGCCTGGTCTACATAGCAAGCTTCTTTAACGTAACATTACTTTGTGAACATGATCTAATGCAATATTTCTCCACCGCAGTGCTGTTAGTGTGACCAAGTGTTCATCTGAAATGCATTTAACCCACTGTGATCTTATCAAGACCAGTTTCATACTCAGTCCGTACCCATCGACGTGTTCTTGGGCACTTCCTATATACCAGACATAGCAGGTGTTGGAGTTAGAGTCGTGAATTTGAATGACATCCCTGATCTTACAGATAAAGCATTTTCTGCTTTCCTTTTGGCCCAGCAGTTCCACAGTTTCTAAGACCTATTTCCAGCTTTCCTTGGTTATAATGTGTTGCAAATAAGGGAAAGTCTGTTAGTCGAAATCTAGAAACCTGAGTTCAAATCCTAATTGAGTATTTGCTACAAAACATATTTTCTAATTTTTGTGAACAAGAATTGACTATATATATATAATTTATATATTTTTACATTTATATATATATATATATAAAATCAATTCCCTGAGGTTGAATTTCATAATTACCTATAAAAGAGAACTATCATTTTATCCATCTACTCAATTATTATAAAGATAACACATGGTAATGTAAGTTAAGGAATTTTGAAGAAGTAAACAAGTAGCCTTGAGTGAGAACAAAGTCTTCTATAGACAAAGGTTTTACATTGCTGTAGGTTTATCAAAAGAAGGATTAGACTATGAATGATATTAAAGTCATTACAAACCGCGATAGTAAACTCAGACTCCATAGCATGCATATGCAGAGTGCAGCAGCCCAGCTGTACTAGCAACGACTGGTTTTCTCTTCTAGGACCCTACAAGCACACCTTCCTCTAGATATCAACTTCAGAGGATGTATGAAGGGCTTCCAGTTCCAAAAGAAAGACTTCAATCTACTGGAGCAGACAGAAACCCTAGGCATTGGTTATGGTTGCCCAGAAGACTCTCTGGTAAGTACCATTCATTCAGAGCATCTTCACAGGTAAACATAAAGCTCTCCACAGCTGGGAAAGCCCTTTTCCATTTCTCTGAGATCCTGGATACACCTTGGGTTTCTGTCTGCTGCCAGGAGACAGAAGACTCACTAAGCTGGAAAGGCTTATGAGGTTCCTCTAACCTGTGCAACTGCTGCAGTTCTCGGTGGGTGAGACATCCAAAATCCAGAGAGACTGCTGGAATGCCATTGGTCACTGGGTAAATGAAATGGAGAAACTGAAATCCCAGATGCCATGGGAATAGAGCAGAAGGCTGTCATATCTGAATTCCAGCATAAAGCAAAATTGAAACAAACTAATTATCGACTAGCAAGCAAGGCTCTTTTTTTCTGAAACAGATGTAAAAATTCATTAATTACCAAAAAAAAATTTGTTTGCTTTTTTGTCACACAGATATCTCGCAGAGCATATTTCAATGGGCAAAGTTTCATTGCTTCAACTCAGAAAATATCTTTCTTTGATGGCTTTGAAGGAGGTTTCAATTTCCGAACACTACAGCCAAATGGGTTACTATTCTACTACGCTTCAGGGGTAAGTACTTGTTTTCCTCTGAAGAGACTTTTTGTGGTAATTGTTTTGGCTTACCAAAAGTAAGTTTTATGAATGTTAAAAATGAAGTTTGAAGGACTTAAGAGGTGGCTCAGCAGTTAAGAGCACTGACTGTTCTTGCAGAAGACCCAGGTTCAAATCCCAGCACCCACATGGCAGCTAACAACTGTCCATAACTCTAGTTTCAGGAGATATGACATCCTCTTTTGCCCTCTGCAGGCATTGCACTTACATACATGCAGGCAATACACTCATACATATAAAAATAAATAAAATGAATTTTTGCCTGATGCGGTGTCCCATACCCTTAATCCCAGCTCTCGAGAAGCAGAGGCAGGGTCTGGAGAGACGGCAGTTAAGAGCACCGGCTACTTTTACAGAGGACCTGGGTTCAGTTGCTAGCACCCATATGGCAGCTAACAATTAACTTGTTCATAACTCCAGTTATAGGGGATCTGATATCCTTTTCTAGTCTCCATCGGGGCATTACAGGCAGGCAAAACACTCATACACATAAAATAAAAATAAATATAAAAAATGTAAGACTAAAAATTGTATTATGTGACGTATTATACATTGAGTTTTCAAGCTGGCGTTTATAGCCCCACCCTCAGGAGTTGATGGCTAGAATTCAGGGGATCTATAGACTCAAATGGGGAAAATTATCTTTATTTTTTCTAATTAAAATGTAACCTTTACTTCTATCTTGGGTATGGCAGCAAACCGCAGTAGTATTAGCAGTCCCTCTGACTTCATTATTGAAAGAAATCACAAATGCTTTTCACTTTACAGTTGTCACAGATATTTGAAAACATTCTTCTCATTTTGACTAGTTTCAAACCATAGAAGCTATTAAATCTGTTTGATCTCATCTCGTGCCTTCATAAGGAAGAGCATTACTCTATCACAGATCTATTGCTTTAACTTTTGAAAACAGTATTTCAGTGTAAGAGGTTCCTTCCTGATCCTGCGTGTTTTGTCTTAAAGATTTTTAAATACTGCTTTATGAAGGAATCCACAAGTATTTCCAACTTACCACAATCATCTACAGCACACAAAAAAATAATAATAGTAGTAATAACCTCTGCTTGCATGTTAAGGACAAACACATTTGTGATTTAGTTTTTTTTCTCTTTTTGAGACAGGGTCTCCCTGTAGCCCCAGCTGTCCTGGAACTCACTATGTAGACCAGGCTGGCCTTGAACTCAGAGATCTGCCTGCCTCTGCCCCTGCCTGCCCACGTGCTGGGATTAAAAGTGTGCGCCACCAAGCCTGGCTGTTTGTGATTTAATTTATAAACTTAAGAGAAGTTACACACTTCTTTGCCCTTGGGTTTATAATAAAACAATCAAGCTCACCTTATAAAACTGTTATTTCAAGAAAAAAGGACTCAACACTGGAGAGATGGCTCAGCGTTTAAGAACACTGGCCGCTCTTGCAAAGGTCCTGGGTTCAGTTCCCAGCACCCATATGGCAACTAACAACTATCCATAACTCCAGTTCCCAGAAGAATTCAGCGCCCTCGTCTGTCCTCCACAGGCAGTGCACAACAAGGATGTACTTACATACATCCAGGCAATACACTTATAAACATAAAATAAAATTAATAAAATATTTTTTAAAAAGAATAAAGGACTGGGATTATGACTCAGTGATAGTTTGCCTAACCTGTGAGGCCCTGAGTTCAATCTCCATTACTATGAAAATAAATAAATAAATATGAAGAAGTTTGGTGATGCAAAGTTACAGATGATACAGCTCTGGAAAGGTGTGCAAGTCATAACACAATTTTTGAAAGCAACTTTTACTTTATATACTTATTTATCACCTTTTTGAAATTTATTTATTTTGTATGTGTGAAGCATACATGTACATGTGTGTATAGGTTCGAGTACACATGTGGAAGCCAAAGGACAATCTCAGGTGCTGTTCTTCCTCAGGAGTCATCCACCTGGAGATTTTTATTTCTGAGACAGAGTCTCTCACTGACTAAGCTGTCTGGTTAGCCATCAAGCCTTGGAAATCTACCCATCTCCACCTCCCAGTACTAGGATTACAGGAGTGCGCCCCCACGTTCCGCTTTTTATGTGGGTCCTAGGGATCAAAACGAGGTCCTCGTGCCTACGCACCGACCCCTCAGCTACCTCCCCAGCCCTCTCACTTTTATATCCAATTTAAATCAGCAGCATCCATGAGAACTCACAAGAAGTATTTTGTGGCACTTCTGTCCCTGCAGTATGCCTCAGATTACCCTGGTTAGTTAAATAACTTTTGACACAAAAATATACCGTTTCTGCATAAAATTCTAGGAGTTTGTAGGCTGAGGGTGACTTTAGAAGTCGGTGCCCATACAAGGAAAGGAAAACAAGCTCATCATTTGCCAGTATTTTGAAACAAATGGTCTGTTTTTTGAAATTTCTCTTCTGCTTCTATGCATGAAAAAGAAATTTAAAAATCACACTAGCAAATTAATTCTGGTCTAGTAATCTACCTACATCCTCCAAATACTGTATTTTCAAAGGGATCAAATGGGATTGAAAAGGCAGAAATGCTTGGATTAGGAAAGTCCTTCAGACTGAAACATCATTTCCCATTAAAAAAAAAATCACCAAAACTTTCAATTCAGTGCTTCCTCTCTCAATATGGGAATTACATTACAGATGTGTACTTCCACATCTGGGATTCTACGTGGGTTCTGGGACTCTGAACTCAGTTCATCAGGCTTGTTTGTAGGACAAGTACTTTTACCTGCTGAGCCATCTCCCCGGCCCTGAAATATGTCTACATTTATAAGTAGCTCCAATACAGATCATTATTGTTACTATTCACAGAAATTATCTTACAAGCAGCTTTCCCACAGTATTGCTTATGCAATACTGTTAAGTAAATATTGAAAGCACGTCCACTGTTCTTCCTGGACTCCCTATATAAACACCTATTCTTGCATTTCAGTCCGATGTGTTTTCCATTTCATTGGAGAATGGTACTGTCATCATGAACGTAAAGGGCATCAAGGTTAAATCGGCAGACAAGCAGTACCATGATGGACTTCCGCACTTCGTCACTTCCTTTGTCTCACTCGAAAGGTACAGCTCCCCACTTTGTGTCCTTCCCATCAAGATACTTCTCTGCACGGTGTGATGTGCATCTGTCGAATGCCACTGTGCCCCTAGGCTGTTCTACTGCTTTTCTAGTATTCCAAAAAGCAGTGGAAGAAACAAGTTACCTTCTTCCCCCAAAATGATATTAATTTCCAAAACTACCAAGTAAACCATCAGAAAGCTGCTTGGGAAAATGTAAGCGGTTTATTTATTTATTATTTTATTTATTTATTTATGTATTTATTTATTTTCTTCAATAAAAATACCAGCTGTCCTCTCTGTAAGGGCAGCATGTACTCAGGCTGCTTAATGAACTGAGTGTGATTTGTTGCTTGTAGAAGGAGCTCAGCAAACACTGGTCTTCCTTAAATTTTGAAAAGCAAAGGATTCTTACATTTATGGCCACATTTTGAAAGCTCTAACTTTAAAATGTGATACTGAATTTCTTTTTCATAATAACAAAGTTTTTGAAATACGAAAGAGGCTTCTATTGTAGACTGCTGGCCTGTCTCCTACCGTGGAGCTCGCCCATCAAATCGAACAGTGGTACAGTTTTTCTACACTGTCTCTAATAAAGATAAGCCACCGAATTCACTGCACGGTGACAATAGTCTCCCACAAACGTGACTAGATGACCTCCATAAGGTAGTTCTGTTTTCTCCACCAAAACAACCTTACTGGGGAGGTCTAAATTCCAGCCTACGTTTGGAGAGTCCTTGCATACACGGATGCTTAACTATGTTATCCTGGCCTTCACGAAGGTGATGTTATGTTTCACCCCCTTGAATAAACCTGCTTATTTAATTTAGAGTAGAAATAAGGCAAAATGGTGGCTGTGTGGTGTGAAAAAGCTTGTTCCTTTGCAGATATGAGCTGGTAGTAGATACAAGCAGATACAGGAGTAAGAATACTCTGAAAGGGAAAACGGAACAAACCGAAGCAAGTGAAAAGAAGTTTTACTTTGGTGGCTCACCTGTCAGTCCCCAGTATGCTAACTTCACTGGATGCATAAGTAATGCCTACTTTACCAGGTATAATACTTTTATCATTTGCAAATGTGCCTTATTTATAATATTCCATGAAATAATAGAAATATTTGCACTGGTAAAACTGAAAATTATGAAATTTACAAAGTCACTAGAGGGTAATGACTAAAAGACCATACGCTTGAACAACCGACATACTTATGTTTGTCCTTGCTCTTTTATTCCTGGATGACCCTAGCTAAGCAAAACTTCATTTCTTCACCTGCAAAATGCGGATAACAATGGTGTCTGTTTGGTAGGCTTGTCATAAGGAATATACGAGATAATACACATCAGGCACAGCACCTGGCATAGAATACGTGATAAATAGTAAATGAGATTTTTTTGTGTGTATTGATTATTAATGGTGTACTAGGGATAAACATAGCACAGTCCTTGCTCAGAGTTTAAGAAAGTCTTAATTTAATGCACGACTTTTTTTAAAAAGCCATTAATATTGGTCCTTAACAGGACTGAAGAGATGGCTTAGGGGTTAAGAGCACTAACTGCTCTTGCAGAGGATTTGGGTTTGATTCCCAGCATGCACAGGTGGCTAACAACCATCGATGACTCCAGTTCCAGAAGAAGCCAATGCTCTCTTCTGACTGCAGGCATTGCACAACACTAGTGCACTGACATACGTGCAGGCAATACGCTCATATGTGTAAAATAAAAAGGAATAATAAATAAATTTTTTAACTATATAGGTCCCTAACAAAGACATTAAAGGTGTTTAGAATACAAAAATAAATAAGGGAGAAATTGAATACAGACAAAAACTGCAGGCATGGTCCTGGTCATCCAGAGTGTATTAAAGGGAAGGATGTTCATCAGTCAGACTGTGGAATGCCAGAAATATAGTTGTTACGTTGTTGAATTATAATTTCAAGGATTCTTGTTAAGACAGGTAAGGTTAGGTCATACCCAAGTGTACATGTTGGTGTACATGCACACATATATTTTCAGTGTCATTGTTTTTGCCATCTTTTCATTATATTCTGGACAGCATTTTTTAGAGTTCTTTCCCCTCCCCCAGTCGCAGGCTGGATAGAGATGTGGAAGTTGAAGATTTCCAGCGGTATTCTGAGAAGGTCCACGCCTCACTTTCTGAGTGTCCCATTGAGTCGTTACCATTGTTTCTCCTCTACAAGAAAGGAAAAAATTCTTCAAAGCCTAAAGCAAGTCAGAGAAAACAGGTAAAAAGATAACTCTGTGCAGAACTCACAGCTCCCCCCATGCTGCAGACATACAACCCCAGACATCCTGCTTTACAGAATCTGCTCTGGTTTACATAAAAGAGGATTCCTGCAGTATCAGATATTCCAGCTCAGCAGCTTGTTACATCAGTTACTGGTCTGAGGGGAGCACTGAGTCAGTGCTCATGGACTTTTCGTCATACCTCCCGCTGCTTTTCATCACAGGCAGTCACAATTGCTCTGCTCTTAACAATTCGCATGTATAATGATTGTTTAGTGCACTGTCTATTCCAAGCCGCTTTGTCTAATAATTTCAGCCCTTTCTTACAACCAGGAAAATAATGAAAGTTTGTGTTCTTTTCCTGTTCTGCCACCCACATGCACAGGTGGATTGCAACTATTCCTGCTCCCCCAGCAAACTCTAAAACCCTATTCTCTGACTGTTGGTCTTTCTTATTTACTCCTCAAATGAGCATTTCTTGTTTTCATTCCAAATGAAACCCCTAGTTCTTTCTTGCTCTTTCAGCTTAATACACCCCATCTCCTCCAAGACACAGTTTTAACAAAGCATTGTCCGAACCCCCATCCAGCCCCAAGCCTTCATCACGTTACCATGTGAATTACTGCAATAGCTTCCAAAGGGTGCTTTTTGTTTCTACATTGTTCTGATAGTCTGTCCTCTATACAGCATCCAAACCCTTATAAAGATAAAACATTCATGTCACTCCCCTAATCAACGTGTCCCTGTCCCACTGCTCTCAGAACAAGAGCCCAAGCCCCTGCAAGTCAAAATAGGTTCTGTGTGATCGGCCTCCATGTCCCTCTCTGATTTATTTCTTCACTTGCCCACTTCATTCATTCTTCCTGCACCAGCCTCTTCGTTGCTCTTCATTACTCAAACAGCCACATTCCCTCCCTCCCTTAGGATCTGTATTCAGTCTTTCACTGTCCCCACACAAACATCTGCATGCCTAATTTCTCCTCCTCCTTCTAGAAACTCAGCTCCTATCTGCTCAGTGAGACCTGTCTTCCTCACCTCTTTACTCCCGAAGTCTATCTCCTGCCTCCCACCATTACAACTGATCTCTTTTGCCTTTTTCTATTTCCCATAAAGGAAAAGCATAACTACCAAGATGCATGTAGCTTACAAAAAGATATACCTTCAATAACTACCAAGAAAAACTGGAAGCCTCTGGTTTAAATTTTCATCAAGACTGGATTAAAAGATTAGGATTATAGGGCTGGAGAGATGGCTCAGTGGTTAAGAGCACACGGGCTTTTCTTGAAGAGGACCCAGATTCAGTTCCCAGTATCCATATCATGGCTAACAACCCTCTGTAACTCAAATTCCAGGGGATCTGACACCCACTTCTGACCTCCATAGGCACTGTACAAAAAGAACGCACTTACATACATGCAGGCAAGACACTCATATACATAAAATAAAATAAATATAATAAATAAAATATTTTAAAAGATGAGAATTATATTGATTTATTTTCACAGTGATTTCCTAATAGTCCATTTATGCACTTACTATAATTTACTTAGCCATTAATAGTCTTTCAGTTGTTCACATCTATTTCTTTTTGTGGGTGAAGATTCTTCTATGTCTTTGAGACATAGCTGAATACAGTTTGAGGATAGATTCCAGGAGGCAGAATTACTGGATCAAGGTAAATCACTTTCCCTAAATGTAACACTGATTTATATTCCCCATGGGTGTTTGAAAATATCTGTCCCCAAAGTTGTGTTGCCATCTTAAAAGTTTTTTCTGAGTTTTTGTTCCAAACTTAATTGGGAAATTTTGGTCTGTAACTTAATAATGAACACTGCATGTCTTAAAATAGAATCACAATCGGTAACTGTCCAACTGCTCTCTTCTGAGAATTGGTACATCTTCTGGTTTAGAAGTGTGACACCTGTCTCCCTGGATATAGATGATTGGATGAGTGTCCATCATGTGAAATGAGCTGGACTATGAAATTTTCTTCCTCAAGAAAGGAATCCAGAGAAACTAGCCTGTTCTGGCCATTAGTTACAGAGCATGTAAACCTCAGGGCTCTGTGTTAACCATGCATAGAGAAAGAAAGCAACTTTATAAAACGTATCAAGGCCAGAAAGTTGTCCTTCAGAGAAAAAAATGAAAACACATCTGAGAAGAGAAGCTGAGATACTAGAAACCTCCAGAAAAGACTCTATCTGGATTCTTTCTAGTTTTCCAAATCCTGGTGGGATCCTGCAGTACCTCTCTGGACTGTGTACGAAACCTCCGGATCCTGATTGCATACCCCCCCCTTCTCTCCAGTAGCTCATCTAGCTCTGCTACGATCTGACACACATAAAGAAATTAGACTAAATTAAAACCAGCACCACCGTTAGCATTGGAACTCACACTGTCTCCGAGAAAAAAAGTTGCTCTGGTGAGGTCAAAGCCTGATGGAATCCAGTGAGAATCTGCACACATGTATCTGTTAAAACAGTGAACTGAATTCTGCATTAGTAATGAAGTAATTCAGCTATAACTTATCTTCTTAATCATTAGTAAAAACATATATTCACAGAAAATCTAGAAAATTTGCTTGCCATACAGAAAGATATTCATTAAATTGTGAAGTAGAGGAGAGAGAGACAGACAGAGACAGAGACAGAGACAGACAGAGCCTACCTCATCCATTATTCCCACACTGGAGCAGACAGCACAATTTGTCAGCTGAGATTGTCAAGGTCCAATAGCCCTGTGCTTGCTCTGCCTGTAGAGCAGTTCCAGCTCTCCTTTAAGTAAAAGAGTCAGATCTCCTCCACTGAAACAAGAAGATGGAGGAGGCAGAGTTAGGAGAAATCCATAGCCCCTATCCACCCTGATTCTTCAGGCCTTCTGCAAAACATTTCCGTCGGGTTCCCTCAGTGAGACAGAGATGCTCATCTTGCCATTTATAAGATCCCAACAAGATGGGAATATAGCATGGATTTGGAAGAAATTTCTCAAGGTGTATCAAAGAGTAAGAGTCTTTCAGCCGCCTCGCTCCAGCCCCATCTGGTCACTCTTGGCTTGAAGCTATGCCCATTATTTGTAAGTGAGGGCCTGGACCCAAAATTGAAGATAAATAGGTGGATTTCCTCCATCCAAAAGAGAAAGCTTGCCTCTGTGGCAATGATTGGATGTCTGAGCCTGATAAACTGAGGAAGGGAAGGAAGGGTGTTAGAACCAGGCAGGCTTTCCTCTAGGAAATGTTGGTCTTTGGTTCCCCCACCTCCTTTCTCTAACCCCCTACCACTGTGGGAATCCCCACTGCCAGCACTCCCCTGAAAGAGCCTCGGGAGCAGGGTAGTGTACAGCCCATCTGCCCTTTAATTAGTTAGTACACCGCTGTATCTGGATTCTGAGGATAATTCCAGGGCTGGACTAAGGTACTGATGTTTTTGGAGGTCTTTTCTTTGTTCATATGTTGAGTTTCATGGCCTCTCTTTCCAGTCTTTATTCTATCTTCCTGAAATTCCAGACCGCTTTGTTCTGCTCATGAAATCACCACCCCCCACCGCCCCCACCCCCCACCAGATGCCAGATTTCCAAAACTGCTGTGGATTTTTTGTATGGCTCATGCCGTAATACTGAACCAAACCTTGTCTTGCATTACCCTGACTTATCTGTGTTCTGCCAGGTTCTCCTGTCTTCCCTGTTGCCAAGCATCTCTCCTAGTAGCTTCCTCAGGTACTTACAAGCAGTCTTCCTGGGAGGGTCAGAGTGCACCACTCCCTGCTTTCAGAACTTTGGGTGGATCCTCACCACCTAAGAATAAAATGCAACCCCCGGCACATCATCCAAAGTCCTTTCTCTCTGTCCCCAACCTGATTCTCGGCTTCTCTTTATACACCTGTATCTTAAAAACCAGTAATCATCAACTCCCACCTTCCCATTTCCCACAGAAGGCATGCAAACATGTATTTCTTTCCTCTCCCCGCTACCAATCCAGTATTCAATATTCAATAAATCTTTGCTTGAATATGTGAATAAATGATTAAGTGCTTAGATTTATTTGCACTTTTATTTTGCTTCAGAAATTAAGACTAAGTAATCATTAAATATTAACCTATAGTTTCATAACGCTAATGTGACATGGCTGCCCGTGAGAGGATTTTATTGATTGATTCTCTTGGGGTTATTTCATTGCCAACTGTTTCCATTTTTTGCTATTATTCAAGATGTGAGCTTAATTTAAATGATAGAGTGGGTCTTACAGCTTCACTCTCATGCTGTTTCACAATCACAGATGAGAATTTTAGGTTTGTTAACATGCTGTGCTGTTATTGATACTATCATTTGTTTTTAGTGACAGAGAGAAAGAAGAGAGAAGCCTACCACGTCAGGGATGGAAAATATGCAAATAATAGCCACTTTATTAAATTTGCATTATTATTAAGGGCAAGAACCTCACAAATGGATGTTTGTTACTCGTTACATCACTCTTCTCGTTCTATATCCTCACTTGTTTCCTGCTGTTATAGGGAGAGAAAAGTAAGGATGCACCTTCATGGGATCCAGTTGGTCTGAAATTTCTAGAACAGAATGCTCCAAGAGATTCTCACTGCCACCTTTCCAACAGCCCCAAAGCAATAAAGCATGCCTATCAATATGGAGGGACAGCCAACAGCCGCCAAGAGTTTGAACACTTAGAAGGAGACTTCGGTGAAAAGTAAAGTACCACACTATACTACCAGAAACGTGATGCCATGCTCTGTCTTTGTTTGCCACAGGATGTCCTTTTCCTATCTTTCCTTTCAGTGCCATCTTAATCCTATTATTTTATTGTCAAAGTACATACTAAAACGGCATTCTCCCAGGAGTTTGCCATATTTGATCAAAGAAAAGACATGCTAATCAAAGAGAGTTTCGAGAGGCCCATCATCTTGAGATCACCTTCCCTCCCCACACAAGTTACTTTCAGATTGTCAATAAGAACGCCCTCAAACTGCTGGTTACAGAAAATTCCAACGCATGTACACCTGTGACCCCAGCTACGTCAAGCCTCCTCACTTCTTCCCAGTGCTTCACAAATCCTAGTATTATACCTCTGTATTATACAAGCAGTATTATTTCTGTGAAGTTTCCTCTCTGCATAATGAGGACTCGCTAGTATTCATCCACAGAGATAAGCTCACTTAATGTGTGGGATTTTAGTGTTTACTCATTTTCTTCTTTTTTAAGAAGCATTTTTTTGAATTTTTTAGAATTTCATTCAAAGTATTCTGATAGTATTCGGACAGCTCTCCGTGCCCCCTGCTGTCCCCTGCCTGATTTCATGTCCTCAATTATTTTTATATGCAAAGTTTTCTTTGAAAGTTTAAATTTTTAAATATTTTATTGAGTTTTTGTGCATTTCATACAATAGGTCTTTACCAAATTTAGACCCCTCCCTCCATCTTCTCCCCCTCTCTCAGATTCCCCCCACTGGATTTCATGCATTCTGTTGTCATATATGCTAAGTCCTATTTGGTCAAGCATTTGTACCCAGATGACTCCCGGTGAAAGTTCATCCACTGGAGTCTAGTCAGCCTTTCTAGAATGACTCCCTTAAAGAAGATCTACTCTCCCTCACCCAGCAGTAATCAGTTGCCAATAGTTCTTCAGCTAGGATTAAGGCCTGCTTCCCATTTCTCTCATTCTATGCTAGGCTTTTGCTGGTTGAGTCAGCATGGATCTTGTACATGCTGACACCATTGTTTCAAGTTCATATGAGCAAGTTCTCAGTGCCCTGAAAGCCTTCGTTACCTTACGTTCATGCACCAACCCTGACTTTTTCAGTCTTTTCACCCCCTCTTTTGTAAGGGTCTCTGAGCCATGGGTATGGGTGAGATTTAACATAGAAGTCCCATTGAGGGACAGGCACTCTATAGTGTCTTGTTCTCTTAAACGTAGCCAGTTATGGCCTTCTGCGTATGAGGAAGCTTTGCTGGTGAGAGTCGAGGGATGTGTTAATAGTCTACTCCATGTTCCACTATGCTCCATGAGCCGTAGATGTGGAGGTTCCACTGGAGATATGTCACTTAGGGCTGGGCATCTCTCAGTCATATATTTTCTGCGTGTGACCAGTTGTGGAACTCTGTTATGGCCTCCATCTCTTGCAAAAAGAAGCTTCTTTGATGAGTGCTGTATGATATACTTGTCTGTAAACATAAAGATCCATATTTTTTAAGGCTTGTCAAACCTAATCTGACTCCCCAAAGGCCCTTCAGTGTGGGTTCATCCCCTGGAGCCTGGTCAACCTACCCTGCATCACACCCTTAAAGAAAACCGACTCCCCCTCTTCCAGCAGCTCTCAGTTCCCAACAGTTCCTCAGCTGTGGTTGAGACTTCTTACCCACCTTCCCCTACCGCACCCGGCTCTATGCTAGGAATTTGTCTGACCCAGTTGCTCTGAATTTCTACAAGAAGCCGTCCTGCTGTCTGGAGAACACTGTTGCTTGTGGTCATTCACCATCTTTGGCTCTTACAATCTTTTGTGTTTACTAATTTTCAAAGCAAGACACCATAACGTCCTTAACCATGACAAAACTTTGTTAAGTGTGGAATATATGCCTGTTGTATAAGAAAGTACAGAAGAATTTACGTTTTTGACATAGCCGTGCTCTCCCAATACTTGCTAACTAATAGTGAGGGGTAATTGTAACAAAGCTGCTTGGGTTCTTCCTCATGTCGTTTTCCTTTGAGGAGTTGAAGGTTATTCTCAGTCTCGTTTTACATATGGGAACTTCTCGTTTACCAGATCCCACTTTTCCATTCGGCTGAAAACCCGTTCCTCCCATGGCATGATTTTCTACGTCTCAGACCAAGAAGAGAATGACTTCATGACTCTTTTCTTGGCCCATGGTCGCTTGGTCTTCATGTTTAATGTCGGCCACAAGAAACTGAAGATTAGAAGCCAGGAGAAATATAATGACGGGTTGTGGCATGATGTAAGTTGAATGCAAAGAATAGCATTATCAGTAAATATTAGCCATTGTCCAAGGGACTGGTGCTGATTCTCTACCATTAGCCTTGGTAGAAACAGCCATGCTAAAATTCTGCTGCTATGCACTTAGAGTTCAATTTCAAGATGTCATTAAATCCATATTTTAAAAATCTCAAAACATATTTTTAGTAGTTACAGCCTGAGTACTATTATTTTAAACAAAAGGTCAGTCACTGGCATAAGCTGTTTTGGTTTCTAATGAATTATCACTTTTTTCCCACTAGTGATAGG
Source organism: Eospalax fontanierii (assembly GCA_035773235.1). NCBI lineage: Eukaryota > Metazoa > Chordata > Mammalia > Rodentia > Spalacidae > Eospalax > Eospalax fontanierii. Next base: position 47,552,634 of record CM069545.1, read on the forward strand.
TTCATAATTTTAACTATTACTAAATGTCATTTATAGGGTAATCTGTAGAAGGCACAACGTGAATAAACTACTTAGGAAGACAGGCTATACCGAGGGGACCCCTAAATGTTGGAAGTAACCTGGAGGTATGGGGTGGCCAGAGTAAGGCAAGATGTGTTACAGTTAATTATGAGAACCAGGAAGGAGCGAGAAAGCGCGAGTGGCTTGTCAGCCCACGGGAAAGCGCATGCGCTTCTCAGCCAGGAAGTGTTTCCAAAAACTCTGCTAAAAAAAATAATCTCTACTCAGAAATTAAACCTATCAATCTGACTCATGACCATAGAGAGATGGCTCAGAGATTAAGAGCACTGGCTGCTCTTGCAGAGGACCCAGACTGGGCTCCCAGCACCCATATGACAGCCAACAACTAACTCTCTGTAACTCTAGTCCCAGAGCATCCAACACCCTCTTCTGGCCTCCACAGACATTACACACATGTGATGTACTTATATACATACAGGCAAACTCTTGTACACATAAAATAAAATTCAATTTAGGGATCAGAAAACACAAGAACACTTGCTCTAATACATGAAGTCCTAAACCTGAGAAGAGCTGGAAAAACCACACCAGCATGTATAAAGTAAGAAGACCTAGAGACAGTTCGCAATAAAGATATGCTGTACTACAAAGACAGGATGAAAGGATAAAGAATCTCACATTTCAAAAACTAGATTGCCGGAAGCCTACTATGCAGCAGAAAGACAAGTTCTGACCTTCAGAGATAAGCCATGTTTGTAGGAACTTTCTTCAGCTTCCCCATGGCATTGCGATTGCAGGGCTGGGAGGATACTCAACACAGACTTTCCCCAGTCTTGGAACGTGCCAAACAAGTGCTGTTTTCTTCTGTCTATCCAGGTGATATTTATTCGGGAAAAGAGCAGGGGCCGATTGGTCATTGATGGTCTGCGAGTCCTAGAAGAAAGTCTTCCCCCAAGTGGAGCAGCTTGGAAAATCAAGGGTCCTATTTATTTGGGAGGAGTGGCTCCTGGAAGGGCTGTGAAAAATGTCCAGGTAAGCCAAGCTTGCTGAGGTACAGCCACTGACTTTAGAACCCAGAGATCACTGATTCCCAATCTGAATTTTACAGAGTAGGAAACTGGAGTAAAGATGTAGTTTTGCTGGAGATAGAACGTCCAGGTATTGTCCTATGGGCTTTCTGTCTGCCCCAGGGCATTGCCAAGTCAGGAGTCATCTTCTGATTTTCAAATATAAGTGAGAGAAGTTTCACAGGTATAAATCACCCTGAAAGTGATGTCTCTTGGAGGTCTTGCTAGTTCTGCCTGTACTAGTCATTTTAATGTAAGGAGACACCCACACCAGAGAACAAGTCATTCCATTATGTTATTGAGTGGGAAAAACAAACAAACAAAAAACAAAAACAACTTCAGGTCTTCATGAAAATACAATTGCATTTTTGTTCTTTCACAAACACAATTTTTAAATGTGCAAGGAATGTGGGTCTGGGAGGAAGGAGAGGTGAGACCATAAGAAACATTATTTTGCAGTTTAAAACTTAGAAATATTAATCATTTACAAATATTTAGCAATGAGGGCCGGGCATGGTGGTGCACACCTTTAATCCCAGCACTCAGGGGGCAGAGGTAGGTGGATCTCTGTGAATTCAAGGCTAGGGCCAGCCTGGTCTATGTAGTAAGTTCCAGGTCAGCTGGGGCTATAGGGAGACCCTGCCTCAAAAATACCAGATATATATAGAGAGAGAGAGCAATGAAAGAATGTATCAAAGAACTAACTTTTCTTAACAGAAAGGTCAATTCTAATTTACCATAAAGTGTTAATACATTTCTGTGATCTATTAATATACAGACTTTTAAATGTTAAAAATTTTTAATAAAAATTATAATTAGATTTTAAATAAGCAGCTCCAATTCCATGACAATCTTTTTTGGATTCTAAATGTTATTAGAAATCACTTGCCTAAAGTAACCCAACTTTCATGTCTTGTATTATGATAAATTCTCAACTACATTAACAGTTGATTAAGCCAGAATGATAAGCTTCCTTCTATTTATACAGAACTTATATCCACATTAGTGATCTTGGGACCTGCTGTCATTCCTGAAGGAAAACAAATGATAAAACTTCAAATAATCAGTGAGAAAACAACACACTTATTTTGTCATGGTCTATAGAAACATTTCTGTCACTTAATTACAGCAAGCTGATATTATCAAATACAAAATCCCAGCTTCAATGAATGACTTAAAAGCAACTACCTGGAAAGATATTCATCATTCAGATAGCTAAAATAAGGAGTGATTTCACTCCTCTCCAAACTCACACCCTCTCGTTTTGCTTTCCCATGCTGTAGCTGAGTGCTGGATTTTAAGCAACATCTTCTTCTTACAGATTAACTCAGTATACAGTTTCAGCGGGTGTCTTGGCAATCTCCAGCTCAACGGTGCTTCCATCACCTCTGCGTCTCAAACATTTAGTGTGACCCCTTGCTTTGAAGGCCCAATGGAAACAGGAACTTACTTTTCAACAGAAGGAGGCTATGTGGTTCTAGGTAATATGATGCTGAGGTTTGATTGTGGTCGTCACCACCTAAATTCATGTTAAAGTTTATTCTCAATGTGACATCATTAAGAAGAGCGAGGGCCTCTAAGAGGTAATTCAGTCATTAAGAAAGAATACTAGACTGGTCACTAGCAGAGTGGGTTGCTGTAGAGAAGGCCCAGCACCTCTCTTCTCCCTCTGTGTTTGCGTATGTGTCCACCTGTCCTTCTATTTCTGCTATAAGATCCCCTCACCAGATGCTGGCACCATACACCTCGATTTTCAAACCTCCAGAAATGTGAGCTAAATGAACCTTATTTCTTTACAAATCACCCAGTGTTAGGTATTCTATTATAACCACAGAAAACAGACTTAGATAATAATGATTTATTTTAAAAACACGAATCATGAAATGCTTTTCTCCTGCAGATGGTTGACAGGTACTAGCAGGCCCAAAGTTAAAATTTAATGACAAGCTCAGCCCTGTAGGGTAACCTCTTTCTTAGAAGTCCGTCAGTCTCTCTTGTTTCAGATCAAATATGCAGCATCTGTTCCTGTTTGCTCTCCTTGCCTAGACTTTCCCCTCAGCTGCCAGACTTGTAGGTGCTCACCACATTGACTCCCTTAGAATCTTTGCAGTCTTCTGTGGCCTGACCTACGTCAGCACTTGCCCCACCTTGGTCCTCTAAACCTTCCTCAATAGCAGCATGATCTATTGGCCCCACTAAAGGAGGGGCTTGCTCTGAAACCCTAGCACAACATTGTCCTTCAGAATTCCTTTCTCTGGACTTTCAGTCGCATCAACCATTACTGCCCTGCACATTCAAACACCAGTTTTATTGCATGGCACCTGTATGGAGTCCCTGTGCCAGTGACAATGGGATATAATAGCTCTGAGAACAAATGAAATCCTAGCAGGCTATACACAGCCACCGTCTAACCCACTGCAGCAAACATTCCGTAAAGAATTACTTCTCCTTACTGATCCAGTCCCTCTAACATGTTCTGTGAGACAACCTGTCGCCAATATACTTTCTTGAACAACCACTTGCGTCTGGTGGACTCCAGCTGTCGCCCTCTTGTCTACTTCAGGGTTCGCTTCCCTTCCCAGGCCTCCACTCCGATTACTCCTACTGAAACCTATACTTAGAGTTCTTAGTCCTTCACCGAATTCAGTTATAAGAATTCTAAAAGTCTGGACAGTTTAAAATGCATTGTCAATGGTATAATTAATGTTCTTTTCCATGAACATTAACTAATATCAGGAAATTTTTAAGTGATTTTTGAGGAAATATGTCAAGTAAACAGTCTTACGATGCCCAGAGTTTCCATGAGCTTCTGTAGTGAGCACAACTATTGGGTTTTATTTGGGGGGTTTGAGTTTTGGTTTTGTTTTTTGTTTTTTTGAGATTTTATTTTATTGTGTGTGTGCGTGTGTGTGTGTGTGTGTGTGTGTGTGTGTGTGTGCACGCATGAACAAATGCAGTGCCCATGAAGGCTAGAGGGATGTGTCAACCCCTGGAGCTGAAGCTGGAGTTCCAGGCAGTTTTGAGCCACCTAACCTGGGTGCTGGAAACAGAATTCAGGTCCTCTGGAAAGGCAGTGGGTTCTGTTAACTGCTGAGCCATCTCTCCAGCCCCATAGCTATTCTTAATAAGCATTGTCTTAGGTCACCCAAATAACAGCTTCTAAATATTACCACCAGTTATTTTGTGTTTAAAAAGTATTTTAAAATACAGATCTTAAGCAAGAGATCCTTTCCTGGATGATCGCAAAATAAAATCTGTCTTCTGTGTTTGCAATTTGAGCCCTCCTGGTGAGGCTCCCCAGCCCCCATGACTCTTCTCATCTGGCAGAACCAGCCAAGCACACTGGCCTTCATAGGGCTCTCAAGTTTTCCAGCTTCTGTATGTGGCTTCCAATTGCAGCCTCTGCCCAGTTTTCCTGCCTTCTTCATTCTTCGTCGTTGTGTATGACGTGTGTCTTCAAATTCCACCCTTCGCTCAAATTGCCCTGCTCTCCTCACTCTTTTTTATGTTTATTACTTTTAGTGGTTTGTTGTTGTTGCTTTGAGAGGAGGTCTCTCTGTAGTCCCAGCTGACTTGGAACTATGTAGCCTAGGCTGGTCTTGATCTCACAGAGCTTCGCCTGCCTCTGCCTCCCAAGTACTGGTGTGCACCATCATGCCTGACTATTTTCATTACTTTTAAATTATTTTTAATTACGTATGTGAGCGTATGTCTGTGTATGGGTATGTGCACGTGAGTGCAAGTGCCCACAGAGACCAGAGGCTGGAGCTCACATCACAGGCCATGTGAGCCGCCAGATATGGGTGCTGGGAACCGAACTTGGATCCTCTGGAAGAGCAGTGCATGCGCTAACTACTATGCTGCCTCTCCAGTCCCTATTTTTGTTACTGTTGTGTATATTATGATGTGGTGTGCGTGATGTGGGGGTCACAGGACAACTGTAGAACCCGTTCTCTCCTCCCATGGTTACATGTGTTCCAAAAACCAAACTCAGGTTGCCAGGCCGGTGCAGCAGGTTATTTACTCACCGAACCATCTTGCTGGCCCCTCTCCACTAATGCTGTGCTAGCTGGAATCCTCTAACCCTGAATTCTTTTAGCACATGGAATACTTGTAGTGTGATGTCCACACCCCTGGGTCCCCAAAATAGTGGTGTGTTTTCTTCGTCCCCCACAGTTTTCCATGTTGAGGAAAGTGGCACTGTGTACTTACCTGTTGAGAAATGCATCAAACTAATCACAAAATCACACCATAGTTACAAACTTTATTTTGCTCTTCTTGGAAACTTACAGTATTTCCTTCCACAGACGAGTCTTTCAATATTGGATTAAAGTTTGAAATTGCATTCGAAGTCCGTCCCAGAAGCAGTTCCGGAACCCTTGTCCACGGTCACAGTGTCAGTGGGGAGTATTTGAATGTCCACATGAGCAAAGGACAGGTAGTATCTTAGAAAATCTGTCTTCTTCATCCAACCTTTGACTCTCCTCTAAGGCAGCAGATTGGTCTCACAGAGCTATTTGATCAGTCTTCCTAGTAGAAAAAAAAATAGAAGCTATAAGATAAAATTTAAATTTAAACATTCAGATGCTCGGAGTGTTTGATTAGAACAGGTTCATAGCAAAGCTGGGGCAGGAGAGATGCGTCAGTGGTCAAGAGCACTTTCTGTTCTTGCAGACTCAGTTCAGTTCCCAGCACCCACATGGCAGCTAACAACCATCCATGGCTCAGTTCCAGGGAATCCAACACCCTCTTCTGGCACCCATGGGCATTTCATGACATAGATACACTCACAAAACATTCATACACATAAAACAATTTTTTAAATTAAAAAATAGAGCAAAGATGCCAAAAACTCACCAATAACAGCATAAAATTTTAACAAAAGAATTAAAGGGGAACTGAGAAGTTTTTTCAACAATATGGAAGGTAAAATATGTTTCCAACATCAACAAATGCAAAAGCATCTTTCTAAGTATTTATGTGTTTATCAGGTGTATATATGCATATATTTTCTCAATTACTAAAATTTTTGTAATTATGTTATAAATACCACATTCCCCCAAGATATTACTAAAAATATTCATAAAGTATTCAAATAAATTTAAAAGAAAAGGAATATTTTCATTATGCTTCAAACTTAAAAATATTTTATTAGCTTTATTTTATGTGTGTGAGTGTATTGCCTGCATGCAAGTGAGTGCATCAATTCCTGCAGAAGTCAGAAGAGGGCATCAGATTCCCCTGGAACTGGAGTTAAGGACGGTTCTTAGCCACCATGTGGGTGCTGGAATTAGAACCCCAGTCCTCTGCAAGAGTAGTCAGTGCTCTTAACCACTGAGTCATCTCTCCAGCCCCACTTCAGACTTAACATGCCTCATTTTTATTTGGATTCTAGTGCACTGGATCAAGTCATATAACAATAAAACTCAGGCTGCACAAGTCTCTGGTTTGGACCCGCAGCGCATATATTTCCTTTCATGGTACTTACTATGTGTCAGGTATTATTCCGAAGCATTTCTATGAGTGAACTGATTTAGTCTTCACTTCATTTCAAGGATGTGCATAATATCACTATGCTTATTTTATATATGAGAAAACTGAGGCAGAAAGCAGATAAAGGGAGCCCAGTAGTTTGACTTCAAAGTCCGAGCCTTCTGTCAATATTTTAATGTGCTTTGTATAAATACAACACACTCTGTAAATTGAGCAAATTCATTGTTATAATTCTATCCTGCCTCTCTCTATCGACTTTCCCACATGATTATCTTCTTCACTCCAAGGAACATGCCTAATTTAAAATATTTCTATTGCTTATCAAAGAGTGACCCCTTGTGTTCACATTTCAAATTTAATCATGTCTGGATATTTGTTAAAGAGTATGGCTTCCCTGTAGTAAATTACTTTAGAATTCAGTTTTCTCGTGATGAGAAATTAAACTGATTATATGACATGCTGTGTCTTTTTTCAGGTTATAGTGAAAGTCAACAATGGCATCAGAGACTTTTCTACCTCAGTAACACCCAAACAGAATCTCTGTGATGGCAGATGGCACAGAATTACAGGTGAGAGACCCAGAGTGTCTGGGCTTCTTCACCAACGTGAGCCTGCACACCACATAGGGGATGACTGTCTGGCAGAATTTACATGATACATGATGGATGACAGCCTAAAAGGCAGCCAGGAAAGTAGAATCAAGTATTATCATACTAAAGTGGATACACTGAATCCACAAGTAATTTGAAAATATGAATTCTGCCAAAAGAGTATCCAGGAGGTACTTACAAGACGGGCAACTTTTGGACAAAAACAAAGGCAAGAGTACCCTAAATAGTCTCCTTTTCAAGGAATATGTTTTCAGTGATTGCTTGGTTAGATATGGTGAGACATTGCCGTTTTCCATGATAGAAAAGAAAATAGGGAGTTTTATTCTGGAGTTTATCATTGTTATGACACATTAGCTTCTTTCATGGGAAAGTTAATCATCCCAGTGCTACCTATGACCAGTCTCTGCCCTGTGTTTCAGTTATTAGAGATTCAAATGTGGTTCAGTTAGATGTGGACTCTGAAGTGAACCATGTGGTTGGACCCCTGAATCCAAAGCCAGTTGATCACAGGGAGCCTGTGTTTGTTGGAGGTGTTCCAGGTAAGCATTTCTGAGAAGAGTCAAGTTTCCAGATCCAGAAAACTAACCCATAAGCTCTCATAATTGTTATTATTATTTTAAAATTTGGGCCATGTATTTTCATAATCTACCAAAAAATTCAAAGAATTTTATATATAATGGCCCTTAGTAGGAAAAAGCATCAAAGCCCTGAGTTTTAGCTCATGATTTTTTTATAAAGGACATGCTGGAGCTCCTTATTCAAGAATCGAAGTAACAGATAAGAATTAGCGTGCTAACCAGGGGACGCCACCCCCATCTTTCCACAGTGACCCTCTCTGCCTTTTCTCCCTTTCCCTTTAAATATCATCCACAAATACACAAACAGTGTATTTTATCTCGAACACAAAGAAAACTCATTTACTAATAATACTGCTGCAGGTCTGAGAACCTTGAGGATTAGGTTTGCTAATAGTCATTCGCCCTTACTTAATAGGAAGAATTGCATGATTCCCTCTGCCCAGGGTTAGTGTGATTTATGAAAACAGCTTCAAGTCAATGCTGAGCTTATGTAGTGACTTTCCCTACCTGAGGTTCTCAGCTGAAGTCCTGTAAACAACAGCAGCATCCTGTCGTAACCTGCCAAAAGCGGCATATGGTCCAGGATGATGAGAAGGACGTACTTATGGCCCTACAATTGTTAAAGCCCTAGAACAAGGACCGTTGTCTTATACTGAACACTGTTTTTATGTGTTTCTCTAACTTGGAAGTGGTAGCTGAAGAAGGAGATGGAAGGAGATAGCTAAGCTTTGCATCTGAAATTTGGTGTGGATTTTGATAATTTTCTAACTAAATTTTAAAATAAAAGCAGTTAATAGCTTGGAAAAAGCTGCAGATAACACTGAGCATACGCATCTCACCTTGGATCCTCTCAAAATAGTAGCAGCTAAGTACCTCTTTCTAAGGTGAGGCTTTCACATACCAGTCCTGACAATGATTGTAACTCAGGAACCAAAAGGAATAGTTAAGACCCTGGGAAAACAGCCCGTCCCCTCCTTTATTTCGTGGTCCTGCCCCCATCTGTTCTTCAGTCCTCCCCCTCTGCTCTGGTGCTGACCACTCTCCCAGTTTCATACACGTAGCACTCCCTGATCATACCCCTGAATCCTCTCTCATCCCCTTTCTCCTCTTGCTGAATTCTTTCTTTCCCAGCAAATCCCCCTCCTACTTTCGTTTGTGTGTGTGTGTGTGTGTGTGTGTGTGTGTGTGTGTGTGTGTGTCCCTGTTTTAATTAGAGTTGCTTATATGAGCATCTGTGGGGTATTACTTACTTACCTGAGAAAGGGTAGCTTCCCAGTAGTTATATCACTGAGGATTATGACTCCCCTCCCCCAGCATGCTGGAACGCTGATGGGCCCAGTCTTGTGTAGATCTTGTGCAGGTAACTTGCTGCCTCTTCAGTTGCATTCTTTATGTTTTTAACTTTTAAATTTTTGGCAATTTCATACATATATTACAATGTATTGAGAACATATTTGTCCTATCACCCTCTCTTATCTCTCTTCAACAGTTACATTCTTATATGTAAACCCAAATAGGTTTGTTCTCTATTTTATATTTTTATTGTGGTAGAATACACATAACACTAATTTACCATTTTAACTATTTCAGGCATGTGATTTGATGACATTAAGTTCATCATTGTGTTGCACAGCTAACTCTGTTTTATATAGAAACTTAAATACATACCTATTACATTTTTTTAAATTATGTGTTGAGGGGATGGAAGATGGGTCATCGGATAAGAACACTTGATTTGAACTCACAAGGACCAGAGTTCAGTTCCCAGTATCCACATAACAAGTTTGGTATGTATGACCCAGAGCATCCCTGAAATACCAGCACTGAGATGGGCAGGGACAGTAAGACCACTGGGCATCACTGACAACCAAGCTAGCTGGAAATGAAAAAGCAAAGGGAGCTCCAGGTACAGGGAGAGACTCCACCTCCAAGAAATAAGGCAAAGAGTGATGGAGGAGGACTCACTGCTTTGGTCCCTGCACACACAAGTGTGTGCATCTACACTGTGCACAAACACACACACTCATATACACATATACATACACACATGCATACACAGACAAAAATGTGTTGATTTTGTTAACCAATTACTTGGGCCCCTGGGACACTTTTCTGTCACTGCACATAATTAGTTTTATGGTGAATTATGCAGAGCATAATTACTATAAGGTATTTCCTCCAGATGATTTTCTCCATGAACCAAAGGGTAGAAAGCTCGGGCAGAATCAAAGCTGTTCTAATTCTGGCCTCTAATATGAGCAAAACTTCACAAGATTCTACTCTGAATTATATTCACTCATTTTTTTATTCTGATGATGAAATGCACTGAGCACGCCTAAAGAATATATGTCTGTCATTGTCGTTTAAACACAAATAAAAGGAACTGATCTCTCAGACCCCTTCCAAATCTAAAACTATGATTACCTATCTAAAGCATGCTGTTTCCCTGATTTACTTTAAGATCCAGCTTCTTCACATGCTTACTCTGCTGCTTAAAAGACTTATGACAGCCATTTCATGATGCTTAATTTGTCCTGTTTTATGTTCTTTCCCGAGTTATAGATTTCTAAGTGTGTTTCTTCTTCAATCTACCACTGCTAACGTAGCTGTTTGTAAATAATAATAAGCTTTGACTAAACAGATTTCAATTTCACAATATTTATAAACTGTCTAAATTGCTTTAAATTATATTGCTTCTATCATCCCAACACACCTAACTGTGTCTGTACAATTAATAAGAACAAGCTTTTCTAGATGCCTAATTATAACATGGGAAGAAGTTCCCCTGACATACTACACGGCATCTGTGTTCATACAAAACTGTGCTGATTATCACTTCCCTGTTTATAGTTCTTAAGCCTAGAGCTCAGAAAAATTAAATTTTACCTCATTTTAATTCATTATTTTCTCATTATATGCTATAAGCTTGGCAAAAAAAAATGTAGAGGCTTAAGGGTGAAGGGCAATGATATGAATTAAGCAGAAACATTAACTCTGTCCAGAAATAACATGGATGCTGAAACTGCTTTCCCTCTTCTCAGCAAAACACAGAAAACAAGTGAAACCCAGGGGAAATTAAAAAACACAGCTAGATCATGAAAATCCACGGCTGAGACTTCACATGCGAGTGCTAAATTTCAGCTTCAGAAGATTGCTGCAGTATGCACAGAAATGCAATCATGAGAAACACAGCAAAAATATTAAAATTTCCATGTACTCGTATACTTCCACTGCCAGCCCTGAGAGTCACTTAGAGAACTGGATTCCGTTGCTGACAGGGAAATCATTTTGATGATTTGAGCATTTTTCTGGTTTTTACCGAGAGGCAATATTTAGGCCTGGAATTCCCCCATTGTAATTTCTCTCTCATCTCTCTTTCTTTCAGAGTCTCTCCTGACACCGCGCTTGGCCCCCAGCAAACCCTTCACAGGTTGTATTCGCCACTTTGTGATTGATGGGCGCCCAGTGAGCTTTAGTAAAGCAGCCCTGGTCAGTGGTGCTGTGAGCATCAACTCCTGTCCGACAGCCTGACACTGTGGGACATGACTGCTGAGAAGAGTTCTTTCTAGCACTGAAATAAGCAGAGCCAGTCAGGAGGGACAGCAGCTCTCCCTCACAGACACTCTCATCTGAAGGAAATTTAAATAAATCCTCGGGAACTGAGTGCTTCATAGATCTCATTTGAGTTCATATTTTGGATCTAAATTGTCTGCAGTTGATAACAATCAAATGAGGGGCAACTTACTTGTATTGAGAGCACATTTACTCCCTGCTGGCAAGATGGTTGTTCTCTAATAAAACAGAAGGAATTCTAAACCAGCACTGGTATGCATTTTTAAAATGTGGCTTCATTCTCAGTTTCATCATTTTTTAAGGAAAGATAGCTTCAACTTATATCAAAATATATTTGAGTTCAGTTACTTAAAACATTTACTAACTTATTCATAACCTAAATTGATGATTTTTTTTCAATAATATTTTAGGTTTCTAGAAGCAGTATCATTAGAAAAACTGAGGCCAGTAAGATTTCATAGAGGGTAGAGGCCCAGGTCTAAAGGCCTGAATTCAGTCCTTGAATCTCACCAGGTGGCGGGAGAAAGTGATTCCTAAGAGTTGTCGACTGACCTCAACATGAACTCTATGTGTACAGCATGACGTGTGTGCACCAGTGCATAGATACATGAACGCACACACGTGCACACACACACACACACACTATATATATATATATATATATATATATATATATTTATATTTATATATACACACACACATCAAATAACTTTTTTAAATGAAGGCTGTAATGTTTTCTGGACTGACGGAAAGGCTCCCTCGTCCCAGAGCTGGGACCTTACATTCTTATACACAGAAAATGAGATTCCCGGACTCATGTACCTCTTAAAAGCCACATGATGACCTCCTGAGACTTGCCATTTAACAAGAATTTGAATCGGTGCTTAGACCTCACACTCCCAGCTTTTAGATGAAAAGTAGGAGGATTTTTTTCTTTTGGCTAAGGATTGAATTATCAGTACTTGACAGACAAAAATGAGTTAAGTGCTCATGGTAATTTTGACCAATCATTCATGGCCACTGCCTGTTCAGAGCCCTTCAAAGGGAAGAGGGCCTGGACCAATGGAGAAGCTTGACATGTGCCTGTGTCCTGCCTCCTCCTCTTGTGGCCATAACTAACCGGACAAGATGCTGCCTGGTATAAAAAGTGACTGTGAACAACTGAATATTTCTCTTTAAGTTTTAGATTGCATAACATGAAGAAAATCAGGCACTCAGTAGATGCTGAAGCCAAAAGGATCTTAAATGTTTACTGCACACATTTATAGACACACAAAGCTTGGAATTTCCTTTCTGTAGATCTAGGATTATACATTCACCTACCCTTTGTCAAATAATAATCACCTCAGTCCTCAGCTCAAAGACCCCGGAATGTATTCCTTCTTTGGCCCACTATCTCCTTATATTCATGTGGGGGGAGAAGGATGTCAACAGAATCTTGCCAACTACAGCCTATAATTAGGGCCATAGAACAGGAAATACACCATATTTAAATTAAAAGTATATGGTCTTTCCCCCTCTTTTGGGACCAGCTAAGAGGAACTATTTTGGCACCATTAGCAGTACAACACCAATGATCTCAAACAACCAGAAAGTAAAGTGAAGAAGCTACTGTTTTGGGATGCTGTCCTCCTAACATGGCCATTGTCCTCCCAAACTCTCACCAACTATTATTGCCTGAAGAGGACCTGCACAAGATTGGGTCCATTAATGGAGGGAGGCTCACCAGGCCTTGTCCCTCCCTGATGATTTGTGGGCCTTTACAGTTGCCAAAGGCCCCACCTCCCATGAAGACATAGAGGCAATTAAAGGTTGCTAGGAGGGAGAAATACTTTTCTTCAGTGATCTAGCCGCCCGTACGTTGGTCAAGGTGGTAACCACTCATGTGTGCATCTGTAAATCCAATTAAACTCATTGGAGCTGCATTTGGGTGGAATTATTTGTTTCTGTCTGAGGGTTAGAAAACATTCACTCATGTCTCCTCAGAAAAAGTTCATACAACTCTTTAAATACAAGCTATGTGAATTTTTTGTGTTGCTCAAATAGATGCGTTATAAGAGCCCAGAACAATATCTGGCATGTACAGAAATGTGCTCAATAAATATTTACTGAATGAACTTTAGGGAAACAGAGTTTCCATAGAGGTTTTACCTCTCATCTCCCCTCACCTCCCAAGACAATCATTTATAAAGTTCCTGAAAGGCTGAGAAAAGGAAAAACTGATACGTATGCATTTTGATTCCACTGAACCCCAGACATGGCTGTGGGTATGGACAAACCTATCAGAAAGGCAAGAAAGTCTACTGTAACATTTTAAGTTCAAAAAACAGAGAAGATTATTGACTAGCACAGATGAGACCAAGCAGTTTATGAACTTTAGTACCGGAGGATATCTTTCCCGGAGGTCTACGAGAGGGCAGGATGGGACAGGCGGAGGGTAAATGAATTTAGCGGTGAAATGCCAGCGGCCTTTCAAAACCTCCCAAAGTGTGGTTATGGAGGCAGCTAAGGATTTAGACTCTTGTCAACCTATTGTGTTTACAAAGCCACACTGTGTTTACAAAGACCAACAGCCTCAACAGAATATTTTTTCAAATGATCATGAGCTAATATCAACCTGGAGGCAGGTTATAAAAGCATGATGTCAGAGTACCCTAACACCTGTGTATATATGCCCTTAGAGAAAACATATACCCAGTACTGCAAGGGATTGTGGGAAAACATTTATCCAACACTAAAGAATCCATACTGATAAAAAGGTGTTTATCTTTACATCTTTAAGATCAATAACGTTCCCTCTGTCATTCCTGACATCAGTAGTTTGAAGGTATATTTTCTCCTTCTTAATTCTGCCAAAAAGTCTATCATGTTTCTCAATCATGCTGAGGAAAAACTTAAATTCTTCTGACTTCCTCTGTTATTTTTGGGCCTTAATTTCATTCATTTCTCCTCTTTTTTACTACATTTATTTATGTGTGTGGGCACACATGCCATGGTGCCTGTGAGGCGGTCAGAGGACAACCTGTAGAAGTCAGATGGTTCTTTCCACCACGAAGATCCTGCAGATCAAACAGGCCATCAGGCTTGGTGGCGAGCACCTTTGTCCATTGACAACTTGCCAGCCCTCTTTTATTTATTTCTGCTATTTGGGGATTGGGATTAGATTTGTATTCTCTCTCTCTCTCTCTCTCTCTCTCTCTCTCAGTCTTACTGATCTCTTACCCCCAGTCTCCTCGATGTACAGGCATGTGGCACCATGCCCATCTCGCCCTTCTCATCTAATGAAGTGTTCAATGCTTCAGTTCTAAGCGCTTCAATAGTAATACTCACGTGTTTTGATATGTTCTGGTTTTTATTCAGTTCAAAATGATTTCTTCTCTCATTCCCTCTTCATTCATGGGTTACTTAGAATTGTGTCATTTCATGTTCCAGATTTGGAAATTCTCTGGGTATTTTTGTTATTTCTAACTTAAATCATTTGTGGAATATACTTTGAATACTCTGAATACTCTGAAAGTTTTTCCATTTATTAAGACACATTTTGTGTCCCACAGTGTAGTTTTCATAGAAAGTGTTTCTCATGCACTTAATAATACTCTGGTTTCTTGAGGTAGCATGCTATACCAGCAGAATCATATTTTCTGATTCTTCACTATTTTTTCTTATTCTATCAGTTGAAATCTTTATTATAATGTGGAGTTACTAACCTTGGGCAAAGGACCGCTTCTTCTCTTCGAACCCCAGATCTCAGGACTGCCCTCTTAGTACAGACCCACCCACTGCATCCCAATCTCCTGTACTCAGACCAGCTAAGTTTTTCAGTCTAGTTTGTTAGAGTCTTCACAGGTTGTTCCCACTTCCATCTTGCCTCTGCCTGCCCTAGAGCAGACATCTACCCTGGCTGTACCCTCCCCCAACCTGCCTTAGATTTTTGTGACCAGCCTTCTTCCCTGGGAAATCTGATCCCAACCACTGTTTTCACTCCTCTACCACCTGACCAGCTCCATTCTCCAACCCCACATCCTGTTCTTCTATCCTTAGGCAGAGGCCCAATTTGGCTTCTTCCATGGTAAATCTGATCCTGCCCATGCATCTCCACTCAGCTATGGTCACAGCAATTTCAAATTCCCTCACCCAACATGGCCCTGCTAATATAAAATCAAAAGAGAGAACCTGAGGCCTTGAACAACCAGCTTTTCATACCCAATAAGAAAACAACCAAGTCACAACAAGTATACAAACAGAATCACACTTCAAATGACAAAGGAAGGTTTGAGTCTCACATCAGAATCACAAACAACAAAAGAAATCCACATGCCTGGATCACAATGAAAAATAATAATATGAAAAACCCCAATAATATGTCTCCACAAATCATCACCAGTCCTATACAAGAGTTCTGCAAAGAGAACCCCACAGAGATAACCCAGGACATAGAGTTTAAAAGAACAATCATAAACATGATCAGTGATTTAAAGAACACACAAACAAATCAAAGAACTAAAAGAAGATAAGGATAAACTTCCAACCGAATTCACAGAACAGAAATATTAAAGAAAACTTAGGCAGAAATGAAGAAGGAAGTGAAGAACTCAGTAAGCCAATTTGAAATGACATGGAAAAGCCTCACCAATAGACTGAATGAAATGGAAATCAGAACACCAGGACCAGATGATAAAGTTGAATAATTGGGGCATTCAAGTAAAGATTATGAAAAAAAGTAAAAACCCACAGGAATGGAATATGCAGGAAATGTGGGACACCATGAAAACAATCAAATTTATGCATCATAGGCACAGAGGAAGGAGAAGAATCTCAGGATGATGGTATTGACCAGATCGTCAACCAGATTGTGGAAGCAAATTTCCAAAACTTAAGAAAAGACATGCCCAGACAAATACAAAAAGCAAATACAATACCAAATAGACAGGACCAGAAAAGACTCCCCACGCCATATCACAGTGAAAACATTGTGTACAGAAAAAAGAGACAATTCTGAAAGCTGAGAAAGAAAAGTCACATACAAAGGAAAACCTATCAGAATTGACCTATCAATGCAAACTATGAAAGCCAGAAGAGCCCAGATCAAAGTATTCCCAATTCAAAATGACTATAGATGCCAACCAAGAATACTTTACCCAGAAAAAAAAATGTCTATTCTAGCTGAAAGGGAAAGAAAAATCTTCCACAAAATGAATATGCTGAAAGAATTCATGTCCAGAAAATCAGGATAACAGAGAATTCTTGAAGTAATACAAAGAGCTGAAGAAAGGAACAACTATACTCAAGGGACAACAGAAAGTAACTAAATGAAGTTATAACTGTGGAACCACAAAGTTAGACCAAGAATGCAAACAGAAATTAAAATGACAGGAACCAATACACATCTTTCAATAATAACTTTAATATCAAAGGACTGAACTCCTCCAGGCAAAGCACCAAAGATAGAGAATGAATCAAGAAACAAAATCCATCTTTTTGTTCTTTAAAAGAAACCCATCTCACCTTCAAGCAGAGGCACTACCTTAAGATGAAAGGATGGAAAAAATATTCCAAGCAAATGGCACTAAGAAACAAGCAGGAGTTCATTCTAATATTTGACAAAATAGACTTCAAACTAAAACTAATCAGAAGAGATAAAGAGGGTGACTTCATTCTGATCAAAGGAATGATTAACCAAGAAAATATTACTGTCCTGAACAAATATGCACCAAACTGGCACACCCAACTACATCAAAACAATACTACAGGACTTTAAGATACAGATTAATCCCAACTGATTAGGAGAGTTCAATACGCCACTGTCTCCATTACACCAGAGATAGAATAAACATAGAGACATTTGAATTAAACAATACCATGCATCAAATGGACCTAACAGACATCAATTGAATATTCCAAATAAATTCCAAAGAATACACATTCTATTCAGCACACCATGGAACTTTCTCCAAAATTGACCACATACTGGGTCACAAAACAAATCTCAAGAAATAGAAAAATATGAAAATGATTCCATGCATTGATCACCATAGCAGATCAGGCTTCAACTTGAATTACTGACATTAGTAATCTCCTGTGAGCAAGACGGTGACTAAGGCGCTCTCTAATTGTGAAACATTCTGTCTTGTCAGGTGTAATCGACGGCTTGTCATCATGTGTGCTTTGCTGACGACATTTTTTTTTACTAAAATCACACATTCAGCTACGGTCATCACCCAATTAGTGCCACCGCCTTTATTTGTTTACCAGACCGTAAGATGATACTGGCCCATTACCCTTGACCTAGTCAACCCTCACAGAAGACTTAATGATGCTATTTGGGATGCATTTCCCTGCTGCTTTGCACAGGTGGCTTTCTCATTGCTGCGTAGACCGTGATGGGAACGTCGGTGATTGTCAAGCAATGACTTCCAGGGCATCTTCGGAGCTGCCTAAATGAGGGAGAACATAACATGCAGTTAAAACACAAAACAGGAAATTCTGCTTTGTCTTGGGATTTTTGTTTTGTTTTGGTTTGGTTTGGGAGTTTTTGGTCTTTTTGAGTCAGGGACTCCCTGAAACCCCAGCTGGCCTGGAACTCGCTCTGTAGACCAGTCTGGCCTCCATCTCACAGAGATCCACCTGCCTTTGCCTCCTGAGTGCTGGGATTAAAGGCATGTACCACCATGCCCAGCCTGAATTTTTTTTCCTTGGTTTTTTGAGTCAGCATCTTCCTATAGCCTCAGCTGGCCTGGAACTCATTTTATAGAGCAGGTTGGCCTCCACCTCACAGAGATCCACCAACTCTGTCTCTAGAATGCTGGGACTAAAAGCATGTGCCACCAATTTTTAAAACATCAAAATTTCCATATATTTTCTACTATTTAAAATCTCTCTGTAGTCCTTCTCTCTCTCTCTCTTTCTCTCTCTCTCATACACACATGCACACACACAGATACAAACACACACACCCACATATATATATATATATATATATATATATATATATATATATATATATCACAGATGTGATGAAGCAGACATTCTGCATTCTGAACTTGTATAGCAAAGAATATGTGGCTGTTGCCACATATTTAATTATAGGAAATTCACAGATACAAAAATAATCCCCAGATGTTCATTTTCAAAGGTGAATGTTGAATGTACAAATATAAACCCAAGGGATAAGACTATGGAATTAACCCAGATACACACCTTTAATGATTCCAATTGACTAATTTCAAAACTCCAGCATTTCAGGTGGGGAGGTATCAGTAGACTACTACTCTCCAAATGTTGGGAGAATCTCAGGGTTAAAATAACCCTTAAATGAGTCAAACATGTATCTAAGTATCTGAACTTCTTTTCTGACACTCCCACCAAATACTAAACTTTGAACATTTTAGCCTATTTTATCCATGAATAACTCTGATTCTTAGATGTGCCTTATTGTGTGATCCAAAAATTTCTAATCCATAAAAAAGCAATGTGTTATTTACTGTTTTATTATGGTAAATAGCATAAAAGTCAAACAAATCCTGTGTATAAGTTTCTTCAATTTTGTAAAAATGATGTCTTTCATACTTTTTGTTTGTAGCCAGTGGTCTAATCAAAGTCACAGTGACACTAAATCTGAGGTCTACATCTTCTTTCCACATCTGTGCTCTTGTACCTAGGACAATACCCTACAGAACAATACTGGAGGTTTGAGTGTTGACTAATCTTGAAACTAGCAAAACAGCTAAAATTTTCCAGGGGCAGGGGAAGGATTGATCCAGACTTAAAGTGTTACTAAATATAGACTCTATTTTTAAAACTGGGCTTTGTTAATGTTAACTTCACAGAAGCTGTGTTTGAATTCCTAGGTTTAACTCTTTTTATTGCTAATATTAGTGTCAGCTAAAGTTCATATTGATGACAGCCAATACCCATTGCCTCAGTTATCAGGATAAGGAGACTTCACCTGTTAGGTGATGTCTCTTTCCCATTACAGGCAGCACTGGAGCTCAGGCCTGACTCTAGCCCAATTGAAGAATCTCCTCCTTCCACTGGAAACCTCCTTGGCTGGGTCCCAAACCGAAAAGGCATAATTCACTGAAATCCTAGATTACAAAGTTAAAATGAGAAGGGTACCTTCAAAGAGTTGCTTGAAATTTTTAATGCCAATATATGTTATATATAAACATTCAGAATGTAACATTTTTTAAATCTATAAAAGTATAAAATACTGTATTGATACAACTATCCCTTATAAACAATGTAAAATCTTGTAACAAATTCAAAATAGCTACCAAATATTAAAAGCAAATACTGCCCTTTGGTTGACATAACTAGCTTGTGGTTAACATTAATGGACTTCAAGTCTATTTATTCTGTAGAGAAAGAAACAAATTCTATGTACTTGTCAATAACTGTGGAAATCAGCAAGCTTGGGTCTTCATCCCCCACCCCCACATGCCTCTCCATTAATGCAAGCTCTTTCTTTCAGAGGAGTTTCACATCTACTCAGATACCTTTATATAATCCTTTCATTTCTATTATCATTTAATTCCCCTTTGTGTCTTTCTGTTACAGTGCATTAGTTAAGAAAGTAGCCTTGTGATAGTTCGATTCATAAGTTCACATCCTAGTCTGACTCATTCCAACTGTTGATCTTAGTCAAAGTACTTAACTTCTCTATACTTCTAAAAGATAAGTTAATAATACCTGCTATAGGGTAACAGTAAGAATTGAAGATAAAATGTGAAATACAATGTCTGACGTACTGAGCACTCAGTAAATGATAACTATTATTACTCAGCAGATGCTGAGCATTAATAAACACATACATAAACATGAGAGGTTAAATATAAATTATGCATACACACAAGTTCATTACTGTCTACTGTTTCCAAGCTTAGAATGCTCCCCCAGTCACTGCTCCTAACTTTTACTTGCTAGGGCCAACTTATCCACTAAGACTGAACTTAGACTTCACATTCTCAAAAAAGAATCCTTCCATAACGCTTATCAAAGTTTTCATAGCACACTCTATTTTGTTTTGTGACAGTTAGAATCATTCCAATGCAGCCTATGAGCCACAGTAATCAGTTTCCAATATTTCTTCAGCAAAGGTTGGAATCAGAAACCCATTTTCTCAGTTCCATGATGGGTTTTTGTTTGCTTGAGTTTGCATGGGTCTTGAGCATGCCAAAACAATTGCAGTAGGTTCATATGAGCAAGGTCCCAGGAGCTTCTAAGATTCTATTTCAATATGGTCACAAACCTCCTCACTGACTCTTATAATCTTTCCACCCTCACTTACACAATGGTCCCTGAGCCCTGGGTGAGTGAAACTTAAGAGTCCTGTTCAAGGACCCGCACTCTGCAGATTCCCAATCTCCGTAATTTAGCCATTTTAGATCTTTTGCGTTACTGGCCCTTTGTTGCGTAAGGGAGCTCCATTAATGTGAGTTGAGAGATTCACTAGTGACTTTTTCACTCCTTATTCTATATTGTGTGAGCCTTGGATGTGGAAGCATCATTGTAGATGTGCACTTAGGCATGGGGAATTCACAGACACTGTCTGTGTGTGACCAGCTGTGGTACTCTGTAGTAGTCTCCATGTGGTGCGAAAGAAGCTTCTCTGATGGGTGGTGACTGTGATATTTGACTGTAAATAAAGGATACACATTTTGTATTTAGTAAGAAGTGACAGCCTTGGGGATTTCCCTAATATCAATAACATCTTCAACCATGTGTAACTGGCTATGATTACAGTACTACAGATTCCCTCTCATTGAGTGTCTCTAATACCAATTATGTGTCTGGCAATTGACCCCAAGGTGCCACTACTGCACTAGTGTTAAATGCTGTGCCAATCATCGGTGAGGTTATTTGGACATGAAGCTGGTATAGGGCCATCGATTGATGCTCTCCTTTGGCTACTTGCAGAGTGCTCTCCAGAGTGATGAGCCTTCAGGGGACGTGGCTTCCAGGTAAGTTTCAGATCCACTGCTCCAAATCCAGTCTCTTGAGTATTTCCTGTCTTTAGCAATACAGTCTTACCTTCAAATTCTGGGAGACAATCAAGGGCTGTGGCAATAGCCTGTGTAATTTTGGGAGTCTCTTGGACCACCCTGGCCAAGAACTCAAAGGAAGGTTTCTCCTGTCTGACACTTTTTAATGTTATGTAGCCTTCAGCTATGCACATGGGCTCCTATAGAGATACTGTATATGGAATTTGTTGTTAGGTTGTTAGACTAATATGATCCCTTGGTGTTTTATCTCGCTCCTGCCTGTCTAACCTTCCCTCCATGCCTTTCCCATTTAAAGTGTCCACATTGACCCCATTTCTCCCTCGATAATACCAGTCTCCTAAGGCCCCACCCTCTCTTGAACTTCTTTCCCTTTACCTCGTATAACCTTCCCTCCCCTCCCACTTAAGTACCCCCTTTTATCTGTTCCCCCCTTAGTAACGCCTGTCTCCTGCTATTCTTCTTTCTCAGGTTCCTTCTTTCTTTTTACCTCCCTGGTTCCTTTCCATTTTCCTGGTTCCTGCAATTACTTCAGGACACGTACTCACATATAAGGATTTGGTATAGGATCCACAAATGAAGGAGAACATATATCATTTGTTTTTCTGGGTCTGTGTTACCTCACTTAGCCTAACAGTTTCTAGTTCCATCCATTTACCTGCAAATTTCATGATTTCATCTTTCTTTACCACTGAGTAGAACTCCGTTGTGTAAATAAACCCCGTTTTCATTATCCACTCATCAGGTGAGGGACATTTAGTTTGCTTCAATATCTTAGATATTCTGAGAAGAGCAGCAACAAACATGGATTTACAAGTATCTCTGCAATAGGATAAGACCTTTGGGTATATCCCAAGGAGTGGTATAACTGGGTCAAATATTTTGGTTTTTTAAACGTTCTCTACACTGTTCCATAGAGCTTACACAGGTTACAACCACACCAGCGGTGAAGGAGCCTTCCCTTCCTGCACATGCTCTCCAGCATTTGGTGTCATTTGTTCTCTTGATTTTAGCCATTCTGACTGGGGTGAGAGGAAATCTTAAAGAGGTTTTATTTGCATACTCTATTAACATTGTTGAGCACTTTTAAAGATGTTTCTCAGTCATCTATATTTCTTCTTTTGAGAACTCTCTGCTCAACCCTTAGCCTATTCTTGAATCTGATCACTTGTTTTCTTGATTATTTTTTGAGTTCTTTAATTTATCTGATGTTAAACCCCTGTCAAATGTGCCACTGATGAAGATTTTCTCTCATTCCGTATGTTTTCTCTTTACTTCCTTGTTTCTTTTGCTATATAGAAGTATATAGTTTAATGGGGTCCCACTTGTTCTTTATTGACCTTAATTCCTGAGCAACTGATGTGTGATTTAGGAAGGCTTTTCCTATGCCTAGATCTTATAGGATACTGCCAATGTTTCTTCTAACAGTTTCATAGCTTCAGGGTTCACATTGAGGTCTTTGATCCATTTGAAGTTGACTTTTGTACAAGGTGAAAGATAAGGGTCTAATTTCATTCTTCTGCAGGTGGAGGTTTTTTATGCATAGTTTTTCCTGCATAATTTACTGAAGATGCTCTCTTTCACCAGTGACTATTCTTGGCCCCTTTGTCAAATACAGGTGTCTGAAATTGCAGGTACTCATGATTGAGTCTTCATTATATTCCATTGCTCTCTGGGTCTATTTTTGTGCCAGTATTGTGCTGTTTTATGACTATGGCTCTGTAATATAGTTCGAAATCTGGTATAGTAATCCCCCCACCCCCTGCACTCCTCCTTGTGTTCAAGGTTGCTTTGGCTATCCAGGGTCATTTGTGCTTCCATCTGTATTTAAGAATTTTTTTCTCTAACACTGTAAAGAATGTCATGGGGTTTTGGTTGGGATTGCATTGAATCTCTTTATTGCTTTTGGTAGGATGATCATTTTCAAAATATTAGTTCTTCCAATCCACGAGCATGGGAGGTCCTTCCATCTTCTAGTATCTTGATCAATCTCTTTTTTTAAGATCTAAAATTTCCATTGTAGAGATCTTTAATGTCTTTGGTCAGGTTATTCTCAGATATTTTATTTTGAGGCTGTTGTGAATTGGAGGGTTTCTTTGTACTCTTTCTCCAATTACTTGTTATTGGTATATAGAAAGGCTACTGATTTTTGTAGATTAATTTGTGTCCTGCCACTTTACTGAAAGAGTTAATCATTTCTAGGAGTTTTCTGGTAGAATTTTTGGAATCTCTTAGGTACAATATCATATCATTTGCAAAAGGTATAATTTGACCTCTTCTTTTCCAATGAGTGAGTACTCCTTTAACTTCCTTCTCTTGTTTTATTGCTCTAGCAAGAATTTCAAGCACTATATTAAAAAGGAGTGGAAAAACTGGACAGCTTTGTCTGGTTTTAATGGGAATGCTTCCAGGTTTTCTCCATTTAGAATAATGTTGGCCATGGGTTTGTTGTATATATCTTTAATTATGTTGAGGTATGGTCCCTGCAGTCCAATTCCTTCTAGGACTTTTAATTTAAATGCATATTGAATTTTGTCAAAGGCCTTTTCTGCATCTATTGAGATGATCATGTGACTTTGTCCTTCAGTCCGTTTATGTGCTTCATGACATTTATTGACTTACGTATACTGAACCACCTGTGTATCTCTGGAATAAAGCCAACTTGATCATGGAGGATGATCTTTTTGCTGTGTACCTGTATGCATTCTGCAAGTATTTTTGTTGAGAATTTTTACATCTATATTCAGTAAGGATACGGACCTATAATTTCCTTTACTGGTTGTGTCTTTACCTGGTTTTGGTATTAGAGTGATTCTGACTTCATAGAAAGAATCTGGGAGTTCTCCCTCTGTTTCTATCTTTTTTAATAATTTAAGTAATTTTAGGTATAGATCTCCTTTGAATGTCTGTTAGAATTCTGCTGTGAATCAATATGGTCCTGGGCTTTTTATCATCGGGTGGTTTTATATTACTGTTTCAATTTCCTAATATGTTATGGGTCTACTTAAGCTGTTGATCTTTTCTTGGTTTAGCTTTGATGATTCCCATAATTTTAGGCACGCATCCATTTCTTCAAGGATTTCAAATTTAACAGTCATAAGTTTTTAAAGTATTCCTTTATAATGATCTCAATCTTTTTTTGTCTGTGACCCTTTTCATTTCTGATTTTGTTGATTTGGAGTTGCTCTTTCTTTCTTTCTTTTGATTAACTCAGCCAAGTTTCTGTCTATTTTGTTTATCTTTTCAAAGAACCAGCTGTTGGATTCATTGATTCTTTATATTATTTCTATTACATTAATTTCTGCTCTGATGATTTTCATTGTTTCTTGTCTGCTGGGTTTGGGTTTTATTTGTTGTTCTCTTTCAAGATTCTTGAATTGCAATTTTAAATCATTTATCTGTGCTCTTTATGTTTATTTAATGTAGGCACTAAGACCCGTAAACTTCCCTCTTAGGACTGCTTTTAAATTGTCCCAGAGGTTTTGTTGGGATGCATTGTCCTTTTCGTTTAATCCCAGGAATACTTTTATTCCTTTCTTAATTTCTCCTTTGACCCATTCATCATTCAGGAGTGTATGGTTTAATCTTCATGAGTTTGTGAAGTTACTAGGGCTTCTTCTGGTGTTGATTTTAAGCTTTATTGCATTGTGTTCTGATAGAATACATAGAATTATCTCAATATTTTTGTATTTGTTGAGCTTTGTTTTGTGACCCAGTTTGTGATCAGTTTTGGAGACACTTCCATGGGGTGCCGAATAGACTATGTATTCTTTGGTGCTTGGGTAGAATATTGGGTAGATGTCTGCTAGGTCCATTTGATGCATGGTATTATTTGGTTCAGGTGTCTCTATGTTTAGTCTTGGTCTGGTTGAGTCTCTGTCTCCTAATGGAGACAGGGGAGTATTAAAGTCCCCTACTATTGGTGAGTTGGAATCAATCTGCATCTTAATGGCCTGTAATACTGTTTTTTATGAAGTTGGGTGCATCAGAGTTTGGTGCATATATATGACTGCAATATCTTCTTGGTTAACTGTTCCTTTGATCAGATTGAAGTAACCCTCTTTGTCTCCTCTCATTAGTGCTAGTTTGAAGTCTATTTTGTCAGATAATAGAATGGCAACTATTACTTGTTTCCTTAGTTCCATTTGGTTAGAATATTTTTCCATCCTTTCACCTTAACATGGTGAACATCTATCCTGAAAGTGAGATGGGTTTCTTTCAAGCATCAAAAAGATGGATTTTGTTTCTTGATGCTTTCAACTAGCTTCTGTCTTTTGAGTGAGGAGTTCAATCCATTGATATTTAAAGTTATTATGAAAGATGTGTATTGATTCTCATCATTTTAAACCCTCTTTGCATCTTTGGTCCAACTTTGTAGTTCCCCAGTTACACCTTCATTTCGTTTCTTTCTGTTGCTCTTGGGTACAGTTGCTCCTTTCTTCAGCTCTTTTTGTACTGCTTTAAGTATTCTCAGAAGTGCTGGTTTCCCAGATATGAATTCTTTCAGCCTATTCATTTTGTGGGAGATTATTCTTTCCCCTTCAACTATAAAAGACATTTTTGCTGTGCTGGCATCTATGGTCATTCAGAACTGAGAATACTTTGGTCCAGGCTCTTCTGGCTTTCATAGTTTGGACTGAAAATTCATCTGTAATCCTAATGGATTTTCCTTTATACATGACTTCTTGTTTTTCTTTTGTAGCTTTCGGAATTCCCTCTTTGTTCTGTATGCTTAGGGTTTTTACTAAGATATGCCATGGGGAGTTCCTCTTCTGGTTCTGTCTATTTGGTGTTCTATGTGCTTCTTATGTTTGTATGGGCATGTCTTTCCTTAATTTGGGGAAATTTTCTTCCACAGTCTGGTTGAGGACATGGTCAATACCATCATCCTGAGATTCTTCTCCTTCTTCTGTGCCTATGATGCATAAATTTGGTTTTTCACGGTGTCCCACATTTCCTGCATATTCCATTCCTGTGGGTTTTTAATTTTTTTTTTCATAATCTTTACTTGAATGCTCCAATTCTTCAACCTTATCATCTGGTCCCGGTGTTCTGTTTTCCATCTCATTCAATCTGTTGGTGAGGCTTTTCCCAGTCACCTCAGATTGGCTTACCGAGTTCTTCACTTCCTTCTTCATTTCTGCCTAAGTTTTCTTTAATATTTCTGTTCTGTGAATTCGGTTGGAAGTTTATCCTTATCTTCTTTTAGTTCTTTGATTTGTTTGTGTGTTCTTTAAATCACTGATCATGTTTATGATTGCTCTTTTAAATTCTGTGTCCCAGGTTATCTCTGTGGGGTTCTCATTGTAGAACTCTTGTATAGGACTGGTGATGTTTTGTAGAGACATATTATTTGGGTTTTTTATATTATTATTTTCTCATTGTGATCCAGGCATGTGGATTTCTTTTATTGTTTGTGATTCTGATGTGAGACTCAAGCCTTCCTTTGTTCATCTGAAGTGTGATTCTGTTTGTATACTTGAGGTGACTTGGTTGTTTTCTTATTGGGTATGAAAAGTTGGTCGTTCAAGGCCTCAGGTTCTCTCTTTAGATTTTATAATGGAGGGACCAGATGGCTCCAGTCCAGCTGCTCTAGAGCTCCCTCGGAGGCACAGGTGAGGTGAGATCAAATGCTCTCTGGCTCTCTCTTAAGGTCCAGGTCCCTCTAGCAAGGGGACATACCACGATTTGGGAAAATTGCTAGACAGAAGCTGAATTCAGGTTTTCTCATGCAGTCTGTAAAGGTCTGAGCCCTACACAATGGCACAGAAGCCTGGCCCTGCAGCAGTGGGAGGGGCCGCAGATGGTACCCATGTAGGGGATGGACAGTGGGATCTGGAGAGCTCACAGCCTGCCAGAGGTAAGAGGGTAGTCCAGAGATCTGGGGCCTAAGAATAAGAGTGTGCCTGCACCCAAGGCTAGCTGGAGAAGAGGATGTGGAGTGGGGGTGGGAGGATGGGGTAGCTAGAGTTGCTCAGGTGGGAGGGTAATGGAAAGGTAGTAGGCAGGGAAGCTTCCCAGTGAAGAAGGTTGCTCACAGAACTCCAAGGCAGGTTGGGGGATGGGGACAGCCAAGGTAGAGGGGAGGTCACAGGAATGCAATCACAAGCTGGGGGTGGGGACAGCCTGTGAAGGCTCTAACAGACTAGACTGAAAATTTGAGCTGGTCTGAGTATGGGATTCAGGATGAAGGGGTGGGTCTGGACTAATAAAACAGTCTAAGATCTGGTATGCTAAGAGAAGGAGAGGGCCTGTGCCTAAGGCTAAAAGAAGATGAAAAATGTTTTTAAAGTATTTCTTATGCCTAGTATTCTACCCATAATAAGTAAATATTTATTGTAGTTACAATAAAAATTATTAAGGTCTAAGAAATTGAATATTTTATAATTTATAGACTTTGACAATTATCAAGGAAATGGATTTTTGCTTAGTGATGATCTAGTATAATCACAGTAACCTATGGTTTAATGTAACCATCTGTGGAAGCATGAAGTTTTAACTAACTTCCTCAAGGAAAGATAGACTTACCAAATATAGGCCAAGTCTGATTTCTGTAGAGGTGAATAAATCAATTGCTTCTACTGACTTTCCATAGAAGGCTAGACTTGCCAAAAGGAATGGTGATGAAATGTTCCAGTGACACCCAGAAATTGTGACATCAGAAGATTCTTTCACATAGCTTCCTACCTGCTAAAGAGACAGGGATCTCAGTTCATACCTCTAGTAACAAGAAAGGTCAATAAGCATTAAGTGTTTGTTTTAGAGTTTACTATCACTGCCTTATTTTCAACACTATTAAACATTTTAATCTATGAAGACGTACAACAAATCAGTCTGCATAAGATCATAGTTACAGGTCTGGAGAGGTGGCTCAGCTGTTAAGAGCACTGGCTGCTCTTGCAGAGGACCTGGGTTCAATTCCCAGCACACATATGGCAGATAACAACTGTTTGTAACTCCAGTTCCAGGGGATCCAACACCCTCTGTGGGCACTGCACTAGACAGGTGCACTTACATCCATGCAAGTAGTACACTCCTACACATAAAATAATAATAATCACACTCATGGTTCTCCTCTGTGATTTTTGTCATCTCTCAGATGTCCTCTTATTATTATAAACAATAATCCCATCTATCTACACCATCATCCAACTTAAATATCCTCAAACTCAAACCAAATTCCTTTGTATCTCTTCATTTGCTCTTAGCCAAAAGGCAAAGAAGTAATTCTGTGTCTCAAGTGGAATTCTTTCACCCTGTCTTGTAACACCTGTACATTTTTCCTGTTTCTTCAACACAGTCCTGTAATTCCCAGATGGGAAGAACGAACGGCAAAAGAAAGCCCACATGTCGTACTACCCTTGTTATTCTAATCCTTGTCTAGATTTTCTTCTACGGATCCCATCTTGAACTTCTCCCAACTGGTTCTTGGCTTCTATATCTGCAACATCTGCAGCTCACTTCACCCTACTTAATAGTGCTTATGCTTAAGCCTGAAGCCAAGCACTAATCATCAGCAATTTGGTCAGTTTTCTTAGCTACTAAGTATTAAATGCTAGTGAGCATTTTTAGCTTGACGGAAATATTGCTCCCTACGTTATACTATGCTCCCATAGTTCTGCTTTGTGACATGTTATAGAAAACAGAAGATTTTTACACCCATTTACATTAGATAAAAATCTTACCTCTATCTTCTTTCTCTTAGGGTTATTGATCACAATTTCATCTTAAAGAAAATGAAATTTAACTTACTGTGTCACAGACAGATATCTGAAATAATTGTTCTCCATTACTAGGTAATGGATGACTAGGATCTAAATATGTACTCCTTAAGATGGCAAAAATGTTTAAGTTGATATGTTTCTGAAAAGGTAACAGTGATGGGGTTTGGCATCAGAATTAGGTATGAATTTTGACAGTATGTTAGCACTGAAATTATGAGCAGATAGATAAAAGTTTATTTGTAAAGTGGCATCAAACCACAAAGAAAAATATCTTCAGGGTCAATATTCTTCAAACCCTTTTTTTTTCAAAAGTTTATTTGGCACCAGGTTGTGACAAGTTTCCAGTGTGGTTGGTATAATGAAATCAAACAGACCCACTGATGAAACTTTACAGCACTAGAATAATACATTAGAAGACCAATGAACTTGACCTAAAACAGACCTTCACAAAGCAACAGATAAATACATGAAATATAAACAATAAAAGGATAGAAAAATCTCTAAATATGTTTTCTTGACTATCTTAAATCCTCCAAATAATGATCTTCCAACTACCATTATATTCATGAGACTTTAAAAACTCAGAGTAATGTTTGAACTGATCATATCCTAAGAATATATACCTGTTATTAAACTTCATCAATTCATACAGTAATCCTTCTGAGAATCCACCATGAGCCATGAACATAAGTGTTAAAAGGTTGAGCAAAAACAAATGCCATTTCTGTGTTAATGGTGTTTACAAGTTAGAGTAAGATATTTTCTAGGCTAGAACATCAACTCTAAATTTTGAAGGCTAAGCAAATACTGACTATGAGTGAGATGGTTGGAGAGGGAGCAAATGGGGAAACGGCATATGCAAAGTTCTCAACCTAGGGAGAGGAACATAAGATACCTAAAAGGCTGTTACCAAACAGCCTAGAAATGTGGTCCAAAAGACGCATATAGCTCTACTATTTAGGAAAACTAACCCAAGTTAAAAATTTTTTAGTTTATCTTATGAGTGGAGTCTACCAAAGAATTTTAATTTCTCAGGACACAAATTTCATTAACTTATCTTTAGTAATTTTGTTCTTTCTACATATTTGACTTCCATTCCCATTTTTATTGTTTCTTCTATTTTCTTTAGAGTTATTTTGTTTTTCTTATTCTCATTTCTAAAGGTAGAAATTTAGTAACTGATTTGAGACCTTTAATCTTTTCCAATGTTTATAAGTCTATAAATATTTTCCAACAACAAACTATCTGCATTCACAAATGCTGAAATTGTGTATGTTCATTTCTTATTTTTTCCTTTAAAAATTTTTGAATGTAGGGCTGTAGAGATGACTCAGCAGTTAAGAACACTGGTTGTTCTTACAGAGGACCCAGGTTCGAATCCTAGCACCCACATGGCAGCTAACAACTGTCCATAACTCCAGTTTCAGGGGATCTGACATCCTCTTCTGACCTCCACAGGCATTGCATGACACAGGTGCACTTACATACATGCAAGCAATACATTCATACACCTAAAATAAAAATTAAAAAATCTTTTAATTTTAAAAACACATATAAACATTAAAATCTGTACATGGTTGTACATTTCTATAGTCCAGAATTTGGGTGATGAAGGATCATGAGTTCTAGGTTGGTAAGTCCCTGTCTCAAAAACCCAAAATAGGATCATTTTTCCTTTTGTTTTCTTCTTTGACCTATGAGTTACTTGTATTACTAATGTTACTAGCTTTCAAATATCTAAAAAAATTATTTTGTTTCACTTAGTCTCATTTTTTAAAGTTTACATGTATATGTATGTGTATGTATGTATATGAGTATGTGCCATGTGTGTGACGCTGCCGGAGGAGACCAGAAAGGAGAATCAGAAGCCTTGGAATTGGAGTTACAGGTGGTTATGAGCTAACTGGGAACTAAACTCAGGTCCTCTGGAAGAACAGCAAGTGTGCTTAATTGCCAAACCATCTCTCAAGGCCTTCTAATTATATTTTATCAGAGAACAGTCTTTATATTACCTGAATCTTGTTTAACTGATGGAGACTTCTTTTAATGGCCAATATACAGACTATCTTAGCAAATGTTCTATGACTACTACCGTCTTAGTTACATTCTATTGCTGTGATAGAAATACTGACCAAAACCAACTTGGGAAAGAAAGAGTTTATTTTATCTTACATCGCTTAGGTCACAGTTCATCACTAAGGGAGCCCAAAATAGGAATTTGGGGCAGGAACCTGGAGGCAGGAGCTGAAGCACAGGCCATGGAAGAATGCTGTTTACTGGTTTGGTCCCCTGGCTGGTGCTCAGACCACTTTCTTATACTGTATAGTACTATCTGCCCTGCTCACAATGGGTTGGGCTCTCCCACATCACTGAACAATCAAGAAAATGCCCCACAGACATGGCCACATGTCAATCCAGTGGAGGAAGTTCCTCAATTGAGATTCCCTCTACCAAGGTGTGTCAGGTTAACATCTAAAGTTATCCAGTACAACTAGGAAAAGATGTATCTTTTTTCTTAAAATGTGTGTATGAGAGGATTGCCTACATGTATGTTAGACCACCTGTGTTGTGCAGTGCCAGCACAGGTCAGAACATGGTGTCAACCACAGAGGTGAAAAGATGGTGTTAGGTTCTCTGGAACTGGAGTTACAGACTGTTGTTAGTCACCATGTGGGTGCTGGGAACCAAAACAGGGTCCTCTGCAAGAGTAGCCAGTGCTCTTAACTGCTGAGCCACCTCTCCAGCCCCAAGGATGTATCTTTTGCTACTTCTGGGTGTGCTACATAGGTAATTAGTTGACGAACTCATTTTGTCAATTCTTCTGTATGTTTATTCTTTATTCTTCTCCATTGATTATTGACATAGAGACACTGAAATCCCTATGAGCTATCTATCCTTTCCTCTGACAACTCTGCTTTGTACATTTCAAAGTTCTTTTATTACGTGCATATTTAGGATTGTTAGGTTTCCATGACTGATACTTTTATCATTATAAATGATCTCTACACCTCTCATCCCCTTTTCTTGGCACCCTTTGTCTGAAATTTACAGAGCTACTTTTTATTAGTATGATATGTCAAACTATTTCTTATTCTTTTACTTTTAATCTATTTGTTTTTCATATTCAAAGTGGTTTCCTAGAAAAGTATATAATTGAGTCTTGTTTATTTTATATACACCAATGTGTATAAATCTGTCTTTTAAATTAAGGTGTTCTATTTACATTGCACTGACATAAATCTGCCATCTTATTATTTTCTTTCTGTGTTTGCCACCTCTTCTTTGATCCCTTTTTTTTTTATTTTGTTCTTTTGGATAAACTCAGTAGTTTTATACATTTATGTCCTCTATAGATTTATTTCTATACATTTTTGGGTTAGTCTATTTTGGTTGCTTTAGGGTTGGTTTATAGTACACATTTTTAACTTTTCATGATCTGTCTTTAAATGACAGTATTCCATTTCACATATATTAAAGGGACCCAATTAAAGTATAGTTTCTTTCTCCGCTATTGCTAAGTGTGATTCTATTATTATATACTTTTCTTGTTCCTATACTATCAACAGTGTGACATGTTAATTTTTTATCAAACAGTTACCTTTTGGGGAGATTTTTTAAACAAGATACAAAGTTTATATTTGCCTATATGTTTATTATTCTCAACATTTTCTATAACCTTGAGAAGATGCAGGCTTTCATCCAACACTGCTTCCCTTTGGCCTGTATGTTTTCATTGAATGGGACTGATCTTCTACTGGTTATTTTATTTTTATACCCCTTTGATCTTTAAACAATATTTTCATTAGGTATAGAATCCTAAGTTGGAATTTTTAAGTGCTTCCCATATTTTGCTCCACTACTTTCTGGCTCACATTGTTTTCAACAAGAAAGTCTGATCTTCTTCTTGCTTCTTTTCTCCACTAGTTTTGATTTTTTTATCACAGAAATTAAGCAATCTAATTGTAATGTATCACGTCTAAGACACACTGAGCCTCTGGAATCTGGAGGTTTATAATGTCCATCACATTTGGAAAGTTTTCAGGCACTATTCCTTTTTGTTCACCCTTCTGGAACTCCAATTACATGTACACTGAGCTGTTTGAAGTTGTCCCCGCTCCCACTCCCACCTACTAACCTGTTACATTTTCGCTCTGTTCTCCATTCTACTTTACTTTCCATTCCGCTTTTTCTTTTGGTTTTGCAGTGCTAACGCCATCACTTTTCATCTTAAGCACTGTGCTTTTTGTTTTCTGAAGTCCAGTTTGGATCTTTATAAAATCTTTGTCTCTTAATCTGCTCATTCTCCTTTTGTGTGCTTACATATGTGGGACATGTTTATCACAGAGGTTTTAGTGTTCTTCTTTGCTAATTCCTTCATTGGGGCCCTTTCCTTGGTCTGCTTTAACCAATCCAGTTTTCATCTTTGTTATGGACTTCATCTTTGCAAATCTGGAAAGGTTTATTTGAATGACACTGACATTTTTATATGACTAGATGGTTTTATTTTTAATCTTCCAAATGCTTTAAATTTGGGTCTGGGACACAGATGTGGTGTGGTTCTTTAAGGGTATGGTTTTAAGCTTCCTTAGCTACTTACTTGGGCCTTTCATTTAGGGATATTTTGTCTCTACTACCGAAGCAATACCTTTCAGGGTACTTAACCCATCGATCTATGATTTACAAGGAGCTTCACTTGGGAGGTTGACAATGTGAATTGTTCCTGCCCTATGTGAACCCTAGGAATTCTCTAATATATGTTCTACTATTTGGCTTTTTTAAAGAAAGGAAACTTGCTGGTAATAGTGGCACACACCTTTAATCCCAGAACTCGGGATACAGAAGCAGGTGGATCTCTGTGAGTTCAAGGTCAGCCTGGTCTACATATCAGGTTCCAGGACAGCTGGGGCTACAGGGAGACCCTGTCTCAAAAAAGATCCTCCCCAAAAGAAGGGAAACTCCGAATTGGGGGTATGGCTTGGTGGCAGAACACTTGCCTGGCATGTACAAGGCCCTGGGCCCAATCCTAGTACTGCAAGGAAGATAAGGAAAGAAAAATAAGGAAAGTTATTTACAGCAAAAAAGTGCGTTTGGAAGACATTATGTTAAATGAAAGAAGCTCGGCACAACGAGACATATGCTGCATGTCTCACTCATATGTGAAAGCTAAAGAATTTAAACCTATAAAGGAAAACAGTAAACTGGAACGGGGTGGAGATGTGGAGTAAAGAGATCCTCAAAGGGTATAAGATTTTAGTAGATAGGAAAATTAATTTTCAAAATCTGTTGAATAACATGGTGATTATAATTAATGTGTTGCAAGTTTCAAAACTTATAAAATAATAAATTGTAAGTGTTCTTACTACAAAAAATAAGTATATGAGGTAATAGATGTTTTATTTAATCATTCCATAATGTAAACACATATCAGACATTGACTATACCCCACAAATATGTAAAATAATTTTTTAACAATTTAAAATAAACCAAATGAACCAAAAAACAGCATCATCAATCTAGGTGTCAGACAGAGGACAACAAAGCTTATCCTTTCCACAGTCCTCAGTGGTCATATGTCATGGGCAAAAATTAAACATTTGTTCCTAAACACCACTGAACTGTGAAGAGTGATTGTGACCACATGTTACAAAGTTTATCCTGATTTGTACACTTAGTCTAGACTTAGGTACTGCCACAAAACAACCAAAACCGTAAGCCACTGTCCTCTAGTGGTCCAACTGCAGCTGACAAGGAAACTGTTATTGAATGTTTAGGATAATGATCTGTGTTACTCCTAGAAAAACAACCTTTAAAGAAAACTGTAACAACTGTAAGGTAGATGATTTGCTAATAACTTAAATGCTCGAAAGAGGTGGAAAACAATCCTATTACTATGTTGGCTGCTCTATTGCCAAGTTTCATAAGAGATGAATCGGGAAATGGCAGTACACAACAAGAATAATTATGGACGAAGTGAACACAAAATCAAAGTTTATGTAAATGACAACTTGGGAAGTTACAGAAGTATAATTTTCTTACAATATATTTTATTCCCCTCAGAACTGTGTAGCAATTTTACAGTGTCCAGTACTGACTGAATGTGTTATAGATCTTGGCTCATATAACCAAATGAACTATGTGGCAACAATAAAATGTTTCTAAATATGTGGCAAATAAAAATTGATTCAAAATCAACATATAATGTAAATCTGATTTGGGCAGTGCTTGCATATCCTGCGTCATGGGACTTCACCACAGCCTTGGTTCTGAACACACAACATGCACACTTCGCACTGTATGCCATCAGGACACACAACAGTAAAGAATCCTGCCTCCAAGGCCTCTGCTCAGATCTGAGGCTGCAGACTGTGTACCATTTCTACTGCACTCAAAAGTTTTCTGCTTCTCACAGAAGTGCTATGATGACAGAAAACAGTTTTTAATATATTCCTACTGTCACTCCTCAGCATGTAAGTATCAAATAAGTTGTGTTTGGCTTGCACTGTACCAGAACATTTGATTTTTAAAACTGCCATTTCAGTTGCTGAATCCAATCTCATTTAAGGAATGATTAAATTCATTTTTCCTTGGGATTAGAGCAGCATTTCCAATCATTTCTGGAATGTTATGGATAAGTTTACAGATGCTATAGATGACTCTAAAGAAGCCTGGGTTTCCCATCCCACTCCCTTTGTTTCTTTTCCATAAAGAATTGTTTATTCTGAAAACTGAACAACTTAGCCAAGATATACTCCCTAGTGTCTATTGTTCCACAGCAAATTCGCCCAAGGAATCGGCTGTGTCTTTTCAGTGTATATATTTTTCATTATTTTATACATTAAGCATATCTGTCTTTGTATGTGCTGTGTTCTTTGGTCCAGAGGCTTTACCATTCTTGTGCTGAGCCACCTTGCCTCCTCCATAGATACTATCGTCTAATAATAGCTTTAATGTTTTTGACCTGCACCTCTACATTGTCTGTGATTACTTCAAGCCCTTCCTCTTTATCAGTAATTTGATTTTCATCCCTCTAGTCTGATTTTTCACAATATTAAAACTTGTTCATTAACCCTAAGGTATGTGGTCTTTAGCTAATTTCTTTAATTCCTTTATCTTTATTTTATTTTATTTTTCACTCAAAACTTATTATCTACCGAATACCAGAGAAGAGTCCAAGTTCTAGGGATAGGGTAGTGGACAAAACACGCAAAATCTAGCCTTATTTTTCAATACATTTAGTGTCTTGTTTCATTGTATTCATGTTCTTAAGTGCCACTCCAGTTTAAAGTACATATGAAAATTCTCTTTTCTCCCTAGCTTAGGTTATTTTAAACTGTGTACTTCCCCAGTTTTGTCATGTCATCTTCCTGTCTTCTTTTTCTATTCCTCTTTCCTTCTTTTTAAATATTTTATTTATTATTTTTATGTGTATGGGTGTATTGCCTATATGTATGTTAAGTGCATCTGTGTTGTGCAGTGCCCACAGAGGTCAGAAGAAGGCATCAGATTCCCCTGGAACTGAAGTAACAAATGGTCCTTAGCTGCCACATTAGTGCCAGGAATCGAACCTGGTTCTCTGAAAGAGCAGCCAGTGCTCTTAACCCTGAACTATGGCCCCTGCCCGTTTCCTTCCACTTTGAGTGGTATGATGCATGACTATCATTGACTCTTCTCTTTTCTGATATTTAGCATGCAAAATTTCATCCAATCTTTTCCCTCTATGTAGTAATCAGTGTTCGCTCTAATACAACTCCACCCCCAAAACTCAATGGCTTCATACAAAAATTTTGTTCTTGCTTGTGAGACTGTGGACAACCTGCTGCTGGGCTGTTTCCATCTTGGCTAACCTAAATCTGCTTTCGCTGAGGTCCTGGTGTGATTGGACCATGAAGGTTCTACTTCCCCTGACTATTAAACAGAATTGTCTGAGTCACTCAAGATTGAAGTTATTGGTGAAACTTGTAAGGTCTTCCTTAATTGAGCTCCTTCCTGTTGTGTAGTTTCTGGAGAATGACTGGAACTAAAAAGTGGTAGAGCTCTGCAAGCACCAATTCAGACCTAGTGACATCACAACCTACAGATCTGGATACATTTTACAAATTATGGAAGCCATGGATTTGAGAACATCAACATTAAGACCTGAAGACTAGGGCTGGACAGATGACTAAGGGGTTAAGATCACTAGCTGCTCTTGCAGAGGACTTGAGTTCGATTCCCAGCACCCAATTGTTGGCTAACAACTGTCTCTAACTCTTGTTTTAGAGGAATCTAACACCCTCTTCTGACCTCGGTGGGCACTGCATGACACGGGTGCACCTACACACATGCAGGCAATACACTAATACACATAAAATAAAAATAATATTTTGAAAAGACCTGAAGAGTGTGACTGCATCTTCACCACTGACTCTGTGCTTACCAAACAATGAGATTAAAACCAACAATTCAAATTTTTTCTTGAATAAAAGATGCCTATTAATTACAAGAGATGTTAAGTACGAAGATGGAAGTCATCCAAACATAAATATGGGACAGTCTCAGGAATATAAACAACCACTGCAACTTCAAACACATCAGTTATCAAAAAAGAACAATAAGAAACTATTCTTTATCTTGGTGGGGGAATACAGTATTCTTGCCAATGAAATATTTTAGATTTTATTACTACACATTAGTAGTGAGTATAATTTAACATTTTATTAAATGAAGTCATCTTAAGGTTTTATAGTTTCCCAGAATTTGTGTGGAAAATATTAATTTCATAAAAATACTGGAGTTCTTGAGGATTCATGTTTATTCCCACGTGTGTGGAAGCAAGAGGTGGACATCAAGTGTCATCTTCAATCACTCCAATTTTTTTAAGACGGTCTCTCATTGAACCTAGAGCTCACAGATTTCAGATAGACTGGCTGGCCCATGAACTCCTAGGATGGGCCTGTCTCAACCCTCCCAAGCCCTGAGGTTACAGTTTTATGTGAGTGCTGGGGATCTGCATTCAGGCCTTCATATTTCTGTGGCAGACACTTTACTGACCGAGCCATCTCCCCAGCCTAAAGTATCATGACAACCTAATTGAAATTTAGTCTAATTTGCTGAGTAAAAATGTGTAGCTTAGGGGCTTGAGATGGCTCAGTGGTTAAGAGCTGGCTGTGCGTGATTCCCAGCACCCACATGACAGCTAACAATCTGTAATGCCAGTTTCAGGGATCTGAGCTCAGTCTTCTGGCCCCCTGCGGTATTATATGCACGTGGTGCATTTTACATGCAGGCAAAATATTCATAGACATACAATAAAAATAAATCTTAAAAAATAAATTTTTAAATGTGTGGCTTGGACTTGGTAATTTCTAGGAATTTTTCAAACTTTTCCTCCTTTATCCCATCTACATTGCTCATAAGTCAAATGCCTACCATCTCTTCCATCCTATATCCTTGTCCACTGAATCTTACTGCCCTCATTGTCGATATTTCGTGTGTCTTCCATTACATTGCAAGCTGTTGGAGCTGAATCTCTGTCTTAATTTCTTTTGAATTATCCAGGGGCAGTTTGAGGAGTTTACCACGTTCGGTCTCTGAACATAGCTCTATCATTTTGTCAAAGGGTACCTAGCTTCGGTTGTGCCTGGATGAACCTGTTTGTCTGGGGTTTCTTTGAGCTGCGGACATTCGTTTTCTGTTAGAACAATTGGCTTGTGGGATGACGATGCTGAGGCAGCATCTCAAGGAGTCTGACCCATCACTCTAGTTGTTACGGCTGTGAACAAAGACTAAGCCTCTCATAGCCCATGCGCATCTTTAAAGACACTTATTTAAAACGCCATTCAGAAACCTAATTACCAGTCAGTGACCCGGGCCTCCGGAGCTGCAGAAGCTCTAGGATGTTGACAAAGCAGCGAGGATTTACCAGCCGGAGGCCCCGTCGCTATGGTAACGGACGGCCGCAGTGCGCTTGCACGGAAACCTGGCGCTTGGATCCCGCAAGTGCCTAGCAACGACGGCGACTCGCGGCCGCTACGTGACTTACGACCGCGGCATGACTTACGGCCGCCCTTCCCTGCGCATCATTGCGCTCGATCGCGGGGCGGGAGCGCCGGTGGGAATGCTCTGGCGTCTGCGCCAGGCAGAATGACCCAGTCGGTGGTCGTCCAGGGTGAGCTGCCCCGGGCTTTGGGGACCTGGTCGCTGCAGAGCCCAGCTACCCGCTTTCCTCCCTAATGTCGGTTCTCTCTCTTCCTCGCCCTGGGCCGCAGTGGGCCAGTGCGGAAACCAGATCGGCTGCTGCTTCTGGGACCTGGCGCTGAGGGAGCACGCCGCGGTCAACCAGGTACCTGCACCGCCCAGAGTCCCTATCGCCCGTCCCGGGTGGACCAGCAGAGAAGAAGGAAGTGTTTGCTTGAGGTTTGGGGCTTCAGGGGTACTCGGGAGTTTTTGAGACGTGGTTTTGCTAGAGCCTCAAGCTTGCAGAGATTCCTCTGCCTCTGCTTCCCGAGAACTGGAATTACCGCCTCCACGCTCAACTTACTTGAGCCTTTTTATGCATACCATAAGTCTATAGGATGCTCTCGTGAAGAGCAAAGCTGATTTCTTTTTGAACAGGTTGCAGTAAAGACTTGTCATACTCCAGAGTTTTAAATTTTCCTAATTCTCACCGATCTCTTCTATTATTAATCTTGCCGCAAAAGACAATTGGGCGGTATAAATGAATCCACTTTATAGAATAGATAACATGGGGCTCGAGAGATGGCTCAGCCATTAAGAGTACTGGCTGCTTTTGCAGAGAAACCGAGTTCGATTCCTAGCACCCACGAGAAGTCTAACAGCCATCTGTAATTCCAGTTCTAGGATAATCTGACTCCCTCTTCTGACCTCCGTGGGCATTGCAGACGGGTGTACCTACATATATGCTAGCAACACTCATACACATAAAATAAAAATAATAAACATTTTTTAAAAGATAACACGCCAGTCATCTTTTCAAAGGCTCCCGAGAAAACATAACTTAGTGCAACTGCTTAATGATCCTATAGGGAATCCCGATTTCATCGCCCCCTGTTGAACTTAATCAATGGATAGCTTGGCATTACCCTTTTAAAAAACAATGGGAAGAACCAACCTAACTTTCCTTTTCTTAGAGCCACAGATTAAACCTTTCAGTATTGTGAAATTATTAAAATTCGAAGGACTTTAGAGAAAATAACCTTAAATGCTCTAGTTTGCTTTATTTCTAGAAAGGAATTTACGATGATGCAATAAGCAGCTTCTTCAGGAATGTGGATACCAGGTAAGTTGGGATTAAAGTCACAGGGCATAATGATCCTTTTCATGTCAACAAATGGAAGGGAGTTCTTTAAAGGACCATAAAAAAACAATTGATACCTATGATGGAGTCTGCCTTGTGCGCTTTTCTGATTGAAAGCATATTCTTATGTCACATTTTCAAGTCATTCTGCAGAACAGCAGGCTTCATTTTCAAGATTTATTAAGTAACAAAAAAAGCCTTTAGTAGGACCTCTTTTTTTTCTCTCTCTCTTTTATGTGTGTGAGTGTTATACCGACCTGTGTAAGTGCACACTGTGTTGTGCAGCGCTCTCGCAGGACAGAAGAGAACCTTGATTGTTAGCTGTCATGTCGGTGCTGGGCCGTCCACACTGCCTGTGTGCTCTTAACCTCTGAGCCATCTCTCCAGCCCCAGTGGGACTTCTTTTAACGTTGAAGTTTTAGTCAAAAAAAAAAAACCCTTTGAAATTTTCACTGAGGGTATCTTTTTAACATATATAGTGGTGGCCTCCCTCTTCTCGCCTCTGGGCATTGCACAGCATAAGTGCATTTACACACATGCAAGCAATACATTCATACACACAAAATAAAAATAATAAAAAAAATTTTAAAGACTATTTGCTCTTAGAATATACTAAAAAAGGCTGAAGAGATGACTGGTTAAGAACACACGCTGCTCTTGCAGAAGACCAGGGTTCAGTTCCCAGCAGCCACATGACAGCTAACAACCGCCCATAACTCCAATTCCAACAGATCTGATGCCCTCTTTCTGAGGCTCAACATACACATGGTGTACATATATATATACTGTCAAAACACACATATGCACATAAAGCAAAATAAATACATCTTTTAAATGCACTGAAAAGAAGAGCCAATGTGCAATCTGCTTTCAGCAGAGATTACTGTTGTTTTGTATAAAATGTGTGTATCATAAATCTTTTTTCAGAACATTTAGCATCCAGGATACTCCATAACCTTTTAAGGTTAAATCATCAAGTTTATTTTCAAAGTACTTCATAAAACCAACTGTGGTGGACTTGTGCTGCCAATTACAATTGACATTGGGCTTTATTCTGATTTGGTAGAACTTTAGTTTGACTTCCTTGACTAGGTGTTGGAACTGTTTAGGGAAATCTGAGTAGTCTTCACTTTGTTGATGAATCCTAGAGCCTCATGCTTAGGCTTTCAGACTTGGAAAACATTATCTGTCCTTTGTCAGTGAGTCCACTGCTCTCCAGTATAATCAGATTTGTCAAATTCAAAGAAATGGGAGGTTAAAAAGTAGAAAACCAATGTCTATAACGGATAGTACAGACTTGGGCCATGTATTACTTTTTTATCATAAGCACATTCTCTTGGAGGCAATCTACTGAAGCTATGTAACATTCATACAATTGTGTAGAGATTCAGGCTAAGGGAAGTTATGTATATTACCATGATGGAGGGTGTTGTCTTTACTGTATAGGGAGATAGCTGTCATTTATACCAGCTCTTTCACTTGGGGAACTGGTCCAATAGGAAACTCAAATTTGTCTTTGTAATATATCTTTCAAGTGCTTCCCTGGCTAAGTTCCTGTCTCTACCCTTTCCTTCCTTGATAGCTGCACGTTTGTTATTACACAGGTGAATGGACAAGAGGAGTTGAGAAGGGGGTGGGGGACAAAAGGTCCCATGGGAGAAAGTGAAAGGAAGCTGATGGAAGTAGGAGGGTGTCAGGGGAGGAGGAGGAGGGGAGAGATGTGCGGGATAGAAACAAAATTTGTTTGAGAAATGCCGTATTGAAACCCAGTTCTTTGTAAACTAATACATAAAATGTATCACATAGTTGAGACAGTCTGGTAGCTTTTCTTTCTTAATAAAATTATATAATTCTCATCTCTGTTTACTATAACTTTTAACCTGAGCACATTCCTATTTTCCCGATACCAAGTTCGGAAAGGAGGGAGGGAGAGGCCGCACATCTCGCTCTTCTGTTTTCCATCCATTCCACTCTGCTCCACCAGCTAGTACCAGGAACTCCTTTTCAAAAATGAGACCACATCTTTGTGTACACTTCTTTATCAAATTAGATCTTTTGATTGGACATGGAAGAGCACAGCTCTAACCCCAGGCCTTGGGAGGCGGAGGCAGACAGGTCTGTGTGTTTCGAAGCTACATAGTTGTGGTCTACGTAGTTCCAGGCCAGCTTGGCTACAGAGACCCCATCCCAGTTAACAAAACAAGACAAAATTTAAACTTTTAATAACATGATAGAAATTCATTTATCACAGGAGTTGCAGATATTTTCCATTAAAAACCAGGCAGTAAGTCCTTTGAGCTTATCCACCCATTAGTTCTGTGTTGCAGATACTCTTCTGCCTTTGTGGAGCGTTAAGTACATAAACAAATGGAAATGCTGTATTTCAGTTAAGTTTTATTAGGAAACAGCTCCTTGGATTTGGCCTAAGGACCGCAGTACACTGACTTCTGGCACGTAGCTTCTGTGTGTCACTCACCTTCTCTTCATCTAGTCTGTCCTGGCCACACACAGTGTCTTGGATTTTAGGTTTTTTCACAATTTTATTTTCACTGTAAAATTCTAAAAACAGCCTCTAAGTGTTATGTGACTTTTGGATCTATTAATCTGTTTGCAGCAGAACACTTAAACAATAAAGGTTTCCATTTATCTCACACAGTTAAAAATCAGGTATTCTAGGTGTAGAGAAATGCCTCAGAGACAGTACCTAGGGCTAACAAGATGGCTCAGCAAGTCAGGGTGCTTGCCACCAAGCCTTATGGCCTGAGTTTGATGCCATGAACTCAAGTTGCTTTCTGACCTCCGCACATGTGCCATGGTATGCACATGCTCCTTGCACACATAAAAGTGTAATTTAAAACTCTTTTGAAGACATACTGTATATTATACCTCTGTCCTTAATGTGTTGGTCTTTGTCTTCATGTTTGTTTTTCCATGACTGTGAAAGAGCAGTCTGTTTCAGGAATTAAATCCATGATGTTTGAGGCAGGAAAAAAGAAGTTTGGCCCCATCTGGTTCTCTTTATCAGGAAAGCATCCTGGAATACCCGCACTTTATCTAAATGACTAGAACTGGATCACACAACTAGCCTAAACCACAAAGAACACAAGGCACCTGAGCGCCTCACCTTTTCAGCCTAATGAGAAATAATGAAGAAAAAGGTGCTTGGAAAGAATCTTTGTGTCTGACCTATGTGTAGTCTTATGGTGTGAAGGTAGCTAATGCTACTAGCTCTGGGAGCTTGTGTAATTTTCTCAATTTTGTTATCTTTTCAGAGTGGTTGGTGATGGTGGCAGTATTTCCAAAGGAAAAATATCTTCTTT
This sequence comes from Eospalax fontanierii, assembly GCA_035773235.1. NCBI lineage: Eukaryota > Metazoa > Chordata > Mammalia > Rodentia > Spalacidae > Eospalax > Eospalax fontanierii. The sequence goes on from CM069545.1 coordinate 47,596,315, forward strand.
AAAAGCACGAGTAAGATACATATATTCTTGGATTCTTACGTTTCTAAACAATGTTTTTTTTTAATTTTTTAACAGCTCATGAGGCATCCATTTGTTGGTTGAGCTTTTCACCTTTCCAGTTTACTTCAAAGGCTGGATGACCATTGAATGTTCCATGATGAATTCTGTATTTCCCCCCAGTTACCTTTTTTGGAGTAGAATTGGCCTTAAATTATGAAAAAGAACAATGCAACTTACAGCTCATAAGTCCTTGATTTATAGAACAAATAACTAAGGAAACTATGCCAAATTTAATTTCTCATTTCAGGCTGTTTTGATTGACATGGAGGAAGGGGTAGTGAATGAAATTCTCCAAGGACCACTGAGAGATGTCTTTGATAGCAAACAGCTTATCACTGATATTTCTGGCTCCGGAAATAACTGGTGAGAATACACTGAACATGAACACAGGTCGTTACCGGGAGCATTCAGTGTTCTCTCCTTTCTCCTGATGCTTCCTGTTGTCATGAGAGCACAGTGCAGTTTGCCACACATGACTGTCAACCTTCCTGCCTCAGCTTTTATAATTTGTAATTAATAAATTACGATGTTTACAATGCTTGGAAACCACTTGCATTTACTTTCACTCCTAGTTCCTTCCAATTTTGGCAGAAGAATGAATCATGAAAGATTAATATAACTTACTATAAATTAATTCTTATGTGGAATTAGATAGAATACTTGAACTATTCACACACATTGTTTGACTCTTCAGTGTGTCAGAATTACTAGACTGGTAGAAAGGTGCAAGATGTCCTGTCCAGACTGGGCCAGAATATGTCTGGGCCCTTAAAAAATTGAGAGTTTCTTTAATGGGAGAAAAAAAAAAACATACCAACAGTAATTTAAGAATTCCCCTTGAAGACTGGAAGGATGTCTCAGTGGTTAAGAGCACTGACTGCTCCTGTAGAGGACCCAGGTTTGGTTCCCAACACCCACATGGTGTTAACTAACACCTTGTGGTTAGTTAACAGGCCTCCTTAACTCTAGCTCCAGAGGATCTGATACTCTTTTCTGTTCTCCTCAGCATTACATGACACAGGTGCACTTACATGCAGGCAATACACACATATACATAATATAAAAGTAATAAATAAATATAATTTTTTTAAAAAAACAGAATTCCCCTTGACACTTTTGCTGTTGCTTTAAATTAAGTAGCTCCTCTTTTGCAAATCTCATGGAATGATAGATAGTTTAAGCGTGGATTTGAGTCTCATGTGCCAGGAGACTAGAGACAACCAGACCCTTAAACAACGAGCCTACCTGCCCACCCACCTGGCTTTTCTCTAGTTGTCTTATAACTCATTATATAATTTTTGAATTTTAGTAAGCTGCATATAATGGGAAAATCTTTTATTTTATAATATGTCACTGTGATACTACCAAATTGGATTAGCAGAAACAGTAGAATCTCTTGACTATCAATTTTTTACAATTTTTCATTTCATATGATAATCATATATTTTAAACCAGGTAAATTTAGTATTTTTTTGTATCCGTGTGGTTGGCCTTATTCTCCTTTTAGTGTGTAAATTTACTGCAGTTTAGAGTTTAAATGGGAGCCGAAAAAAACTTACCAAATTCTTATTTTGTTGTAATTTATCTTAAGAGAAAATAGAGAAGACAAAATTAGGGAACCATAGTTAATATCTGTTGCTAACTCATTGGGACATTGGAGAAATATTGGTATGTAATATATGATACATCGGATTAATTACCAAAAAAATCAGTTTCTTGCTATAATTGCCATACATTTTCAATTGTTTCTTAAATCTTTCTATTTGAAGCAGAAATAAGAATATCAGGACATAATACATGTAAGAATTTTTTTTTTTCAACTTGTTTTCTTATTTTCAGGGCTGTAGGTCACAAAATTTTTGGAAGTCTTTACCGAGAACAGATTTTAGAGAAACTCAGGAAGTCAGCAGAACACTGTGATTGCCTGCAGTGTTTCTTTATTGTACACTCCATGGGAGGAGGTAACATTTGCTCATTTGCCTGTGATAATGTTAACATGCAAGTGGGAATTCATTCTGCAAACATTAAGTCTCCTTTTATCCTGTGCTTGATAAACAAAACCAGCAGGTGTGTTCAGCATTTTCATATCGAGAAACATTGTCATCCACAGTTCATGCTCAAGGACCACACAGTCCATTTACAAAAAATAAATAAATAAATCTCATGATGTTTCAAGTCTTGTTTAGGGACACACTTGTAGCCAGGTTGGGATACATGAGTCCATGAAATTCAGGTTGGACTTACCTGAGAGTATGTGTGCTTCATGCAGTGTTTCTACATTTCAGCTTTTTATCTTAAAACTTGGTGAAATTGGGCCTGGGAAGGTAGATCACTGGGTAAAGTGCTCATCTTGCAAGCATGAGTTTGATCCCCTGAACCCACGTAAAACTGGGTGTGGCCTCATGTTTTTGTAATCCCAGAAATTAGGGAGCTAGAGACAGGGGAACCCTGAGGCTCACTAGACAGCCTCCCCTGCTTGGCTAGCTCCAGCCCGGTGAGAGACACTGTCTCAAGTAAAAGTGTGGCTGTTACCTGGGGAATAATACCTGAAGTTGTTCCCTTGCCTCCGTATGTACACACACACACGGGAGCACACACACATAAAAATTATGAAATTGTTATGATTACCAATTTTCTTTTTTTAAGGTTTTGAATTTTTTTTTCCACCTTTAGATTATTTTACAATATTTTTGGCCACATTCCAGTATGTGTGAGCTTTTGAAAAATGCTAACTTAGAGTATGCTTGTTTGTTCCTTTATCCCAACTAGAGCTGAACTGTGCTGATATTACGTATGCTTGCCATTGTAAGAACATTAGCACTCTTTTATTAACCACCTTCAAACCTTTCACGTTGCCAATAATAAGTTAAAAAGAAAGAGTAAAATAATTATTTCAGTCAGCTCCTTGAAATTACTCATAATGTGGTAATTAATTGACCTCAACTAGAAAGGAATGATCTACATTGCTTTGGTTTGTTTTCCCAGATAAGTCTGTAACTTGAAGTACTCTTTTTTTCCTGTTCATGAAATAGAAAGAAGATAATTTGTTAATTTAAAAATAGTATATTAACAGACTTTAAAAGAAAGAGTTGCTATGCCTTTCTAAAAACCAAGATTAAGATTTTATGTTTTGCGGCTGGCCACCAACCCTGACAACTTGAGTTAATCCCAGGGACCCATGTGGTAGAAGGAAAGAACCAGTTCCTACAGGTTGTCCTTTGACCTCCACACGAATGCCACAGTGTGCACAGGCAATAATTTTTAAATTCTTTTTTAATAGTTTTGATTTTCTATGTGTATGTGTTTCTGTGAGTGTGCCATGTGTCTGGGTATCTATAGAGGCCAGAAGAGGACATCAGATCTCCTGGATCTGGTCACAGGTGGTTGTGAGCACAACATGGGTATGGGTAACCAAGCCTAAGGCCTCGGGAAGGGCCGTCAAGTGCCCTTAACCTCCAAGCCCCTATCATGAGAACTTTTAATTTTGTTTGATGTTACTAATACAGTCACCCTTCTATAATTCATACTGGCAGCAGCTATAAGTGTGTGTCTTCACAGACTGTTGATAAACATTACCTCTACTCCCACCCCCAGAAAATCCCTCATTTTCACATGGTATTTTTAGTGTCGTGGTCTTGTAATACGTATCTTCATTAGATTGTCAGGGTATCCAACCTTTTGACGTTACAACATGATATTGTCATCTGCAAAGTTCACGATCACAAACCAGGCAGTTGAGTTACAAAAAGAAATCACAAAGTCTCAATGTCTTAAGATTCTGGTTTTATGTTGGGCTGCATTCAGCCCTTTACTGCATACAGCCATTTGACTGACATGCTGCACATACCTGTAAGCATTGGCTTTAAATTTTAACTATAATCAATAATACATATAAATTTCATAGAACAACACTGCTTGCATACATAGTCTAAAAGAAGATTCAGAAAACTGTCCATACTACATTTGACACATCACTTTTTTTTCTGTTTCACTTTTTAAAAATAAACCCAACTGTTTCATATGACACTAAGTTACAGCATTATAGTTTATTCCTTTATGTCTTTAAAATTTTCTGAATTTATATAAATGTAACTTTATGTATCAGAAATGATCTTTAATGAAATTTCTAGAGTTTCTACTTTTAATGTTGTATTTGAAAACTTGGCAAATTCAGGGTGGACATGCTTAATAGTAAACAATTATTTAAATATTTTATTTATTATTTTTTATGTGTATGAGTGTATTGCCTGCATGTATATAAGTGCACCCATGTTGTGCAGTGCCCACAGAGGTCAAAAGAGGGTTGGATCCCCTAGGAACTGAGTTACGGTTACCATTGTTAGCTGCCATGTGGGTGCTGGGAACCTAACTCGGGTTCTGCAGGAGCATATGATGTTCTTAACTGCTGAGCCATCTCTCCAGCCTTTACTTGTAGACTATTTCATTCAGTGTTTTAAGTTGATTGATTGATTTCTGTATTAAGACTGTATCTTGACACCAAAGCCTGTCCATACAGCTTTTTATTCTATATCAAGTATGCTCTTAGTTGAATTTTTCATATCCAAATAATTTTGTTGTTGTTGTTATCTGATGACCAGTATGAAAAAGAATGAAATGGAGAAAACCATCTCAGACTCAGGATCAAAGCCTGGAGTGAATTTAGGATTTGAATCCTGACTGCCTTTGTTCTTCTCTTTTCTTTCTCTGAAATTAAGTTAATGTGGGATCACAGGAATGAGTTGAAAACTATGAGTTCCCCCAAATTATACTTTGATTCATTTTTGGTATTTTCTTTTTAAATTTTAATTCTCAGGAACAGGATCTGGACTTGGCACATTTCTTTTAAAAGTACTTGAAGATGAATTTCCGGAAGTATACAGATTTGTGACATCAATTTATCCTTCCAGTGAGGATGATGTCATAACCTCACCTTATAACAGCATATTGGCAATGAGGGAACTTAATGAGCACGCAGACTGTGTGCTACCCATCGACAACCAAGTAAGAAATGACACAGAAACCTAGGGACAGAGTTTATATACATTTAATTCTGCTATATGCCTACATGTTTATTTGATACTTTGTTCACTGTTTAATCTCCATCTAAGAGAAAAAAAGACTTTCATTGGGCTTTCTTTCCTAGTAAAATGTCATCTAAGTCACTTTTATTAATAGTTTCTCTCCCATTATATTTTTTTCTCAAAAGTCTTTATTTGACATCATTAGCAAAATTGACTCTGTGGTAAATTCTGGAAAATTGGGTACAACTGTGAAGCCAAAGAGTGTAATTACTTCAGATGCTGGGGCTGTTAAAAAGCAGCACAAGAAGCCCTTTGATGCAATGAACAACATTGTGGCCAATCTGCTCCTCAACCTAACGAGGTAATCCTCCCAGGACACTGAAAACTTCACTCTACCTGTGATGGTGGTTTCAATTTTTGTAGTAGTGCCCATGTGCATTCATTGGTTTTTGTAGTGCTGAAGATTAAGTCCAGGCCCTTGAGCATGCTGAGGCAGGCACTGTACACTGAGCCATAGTGTACCAACCCAGTAGCATTTTCCACTTCAAGTTGTGAGAGCTGCCTTTATTTCTGTCTTGTCTTATACTTTCGTCTGTTGGAGTGATAGGTTGGAATTTTAATTATTTTGACTCCAAGGCAGCATCTCTCCAGGTACACTCTGAAAAGTGGCAGCAAGTGTTCACTGTTCACTGACAAACAGTTTTGTGGTGAGCATCCTTGAGATACTCTTCCTGTGAAGTCTCTTAATCTTTTAGACCAGCTAATCCACACATCTTTGTTAGCTGATTCAAAAGACTTGAGACTTAGGTCTCAAATTTCTTGGGCATTATTAGTTAGGTTATGAATGTATTAAACAGACCCTTAATAAATTTAGTTAAACTTCCACAGCAAGTAATAGACCTAAATGTGTTTAAATATAAAGTTTCTTTAAGTAAAATAGCTTTACAGGTGTGTCAGTGGGTGTAATAGATGTCAGTTACACTTCAGATAATCTAGAAATAAGAATGGCTACACATTATATGTTCTATTTTTATCAGCCTTATACATAATTGTTCAGCAATACAGAAACAAAACTATACTCTGCACTGGACAGTCTAACAAAGGATTTGAGAAAATACCTATTGAATAGATTAAGAGTTAAAATTTTTACATGAAAATCATTCTCATTGTTCTAATGTTCATCTTTTAGCTCTGCAAGATTTGAGGGGTCACTAAATATGGATCTTAATGAAATCAGCATGAATTTAGTTCCTTTTCCTCAACTTCATTACCTTGTATCAAGTCTGACACCTCTGTATACACTGGCAGATGTTAACATTCCTCCTCGAAGGTAAGTTGTAACAATTCCTGTTTCTTATGAACTTGAAGTACTAATTTAAATTCAAAAGGTGTACATTCACTCAGGTTATTTATATTTTATTTGTGAGAAGTATACAAAATATAGTTGATGACAACCTGTTTTCATTAAGTGAATATTTAGAAGCAAATTGTTTTAAAATAATTGGTATTAAACTGAAATTAAATCTAGTAACTAAATTTTTAGGCTTTTGAAAATTACTAAATCTGCTTGCCTTCGGTCTGAATCCTAGCTTCTGTCACTCGCTGTAGGACTTGGGCAGGTATTTTAAGCTTTTCGTCTTATTGTTTCTCGTGTGTGGGTAGCTGAGGTAATGGAGGTTTAAAGCTCTTTCTACAGCCTAGCTCCACTGATGGGCTTTACATGGTAGTTATTGCATATAATTTCCAGAACACCTTGTTTTGTAATTGTGTCATTTCTTGAACATGACATTTATATCAATCTACTTAATAACAACAAAAAACATAGTTTTAAAAGATGCTCTTAGGGGCTGGAGAGATGGCTTCACAGTTAAGAGCACTGGCTGCTCTTGCAGAGGGCCTGGGTTTAGTTCTCAGTACCCATGTGGCAACTAACAACCATCTATAACTCCAGTTTCAAAGTATCCAACACCCTGTTCTGGCCTCTGGGCACTGCATGCACATGGTACCTTATATACATGCAGGCAAAATACTCTTATACATAAAATAAAACTTCACTAACTCAGTAACTAACCCAGCACTCAGGGAACAGAGGCTATTGAATCTCTGTGTGTTCAAGATCTTCCTGGTCTACATAGTAAGTTTCAGGCCAGCCAGGGCTACTTAGTGAGACTTTATCTCAAAAAAAAGATACTCTTAGACTGGGCGTGGTACTGTACACAGCAGTTAGCTAAAATGTTCATGTCTTCCAGCCTGGGAAGATAAAAATAAGTTTGAGGCCAGCCTGGACTACATAGTGAGCCTGTCTTAATAAAAACCAAAAGAAGATACTTTTAGTATACATAGTGGTGGTGAGCTTAAGAAGCATTCACAGTTGAAAGGAATAAAGGCTCTCAAGTTGAGAATATATAAATGAGAAAGGAAAAATTAAAAATTCTTTAATTATTTTTTATTACATTTGTATTATTTTATGTGTATGTATGTGAGTGTGTGGACACACATTTCATGGTATATGTAGAGGGCAGAGGTCAATTAGCAGAAGTCAATTTTCTCTATCCTGTGGGTCCTGGGAATCAAACTTAGGTCCTCAGACTTGGCAGCAAGCGCCTTTATCCACTGAGCCATCTAGGCAGTCCAAAGATTCTTTTTTTTTTTTAAAGATTTATTTTTAACTAGGTTTATGTATATGTGTTTGTATGTGGGTATCTGCACAAGAATGCAGTCACCCAAGTAGGCTAGAGGTCTCGGATTCCTTGGAGATGCAGATAGTTGTGAGCTGCCTCATGAGGGTGCTGGGAATTAAACTCAGGTCCTCTGAAAGAGTAGTGTGCTCTCTTAAGCACTGAGCCAGCTCTTCAACCCTCAAAGATTCTTTTTTGTAGTTAAAATTTTAACAAGGAACAGGTCTGTGTTTAGGAATATCACAGGTGATATTAATAAACTTTGATTTGAGCCAGTAGAAAATGGCCAGTTATACCAACCATTAGATGGGACTCCTTATCACAAAAGACCCTAATGATCTTAGAGAAGATATATAGTATATGGATCATGCTGATCTCTGAACACCCACAGGTATTAGCCTTACATGTCATGTTTAAGAAGAATGAACATTTTATACTGATACACAGATGTATAAGTATCAGTACTGTGTAACAGTGGAATTCAGACCTTTTTATATTTCAGATTGATTCTTTAAAAAGTAAAATTTCTAAGTTCAGCATAATGAAAAAAGAACATATTTGACTTGGTCCTCTAGCTTGAGTATTTCAAAGTGAGTGAAATGTTTGTGCTCCTGTTTGTTTATTTTGGTAAAAATTATATTGAATCAGCACTTTTTATTTTAACCATAACAATTTGTGGTGACTGTTTTTCATTAAAATGTGTTCGTAAAAATCCATAGGAAGATTTTAAATGTTAAACTTAAATAATTTGTCAAATATCCTTTTCTCTTGCTTAAGAGTCTAGTTTAGTTTTCTGCATCTACTATAGATAATCCAGAGGCTGTCACATCAATGTACCTTTTCATTTTATGATTATGTTGAGAAGAAATATTGCTTTGTATAAACAATGGCTCTTTCCTTGTAGATTGGATCAGATGTTTTCAGATGCTTTTAGTAAAGATCACCAACTAATTCAAGCAGACCCCAGACATAGTCTCTACCTTGCCTGTGCCCTCATGGTTAGAGGAAATGTACAGATTTCAGATCTTCGCAGAAATATTGAAAGGTTTGGTTGTTATTTCTCAAGAAAAATTATATGTACAGTTTGGGACAATGTCATATATAATAAAGACAGTATGCCTTTCTTCAAAATACAGTAACATATGACCATAGGTGAGGAATTCAGCAACTCTGTACCTTTTCTTTAAATATACAATAATAATAATAATAATAATAATACTGACATGTTATTTATGAACACTGAATGATATAAAAGATATTTTTGTCACATTGTCCCCTGATGCTAATATTAAAAAATAGCATAGATTCTAAACTAGACAATTTGAAGACTGGTCCTACTAATGTCCTCGTCTAACTAGTGTGACTGCATAATACAGCATTTTTAATACCTTACTTTCTACCTGTTGGTTTTGTTTCTCAGATTAAAATCTGTTCTGCACTTTGTCTCCTGGAATCAAGAAGGCTGGAAGACTAGCCTGTGTTCAGTACCTCCTGTGGGCCATCCTCATTCATTACTAGCTTTAGCAAACAACACATGTGTGAAGCCTACCTTCATGGAACTGAGAGAAAGGTTCATGAGGCTCTATAAGAAAAAGGTAATTACACACTGTTGTAATTATGCTTATTTTGACTTGAGATGTATTGTACTATTAGAAATCAGGGTGAAATTGTTTAGTCTGTTCATTGTACCAGTTGTAACCAAAGAGGAGAGGTTACTTGCATGCTGTTTCCACTCTTAGAAACTTCCTGAACTCATAGAATTTAGGCAAAATACTCACCTTTTTTAGAAAGATACATTCTTTGACAGTTTCATGCATGTATATATTTTGATCATGTTCATGCCCCATCAGCCTTCTCTCATCCTCCTCCCACTTCCTTTGCCCTCCTTCCCAAGAAGTCCCCCTCCTCCTTTTCTGTCTTTTAACAACCCACTGAGTTTAATTAGTGTTGCTTGTGTGAGCATCGATATGAAGTGTGGACAACTTCCCAGTGACTACACCACAGAAGGAAAATGACTGTCCAGTTATATTAACTGCCAATAAGTCTTCAGCTGGGAGAGGGCCTCGTGAGCCCTCCCACACCCATGCTTCGCTGTTGACAGGCCTAATCCTATAGAATCTTATGCAGGTAACCACAGCTACTGTGAGTTCATGAGCTCAATGCTCAGTGGCCTTGTCATGACTAAAACACAACTTTACCCCTCTGAATACTTTCTGGCCAATCTTCAGCAATGTTCCCTGAGCGGGGGCGAGGGGGAGGGGGCAGAGGAGGACAGAATGAGAATGGACTGAACACTCAGTAGTCACTCGTTCTCCACACTTTGACCAGTTGTGAGTCTGTGTTAACTGCTGTCCTCTTTAAGAAAAAGCTTCATTGACCAAAGTTGAGAGCAACACTAATTTATTACTTTAAACATAATATTTAGAATGCGGTTTGACAGGCCTTTTTATCAAACAGCAGCAGTAGCTTCCTGCTCCAGGGCCCAGGATCTCCCCAGCTGTAGACTTTTGAGCAGATTTACAGTACCAGGCATGTATTCCTTCCTGTGGAGCAGGCCTCAGATCCAGTCAGAGAGTGACTGGTGATCCATATCAGTCATGTTTCTATTGTACCAGTATGTGCATCTTTAGGCAAAATATTCACTTGATTTAAGTTCTTCCATTTTTTTAAAATTTTATTCTTGCACAGTTTCATTCATATGCATAACCTACTTTGATCATTGCCTCCATTATCCTTTTTTAATTTTATTTTCATTTTATATGTATGAATGTATTGCCTACATGTGTATTAATTGCATCAATGTTGTGAAGAGCCTATGGAGGTCAGAAGAGGGTATCGGACCCCCTGGAACTGGAATTAGGGATGGTTATTAGCAGCCATGTGGGTTCTGAGAATAGAACCTGGGTCCTCTTAAGAGCAGCCAGGGCTCTTAACCACTAAGCCATCTCTCCAGCCCCCCATTATCTTCTTAGCCCAGTACTACTGAGCCCCTTTTGCTTCCCAGCAAGTCCTCCTTTTGTGTCATGTGTGTCCCACTGCATTTCAGTAGGGCTGCTTGCAAAGGATGGGGGTTTGTAATTCACTTTTGCAAGAGCCACTTAGCAATGGCAACACCACTGAGGAATGACTCCACTTCCCCAGCAACTGCTAACTGCTTATAGCTCCTCAGGGAAGGCTAGGTGAATGACCTATAATTTTAACAAAGAGTAGGTATAAGGTGGTTGTCTGTACTGCAGTTCCAAGATTGAAAATGTTGCCTGTTTTTTACTTGCAGGCTCACCTCCATCACTATCTGCAAGTTGAAGGGATGGAGGAAAGCTCTTTTGCAGAAGCTGTGTCATCTTTGTCAGCACTCATACAGGAATATAGTGAACTCGATGCCACGAAGAGCCTGACTGTACAGGATGTACCTAGGCTAAGTGTGGCTGTGTGAACGAAGAAACCAAAAAAATGCAGTTGTTACTTTCTTGTGATTCACAGGAGTTTTGTCACCTTTCTGTTTCAGAGTTTTTGTGATCCAGAAAGCCCAGTTTGTTTTTCATAGTATGTGGAAATATTTTTTCTAAAAGAGTGGTTTCAGGATTTGAGAGATGGCTCAGCAGGTAAAAGCACTGGCTACTCTTCCAGAGGACCTAGGTTCAAATCCCAGCACCTACGTGGCAGCTGACTACCATCCATAACTCCTGATCCAGGGAGGTTTTTCTGACCTCTGTGAGCACTGCATGACACAGGTATACTTATATACATGCAGGCAATACACTCATACACATAAAATAAAAATAAGCCAGACATGGTGGCACATACCTTTAATCCCAGCACTCGGGAAGCAGAGGCAGGTGGATCTCTGTGAGTTCAAGGCCAGCCTGATCTACATAGTGATTTCAAGGCTAGCTGGGGCTATGGAAACCCTGTCTCAAAAAGACCAAAAAACTAAAAATAAGTTTGAAATAATGATTATTTTTTTAAAGAATGGTTTCTTTTTTTAATCACAATTTGTCAGTGTTAGCCTCTGAAATTAGTGAAGTCCTACCTTCATTTCTGGCAACTTAACAAAATATAAGAGTGCCAGGCACAACTGTGCACATTTATAATCCCAGAACTTGAGAGGCTGATGCAAGAGTATTACAAGTTCAGGGCCAGCTTGGGCTACATAATGAGACCTTGGGTAGATGAGTAAATGGATTAATGAAAGAATCTCTTAGCAGTTTGCTTTATTTATAGCTTCATATGTAGACCTTTATACACTAATAAGCATGTCTCAGTAATTTATATGTATATGTATTATGTATATTTTTTTTTATATTTACACACTTTGTTTTGATATTCTGTTTAAATGTTCCTAAAAAAGTAGGTCCTAGAAGTAGAATGCTGTATACATATTTCTATGTAATGTCCACAAACTTTCTAGGGGTAATTTTTATTACAGCTCTTAGGGAGACTGTTTTGTTGAGTAATAACTTGTTTTTACTTGAAAGAACCACAATTTAGACAGTTAATGTGTATATATACTAAATTATTTTTAAATACTGCCTATCAAACCAATGAATTTCATAACAAACATTTTTACAAAGTTTTATTTTATGTTATTTATGAGTATTTGCCTGCATGTATGGAAGTACACCCAGGTCGCGCAATGCCCGTGGAGGTCAGAGAGGGCATTGGATTCCCCGGTACTGGAGTTATAGACAGTTGTTAGTGGCCATATGGGAATCGAACCCTGGTCCTCTACAAGAGCAATAGTACTCTTAACCCCTCAGCCACCTCTGCAGCTCCTAAAAGCAAATTTCAGACAATGCTACTTGTCATCATTGTTTTGAATGTCACCATTTATGCAAGTGAACAGAGTGTTAGAAAGTGTGATATCTTCATCTGAACTCTGCAAAGGATGGTAATTATGTAGTGAAATTATTCCAGCTATTATAATTTCTCTTGAATTTTTGTCACAAATTTTTATTTCAGATCAGTTGGCTGATTTATCTTTCAAGGAAATGTGTTTTAGGAAAAATTTCTTTTGAAGCAAAAATCATCAGTTGTATACTTCCTTGAGTAAATATTTTATCTCCTTTGTAAAGTAATGGTACTATTTTTGGTTTTTATCTTGGAAATTTGATTTTTTTAATATTTGGCATAAAAACTTCTACATTACAGTTGTTAATAGCAGTCATAGAAGTTCCATTTTCTCCATCTTAGAAGAAATGTTAATTGATAGTAAGGATTAGGCAATGAAAATTATAGATATATTTATATATAATCTTTTTTTTAGATCTTTTTTTTTGAAGACTCTTGCTCTCCATACCTTCTTATGTATCATCATTGTAAAAATGTTTTCTTATAAACATTTCTTTTTCATGATATATAGAATGCTTACATGGTACCAGTTATTACATATAGGATATTTTAATGTTTTCAAGTTTTTATTTGTTTTTTCAGTTGAACAGTTTTGTTTTAGAAACTTCTCGTGTCATAAATACAACAACCAGAGAACAACTAGGTGCTCTTACTGCTTTAAATCCATTAATTAGATTTTTTTACCGTTTTATAACTATTCTAATTTTTTGATTATGTGACATGATTGACTTGACTTTTAACTCTGCCCCCAAGTGTTTGGCTTTATAGAATTATGAGCTCAGAAAATAGATCTCCAGGTTCTCTGCAGTTTCTCTGACATACACAAGATGTAATCCAGAGCATCTTCCACTTAAATGACCCTTCATCTGGACAGTCAAATTGAACGGTGATCATAGTAGACTTGTTGGGAATGCAGCACCTCTTATCCAGGCATAGTCCACAGAAGGTGGGTTTGTAACTCTGAGTACTTGAGCATCCAGAAAAAACAAACTTTTCAGCTTTGGAGAGTTGGAAAGTAGGTTGACATGTTTTTCCTTTGGGGATCTGAAAACATACATAAAGCTAAGAAATCATTCTTTAAATCTGATTACAGTAGCTGATGATACAGTATTATACAGAACATTTTATAGCACAGTCATATGATAGGGTTGTTTCTAGCGCCCTAAGTGCACCTTCCGATGGCAGCCTCCTCTCTGTCTGCAAACCCCCTCTCACTGGAGGTCTGTCCTAAACTTGCTCCATCACATCAGATTCTCTGCCCAGTGTTTCTTTCTCTGTGCTTTATTCAGTTCTACAGTAAATAGAAATTTGTTTTGCAAGAACTCTGTCGTATTAGATGTTTATTTACCTAAGACAGCAAATTCCCTAACACAACTTAGTTTGGGTGGATGTATAGATGAATGAACATCTTAATCCCTTTAAAACTGAGTTGTCAGTGTCATAGTATGATCGAGACTGTCTTGAGAATAAGATAGATTTTATAGCATTTCCAAGATGGTAACAGGTCATTGTGATCGGAACTTCTGTAATCATTCTTAGTACCTATTTCCGTTACTATGGTATAGCAACCTAAATTTTATGTTCATTACTTTGATTCTACTTCTACAATTAATACAGAACATTTTAAAGTTAGAATCTGAAAACAATTGACTATATTTTCATTTAATTTTATTATTTTTATTTTTTTGTTATGAGTCTATTGCCTGCATGTGTGTAAGTGCACCCATGTCATGCAATACCTGAGGAGGTCAGAGGAAGGCATTGATCCCCTGGAACTGGAGTTACAGACAGTTGTTAGCTGCCATGTGGGTGCTGAGGATCGAACCCAGGTCCTCTGTAAGAGCAGCCAGTGCTCTTAACTACTGAGTCATCTCTCCAGCCCAAGAATCTACTCTGGAGGAACAATTTGCATGAAAGATTACTAAAATCAGGCTGATCAAGACCCACACTGTCAAACTGACAGAACATCTAGAATCAATAGGCTAACATCACTACACGGTAACATGTTTCCCTACAAGTTGCAGTTAATGTTTTGCTCTGAGATAATTTGACTTCAGTGGTTACAGTGGATGTTTCATTTTCACTACCAAACACTGTCCTTCCGTGCATAACGTGTGCACATATTCTCAGGAATTTCTTGATGTTGAATTATAATTACGTCTAGTTACACTTTACCTTCACTGTCTTTGATACATTACTGTTGCAAGGCTGAATATAGCATAGTCTCCTCTCTCTTCTCATTTCACATTTGCCATTTTCATTGGTCACCCTGTTAGATATTCCCATTCCACACGTTCTGGAACACGGAGTCCATTTTGTTGCTTGCATTAGACATTTTCTTTTCCATGTAAGTGGGAGATTCCTATAAGCTGAAATAAATACAAAAGCACACATACTCACATATGTAAACTTAATTTCTTAAACATTAAGCTAATATTTAGAAGTTCAAAATCTTTGATTTTTTAATAGAAGCTTATGTTCTAATTTATCATTTTCCCACACTTCCTAAATTACCTTTCAGTCAAGTGTTGCAGTCTAGTTTCTTAGAGGAATGAAGTTTTCATCCTGGCCCACATGCATCATTCTGACTAGCCCATCCTAAAATCTAAGCTCCTCTTCCAATCAATATCTAGCTTTTCTTTGGTTTTGCCTCAAGCTTCATATGCTTCCATTATATATTAAAACAAATATTGGTAGGATTGGAGAATTCAAGACATTAATCAGAATAATGTGGTCTTCTTTTCCCCTTGAGATGGTTTTGCCATATAGCCCAGACTGTCCTCTACCTTGCACCCCTTCTGCCTTTCAAGTGTTGGGGGCGTGTACCACCATGCCTGATGGAATAGTGTAGTGTTAGAGTTAAATGCCATGTCAAAATATAAAAATTATATTCAAGAACTAGACAATAAAACCGGTTTTCTTCCACTTTTTAAAATCTAGTCTTGGAAAATCAGTGTGTGTGAGCCTCAGCATGCATGTTGAGGTCAGAGGACAACTTGATGACACTGGTTTTCTCCTTCCTCCTTTATGTGAGCTCAGGGATTGAATTTCAGTCACCAGGCTTGCCCAGCAATACCTTTACCTGCTGAGCCATCTCACCAGCCCATCTTAGAAAATTCTAACAAACTTAATACTATACTGCACTAAATGAATTTTATATACTTAAATCATTGTAAAGTTGTACTCTCATCACACTGTGATTTAAGTCCACAGTGAAACATAGCAAAGTTCTACATTCAGAATTTCAATTTAAAGCTGAAAAGTAAGGAAAAACACTCGATAGAAAATACCAGCCATCTTGGAAGATGTGCTGATTAAAATGATAGCATGATGCCTCTTTCAGTGTTACGTGTTAAGATCTTGCAACTATGCATAGTTCTGAGCAAGAGGAAGCAGAAACAAGAAATACCTGGAAGGCAGACAACAGTTTAAAGACCTCAGTGCGGGGAGCATATTAGAAGCCTGGCACACATCTGCAAGAAATAAAGGTAGGTTAGGTTACTGAATTACTCGTTAACTCTGCTTACAGTTAAACCAAGGCCTGTCTGCAGTTCAGGAATTTGTTTAACATTCATTAGCAAGCAAAGAAATGAAGAGATTAATAAAATAAAAGCTTAGTGTTCATAGGCATTGAGAAAAGCAAGACATTATATCATTGCTTGCTTCACACTGATCCAGCAAAAGCTACATTCCAGTAATACATTAGTTACAAATACATTTTAAAGTGTATACTTCCATGTTAACACCAGATTCCTCTATGGGACATGGATGTTTACACTTCAGCAAAGGAAAGACATTGTGGACTGAGCTTTTAATTCCTTTGAATATTGAGATTTTAATTTCAAATTCCAGTAAGTTGGGAGCTTTTCTCAGATTTTTTTTTTTTGTAGCAAATCACTAAATACTTAAGAATGACCATCTGTTGCCTCTCCTAATTGTACTCATAATAAGTCCACTCAAACTGCCCCAGCTCCACAAATGAAACCATAGAACTTGAACCAAAGGCTTTACTTGTAGGAAACACTGCTCTGAGGTAGTCTGCAGGACAACTCTTGCTTGGAGTTCTAACAGCCTTACCTAGACCCACTGTTCCTGTGTGTGCTTTGAGAAACCATTGAAATGTGGCTCTGGTGGAGCATGCACCTAGCATATTACAGGGCCTTGGATTCCGTCCCCAGTACCAAAATAAGAAAATAAAAAGGAACAATCTGGCTTACCATTTCAGAGGTCTTAGAACGTTGCCATGCTACAGGCTGAGTAATTATGTGCCGTAAACAACACAGCACACTCAAGTAAACTGACACAACCAGAGCTTATGAGGATGAGTGTTTTCAGAGTTCTCAAATGTCTGAAATTCACTTCTCTAAGATAATTTTATTAACTATCAACATAATAAAAGTGAGCTTAGAGGAACTCTTGTCCTAAAAATACCCTGGCATTTAAGATGTTACAGCAGACCAGAAACTATTCACACCTGCAATTGGCAGGGTGCTGGAGATGAGCAGTAATGTTACTTTGTTTTCTTGGCTACTACATATATGGGTAACCTACTTCAAAGTGAAAGAAAAATAACGTGTCTAGTTTCTGGATTTGAAATTTAGAATTTCAAAATAGGTTAGTCCTCAGTTTTTAGCTAACTTTCTGCTGATACCGTGTAGAAAAGTCGGCCTTGAGCTTTTGGTGCCTGTGTTCTTCTTGCCATTAATAAAAGAAAACAAATGAAAACGTTTTCAAGGTACACGTGAACAGTATTTGGTCAGTTTGCCTGAGAAGAAGGTAGAAATAGGCAGATCTGACAGACCTTTTTAACGCTAGAATATTATAAAGTTTCCTTTTCAGACACTTAGTATATACCTGCCTATGGCAGACTTCAATAACACACTCACTCCACATTGCTTTCTAACCACCAAGCAATGAGTCCCTTTTGAAAGAAAACCACCAAAAGTCATCCGTGGAGCACAGCTTTCCCGAGTACCTGGCATCGTCTGGGAGCTCGAGGAGAGCTGCTGTTGCAGTGGTCCCAGGCCAGGGTTGGACTGATCGGACTTCCTTCTACCTTCCACGGCAGAGCTGTGGCTGCCAGCCAGCTTGGGTATGAACAGGGGTGTGCATCCAATCACCCCGCTCACACAGAGGCAGCTGAACAGGGGGTGGGGCTGAAAAGTTTGGCCATTATGATAGTGGACCCTGTTGAACTCACATCCAACAGCCATGAGATCTAAAAGGAAAAAAGCAAATTGTCAACAATAGAGAAAGAGAACTGTAGCTCTGGTACTTAGACCTCCAATTGTAGACTTTATAAAAATATCTCTTAGGAATATAGTTCTTAATTTCTTATACCCCATTTGGAATCCCCTTCACAGGACAGCTATAAAAAGGATAAAGTGGGGACTGGAGAGATGGCTCAGCAGTTAGCACTGACTGCTCTTGCGGAGGCCTGGGGCTTGATTCCCAGCACCCTCATGGTGGCTAACAACTATCTGTTGACTCCAGTTCCAGGGGATCCAGTGCCCTCTTCTGACCTCAGTATGTATTGCATGACATGAGTACACTTACAAACATGCAGGCAATACACTCATACACATAAAAATAATAAAACTATGACAAGATGGGCTTTCGTCACAGTTGCTCTTTGCACTAGAGCTACAAGGACAGTCTGAGCATGACTTAGCCTGCACAGTAGTCACTGTGCTCTTCCTTGTCATGTAATTGTACTTTGATAACACTGTTCTGGGTGGCACAGTAAAAAAAAAAAAAAATGTTATTAAACCCTTCCCATTAGTTTAATATTCTACATCACAAAATAAATAGAGCACTCGATATGCCAAAGTATAATTGCTATCAAGGAAAAGCACAGTATTGTTAAAGTTATAAAACAGCCCATTTCCCAGTTGGAATTTTGCTTTATATAACTGACAGATAAACTGGGTGTTCCGACACGTATTTGAGACATTTTCTGGAAAATGACAGAGGGTGTTGCTTTTGAGACTACAGCTCATCATGTCTGCTGCCAATGACAGAACACAGGCTTTCGAGCAAAAAGTCGAATCTTGGGAAACCTATCTCCACTACTGAGACCTTTCTAGCTAACAAGGGCATAGAATTTTCTGCTGAGAGCAATGTTTAAAATATATGATGAAGTTGTGTGTGAACATTTCCACAGTACGGTAGACTGATAGCTCCAAAGAACCAGAGCACGCAGTGGCAAGTTATGCACAAGTGAAAGATTAGTTGTGTTGGGCTCTGTCCTGTTGATTTTTAAGTTAGGGTCTCCCCAAGTAGCCCAGGCTGACTTCAAAGTCTCAATGCTCCTGCCTCTGCCTCCTGAGTGCTGGATTATAACTGTGGGTTTTAGATATTTTATGTTAGAGTTGAAAGTTCATTACTTTGGTCTTGGATTCCATCATGCAGCTAATTTTTTTAAGGAAATGCTATTTGTCAGAATATCAAAAGGTATATACATAAGGATTTGAGAAGTTTGTTAAAATGTCCATCCTCTTCTAATTATATAGCTGTATGATACCAGATTTTCTTCATATATTTCAGCCAGAAAAACATCGTGACAACTTGAAAAAAAGAAGCAAGTGTGCAAATTTACTTATCTATTGAGCTGGACACTAGGGAGATTTGTAAAAATGTAAAATGCAGGATATTCTCTGCACTAAAATTGTCTGTTATAGATAATAAACTTTTCAAGAAAATATTTTTTCTATTTGTGGTGGATTTGTTACACTTAAATGAATTATCAAATATTTTTAAGTTACTAAACCATTAAATATCCATCGATAAAATCTACATAAACAGAAACTCTGGGACCTCATTAATTTCTAAGATTATAAAAGGTCCCCAGACTAAAGTTATTAAATTGAAATCAACAAATTTTCTATCAAGGGCCAAATACTGAATATCTTAGCCTTTGAAAGCCTTACAGCCCCTCTACCACTCTGCTTTGTGAAGCAGGCAGCATGTAATACTACCATGTAAATGAATGGGCTATATTCCAACAAGGTATTTACAGAAACAAAATGTGGTCTAGACTTAGCCCCTTGGAATAGTTCCTGATCCTAGTTATAGACTGTCCCCATCCCCTTTCTCATGGCCGCTGTTAAGACTCTGATCACGATTTCTGTGAAAGTACTTTTGAGAACTGACAGAGTAAGAGTTGCTTCTGGGAGGGGACAGCCTGTATCACTTCTTCCTCTGCTGTGTTCCTAGTGACAGGCCACAGGGCATGCTAACTAAATGTCAGATTAACAAAGCCTGCTCAGTTTGAGAAAAGGAGGTATCCTGAATGGCATTCTTTTAATCAGTCATGTAGTCCACATAGATGTCCCATACTTCTGAGACTCTATTGTGTGTCTTATTAGATACTGTACACCTGAATTACTATGATAAAATACCCTGGCAGAAGCAACTTAAGGGAGAAAAGGGCTATTTTGGCTCACAGTTTGGGGGTAAAGTCCAACATGATAGAAAGTCCGGCAGCAGGAGCTTGAGGCAGCCAGTCAATTGCATCCACAGTCAAGAAGCAAAGAAAATGAAGTTTGGAGACTGTCCTTGTTTTCATGCAGGCCAGGACCCAAGCCTAGGGAATGAGTCTTCCCACCTCAGTTAACCTAATGAAGAAAATCCCTTACAGGCATGGCCAGAGGTGATTCTAGATCCTATAAAGTTGATCATATTAACCACCACACTATACTAGAGCTGATCATTTCATTTGATCTTCCAGTCAAGTGCCTGTCAGACAGGAACTACAGATGGTGCAACTGAGGCACAAATAGTAGACAATTTGATTTGAATCCAGATCTCACATTCTTAACTAATACAGTGTGGTACTGACAGAGCATCAGCTCATCAGACTTGAATAGCTCCAAACCTGTCTTTTCATTCCGTACTCACAGCCCAACTTCTGGTCGTCAACCGTCTCCTAACTCACACTTTTCTATGGTGACTAAACTTCTCTACTGACATGAGTCTATAGCTTCCATTAGAATTTTATTTTTATCCTAAATCATTCAATACTCTGAATTATTGTCAGCATGTTGTCAATTCAGATGGTTGGTCTGCATCAGACACCAGAGTTTGGACCCACAGAGCTCAGGGTCAAGTTTTTATTTTATAAAGGTGCAATGAAATTACAGAAACATGATGGCTAATTCAAAAGGTGGAGAGTAAAGTAGTAAGTCTGAATACTGCATATCCATATGTTTTATATCCCTGTGTTTTTAAAGAGGATTACATTCTCATTACAGAAAAGGCTAAATTCAGATGGTTTTTGACAGTATTAACAATAGTCACCATTTTGTACCACTTTAGGAGTCAGATTCTATTTACATAATTTTCCTATTTTCTATCATTAAAAGCAGTTACCTGAGAACTTCAAGATCACTTTAATGCAGTGAAAATAATAGGCTTCTGCTAGATTTTAAATATCTACGAACCTCACATCGTGTTCTGTACAGTGGAGCCAGCCCACTGCTGCACAAAAACTGAATCTGCCTTGCATTTGGTCAAACTAAGCTCCTCCAAATTTGACAATTAGGGGGTGGGGGTGGGGGAACCCATGCAGAGTCACTTTTCCCAGTAGTCTCAGAGACACTTACATGCACACACTCCGGTCTCGTACCTAGGCGTGTCTGCAGAGTAGTCACAGTACAGCCCTTTGTGAGGGTCGCAGAGGTCAGCTTCATTGCAGGGGTCTCCTGGTTGCTTGGCACAGACTTTACAACACCCACAACCATCCCTCACTAAGCTCACTCCAGGAGGGCAACTGGGCTTCTGACGGGGACATTGGCAGGGCCAGTGACAGAGCTGTTTCCGCTGATGCGCCTCTGGTGCTTCTCCAGGCCCTCCCGCAGGGGTCGTGTCTGACGGCCCGGTGTTCATCTGGTGATAAAGGCAGTGTTAGGAAAGGTTCCTTGGACTCCTTTCATGGAGAGCTGTGCGAAAGTGGTAGGAAAGTGTGGCAAGCTATAGTCTCTGTCAGCATTTGACATGGTCACTCCATGATCTAGCCACTCGGCCGGCAGCACGGCGCTCTTTCTCGCTCCTCTTTCACGGCTCCTTCCTGTGCTGCTTTCTTTTCATCCTCCGCATCTCAATATTGATATTGTCTAAGCTCGTCCCTCACTTACATACATAGTTACATAGTAACTCAGCTTCCAAACGGATCTCACTCTCCTGAACTCAAACTGCCTGCTTAACTGCTCCAGTTAGGTGATTAAAAGGCAGAGCAGTCTCTCAGCTTTCCAGTCAGCTTTCTCATCTATACAGTCCCCTATTTGAGCAGGTGGATCATGTAGACTCACGATTTCACATCCAGTCTCATTGGGGAATCTTGGTGATCACTCCTCCCTTGGCCCTCACATCCCGGCTCCTACCACTGTGATCCAATCCACCATTCTTTTTAGCAGGGTAATTATAAGAGCTTCCTATAGGTTCACCACGTGGGCACCTTTATGTACTCAGCATTCAGAGTCACGCTCTAAGAACGAAAACCAGTTCCTGTTACTTTACAGGGCATGGGTTCCCCATGGCTTTCTATGCCAGCGTAACTCCCTGCCGCGCCCCCAGGCCCTGCAGTGTCTGGCGCTGCTCCCCGGCTCCCTTTGCCCGGCACGTCGTCCCGCCTTACTTCACCCCAGCCACGCTGGCCTCCACTCTAAATATACAAGTGTGCCCTCTCCTGGGTATCTCATTTTACCTTCTTTAGGTCTGTGTTCTAACTTCTCAGCAGGCCTTCTGTGCGGACAGCTTAGTTGTCGGCTTGACTCACCTAGATGGGAGGAACCTCAATTGAGGCATTTTCTCTATTGGAATGGCCTGTGGCCACATCTGTGGGACATTGAGTAATGTGAGAGGGTCCAGTCCACTGTGGGCAGGGCCACCCCTGGGCAGGTGGTCCTTTGTTGTATAAGAAAGCAGGTATAAGAGCACAGGCTGGGGAGCAAGCCAGTAAGCAGCATTCCTCCATGGTCTCTGCTCCAGGTTCCTGCCAAGTTCCTGCCTTGGCTTTCCTTAATGATAGACCGCAGTCAAGCAGTAGACAGAATAAACCCTTTCTTCCCAAAGTTGGTTTTGGTGTTTTTATTACAGCAATAGAAAGTAACCAGGACACCTATGGACCACCTTATGGACCACCCTTCCCGAAAGAGCCTCATTATCTTAAGAATTTAGTCATTTATTTTCTGATTCCTGCACCAAAGAGACAAGCGCTGTCTCTCTCTCTCTCTCTCTCTCTCTCTCTCTCTCTCTCTCTCTCTCTCTCTCTCTCTTCTTTTCCTCTCTTTCTTTCTTTATTTATTTTGAGGTAGGTTCTCAGGTAGCCCCAGCTGGTTTTGACCTTGCCATGTTGCTGTTGAGGATGAATTTGAACTTCCAATCTTCCTGCCTCCACCTCCTAAATATTGTGATTTCCTAGACAGGTGCCAACAGACCTGGTCTGAACAGTTCCAGGGATCAAGCCTGAGGTTTCAAGCTTGCTAGGCAAGTGCTCTACCAACTGCGCTGTGCCTTGTACCCATCTAGCTGACTGCAATAAATATTTATTAAATATAAGAATATGATGTGTCCTGTGTACGAGGAATTTTATGTGGTTATCTCATTTTACCTTCATAGAAACTGTGTGTAGTCATAGAATCTGTTGTTATAGGCAAAGTAATGGTCCCCTCAAAGATGTCCATGTTCCTGACCCTAGTCCTGTTAATATATTACTTGCATAGCATAGAGGATTCTGAAGACATGACCAAGCATCTTGAGGTCATCATCCTGGATAACCCAGGTGGCCCAATATAATCACAAGGACCCTTGGTTTCCTTATGAGGAGGTATATCAGAGGTGTGGCAGCAGAAGTCGAAGATAACAGTCCAGAAGGCCGGGATCTTTCAAAACCAAAAAAGGCAAATGCTTCCAAGAGCCTCTAGAAGGGATACCATTCCACTCACTGGCTGCGTATATCCAGAACTCTAAGGTAATATTGTTTACGCTATTAATTTGTGATGATTTGTTGCAGTAGCAATGGGAAGATGCCTCTGTATATAAATTAGAACCCTGAGGGTCTGATTATTTAACCTGTCATATCAAGCAATAGGTAAATCAGACAGGCAGCTTCCAGAGCCTGAGCTCACAACCCTAACCCCAGTCCCCCTCCTCATGTAGAGCCCACTGTAAACCATTTGTTCATTTGTCATTGAATCTGGATCTGCTCCAGTCCCTCCTCTTCCCTATATTGATGGCTCATTATCTGCTCCTGGGAAGATCCACTTTGAAGCATTGTAAGAACTTCTTTCTTCCTGCAACAGCTTGTTCTTCCTCAAGCTGCTTCTGTTTTAGCATATGGATATCACCATCCATTCAGGTCCCAAAAGCCAGTAGGCTGAAAACCATCCTGGATTTCTCTTTCATCCTTCACCACTGACAGTCACTGACTTGGAGGAAAGATGAGTCCTCCCCAGTAACATTTAAGGCCCTCCTTGTTACCTACAGTCTTATATTCCTTAGGTTCCAGGCAGTTCTGGGTGTGAAATTCCCTGTATATCTATGTCATTGCCCCTGGGGGGACATTCTTCGTTCAACCCCACTTCTTCATCTAGTTATCCCTTCTTGCTCTACTTATTATTATCACCTTCATCCAGAAACCACTCTATAACCTCCCCCACACACCTTTATACATATCTGTGAACTGAAATTTTCTATTATGTACCTGCCTCCTCAACTACCCATAGAGCTGCCCAGCCTCAGGCATTTGTGGGTATACCATTGGCACCCAATACAGTGCCCGACAAGGGAGCTGATCATTAACTCTCAATGTTTACCTGACGGGATTGGAGAAAGGCAGTTCAATACCAAGATCTAAGCCTATGTCTAACTAAAGCAACTATATGTTGTATGATCAATATGAAGTCCATCCTTAAGCCCTCAGCCTTTTGCAAGTTGCTGGTAAAGCCTACGCATCCTAGGAAAGAGTAATACTTCATCCACTCCTCAAAAGCTGAATGCACAGTGCAAGACTTGGCTCTGATGGGAAGAGCGGCACAGTGATGAGCTTCTGGAGAATGGGCAACAGAAAGGGAACAGGAAAGGAAGAAGAGAGTGAAGAATCCTAAAACATTTGACACCTACAACATTCTTAACCTATTTTCCAATTTTGTATGGGTCCACCTGTGTCTACTAGTGGATTCGGAGGCCAGATCAGTGGTACTCAGCTGGCCTCACGTTCAGGGAGTCTCCTCAGCCCTCTTGCTCCACTTCTCTAAAGTGCTTGACTCTCCTTACTGCCTTCCCTTGGCTTCCGCTGTGACTGGCCTTCCTGTGGACCACACCTCTCGGTGTCCTTCCCTGTCTCCACTGCAAGCTCCTGTCAGAAAGTGTGCCCACTTTCAGGGGGTTTGCTTCCTTGACACTTTGCTCCTTCCTGCACGCTACTTCCTGGTAAGCTCATCCTCCTTGTCCTCTGGTTCTTCCCTACGCACCTTCAAAAGTGAATTTCAGCAGAGACTTCTCCACTGAGCTGTAGTTGACTGCTCCATGGGGCTACAGAGGGCAACAACCCAAATGTCCTCTGAAACAGTGAGCCAAAACTACCTTCCTTAAGTGATTTATGTTTCTGTCAGGTATTTTGGTCACAGCAATATTACAGTAACTAATACACTCTCGCATGAAATACCCACTCTCCAATGGCTCACCTGGAAATGCTTAGTCATGTTTCCAGTCTTGAAACATTTCCAGATCATCTGGAGATTAAAAGGAGGGAGGCAGGGAGACACTGCATACAGGAGAAGAGCTATGACTGCAGAAAGGGCGGGAAGAGGGCAGGAAAGATGCTCAGAGACCATTCGGAAAGGAAAAATGAACCCAAACTCCCGACCTAGAATTCCACGTCAGTGAAACTAGAAACGGGGAGTAGAAAGTGCTTGCTGTGTAAACATGATGACTGAAGTTCAGATCCCCAGAATCCATGGAAAGTCAGATGTGATGGGATAGCACATGCGATCCCAGCATGCCAGACGGGAGGGGAAAACAGGAAAATCCTCAGAAGCTCCTGGGGCCGCTAGCCCGGCTTGTGCAGCAGTGAGCAGGAGAGCCTGTCTCAAACACAATGGAATGTGAGGACTGACACCTTCGGTCACTCTCTCTTACACACACACACACACACACACACACACACATCATATACACAGTTTTTTTAGTGAAGGTGAAATAAAAAATTTCCAGATTTTAAATATCAAGGACATTTTTTCCTAGCAGACTTGCCTCAGCAAAAAAAGAAAGAAAACCAAGATTGTAACTCAGACATGGAAGAAGAAACAAGGGCTCGAAGAAAAAGAAAATATGTGGACAAGTATACACATTTTTCATATTTTTCTTTTCTTTGGATATTTCTGTTTTAAAAGCAAAATCTTAAGGCAACAAGAATGAAGCATGAGAAAGACTGTTTTAAAAACATGAGTTTCATGGTAGCTCTGTGGTCTTAAGTAACTTCCTATTATTCAGTCTTTGAGTATCAATTGTCCTTTATAAAATAAGATTAATAAGAGGATTAAGATATCAACTAAAATGCCTAGCATAAGTGCTTGGCATGTAGCTGATAGTCAAAAAACTGCAGACATTATCAGACTCTTAGTTATGTTTTAAAATATCACCTAGAAAAGCTTGGTCTGGGGCAGAGACAGGAGGATCCATGCCTAAGGCTTGCTAGTCAGCCACTGAAACCACAAGCTCCGGATCAGTGAGAGGCCCTAACTCAAAAAATAAGGTACGCAGTGGTAGAGAAAGACACTTGATGTCAACCTCTGGCCTCCACACATGCCATGGTCATGAGCACTTGTACACATATGTGCTCACATACATATACGCCTACACATACACACACACACACACACACACACACACACACACAAATGCACACAGGCTTCATCCCCAGTGCTCAGAGAAGTGACTGCATTGTGAGGATGCTGACCTGATCTGTGGATTCATTCACTAACGCATCCACAACTGGCTACTGGAAGACGGCACCTGACTGAAGGGCCTGAACATTGGGATGTCTCTTTGCACCCTGTCTCCAGCCTCTTCCTCTGGCTTTTCTCTCTGAGACACTTGCCTCCTCCATCACATGCCTCTGCTGCCATGTTCTGCGTCACCGCAGGCTCACCGTGGTGGAGCCAGTCCTTGAACTGAAACCTCTGACTCTAAAGCCAAAATCTATCTTTTCTCCTTTAAGATGGTTTTCTTAGGTATTTTTGTCATAGCAATAACAACAACAACAAATTCATTACAGCAAAGTTAAGAACAAAATACTTTCTCATGGCTCTAAGTCCCTTTTATGCTTGTTTTATATTTTGTACACATCTCTCTGTGCTGGAATACTTAACATTTAAGAACATGCTATAGCTCTCAGCCCGCCGTATGACTTGTCGTTCTCAGAATGTGGAACAGGAGAGAGACAGCTGGGAAAAATGTACCCCAACCATGCCAGTGGGAAGGGCCTACCTCACTAACGTTCTCGTCATGATCCTTTGGAAACCTACATTTCTGTACAGAGTACAACTTCCAGTCCTTTGTTGTCTAAAAAACCTCCACTGCTCACTGCCAAATCAGCTACTCAGTCCACATACCTCCTTGATTCTAAATCACCAAGAGGGTTCAGAAGCTCCAGCCACTGTCTCAGCAATAACCTTCACCACATAAATAAATCAAATCAGTCACCCTGCTTCAACCTTCTCACTTAAAAATACTAAGGCAGTGAATTGCTCATGTGAAATGAAACTTTTTCGCTCTGCCCCTTGAACTGTTTCAAAGTCTCTATGGATGGATTCCCTTTCACAAAAAGCAAGAGACCCATGGATTGAGAAAAGACAAAATGATAGAATGTTTTTAAAAAAATTAATGTTCCTTCCTAAGTGCTCCTTTCAAACAAGGGCAGGCTTAACTGAAAAAAAGAAAAAGAAAAAAGAAAATCATTGCCCAAACCAGTTTTCATAGAGGCTCTTTGCACACTTTGCAAGCTGTGGAAAGTTGAGCCAGAGCCTGTAAACTCCCATGAAGGGACAGTGTTTACTCAACTGTGGCCGCCAGCACTACCCATCCCGGAGAGCTGTAAATATATACAACGCCTGTAGACTGTTCAAACATACCAAAGGAGGTTTCAGTGCGTTTACCTGAAAGGAAAAAACGTTCAGCTTTTCTCACAAAACTACTGAACTGGAACAGAGCTTTCTGGAGAGGAAAATGGCTCCCCATTTCTCATGGAATAGTTCACACATAATTTCCCCCATCTCTATCTTCCCGTGTTATTTTTGTCCCGAGGAACTAGGTACGGCTATAGCCTGTGGTGGGAAACAAGAAGGACTTACCTGTGCCAGTTCAGTGAAAAGAAGGACGGAGAGGAGGAGACTCTGCATGCTGCCGGGAAGTGGGGTGGACGGGAAGATGGAGAAGCCCTGGGGCGTCATTGCTCGAGGGCACAAAGCTCCCCTGTCTGCTCCGCCAGCAAGCTCCACGTCTCCACCTCCTGCCTCCGACTCCCAGGCTGTACTTTCCTTGCTAGGACACATTCCAGTGCCCTTACTTTCAGGAGGGCCAGCACCTTCCTTGGGGGTTAGTCAGTGGTGGCTTTGGGAGTGACTCCTGCCTCCCGCTCTGGAGATGGGAGCCCGCTGTCCAGCAGAAGGCGGTGTCAGACACCTTCTCCTCCTTACCCTCAATTTCTCTGTGATTTCTCCATTCAGTGCTGGCCTGGTCTATCTCCAGCTACCAACAGCCTGAGTCCTGGGTCTCATGTCCCATCAACAACAGACAGAAGAAGCCTTTCTAGATCACGAAACTTCTAGTTGGCTGTCCCTACACCCCTGCCTGTCCTCTACTTGACACATTTTTCACTCCAGGGGGATTAGGACTAGAGTAAACCTAGATGGAATGTGGGCAGACTCCAGAATGCACTGCCTGAGATGGCCCCTTTTTGTGGCCAAAGTTCCATGAGTGGTCACAGTAAAGTTAACCCAAATTTTTCTCAGTCTAGAGTCAAATATTCTCACTGATAGCAATGCTCAGAAAGATTAAAAAAAAAAAATCACAAAAGATTACAAGGTACCCCCATTAAAATACACAATTTTTATGTTTCTATGGCTCAGTTAAAAATCGTTTTTAAAAATCTAAAAAATAGAGGTTGGAGAAATGGCTCAGCAGTCAAGAGTGCTTTCTGCTCTTGCAGAGGACCCAGTTCCATTCCCAACTGAACTCATCTAGCTCACAGTTACCTATTACCCCAGTTCCCGGTGATCCGACAAGCTCTGGCCTCCACAGGCCTGTATTTAAGTGGTGCACATAAACCCATGCAGGCGCACACACATGCCCATACATTTAAAATAAACAAATTCTTTTAAAAATCTAAAATGTAATTATTACTTTTGTACCATTTCTCCTTCTCATCATGTACTCACTACCCACATGTGGCCACCAGGCTGTGCCTGCCTATGTTGTCACTGGGACCTCTGCTTAGCCTTCTGGCTCTTTATTCACAGTCTTTAATTACACCTCACTGGAGCGTTGTCTTTCTGGGCATTCAGTGTGAGGTCCGCCTTCCCACACCCATTTCTATCCCCTCTGCCTCTCACCCAACATTGTGCTGTTACCTTTCTTATCCTGGACTCTGTTTGCCTCTGTGAACATGAAGGGATCGTAGCCACACGAAGTCACAGTAAGATGGGTCTTCCTCAGGCCTGAGCTTGAGGAAAAGTCAGTCTCTCATCAACCGCTGGGAATCTGATGTTCTTGGAGAGCTGGAAACTCCATAAATATTCAAGCAGCCTTCTGAGTGGCCAGGCAGACCATAGCTATACACACATTGAACAACAGGAACCCTATCCCATTCAGTTACAGTCTTGAGGCCCTTGTGTTAGTTACTTTTCTTGTTGCTATGACAAAATACCTGAGAAAAGTGACTTAAGGACTTGGCTCATAGTTTGAGGGTACAGTCTACACCATGGCAGGACAGGCCCTGTGACAGGAGTATGAGGCAGGTAGTCACAGTGCATTTTCAGTCAGGAAGCGGAACGAGATGAATGCCAGTATTCAGCTTGCTGGCTTTCTCCTTTGTAGTCAGCACAGGACCCTAGCCCATGGGATTATGTGTGTATATGTGTGTCTGCATGAGTTTATGTGCAGGTGCCAGGGGAGGTCAGAGAGCATCAGATTCCCTGGCGGTTGTGAGCTGCCTGGTAACAGTGCTGGGAACTGAACCTGGGTCCTCTGCAAATGCTGTAAGCACTCTTAACTGCTGACTCATACTGCATACTGGCCATCCAAAGGAATACTTCCTCATTACCTAGCTCATCAACCACATCTCTCCAGCTTCAACTCTACCTGTTTTAGATGTGAAGCCACACATATCTCTGCAATGACTGGACTTCTAGACACCCATGTACCTCCCATTTGCTCTTTGTGAAAAGCCATTTTTCTGGAAAGGTCAATCTCACTACTGTGGAGCAAGGAGGATGTCATATTGACCTCCTTAACCATCCTCGCCTCTCAGAAGGAAAGGAACAGCCAAACAGCGAAACCTTGCATGGTCCATGGTTCTGGGCTGCACGCTGCTACCTGTGTCTAGACTTCTCCAACTTTCAGTGCGGCTGTTCAACCACTTCAGTCATGAGTGAGGGAAGTGGACAGGGTGCTTCAGAGGTTGGAGCTGCAGCCTGATGTAGTAAGACCGCTCACGGTGTTTCTCTTCCGAGCACTTTCTACTGCTATCTGCTGTCTCACTCCTACCTCATTCACACGTACTCAGACACAGCCCTCAGCATAACTCATATGGGAAGCACACTGCATGATTTATAAGGAAGTTCCCCATGTATTATCTTTTTTAATTTCACAGCTCAGTGAGAAGGACAAAAGCAGTATTACTGTCCTCATTTAACAGATTAAAAAGTTAAAGCTAAGTCATCGTGCTTGGTCAATAAAACACACTTAATCCTTGCCCTCTAGAGCTATGCAATCTACTGACAGAGCAGGCCTTGAATAAATAAACACACAAATATCTATCACTAAAAATTGAATAAAGGCTAATAACAAAAGAAGAAACTGTAAGAGAGAATGACATGTGGGAGATAATTTACATTCAGGGGCAGAGAGGGACCTCTGAGCAAGTGATACTTTGAAAGCTGAGAGATTCCTGGCCCGGTGCTCATTCGTGGCAGGAGGCGTACCTCTGCTGCTGGTGCACTCCATCGGCTCAGAACACGCCCCACCATGACTTCTGCTTGGAGCATCATCACCGCTAGGCTAGCCCCTTCTCCCGGGGCGTCAACCTGCTGGGCAGGCAAAGGTCAGTGCCCACAGCCTTGGTTAACATGCTTCGTACAGAATGAGCTCCTTTCTTCATCCCTTCTTTCTCCGTCTTTTGGTTATACACAGGGAGTCGTATTGTTATGTCTGAAAAACAGCCATTATTTTATAGTAACGTACTGGAAGCACACTGTGAGGGAGGGCCCGTGTTTCCTCAGTGAGAGACGGACTAGTAACAACAGGAACACCGGATGAGCCCTCCCGGGTGCTGTATAGGAATCACTGGATCCTCACAGTCGCAGTGTGGGATAGTATTACTATTACCACTTTGTTTCACTTATGAGGAAGTTAGGCAGGGTTACATGGACAGTGTGCTGGGTAGCTTTAGCGTCAACTTGACACCGCTGGGTTGAGGGAGCCTCAGCTGGGGAAGTACCTCCATGGGACTGGTCTGTGGCCATGTCCATGGGGTATTTTCTTGATTGTTGAATGATGTGGGAGGCCCAGCCCACTTTGGGTGGTGGCAGCCCCAGGCAGGTTCTTCTGTATTGTATAAGAAAGCAGGCTGGGTATGGGTCAGGGGCGCAAGCCAGTAAGCAGAGTCCCTTCATGGCCTGTGCTTCAAGCTCCTGCCTCCAGGTTCCTGCCCGGAGTTCCTATTCTGGGCTCCTTCAGTAATGAAATGTGACCTGGGAGATGTAAGTCAAATAAACCTTTTCTTTCCCAAGTTGGCATTGGTCAGAGTGTTTTGTCACAGCAATTAAAAGTAAACTGGGACAGACAGCAAGGAGTACTACAAGAACTGCAAACTTTCTGTCACCTCGCCATGTTCCACAGCCTCACTGCACATAGACTATAAATATTAATCTGTAGCATATTGATTTGCCTTGAGTCTTTCTCCTGTTCATCTCGTAGACTTCTATTTCCTACCAGTCCATCCTCCAAACAGAAAACAGAGCCAGGCATTGGTGGCTTACACCTCTAATCCCAGCACTCAGGAGGCAGAGGCAGGTAGATCTCTGCGAGTATGAGGCCTACTTAGTCCTGGTTAGTTTCAGGCTAGCCAGGATAGCACAATAAGACCCCTCAAAAAGGGGCTAGAAAAGTAGTACTTACTGCTCTTCCAGAGGACCTGGGTGTGGTTCCCAGCAGCTATATGACAGTTAACAATCATCCTTACCTCCAGTTTCAGAGGATCTGACGCCCTCTTCTGGCTTCCACAGGTACCAGGCATGCATGTGGTGCACTCACATACATGCAGGCAAAACACTCATACACATATAAAAGGAAGGAAGGAAGGAAGGAAGGAAGGAAGGAAGGAAGGAAGGAAGGAAGGAAGGAAGGAAGGAAAAATGGAAGGCTCTGAAATGCTTCGTTCTTCCATTTGAGGTCCTTTCTTGATCTCACTGACAAGGTGATGTTGGGAGAGGACGTGAGAGGAAGAAGAATGAAGTTTCTGAGTTAGGTGAGGACAGAGTACTCGGGCCTCGACCAGTGGCCCCAGGGAGGCAGCAAGAGCCTGTGGCTTGATGAGATCTAGAATCGCCTGGCAGCCAGGCCTCTGGGCAAGCTTGTGGGGGATTCTCCTAGTCAGGTTCATTGAGGTGGGAAGACCCCTCCACTGTGAGTGGTACCATTCTCTAGGCCAGGAAAGTTAGCTGAGCACAAGCATTTAAAGTTCTTTGCTTCTTGACTTGTACAGACACAACTTGACCAGCTGCTTTAAGCATCTGCTGCCAGGGCATCTCTACCCTGATGCCCTGTACCCTCAAACTGTGAGCCAGAATAAATGCTTTCTTTTGTAAGTTGCTTTGACCAGGGCATTTTATCACAGCAACAGAAAAATTAGCTAAGATAGCCTACAAGTCACTCTTACATAACCTAGTGACTCTTCCAGCCAGGCACTGGTACTACAGGCTTAGTGCTGAAGGTTACATAATAGGCACTCAGTAGAAACTTGGGAATTGAAAAAGATCCCTTTTTGAATAGCCTTTTAACTACCCAAACTAAGTGTGTCTATAGTTTTTAATACATCTACCCACTGTGTGTGTCCATTTGCTGTTACTAAAACTACACAGACACATCCTTTGTCCTGTGCATCCCTTTGTTGAATGCATCCCAAGATTTTACCAAACTCTATCTCCAAGATTCCAACATGATGGCGGTGATACCTGAGAGGGTGTTTGCTTCCTCTTTCCTCAACTAACATGGACACAATCTTGTTAACCAACACCTGTGCATTCTCTGAGGGGGCAGGAGGAGTGGGTGGAGGGGTTGCCAGTACCTCTTACTGTAGACAGAGGGTGGAGGAGTTACCACATTCTTCTTGGCCTCTGTCCAGCTTTTAGTGAACCAGGTCCAAGAAAAGCTACTCCTGAGACCACAAAGTGCCCTGTCTTTGCCATCTGTGTGGGCCTTGGAAATAAGCAGGTGCACTCACTCCAAGAGCGTAAGAAAAGTCAGGAAAACAAGGTGAAACCCGAGGGTGATGTCATTCACCTTGACACCTGTTAGTCTTGTTTGCAGAGGGAGCACTGAGTGGGGAAGACGGCTGAGTTAATTAGATGCAGACACTGAAGACAGACTGCCACGAGAAATGCAGGAAGGGAGAGAAAAGAAGACGAAGTGTTTTCAGTGCTTCCAAGGGTGGTTTCACAAAACAATTTTTTTAAACTATGTGCATATGTGTAGCATACATCAGTGCAGTGCCCTTGGAGGCCAGAAGAGCATGTTGGGTCCCCAAAGCTGGACAGGTGATGGTGAGCTATCAGACCTGGGTTCTGGGAACCAAACTCTCAGATCTCTGCAAGAGCTTTACCTGCTGAGTCATTTTTCCTGCCCCTCTGGTATTTAAGATGGCTTTGAATGTGAGAAACAATCCACTGAGATGGGGAAGGCCCTGGCAGAGCAACAGGTATGTGGGATTTACAGTCAGAAGTTCCCCAGCTCACATCCACGCTCAGCTGCTCTCTGACCTCGTGGTCTCCTCTAGCTCTCTCTGCCTCCAGACTTTCTAATTATTTAAATTCGTATCCAACACTGTTCTCCAATTCTATGCAAAACTTTTTATGTGTTTGCTGTTGCAGATGAATTGAAATCCAGTGTATATGGGAATCGCAGTAGGCTTCCAAGTCGTGGGCGGGGAGGGCTCACCGGGGGCCTCACCGGGACCCTCTCCCTTCCGCTACAGCGCTGAGCAGCTGGGAGCCTCCAGCTTCCTGCCAACCCTTGCTATTCGGTTCCCCCAGGAGAAGCCTGTCCACTATCTGACCTTCACATGGGTGACTTCTCTAGCAGTCCTCCTAACTGGCTTCTACAGCAGAATGCTTCAAGCAATCCAAGCATGGCCACTAGCCCTGGTAAAATCTGTACTGCAATCATTTGTTTATGGGGAGGGCTGCCAATCTTAGCTAATAACACCAATGATAATGACTGTGACAGATGCCCAGTGAAATGCTGTAGTATCTATAGGACATGCTTATACCCAAATAATGATTTATTAAGCTGAAATTCAAATTTAATAAGACATGCTTATATGGGGTTTTCCTATTAGCCCAGATCATGTGGAAAATAGATGTGAATTTATTTAGTGCAGATAAATGGCACTAGGAGTTTCTGGCTTCTGGGATTTTGTTTGTTTTTGTTTTTGTTTGAGACAGGGTCTTATTATGTAGCCCTGGCTGACCTGGAACTTGCTATGCAGATCAGGCTGACCTTGAACTCACAGAGATCCGCCTGTCTTGCCTTCAAATTAATCTTAACCTTCTGCTTATTTTTCCTTTGTTCTTTTCAGTGCTGTCAGCTACTGGAAGCTGCGGTCACCACCATGCAGTTTCCATGCGGTTTCCTGACTGCAGTGCCAAGCTGCACTAGAGCCTCGAGGACGCTAGGTGGCGCGATGGGTCAATGTTCCAGCCGCAGGCTCGTGGTGGCGGCAGCCGAGAAGAAAGGAGGCGCGTGCTCTGCCGCAGAGCCCCGCGTTACTGATCGCCACGCTGCCGCAGAGGTGGGAGGAGCCCGCCGCCATCTCGCCACTCTTCCTGCAGGGACGGACCGTCGTTGCTGCAGGATGATTTTCTATCCCTACAAAAATGTCCCTTGCTGGGTGGAGAGCTTTCTCTGTCGCGTGCATCCGTGCTTTTCATCCCATAGCACTGTCATTCCGTAGTGAGAATCATTTTCATCTCATACTGCTATTCTGAATATCGGCGTCAAAGAACAACAGCTGTAGCTTTTGAAAGCCTCTGTCTTTAAATCCACATCTGTTTGAATATGCTACGGAGAATAATAATATGTAATATAGATCAGGAGAAAGACAATAAAATAGTGGGGCGGGGCAGGATGTTCCTCGCCCCTTCTAGGTTTCCCAGTACAAAACATGCTTATATAGATAGACGAAAGTACTTTGCACTATATCGATTTAACCACGGCCATGTGCTTAGCCCGCATTGTCACCGGAAATCTGCAGAGGGCTCTGACATTAAACCACCGTGGGTGGGGCTTCCACGTGATCCCCACGGTCGTACCTCGCTCTTCTGACCAGTAGAGGGCAGTCACTCCCTCAGTCAAACAATACCAAAATTCAACATTTCATGGTAAAGGAGAACTGTGTTGATGAAGCCTTCCTTTCATTGACGACAGATTTGCCAGTTAGAATATTGTATTCTCTTTCTTTGAAAATCACACACAGGAGATATCTCTGTGTTTTCTCACTTGGACTGCCTAAATGAAATAAGCATGTAAAGACTGCAAAGCATCTTGCCCCACAAAAATCCTAGCTATTCTGTACTTATAAGCTTCAAATATAATTCATCACCTTGGTGTGACATTACGCTATTATTGGAAACTTGTCCTTTGTTTGATATGTACTTGCGTGCCACTGGTTTTGCTAATATTTGCCCAGATTGTGCAGTGATTGAGATACAATCCAAAAGAATGAGCAGATTAAAAAAGATTGGAACAACACGCCCAGTATGTGAAGAATAAGCTTAGCACTCTCAGTAACTCTGAGCGCCCATGGGACTGTGTAGTTCACAAGGGAAATGGAGTTAGTTGGTCAGTGTAGCCAGTCAGTTCCATGAAGGTACTCAGGAACCTCTGTCTCAGTTCAGAAGAGTGGTCATCACTTTTTAAAAAGCCAGTTTAAAAAAATCAGTGCTCTACCATGTTGCCAAGCCCACATGGTGCCATGTCCAAAATGCTGTCCTAGCTGGACAAAACTGAGTTTATTCTTATACCCAACGGGACGGTAAGTTAACAGAGCTCCTCCACAAAACACCGCCCCTCCCCAGTGAACCTGTCTCAAGGTTTCAGTGTAGAAAGTGGTGACTCCTGGATGCTGCCATTTCTGGGCCCATCTCAGAGATCTTCGGGCTTTTTGTAGCGACCAAGAATTTTGGTTCTTAGACTCAAGTGTGCAACACATGTCAGCTGTTTTTAGAATCCTTTAAATCAGGTTATATGTGGCCCAGGTCCCCTTTCCAATGAGCTGTAGGCATCATTTACTGGGCCTCTCCTCCATTCTCATTTGGGTCAGGATTCCAGGTTCTGCAGCCTCAGGACACATTGTCCCAGCCCCCCATAGTTCCCTTCAAGTCTGAAGACCCCTCTGATTGTGTACCAGTTTTCCCAGACTATCTGGAATGGCTCTCCCACATCAGGGTGAGAATCATTGGTGAGCAAAAAGATCCTCATCTAGAAGCAAGCTCCCTCCCTGAAAGAGTCCTGCCACCTCCCAGCACTCTGCCAAAAAATGGGAGAGGGGAGCAGCTTGTACTCTTAGAAAATTCTGATCAGTCTTGGGGACTGGAAGGACCTCCTTCTCACCACCTAGATGCTCCCCCCAAATGCTTCCTTCCCTCCTACCCTAGGACACAACTCCCTGAAACCATCTCAGACAACAGGACCTCTCCTCAGCAGAAGAAAAGGATTTCAGAAACTGAATTTGTGAATTCACCTTGAATAAGTTCTATTCCCATGAGGTCAAGATTCAGAGTAGCTTCCATCACAAACAGTCTGTATTTTCTGGACAGTTATTAGAAGAGGCGAGACAAAAACACGCCTATTGTGGGGATTGCAGGAACTCTGGGGGAATCTTGAAGCCTTTCCACCTCTAACGATTTCATTCTGTTCACTAGCATTTCCAGTCTGTATATTTCTACAGTTCCACCTCTAATGAAGCCAGTGCATAAAAATTTCAGAGTCAATAATAAATATCCACCCAGCCCAAGAACTCTCTATTACAGCTGTATGCCTTTTGTGCAGTAGCAAATAATAATAATAACTCAAGTTTATGTGATGCAAATATTGGTCTTGAGAAAATGAATGTGAGACCTGGTCAGGATGCAATCAACAGGAAGCAGAGAAATGGGGAAGAAAGCTGGAGTCCAGAGTCCGTGGGAGCAGGAAGGGCATTCAAGGCATGAAGCCACTTCCGTCCAAGAACTCATTATTTCATACAGTCCACACCATTGTTTGGATCCTCTGTAACAGCCCTGTACAGCCAAACAATGTGCAGTGGTGGGAATATTCTGTAATTCAGAACGACAGTGGGCCACTAAGCACCAAAGGTATGAAGACTGTGAATGAGAAAATGAAGCTTTAATTATGTTTCATTTCAAGTCATTAAATTTAAATAGCCATATGTGACTAGTGGCTGCCATGCTGGGCAATGTAATTCCATAATCCTTTTTCTTTTTTAACCTATGGTTTATACTTCACACATTTCTATACTTCTTCTCAGACAGTTTGTCTACAACAGAAACCCAGCACAGCATGAAAGAAGAGAACCGAATTTTTGTAAAACAAGAACAGTAGAAAAAAAAAGCTCTGTAAAAGAGAGCTTGGAATTAAGTGCACCCAGACACATGGAAGGAATTAGTCACTGTCTTTAAAAATGAAATTTATTTCTAAGTTGCTGAAAAGTAAGGGAAACAAAGCATGCAGGAGGCAAAATTAAAATATGTTGTTAGCGATTGTTTGGCTGTCCAACAACCTTCAAGGGGTGGACATTTGTTGAAAATGCTTGCCCTGCCTCCAGAGCCCCACGCCCCCCACGTCTCCCAGCTGGTATGGCAGAACTGCTCTGCTTGGTGATCCCAGCACCAAGCACAAGCTGGCCAATGATAACCCTATGCTTGAGGAACTAAACTTTAGAAAGAGAAAAGTGACATCTCTCTGGGTTGTTGTGAGGCTCAGAATCTGTGGACCAAAAGGACAGAGGACAGAGGTCTACACTGAAGTAGGAAAATGTGATGCGGTGATGGTCTTAAGGCAGGCTCTGGATCACACCTGCTCTTACTCCTTGGGCAGCATTTGGTCACAAGCCTCTATTGCTCTAGGCTTCTTCCTCTGTAAAATGGAATAATTTTAGTTAAGGTTTCATAAAATTGAAAAAAATGCAATAGGCCCAGCCAATAAGAAGATTCCTAGGATATAATAACTATTTCATAAAGACTACATTAATTATATAATGCTATGAAAGGCAGAGCCTTGACAACATTCCAGTTCTGGTTTGTGTCAGTCCACTCCACTACGACTCCATGAGAAACATTTTTCTCCCATATTCTTTTTTCCAGTTTATTGAGCTATGATTAAAAAATCTCCACATACTTAAAATTTCTGTTTTGCTTAAGCAAAGGACATAGAATTGGAAAAAATAGGTACCAATTTTAATGGGCACGTTGTGCTTTGGTCTGCCCATCCACCCTGTTCTTAATTGGGAATTATTCTCCCAGAATATGCATCTAGTGGGAGGCTTCCTACCATTGAAGCTGGGAGTTGCCATATTGTTGTAGAATGTTGTTTTCTGGGCGTGGGACATGAACATCTTGCTATGAGAGCGGCTTTGACTAATCCGCATGTGACACTCACAAGATGGGGACTGTCAACACTCTTCCCTAGAAGGAATTGGGAGGGTCGTCAATTAGATCATCACCTGAGATTCCAGCCACTCACTCCTTCCTGACCACCCCTCCCAGCTGCATGCAACCTGCCCCAGCTGCAGGTGGGCTTGGGAAATGCTTAAGCATATAAGTAGAAGGTTGACTGAAAACAGGACTCCTTCTATGCAGCTTTCCAAGAGTCATCTCCTATCCTGGGGGTGGGACTTTTCAGTGATGTAGCTATTTGAGAGACACCCACACTCCTATAAGTAATTGCTCATTCAATTGCTTCACCAAGCTGCACCTGAGTGAAATCATTTCCTTGACCTGTCGTTGGTGCCCGGTCTGGGACAAATAGACATTTATTCACATCTCCCAAGAAAAGTCACAAAGCACAACTGATACTTCTCTCCACCTCTTGGAAGGCATGATGTGAATACATGACCGAGCCTGCTGAAGGGTAACAGAGACCCAACATTGGTTGTGATGGTGATGGTGATGGTGATGGTGGTGTTGCCACTAACAGTGGAATCTGCAGCACAGCAGGGTGCCTATTGATTGCTCCTGGATCAGGACCCTCAACAGCTGTGAGCTGCCCAATTTGTTGACAATGAACTGCTTTTTGTATAAGATAGCTAGCAAGGGGTCTTTGATTTGAAACCAAGGACCCTACCTTTCTTTTCCATCACTTTGAGGAATTTAGAGGCAAAAAAATGAAACATGAATTCCCCCTCCCCTCCTTTGGGTTATATCAGCTAATAGTACTTCTTCAGAGAAGGCAACATAGGCAAGTGCCCATCTAGCCTTACACAGTTCTGTGGTGTGTGGACTGTAGCCTGGTTACATTCAGCCTATCAGATCATATCACAGCCTGGGAAGAAAGCACCAGAGGACAATACACATCACTCCTAAAGCTACTAGGATCTGGTTGGGGACTGACATTATTTTCTGTGGAGAGCAAAATAAGTTGCCTTCAGAATGATAGGGTTTATAAACAAA
Source organism: Eospalax fontanierii (assembly GCA_035773235.1). NCBI lineage: Eukaryota > Metazoa > Chordata > Mammalia > Rodentia > Spalacidae > Eospalax > Eospalax fontanierii. The sequence goes on from CM069545.1 coordinate 47,636,083, forward strand.
TCAAATTTTTGTCTTCTTTTTAAGATGGAATTCTAAATTTATGTACCTGTTTTAAATTGCAGCCTTAATAAAAAAATCATCCTTTTTAGATTAATAAATTAGTCTGCTCTGTTGATGGCATAATATAACATAAGCATTTGTGGGTTGGTTTGTTTGTTTTGGGTCTTTTGAGACAGGATCTCAGGTAACCCAGGCTGGCTTTGAACTCCTTATATAGGCAAAGATGACCTTGAATTCATGATCTTCTTGCTTCCATCTCCCAAGTGCTGGGATTGCAGGCATGAAGACCTGCTAGCATCTTCTTTTAATATAAAATTCTTCCTGAAAGCTTTGTGTGGCTAGTCTTTGTGTTCTGATATACACACACGCATTGTTTACCCCGAGGATAGTGCTGTTCCGGGAAAACAGTAGTTAATCAAGCTTTGTAGAGCAAATTATTAAGGAAGCTGATTAAGGAGGTAATACCCAGGCAGGGAACAAGAGCAAAGTAAAGAGTTGGCTGCTTGAGACTGAGACGGTTTGTTGCTCTAGAGTGACACATGGGCTTGGTGCTAGGGAAAGAGAGCCGGGCTCGTGACGCAAAACATCTAAGTCTATTTATTTTTCATTGTAAAGAAAGCTGGCAATGAGATCCTCTTGCTAAGGTAACAAGAGCACTGGCAGCAGACAGCCTCGAGTTGTGAAGTGGTCCTTCCTGGGACAGGCTGGGGCCAATTTGATGATGGTAGAACTAGAAGGGTCCTTTGTAAGCAGAGTTCACTTGGTTCTGTGGAATTTGTCTTCTGGTCCTGGCAGACTAAACTGCGCCTCACTCACATGCATTTGATCACTTGCCTCATCCCTTGGGAACCTACCCTTCATTTCTCCCATTCTTTATGTACTTCAAACAAAGAAGGAAAAGAATCCTTTCTGATACTGTTTGTCACCTATGTAAAGAAAATCACACTTGGGTTTTCCTGTTTATTATCTCAGGGCTGGAAAGATCTTCACTAATTCAGGGCTCCCATGTAAAATATTTAACTAGCTGATCTTTGAAACCTTCAGTTTGGGGACCCTAGATGCTCTTCTGAGAGACAGAAAGCCCTTCTCCAGGATAACTGACAGATGTGGCAGGAAGGGCTGCTGCAGCCTAGGACTGCTCAGGCTCTGAGATGAGCATGAATCAGGAAGTGTTCACACAGGCAGACACCTGGATGGCGGGCATGAAGGTGAAGGCAGTCCTCTGCTCAGAAGATGCATTCTGTGGTCCTCACACGACTTGTGAGGGCACAGGAGGAGAGCTGGCTGGGGCCTGCAACCTTGTTTCTATCTAGCTTTCAATTTCTGGTATGACAGATTCCTTCAGTAAAGGGAGTCTAAGGGCTGCTGGGGTTGCAGCTCAGTGATAATGTACTTGCCTAGCCTGGGGTTGCAGCTCAGTGATAACGATGTACTTGCCTAGCCTGCATAAAAAGGTCCCAGGTTCAACCCCAGCACAAGACAGAGTAAGAAAGGGGGGAGGGAGGGAAGGAGGGGATCTAGATTGTAAGAAAGGTTTTTAAAGACAAACAACCCCATTCCCTCCCAAGAGTGGTTCTCAGTTTTGGCTGCTGTCAGAATTACATGGGGAATTTTAAATATCCCAAGGTCGAGGGTCCAGCATCAGTGTCTGAGGGTCGAGACCAGGCTTCGGGGCGTTTTAAAGTTCCTTGTTGCTGCCAGGACTTAGCCTGGCTACCCTGGAACAGCCATTATCATGACTCCTTGACACTGAATGCAAGCTTCTTCTGGGGGCCTCCTGTTCTTGCAACAGTAGCACCCTCCACATACTGCGGGCCATGATGATTGGCCATGGAGAGTCCATCTCCGGGTGTCTAGAGCTACCCACACTCTCCGAGCCCATGCTGACCTCACGTGGGCCAGCACATAGCCTCCATACAGCAGAGCTGCAGAGATGTTAACTGACACCAGTCTTGCTGTTTTGTTTTTTTAGGACAGGGTCTCCCTATAGTTCCAGCTGGCCTGGAACTCATCATGTAGACCAGGCTGGCCTCGAACTCACAGAGATCTGCCTACCTCTGCCTCTTGAGTGCTGGCACTAAAGGCATGCACCACCACTCTTGGCCTAATTGACACCATTTTAAAAGGAGAAATAAGTGGTGTATTTTCAGTAAGGTGCTTTGGGTAAAACAAAGGCAAGCAGATGTATTTACTGTAGAACCCCTCACACCTTTCCTCGAGCCAGTGTGCTCCTCCCAGAAGGAAGAGAGAGCACGCACCATCTTCCTAATGAACTTGTCCATGAAAATAATATTTTTTTCTCCGTTTGTTTATTTTTATAAGAACAGATGCAGAAAACAGACTTCGGAACATGCTGTTCTAGGTGATAAACTTTGAACTTTTATGAATGTTCCCTAATATTTTCAATGGCTATCCTGCATCTATTATTCAGCTAGCTCATGTTCTGTGGTATAACAAGATTGAGATGAATGTATTTAGTGTCTGATTCACTAACTGTGAGACAGAGAATGTCTTTGCTTAACTGAGATGTTTTGTTACGATGATATAAAGCTTAATTTAATTTTTAAAAGAAAGAAATAAGGGTTGGGAAGATGGCTCAATTGGTAAAGTTCTTGTGCAAGCATGTGGACCTGAGTTCAGATCTCCAGTGCTTACGTAAAAAGCAGATGTAGCAGTCATCCATAATTCCAGTGCTGGGGGGGCAGAGAGAGGAGGACCCTTGGGGCCCACTGGCTAGCCAGTCTAGCCAAAGAATGTGAAAGTTCCAGGTTCCACGACAGACAGGTCTTTAAAAATATAAGGTGGAGAGCAATTGAGGAAGACACCCAGTGTTGACTTCCGGCATCCACACACCTACACATGTATACACACACACACACAAATAGAAAATGAAAATAAAATTTAAAAATAAATGAATAGAGGAATAAAAGGAAGTACTGTGTAAATCAGAAAGGTCTTCCTGCAGGAAGTGGCAGCTTCCAGGAAGACCTGGAAGAATGAAGAAGATTTGAATATGCAAATCATCATAGGAAAGGGCATTTGTGTGAAGGGAATGGTGGCAGCCAAGATAAGAGCAGGAACGCCCTGCCCGCCCAGGAGCAGGACAAAGGGAAAGGCGTGGGCTGGAGGGAAGTGAGTAGATGGGGCTGAGCAGCAGAGCCATGAGATTGCTGAGTGTAGACAAAGTAAGAACAACCATGTCCGTCATCCAGCGATGCTCGATTTTCCCAATGAGATCAGCTTTTAAGAAAAAATTTAGTAACTACTCTGAAAGTATAACTTTGTAAGAATGCAGATGAACTACTTCACATTTTCCTCGTGTGTGTGTGTGTGTGTGTGTGTGTGTCTGTGTGTGTCTGTGTGTGTGTGTGTGTGTGTCTGTGAACCAGAGGACAGCCTTGGAAGTCACACCTCAGGATCTCTCACTAGCCTGGAGCTCACCAAGTAGGCTAGGTTGACTGACCAGTGAACCCCAGGAATCTGCCTGTCTCTGCCTCGTTCCAGTGCTGGGGTCACAGTCACGTGCCACCACATGACTTTTCACCTGGGTTATGGGGCTTGCACTCAGGCCCTTGTGCTTACAAGGAAAGCAGTAAGCTATCTAGCTAGGCCCTGGCATCTTCTTACTGTAGCTGCTAATGTGCTATGCAGTGAGATCTCTGGAAGCAGATGATAAGATGGAGTTTGAGGGACAAAAATCTTTACCAGAGATCAGCACCTGTGAAAGGAAGAAGAAACAGAAATGAACAGAGAAATACATTAACCTGAGATAGTCTTGACAAAGATCCCACCAACTGTGAACTCTGGGAGCAGTGTATTGGAATAGTGACGAGCATAGTGACCAGGCTTTTATATCTTGACCTCACTCAGTCATGGCATACGGGCTGCCCAAGAGGGAGACACCGGCCTAGAGAGCTTTCTCCACTTGAGAAAGAGTGGGATTGCACATCAGCTCCGGAACAAGTCCTTCCTTAAGGGCATCTAGGCCACACATCTCCATCTCATGCACATGCCTGTTGACAGCTGTATCTTATGCAGCATGCAAACTCTGGTAATCTCCACTCTCAGCTTTTTATAAGTAGCTTTTGGAACTCTGTGTGCTCCATCACTAACGCTTCCAGCCGTATTTGCTTACAGAGTGCATACATCATCTGGATGGACAGCCAGGGTGTCAGACACAGAGCACTGCTTCAATGTGTGTAGAAATCATGTGTTTTATTTGAACTGAAGTTTGCCAACTTCATCCCATTAGGTCAGCTCTGAGGATTTTTCCCTTCTTCCTAAAACTTCTGTATTTATGATTTCTGCAAAGCACCGTCTTACTCTATTTTTCTAGTAATCTTTACAAAAACCATTTCTAGAATTTTAGAAGTGAGATCAGACCCTCTGAAGTTCTAACTACCATGTTAAATTTCTTTTCTTACATTTTTAAAGATTACCTCAGTGGACATTCCCAGATTGCCAAGTTCAGTTCAGTATGTGTGGTCCTAAACAGTGATCATTTTGTTGCAAATAAAGTTGAGACAATATTCTGTTTTACAAAGGACACCAAACCTTTAAAGACTTAAATAAAAAAATGTTTATTATGGAAGAAATATTGACCAAGATCTTGGGTATAAGAGGCATGTTTGTTCAGGCCATGGGAGGTCAGGTAGCTGAAACTTTGAAAGTCAGGGAAAGACATATGTGTGGAATGTCATTGTATTATGGATCTGAGACTAACCTGATAAACATCATCTTAGCCATGCATTCTAGTCCCCAGAATACCTAAGATCTGAAAACTAAACAGCAACAAATGCTGGTGAGAACATGTGTCAGTCTCTTCCCACTCCTGTCTCTCATGGCTCTCAGGAAGCCGTTGCACACCTGCTCCACGGGGACCCAGGTGGCGGGAAGGTTGGCAGAGAATGGGTTCTCTGTGGCTGTGAGTACTACAGGAAAGAAGACCCGAGAGACTGTGTCAGTGGACAGCTCGTTTATTGCTGGGAGGGGGAACGTTTATATAGAAGGGGTTGGCAGGCAAAATCAGAGCAGGATTATCTTAAGTGACGTGGCATTTCAGGCGGAGGTTTTTCTTTCTGTGCAGTTGTAGGATCATGTGATTTACAAGAAGCCTCGAGCAGAGATGGGGAAACAGAAACTTATTATCTAGGAGCCGTAAATGTTACAGTAGAGGTTGAGGACGACGGTGCAGCCCGGAGCAGAGCAGGCCACTCCTGCCGTCCTCACCTGGAGCTTCCCAGGGTTTCATGGCCATTCTCAACACCCCAAGCCGCTAATGATCTCACCACAGTAAGGAGGAAGGGGACCGGCATCCACTGCTGGTGGCAGTGCAAACCGGTGCAGCCACCGTGGAGAGCAGCGTGCAGAGTCCTCGAGAAGCTCAAGATTAATCTCCATTTGATCCAGGCATACCACTCTTGGGCACGCACCCAAAACACTCTATACCCTGCTATGGAAATGCCTGTTCATCCGTGTTCATTGCTGCCCTTTTCATCACAGCCAGAAACTGGAAATAGCCTAGACGTCTACCAACGGATGGATGGATAATGGAGGTGTGATACATATACACAGTAGAATATTATTCAGCTCTTAAAAATGCAATTAAGACACTTGCAGGTAAATGGATGGAACCGGAAACAATCATCCTGAGTGAGGTAACCCAGATCAAGAAAGATAAATGTTGCATGCTCCCTCTCATAGCTGGATGCCAGCTTTGAAATCTTAGACATGCGTGCTTCAGTTTGAAAATCCAGAGGGTCATGAAACTAATAAACAGTCAGCTGGGGAGGTGGGGAGGCTTCCTGGGAGAGGTGGTAGAATGCAGTGATGTGAACTGAGAAAGAGGAACATTACGGTAGGGGAGCTAAATGGGATGGGAGGGGAGGGAAGGGCGGGGGGGGCAGGGACAAGTAATGCTAAAGGTCTTTAGAAGAAGCCATCTCCTACCACTATGGAAGTTTCTTAAAGTATATCCATTATAAAAAAAGAGAGATTTAAATGAGTTACCCCATAACAGCAGTGCATTGATCCTTCTAGACATCATAAGCTACAGGAAACAAGAAATAAAAAACTTTAGTGGGCTCCCTCTCTAGAAGTTGTTGACAAGGGGTCCCATATACCCTCAAACAATACTGAACATCATCCTTGGTCATGATTACCCATCGGAACTGGATGGTAAGACTCTATTACTGACTACGAGGTCACACTACATTCATGAGCTGTAGAACAAACAAGGAGAAATCAAGCTGGTGCTGACTGCAGAATCTCATCTCTACTGGTTAGCATTCATAGTGCTGGAAGGTGCTGTGCATGCTTTCAGAAGAAAAAAACATAATCATCAACCTGACCCAGCTGTGACTCCTGTGAGCTACAACTACTAATCTAGCAAGATAGGCCCACCAGTGGAATAGTGATACAAATATTATGGGAGTAACCAACCACTCTCGAATTTAATTTAAAGTCTACTGCATATGGTGGAGCCCATATATGACACTGATATCAGGTTTGGGAACCCAAGGCAAGACAGGTCACAAGATACAGAGGGAGCCTAATACTAGTTTCTACTAAATAGTAGTTATATTAAACTGACTCCTAATGATTTATTGTTTTACCCATAGATGAATACATTTCTCAGCTCTCACCAGAGAAGTTTCCTTATGCAGCAGATGGTGATTAACACAGAAATCCACACCTGGTCAATGTTCAGAGAACAAGAGACTGCAGAATGCTTATCCCTGAATAGGACACCTATATCAAACTTCTGTCTCTCAGACTTCTGGCTCAGGGGTCCTTGTGGAAGAGGGACAGAAAGATGGTAAGAGTGACCACAGGGAAGTAGAGTTTTCCAGTTACTCATATAAATTCACAGCAACGGAGACAGCATGCACAAGTCCCATGCAAGCTCAAACCAGACAAAATCCCAGCATAGACACGAGGGCGTGGGTAAGAAACCTCAGCACAACCTACGGAAATTTTGACAGCTGGTGGGTACTAGGAGAGGGAGAGATGGTCTCTTTCTAAGATGGGACTCGTGGTAGGTTAACCAGGTTCCAGTGAAGGGACTCACAGTGAAGAACATTTGGGGAAACAAATTAGACTCTGTGCATTATACATACAATAGGGCACATTAAATTGGGTGGCGATCAGTAAGGGGAGGGGATCTCAAATTATGTTGTGAAAAAATCATAAAATTCAATAAATGCTTTAAAAAACAATAGGTCCTTTTTATAATCCCAAAACAAAGGAAACTGCAGCTAAAGACATTTTGTATTAAAGATTTATTTATTTATTTAATGGGTGTATGAGTGAGCCTGTGTGAGTGTGTGTGCACCACATGTGTGCAGGAGTCCTTAGAGGCAAGAAGAGGGTGTCAGATCCCCTGGAACTGGAGTTGCTAGTGATTGTGAGCACCATGTGGGTGCTGGGAACTGAACCCCAGTCGTTTGCAAGGGCAGTAAGCACTCTCAACCACTGATCCATCTCTCCTGCTCCTAGAGACATTTTAAACATTGCTTGAGTGAAAATATTGGTAGCAAGAAAGTCATGGGGCTGTTAGAATCAGTTCCTATGTCTTAGATTATAGGCATGACACAGGAAAAGAAGAGGAAGAAGTGAATAGAAAGCATTCCGAAAGAAAAAGTAACAAATATTGTAGATATGCTATGTGATGAGAGAGAAAAAAAGTAAGCATGCCTTTAAGAATCTGAAATGAGGACTGGGGAGATGACTCAGTGGTTAAGAGCACTGGCTGCTCTTGCAGAAGACCTGGGTTCAATTCCCAGCACCTACATGGCAGTTAACAACCATTGGTGACTCCAGGTCCAGGGGATCTGATGCCCTCTTCTGTCCTCTGCCTGAATGGTGCACTTAAAATACATGCATGTCAAATACTCATACATATAATATAAAAATAAATAAATCCAGGGGCTGGAGAGCTGGCTTGGTGGTTAAGAGCACTGGATGTTCTTGCAGAGGACCTGGGTTCAATTCCCAGCACCCACATGGCAGTTAACAACCATCTGTGACTCCAGTTCCAGGGAATTCAATGCCCTCTTATGACCTCCATGGGCACTGCATGACACAAGTACATGTATACACATGCTGGCAACACACTCATACATATAAAATAAAAATAATAAATTAAAAAAAAAAGACTATGAAAGGGTTGGGCATGGTGACACTCAACTTTAATCCCAGCACTTGGGAAGCAGAGGCAGGCATATCTCTGTGAGATGAAGGCCAACCTGGTCTACAACAAGGAGTTCTGGGCCAGCTGGGGCTATAAGGAGACCCCAAAACAAAACAAAACAAAACAAAACAAAACAAAATAAATGAATCTGAAAGGATAGAGGCTGGAGCAATGGTTCAGGAGTCAAAGAGTACTGGGTGCTCTTGTAGAGGACCTGGGTTCAATTCCCAGCACCCAAATAAAAGGTGGCTAACAACCAACCACCTGTAACTCCTGGTCCCGGGGATCTGATGCCCTCTTCTGTCCTCTGCCAGAATGATGCACTTAAAATACATGCATGTCAAACACTCATACATATAATATAAAAATAAATAAATGCAGGGGCTGGAGAGCTGGCTCAGTGGTTAAGAGCACCGGCTGTTCTTGCAGAGGATCCAGGTTCGATTCCAGGTATCCACATGGTGGCTAACATCTCTTCATAACTCCAGTTCCAGGGGATCCAGTGCCTTCTTCTGATCCCACAAGTATTCCACAGCATGGGTGCACTTACGTACATCCAGGCAATACACTTATACACATAAAATAAAAATAATAAAATATTTCAAAAACTAAATTCCCCATTTTTTTTTTAAAGAAACTGCAAGGAGCACTTTAAACGAACAGTTCACCTGTCCCCGAGGAATGATTTCAGAACCATTTTATAACTATACATTTCTAGTTGACAGGTATCTTCAAAACAGTTGATGTCACCAATGCAAAGGTCACAAGACACATGCTACCTTCATCCCACTCGCCTGCTCCAACTATAGCTTTTTATCAACAACCAAAATCAGATTGTTTTTCTTCTCCAGTCAGCATTGACTCCCCAGTGTAACATAAACACAGTGAACCACTGTAGGAGGCTAAACTGTACTTCAGGCTCCACATATGCAAAGGCCATAGGATCATTGCATGTCCCCATGTTACTCTCCTTCTAGGTGATGTTACTGTCCAGCATCCTCCAACTATGAGAAGAACAGTTTTTTCTTAGGCACCACAAGGATGCTTAATAGCACTGGCTGCTCTTGCAATGGACCTGGGTTCAATTTCCAGCAACCACATGGCGGCTAACAACTGTCTGTGACTCCAGTTCCAGGGTTCTGACATCCTCTTCTGACCTCCATGGGCACTGCATGACACAGATGCATTTATACACATGCAGGCAATACACTCATATGCACAAAATAAGAATAATAAATAAAATATTTTTTAAAGAATTTGAGAATTTCATACAATGCACTCGATCGCATTCAGAACCACTCCCCCGTCTCTTTCCAAACCCACCCCACCTCCCGACCTTCCTCTCGAGCATGTCCTCTATTATTTTTCCTTAAGGCTTATCGAGTCTAATTTGTGCTCCCTGAAGAACCTTGGCTATTGGTCTATCCCCTGGAGAGCGGTCAACCTAACCAGCACCACACCCTTCATAAAAACCAACTCTCCCTCTCTCAGTCGCTATCCCTGGCCAATAGTTCCTCAGCTAGGTCTGGGGCTTTATGCTACCATTCCTTTCGCTGCTGAGATTTTGTCAAATTTTGTCTTTCACAGAAAACAATAACAAAAAAAAAAAACAAAACCAGATTCTGACTTTGTAAGCCTGATCTTGGGCCTTTGAGTCTGCATTCCTAATAAGCATCCTTAAAGAGAATGTCACAGACTGGAAGGACCACTTTTGTGCAGTCTTCCTGCAAAGGAAACAGTGAGCTACTAGGAACTGACCTCACCAGGGATCATGTGTGCACACCATGAGAGTGAACCATTCACCATGGATTCAGAAGAGCCCGGAAGCTAAGGGCGATAGGCTTCACAACAGGCAGACACAACCTCTCCGCTTCACCTGAGAAGCTCTGTGGCCAGGGTGTGGATGCTATTTGGACAGCAAAATTATGAATCCAGGAAGCAAACAAAGCAACTGTCAGTCAGCTGCCTCCTGGAGAAGCGCATGGAGGAGGAGCATCAAACTTGGCAAGAATGAAGCCTATTTCATTATGGAGAACTCCCTAATTATGCAGTTAAAGAACTGTGTGGTGCATTCCAGAGCCTACACTGCTCTCATAAGGATTCCACTGTTAATTTTAAAAAGAGAAATAGCAATGCAACTTTCTCAACTCCCACGCCATTCACACATTGAATTTGTGTGCCAACTCAAAGCATACCCACTGGAAATGCAAACAGAGTCCAAGCCAACCCTTCAACTGAAACTTGTCAACCACAGACTTACAGGAGAAGGACTTTGTTTTCTTTCTTTCCTTCCAAAATATATTTTCCTCTCTGCCATTTTAAAATTTACATCAAATATATATTTGCTAAACCAAACTGCCAGATCCCAAGTAGCCTAACACAGCCCCCTCGGGAGAGAAGGCTCTCCCTCCATGTTAGATTTCCATCTGACTGGTCTCTGCATTCACACAGTATCCAGGACAAAGGCCTTTGGGAATACGTACACGCCTGTGCACTGCTCAAGCCAGTGGGTCAGACTTGGGCATTCTCTTGGAAATGTCAACAAGTGACATAGATTGGGTGATGTGATCTGAAGATGTCAGTGAAGCATATGGAGCCTATGCAGCCTCATGTATTTGAGGATGTATTTTTCTGGCTGTTCTCGGGGCACTGCCACTCAAGTATGGTCCAGATAATTATGAGAACCCAAAAGAGAGCATCTCTAGCAGTGAGGCTTTATTAGGCCCGGTTGTCAGGGTGCTGTGTAAGTGTACAGTGCTTCTGTCCAGTCTGACTCTAAAATGCACACACTATGCTTTCTCATTCCATTCACTCATTCTTCTAACAAAAGAATTACCAAGCACCTGATGTGCTGGGCCCAGAAATAACACCAACTGTGCATATGTGGGGTTTTTAGAGACATCAAAATACTTACTTTTAGGTAAATTATCTCATTTATCAAGTGGGTTGTCTTCTTCCCATTTTTAAGGCTAAAGAGATCGCAGAAGAGGGGGAGGGGAAGAAGTACTTATTAGTTGATGCAAAGTCCTTAACATCCATGCATTTATTTCCACAAGGTGCCCACATGCTCTATGAATTATCTGGGCCCAATCCAGGACTGCATGCAGAAAGTCACTTATGAAGCACTGCGAAGAAAGATAGTTTTGATTTCAGTGAGATTTCAGATCGTCTCTGGGAAAGAGAGAAAGGACGGTACTAAATTGGGGGAATCAGAGAAAGGAGAAGAAATAGCGGCCAACAAGACACAAGATAGGAATGAGGTTTACTTCAGTCCGGAGGAAAGGAAATGTTAACAGGAATGACAGGGAGGTTAGAATGGAGGCTACTGAGCCGAGACAGCAGAGGCTCAAGAGCCAGGGCAGTTTCGAAGATGGTATGAACTGGCCTCAAGAAAAAGGAAACATACTTGTTCATGCTTTCACTAACAACGTCCAGCCAACAAAATGGTTCCAGATTTCTGGCAGTCTTTTACATCAGCTTCAGTTCCAAATTCAAAGCAGAAACTGCCCTAGATTTCTGTTTCTTAAAATGTCCCTTTTCTGTTGCACCAAAAGGTTCAAAACTCCTTACCAAGTTTCCAAGATGCGTCACGCTGATGGCCTCACAAAGCCACCAGCAAATCCAACATTTATGAGAAGGCAGTGCAGTGCAGTATGATGAGGAAGAAGAGTGACGTGGCAGGAGGGAGGCTGGGCTGGGGAAGCAGTGCACGTAACGTCTGCGTGGAGTAACACCCAAGGAAAGCAAGGTGTGCTTGAGTGGAGAGCAAGACTGAGTAGGTGGGGTGAGGCCTTATCACAAAATGCCTGAGGAGGAAGGAGATTAGGGCAGAGGAAGCCTTTAATTAAAGTCTCAGAGCACAGTAGGTGTCTGGAAACTTTCTTAAGTTCATGTGTACATTCATGAGTTAAAATGAGCATATTATTCCAGATCCAGACCACAGTCCTCTCTAATCACAGGTCCTAGCTGTCACGTTGCATCAACACACCAACATGATATTTAGATCTCTGTAGAGTTATTCTGAGATAACAGATGGCTAGATGTCCAAGCTTTCCACAAAGACTGGATTTGGTCTCCCCAAATCTGCTGGCCTTGATAGAAACAGAGGAGAAGTTAGAAGAGAACCGTGTCTGGTTCGTGCCACAGTCCTAATTTCCTGGAGATGGTGAATAGAAGATGAAAGTCACTGTTAGGGCCAATTTATCCCCAAGAATTCTCCCAGGAAGAACAGCCCCTGAGCAGGTTCCCCGAAAAGCCTGCTGCCGACCCTATTAAACTGTCCTCTTCTGCAAAGAAAAGTCATGCCAAATCCTAAACACCATTTTTTGTCCCTTTCTAACTCTAAAATGGTATCTGATGTATCTTGTTTATCTCAACAATGTCAAAGATGGTGAATACATAGGACACCTGTATATCAAGTGAAAGTAAATAAACTGAGTTGTGAATCCTGGACAGTAAAGCCCTTCAGATAAAGAACCTGTTGATCCATGGAAAATGTTGACTCCATCTCCAGCAGAAAGAATCCTGGCAGAAGCTTTGTAGATAGAGCCTTGTATTTTTCTCCTAGTTCTCCTTTTGCCTCTATCTGTACACAAACCATAACATGTTTATTTGACCCTTAGACCAGTCTTAGAGCAAGCATTCCATTGCATAGATGTATTCAACCTTAATTATTTAAATATAGCAAGGAAGAACTACTGGAGCCATCACTGTCTTAATGAACAAGCGGTCTGTAACAAGCACCATAGGGATACCTGGTTTTCTGCAGTGCTGGAAATTCCTTACTTTTCTTCCTAATCGAGTTTCATGCACACTAGGCGAATAGTATGCCAACTGAGCTCAATCCACAGTCCATATTGCATAATTTTAATAGGAATACTCTTAAGTTCCAAATATCTTGATTTTCAAAATGAGAGGCCATTTTAAAGCTGAAGCTTTTCCATGAATGCCACTTAGGGAATCTGTTCCCTTCTAGTTGCTTCAAGGACAACCTCAACTCACATCTAACTTCCAAACAAACTCAGGAAGTAACTATAGAATATTATTGTGGGTAATCTTTATCACTTTAGACTTCAGTCAAATTAACTGCTTTTGCAAGTCCTTGGCTGTGAGCCCCTATGTACAACAGGATGTGGTTAGGCAGTCGAAACTCAAAGATCTGGGTAGCCCTATTGGGCAAGACAGAACAAGGTGTCTGTCTGAAAATCCCCGCCTAAAATATGCAGGGCTTGTTGACAATGTTAGAACACTGAGTTTAATTCAAAATGTATTTAATGACTACCATGTATAAGATATTGTGTGAGGTGTCACGGAGGTTAAAACTGATTAAGAGAAAGCCCTTGTTTACAGTGTACATGCATTACAGACTCAAACTGAAACAAACCTTAAGGTCCATTCTGGAAGGACTGTGGTTTTCTCACTCTGGCCACTGAATGGATTTGAACTATTAGCATGGTTAATTCTAGTCAGACACTCATTTGCAGGGGTTTCTTAAGAGGTTTCTTAAATGAAGCATTTGTTGGGAAAAAACTGAACCAAATGACACCCTAGAAAGAACTAGATGCACATAGCATAAGAGTCTCCTAGCACACAACTTTAGATGATATGTGTTGGGTTTTGAGAACCCACTCCATCTCGCTGTCATTTGGGCACCAGCAGAAACCAACTTGTGGAGACTGGACCTGAGTTCTGAGGAGTGGGGCTTTGGTGGCACCTTCTGCCTCTCTTTCCTCTCTATGAGCTGAGAAGCTGCTTTTCAGTCTTTCATTTGGGGACTGGCATCTCAAGGGAATGAGCAGTCTTGGGTGCATTCCCTGCACAAATACTCTGAGCTGCCTGTGCTTTTAATAAAAAATGGGAGTGACGAATACGATGAAAGGAGGTGTTTTCAGTAGCTGGTACCTGATGTGAAGGCAGATCCTACCTTGAGAAGATTCAGGCCTCAAATGCTCCTGTGGACTGTTCGATGTCCTTTGGCTTGTTTTCCAGCTCGGCCTTTGAAATCACTCATAAGAAAATCAAGCAGGGCAGAAGCAGATCTTCAGGTAGGAAACCATTCAGAAGGGACCTGGGAAGCAGCCATCTTGATTTTAGACCCAGTAAAGCAGCCATCTTGATTTTAGACCCAATAAAGCAGCCATCTTGATTTTTTCCTCACCCACTTCTTTCTGATCTCTTCATGCTCAGAAGAAGTCATGCACCTGGCATCCCTGCTTAAATCATCCAGTTACCACAAGCCTGAGCTTCCAAAGTCCTTCTATGTGTCTGATACAATCACAGGTTCTTCCTGTGCTCAGCGCACTGCCAGCCACACCAGGAGGACACAAACATTATTTACCAATTATGCAAAACACAAGAGTAAATGAGTAGCTTTCAAATAGTTCCAGGATATTGGGGAAGTTCATGGCCACGCCCCAATCCTTTACCCCAATATAATATTCCAATGTAAGTCCTAAAATCCTAAAAAGAAAGCATCAAAACTGCCAGAAATACAGAACAGTCCATAAAGTTTATTATAAAAATTGTGAAACATCTGCAATTCAACCCAACACTCCTTTTTCATGTAGGTAGAAAATGAAAGTAAAGAAATCCTCTGGATATTGCATAACTGTATATATATATACAGTTATTAGAGTCAAAATTAAATACCCGTCCTACACTCAGCATACCCATTTTAACTGTATTCTGAATGTGCTTAGGAGAGTACACTGTGGTGTCAGCAGGCAGAGCCAAGTTCCAGTCCTGGTTCTACCGTTATCTGTTATTATGGTAGGCAAAGTGTCTGTAAAAGGATGGAGTCATGTCCACCCAAATGTCATATATTGAGGACCTAAACCCCAGCACCTCAGAATATATTTGGAACATATTTGCATATGTCACTAGTTAAAAAAGGGTCATACTTGAGTAGGATGGGTCTCTATTCCAATATGACTGCTATCCTCATTTAAAAATATTTTTTTATTTATTATTTTTACTTTTTGTATATAAGTGCATTGTCTGTATGTATGTAAGTGCACCTCGGTTGTGCAATGCCCATGGAGATCAGAGGAGGGCACTGGATTCCATGGAACTGGAATTACAGACAGTTGTTAGCTGCCATGGGGGTGCTGGGAATCGAACCTGGGTCTTTTGCAGGAGAAGGCAGTGCTCTTAACCACTGAGCCATCTCTCCAGCCCTGCTATCCTCATTTAAAAAATATATTATTTTTAGTTTATGTGTCTGAGTGTATTACCTGCATGTATGTAAATGTACCCATGTCATCGAATGCCCTTAGAGGTCAGAAGAGGGTGTCAAATTCCCTGGAACTGGAGTTATGGATGATTGTTAGCCACCATGTGGGTGCTAGGAACCAAACCCAGTTGTCTGCAGGAATTGCCATTATTCTGAACTGTTAAGCTATTTCTCTAGTCTCATTGACCTCATTTTTTAAGAAAAAGTAATTTGACACAGAGCTATGCACAAAAGAATCCCTGTGAAAAGTAGAGTTATTCTGGACTGAACCTAGAAAGTTCTAGAGGTTAGAGAGAGGCCTGGAGCTGGCTCTAAAGGCTCTTCAGAGAGGAAGAATGTGGCCCTGTCTGAGTTGACACTTCTGGTCTTCAGTACCATTAGACAAGACACTTTGGGTATTTAAGCCAAATAGGTAAAAAAATTAGGTAATCTGTATAAGTTTCTTTTTACATCTTGTTTTATTTTAGAGTGCACTGTATCTATTTTTTGACATACATGTATATAAAGTATGCTCCTTCTTATTCCTCTTGACACTCCCTAACACATCTCTCTCTCAGCTTCATGTCTTCTGCTTTGTTTTTTTTTGTAACCCACTGAATCCAATTAGTGCTGTCTCCTGCCATGTTGACTGATCTTGTTGACTTCATCTTGTGCAGGTAAGCATAACTACAGTGAGTTCATGTGTGCATTGGCCATGGTCATATCCAGAAAAGCATTTTGCAGCACTCCTTCCTATCCTCCAGCTCTTTCATTCCTTCTACCCTCTCTTCTGAGATGGTCCCAGAGCCTCGGTCAGGGATTGATACAGCTGTCCCACTAGGGACACTGTTCTCAGCAGCTTCACCAGTTATAAGTCGCTGCACTAACGACTGCATAGAGGAGCATCTCTGACCAAGTCTGAGAGCAGCAATCATCTATGAGAATAAGAATATTTAAAAGACCACTGGGAAGTCCACTCTGACTGTCTCTAAACAGGATTTTCTGCAAAGCTGTTACGTGCGAGGTACTGTTTTAAGCATCGAGAACAGTGGAGCTAGCAAAAATCCGTGTCTTCATAGACAGGGAGAAAGATAGCCAGAGCAATAAATAAGTAAAATCTATAGTTACAAATGTTGGTAAGAAAATCAAAACAGGCCGTATGGGGTAAGAGGACAGATGGAGGACAGAGACAGGCTGTCAGGGAGACTGCACTGAGAAAGTGACATTTGCAAAGAAGAGTTGAACGAGGTGAGGGAGTGAGCCATCCAGCATCTCAGGGAAGGGCAGTCTAAGCAGAGAGGATAGCAAGTGCCCAGCCCTGAGGCAGCAACCAGCTTCAGAGAACAGGGAGGAGGCCAGTGTGACTGCAGTGGCAGGAGAGCAGACGAGGAGGAGATGGAGGTCAAGTGGGAGGCCCAGGGGCCCAGCCTTAGAGGCCTTGAAGTCATCACAAAAACTTTGGCTTCTGCTTTGGGTACCACAGGGGCCACAGGACAGACCTGTGCTGTGTGATCTCTGTGAGCAAAGCAAGCGCAGACACAAGCTGGAAAGTTGATCCAGTAACTTAAGCAAGAGGTGACAGTTTCTGGGCAAGACGATGGTGGGGGAGGGATGATTCTGGATCTATTTTCAAAGTGGAGCACGTGTGAAGTGTGAAGCATGGCCTAAGGAGAGGACTTGTGGGAGACTCCAGAGGCTTTTGCCTGAGCAGAGCAGAACTTCCATTGTTCTAAGACAGGGAGGACTGTGAGAAGAGCAGGCGTGCAGGATGGATGGGTGCGGAGAGATGCCGAATGGACGTGCTGTTTGTTTTCTATGACTGTTGTGAAACGCCACGAGGAACTTGGTAACTTAAAATAACATACATTTCTTTTATACCTCTAGAAGCCAGAAGTCCAAAATCTGCTTCTCTGAACTGAAATCAAGGTATTGGAAGATATATGACTGTAGAGAGAACCCACTCCTTGCTTTCTTCAACCTCTAGTGACCTGTGAGTGGCTACATCACTTCAACCTCTGCTCCCTTCACATCACATTGCCATTTCCTCTTCTGTGTATCAAATCTCCCATTCCTCCTCTCTTGTAAGAATTCATTGCTTTTATGATTCACTTCGACAGAACAGAATTATCTGTCAATCTCAAGATCCTTAACACATCATGTAAGCAAAGTTATCTCTGTTAAAGATCACACACGGGGAGCAGGGATTTGAAGGTGGGTATTTTTGGAGTACTGTTAGTCAGCCTACTGCAAGCATTCAGGCAGAAAGGTTGCCTGAGCTATGCTTTCTATGAATTTGGATTTCAGGGAAGAGTTATGAGCTAGATGCACAAACTTACACACTCAGTCCATGAGTGGCAATTGAGGTTAGAAGTCTAGTGCAGCTTGGGAGTGAGTGCACACAAAGATGTCTGGCCTGGAGGCCCCTCGAACAATTAAAAACAGAAGTAATTCCACTTACAGGTATATAGCTAAAGGCACTGAAATCTAGATCATGAAGAAATATCATTTTCATATCCATTGTTGCATTGTTCACAACAGACAAGATATAGAAAGGACCTACATGTTGGTAAATGAAAATGACAGGAGTCCTGCACCTTCTCTACTGGCTCCTACAGTCCTTCCACCCCCTTTTCCATTCCACAATGGTTCCTGATCCCCGGGTGGGTAAAGCTTAATATAGGAGTCCTGTCCAGGGACCCACACTCTGCAGACTCTTATTCTCTATACTTTGGCCATTTGGGGCCTTTTGTGATCATCATCCTTTGTTGCGTGAGGAAGTTTTGTTGATGAGAATTGAGATGCATTAGTGTTTACTCCTTGTTACACTATGTTCTGTGAGCCTTAGATGTAGAGGTTCAGCTGTAGATGTGTTGCTTAAGGTTGGGCATCTCACAGACACTTATTCTCTGTGTGTGACCAGTTGTGGAACTCTGTAATAGTCTCTGTCTGTTGCAAAAGAAGTTTCTTGGTGAGTGGTGACTGGCATACTTGTCTGTATATATAACGATTCATATTTAGCATATAGTAAGAAATTACATTTGTCTAAGGATATGACAGCCTTAGGGCTTTCTCTAAGATCTGTGACCAATTGAGTCATACGTATTTGGCTGTTTACAGTGGCATATGTGAGTTCTCTCCCATTGAGTGGATTTTAAGTCCAATTAGGTGACTTCTGATTGCTCCCAAAATAAAAGCACTACTACCTCTCCAATATAATTTTCTGTGCCAGCCACTCTTGTGGTTATTAGGCTTTAAAGCTGGGGTTAGCATTGACTAGACCATGGTGGATGAACTTACACCAAGGGACGTCTGGGTACACTAACTTGACTTAATAGACCTTAACATATATGACAGAATACATGAAATCCAGTGGGGGGGGAGGTCTATGGGGATTGTGAATGGAGAAGAAGGTATAAAGATGAATAAGATGTTTTTTATGAAATGCACAAAAATTCAATAAAAATGCACATCAAAAATTGTATATGAATGGAATCAATCATCCAGTAGAAAAAGAGTACAATGTTCCAACATTGTCCTACAGACAATGTTAACGTAAAATAAAATGGAGTCATTCGTGCTAAAATGGAGTTGCACTATGCTGAAACTAAGTTGTTTATCTATTTATCCAAGAGCCTTTCAAGGTGTGTTGCCCAGAAGGATAGAATGGACAGAAGTCCTTTAGTCCAGCTCTCAGTGCAGCACTATAAATGGTCTTGCTGGAATTCTGGGAGCCAGCAGAAAGAAACAGAGACAAGATTTTTCTTTCTTGGCTGTTTTGCCCAATGTCTATCCTGTCAGTCCATCT
This sequence comes from Eospalax fontanierii, assembly GCA_035773235.1. Taxonomy (NCBI): domain Eukaryota; kingdom Metazoa; phylum Chordata; class Mammalia; order Rodentia; family Spalacidae; genus Eospalax; species Eospalax fontanierii. The sequence goes on from CM069545.1 coordinate 47,655,289, forward strand.
TACAAACTTTTAATAAAAGACTTGTCTTGAAAATGAACCCCTTATTCACAATGGAAGCTGAGCATATTACTATCACCCTCACAAGCACTAAACACAAGCAAGGACATCTTGGTCCTTAGGGAAGTGTTGCACAGCCCACTCCAAAACACTGCAAGGTCTTAAATAACAAGGTTCCTAGCTGGTGGGAGCTGATGCATGTTTATATACAGACTCTGGAGATGTAGAGCTAATTACCCTCGAGCTAGGCAACTTTCCAACTCTCTCAGAGAAAGTTTATTTATGCCTGATGTAACTCAGGGCACTGACAGCAGTCTCTGATTTTAATTCCAGGTTTGAGAAAGTGTGAAGCATTCCTTCAATGCTAATGAAAGAAGGCATACTGAATTAGCAACAGCTTGTAGGAAGGCCACTAAAGGAACTCACAGGTGCTTTCTTGGGTTACAAGAGGAAAAGGTAGTGTAGTTTTCAAAAGGTAACACTTAAGAGCCCACCAGTACCATTGTCAAACAAGACTGGAGGTACAGCACTGGTTGTCACTGACCGAATGCATGCTCGGTGATCAGGAGCGACCATTTAATATTTGCTCATTTAATATTCATAATAATCCTCTGTGGTGATTTCCAGTATCCTTATAGGCAGCCGAATGAAGCTCAGTGAGGATCACAGCAACTGGTCTTTGACTTAGGAACTACATATGAATGCATAGCCACAACACCCAGAGGAGTATGCGATTCAGAAACAGAACTAGACTCAGGACCCTGGGAAGAGGCCTGGTGTTTAGATATCAGCCTGATTCATTGCCCTGCACCTGAAACTGCAAGTGCTTTTAAAATTCTCCATTAAAGGGGTTAGAAAGCTGGCTTGGTGGTAAACAGCAGTTGATGCTGTTGCAGAGTCCCAGCACCCACATCATTTGGATTCTGTGAATACTACATCCATGTGGTGCACACAAAGATGAGCAGGTACACACACAGAAATAAAAATAGGTAAAAAATTTTTAATGATTGAAAATAATGTTTATTTTAAAAATTCTGCATTAAAGAAATTGAGATCTTTCATTTGTGAGTCCAGAGAGAATCACAGAAGATAAAGGGCTGTTCCTTGTTCAAAAAGAAGCCTTGTGAATGCAGACATTTGTTTCTGAGCAGGGCGGTTCCCTGAGTTGGTTGAAGGAGGCTGCAGTTTGATTATCAGCTCAGCTGAGACAACGTAAGGAGAAGATGGGGCTGAGGCTCACTGGTATAGTGCTTGCTGAGCGTGCATGAGGCATGGGATTCAAGTCCCAAAGGCTGAAGGCAAGGGGAGAGTGACAAAGACAAGCAAACGTCATCTTAATTTCCCAGCAGCAATTTTCTTACATATATAATGGCAACGTTTTTAACAAACATGCTTTAAAAAGCATAGTTTTTCTCTTTTTTAAAGTATTTTATTTATTATCTTTATTTTACGTGTATGAGTGTATGGCCTCTATGTATGCAAGTGCACCTATGTCATGTAAAAGCCCATGGAGGTCAGAGGAGGGCATCGGATTCCTTTGGAACTGGAGTTACAGACAGCCATTAGCTAGCATGTGAGGGCTGGGCGTAGAACCTGGGTCCTGTGTAAGAGCAGCCAGGCTCTTAACCACTGAGCCATCTTTCCAGTCCCCACAGTATCAATGCTTAATACCTCCTAAGACTACATGGTACTTTGAAACTGAGATCTTGCAAATGAGAACTGAAGAAACCCAGGAGTGTTGCCCAGATTCTGTCAGGTTGGTATGCCAGTTTCCCCACCCTGGAGGCCCTGGGGTACAGCCCATGCAGAAGATCTTTTCCTGAAAAATAGAGATAGGCTCTCCAGGAGCCAACGGTGGGGAAAACCCTCTCTGGAGACTGTATCCACCAAGGGAAAATTAGCATGCAATAATGTGGCATCTACAGGAGACTGGAAGTTGGCCTTTTGTCCAGATTGACTTATTCTTCTTTTCAAAACCATTTATTCTTTCTAAATGCCTTACAGCCATCACTCCCCAAACCACAACCTGTCTCCATTTATGAAGAGAGTATATAAGCTTTTAGGTTTCACTGGGTGTTTGTTTGTTTTTTTACTTTATGTGTATAAGTGTTTTGCCTATATGTATGTAAGTTCATTCATAATGTGAAATGCCCATGGAGGCTAGAGGAGGACATCACATCCTTTGAACTGGAGTTAGGATGGTTATTAGCTACCATGTGGATGCTGGGAACTGAACCCAGGTCTTCTGCAAGAGCAGCCAGTTTTCTTAATCACTGAGTCATCTCTCCAGCCCCTCATTGGTTGTATTAACTCTTGCCAACATTGTGGCTAAATACCCAACCAAACAACTTAAGGGAAAAAGAATTTATTCGGGTTTATGGCTTAGAGAAACATAGTCCATCATGGTGGGAAGGACATGGTGATGGGAGGGAGCATCCTGGTCATGAGAATGACCAGAAAAACAAAGCGCTTAGCAGTTTTCTCCTTCTTCCTTTTGTATTTACTCAGGAACCCCGCCCCGCCTCAACCCATGGGATGATGATTCAGGGCAGGCATTCCTCCATCAGTGAATCCTCCAAGGAAATGCCCTCAAAGTACACACGAAGATTTGCCTTGTTAGTGTCCTAGATATTTCTTAATCTGGTAACACAAAAAAGCACAACTCTTAGCTAAAAGGGGTTAAGAGATAGTTTATTCTGAAGTCAAGTATGAGTTGCTATGGCCCAGGAACATGGAATTAGGTTACTCCAAATTCCATGTTTCAATGTGGGAACAGTTTGATGAAATTTTTATAGTAGGAAAAGAGGAAAGAAAATCATAAATCAAGGCACACTTTAAATACACTGCTGGAAATATTAAGTAGGTTAGCTACAGCAAAGCCTCAGAGGCTGCCTAAAGACACTATTAGCCTTTTGCTTGGTGGAGACTAATGATTTGTTAAGTTAATACATTCCAAAAGATTTTATCTGTTAGTCACAGGATGGAAGGTCAGTCACAAGGGTAGAAAAGAATGACTATTTACGGGGCTAAAGTTAGCCCAAGATAAATCATAAGTACTCTAGACCTGCAACATTCCAACCTCTCCATAATCACTGAAATTTTAGCCAATTACTCAGACTTGTTGAAGGTTTAATAGAACGTGCAGTTTCTTTGTGGGAACTTTCTTTCACATAAACTGTCAATCCGAATGAACCATCTTACTGGGTTTCTGGGTTTCCACCCCTCTGGAAGGCCCCCATGCACTATAACTAAATGGGTGTGTCTTTTTCTTCTTTTAATCTGCCTTTTGCAAGTTTATTTCAGCAGATTTAACTGTTTTACTTTCAGAGCAAGTTAGAACTTTAGAGAATCAAGAGCTGTTAGTTCTGGAACCTTACTGGGCCACTGGTGGTCAGATGTAGGCAAAGTTGTAAAATGACCATTATCATCCATGTTTCCTTTTGCTGACCCTTCCTTCAATTGGGAGTTCCCCCAACAGCCTCAGGTATCCACAGCCCTCAAGTAAACTCCACTGTCTAGGCATTCCCCAGAGGCCCTCTCTTCCCACCCTTGCTTGTAGGCATCAGAATTTATGTCTCACACTCAACTTTTGCAATTCTCTCTTGGCTGTTGAAGATCAGGCTGATTTTACTGAAAAACAGAGCTGGTATTTCCTGAAAGAAGTGCGTTTAGATGCACTCCACGCAGCTCTGGACCTGTAGGCTAGTTGTTCAGGTATTAGCAGACTTGGAAATCATTGAGAATGCACACCTCTTTCATAATCAGAATCTTGTAAAACCAAGAACTGAAATTGTAGGGCTTATGTTACTGGTCAAAAGAATGGAATGTTAAGCAGGAGCTCTAGAAACAATCATCCTGAGTGAAGTAATCCAGACCCAGAAAGACAAACATCATACGCTCTCTCTCATAGCTGGATGCTACCTTTAAAATCTTGGATATATATATATATATAATGTTTTAAGTTGAAAATCCAGAGAAGTCAAGAAACTAATAAATGGCGATGGATGGGTGTGGGGAGGCATCTTGGGATGGGAGGTAGAATTCGGTGATGTGACCGGACAAAGAGGAACATTAGATCAGGAAGGGTTAAAGGGGATGAAGAATGAAGAGCAGGGCAAAGGAGGGGGCATGAGAGGGATAAGCAACACTTTAGCACAGTCATTTGGAAACCTTCCACTATAGAAGTTTCTTAAAGAATACACACACATTATTAAAAAAGAAGTTAATGAGTTACCCTATAACAGCAAAACACTTCCCCTTCTAGACATCATAGGCTAACAACAATGATGACAAAACCCTCAGTGCCAGGAATGGACTTCTTCTCTAGAAGCTGTTGGGGTCAAGGGTCCCATAGACCCTCAAACAATACTGGACCTGCTCTTGGCTATCCACAAGAACGGAATGGTAAGACCCTATTGCTGAACACATTACATTTATGAGCTGTGGAAAAAGCAAGGAGAAATCAAGCTGGTGCCAACTTCAGAACATGATCTCCACTGGCTAGGTTTCATAGTGCTTGAAGGTCCTATGCATGACATTAGAGGGAAAAACTGATCATTGACCTTACCCAGCTGTGAATCCTGTGAACTACAGCAACTGGCCTTGCATAACCAGAGTAATAGTGGCACAAAAATTATAGGAGTAACCAACCACTCTCCGCTTGGATTTAAGGTCCTCTTCATAGGAGGGAACCCATATCTGACACTGATACCTGGCTTGGAAACTTGAAGCTAGACAGGTCACAGATATAGAAAAGAGCCTGATACTAGTTTTCTACTAAATACTTAAACCATATTAAACTGACTCCTACTGACTTATTGTTATACCCACAGATTAAAGCATATCTCAACTCTCATCAGAGAAGTTTCCTTATGCAGCAGATGGTGATTAACACAGAAACCCACCACTAGCCAATGTGCAGAGAAAAAGAGCTACCTCTCTTTGAATAGGACACCAAACTTCTGTCTCCCAAGGCTTAGGGATCACTGTGGAAGAGGGAGGAGAAAGATTGTAAGAGCCAGAGGTGGTGGATGACCACAAGGAAACAGAGTTTTCCAGAGACTCATATGAATTCACAGCAATGGTGAGAGCATGCACAAGTCCCATGCAAGCTCAAAGCAGACAAAATCCCAGCATAGACAAGGGGACATGGGAAAGAAAGACCAACACAACCAAGGACATTTTGGCAGCTAATGACTGCTGGAAGAGGTAGAGACAGTCACTTTCTTTGAAGGATAGAACTCTTAATAGGTTAACCATACTCCAGTGGATAGACCCACACTAAAGAACATTTGGGACACAGATTAGACTTATTATATATACAATAAAATACATTAAATTTGGAGGGGATCAGTAAGGAGAGGTGCAGTTAGGGGAGGGGCTCAAAATTGTGTCAAATGATATTGTATGAAAATTGCAAAAATTCAATTCAGTTTAAAAAATTTTTTCCAAACAAAAGATAAATAAAATTCCCTGAACTAGGCAATGTCCTTACTATTTGTGAGGATGAACTAAAGGTGGGATGTCTTTTTAAAAAAAAAATGGCATATGAGTCTTATCTCTGTTCCTGGGTGGAGATGTGACATTCTAAACTTCCCCAAAGATGCTAAGATTGCTACCTAGCCAGCAATGTCCTGATAAAGAACCAAGTCACCCCTGTTTCCTCCCTTAGGAGTTCATTTGAATGAGACCATCAGTCACCTAGGCAGGGAACATCTCCTCAAGAAAGTTTGTTGTAGAGACTTCTTGGACACGCATGTCCAATTTTTTTCTGATGCTGCAAAATAGCATTGTCATCTACAGAGTTCACACTCAAAATCACACAAGTTTCAAAAAAAAAAAAATGAAACACTCTCATAAAGTTTTGAGTAAGTTTATGATTTTGCGTTGTGTCACGTTCCTGGTTATCCTACAGTGCGTCAGCTCACAGGCCGCAGGTTGGACTCGCCTGGGATAAAGGACACCTAAACATTTAGGTTTCCACAACCGTCTCTCTAGCCGTTTTCCACTCTCTGTGAGTGCTTTCCCTTGCCCGAATCTACTCTTACCCTTGCGTTATTCTGTAATATACTCTTCCTGCCTTCTACACGATACTTCTTGTCTCATCTAAATTTATTCCGAGGAGAGACTATAGTGAGATCCCAGTACTGAACCCATCTCAGATCAGCCACTCTTTCTCCCGCCCACTTGTCTCTAAAGGAGAACCTGAGGGAAAAGCTCATGTCGACCAAGTAATCATTGGGTTAATGACTTACATATGTAGTAGTTTAAAACGATCTTCAGAGAGCTAATAATTATTGGAAATTACATAGAAATTAGATAGTAAGATCCAAATGAAGCATTAAAAAGGCAAATATTGTTATTGGAAAAGCTTGCTTTTTTCTATCGTTGCATCTTCGCCACAAAAATTAATCAAACAGCAAAACCCCAAACAAACAAAAATTCTTCTCACACACTGCCTAGCCTAGTAATTGTTATATGCCTTAGCACCACACAGAACTAAGTAGGTTATTAGTCTGTTTCTTTTACTTAATAATACGTGACTTTAGGTAAGAAGTGATGGCTGCCATCTACAGGACCCCATGATGGATGATGGCACTGATTCCACCGGGTTTGGTGAAATTTGATGTAGTCACTCACCTGGAACTCTTCTCACAATGCTTTGCCCTTCCTAAGCATTCAAAATGTTATCCCTGGTATTTTCATTCATCCTAATAGCTTCACTTATATGTCATCAACCCAGTACCAAGCATTGTTCTAAGGGCTTAGGTCAAATTAATGAAAATATTTAATTGTTCACAGTCAGTCTATGATATGGATACTGTTGATTCTAATTGAAAACGCAGCAAATGAAAGCACAAAGAGGTCAGTTGTGTTGCCAAGTTCACACAGAAAGTACGGCAAAGCTGTACCTCAGACCCACAGAGTCTAGCAGCGGGGGCTGCATTTTTCTCCACAACCATTAAGTTCAGTCAGTCACATTTGACAGAGGTTCTAGAATTCACAGCAGGCGAGATCGCGAGAAAAGCTGTGCTTTTGGTTGGGGTAAATAAAAGGTCAGGGACCAACCTTCTCCCTAAAAGGAAAAAAAGTCATTGTCAGGAGCAGGTTACGACAGAAACACAGATGGACGTATTTGTGTCTTTCGCACAGTACACTGTTTTGTTGGCAGTAACTTTTCAAGTAGCCCCTCCTTCCCTAACAGCCCACCAAGGCAGACACAGGTCCCATTCTGTAAATCTCATACATTATAAATTTCCTCTCCATACCTCTTTCTATATATGTGTGTGTGTGTGTGCTTATGCAGGTAAAAGAATGCTACAAAGGGTTAAGAGGCAGAAATTCAGAGAGTTTCCAAGAAGCCTGAGAAGCTGAAACTGAGAGATATGCTGAGAGTCTAGTACAGATGCTGCATAGCTCCACTGAGTGAGTCTGCAGGGCCAGAGTTGAACAGTAGAACCGAAACATGGCAGAGACCGTGGAGGTGAAGGGCATGCGTGACTGGCTCCCTGAACCAACAGGGAGATGAATGGATGGCAACCGGCCTAGGCCATGTCACTAACAGGGACTGAGCTGAGCTGAAAATCCTGGAGCAGCAGCAATCTCCTCCTGTCGGTCCCTTGACCCGCACCCTGGGTGGTCAGACGACAGGTGGGTGGGGCTGCCACCAGCACACAGTGTTAGGTATCCTCCTGTTTACGGAGTCCAATGAGGAAGCTGCACGCTTTCCTCAGTCTGCCAAGTTCTTGGGCCTAGTTTTCCTGATAGGACTTTAATGTGCTCATGTGCTTCCACAGTCTCCATTTACTTGGATAATTTATAGGGCAGCGTTCTTTCTACTTAGGAATAAGTTATTTATCAGTTTTGTGTTTCGTGGGCTGTGCTGGACAGTTGGTGCAGCTAGGTGTCCAGCAAAGTGCAGAGTCATCCTACTTCTGCATTTGTCCTCAAAATGGAATCATTGTAAAAGGGAGTCCCTCAGGGCGAGGCACAGGCTGAAAATCCACTGCCTTATTATCTTGGAACACCATAGGGTGGACCCAGCCTGATCTCAACAATAAGCAAGCCAAATGCCTAGAGGATGGAGCTTCACACACCCGGTTGGAAGTGAATGGTTCTGAAATCTTCACGTTTGTGTAATGTTTCAAAGGGAAACTTGAGGGGAAGATGGTCCCCACCAAGAACTAGAAAAGAAAGAGGTGTACTGCAAAAAGTGCCCAATGAGGTAAGGTGGGGCCAAGGAGCAAAGGAGCAACAAAAGGAGGCAGAGTGTGCAGAACAGTCCCAGAGTCATAACTCAAATGCAGTTGAGGTGCTGGCAGTTATGGGGACAGCTTGTCCAGTGCCATCCAGGACACACAGTGCTCTAAGGACTTGTTCGATGTTGAAATCTCTTCTTGAATGATGTTCACTAGAGGAATGATGGATGCTTGACACTGTTTCATGTTTACGAGCCCATGATGACTAGTGTGCTCTGTGTGCATGGGGCAGTGAGCATGCTCCTGCCTTGGTGCTGCCTTCACTCATGTCTGAGTCTCGTCTCTCCAGTCTGACTGCTGCCCTGCCTCGTATTTAACTGATGACATTTAATATTTGAGGAAGGGACTAAGGAAAAGGAAAGAAGAAAGACTTTGTGGAGATTTGCCTGAGTTTTTTTTTCAGGAATTCTAAAGAAAAATTTTCAACTTGTGAGTCTTTGAAAAAGCATCCAGTCTCAATAAAATCTCCGTAAAGAGGCATCAAACAATCAGAGACCCTCTGAGATCTATACTCCGGGGTAGGTGTGAAGCCTGGGCTGTTCTACATTTAAGTGCAGCTGCAAAAGGCCAGGGCCGTTAGCTGCTGACCTAGCCAACAAAAGCTCTGGGCCAAGATGGACAAAATCAAGTCCAGGGTCTACAGAGTGAGCCAAAGGTCTCCAGGGTATTTATCTCTCCAGCTTCTATCTGTGAGTTTTCCTGTTGCCATGGGGACGGAAGTTCTCTGATGGGGAAGAGAACTGTTATTTCCAGCAGCTGGCTACGTTGGAGAAGCTTTTTTTTTTTTTTTTTTCAAACAGCACCTATAATTTATACCAACAAACTCTGAACACCTCTAACGAAGAACAGAAAGGAATTAATGAATTGCATGTTGGCTCCTTCCCCTGTCACTTTTCCCTTTTGAGGGAAATTATAAACACGTTGGGAAATTTAGGAAATCTTTGAGTCACTGGCAGTGTAACATGGAGGAACTCAGCTGGGCAGAATGAAGGCTACTGGGGAGCTAGCCATCTTTGAAATGCTCTCCATTTGTGTGGGTCCACCTGCCTGGTGGATCATGGAGTCCAGAGAGGCTCTATGGCTCCTCTGCGGACCCCACTGCTCCAGTGCAGGGTATGCAGGCTACCTGCTCCTCCACCAGCTCAAGGCCGAGCCACTGTCTTCTGGCCTCTTTCCAGAGTTGATTTCCTAAAGGACTTCTTTGACCATACAGATGAATGCTCATTTAAATTCAAGCACACACACCCCCAGGCTGATCAGCGAAGAGAGGGAGGCTCACCATGAACTGAATGATAAATAATACATGTGGACCAAAACAACACCAGCACTTATCTGCAGATGAAAGAACACTAGACGCTATTTCTGATGGAAATGTAAAAGATTAAATTCAAGTTGTGAGTGGGAGAGGATATTTTTTCTTAAAAGGCCTCAAGAAACAACTTTATTGTTTCACTTTAAAAAGACACTGTCTGTCTTGAGTTGGGAATTCAGTGGGCATGTGGAACTCTGGTCCCAATGCAGAATGCTCAAGGAGGTAGGGGCAGTAACTCAGACCCAAGAGGGGGTTTCTCTGGTGGTAGATCAGTTTAACATCTGTTTCCTTTCCTCCGGTAGTTTTATATTTTCAGTTTTTAAATTCATTTTCCCAATCTGACTCCACATGGCCAAACCCATGATTCTACATGGAGCATGATGGTAGATGGCAGCTTTGGGATATGAATTCAATTATGAGATGGAGTTGTTAGACTTTGTTACTTTTCATCAGTTACAAGTCAATGAGAACAAGCCTGGAGCTACCAACTGATCAGAAGTCATGGATCAGCCTGCCTGAGAACCAAGGAAAGCTACGTCAGGAAATGAAGAGCTACAGATTCCTAACCATGTCCTATGAGCACCTGACTCCAGCCATTCCTGAAACCAGACTGCCCTGGGCTTTGTCATTTTGTGTTACTCAATAATTCACTTTGGTGAATTATCTTCTTCAACTGACTTTCTGTACCTTGCACTCAAGCAACTCAGTAAGTAGACTGGTGGCTGCCACGAAAACAGTTTGAGTGGCTGCACTAGGTGTCAGAAACAGACCTGATTTTGGATTCATGAGGGAAAGAGATAAGTTAAGGATCGCTTTATCTCTGAGGTGTCAGAATCCAGTTGGGCGTCTGGGCCTCATCTTTCTCTGATTCTGATCTTGTTGTGTGATAATAAAGCTCTCAAGAGGGTTTGAATGAGAACTTGATAAAATGGAGGGGTCCATGGACCCTAGCTGAGGACTACTCATAGAGTCCATACTTTAAATGTTGACAGCCTTAAGAAGACAACGTGAAAAAATATGGATTAACTATTTTTCTCATTACTGTGACAAAATGTCTGACAGAAGCAACTTGAAGAAGAATTAATTTTGGATCACAGCTTAAGATGGTATAGTACATTATAACAAGGAAGGTCATAGCATGTGGAGGTCAGGGGTCAATGTCAAGCATCTTTCCTTGATTGTTCTCCATCTTTATTTTTTAAGACACAGTCTCTGACAGAACCTGAAGCTTAGCTGGGCATTCAGCTAGACTGGCTGGCCAATGAGCTTCAGCAATCCACGCGTCTCTGCCTGTCCTCCTCTCCCATCTCCCGGCCAGTGCTAGGATGATGGATGCACACCACTTTGCCTAGCTTTTTATGTTGGTGCTAGGAATCTAAACTAGGTCGCCATGCTTGCATGTCATGCCCTCTACCAACTGAACCATCTCCCCAGCCCTGGAAAATACAACTCTAGACATGGAAGTTAGTATACAAAGAATCATCAAATGAAAATCATGAGCATTACAAGAATAGGCAACTCAGGAAATGTGTGAGAAAGGTATTCCTATAAACAGCCCCAAGGAGGAGACCTGGAACCTGAGTAGCCTGAACCACGAAAACTTGCATCTTCTGGGTCAGTGAGTAGAAAAATCCCCACAGGACTTGCAGAAATTCTGGACTATGGTAGGAACTCGTACGATTTCTCTGGTCCTCCTCACACAAATGGTCCAAGAATTATGCTCAGCTAATTAGTGCTTCAGACCACAGATGTGGCTCCAGTCAGGATGACTTTGTCTCTTCACTGCCAACCTGTCTAATCCTTCCAACTTTACGTTCAATATGTATGCAGGCTCTGGCTGCTTCTCACATTCTGGTCTAGAGTGGCATCAGCCCTCAAATGCAGTGTGGTGTTCTCCCTGCTTCCACCTATTCTTTTCACAGTCTCCACTCTAGACCATGGAGTGAGCCTTGAAAGATAAGCCAGGTCACGTCTCTTCTCAGATCAAAACCTAGGAAAGACATAGTCTTATAAAGGTCCACTAAAGTCTCTTTTTATAAATTGAATCATTGTGTATTTCATACAGAACATCTCAATCAGTCTTAATCATCTTTATACCTCCTTCCCACCAGCACCCCTTACCCCCCAACTGGAATCATACATTCTTTCATCTGTGTTAAGCTCTATTGTGTCGAGTTAGAGTTCCCAAATGACCTCAGTGCAGGTTCATCCACTGAAGTCTAGTCAGCCTAGCCAGAATCACTCGCTTTAGGAAGACTAGCTCATCCTCACCCAACAGTAATCAATAACCAATATTTCTTAGGCAAAGGTTGAGGTCTGCTACCCATTTCTCCAGTTCCATACTGGGTTTTTGTCTACCTGACCCATTTGCATGGGTCTTTAGTGTACCAAAACTTTTGTTGTAGGTTCATGTGAGCAGGGTCCCAGAAGCTTGTAGGATTCTATTTCCGTATGTTCACACACCTCCTCACTGGCTCTTACACTCTTTCTGCCCCCTCTTCCACAATGGTCCCTAAGCCTGGGGTGAATGAAACTTAATATAGGAGACCTGTCCAGGGACCCACACTCTGCAGATTCCTAATCTCTGTGATTTAGGCATTTGGGACCTTTTGTGTTATTGATCCTTTGTTGCATGTGGGAGCTTCATTAACGAAACTTGAGAGATTCATTAGTGTCTTCTTTACCCCTTGTTCTATATTGTGTGAGCCTTGAGTGTAGAGGCTGCATTATAGATGTGCCACTTAGGTATGGGCAATTCACAGACAATACCTGTGTGTGCCCAGCTGTGGTACTCTGTAGTAGTCTCCACATGGTGCAAAAGAAGCTTCTTTGTTGAGTGGTGACTGGTATACTTGACTGTAAATATAAGGATACATAATTTCCCTTTAGTAAGAAGTTACATTAGCCTAGGGATGTGACAGCCTTGGGAATTTCTCTGAGATCTATAACTTCTTCAGTCATGTGTCTTTGGCTATGATTACAGTACCACACATGAGTTTCCTCCCATTGAGTGGGTTCTAAGACCAAATAGGTAGCCTTTGATTGACTCCAAGATAAAAGGGCCACTACTGCACCAGTGTCAAATGCTGTGCATCATCGATGAGGTTATTTGGTCATGAAGCTGGTGTTAGGCCATCGATTGATGTTCTCCACTGCACAGTGCTCTCCAGAGCTATGAGAGGGGAGGTGGCTTCCAGGTCAGGTCCAGCTCCACTGCTCCAAACCTGGTCTACCAAGGCTGTTCTGTCTTTAGCAATAAGGTTTTACCTTCAAATTCTAGGAGACAATCAAGGGCTGTGACAATAGCCTGTGTAATTTCAGGAGTCTCTTGGACCACCCTGACCAACAACTCAAAGGAAAGTTTCTTCTGTCTGGAACTGTTTCTTGTTATGCAGCCTTCAGCTTTGCACATGGGTTCATGTAGAGATATTGTATGTGGAATTTGTCATTAGGTTGTTAGACTTATGATTCCCTCTGGTATTTTATATTATCTAAGCATTATTTATCTCTTCTCTCTCTGTCTCTCCTCTCTCTCTCTCTCTCCTCTCTCTCTCTCTCTCTCTCTAACCTTCCCTCCATGTCTTGCCTAAAGTGGCCCCATTTCCCAGATTTCCCCCTTGATAATTCCAGTCTCCTATGGCCCCATCTTCCTTGAACTCCTTTTGCTTTATCCTCACAGTTCCTTGTATAACCCTCTCTATCCTCCCATTTAAATATCCCCCTTTTAACTTATTTCTCCCTTAGTAACACCTGCCTCCTTCTTCTCTCTCTCAGGTTCCTTCTTTCTCTTTGCCTCCCTGGTTCCTTTCCATTTTCCTGGTTCCTGCAGCTGCATCAGGATACATACTCACATATAAGAATTTGGGGCTAGGATCCACAAATGAGAGAGATTATATGTCGTTGCTTTTCTGATTTTGTGTTATTTTATTTAGCATAACAGTTTATAGTTACATCCATTTACCTGCAAATATCATGATTTTGTCTTTCTTTACCTCTGAATAGAACTCCATTGTGTAAATGCACCACATTTTCATTATCCACTGGTCAGTTAAGGGACACTCAGGTTGCTTCCATCTTTAGCTCTCTGCCCGATGACCCATCTCCCCATGCCCTCTCTGAGTTTATCTGCTCCTCATCTTCCCCTCTCTGCCAGCTTGACAGGCCATTCTGCACATTCTGGAACTTGTAACTCTCCTTTTAGATCAGTGATGTAACACTTCCTGAACATACATGAGGCACTGGGTTTGATTTCGAATACTTCAGAAAGAAAGAAGGGAGGAAGGAAGGTGAAGAGAAAGGAAGGAAGGAAGAGAGGGAGGGAGAGAAGGAGGGAAGGAGGGAGGAAGGGAGGGAGGCAGGGAGGGAGGGAGATCAAGAAGCCAGGCCAGAACCACCACAAGGCTTCACCACTCACCTTTCGGTACCTGGCAACATCCTTCCCACATACCTGCAGGTGACAGCCTCACCTTAAGAGGGCTCAAATGCCTGTCTCAGAGCCTTCTCCAGCTACCCAGCTTTCAATCACAAGTTCCTCCCACCCACCACTCCTCCTTTCTGCTTTCCTGTTCCTCTTTACACTCATCACACATATATGAAAGCAAAGTTCCAAAATTTTATTCTGATTGTGGGATAATGTTTTAGCCAACTTACTAATACGGAAGACAGGAGCTAATTCAAAAAGCTATGAAATAAACAAAATTGTACATAGTCAGCTGGGGAAAAAGAGTACTGAAATGAGGAACAAGGGGAGTTAATGCTCTGACAGGCAATAAACTGTAACCTTCAAATTATCTTCTTTACAAGGATACTCGCCCGGAAACATATCATCACATCCTCATTTCCTTTTCTGTGTGCGTGTGTGTGTGCACACATGTGGGATAAGGCAGGGTCTCGTGCATGCTGAGGCCGGAGGTCCATGTAAGGCACCTCCTCTTTACCACCCTCCACCTTATTTTTTGAGACAGGGTGTCTCAGGGAACCTGAATTTCACTGTGTCAGCTGCACTGGCTAGCCAGTGAGCCTCCAGATTCCACCTGTCTCTGTCCCTCCAGCGATGCAAATACAGGTGTGTGCCACCATGCCTGGCTTTTATGTGGGTGTGAGCTGGGGGCCTCATGCTTGCATAGCAAGTACTTTATCCACTGATCCATCTCCTCCACCACACATCCTCATTTCTGAGAGTTAACCTCAAGTTGATAAAATATCTGTGCTCTAGCTAGTTAGGCATACCTCCCGAGAGTCATATATAGTCAGGGGCTTTGTAAAACACTTTCTCATCACTATTATGTGCCCAGTACCTTGTTTGATGCCTGATCCACAGAAGGCACCAAAATATAAAAGTGTAATCGAGTCAGTAAATTCCAAATTTGTTTCTGTGAAATATTACTATTGTGGATATTGCTAAGGAGGAAGGCTATCATCTAACTTTCTTCTTAAATCTTCCATCGAATTTGTTTTCTTATATATGATAGACTTCAGTGTTCAATTTAGCAGTTTTTCCAGAAGTTTTAATGATCACTGAAGAACTTCATAAATTCTCGACTTATAGTCAGCTGCAAGTTTCAATCTGATCCTGTATCATACTCAAGGAAAGTATTTTGATTTGGGGTTTTCCCTTGCTAATTTTACATTGGCCAAAAACCCTTGTAGTTTAGATGGGAGATCTCACTCATTTGAAGCTTTGGGTTAAGAGCAATCATTGCTACACAAGACATGGACTGAGAAGATTTTTAAATCTGATTTACTTTTCTCTGGCCCTCCCTAAGTTTCTCTGGTGCCTGTCTGGTCACTGATTTACCACGCCTTTTCCTTCCAAGGACAGGATTGAAAGATGTAAGAAGGACATCGACTTATGACATTTCCAACTCTGCTAGGATATGAAAACAAGAAGAGTATCTTTGCCTCTTTCTCTCTATTTGAAAATCCAGTGGTGGGTGGAACCAACAGAGATATAACTAAGTTGATATTTAAAGTATCATGAAGCAAAAGGAATCAAGGCTTTGAAAAAAGAAGAGAGCACTCGGTGTACTGTGGAGAGGAAGTCCAGTGTGGCTGGCGAATCGCAGGCCTGGACTCACAGCCCCACACATCACTGGACTAGCTGTGAACCACTTCATTCCTCTGGTTCTCCATGGTCCCGTCTCTGAGTGTCTATTTCATCATATGGTTAAGAGGATGATAAACTAATACGTGTGATGTGCTTAGAATCTTGCCTAAAATGGGAGTGTAGTGAATTTTAAGCATTCTGATATCATTTGTGATAGGAAAAACAATCAGTCTAGTTGTGAGCAATAATCAAGACATTACAATCACACGTGCATGGAATAAAGGCCTGTAGTAAGCCAGGTCAGACATATTTTACAGGAAGCTCTCTTCCCGGAAAAGTGAGGAAATGTTGCTATAAATGACAAAAAGGGCTGGCTGAAAGGCTCTGAACTCTTTCCAGACAATCATTTGAGGGTAAGTCACTGATTTCTTAGACCAAATCTTCATCTCATTAAAGTTCAGCAGAAACATGTACACATGTGAGTGTGTCCGTGTGTGTGTGTGTGTGTGTGTGTGTGTGTGTGTGTGTGTGTCCCTTTCTTCCAAAAGGAAGTGACAAATTTTCATGACAGAGAAGAAAAGTTCTGTGCCAGGCCAGATTTGAGATAATTGTCCTGTTACAGAAGAGGTGTCCTCTACTGTGGATACTCCCTGACCATTCCCTGTGAGGGGAAGGTCATGATGAGTCACATAATCATCCTAAAATTATAAAAGTGAAGCCTCTCTTCCACAAGAGACTAAGCTTACATGACTAGCTATATGACATGATAATAGACAATATAAAAATGAATCTCATTCATAACAGACAATTAAATGATGTCATGGAAAGACATCATCTATGAGCCAAGCAGAATTATAGCCAAATCCTGGTTTGGCCAAGTTACTTAGCCCCTATTAATCTTGCTTATCTGAAAAGACGGATGATGCTGTCTGTCTCATAGGGAAATTGTGTGGAAAGGCAAGCCAAACAACATCACGCATACAATACAGTTTCGACACATAAGATAAACTCAAGATAATATCACTTCCTCACTTTTCCTACTCTCTACCCTCGTTGCCTGCTATGGTCAGAATCTTTGACTTGTGATCTCATATACTACCCGTTACTTTCCAAGCTAGTCGTCAGACTCCCATTTCCTGTGTTTCTTAGGAATTCTCAAGAGGGGAGCTGACTTAGCAATACTGAACCTCTCCCCTACACTCCATGGATGCACTTATCAGAAGACACTGAGGTCTCCGGTCAAGAGAACTATTTGTAATGAGCTCAACATGTCCAGTCATCAGAGCTCCAGAACGATCAGTTTCCAGATAGGTCTGGGATAATGGCCCCTCCCTCATCTCTCGGTCATGCTTTGCAACCTGAGTTTATGTCCACAGTGTGAATGGTTCCATCAGCTCCTGGCTTGCATCCCCTACCCTACCACAAGACTTGCCTGTTCGTTATGGCTGGTTGGGGCAAGTATTACACTATCTCTTCCATTCCTTTGTCTTCTTTACTTGCTCCAAGTTATGGAATTGCAACTTTCATGCCTTAGACTAGAAGCAAACATAGTTGTGTGTACTGACGAAAGGTGAAGGGGTAACAAGAAGCTGTTAGTCCACTATGCTTAGTCATTAAAATAAACCTTTACTGCACATACACTCTGAATTAGAACGATGTCAAGAAGGGGAAGATGTAGATTTGGTTCTCATTAGCTTTTGCAGCCTGTGGAAAAGAGGAACCTGCTCTTCCCCATTTCCTTCTGTCATCTTCTCCATGTCCTTGCACATGCCAGAAACTCAATCTTCTGATAAAAATGAACAAATTATCGAAGGATTCTCTTAACCAACTTAATATGCACTCATACAATGTGATTCCTATCAGAAAAATGCTCATGGTGAAGCATTAGGACCCCCCAAAAGTGGCTTAGGCATGAGGCAGATAAGAAGGCATATATATTGTCAGAATTAGAAATTGGGTTCCAATCAATAAAATAAGATTCAATAAAGGAAAATAAGATGGTTTCCATATGCAGCAAGTTGAGAATTGGGGTTTTTGGTCTGTCTGAGCATGGAGTCAGAAACAGTTTGAAAGTCCACAGGGGGCCCCATTGAACAACAAAGCATGGCATGTTGGGCTCGGTGTGCAGACATCTTACTCTACAGCCAAGAAACTTGTGTTTATTACTCTTGATCTGGTCTTCACCAAGTTCAAACCTAGTGGGAATACTAAGCATATTCCTCTCCAAGTTCCAAATTTCAAAATCAATGCAAACTAATCAAAAAAGTTTCAGAGGAAAAAAATGAGAACTACTAAAAATTTGAAAAATAAGTCTTAGGAGAAAATACAGTTAAGATGCCTGTGTTTAGTTTGTAACGAAAGAGACTAAGGGGAGCCATAAGTCTGTAAGTATGTAAAGTTATGTTACATAGAGGACAGAAATGATTTATTCCCGCCATACCCAGTGGAGAGTTAAAATAATAAAGACACGGCTCCAGCATCGCTTCATGAGCACTGACGAATCTGCAGCTTAGACAGTTGGGACAAGCATTGGCACAGTCAACTCCACCTTGGGCTAAGGTTGGCCTTGATTCAAAGTATTACTTAAAGGCCCTCTTTTCCCCCACCAGCATAAATGAGACCTACCCCCACAGAAACAATGGAATGAGAAAAATACCTCATCTTCTCACAAAGATGATACCAAAATTAATTCGAATACTGTATCTTAAAAATGTATAGGATTGGGAAAGTATGTCCTATTTCCACTGTGTTGCTTTCTGGCTGTTTCTGTGTGACTGTTTCTGGTGCAGCCTTAGGGGCTGATGTAAGTAAGTGTGCCTATTGCCTGTCTACTGTACACACTTTCATTTGGTTACTGTGTCCCAGTTATGGGCCCGGAACCTACACAAGTCATGCTGAGAAGAAAAGAGGGGATCTTTTCTGCAGTGCAAGGCAATATTGCTTTCTTGCAGTCCATCTAGCAGCTTCTTTAATGCTCACCCTACTGACAAAGTCATCAATACTTGTAAGTTCCTAATGGCTTTCCTCTGTCATTTTCAGCCAACTCCCCAGACCCTGGCCTCCCCCTTCACAAAATCTTTTCTTCTTATAGCTCCATTCTGTGGGCTTTTCTGTCCTGAACCCACTTTCTGAGCACTTTTCCTCCAGATTAATGTCCCATTTTATAGCCTCTGTTTGGTTCTCATTTCTGACTTTGTTCATGCTTTCTTTTCTATGTCTTTGAATCCACACCAACCACCCTTACCTCATCCCACTTCAGCTTGGGTTCCTAAATCCAGACCCAGCTGTGGGTCCTGGAACTCCCAGTCTAAGGAGACAATTTATATAAATCTTGGCCAGGCTCCCTTACAAGGTCACTTAGACTCTGAAAATAAAATCCCAAGTAGCTAGAAGGTTTGCTCAAGATGAAATGTGTAGAAGTTTGACTCAAATCCAAAACCTCTAACTCCTCAACTTACCATTCTTTAAAGATTGTAGAGAACGGAGCTAAAGGCCTTGCATTAGTTACTTCTCTCTTTGCTGTGACCAAATACCTGACAAAAGTAACTTATAAAAGGAAGGAAAGGTTTATTTTGACTATAGTTCCAAAGGATATACTTCATCTTGATGAGAAGGCACAGCAGCTGGTCACCCTGCATCTTCGGTCAGAAAGCTTTGTCTCTTCCTGTGAGGCACGGTCACAGACAAGATACCTCCAAGAGCCTGAAAACCAGGACGGGATGACACCTCCTGGCAAAACACAGCTTGATAATGATCAAATATTTATGCAATCCCAATCTGTTTAAATTTATGTTTGAGGGGCTAGAGAGATGCCTCAGCAGTTAACAGCACTGGCTGCTCTCACAGAGGACCCGGGTCAATTCCCAGAACCCACATGGTGACTAACAACCACCCAAAATTCCAGTTCCAGTTCCAGGGGATTCAATGCCCTCTTTGATCTCCTTGGGCATTACAAGACATGGGTGCATTTATATAGCTGCAGGCAATACACTCGTGCACATAAAATAAAAATGATAAATAAAATATTTTCTTAAAAAATTACGTTTAAACAAGGGCAATACCAGAATGTGGCCGGAGTTGAGGCTGCCATGGAGTTGATTGGTTTTAACTGAAAGGAGAGGTAGCTTAAGAAACAGAGAAAGGTGTAGAAGTACACGCCTTGAATCCCAGTACTTGGGAGCCAGAGGCAGGCAGATCTCGGTGATTTCATTGCCAGTCGGGGCTACATAGTGAGTTCTAAGCTGGCCAGAGTTACATAGTGAGACATTGTCTGGAAAGAAAGAAAGATGAGAGAGACAGAGACAGAGACACACAGAGAGAATAGGAGAGGGAGAGAGACAGACAGACAGAGACAGAGAGGAATCCAGCCCTCTACACTAGAAAGCCACAATAGAAACAAGAGTTAGTATTACCTACCAGAAGCAGAATACAAACTTAGAGATCTGGAGGTCAAGGTAGATGTGAGAGGGTTTGAGGTGTTTGTTTTCAGAAACTAAGAACCTGGAAACTAGAAATGAGTTGCTCCAAAAGCCCCAACAAGCAAGGGTCCAGAACCCAAACAACAACAGCACCAACTACCATAATAGGTAGATACAAGGTGGGGAGCGCGATTTGTTTACTAGAAGAGCATCCATAGCAAGCAGTCTCAAGCCAAGGGATCCAGATGTTCACACCTGGCAGTCCTCAGCTGTAGCTGGTAAAGAAAAGGCTGCTTCTAAAATCACTTCAGAACCCAGCCTGAGATGAGCCAGTCCCTGGGCTGCAAGCTCACTTATTCATTCAAAAAAAGAAAAGTGTTTTTCAAACAGCTGAACTGTGTTGGGAGCTGAGTAGCAGTAAATGCACAAGTTTGGGTCCTGGAGGAATACAAAGCCAGGCAGGAGAAAAACAGACACCGCCTCCCTAGTGTGAAGAACATGCGAAGACCGTCAACAAGGCCAGCAGCAGAAACTCCGGCTCGCATCCGAAAATGGATAAAGATGGGCGAGAGCTGGCTGAATAAAGGTGCCAGAAGAACAGAGAATGGTGCTCAAGTGTGCCAGGCATTGCTATGAGTGCTCTGCACAGCCTAACTCACTTCATCTTCTGAGGCAGTTCATTTTATAGGTAAAGAAACAGAGGTTCAAAGATGATAAGAAACTTGCTGAAGACGCCATAGCTAGTAAGCTATAGAGCCTTTGTGGTCTGTCTCCAGCCTGTATCCTGCTGCCTTTTAAGAGAATGTTAGAATTAGATCTATAAGGTCATTCCTGAGGGATGCTTTGTGTCTAAATTCATCTTGGAAGTTTCCTAATTCCACTCAAAGATCTCAAATTTGCAGCTTATTATGAGCCCTCTGAAAGAAGAAGCATTCTTCAGTATTAAGAAATTAATATTCCAGAGATAAAAATGACCACCCAGCCTTACTCAGTTGACAACAGAAAGGAATCAGGATGAAGAATCAAAAGACTGAGAGGTACGAACAGTAAATGCCATAGTCCCCTGCCACATTTCTAGGTGTGAAGTAGTTCCTGGACTCGGAAGCTATTAACTGAAAGAAAGGCTGCTGGGTCCTTAAGAAAAGGAACCACAACACTGTAAAAAGTACAACCAGTCACGATGCTTCCAGGCTTCCCCTAAGAACTTGGTGACCATTTGCACCAATAACACTGGGGAAAGGTGGCTACCTAGACATTTGTTGGACATGTGAGGTGATAATTATATCGTTGAAGCATCACCAAAAACCTCTTGTTAGAGTGAGGGCATGAGAGACCAAACTACTTACTGGAGGTGACCTGAGTCAGAGCAGGGTCACTCATAGTAGACCTCTTAAATCAAAGGACCCATCTGATAGGCACCTCCATAAACTACTCCAAATGTGTACTGGATATATACAGATATTAACTGATTTCTTGGACATAGAATTCATTGGCCTCATAGAAGCCTCTGGAACCAATCCAGAGCCGTGTACACTTGGGAAGAATAGGAGACAAACTCTTTGAAGATTCAAGAACTCACCCCATCAGGATCAATTTTAAACATCTGCTCCAAAATGAAAGATAAATTAATGCATCTTGCACACCCCTCTCACAAAGGTCAGCAATGTCTTATTCTACTGACGTGTACCTGAGACACATTCAAATCTCTCACCATACATGGGATCAGGGGTCAGCATTAATATTTCTGCAAGTGGGCATTAATATTCCTGAAAGCTACTGTCACTCAGAAATGGCTGACAACAATTTAAGTTTAATAAAAGTGACTATACACTACCTAGTTCAATAGCCTCCCCAATGCACTTCCCTGAACCACAATCGTCTGCTTCTTCTAACACAAGAGGAAATTAGAACAGAAGACAGAAAATTAGTCTATTCAAACGAATACATTATTCTAATCCCTTCTAGAGCCATGGGGAGGGGTCTGTACAAATGAGGGGCCCTGGGACTTAAGCACCATTAGCCTTTAGAGCACTTCACCCAATGCCAGGATCCAAGGGAAAAAGATTGTAGAGGAAACCGGAGCAGAGAGCCAGGTGAGAGGGCTCACTGGTCAGTGCTCTACAGCCAGAGCGTCTTGCCTATTCTGTAAATATTTTCACCCTGTAACAATTGCCAAGGGCTCTTTGTTTGTATATTTTATCAAGCTAGGCTCTATCATACACTCTTGTAATGAGGAACAGTTGGTAAAGTACAGGCACTGGGACAGGAGCCGACTCTTCATCCTTATCTAAAAAGAGAGTCATGGAGACCAAGAGTTTGACTCCCGAGTGACGTCTCTGGGTGGGTACTAGAGCTCTCTGGGAGTTCTTGGCACAGTCTAAATTCAAGAGCTTTAGACCAAGACATAGGAGTTTGCTGCTTCATTTTTCTCCATCTGCAAATCGATGATATTTACTAGTCAGTGACTGCTGGGTGAATGGCATTATTGAACTGCAAAATGTTAGTATTATTGCTTTTCCTCTTTGATCTCATGGGGCAAGATAAATTTATGATATCTTAATTGTTTCCATGGCAGCAAATCATATTGTCCCAAATAGGGACTTCATGACTTCATGGCTGGATTGAGAAAAAGGAGAAATCAGATTGGGAGTGAGAATTCTGCTCAAGCATAAATATCTCCAATGATAGCAAAGGGAATAGAGCAAATTACAGACAGACAAAATTGCTTCTGCTTTGAATGTTCTTCTCACAAGTTCACCCTGGTGAAAAGCCCTTTCTCCATACTTGTAATTTGTGTAATGAGGCCTGCTTACACAAATGCACAGAAAGCAAATGGTGAAGCTCACGGATTCAGAGAATGCCTCAACAATGCTAACTCCAGTTGTTTTGCAGCAAATATCTAAATCTTTGCTGTATGCTGTTTTGTTTATATTTTTCTGCTTCTGGCATGTGTGTGTGTATAAGAGAGAGAGAGAGAGAGAGAGAGAGAGAGAGAGAGAGAGAGAGAGAGAGAGAAAGAGAGAGAGAGAGAGAGAGAGAGTGTGTGAGTTTACTCCCTCAAGGTTTTATCTCCATAAACTTATTTGAAGTTAACTAACTTCTGGACAAAAATCAATCTTTTGTCCTCTGAAAAACCTGTCAAGAACGTCTCTCTCTCTCTCTCTCTCTCTCTCTCTCTCTCTCTCTCTCTCTCTCTCTCCCTCTCTCTCTCTCTCTGCACTAGAAACATCTGCTTGGTCATATTTAGGTTTCTATTGACTTTATTTTCATATATATAGAGTCTATCATTACTTTCTGTCTATTGCCTGAGAAGAAAGCAAAATTTCCTTTCTAATTTTGAACTCACTTAAATTCACCTCAGCTTCATTTAACCAGATACAACAAACAGTGATTTAGATTTCCCAATCTAAATTCTCTCTCTACCACTTTCACTTTGTTTACTTGTAAACGTTCCCAGTTCCTCTATCAATAATAGCCTTTCCTCTTTCTTTTAGCGTTCAGATTTCTAAAATATTCAAGTGCCTGTTAATTCACAAATGCCTTCCATCCTCACCCAGCAGCCGCCAGCCATGACTTCATCTGGAAAGGCATGGCTCTGGTCAGGGTCCCCCAGGGACCCTTCTCCACTCATGCTGAGAATCTTACTTCCTTGAGTTCTATACAGTTAGTTAAACTCCACGTGATTCCGTTAGGAATTTCATTGTGATGTTTGGCTGTATGTGTCAACTTGGGTAGACCGTAGTACTATGTAGTTCAACGCTACTCTGTTTCTGTGAAGGTATTTGTAGATGGGTTTTAATATCATCAGAGGTCTGGAATGCCATTAAGGTGTATTGTTGAACAGCTCTCATCCAATCAGAATGGAAATGAGGCTTCAAAAAAGGTCTGCCTTCATTCTGAAATGCTGACAATACTCACCCAAGTTTTCAGCTGTTTGCCCTAGAGACTTGAACTTGCTAGGCCTCCACAATCACAATAATCAGTTCATTAAGGTCATGTGTGTCTTTGTGTCTTAGGAGAACGCTGATTGGCACATACGGAGTACACTGGCTGTCCAGTGGCGTGCTAACACTATGTTCTGGGAAATACAAATGTCATACAAGATGTGCTCCATTCCCCCAAAGAGCTTACAGCTCATGGGAGAATCAAGATCATCTGTACCTGAAACAACTTGTTAAAAATAATGATAATAATAAAAAGTAGAGTTTAGATGTTCTGTGTAGGCATCCAAGGGTTCAGCAGAAGAAAAAGTCAATGGGAGCTGGAGGGGTCAGAGAACATTTCGTGGGAAATGTGAGTGTTGAGCTGGTTCTGGAGGGAATCTGAGGATTTGCAGGCACCATGTTATCCAGCAAACACCAGCCAAGAAAGGCCAAGTAGCCAAAGACACAGAGGCAGGAGTCAGTACTGTCTGGCTATGGGACCAGAAGGGATCCCTTCATGAACCACAGTCCATGCTGCTGCTGACACTTTTCTCATCCCTATCTCCCAGTGCTCCTGCTACCACATCAGTGTGCTCCAAACAGAAACATCTGTTGCCACCGTCCCTTTTCTCTATAGCGATGCCCTGGTAATGGTCAGTGATCTCTTAACTCGCATTTTGATGGGGAGGAGAATGACCGCAGACAGCCAGTGCACTGTGCACCTGTGGACATGAGCTTCAGGTTAGCCACCTATCAGAGCTGTTCATTGCCCACCCCCAAATCTCACAGGTACCTTGAACTCACTGTGGGCGAAACTAGGCTCATCGCTTTTCTTTTTGAACCTGGTCCTCATCCCTTTCCTGTGTCTGTCGGGGGAGAGGGATCCTAAGACTTGGGCCCAGTGTCTCAGCATCTCTGTCACTGATGCTGGTCCTCCATGTTCAATAGACAAGTTCCACTCAGCTCACCTCATCAGCATCTCCTGCATCTGTAATTCTACTCCCACAGTCCCCATTTAGGCCGCATGTCCTCTAACCTGGATAATTAGACCTAGGTTTGCATTTCTCATCTATAACCCACTTTAGAGACTACAACTTGACTAGCATTCCTGAATAGATCTCAGAGCCATTATTTATCCTCTTGATATTCAGTCTCCTCCCACTGCCTTTCAAATGAAATGAAAGGCCCCTTCTGCTCTTTTCCACCTGATTCCTGTTCTTGTCCTTTGTGTACTCTAGGCCCTGTGAACACTCAACTGAGTCTTCCTATCTCTCCATTGCTGGTGTTCTCTCCATTGCTATCCCCTCCCTTGGGATCTGCATGTCCAAATACTGCAGAATTTGAAAAGCCCATTCTAAATATCCCATCTTTCTGGTCTTCCCTAATCTAATCAGAAGTGATTTCTTTTCCCTTCATCTGAATTCTCATAAAATATAATGTGTACTTATTAATTAATTTAAATTTTTATTTATTTATTTTTGTATTTTTGTTTTATGTGCATGAGTGTACTGCCTGCGTGTATGTAAGTGCACCTGTGTTGTGCAGTCTCCATGGAGATCACAAGATGGCATTGAGTACCCTGTCACTGGAGTTACAGATGACTGTTAGGGGACGTGTGGGTGCTGAGAACCACAAAGCAGCCAGTGCTGTTAACTGCTGAGTCATCTTTCCAGCCTCGTGACTCATTATTTTTTACCTTAAACTATACTTCCTGCACATTTTACTTCTCAGGCAAGGTTACAAAGCTCTTTGAGGGAAGAATAGCGTTTTGTTTTGTTTTTTAATAACATGCCTTCCCCACCCCATCCACTACAGAGCACTTAGCAGTGTTTTACATGTATTTATCAATAAATATTTCCTTAATATAAAGTTTTTTGAAGGGGACCGACTGGGTTTGTAGCTCAGTTGGAAGAGTCCTTGCCTAGGATACACAAAGCCCTGAATTTTAGCTCCAGTATCACATAAAACTGGGCATTGTGGAACACACATGTAATTCCAGCACTTGGGAAGTGGAAGGAAGAAGATCAAAAGTTCAAGGTCATCCATGGCCATATTTTGAGACTAGCCTGGGCTATATGAGACCCTGCCTTAAAAAGTAAATAAGGGCCAGCAAGATGGCTAAGTGGATGTAGGTGCTTGCTACTAGGTCTAATGACCTGAATTCGATCTCCAGAACCCACAAGGTAGAAGAGAACCAAGTTCTGTGAGCTGTCCTCTGACTTCCACATGTGCTTTTCCAGTAAATAAATAATAGACAATTAAATAAATAAAATGTACAATAAATATATAGGACATGGCTTATTAAGTAAAGTGCTTGCTGCACAAGCATGAGGACCTGAGTTTGGATCCCCAGAACCCTGATAAAACTTGGTATGGTGGCACAGATCTGTAACCTCAGTGCTGGGAGCCAGAGACATGCAGAGCCTGAGGGTTTGCTGACCAATCAAAGTGGACATCTCTGGGTTGAGTGAAAGATCCTGTCTTAAAAAATAAGGTAGAGTGTGATAGAGAAAGACACCTGAACTTGACCTCTGGCCTTCGCACATGCACACAGGGGTGAGTGCACCCAAACACACATGTGCACATACATGCATACACCATACATTCATGTGCACAATAGGCCTGTGCACACACACACACACAGAAAAGAAAAGAAAATTATGAATAAAAACCCATAGGACTTGGTGCTGATTTGGGAAGAAAAAAAATTAAAAAAAACAATGAAAAATACTTAGATTTGGGGCATATTTATGAATGGAAGAAAAATCATGATATTAGTAAAGATGATGTTTCTGGCAGAAGGGGATTTGTGAGTTTGAGGGGACAGTGAGACATTTGCATGGAAATGCTACTGAGAAGGTGGACACATGAGACTGGAAAGGAAAGCAGACAGGCGAGATGAAATCTAAGACTGCAAACACCCCACTGAAAAGGTGCGTGTTCTTCACTAACACAATACCAGAGACAAGCAACTTAAAATGAGGAAAGGTTTCTTTTGGCTCATTGTTTAAGAGGTTTCAATCCACAATCAATTGCCTTTGTCACTTTGGGCCTGTGGCAAAACAGTACACCATGGCAGGAGTACCTGGCAATCCAAAATGCTCACCTATGATAGCCAGGACGCAAGGAAAAAGCCAGGAATCCCACAGTCCCCACATTCTTAGACACCTGGCTTCCTCCCACTGGGCCCCACTTCTTAAAGGTTCTACCACATCCCCACAGTGCTATGGGCTGAGGAATAAGTTTTCATATATGGGCCTTTGTAGAACACTCAAGATCCAAGGAATAGAAAAGTCTTAAGAACTTGAGCTTAAAGAATACGAGGACTGAAAACGAGGAAACTAAAAGTGGGAGAGGTAAGAATTAAGATGCAAAAAGGAGAGCGTTTCCAGAAAGAGAGGTCACTTTGTTATATAGAGACACCCCTAAGTCATTCACTGTGCCCAGCACTAATGAACATACACTGCCTTGTGATAGAATGTTATAAAGGAAAGATAAAGTCAAGTAAGAATACAGGTGATGGTGTGAATGAGATCTTACATAGGCTGGTTACCAAAGCCTCACTTTGGGGTGACTTTGGAGGAGAATGCCAGATGGATCAAGGACAGCATAGTGTCTTCTAGGGCCTTTGTGTGCTTTGGGAGGTAAGCCGGAAGAGCATAGGGTGAGCAAGGACAGGTGCTTTGGGGACTGAGGAAGGAAGGAAGGTCTGAAACAGCTACTGGCAGCCACTAGGTGAGAATGTGGGGCAGGTGATGAGGAATGAGGTAGAGCTGCTGGAGAAAGGACAGCCAAGGCCAGACACAAGCCAGCAGAGACTGCCTCAGGGATACAGCTCTTACCTGGTTCTCCATTTTCCTCCAAAGAAGGCTGGCCCTTCTTGAATGCCCAACTAACTCATCAATGCCACCATTCTGCCAGCCCTAGGACAGAGAGCGTCTGAGCAGTCTTCAGTTCATTTTCAACCTATCTCAGCATTACTGAGTCCTGCCCCACCACCCCATTTCTGACTTATTTTTCTCTATTACAAAGCCTAAGGACAGGCTCTGGTCATTTCCCAGACTCTTCTTCAGACTCCTTCCTGCTGACTCGACCTACCCTCCATCATTAACCTCACACCAAAATTATCTTTTCCTCATGATACTGTTTTTGTGAAACCATCGTTTTTGCGTAAGAACCTTTGTTGGCTGTGATTTTAACACCCTAAGTATTTAACCCTTTGTATCAAAGGTGAGGGAATTTTGTTTATCTTATCTTTTATCACCCTAGGCCTTCTGAACTTGTTCCTCACCTGGCCCAAAACTTATTTCTGAGCTGTGTCTCATGTTCAGACATGTCATCTGGGAAACTTGCTGGATGCATCCATGAAGACCACAGACATGCAGTTTCTACCCTGGCCTTCCTCATCTTGCCGAGGCATTCACGTGCACATCCTGAACTGTTTACTCTTACTCCTGGCATATAAACATGGTCAATACATGACTAAGTATGGAGTAAGTTCAAGCTTTGTGGGTGAGTGCCAAAGATAGCTTCTCTATCCCCTATTGGCTTTCCAAAATGGAATTGGAGTGTGTCTTTGTGATTCTCTATGCACTGAGGGCTAGTGGGGGACCCATGTTGGGGCTTCAGACTTTTTGATGATGAGCTTACAGCTGAATCCTTTGCTCATGAACTACTGTCTCTTTCTTTGCATGTTCAGGACTAATTTGCAGTAAATGTGTACAGCCAGTGCCTATCATTTATTGAATAGGATATCAAAAGTAAACAAAGTTAGACATTAAAGTGGTAAAGATATGTTAGCCATTATTAGTCATAGAACAACTGCAGTATGGGCTGGCTTCAATCCCAGTTTACAGAGGTGACTAGGAGCTTTGAAGGGAGAATGGAAGAGTCATAATGGGAAGGTGAATGGGGCAGAGTAGAGCTCAAGAAGCGCAAAGCTGTACAATCATTATGAAGTTCCTGAACATAATGAAGTCGTTTCTTTTATACTATTTTGTGTTTATGTTCCAGTGTGCATGCATGGTTGTGTACATGGGTGAGGAGGTCAGAGGTCAACAGTTTGATGTCTTTTTCAGTTATTCTCCACCCTGTAGTGAGACAGGGTCTCTCACTGAACCTGGAGTTCATCGGCCGAGCTAGGGGCTGGCTCTGCTCTCACGCCCTCATCCCTCCCACTTCCACTGAGCAACAGTGCTGGGATCATAGGCACACGCTGCCGCGCCCGGCTCTGGCTCTTATGCAGGTGCTAGGAATTGAACTGTGGTCCATATGCTTTTTAAAAATCATTCTTATAAGGAGAGGCTGGTCTACTAAAACCCAGCGGGGTTTGTTAACTGGCATTTATTCAAACTGGGCTTCTTTTTCCATAGAGACTGAAATTCAGGGGCTCTATTTGAAGGTATTGACTGGAACAAGCAGTAAATTCTTTTGATAGCCTTGAATTTTTCTAAAGTCGGCAGGTTGGTTGGTGGGGGCGGGTACTTGGGTCAGCCAAGGGATGCAGCATGACTATTGTTTGTTCAAGTCTCTATAGGTCTAGGTTGAGGCCTAATAAAGAAGGCTTAGAGTACCCTGCCTGGAGTTTAGTCAAGGAGAGAATCCTCGTCAGGATAATGATTGCCCAATAGAAACTGGACCAAGGGCAGTTCATGTAATATATATTTTTGTTTCTGACAGGTACATTTTCATCACTCATTGAGTCTTAAGTGTGATTAGGGTTGAGACAGGTAGGCTAGCTATAAGAGTGAAGGCTTTGAGTGAATATTTAGGCCTTGATCAAATCGTAACGGAAGTACAGGTGACACAAGCACAAGTGTGCACTCACAGCCTAAAGCTCCAGCAAGGCACACAGCACTTCCATTGTGCAGCTGCAGGCCAAGACTAGTGTTCAGAGCATGCGCAGAACAAGACGATATTGGCCTCAAACTTTCTGAAATTACAAGAAAATGTATTCTCTCATTCCCCAGACCCCAAACCCCTGTTCTCATCACAAAACTTCAAGGTCACAGGCCAGGAACTGTGATTTTAGCCTTTCTCTTCAAGAACTCTCCAGGCTCCTGATAGAGTCGGAGGTCACCCTCTGGCCCCATTCTTTGTTGGGAATGAACATCATTGGCAGAGCTAACTTTGCCTGGACATCACCCAAGAGACTAGACCCTGGATTCAGAGGTTTGGGAGAGGCTGAGGCCAGAAGCAGAGAACAGAGAGGAGGCAGGAAATCTTCCTCAGCCCAGTGCTGTGGGTAGACGTGCTGGGGTCAGGGAGGCGACATTCCATTTCCAAAGCCCATGCACTGGCCTCCTGTGGAAGCCGAGGGCTGGCCATCCCTGGAAGCAACCATAATGAACAGGAGTGAATAAGCCTCAGGCCTTCTTCATAGCTCTCTGGGACACCCCCACGGGTTGCTGTGGGCTGCCATCCCACTGACACACATACGGGGGCGGGGTAGTAAGAGAGTTCATGCTCTCTATCTAATCAAATTCTCAGGGTTTAGTGGTACGCCAAGCTAGAGAGCCTTTAAACGCCAATTCCCAGTGCTGAGTTCAAAGAAAAGGCAAGGTTTTGAATACCATCGCCAGCGCTGATAGGAGTGAACGGTGCGAGTGAGACTTACTCTCCAGGGTCGGTCCCTGGCTTCTGTACCCGGGAAACAATGACAAACGTACCTCGCCTTTGTTCCTTTGGAATTTGATCACAATTCCCGGCTCTATTTTCATGCTGTATTCTAGGCCAAATGCAAATTCTGAGACATCCACTAGAGGCCGCTGTTCATTACTACCAAACCGCAGCTCCTCACGTCTCCACTGCAGAAAGCAACCTGGAAACTTTCAAGGAAAATTGGCTGGGCCACACCCAGGCTTGGAACGCCCTGCCTGCAAGAACATTGCTTTTTGTTAAGAAGAGGAAACGGAGGATAAAGCAAATCATCGCAGAATTTTCTTGAAATGCTTAATTTGTGACTTTTCATCACTTCCTGGTTCCCATGCCTTCCTTCCTCCACTACCCAATATCGCAGTTCTTCCCAGGCCGGCATCAAGCAGTCCAGGGACTGCCCAATAAGGACTTGATCAAAAGCCAAAGCTGAAATACAGACTGTACCTGCAGTAGCCACTACCTGACAACGCCGGGCTTGCTTCCTTCCCAGCTGGTGTTAGGCCCAGGATATAAGAGCTAAGAAACAAAGTGAGGAGTCCATAGAACTGACGGCAGTGAGCAGTTACAGCCTCTCGCGATGGTGAGATCTAAAGATGCTACTCAAAGACCAGCACTGCAATCGAAGCCATTATTAATGAACCAGAGCTCTCCCCGCAGGCTGTTCTTCCTAATTATGTTCATCTGTCCTTTCTTTGCTCCTAATTCCAGAAGTGGTTTCAACACAGACCAATCTCAGAGGTGATACAGAAGCCAGAGCAGACACAAAAGGCCTCTAGGTCATCAAGTCCTGAGACATTATTGTTTGTTGTATTCTCATGTCTATGCTTCCCTTTAGATCTAAAAAGACTTCTGCGTGGCAATGGGGCATCTTGGCACATGCAGACAGTGGTACCAAGTGCAACCCAGAGAAGATGGAGGTACAGATTCTGTTTTAAGGCAATGCCTGAGAGACAGAGCCCAGAGCACCAGTGTTCACTGTGGAAAGATTCCTGATTAACAATGAGGACTTTGACTGTAGCAGAAACTAGTAGCAGACGTGAACATGAATGCAGTCAAAGGCTGAAGGGAGTCCACTCTGCGGTCCCAGGTTGAGGTGCTATTGCTGAGTTGGAGAGGAAGAAGGGAGTCATTAAAGGTGCTAGAGGCAGAGACATATGATATATGGGCTGTTCAGGGAGAAGTCTAACTGTACACTTTTTAAAATCATGGCACAATGTATTTCTATAGTTTAAATGTGCATCTCTTGTCCTTTCCTGCCTCCAAAATACATTGAGACTGCATCTCCAATGTTATACTACTAACAGGCAGAGCCTTTGGGACAATGATTAAGTCATGAGGACAAACCCCCACGAATGGGATTAGTGCCCCTTTAGAGGAGGTCCCAGGGACACACAGAAGGAGCCATCTAGGAGCCATCTATGAGTTAGAAGCCCTCACCAGGCACCAAATCTGATGGCATTTTGAACTGCCCTAGCTCCAGAACTATGATCAATACATTCCATTATTTCAAAACTACCCAGTCTAAGGCATTTTGTTATAGCAACTCAAACTGGAAAAGACACGAGTATAACGTAAAATTTACTATTTTAGCTATCATTAAAATACTATTCAGTGATGTTAAGTACATTTTCATGAAATCATCATTGTATCTGTCTCCAGAACATTTTTGTCCTCCCAAACTGAAACTCTATAGACATTACATATTAACTCTTAATTTTGCCCCTCTGCAGCCCCTGGTAGCCCCTAATGTACTTTCTGTCTCTAAATTTGCCCATTCTAGGTATTTCACACATAATGGTTAACTTTGTCAGCTTGACTAGATCTGGAATCAACTAAGAGGGAATGTACTGGAGGATTAGCTGGGGGGAAGAGACCCTCTCCAGAGCAGGCCGCACTTTCCAGCAGTCAGATAGAAGGAGGTTTCAGGAGAAAGTCGTTGCTTTGCCTGCCTGTCCTCACCGCCTGTCTGTGAGTGCATCTACTTTGCTGCCACTACTGCTGCTGTTTTATGCTGATGTGACGTCAGAACCCAGTTTCTTTGGCCTTCTGCCATTGCCTGAGGAGTTGTGGCTCTCTGGGAACCCTACAGGTCTTCATCACCATACCAGGGCTACTGAAGCATTTAGCCCAGGACCAAGAAGCTACCAGATTTTCAGCCTCTCCATCATGTGTATGACCATTGTTGGACTATCCAACCAGAATCATGTAAATTAATCTAATAAATTCCCTTTGGAATATATTCATTCTATTGGTTCTGTTTTTCTAGAGATCCCCAATAAACCCTTTCTGGATATCTCACATTAAGCGGTATTTTACAATATTTATCTTTTTGTGTCTGGTTTATTCTACTTAACATGCTCTTAAGGTTCATCCATGTAATATGAATGAACACACGACATTTTTAGGGTGAAATAATATTTCACTGTATGCATTATCTACATTTTGTTTATCCATTCATCTGCCAATAAGCATTTGGGTTGTTTCCACCTTTCATCTGTTGTAAATAAGGCTTCTGTAACAGTTTCTTTGGGCACATACCTAAGAATGGTGTTATAGAATCAGCATGATAATTCGTGTTGAACAAACTGAAGGGCTACCCAACTGATTTTTATAGGGTTGCCCAATTTTACAGCAGTAATGCAAAAGGACTTCCAGTTCTCCACTTTTTAGTAACATTTGCTATTCTCCCTTGTGCGAGTGATACCAGCCATCTAATGGATATGATGTGGCTTCTCAGCTGGTTTGACTGGCTTTTCCTTAATGTCTAGTGGTGTTGGGCATCTTTTCATATATCTTCTCTGAGAAAATGTCCACTGAAGTCCTTCACCCATATTAAATGGTCATAAACTTTAAGGCTGCCTTCCCACAGCTGATTACAAAATTTCTCTGAACCTTAGTTCCTTTAAAAGGAACTAAGAAACAAAAATAGTTATCTATCTTTATAGGATTGCATAAGAATTAAGAAAGTTTGTGTGTGTAAAGCACTTTGCAAAGCATTATGGTTAAGCACTTGCTGTCTTTTAAAGCACAAGCTGGCTTGGACAGGGGAGAGACTGGATTTGGGAAGCAGTCAGGAGGCAATTTCCTACTGTCACTTGAAGTGGGAATGGTCCCCGGATATTACACACAAAAAGGAAAGTGACAGAATGATAAGCCCAGGTATACGGAAGCCCGAGGGCCTTGGAAAGCACGCCTCTGGAGTCTGAGTCTCGGGCTCTGTCTACCACACTACATCTTTCTCTCCACTACCCTCCACTTAAGACTGCAGAGCTGTTAATGTCCTCGTGGAATATGAGCGGGACAGCTTCCAAACCACTTGGACAGCCTGTATTGGTACCACAAGTCTGCGCCAATGGGATGCAAAAGTCACTTCTGAAGACTGCAAGGGTGGCTGCCGTGAGCAAGAGGCAGTGTTGCCTCTAGACGCTCCTTTGGGGACAAACAAGGCCCAAGCTTTCCTCAGTGTGCTACTCTCCAGCTTTATTTGGTGTGTCTATAGGCCCGAGTGAGGCACACATACTGTGGACTTCCGATTCCTTGGAACTGGAGGGACACGCCGGTGCTGGGAAGCAAACCCGGGTCCTGTGCAAGAGCAGCCAGTGCTCTCAATCACTGAGCCATCTCTTTAAGGCCCTACTCTTCAGCTTTTAACACTCAGAATGACCTTCCCACCTTGCATATGTGGGAGAAAGCAATTTGAGTAGAAACTTGAGACTCCAGACCTTTTCTCAGGGAGATAACTCTGGACACCTACACAAAGGCCCCCAGAGTGTGGGCAGCCTCTCTCCTTCCAGACAATGCTCTTGCTGAATGGGGTTTATCTTTGTGCAACTCTAGGTACCTGTGCCTGCCAGCGGGTATGCTAATGCTGTCCCCCAGCTCTCATGGCAGCAGGTGTCACAGAAATAAGTGGATAAATGGACAGAAAATGAGTGGCAGGGACAGTCAGTGGAAGGTTTTCCCAGGCTCTCAGAAACAGAACACATGGCTTTGCTGGCTGCTGGATCAGTAGGATCTGTTCTCACAGCACCTAAAGCTGATGTGTCCACTTTCCTGAGCTGAACTTTTGTGAGCAGGAGAACCCATTCGCATCAGCCTTACACAAACCAAGCTGCTGCATTTGACTCTTGGAGTCCGCTCATGTGACCTCTCCTACCCTCCACTCCTACGCGAGGCAGCACGCACTCCATTTCTGACTAAGCTGCATGGTTCTTCTCTGTACCGTCTGCCTTCTGATGACTCACATCGAACTTCCTGTGGTCTCCCTTACAGATACATGGCTCCTGATGTCTGAAGCCTCCTCTCGTGCTGCATCCGGCCCAAGCTTGTTCATCACTTTTGTCAGTTTAGCACTGTACTCCTCCTCCAAGATCACCTCAGGCAGAAGACAATTTCACATCCTCTAAGGTGCTGGCGGTTCTTCCTCCTTCTATCTTCTCCCTTGTCTTCTAAGACTGATAACAGTGGACTGAGTCCTCTATCTTGTCTGATACATGAGAATTAACCAGTTCCCTCTACCACAGATGCCTCTCTCAGACAGAAGGAAGAAGCCAAGGGAATCACAGCACAAAAAGGGGCCTCCAACCTTTCATTTGGAGGAAGAGCTCAGAGCTCTGGCGCTACCCTGTGCAACAGGAGAGAATGGTGACCACCACGTAGAAAGACAACTACCGTGTAAGTGGTCATTTTCCCAACTTCGTCCTTCCAAGGTCTTCAGGAAAGAGAAGGGGCAGAACCAGACTTGGAGCCATCTCCCATTATTCAAGCAGAATAGCTGAGTATATGATTTTGGGGATAGGGGTCTTTGTGGCCCACACATGCAAACCCACTAGAGCCCTGGAAAGGTCACTGCCCTGGGCCGTAAGCTTCTGCATCCTAACCTAACCCCACAGCTGTTGGCAAGACTTAAAGCTTCCCAAGGTCTCCCTGACCTATCTGAAGCAGGCAGGCTGGCACCGGGAATGGTCAAGACCCTTCCACGCTTAGCATCTTCTCTTGAAATGCCAGGTGGCTTAGCATATGTGAATTCCAGCTGCGCTGCTCAGCTCTCTGCCAGGAAAGAAGCCTCCTCCTCCCTCATCTGTGATAGTATTAGTGGCCTCATAAGGTTATTGTATGGATTAAAAACAATATATAAAAACTGTTTGCTGGCCCAAAGTAACTGTTCTGTAAAGGGTAGCCATGCCTTACCATGATCTCTATGCATATGCCTATTAGTTCAGTCAGCCCAGTGCTGTGAATTTAATCTGTGGGTACACGAGTGAAATTTCATAACATAGTCTTACAGGGATATGCACAGCAGCAAAATTTGTGATATCAAAAAAGGGGAAAACAAATTGAATGTGTCAATATATCTAGAAACAAAGTATGGGTTATCTCTGTGTATGTTTGTATTTTAACTATGAGCAGCTTGTTTATGGATTGCTTTTACCAAAAGTGAGACTATAGTTCATATGTACTCCTTCAGATTCTCTTTAGCAAAAGTAAGTGCAGTAAGTGTTTTATTTTTGTGGAGACAGGGTCTCACTCTGTAACCTAGGCTGGCCAAGAACTCTCTATGCTGTCCAGACTAGTCTTAAGCTTGCAGTGATCCTCCTGCCTCTGCCTGTTGAGTGTTAGGATTACAGGCATGTACCACTATGCTCCCCAAGCAACTTATTATTTACATGCAAATATTTTCTATCCTATATATCTTTTATTAAGTAAGTGAGTACTAAGTGTGCTAACATAACGGGGCTAACAGTCACTTTCGGAGCAAGTAGGGAATCCTCATGAAGTCTGGGATGGCTCTCTACAGGATTCCATCTCCTGTCAGTTCTTGTGATGCATTTCCTCTGCTCAGCCTTTATATGCCGGCCACAACTGCTCCAGACGACATAGGTGATCCTTCATGAGATCTTCGGCAAAACCAGTTCTATGACCTCGTTTCTCTTTCCCTGCAATTGACAGCAGAGAATTGGGAAAATGGAGAATTACAATTCTCACTAGGTTTCAGCTGCACATTGCCCAGGATCACTCTTCAACTATAAGCCTGACCTCTAGGTTTGCAGTGTGGGTTCATCAGCAGCTGGAGCAGAGAGCAAAGAGGCTCCCTGACCCCGGGCAGAGGGCTGAGGGCCATATATCGAAGCTTGGATCATGTATGTGCCTCTGTTTTGCTCCTAATATTTCTTGTCCTACATACTTTCACTATGAAATATTCTTTAGGCATGTAGATCAATGCCAACCAAATGTTTTTATGATACAGATTAAATCCTCTAGAACATTGAGCCAACGCCAGTCCAAACATGCCAGATTTGTGGTGCAGGAAAGGAATTTCTAAGTAGGCTGTATCCCCTTCTCACCTGTGAACAGCCCCCACACACATGCTGAATGTCAAGCCGCTTCCTCTGGTTGCAGGGCCCCATATGACATCCTGTCACACCTATTTCTTCCGAAGCATGCCAAGTCCCACAGAACTTCTCCCTCTCCTTCCCCCTGCACTCCAACACCTCCCAGAAGCCCTCCTCCTCTCACACAAACTCTTTCCCTTGCCCCTAGAAACTTGTCAGAAGCAAAGTAAGCTGCCTCACGGAATTTACAGTGTGATTGATGAGAGGCCTGAGAGTTTTCTCAGAGAAAATGACAGCGAAAGCAAAAGCTATCAGATCTGCACCCCTGAGATTCTAAGTCCTCTGTGCTTCCTATCTCTTCCCTCCCCCACCCCAGATTAGATGTCAATCTGCAACCTGCAGTGGGAGGACCCTGGAGGCCTGAGGGTCTCAGTGTAAGGGAAAGACAACAGCCTCTTTCCTCTGGCTCTTCTCCATCATCCCAACTGTACAGGCATCTGCTTGACATCAAACCACTGACAACCATCACTCCCCAGTGGCTGCTCAGTGGTCTGGAATGAAGACTGAGAATCTTGATTCTTAAAGGTCATAGAACCTCTGATGTTAATCCACAAGGCATAAACATGTAGGCACATGTAGAGGGTTACAGAGATAAGCAGCTGGGAGCCAGGCTAAGATACCATCCATGAGATCATCGCTGCTGCCTACACAAGGCTCCACATCTACTGTTGGCCTCTCACCTCTGCCTCTTTGTACCTGCAGGTTTTCCCGTGGGGACCTCTGCTTCCTGCCGTCCTGCCACTTGGCTGTGCTCCTCTGATTTCTAGCCTTTCTCCAAATCAGAGCCTAGAGGCCAAATTCTTCCCATAGCAGTATTAACAATACCTAAATTTAGTCAAAGAATGAGACAGTTGGGCCTACTTGATGGCCTCTCAAGTAGCCACGGAGAGACTTTGTACTTGAGCAATATTTTCAGTTTATTACAGTTCCCCTTCCTTTTGAAAGTTGGCACATATCCTCTGGACCAAGAGATGCGACAGAATTCTAGCTGCACAAACAGTCTATTGATAGCGAGAGCCCAGTTGATCTTTCACAGCACTAAATAAGAAGAATGCTCCTCGGGTCTTGGTAGCATCTCAGATGGGGAGAGGTAGACAGATGTAGTAACTGAGATCTGGAAGTGTAGTTTAAAGCAGACCTTTCAACATGGGAGCATGATCAGTATTGAGCAAAAAGAATGATAATATAATTTAGGATTAATGGGCAAAACAAAACAGGATTTTGAATCAAGAGTTTGCAAGAATCTTAAGGTTGTTTGATGCTTTTTATTAAAGGATAGAACTTTCAGGAATTTTCCACAATGATCAAAAAGGCTGACTACAACTTTTATCTCCTGAGGAGTTTCCTAGAATAATAAAGTTATATTAATGGAAATGGTAGAATAGAAAAATCCTTGCCAGATGTTGTGGCGTACACCTTTAATTCCAGCATGCAGGTGGCAGAAGCAGGCAGGTCTCTGTGAGGTCAAGGCCAGCCTGGTATGCATAGTGAGTTCCAGTACAGCTGAGGTTTAAGGAGATCCTGTCTCCAAAAGACCAAAAGAAAAGAGAAGAAAACAATCATGTGTACACATTACAATGTAGAGGTTTGATTTTCAATAGTAACAAGATCCAATAATGCCAATCACTGTCCTTATAATTGTATCTGTCTATTCTGATCTCACACAGCCAGCCCATGCTGCAGACAGAATCTGCACAGCTGCAGGGTTCAGCCCTTCTGCCAGTGGCTGTGACCCTATGCAGTTCACTGCCTGGAAGGTGACAGTTCCCATCTTCATCCCCAGTTCAGTTGCTCATTGTCTCTCCTTAAAGCTCTTTGGGAGTTCATGCAAATAGAATCCCTTCCAGCCCTTTGGAGAGGTCAGACATGCCAGAACCAAGTCTCCTCCCCCACCCCTGCCACACACACACACACACACACACACACACACACACACACGGTAGATATGTGGCATGGGCTCCTGCTCAATGGCTGTCACAGATACTTTTAAAAAATGGAATTGTGAAGTTTTGATACTTTCTAAAGTGGCACCAAGTTTAAAAGCACTAGCACCATGGGAAATAGCCACACTCACTACTTTCGTTACTACAGGAAATGGGGCAGAGATGGCAGATATCCGCCATTTTCACCCTGTCTTTCCTGGTGTAGAATTCTTCCTCTAAGTTGGCTGACCAGTCAGGGACCATATTTCTCAACTTAGCTTGACCCTAAGTGACCATTTCTCACTAGGCAGAAAGGACATCTGGCCTTAAAGGTCAAGGCTTCGTGTTTTCCTTCCCATTCTTCCGGTTTCTTGCAGATAACAGAAGGCCCAGGGGAAAGCACGGGAGATGGAGGGAGCCTGAGTGTCAGGGTCACCAAGTGGGGGAAGGCCACCTGCCATATAGGAAACGAGGAAGAAATAAATAAGCTTCTATCCTGTTAACCATGAACAATGTTTGATCTGTGTGTTACAACAGCTACTAAAAGTAAAATGAGCATAGTGCTCCCGTGGGCAGCCCGGAAATGACGCTGCCATCGTTCTGAAGAAAATGCCCCACAGAAACGCCAGGCTCTGGCTTTTGGTGGCCTTCGTGGAAAAGTAGAAGGTTATTTTTGCATATTAATAACGTAACAGGAATTTATAGGATGTTGTCAGCAGATCATCCTTTGGGCAGCAGCCTTCTCCTTCGGAGGGATTTTGGCAGCTGGGGTTGGGCTGGCAAGTTTTCATTACTTCCCTGTTCATGGTGACCACTGAGATTATTCTGATTTGTGTGGCTTAGATGGAAAGAAAGACAGGGGCAAAGTCGCATCTGAGTCAGAATGGCTTTAATATATAGGCCTCTTTCCTCAAAGCTGGGTTCGTTGCAGATTTAAACAAATAATCTCTCTCTAGAGCTTTTCTAGACATGCCGGAATTAACAGAGCCCGAACTTTAAGGGATATCCTGTAGTTTTGCTTCCAGAAATGTAACTGTCCTGGCAGGAATAAGGACATTCTAAAGACACTTGTGCCCCTCCCAGTGACTTCTGAAATAACAGACCCCAAGAAATTGGAATTTCCTGAGCAATATCATTCTGAGAACAATAAGACTGGGGGCCTTGGTGCCAGTCAGAGTGGGGAACTTGTCTCTCAGAAAGACATGCCACAAAGTCCTCACAACTTGTCAGGCATCCTGAAGGAGACACTGTAGCCGTAGGACAATGATAATGGGCTGGCCCATACTTTGTTGGGGACTGCATAGTTAGGCGTACGTTAACCTCTCTATCTAAACCTAAACCTCATGTCAGCACCTTAAAGACTGGCTCGGGAAACAAGGAATTTGGCCACATTGTATAAATCTCTTCTCCTGTTTTACATTTTTCACATTATTTACATTATCACCCTCCTATTGAGAACAATGCATGGCCTAGCCTGGCCTGCTGTTAGAGAGCTGTCAAGGCCTGGGCTCTGATTCTAACAATTTCAGTAACAATGCAAACATTTGCGCTGCGGACAAAATTTAAAAACCAGTAGAAATATCCCCAAGGGTACGCAATGTTTCCAGCATGTCATAGAAAAGGGCTTAGTGTTCATCTTGCTCCCCAAACCAAGTTCAGTTGTCTGGGATCATAACTACAAAAGCTTGCTCATGCTGGTCTGGGTGAGTCTCAGCACAAAACATATTGCTGTTCTGTGAGCATCAGCCCCAGCAGTGTGTGTGCTGGTTGGGATTCCTTCACTGCAGCCATCAAATCCACATTAAGGCATCTGAAACCACCCTCCCCGCCTCCTCTGTCATTTTCTATGAAACAGGACTGATGAAATTGGCCAATTTCATGGGAGGAGGACCAGTTTATAGATGTTAAATTAGGACTGGTTATAAACCTGAGAACACAAAGCCCTACATAAACGCTAATTAGCCTTGATGCTATGACCTTTCTTCCTACCACAAGGTCTAGAGAACCCAATGGACTTAAATCAACACATCTTTTTCAAAACTTCTTTTCCTCAGTAAAGCATTTACATGGAAAAATAAATGTAGTATTTGGCTCAACCATTTGAGTACAAAAGAAATTCCCAGGCAAAAATCATGCTCTTAGGAGAAGCCGTCCAGCTCATACTTGCTCATTCCCTAGTAAGAGCACTGATGTGAATGATCGCTGGTAGACCGGTTTCGTGACATGCTCATCTGTGGCAGTCACATGAATATCTGCAACACATCCACATGTATGAATTCCGGCTTTTGTGGAGTTATTTATGGGCAAAGCTGATGAAAGAGTTGCTTTTCTGAGGTTGAGATGGGAATAAAGTTGGTTTCAGGAACAGACTCTACGCTAGGTTCTATTTTTAGATATTAATTCTTTAACCTTTTTGACATGACAAATGCCAAGTTAAACAGGACCCTAATGGCAAGGCCTGATTTATCCATGGAACACAGCGGAGAATAGTAATTAACAGAGCTTCTCTTTAATGGCTGCCATTCTTGGTTAGTTTCACCTGCTAGCTTCCGGGTAGTGGTCCACTTTTCCAGATTTGAGAAACACACAGACTGTCTTTGTGTTTTTGTTTTTGTTTTTTTTAAAGATTTGTTTTCTTTTTTTAAATTCTGTATATTTGTGTGTATATGCACATGACTGCAGGTGCCCAGGGAGGCCAGAAGAGGGTGTCAGATCCCTTGGAGCTGGAGTTACAAGTGATTCTAGGATGCTCAGCATGGGAACCCAACTCAGGTTTTCTGCAAGAGCAGTTAGCACCTTTAATCACTGAGCTATCTCTCCAGTCCCTGTGCTTATATACTTTGAAATTTCTTACAGTGTGATATTTTAAACTAAAAACAACTAAATTTGCTCCTGCTCTACTTTTTGTCTTGAGGTTTCCAAATAAAATAAAATGTCGTAGACTGCTTCAGGACTTTATGAAATCACAGGGAGCTAGCACTTGTTAAGACTGTGATATTCTTCCCTGATCTCTTGAACTGAGGTGAAGAACGGTCCGGATACCCATGCTGCATACCTTACCTGATTCCCCAAGAGTGAGAACCACATACAAGAAGTGATTATTGTGGCTTGTTTCCACGTAAAGAGCAGAGAGTCATAAAGATAGCTGAAAGGTGGCTTATTGTGGGAATGTACAAAATAGAAAAAACAATGTGAGGGTCTTAACTCCACCTAAAAACAGTTACTATAACAAACCCGTGGCAACGGTTCTCATGGGTCCCCAGGTAGGAATTTGTAGGCCCTCACTCCTACAGGACCAAGAAGTGCAAAAGCCCACATCTAATCATGTCCCTTTCTCTACTTAAAATGCTCCAACAGCCCAGTCTCACTCAGAGCAGGAGGCAAAGCTCTTACCCTGACCTGTAGGCTCCATTTGACCACACCCTTCCTCCAGGGCCTCCCTGATTCTTTTTCAAAACTTTTATCATGAAAACATTTTAAACATATGCAAAAGCATCATAATGAATCCATTATCAGACACCTGAGTTTTGACCATTTTACTGCCTCTGTTCTTCAGTATTTTTCTTGTATTGTGTGTGTGTGTGTGTGTGTGTGTATGTCTGTGTGACTGTGTGTATGTGAGATTATGTATGACTCTGTGGGATTATATGTGTGAGTGACTGTGTATGAGACTATGTATGTCTGTCTGTGTATGTGACTATGTGTATGCATGTATCTGTGTGTGCTTGTGTCTGTGTGTGTGTGACTATGTATGTCTGTCTGTGTAACTGTGTGTGTGTAACTGTGTATGTGTATGTGTCTGTGTGTGTGACTTTGTGTGTCTATCTGTGTAACTGTGTGTGTGTAACTGTGTATGTGTGTGTGTCTGTGTGCACCTGTGTCTGTGTGTGTGTGACTATGTGTGTCTGTCTGTGTAACTGTGTGTGTAACTGTGTATGTGTATGTGTCTCTGTGTGTGACTATGTGTGTCTGTCTGTGTAACTGTGTGTGTGTGTGTACATGTGTGTGTGCGCCTGTGTCTGTGTGTGTGTGACTGTGTGTGTCTGTCTGTGTAACTGTGTGTGTGTAACTGTGTATGTGTGTGTGTCTGTGTGCATCTGTGTCTGTGTCTGTGTGTCTTTACGCGGCCCCCAGGATGGACCCCGCAGGCTTGTATGAGCAAAGCCAGCCCTCTACCACTGAGCCACAACCCCAGCACTTCTTGCCTCATTTCTAACTCCCCTAGCACCAAATATCTATTTCTAATTTTCCCCAACTATTTTGTCTCCCCCACTAGATCGGTTTCATGAGGGTTAGATTTTGTTTGCTTTGTTCACCCATGTATCACTAGCACTCAGAAGAGTGACTGGCACATAGTAGGTGCTCATTAAGAAGAACTGAATGGTGTATCATTCCACTGTGGAGCCTATTCTCTTTCCCACAGCTTCCTCCATCATCTGACCTGTACAGCCGTGAATGCGCTTCAACACT
The DNA here is from genome assembly GCA_035773235.1 of Eospalax fontanierii. Classification (NCBI taxonomy): domain Eukaryota; kingdom Metazoa; phylum Chordata; class Mammalia; order Rodentia; family Spalacidae; genus Eospalax; species Eospalax fontanierii. The sequence goes on from CM069545.1 coordinate 47,698,684, forward strand.
CCCACTCAGACTCCACCCAGTGACTGTCAAGCACTGCACCCACTTGTTCCTCTCCCAGACTGTCAGTAGTTCCTGGATCACATTCCCAAGAGGCAAAACAAGATCAGCCCAGTTCTCAGTGTCATATCACAATACTCTGGCAATGCTGGGAATGAACTCACCCGGGATCTTCTGGCTCCCACCAGTGCTCATATGGTACGGAAGTAAACATCCACTGGGGTGAAGAGTAGAGAAATTCTCTTATTAAGGGATGTGAGTAATTGACTTTTTTTTTTAAGTAGATGGGTGACCTGGGCAGTTTCTCTTTATTCATTCTAACCACTCTCAAGTTATTATGTACCCCACAGAAAAAAATGGTTCCTGCCAATCTCCACCTGAGGGAGGAACGCACTCAAGGAAACATTTTGCTCTGGTTCAATTTCTTTCTTCCTCCATTTTCAAGGTTGTCAACCAGTAAAGCCCTTCAAGTATCAGACACTCTTCAATTAAGCTTTTAATAAAAGCCACGGGATGTTGCCAGCCTCAATGACAAGCTAGGGAACCTGCAGGACGAGTAATGTGTTTGCTCTCCAACAACCACAACTGGGATTGCTGGGCTGCCGCTCCCTCCCAACAGTGTGTCCTGTCTTCCTGTCAAAGAGGAATGACTCTGGTCTTGGCCACTCCTGGGTAAGGTAGGAAATGGCCAGGCAAGAGCAGATCCAACAGAAAAGGCCACCACATCAAAGCTCATGGCAGAGTAATCACATGCTTTCCAGTAAAGGCTTTATTTTCAAGGGGCTGCAACACATGACAGACAGCCTTTAAGGTCATCTTCTTTCAAAGACATAAGGTTGTGAGGACTCAGGGACTGTGCATTCTGATCCAGATTCAGAATTTAAAGTTAACACTAGGTCTTTTGTCAGTAATAGAATCTTTGACCATTGAGCACTGACTGACCTCACAGGAACTTGTTGTTTCTCTAGATTCTTTCAGGAGTAGGATTAGTATTTATGTTGTTTTTTATTATCTGATCTTGTCATTTAATGTACTTCTGTGTCCTTTTATAATCAGTGCCCAGGCCCTCCACTGGGAGCCCAGTCTGTCATCTTAGCTACCTCGGTCTTTCTCCTGAGTCCCTGGAAGGGTTAGTGCTGACCTAGCAGTCATAAGTGTCCTTTCTGGACAGCACCTGTGCTAGACTGGTTGTTAAGTATTTTGAATATCACTGCTGTTTCTAAGTTCAATCTAACCACAACCGCCTCTTATTTTAGCCCCACTGATTCCCTCTAACACAGAGAAAAGGATTTACTAGACTGGAATTGGACCAAGATCCCAGTCCCACATGGATACAGCATGACTGGACAGAGAACCCGTCATTCAAGGGGCAATGCTATAAAAGTTTTCCTCTGCTTTGGACATCTCTCCAACAGAGTGATAAGCACAAGCATAGGGATTGCTGTCTGCTTTGTCTACAGCTGTATCAGCTCGCAGAAAAGTGCTCAAACAGAGCACAGGAAGCACTCAATAAATCAATACAGCTCTTGAACGAAAGCACAAAGCCCAGGTGTTGCCTGACATGACAGAACGGGAAGAACCTCGAGCTTTGAGATTTCTCAATGTTGGCGTTTCCTTTCGTTATTAAATCTCTTCACACACCAAAGCACAGAGGAAAACCTATCCATCATGCCTGACACTACTCAAGTGTCCAGCAGACAATGGCAGGTGATGCTCACAGCTGTCCCCTGGGACCCATAAGACATTCTAGTTTCTACAAGAGACTAGAGTTTTAATTTCCAGAAAATTAGCCTCACCCATGACAGCTTTTTGACTCATTCAGAAGGACTTTTAGACCCTCAGCTGGCATAGGTAAAAAAGAGAGAGGAAATTGCCACCTGAAGCATCACAATTTTGTCACAGTGACACTCTGAAGTCACAGCTCCATCATGGTGCTGCTCTGACATCACAGCTCCATCAGGGGGATGCTCTGACAGTGATGACAACTGTTGATGACAACACACAGCCCAATGCATGTGGCAATGCTTCTAGGATGCTCCAGGGTCAAGTACCTGGGCCAGGGACCAGGAAGAAGTCCTGGCCTTTAAGGGCCAAAATAATCAAGTTTACCTTCTATAGTTTCTCAAGCAAGGCCACATGAGGGGAATGGGTGTGTCCAAGTCCCTGTCTTTTCCAGGCCTCCTTTATCCCCTCCCAGCACTCTTGGCCAATCTGTGCTCACCTAGGAGGTCTTCTTTCCCATCCACATGGGGAGGTGGTACAGAGGCATGAAGTCTCTGAAGGAATCTACGAAGTGGTGACATTTGAAATTCAGCTTTCTGTTGTTAACAAAACCACAGTGTCAGCCTGCGAATGTATCCCACACAAATTTTAATCTGGGGACTGTTACGGTTTGAATCTGAGTGTCCCCACAGGCTCATGTTTTCAGCAGTTGGTTCCCAGCTTGTGGCCCTGTTTTGCAGGCTGTGGAGTCTGCAGGATGTGGCGCCTGACAGGAGGAAGTAGGTCAGTAGGGGCGGGCCTTTGGAGGTTGTATCTGCAGCAGTCTCTGCTTCCTGGTCCAAGTTACTTGAGGACTCCGTGCCACATGCTCCTGTCACCACCAACTGAGTGATTCCAATATGTCTTCCTTGCCAGAATGGATTGGAAATTGCCCAAGCTGTGAGCCTTTTCTATTTAAGTTGTTTCTACCAGGTATTTGGTCCCAGCAATGCAAAAGTGATTATTAGAGGGACCAATGTGGCTTCCGGTTTGAGGTCTAAAGTGAGCCTCCTTCCCCACAGAGCCTCTCTGCTAACATAAGCTGTATCTGTCTACTTCGATACTTTAAAAAAATGCGTCAGCTAAGACAGTAGAAGAAATGGTTTATGATACCCCTGTCACACTCAGACACCACTGAGGACAGGGTTACTCTTGAATGTCATAGTTCAAAGGGGCAACAGGCACCTGTTGAATGGGGTCCTGTCTGGGTATGCACAAAGTGTTTTTTTTTCCCCGCACGGTGGTCTCAGAAATCAAGGCTAGTGAGAGGCAGATTCCACACCATAAGATATAGTCCAGTGGCCCTACCAATGTTTCCAGCCATGGAAATCCCTTATTCCTCTGCCTTTGGCCTCCAGGGATGAGTGAGCAAGCTGTTCAGGGGCTCTGCCCACCATTCAGCCTGCATATGACTTCTTCATCCACTTGGCTCTAGGTTTCTACAGAGATGCATTAAGGTCAAGAGGTGTCTGCTTCAGCTCTAAGCACAGCACAGATGGTAAGCGACACAACACCAGGCCTCACACATTACACTGTTTTAACCCCTTTCATCCTCGCATTGCACGCAGGTTACTAACGTTAATTAATAGCCCCTCACAAAGCATCGAGTGTCATTATGCCTGCATTAAGGTTTAAGAAACCGAGTCACCCACAGGCCACAAGCTGAGTCAGTGAGAGGGAGTCTGAGCTCCTGACTGCCACATGCCTGACCTCGTACTCACTCCATTTCTTATTTGAAGCTGCTGGCTTCAGCCCTCAGTCAGCCAGAGTGGCCTCTGTGGTTTCATGTCCACGCTATAGCCAGCAAGGTTGCTGCAATCCAGCAGAGGGAGAAGAGAGAGGAGGAATGGTTAAACACACATGCTGGAGAATGTCTGAGGGCATTCAAGAGTTCCTGTCCCAAGTCCGCAGCAGGAAGAGGAGCTAGGGCAGCAATTCATTCTTGAAAGGTGATTTTGTACAGTAGAAAAACAAAACAAAACCTGCAGAAGGGCTGGAGTTGGAGTTTAGTAGCAGAGCACATGCCTGGCATGCACGAGGCCCAGGACTGCCAAAAATCAAAAGAAACAAAAGACCCCCGCACAACCTTAGATGAAGAATAACCTCTGATGCTTTAGGAAGGAAGAGATGGTCTTGAAGGACATGATATCTCAGCAGCCTCACTAGGGATTCCTACCTCCAAATGGAGATGAGAATCTGAAGTAAGATTATAGGCAAAGAGAAGACCACGAACAGAAGCCAAAGGCAGGAAAAGCACATTATATGCAGGGAAACACAAATAACTCGGAACTGTTCATACGTCAGTCAGGGAGTGGTAGCACTGTGTTGAGCAGAGATGGGCAGTGTGGTACAGGTCCACCATGAATATACAGATCCATTATGCAATTCCATTCACCTAGAAGCCGACCGCACATCTGTCTCTTCTACCAAATCTGTTACTAGACAGAGTATATAGCTTCTTCTTTCTACCTCTCTTCTAGTCTGGAGCTTCAGGTGCCAACAACTGCTACTCTGAAGACAATTAATTGACTTAACAGCCTTAGGCTCTCATCCTTCCTGGCTTCAAGTTTACATTAGGACTCTGAGTCAGTAGCTGGGGGTGGGAGTGTCCTTCCTTACCAACGCCAGTCACAGTTTGGATTTTAAATCGTACTGAGAGGATATGTGTTGAAGACCTGTTCCTTAGCCTATGTCACCACTGAGGGGTGATGCAATCTTTAGGAGGGAGGGCCTAGTCAAGCAGGGTAGGTCATTGGGAGGTGTGGCCTTGAAGGGCATATTGGAACTCTAGCCCTTCCTCATTCTTTTTGTTTCTTAGATGCATGAGGTGAGTGGTTTTATTCTGTCATGCACTCCCCGCTGGATGCTGGATGCTCTGCCTTGGTACAGCCCCAAAGCAACTGGCCACATGACTATAAACTGAACTCTCTGAAGCTGTAGTCCAGAATAAATATTTATTTTCCTTTTAAGTTCTCTATCTCAGGCATTTTCATATAGCAAAGGAAAGCTAAAAGATATATCAAATGAACATTTCATTTTTGTTGTTACCTACTCTGGTCTAAAGTTTGGGGAAGGCTCACTCAGTGATCGCAGCAAAAGAAGAAATAGTCCCATTTTTCAGAAAAAGTACTATGTAACATCGTTACATCTTACATGGTGCCATTCTGCTGAATATGAAACACTCCACTTCAGAACAATGTGATCATTCTTAAATGTAACTTTGCCTTGGAGAGTTGACTGTGTATTTAGCTTATTCATCTAATGCCGCAAAATTGGTGTTTCCATTTTATAATCAAGAAAAACATAATGGATGTATTTCCAGGGCACATTGTGAATTTATACATAAAAACACAAGCATAGACCTGAAAACTCCTCGAGCCATTCACCTCAGTGTAGAGTATTGGACATGGTCCATGGCACTTGCAACCATTGGGGTCAATAAAAATTTGTTGAACATCTAATATAGTCCTAAAAGAGACATGATGTTGATGTTGACTCCTAAGTGTGGACAGAGAAGAAGAAATTAGGAAGAAAACGGCCAAGAACTGGTAGGAGATGGAGCTATAACAAAATTTCAAACAGGAATAATGTGGAGGCCAGGGGGCAGGGGGAACTTTATCAAAAAGGAGTGAGTCTCTAAGAGTCTTGACTGCTGCAAGAATTCAAGAGAGAGAACAATTGGGAGGGGGTTATCACCTCGCAGGAAATTTGAGCTGGAAGATGATACAAGAACTTGGCTCTAAGAGGCAGAGAGAGAGCTGAAGGAAGGCTTTATTAAAGTGTGTGTGTTTTGTTTTTAAGGTTCGGGGAGATTTGTACATAGTTGTATATAAAAAAGGAAGACTCCAAGGAAAAGCAAATAATCAAAACTGTCTGAGACAAGAAGTAACTGAGATATTTTAAGGCATTGGCAGAAAGGACAGAGGGAGTGGTGGAAGGCAGTTTTATTTCCCTGCTCAGCAGGGCACCTTCAGCGTATTAGTCATGTCTCTTGGCTGTGATAAAATACCATGACCAAAGCAACTCATAGAAGGAAGAGTTTGTTTTGGCTTCCGGTTGCAGAGGGATGAGAGTCCATCATGGTGGGAAGCACAGCAGCAGGCGCTGAGAGCTGATGTCTGCAAAAGCAAACAGGAAGCAGACAGGGAAACCTGGAAGTGGGAGCAGGCTACCCTCAAAGCCCACACCAGTGACATACTTCCTTCAGCAAAACCAAACTCCTCAACCTCTACAAATAGCGCTACCAACTGGAGACTGCATACCAAATGTTCAAGTACTTGAGCCTATGAGGGACATTTCTCATTCAAGCCATCACAGTCAGGCACTTAGGTCACATTGTGCTATATCATGAGACAAACACCCTTCTCATGGAGCAAGGTGCCGGATATTCTGATTACAGATGTCATTTCTCACACTTTGATATATTCTGGACACACTGAAGGTGGTAGCATTGCAAAATGCCCCACCCTCATAGGAAGAGCCATCACTTTCGAAAGACTGAAAAACCCATCAAGTTGGCTCAATAGGCCAGCTTGGCCTATCAGATAGGCAAATGTGATTAATGAAATACTATCTCACAGATACTGCTCTGAATGAAAATAAAGTTTAGTTAGGAAATTCCAGGTTTGTAAAATCATGGTAATTTTGAGTTATACCATTACTATCTACCTAATGAGATTTAGTGTGTGTGTGTGTGTGTGTGTGTGTGTGTATGTGTGTGTGTGTGTGTGTATGTGTGTGTGTGTGTATGTGTGTGTGTGTGTGTATGTGTGTGTGTGTGTGTGCCTTTTGGAAAATAATCTTATGATCACTTTCTGATCTAAGATAATGAAAGCAGACATGAAACAAAAGACCACAGATCTTCAGTGTGTGTGCACACTCATATGCATGCATCCACACACTGATGTGCACACACAACAAGGAGTCCTGGCATTTGCATGTCTAGCTTGGAGTAGATGACCTTGCATCCTGAGAGGGTATGGGAAAATAGCTACAAATTATACCTAGTACCATCAAGAAGGTTTACATTAATCTTTTGAGATTAAATAAAATAACAATAAAATTTTATAGCATCCCAAGAAATTTGGATCCAAGAATCCTGTTTTTTATTCCATTCAGATTCCCTCTTTTTTTCTCTCATGTTCCACATGTTCCTTATACTGCTAAATGCTTTTGTTACTATGGAAACCAGAGGTCTGCATAAAGCTCAGATATGATGTCAACTTATAAAGTGATTTGGAATTTGTCCCATGGCTTGATAAGAAGATTCGGAGAAATGACCACATCCCAACATTGTGATGTGCTCAGATGAGCACGTAACGGGAAATGCAACTTTCTTTTTTTCTTTCTTTCTTTCTTTCTTTCTTTCTTTCTTTCTTTCTTTCTTTCTTTCTTCTTTCTTTCTTTCAACTGGGTGGGTATGTGGATAGGCAAATGTGGTTAATGAAATACTATCTCACAGATACTGCTCTGAATGAAAATAAAGAGGACTAGTTAGGAAATTCCAGGTTTGTAAAATCATGGTAATTATGAGTTACAGCAAGCAGAGTTTATCCCTCACGTGCACTGTACCTTGTTTGTGCAGCACATACATCCTAGTTTTCTAGAACTACTTAAGAACTACACAAACATCTGGGGAGGGTTTTTTTAGGTGACTTCTGGGTTCTGGGTTTGTCTGAGTGGAGGCAAAAGTTAGAGGAGCCTCCTCTTAGAGACTTTCACGGCCTTTGTATCCCCGATTTCCCCACTGGAGAGCTTGTTCTCTTTTCCAAAGCCAAGTTTTGCCTTCAACTAACACATATGTTTCTGATGTCATCTTCTGGCCTTGGGTTTGTATATGATTCAACAGTAGTGGAATCTGCCCTAATACTCTGAAATCACTTATTACACTGATAGCTGGGGAGGGGATGAGAGAGGAGGCCTGGGAATGCACAAGCAGAGCTCTACCTAGACTTATTGAGGACAAGTCACAAATCTGTGAGAACCATTAGGCAGCCAAGACAGAAAACAACAGCATGCAGGAATGGAAGGCCGTCATTCTGTTCCCCGGCCTCCTAGTCTCCCCACTGACTCCCCTTCCTTTCTCCAAATCACTCACAAGTGGATCATCACAACACTAGGGAACATTCCTGTTGGGTAATGAGAAGGCATAATTATATGCCTCAGAGCTGTTGAGGTTTTCTCCTATTTTCAAAACAATGAATATCCTGTGGAAAGATAGTGCAATTTGTGAATAAGCTGAGTCTTTCCCCTGAGCACACAGACAGTGGTTTGGAGGAGAACCCAGAAGACAGACCTATTAATGATTTTATTCCTGGGACAATCTAACCACGTTGGTGCCCCTAGGAACAAACTTCTGCAAACATAATCATAATATCTTCAAAACTAAATATTACATTCCCTCTTCTCTCTACCTCTGTCTCTCTCTGTGTGTGTTTCTCTCTGTTTCTCTCTCTCTCTCTCTCTCTCTCTCTCACACACACACACACACACACACACACACACACACAATGGATTGTTTATATGCCCACAGCATCCTCAGAGTGAAAAACTCAAAACCATCTTCCACAAAGGGCCACACTTCCCATTCACATATTTCTCTTTCTCACCCCAATGTGACTAATTAAAGTGTGAGCAAAGTTTTAAGGGTCTCTATGTGTTCCACAGTGACCTTTCTCTGTGTTGAATCAGAGTAAAGCTCCATGAGTGTGCCACAACATGCGGTTCCAGAGGCAGAGGGTCTTTCCTGCGATTATCATACCAACCAGCATTCTTTGAAATCCAGCAGAAAGTCACAGACAGCAGTTGTTACTGGGGCTGAAGGAAACAGCACTCAGCATTTCAAAAATGCTAATCCTTTCAGCACTTCTGTCTACACAGTACTGGAATTTGATTCCACAGGTAAAAAACCAAAACCCAACGAGAATCATTGGCTTGCAAAGCTCAGTATTTGCTCAGATTGACTTCTGGATCCTCGTCTATTCTCTTCCTGACGTCTTGGGCTTCACTTTGTGAAGGCTGAGTTGTTTCTAAATATGTAAGTGGGGCTGGAGAGAGGGCTCAGCAGTTAAGAGCATGTACTGGTCTTGCAAAAGACTCAAGCTCAGTTTCTAAAACCTAGGCTGGGTGGCCCACAACCATTTGGAACACTAGCTCCAGGACATCTGAGGGCAAATGCACTCATACCCACGACCCACATATCTCCACACGTGCACACACACACACACACACACACACACGCACACACACATAACTTAAAAGATAATAAAAATTAATCTTTAAAATGTCATGTTTGACTACTGGTGCCCAAGTTCCCTGAACTCAGGTTGCCCTAAGTATATCAAGCTTTCATATAAAAATGTCACATTATTGCTTTTGTAAGACTTGGGTCAAGTTCTTTAGCTCATACAGGCTCTGTCTGTTCCCTGGAAATGAAACTTGCTAATAGCTGTCGGAAAATGACACCACAGGAGAGCAAGCAATTGTTCTTCAGCCCCCATCATTGGTACTCCATTCATTTTACTTTGGTATGATTTGGGAAATATGACTTTTCTTCCTGAAAACATGTTCTTTGGTGGTAAATACCAAACCTAGGGTGTTGAGTCACATTTCCTCATCCAAATTTATCTTTTCTTTCTTAGCCAGCTGGGAAATTTTGAAAAATTCAATAATAACTGAATAAGTGACTGAGTGTGCAAGTTTGCCCATGAACATGCATGTGAGTATGTGTTTGTGTGTGTGTGAAAGAGAGAGACAGAGATAGAGAGAGAAGGAGATAGAGAAGGAGAGAGAGATTGTGAAACAGTAGGAAAAAAACATATTTCTTCTCAGCCAATTTCTAGGGTTTTATTGTTGCTTGAGACAGGCTCTCACTATGTAGTCCTAACTGGTCTGGAAATCACTATGTAAAGCACGCTGGTCTTAAACTTGCAGCAATCCTCCTGCCTCTGCCTCCTGAGCACTGGGATTACAGGCATGCACTGCCATGCTTGACTCCTGAATGAGTTTCAATGATGTGATTCTTGTTGGTTTGTTTGTCTGCCTGTTCATTTATTTTTGTTTTGCATTGTTTGATCTCACGGGCTAGCCTGGGGCTTACTACGCCAAACTCCAGCTAGCCTCCTGCCTCTGCCTTCTGAGTGTGAGTGCTGGGATTACAAGTGTGTTCCATGCAAGGACTTTTTTGGTTCTTAGGAAACATCCCCAACCATGTGGGAGAATGCTTTTGCAGGTGAAACACGTCTCATTCAGACCCTGTGTTCTCACAGACTGAATGTGATCTTTGCATTGAATCCTTTTGTTGGTGGAGAAACAAATGCTAAGTGTTTCTAATAGTACCACAGAGGAATCTGACTGAGGTCACGAAACTCCTAGACATCTCACCTGCTGTGCTGACAGGCCCTTTACCTCCATGAACAGTGACCCTGGCTGAGCCCTGGCAAAGCTGCCCTTTGTCTCCACTGGTCTGCACTCGCTCTGCACTTGGACAATTCAGAAGTGAGCGTCTCACTGTTTATCAACCTCACCCTCTAAATCTGAAGAAAGAGGATATATATATGACTACATTCTCCGGTAACTGGGCTGCCATTTTGTCCCCAGAGCAGAACCTGAGTTTGTCTGGGAAACTTGACTCCGTGTGTGTGTGTCTGTGTGTGTGTCTGTGTGTGCGTGTAGGGACCGAAGCAGGACAGCAGGTCCTCTTCCATTGCTCTCTGCCTTATTTCCTTGAGACACGGTCCCTCATTGAACTAAAGCAGCACTGTGGATAGGCTGGCTGGCCAACACGCTCCTGAAACCTGTCTGTCTACACTCCCCAAGGCTGGAGTTGCACGCACATGCAGCCCTCCCCAGAATTTCTTCATCTTGTGATTCTCTAGGCACTAAATAACCACTGCCCATTACTCCCTTCTTAGCCTCTCACCCCCAGAAACCAGTGTTCTGCTTTCTGTCTGTGCAAAGTTACGCTGACGACGCTAGGTGTCTCATGTACGTAGAACTGTGCAACAGTTCTCTTTTTGTGTCTGGCTTATTTCACTGTCTTCAAGATTCATCCATGCTATAACACATATCAGAATTTCAGTCCATGTGAGGGTTCACTAATGTTCCATTGTTCGTGTATATCATGTTCTATCTGTCACCTGTCAGTGAATATTGAAGGTTTCCAATTTCAACTATCATGAAGATGCCATGATTGTGGGAGTACAATCATCTTGAATTCCCACTTTCAATTCTTCTAGATAAATACAAACAGAATTAATGAATAAAATGGACATTGAATGCCGGAAATTCTGCTTCTTTGAAGAATGATTGTACTGTTTTCCGTAGTTGCTGCACCATTTAACATTTCAACCAACGAGGCACAAAAGTTCCAGTGTCTCCGCATCTCCATCAGCACTGGCAGTTATCTGGGGTTTTGGTAGCCATCAGCCTAACAGGTGTGTAACTTTGATTTTATGTTTCTCTAATTACTAGTGTTAATGAGCTTAAAAGTTATTTGTATATCTTCTTTGGAAGGAAGTTTATTCTAGTCTTCTGAGTATTTTTTACTTGTTTTGTTTGGTTTTGTGATTGAATTACAGGAATTATTTATATCTTGGACATCAATACCTTACTAGTTATGATTCGCTGATATTGTCTCCCACTTGGGGTATCCTTTTGGCTTTCTTAATAGTGTGTTTGGATGCACAAAGATTTCTAGTTTTTGATAAATTCTATTTTTCTTCTGTTATCTGCACTTTTGGTATCTAATCCTGAGAAACTGTTGCCAAATCCAACATCACGAAGATTTCTCCCTGTATTCCAAGAGCTTTATGGACTTTGCTTGTATATCAGGCCTTTGGTCCACTTCAAGCTAGTTTTCATATGTAGCTATATTGTTATCACATACCTTTCATATATCGTTAAGAGTTCTGGAGGTTTTGAGTTCAGGAGAAATTTTATCTGACTTCCATTTTTAAAAAGCTCCCTCTGACAGCTGTGTTGTGACTAAACCGTTACCAACTGTGCTTTATCCAATCCTTTCACACACCAAAATGTGCATTCCAGGACCACCTCTCAGTTGGAATTGATCTGTTTTCTCTGTTTCACAGCGGTCTAATCAACACTTTTACATGAGTGTGCACATATCTCCATCTCCTAAAACTCATCATACAGGGACAGCAAAGAATTCTATGTTCAGGTTGCTTTTATTATTAGACATCCCTTGACTATATATAAATATTTTTGAGTTCCCACTCTGAACCAGACAACTTCCTAAGTCATAGAAACAGTGTTGAAAACAGCAACCTTATTCTTGGCTCATGTATTCTTATGCAAAAACCCATATAGCAGATATCCAATCATTACCACCAAAAACAATCAGTCATTGAGAAAGATAAACCATTAACATTACTATCTCAGTCCACTGAGATGCCCAAATCAATCTATGCCAGACAATGCAGCTGCTCAATACCATGTCATTAAGAACTATTGCTTATAAACATGGATGCTTTCTCACCCTGTGATCACAGTCAGCAATCATGGCCTACAGATTTATTCAGTCCTGATTTGTTTTAAATCTACAACCTACCATATTTCACTCACTGTTCTGAAAGCTATTGAATGAACCAGTGTTGGACAGTGAATCAAACACTGTCTAAGGTCAAATGATTCCAGTTGGATTCTACAGTGTGGAGGAGTATTTTTCAACCAGTTGTATGTCATAACCACATGGAAGATGGTTTTAGATGCCAATACCTGGATCCTAGTCTCAGAGACTCTAATTTATGTGGTTGGGGATGGAGCCAGGGTACCCTTAAATTTAAAGTTCCCCAAGAATTCTAAAGTGCAGCAGAGTTGAGAGTCAGCACAAGGGAACTTCGCAGGTGTGTTAACTTGCTTATAAACGTATGGAAGCAGCTCTCCTAAAATAATTCTCATTGTTTCTCTTTTCCTTATCAGAAAGTAACATCTATTCATCATAAAGAGCACTGTAAATGCAAAGAAGAAATATAACGTCACCCCCAAATTCCACTTCCTAGAGACTTCCCTTCAATATTTTGGTATATGTTCTTTCTGAGATGTGTGAGCTTGTGATCCTTCTCCCCAAGATGGAATCCAACCTTTCTGATCATTCAGTAATAAACTGAATAGAACTGTCTAGTGTCAGAACTAGCAATTGTTTTGACCATACCCATAGATAATCTCGTCGAATTATCTGTAGAAATGAAGTGGTTTCAGTCAGGCAGGTGTGTTTGCTTGAATGTTGCTTTTAGTTGAAAAGACCATAGTCCTCCTGTACCAGACTTTCCATCACACATCCCTGCCCTTTAGTGGCGGCAGAGTGTTCACACTCGGGGACTTTCCTTAAACTCTACTTTATTACAGTTCTCCAAAGCCTGAAAGCCAGAGATAAGATCTATGAGCATCCCATCACCTGGAGGACATGAATCTGTTTATTCCTCTGTATGCTGCACTCTAAGATCTATGCTTGAAGAATGCCAGACCTTGGGGGTTACATAGAGCATGCTATTTTGGCTCCTTGTAAAGATGCTTTAAAAGACTGCATGTCAGTTGTGAATCAGCAGCCTATATAAAAGGCCATCATAGGAATGGCTCTCAGAAGCTGATTGCCTTATCTGTTGTGGAAGTAGACATACTGTTATGCAAGACATCATTTACTTATTACTTGGTTCTCTTTGAGAATGTCTACAAAAAGTTCAGGAGAGAAGTACAGTTTTTATGTTTTTAATCTCAGGGTTCTCACTACTCTTAATTGTTTCCATCTTTCTTTTGGCTGCTAGGAAACAGTAAAATGGTAGCATCATTATATCTGACCATGGTACGCATTTATCCACTTGCCCCTAAACCTGGCTTTATGGAACCTCTATCCTCAATCTCCCTTCAACTATTAACTTTAACTTTTTAAACCAGATGTACTTTTTAAGTCTTGGTGAGAGAGTAGAAGATAAAAAAGAAAATTAGAGAGTAAGAAAGGGGGTAGAAGGGATGGCTCAGTGGGTAAAAGTGTTTGTTTTCACATGGCTAAGGACCTGAGATCAGATTCCAAAAACCATGTAAAGCTAGACACAGCAGCACATCTGTAATTACATGTTCCTGCAGTGAGGATGGAAGACGGAGGCAGGAGAACTCCCAGGCTAGCTTCCCTGGCATATGCAGTATCAAATAAGAGAGCCTGTTTCAAACAATGTAAACAGTGAGGGCCAATGCCTGAAGTCCTCTGGGCTCCACATACATCCATACACACACACACACACACACACACACACACAGGAAAAAACAAATAGGAAAGTAAGGCAGGGACAACAATATGTGGTTTGTATGTGAAATATCCCTTGGTGGAAGTAGCTGGTGGCAGACCTTTGAAGTGGGACCTAGCCAAAAGAAGTGGGTCATTTGGAGAGGGCCCAGTCCCACTTCTTACCCACTCTCTACTTCCTGACTGCAGACAATAACGTCTGCAGATACCTCGCCCTCCTGCGACAAGCCCCACCCTCTCTGATAGGCACTATCCCCTCAAGCTGTAAGCAAAAGCAGATCCCCTCTCTCTTAAGTTTTTTCTTGTCAGGTATTTGGTCACAGCACCAAGAAGAGTAGCTAATACATATGTAACGTGTTAAAATAAAGAAGGGGAAGGACAGGTGGGAGGGAGATAAAAAGGAGCTAGGCAGAAAGACAATAAAAGGAAGCCTAAAGACAAAAATGTGCCGTCAAATCTCGTACTGCAAAATGTGTTGGGGAGAAACTCATGACTGTGTCTGACTGACCAGTCAGTGAAGGGGCCAAAGACACTAACAGGGCTCACACAGAATCCACATGTGTATGTGGCTGGGGGTTCTCCCCCATGGTTTTAAGGTTCATCATCCCATTTGCTCTTCATAGTAACACTTTTAGGAGGGCACCATCAATATACCCATTTCTCAGATCAAAAACAAAAACAAATATAGAGATGGAGCAACTTTCTGGTTAGTCAGCTTTCTGTCATTGTCAAGGAATGCCTAAGAAAATCAACTTAAAGGAGGAAAGATTTCTTTGGGCTCCTGGTTTCAGTCCATGGTCACCTGACTCTGTTGTTCTGAGTCTGTGTTGAGGCAGAACATCATGGCAGGGAGCACGTGCTAGAGTAAAGGGACACATTCTATAGGGGACAGGAAGCAGAGGGGGACAAAAGAACACTCCAAGTACCCACTCCAAGTACCAACTCCCTTCAAGTTGGTCCCACTTTCTCAATTGTCCAATGAACCCACAAATGGCTGATCCTCTGATGAGGTCAGAGCTGCCATGATCCAATCTCTTCCCAAAGCCCAATGTGAACACTGTGGCATTGAGAACAAAGACTTCCACGCATGAGCCTGGCGGGACATTTCAGCTCTCAACCAAAACTCATGCTCACATCCACGCTGGGAGTGGTAAGGCTGGTTTTCAACCCAGATCTGTTTACTATGGATCTGTAGTTTAAGGTCAATTTGATTCTGTTTAAAAGTGGACTGTTAAAATCTTTTAGAGAAATTAGTACTCCAGAGAGAGAGAGAGAGAGCTCTCCTCCTTTTTGCAGCTCTGAGTGTCCGACTGTGTGATCAGAATGACATTTACCTCCGTCCATCTATATCTACCTCCCAAAGAAATAGAATTACACTGAAAAGGAAAACAAGACTGAGGGAACTGGTATAGACTAGCTGGTCAAAGAGCACACAGAAAGGCAAAAGGGAAGCTTGACAAAGCAGAAGGAAGAACTAGGGATGGGGGAGCAGACAGAAGAGGCTCTCCCAAAGAGCGGAAAACTTGACTGAAGGCCTGGGTAAAACAAAGCCAGTCTTGGCAGGAAGCCTGGAAGAGGCCAAGGAAAGCCACAGTCCCAAGGAGATGCTCAGGAAAAGACAGGTTGGGAGGGGTAAGAAGAAGGTTGCTTCAGCCCTCATCCCCTCTGTCCATCCCTGAGGAAAACAGCCAAAGCAAAGGACAGGCGGCGGGAAGCTGCTTCCTGCCTAGGAGCCTCGGCTCTCCCAGCCAAACACAACTTGATACTTCAGAGACTGAAGACTGAACTAGTTGTTTCTATTTTTAGTGCAGACTTTTATCTCAGTTATGCAGTTGTTCTACAGAATCTTAATTTCCCAATAGCTCTAAGATCCTAGTAAAATTCAATATTTTTTAAAAGTCTCTAAATCCTGGGGGAGCTTTCTACCAATGCACAGATGAAGATAGATTTATGGGCTCTCAGGTGCCACTGAACAGCTGCACCGTGCAGAGTAGGATTCTATTCACCAGAGCTCTGATGCTGGGCACGTCACTTGGCAGTTCCATTAGCTGCAACGTGGAAACTCATCATTTCCCATTGGTAAGGGACAGAATCTCTATTTCAACTGGGTCCTTCTTTTTTCAAATTATCCCAGTCACTACGCAGCTGGTTGTAGAGTCAAAAGATTCCATTCAGGAAAGTACCCGACAGCCCAGCATTCAGACCCTGAATGAAAATAAGGACAATTCATTCTTCCTCTGTTTTATTTTGAAAAAAATTCACATCTGCAGAAAGTTTGCAAGAAGAATGAAAAGAATATCCATAGACCCTTCACCTACAGACCACTGGTTAATATTTGTCATACTTATGCCTTTTGCGTGTGACACACATGTGCCTTCATTCTTTGCCAAACTTTTGAGCTTTTATGAGGTTATTTGCAGGCATCATAACCTTTTATTCTATTTATTTCACAATATTTCCTTAAAACAAAGATTCCTTTGATTACCATGGTATAATTGCCACACCGATGAAAGTTTACAGTTAATGTTTACTATCTAACACACAATATACTCCATGATGACTGCTACATCTGCACTCTGCCCTGACCAGACAGGATCCTTACAGGAAGCTGTCACTGTACTTGACTGGCATGCCCCTTTCGACTCTGCTACTGTCTTCTTCTCCCCAGTCTCTCCTCCTACCAACCCTCTTCAGTTCTCTAATGACGCTCACATTGCTGTAAAACTCCAGATCACTTTGGACTTCACTGGCTGTTTTTACATGACTTTTAAACAACAGAAAAATTATGACATTGGAAGACATGAAATTGTTATCAATTCATCAATCTAGTCAAAATCCTCAATATCATATGCATGTATTCATAAATACATACAGGACATTGTGTTCTTCCCATTACATGTTGTCAAGGACACACGAGGCTCACTGTGCTGTCACTGGCGATAAGTTCAATTCTGCAGTTAAGTATCTATTGGAATTTACCATTAGCTTATTCTTTTAAATTAATAAGAAATCTGTGGAGACTGTACAAGTACCTTCTTCCCCACAGTCTGAATTTTGTATCACTCACTGATGAGACTTACTTGAATCTGTTACTATGGTGATGGTAAAGTGATTTTATGTGTCTATGATTGTATCTACATTATCTAACCAGCATCTTCTATAGAGCTGTATACCTCTACGCTACTTGCAGAAACGTTTTTAGACAGTAGGTACATGATTTTTTATTTATTTTGCTATATAATTCATTCACACCATTATCCCTTGAAACTCCTTCCACATTCAGTATACGTTAAAAAGTTTTACCAAGTTGTTTCTGCCTTTTACCCTTATAATGTATGTTATCTGCCAAGTTTGAATCTACATCTCCTGAAAGACAATTCAAAACTGTTCATTTATAATCCTGAATTCATTTTGTATTTGCCTTATCCTCTTCTAGAAACATCCTCAATAAAAGAATTCACCTATAGTTACTCTATTTTTCAGTTAAGGAGTTTCTTTTCTCTTTCCTGCCATTTTTCAGACAGTCTGCCCAGTATTATCTTGGCTTCAGTCTAAGTAGACACAGATACATAAAATATAAAGTTACCATTCGAGATGGACCAAATGTAAAGAAAATACATAAATTGACTGAAAAACTTAAAGAAGACTTGTAGATTGAGTGACACCTTGGCACTGGTGTCTTGGAGGACAATTAGTAAATTTCAACACTCAATTTTATTCTAATCTAACCTCAAGTAATTACAAAATTTTCACCAAATATTTCAAGTCCAGTAGGGTAACACATATTGCACAGATAGGAAATATTGTACATGTAAGTGTCCCACTGAATTTCTAATCAATAGAAATAAATTTTATTATTTATCCCTTCATAAAATGAAATCCTCTCTCTCTCTCTCTCTCTCTCTCTCTCTCTCTCTCTCTCTCTCTCTCTCTCTCTCTGCAATGTGCATGCATGTGTGTACATGTGCTTGTAGAGACCAGAGGACAACTTCAGGCATCATTCCTCAGGTACCATCCAGCTTTATTCTTCCTTTGAGACAGGGCCTCTCAGTCTCTCATTTGCCTGGAACTCTAGTAGGCTAGGCTGACTGGCTCATGAGTCCCTGGGATCCTCCTGTCTCTGCCTCATCAGCATGGGGGTCACAAGTGCATGCCCACATGCCTGGCCTTTATAAAATGTGGTTCTGGGACTGTAATTCAGATCTACGTGCTTGCAAGGTCATGACCTGAGTGATTTCCCCAGCCTGTGGCTTCACAGTTTTGAAAAGGACCCATTATTTGATGCCTCTGTAAATGCACATCTCTTAGCTGTTTGCTTTTTTTTCTATTCACTTTCCCTGCTAATACAAATTCCTTGTGTGTTTTAGTTTTTTGTTTTGTTTTGCTTTCTATGAGCAATTTATATTTCACAGAAGCTTATTAATGAAGCTTGGATCCTGTTATGAAGATAAAATTTGTTCCCACGTCTACCCCATTGCCTGAGCACCACCAGTCAGTCATAGATCTAATATAAAAACAGAACCATATGTTTTTAACCTGCAGTACTGGAGATCAAACCTAAGGCCTTGTGCTTGATCGGCAAACACTCTTCCACTGAGCTATATCCTCAGCTCTGAAGTTTGAAAATCTTAAATCATTCAATGATATGACATTTTTACTAAAAAGGCAGATATTTATCACCGACATGTATCAGAGCACTTCCTCGATACCAGCTCTGCTGGGAACCAAGGCCATTTCCCTTGCATTACACTGGAGGTAGAGGATGATGAGGTCGAGGTAAGAGTGATGTGTTCATTTCTAGGTTTCCATTATCCTGATGGCTAACTCCTTGGAGTCTCAGTTACAGGATGGGATCTCCCAATAGGCATCCTGTGTCAGTCAAGCCCCATGCTTCGTCCGTGAGCCCAGGAGATTGGTACATGTCTGCCATTTGGCAGAAGCAGTTTTCTTCTCAGACCATTTCCCCTTCCCTAAGATTGGCAAGATAACTCTTTTCTTCTTTTTTTATATGTTTTTATTTTTTGAGAGTTTCATACATAGGAATCATTATTTGCAATTATTTCTAACTCTAAGTCCTCCCATGCCCCCTTCCTGTCCTCATCTTTGTTTTTTTAAATTATTTCTTTAAATTGAATCTTCGTTTATTTCATATAGTACATCTCAATCAATCTTAATCATCTTTATCCCCCCTTCCCAGTTGGCATTCCCCAAATGGCTCCCCAGCTAGAATCCATACATTCTTTCATCTGGGTTAAAGTCTATCGTGTCAAGTTAGGGTTCCCAAGTGATCTCAGTGCACGTTCATCCTCTGAGGTCTAGTCAGCCTACCCAGAGTCCCTCCATTTAGGAAGATTAGCTCATCCTCATCCAACAGTCATCAGTTGCCAATATTTTTTCAGCAATATTGGGGTCGGTTGCACATTTCCCCAATGCCATGCTGGTTTTTTTTCTGCTTGAGCTTCATGGATCTTGAGCATGCCAACACCCTTGTTACAGGTTCATATGAAGTAGGTCCCAGGAGCTTGTAGGATTCTATTTCCATATGGTCACATGCCTCCTCACTGGCTCTTGCAATCTTTCCGCCCCCTCTTCCACACTGGTCCTTGAGCCTTGGGTGAGTCCTGTCCAGGGATCCACACTCTGAAGACTCCCAAACTCCATGCTTTGGCAATTTGTGACTTTTTGTGTTACTATCCCTCTGTTGCATGAGGGAGCTTCATTAATGAGAGTTGAGAGATTCGTTAGTGACCTCTTTACCCCATGTTTTATGTTGCATGAGTCTTGGGTATAGAGGTTGCATTGTAGGTGGGCTGCTTAGGCATGGGCAATTTACAATTTCTGTGTGTGACCAGTTGTGGTACTCTGTAGTAGTCTCTGGTGCAAAAGAAGCTTCTTTGATGGGTGTTTACTTGGATACTTGAATATAAGGATTTGGTACTAGGATCCACAAATGATGGAGAACGTACAGTGTTTGCTTTTCTGAGTCTGTTACTCAACATTATAGTTTCTAATTCCATCTGTTTACCTGAAAATTTCATGATTTTGTCTTTCTTTACCTCTGAGTAGAACTCCACTGTGTAAATGCACCACATCTTCATTATCCACTCGTCAGTTGTGGGACACTTAGGTTGCTTCCATCCCTTAGCTATTGTGAAAAGAGAAACAACAAACATGAATGTACAAGTATCTCTGCAATAGGATGAGTCCTCTGGGTCTATGCCAAGGAATGGTATAACCAGGTCAAATGGTAGATTCTTTTTAGTTTTCTAAGAGTTCTCCACACTGCTTTCCACAGGAGTTGCAAGAGTTTACAATCCCACCAGCAGTGCATGAGCGTTTCTCTTTCCCCACATCCTCTCTAGCATTTGGTATCATTTCTGCTCTTGAGCTTAACCAGTTTGATTGGGGTAAGATGAAATCTTAAAGTGCTTTTAAATTGCATTGACCTAATTATTAACTATGTTGGACACTTTTCAAGATGTTTCCTAGCCATCTTTATTTCTTGTTTTGAGAACTCTCCTCAGATCCTTAGTTAATTTTTTAATTCAGCCACACGTTTTCTTGATTATTTGTTTTTTGAGTTCTTTATATATTCTGGACATTAAACCTCTGTCAGATGTTTAGCTGGTGAAGATTTTCTCCCCCTCTGTGGGTTTTCTCTTCAATTCCTTGGTTGTTTATTTTGCTGGACAGAAGCTTTTTAGTTTAATGAGGTCTCACTTGTTGATTACTGACCTTAACTCCTGCGCAACTGTTGTCTGATTTAGAAAGTCCTTTCCTAAACCTACATCTTATAAGTTACTGCCAATATTTTCTTCCAACAGTTTCAGAATTTCAGGGTTCACATGGAAGTGTTTGATCCATTTGGAGTTCACTTTTGTGCAACATGAAAGATAAGGGTCTAGTTTCATTCTTCTATAGGTAGAGATCCAGTTTTGCCAGCACCATTTGTAAAGATGCTCTCTTTCCTCCAGTGAATATTTTAACGTCTTTGGTCAAGCTGATTTGATCATGGTGAATGGTCTTTTTCATGTGTGCCTGTAGGCAGTTTGTAAGAATTTTGTTGAGAATTTTTCATCTGTGTTCATTAAGGATCTGGGTCTACAGTTTTCTTTGTTGGTTGTGTCTTTACTTGGCTTTGGTATTAGAGTAATACTGGGTTCATAAAAGGAATTTAGAAGTTCTCCCTCTGTTTCTATCCTTTAAGTAGTATTGGATATAGATCTTCTTTGAATGTCTGGTAGAATTCTGCCATGGATCCATCTGAGCCTGGGCTTTTATTAGTCAGGGAGTTTTGTACTGCTGTTTCAATTTCCTTATATGTTATTGGTCTGCTTAAGCTTCCGGTCTCTTCTTGGTTTACCCTTGATGATTCTCTTGATTTTAGATATGCATCCATTTTTTTAAAGATTTTCAAATTTAATGGCATATAGGCTTTAAAAATATTCCCTTATAATGTTCTGGATTTTTTGTTGTCTGTTGTGATTTTCCTCTTTCATCTCTGATTTTGTTGATTTGGAGTTGCTCTTTCTTTCTTTTGCTTAACTAGGCTAAGGGTCTGTCTATCTCGTTTATCTTTTCAAAGAACCAACTCTTGAATTCATTGATTCTTTGTATTGTTTTCTTTGTTTCTATTGCATTAATTTCTTTTCTGATTTTTGTTGTTTCTTCTTGTCTGATTGGTTTGGATTTCATTTGTTGTTGCCTTTCACGTTTCTTGAGTTATAATGTTAAGTCATTTATTTGTGCTCTTTCTGATTTTTTAATGTAGGCAGTTAGAGCTATAAACTTCACTCTTAGGACTGTTTTTAAATTTTCCCAGAGGTTTTGTTGTATTGTATTGATTTTTTTCATTTAATTTCAGGAATACTTTATTTTCTTAATTTCTCTTGTGATCCATTCATCATTCAGGAGTGTGCTATTTAATCTCCATGAGTTCATGAAGTCACTAGAGCTTCTTCTGGTGTTGATTTTAACCTTTATTACATTGTGG
This sequence comes from Eospalax fontanierii, assembly GCA_035773235.1. Taxonomy (NCBI): domain Eukaryota; kingdom Metazoa; phylum Chordata; class Mammalia; order Rodentia; family Spalacidae; genus Eospalax; species Eospalax fontanierii. The sequence goes on from CM069545.1 coordinate 47,720,691, forward strand.
TCAGATAGAATGCATGGAATTATTTCAACTTTTTTGTATCTGTTGTGGTTTGTTTTGTGCCCCAGTATGTGGTCAACTTTGAAGAAAGTTCCATCAGGTCCTGAATAAAATGTGTATTATTTGATGTTTGGTTAGAATATTCAGTAGATGTCTGTTAAGTCCATTTGATGTATGGTATTTTTATTAATTCACAAGTTTCTGTTTATTCTCTGTCCAGTTGACCTGTCTCTAATGGAGACACTGAGGTATTGAAGTCCCCTACTATGAGTGAGTTGGGATTAATCTGTGTCTTAAAGTCCTGTAGTACTGTTTTTATGAAGTTGATTGCACCAGAGCTTGGTGCATATATGTTCATGATTGTAATATCTTCTTGGTTAATTATGCCTAAGAATGAAGAGACCCTCTTTATCTCTTTTGATTAGTTTTAGTTTAAAGTCCATTTTGTCAGATAGAATGGCAACTCCTGCTTGTTTCTTAGTACCATTTGCTTGGAATTGCTTTTCCATTCTTCGACCTCAAGGTAGTACCTGTCCTTGAAGGTGAGAAGGGTTTCTTGCAGACAACAAAAAGATGGATTTTTTTTTTCTTGATCCATTCAACTAGCTTTGTATTTTGACTGGGAAGTTTAGTTCATTGCTATTTAAAGTTATTATTGAAGATGTGTATTGATTCCTATCATTTTAAATTCTGTTTGCATCCTTGGTCTAACTTTGTGGATGCACAGTTATATGTTCATTTATTTTCTTTCTGTTGCCCCTTGGGCACAGTCATTCCTTTCTTCAGCTCTTTGTATTGGTTCAAGTATTCTCTGAAGGGCTGGTTTTCTGGACATGAATGTTTTTCTTCCCTCTTCACCAATAATAGACGTTTTTGCTAGGTACAGTCTTCTGGGTTGGCATCTGTGGTCATTTAGAACTGTGAATACTTTGGTCCAGGCTCTTCTGGCTTTCATAGAGTATATTGAAAAGTCAGCTGTAATTCTGATGGGTTTTCCTTTATATGTGACTTATTTTTCTTTTGCAGCTTTCAGTATTCTATCTTCTGTACACTTCATGTTTTTACTAAGATATGCCATGGGGAGTTTCTTTCCTGGTTCTGTCTATTTGGTGTTCTATGTGCTTCTTGTATTTGTATGGGCATGTCTTTCCTAAATTTGGGGAAATTTTCTTTTACAATCCTGTTGAAGGTCTGGTCATACCATTGTCCTGAGATTCTTCTCCTTCCTCTAGGCCTATGATGTGCAAATTTGGTCTTTTCATGGTGTCCCACATTTCCTGCATATTCCTGTGTTTTTAAAATTTTTTCCATAATCTTTGCTTAAGTGGTCCAGCTTCAACTTTACCTTCCAGTCTGGGTATTCAGTTTTCCATTTCATTCATCCTATTGGTGAAGCTTTCTCCTGTCATTTCAAATTGGCTTATTGAGTTTTTCACTTTCTTATTCATTTCAACCTTAGTTTTCTTCAGTATTTATCTCTTTTTGAATTCACTCAGAAGTTTATCCTTATCTTTTTCTAGTTCTTTGTTTGTGTGTTATTTAAATTCACTGAAAACTTTTATCATGTTTATGATTGTTCTTTTAAACTCTGTGTCCTGAGTTATCTCTATGGGGTTCTCATTGTAGAACTTTTCTGTAGGACTGATAATATTTACTGGGATTATATTATTTGAGTTTTTCATATTATTTTTTTGTTGTTGTGATCTTGGGCATGTGGATTTCTTTCATTGTTTGTGATTCTGATGTGAGACTCAAGCCTTCCTTTGTTCAGTTGAGGTTTGATTCTGTTTGTATAGTTGATGTGACTTGGTTGTTTTCTTATTGGGTATGAAAAGCTGGTTGATCAAGTCTTCAGATTCTCTTTTGGTTTTATAGTGGAAGGAGCAGGTGACTCTTGTCCAGCTGCTCATGAGTTCCTTTGGAGGCACAGGTCAGTGGAGATCAGATGCTCTCAGGCTCTCTTCTGGGAACCTCTAGTCAACACAGTTTAAGAAGATTGCTATGTAGAAGCTGAATTCAGGCGATCTGTAAAGTTCTGGGCCCCTACTAAAGGGCAGAGAAGCCTGATCCTGCAGCAGTGGAAAGGCTGCAGATGGTACCAATGTAGGGGGAAGGGCACCGTGTGATCTGGAGAGCTCACAGCCAGGCAGAGGTAAAACGTAGTCCAGAGAGTTGGGGGTGTGTCTGTGTCCAAAGCTAATAGAGCAGGATGTGGGGTGAGGAAGTTTGGAGTTGCTGCGGCAGTAGAGGAGCGGAGACACAGTGGGCAGGATCAGATTTATTTGGGAAGAAGGCTGATCTCCCTTGAACCCAAGGCAAGTTGAGGTTGGGGACTGCCGGGGTAGAAGATTTGTCTCAGGAATGCAAAGGCAAGTTGCAGGTAGGGACATCCTGTAAAGGTTCAAACAAACTAGACTGAAAAAATTAAGTTGGTCTGAGTGCAGGAGATCAGGATGCAGTAGATGGGTCTGGGCTAAGAGGGAAGTCCAGAGATCTGGGGTGCTGAGAGCAAAAGCAGGCCTGTGCCCAAGGCTAGAAGAACAGAATGTGGGTTGGGGGAGAATGGAATTGCTCAGGTGGGAGGGGATGGAGACTCTGTGCGCAGGATCAGACCAGGGAAGAGGGTTGGTCACAGGAATGGTCTGATAATTCTTTACTTTTAATCTCCTTAGAAAATACTTCTCTATACATTATTATCAAGATTTAATACTTGCTTTTAATAAGAGCATTCAAACATCTAATCCGTTGAGAAACTGAACTCTAAATCCATTGTATCCTATTAAAAATAAGTAATTAAATTCATAGTAACTGCAGAAACTTCTCAGTTACCATGTGATCATTCTATTTAAAAGCTAAAAAGTGCTAGCTTAAAATGTTTCAACCCATAAATATACCAAGTTATTTATTACTAATAAGATATTTTAAAAAATGTTTGCTTGCCATGTGTCATTCGAGTCAAAAGATGACAGAGAGCAAATTATATTTGTTTAATTCTAGATAAATTAGGTATGCTTCAGCTGATTCTATTTCCAAATAATTCTTTCTTTACAAACAGCTTTGTGAAAATGGTCAGTATTATCCCTTTTTCACAGACCAGCAAATATTACTCGTTGATTCAAATGGTAAATGATCAGTTCAGTGTGCAGATGGTTGAACTGTGATTTATCTCTCCTGACACAGCTTTTGAGTGAAATTCAATTATTTTTAAAACTCTGGAAAAAGGTTGGACAGAAATTCAAGAAGCAAGAAAATCTAATGTACAGGCAGGAAAGCAGGACTAGGAAATAAATCCTATGACTAAAGGGATTGTTCAACAATTATTTCTTATACACCTGCTTTGGAGAGACACTAACATTGTGCACACAAAGACAGAGTTCCTGCCTCAAGGAACTTAGCGTCCTAGGCACTCTAAGACTTGGAGGTGGCCAGTAAGAACAATAGCTTTCCTTTCCCACCATTTTCTTCCCATTCATCTCTGTAGTTGTCCTTGATCATCCAACCTAGGGAATAGAACAGACACTAGGATTCCCCATCGCCCCAGCCCATGTCTTGCTTGACCAAGGTCCCAGCTAAATCTTATTTCCTCATTAACCTCCCTAGAAGCCCCTTCCCACTCCTTAGTCCAGAGTTTACGTGATAGAATCCATGCTGAGGCTGTGTCTAAAAATGTAGATGAGTGTTTCTGTGGATGCTTTCATATGTCCTTCTAATAGGATAAGCCCATCCCCTAATGGGTTGCAGTGGCTGATATCAGAGAGAAGACTAAAGCAAGTTAGATTGCTCATAAGTACATAGGACATATCCTGAGAACTTCAGAAAGTTCCTGGAAGTCAGGCACGGTGACACATCACAATAATAACAGCACATGAGAGGTTGAGGCAAGAGAAGTACATGTCAAGCTCAGCCTGGGCTGTATAGTGAAACCCTCTCTAGATAGGTGGACGGATGGGTAGATGAATGGATGGATGGATGGACAAGCAGATAGATGATAGACACATGCAACTGAGAAAGCCTAGATAGAAAACTGAGGCCCTGATCAATGAGTGAAGTAACAAATCAGCCAAGAGTAGGCGTTAAGTTTGATACAACTTCATCTTATTAAAGTAACTGAGAACCAGAGACATTCAGGACACATTGTTTGACTTTTTTCTTCACCAAATAAGTCCAGAAGAGCGAAAAGGATTGGAAAGGACTATAATAAATTCTGAGTCAGAGCCTTTTCCTCCCTAATTCTCTTTTCAGAGGAGATGGGATTCGCTTCAGCGTTGGGTGTACATTGGCAAAGTTGTGAGACTGGATGGGCTCTGCCCCACAGTGGGTATGTGAGGAGAGGATATGGTTGGAAGTAAAAACGTATTCTGGTTTTAGATTAAGTTTAGATAAACAAACAAAGATAGAAGCACTGACTAGGATCAAGAAAGGTACCTGAGACACCAGTCGGAACCCTGGGCTCCCCAACCCTTCTCACACTCAGCAGCAACTTGTCCCACCACCACCCCGTACAGCCCCATTCCCACTCCTAGCCCACCCACCAGTACCATCTCACTCTTCACTGTAGCCCGACAATCAGTTTACAAATTCTAGGATCCTGGTTCTCAGCCTTAGCTGTACATTAGAACTACCTAGGGAGTGCTTTAAAACCTCAATGCCCAGGCCAATTAAATCAAAAGCAAAACATAAGCATTGGTAGACATTAAAGCTCTCCTGGCGATTCCAGTGTGTAGCCGAAGTTAAGAAACACAACCCTAGGAGTGCACATCATTAATAATAAGTTGAATACTGCTTAGCTTTCCTTCGAAAGCAGGGTCATAAAGGAAAACAGGTCGGCTAGAGGCAGTGAGGTAGGGTGGATCACAGGAAACAGCATTTCACATAAGAATGATGGCACCGTGCGAGAGAGAGAGAGAGAGAGAGAGAGAGAGAGGAGAAAACTCACTCGATTTAGAGCAAAAACACTGAGACCATAAAAGGGAAATGCCCAAAACTGATGAAAAATTCACAGAAACAGATCCAAAAGTAAACACAAGTGGAAAAATACTTTTTTGCTAAAAAAAACTTTTGTTTTTTTGTAATAAATGAAAAGCAATCTTGAGATTGCACTTTATAACCATCAAAGTAAGAGGAGAAAGTTTAAATGACACTTTATTTTGATAAGATGCAATGAAACCAAGATGTTCACAGATTCTGATGGCTCTGTAGGCCACTTACAAAACATCCCCATGGACAGCAAACACAGCAGGAAGCTCGGAAGCTACGTGGACCCACGGATGACTAGAGGATTATCTCCAGCCAGTATTTAAACCGAATAAAACTACACTTGAAATAATCTCTGCAATGAATTCTAACCAGAAAAAGAAAAAGGACACAACCTAAATTTCCAACATCAGAGTAATGCTTTAATAATTCATGGTAACCAGTACCACTGAACATTGTGCAGTCATTAATCTGACAACCAGGACGGCTGTGTAGGAAAGGAGGTCCCTCCTGGGGCCTCTCTGGAGGCTCAGCACAGCCAGACCCTCCATAGCAAACTGTCTAAGGGCAGATGTAGAAGCCATAATCTGACCTGATTCCCACCTCCCCAGAGACCTCCTGCAGCGACTCCCTTCAGTCTCACTTCTCCATTCCGAACCTACTGGGAGTTGGGACTACTGTCACCTGAGCTTTAACAGTCTGGCCCTGAAAAAGTCCTCCTGTCACTGAACCTCCCGGCCTCCTACCTCCCAGGGTGGCCTCAGGGCCTTCTGGTGAGTGTCACCTGTAAAGCCCCTGAATCTGCTTTTCACCTACATCATCACTCAGTGGATGGTTAGAAGGCATTTTGGAATTGTAAAATGCTGGTTGTCAGAATGACTGGGCTCTGCTTCCTCCAAGTGGATAGAATTTTCTGGAATGAGCAGTAATACTGCAAGAATTGCCTTGTATCTCGCCAGATTGTCAGGTGATATAGAAAACTGTTTATAATTATCGGAACCTAGAATTTAGTTGTGTTCTACAAATACACCAAAAGTATTTTCAACAGATTTAAAACACATTGAACTTTCCAGAAATAAAGTTTCTGTATAAATTTAGCTAGCCTTTGCTCCATTAACATTTTTTGTCACTAGAAGGCCACTGTGCTATCTCCTGCACCACAGAGCCACCTAGCATCTTAAGGGTTGTACCTCATTTTGGGAAATTATATTCTAGAAAACAAAAGCACAGATTGCCTATGGAGCTGCCACATCCGGTTCCTCAGGAGGTCCAAACCGAAAAAACAAACAACCATCAAAACCCCCAAAACTTCATTAAGCCTTTTAGTGTAGTCATAACCTAACTTCTTTTTATGATCTAACATTTTTACATGTTAAAGTACAATTACCTTATTTTGAGGTACTTGCCTTCTATTTTTGCACCATGACATGCCTAGGTGTTAGGTCACAGACCTGGAATTGACCTTCTCTTTCCTACAAATCTGGCCAACACCCTGACCCCACCCACCCCCAACCCAGCTCACTCTCTGGACACAGAGTTGGGAAGAAAGCATGCTGTGCTGGGGCCGCTCAGCACCCTCCCTGCAAGACAAGTTTATGGGCCTACCCACTGTCTGTCTTTGCCCCTTGGCATGTAGGCCAGGCTAGATAATATGGGATGAAGCTTGCCGACATCCCTAAAACTCCCTTTGTTCTCCAGATTTGAAGGGAAGACTCTCTTCAGGGTCTCATTATGGCTGCCTAAGGGTCATAATGGTATATCTCTCCTAAAGAGCACCTCTTCCGACCTGAAAGCCTGCTCTGTCCCTTTAGGACCCCATCTCCTAATGAAAGATGAAGGATAATCTTATGTCGGCTCCTTTCCACAAGCCTCCCCTCTTTTAAGTTACAGTCCTAAGAAGTTATAGAATCTTGCTAAAAAATGGGAGCTCTGGGACTAACAAAAAATGAGCGGCAAGCTTTCCTTGTAGCTCTTGCAAGCAGAGGCTGATTTCTCTCACACAACTGTCACTCGAGGCCTCCAGCTGGCATGTCTCCATTGTGGCATATAAAACCAAAATAAAATAAGTCCCAGGTCCTTCTGAAGACCATAGCATTAGAACACAGCCACCCTGACCTTTCCATGACGCTCTCAGCCCCTGACTTCTGGGTCACACCTCTTCCTTCACTGGTGTTTAGTACCTGGGTCGCACCTCTTCCTTCACTGGTGTTTAGTACCTGGCCTCCATTCTTCGTTCTTGTCTGTCAGTATTTGTGCTCATCTGGAAACTGCAAGGTCTATAGGGCCTACCATTCATCACCCTGGCTTTGCAATTCTTTGATTGCCTCAGTTCCAAAGATAATGACTTCACCTTTGTCTTCCTCTTCCTCTTCTTCTTCCTCCTCCTCCCCTTCTTCCTCATGTGCATAAAACAAAAATAAAATAGTTTTTTGTAACAACAAGAGGTCCTGACTGGAAAGATGGTTTAGTAGTTAAGGGTACTGACTGCTCTTACAGAGGACTCAAGTTCAATTCTCAGCACCCACACGGCAGCTAAAAAACATCCATAACTCTAGTTTCAGCGGACTGATGCTGTGTTTTGACTTCTGTGGGCATTGCACCACACAGATGCACTTATATACATACAGGCAATACACTAGAATAAAATTTTAAACTGAAAAATAAGACAGATCATTCCTGTACTCGCAGAACATACATTCTATTGGAGGTAAAAAATATGTGGTATAATGAAAAAAAATAAAAGAAGGGCTTGGGAGATGGCTCAGTACGTAAAGGTGTTCGCCATCAAGCCTGACAATCTGAGTTCGATCCTCAGGACCTACATGGTAGGAGGAGAAAAATTCTCAAAAGTTGCCCTTTGAGCTCCGCACATACATCATGGCATGTGTACATGCACACACACCATAAATAAGTAAATAAAATTTAAAAGGTTTTTAAAAAGAAACAGAGCAGAAAACCGTGGTGAAGCCTGATCTCTTGCGTTGAGGGAATCAGAGGAGGCGTTTCTGAGAATCAGCGTCAGCAGTGGGAGCCGGAGCCATCTCATACAGCACTTGTCACACACTCAGGTTTACCTTTTGTCAGATAGTGCATGCATTCATGAAACAAATTTTCTGAAAAAGTGTCCTAGCTAGAGACATTTAATTCAGTAAAAAACAATAATAATAATCACACCAAGAACAGAAAATAAAGGCGACAGAAGCAGGAAACTTGGGGACTCACACCTGTCCTCACTAGCTATGCGTCCACCTAGGGCAGAGAAATATGATCATAAAAAGACCACCTGAAGAGTGCTGGGCCTGGAGAGATCTGCACACAGGTGACTCTGTAAGTGAGACAGGGTTTACCAAGTGTCTTCATGAAGGCCACTGTCTGGCCAATGGGAGGAGAAACCCTTCAGAACTGCGTTTCTGTGCGGTACACACTAAGATCCATGGAAGCGCCAGAGCAAAAAAGAAGCTTTATACACTGCTGTGAACAGAAGTTCCTGGAAAAACAGCGCCGTACACTCGGGCTTCTTTCTGTAAGGCTGATTACCTGATCAGAATTTCAATGACTGTGGAGAACTCGGAATAGTACAAGTCCAGAGCCTGACTGTCTTACATCACCTTTAGTCTTCTTCACAGCTATTCGCTGGTTTTCCTTGGGACCTTTAGGTAAATCTTTGGAAACCTCTGAACAGACACTTAGCTCCCATCAACAAAAAGACTAAGAATGCCATCAAATGGCATCTGAGTTTAACCATCCTACCTCATGTTTCCACCAATGGATTTGAAAAGTGCCTTAATTTATGACTTTCTTTTACTATAAAAACTTCATCAAACTATGTTGGAACATGGAATTTATGGTGATCTGTGTTCTTAGGCCATGGTTGTGCTGGAGATAGTAACGTGGTGGTGCCTGAATAAAGACAGCCTGACTCTTGGAGTTGTTTAACTAACACGAGCCCTATCTGTTCTCAGAACTTGTTCCTTCTGATTTCTCTCAGAACTGTTCTTCCTATCAAGGCCAAACTCTTTCTTTATATAAGCAGTACATTCAGCATGACATGGGAAAGAAACGAGGAACCTTGTCTTATGAGGGGGAAAAAGTTTCCTTTTCTAACCCCTACTTATCCAAGACACAGACAAAACCACAAACAGATGTCATCGATATAATCCCACCTATTGTCTTCAACATTTCTGTTGAAGGAGTAAGTTTGCTTTCAACAGTACTAGACCAGGGGCAAGGAAGGGTCATGTGGGAGAAATACGGAACAGAGTCCAAGATTAAAGCTATGTGTTCGGCTTAGTCTGTAAAAGTTGATTGCAAGAGGAGCCCCATCCTAGCAAGATTGTTTACATCATTTTCCTAAAGACTGCCTGGATTTAAATAGATGATTACAAATTAGGAAGGCAGATTGAATGGATAATGTTAAATAATCTCAGAACATAAGATTAACTCTGGTTACAAAGTTAGGTAAAATTCCCATTTGTAACAGAAGGCATTTCCAGAAAAGTGATTCCCATACAACGTCACTCATATTTGGCTCCAGAATAAACTATCTCTCAGCCCCCTCCCCAACCCTTCTTGAGGTGAGAATTGTGTTTTTATGTTGATGCTGGGAATTTGACTCCACCAGCAAAGAAGCCAAGACAGGCAGGCTGTAACTCAAATTAATTCTGTAAATATGTCTTCAGGGACTGTAGTAGACCAAGGACAGTGCAGGTGCCGGAAGTAGAATCATACTTTCTTCCCACACACTTCACCATCCGTCCACTGCCTTAGGAACAGGGAGAGATGCAAGATCCTTCTGAACAGCAGTGTAGATTCTCACACACCCCTCCTTTTCCTGTTCTTCGGCCAAAAAACGTAGAAGGAAGCCACCACCACCTTTTCTAGCTCCAAGTGTGTAAAATAATCTCTGAACTGGTTTCCTTTACAACTAAGTCTTTCTAAGCTACTACACCAGAAAGACAGATTTCATAATCACCGTTTTTAAATCCTAAGTGGCTCTCTCTTTTTCTCCAAATATATACTGTTATTATTCTCAAGTAGATGCACTGGAGCAAGAGACAGAAGAGGAGCTGGCAGAGCCCCCAGGGCTGATGAAAATGTTGACTCAGTGGGTCAGGGGAACATATCCCCAGAGAGACATCTAGAGCACACAGAGAAATTAGAGTTGAGCCAGGTATCAGAAGTCCCCTTCAGCCTTGTAAATGGTTAAGGGAAGCCTGTGATCAACAGAGCACAGGGCTGCTGAGAGGTCAGAGTCACCAGAGAACAAGACAACCCAAGTCAGCCGTGAAGAATACATTGTTTTCTTTCTCAGGGAACAAAGTACGCCAGGGCCAAGGCCAGACGGAGCTTATCCAGAATCCAGCAAAGACTGCAGGAAATACTTGTATGCATGTGCAGCCGGGAAATGGTAAAGGGGAAATTAGCTTATATGGTCCGTACACAGTAATTAAATCTCCTCTGCAAGGATTAAGAAAGTGTTTGGAATTCATATTTTACAGCCAAAAGAACGGATGTTAGAAGAGATAAATTGTTGAAGCACTGTAAGTAGATAAACAGGAAAAAAAAAATCCGAAATATTTTATTTTCTTGGTCAATCCATCAGAGAAAGCAGCTTTTATCTTAAAAGATGATTATCTAGCTGCTTTAAGGCCTAGAGAATGATCTGAAAAATGGCAAAAGGCCTAATCTCTGGGCTCTCTTGGGAAAGGGGTAGGAGAGATAAGTTTCTCCTGTCAATGGAATACCAACATTGACTTTCCGCTAAGAATCCAACCAATTTATTATTTCTTTCCCTGTGAAGAAATGCTATAAATGGACACGCTAAGCTCTAAAGAAACTGGTTAGGAGGGAAGGAGAAAATCAAAAGTCAAGTGTGGAAAGACAGGCCAATAGGATCAGTTTGCAAGGATTTCTATCCAAATCTGTCTGTGTGTGAGGCTGGGCTGCCAGCCCGCCTCACATCATTTAGGCACTCCTCGGGGCTGGCAGGCTGAGCCACCACTTCCTTGAACTGGGCACCACAGCAATCTGGAGTTCCTGCCCTTGTACTGAAGAAGATCCCTCCAAAGAGCTAGCTGCACCCTTCCTTGTCTTCTGGAGAATGTCCAGCTCCTGTTTCTCTTCTTTCTTCTCAGGGCCAGCTACACGGGCTCTGCGCCCTGTCCTTGGCCTCGCCCTCTTCCTTTGCCCCACTGACTCGACCCAGGAGACTGTGTTTCATTGTGTCTAACTCATTTGGTTATACTTTCTGCACCAAAAATACTATCTCACAGAAGAGATGATAATCATGGCATCTACAGAAACATCTGGAAGAAGGTTTGTAGAGTTTCACTTTGTTCCTTTTGACAAAGAAGCAAGATGAAGGGGTGCGTAGTAAACGGGACAACTTTCCCGTTTGTTCTCTCATGACTTCTCTTTTCTCCCAGCCCTAGCCAAGGGCAGCAAAGAGAAAGAGTGCTTGCAAGGGTGTCCTGCTCTCCTCTGACAGGGGAACTGTCCGGATGCAGGGTGACACTCCACTGCAAAGTGGGAGTCCGGGCCCAGGCTGGTTCCCAGGGTCTGGATGGTGCCTGTGGCTCGCTCCTCTTCTTACTCCGTGTCAATCAGTTCCTTCTCTGCCAAGGCAGCTGTCTGCACCTGGACATTTCTGTCTTTCTGCTCCCTCATTCTGCCTGGCCAGGGGCCAGTTTGGCAGGGTCTCTACTGGGGTCTGTATACTACTGTGGGCAGCCAGCTGGAGTCAGGTGGGGGTGGGGACAACTCTGGGCATCTCTTCAAGCTCACTGCTGTTTAATGCCATGCTCTGGCCTCACCTAGCTTTTTCTCCAGTCTAAACAAATCTCCTGACTTCCAGAGGGCTTCAGAGTGTGTGCCGTAATCAGACCACCTACAAAGAATTTCTGTTCACAGATTGAGGATAATAGGTGGGCATATCTGTAGACCAATCACCTCTAAACATGGTCTTAAGACAATTTATAAGTCAACAAAAATAGTAGCTATTTTCCCAATAATCTTCAAATTATGCAAAATTCTAAAACTTCCCAAAGTTTATAAAAATCCTTCAAAGGTCTTCACAAAGCCATATACCCCACGTACCAGAATTATGATGGAAGTTCACGTTGTAACAGACGAACCACCCAAGTCCACATGTCCTTATATTAAAGCTCTGTGGCTCATAAGCAACAGAAAACAAATCCACTAGTTCATACAATTCATATCTTCGTTATGCGTGCAGCTGTAGAACAAGGTGATGAATATAAGAAAGGAAGCTGGTACTGAGGTGCTTGGCTGAAGAAGCTGTCCTTCCCAAATGCATTCACTCGATGCCTGTTAGGGTTTGAATCTGAAATGTCCTCCACGGGCTTATGTTTTGAAAACTTGGTCCCCAGCTGGTCACTCTATTTTGGGAAGTCCAAAAGCTGTGGGAACTGGGTCACGGGTAGTGAGTCCTTGAGGGTTCCATTATCCCCCAATTACTTCCTGTTGCCTTCTCTGAATCCTCTCCACCAGCTTCTCTCTGCTCACCCTCCCAGCCTTGATGGGCAGGAACTTCTGAAGTCATGAGCCCAATTAAGCTCTTCCTCTCTTGCTGGTCTGTGTCAAGTGTTGGGGCCACCATGAAGCAAAAGTAACTAATACAATGCAACAAATACTTACCACAAATGTAGTAGTTTAAAACACTGAAAGTTTATTAGCTCAGTTACAGAGGCCAACATTCTGGAATGTTCCAACTCAGTTCTCCACCCTGATTTTCCTAAGGTCAAAATAAGGTATCTCTGGGCTCTTATCTGAAAGCTCTGGAAAAGATCCCTTTCCAAATGCATTCAGATTTTTTGGCTGAATCTGTTTTCTTGTCCATTTATGTCTGAGGTCCTGCTCCCTCTCTGGCTGTCAGCAGCGTCCTCTATCTTCTCCCAGAAGCCACTGCAGTTTCTTCTCAGGTACCTTCCATCTTCAAGTCAGCAATAGTTTGTGAAATTCTGCTCATGCTCAAGACCTCCTTGACTGCTCCAGATCTCTTTGGAGCATAAATGATTCCATCAGACTCCATATTTCAAAGCAACTATGCCACATAACGTAGCAACCACAGGAGTTATAAGCTCATTTCATCACATTACAGGTAAGGGAAGAGGAAGAGGAATTCTGCCTGCCACACTGTAAGTCAGCTCAAGGGATGTTTAATCTCTGTACGTGTCACATGACCAGGTCTTGGGATAGAACAGGCGAGATGTCCACCCCTAATTGTTCAGCTATGACGAAGGGACAGATTTACATAAAATAGGGTTTAGTACCTGACATCAGCATCGGAGCATCAGCTGCTCTTCTGAGAAAGGAAAGGGAGACAGTAAAAATCCCAGAGGAATTTCAAGGAGGAAGTTACCGAGGAGAGGCGAGGTGAGAGCCTGATTCCCAGAGCTCGTAAACAAGCCTGGCAAATAACGCTGAGGCAGGAAGGACAGAAGTGGGGTCAAACACTGGCATTTTGACTTTGTGTTTCTATCTGCATTAAAAAATGTAGACACTGTCATGAAATGGAGCTGTGACACTGGTAGTTAACATGAACACCTCACTTCTGAGCTCCTGTGTTTCCCTGTGAGAAGTGAAAGAAGTGTTTGCTCTCTGGACCATTCCCCAAGGCACAAGGTTTCTCACATCGCCAACCCCCAAGCTGACCAGTAGAGCACATCCCAGAAGCGAGCAGAAAGCCTATGAGCTTCCTGTTCCCAGTTACCCACCAGAGCCAGACAGTAAGACCCTGTTACTGAAGATACTACACAAATGAGCTGTGGAACAAACGAGAGCTCAATCTGGTGCTGACTTCAGAGCTGCGTCTTTACTGGCTAGCATTCATAGTGCTGGAGGGAACTATGCAAACTACCAGAAGGAAAAAATAATCACCAACCTTACCCAGCTGAGAATCCCGTGAACTACAACAATTGTCCTGGCAAGACACGCCCACCAGTGTGATCGTGACACAAATATGGGAGTACCCAACCACTCTTTAATTGAATTTAAAGTCTGCTTCCTAGGCTGGAGCCCATAACTGATACTGATATCAGGCTTAGGAATTTGAGGCCACACAGGTCACAGAACATAAGAGACAGCCTAATACTAGTTTTCTACTAAATAGTTATCATATTAAACTGACTCAATGACTTATTGTTATTCCCATAGATTAATGCATCTCATCACTCTCATGAGAGAGGTTTCCCCTATGCAACAGATGATGTTTAACACAGAAACCCACAACTGGCCAATGTACAAAGACTAAAGACTACAGAGTGCTTATCCCTGAATAGGACACCTAGATCAAATTTCTGCCTCCCAAGGCTCGGGGATCATTTCAGAAGAGGGGACACAGAGACTGTAAGAGTCAGAGGGGTAGATGACCACAAGGAAACAGAGTTCTTCAGACACTGGTCAGTTACTCATATGAACTCACAGCAACGATGACAGCATACACAAGTCCCAGGAAAAATCAAATCAGAAAAACTTCCACTATGGACATGCGGAAGTGGGTAAGAAGCTTCAGCCTCACCTAAGGAAACTGGGTCAACAGATAGCTGCTGGGAAGGGCGGGGGAAATGTCTTTCCAGCATGGGAGCTTTGGTAGGTTAACCAGGCTCCAAAAGATGGACCCACACTGAAGGACATTTGGAGACACATTTTAGACCTCTATAGGCCTTATTATATATCACTGAGTACATTAAATTGGGCAGGGGCAATAAAGGGAAATGTGGGTAGGGAAGGAGGAGGTCTGGATAGCATCAAAGTATATTGTATGCAAGTCACAAAAATTCAGTAAAATATTAATAGAAAAAAAACTGTGGGTTTATTCCAGTCTTTTCACAACCAGATTGCTGCTCTCACGGAAACCAAGATTTGAGGCCACATCTCTCTGATTTTTAGCTTCCCCAGAAGAGAAGCTCTAGCTTCTCCTTGAAGGATTTCAATAAGGCTCCTGGAGATAAGCACTTAGTCATCATTTGGTAGTTTGTCTGTGGTAATGATGACGGATGACGCCCCACTTCTGTGTAGAGGCACTTCATGCGTTTCAAAGTAGGAAGGCGTCATTGAATTCCAGGCCTTGTTAGGTTCGTTGGAAGGGAATTTGTGCAGTTGGGTGTATTTACCCAATTTCGCCAGGAAAATCAGAGAGAGAGCGAGAGAAGCAATGAGAACTTGAGATGCTGTGGAAGGAGAGAGAATCAAAACTCATGATCCTGGAGCAGATCTTTATTAAAACAACACAGTGCTCTCCAGAAGTAACACAACGCACTCCAAGATTCGCTCTTTTTCCCTTTTACGCTACAACTTGACCGTACGATGGAGTCAGAGGACCTGCAGCTCCCAGCCCGTAGAGACGGCTTTCCGCCTGCTCCAGCACCGTCACCACGACTCTGTTCTTTCCACGGACGGTTTCCCTGGCACCGCACCCAGCGCGTGTCCCTCCTTCCTATACTGTTGCCCTTCCTGGCTTCAAAATTCTCCCGAAAGGGTTCACGCGCCTCCCACTTCCCTCTGCATCGCTGTTCTTTATCATTCTCAGCTCCCGAGTCATCACCTGAGTGTCAGTCACAGGTTACCCAGTGAGAAAAACATGTGCCATCTTCCCTTTGGTAGGACAGACATAGAACAGTTCTACTGGCTATGAGCTTGCCTCGCCCTGTGAGATAACCAGAGGGGTAGTTAAAAAGCTTTACCAATTCTAGGTGAGTATTTTGATTTGTGTTGTTTTTTTTCAGTTAGAGAGACAAAAAATTGTCTTATGTCACTAGCTTATAGTAATATTCCATGGCGGTCCTGAAACAGAGCCTGGGCAAGTTACCACTTACAGAAGTCAGAGCTCTATTATACAATCCAATTTGCTAAGCATCCCTTGGACAGTAGGAAAGTATGCACTTACCATTTACTGTGTAATGGTTTCTGTATGACTTACAGGTTGTTATATTCAAATCCTCTAAATTCTGGTTTTTAAAATATGCTTTTGTCTATTAAAGAACTTTTTGTAATGTTTGAATTGTGGCAAAATACACACAACATAAAATGTACCACCTTAGCCACTTTTAAGCTTATAGTCCAGTGTTCACTTGCTGTAACCATTACCACCATCTATCCACAAGCGATCTGTCAGTCTTGAAAAGTTGAAACTTTATATATATGCTATAGTTCCTTATCCCTCTTCCTCTCAGTCGCTGGCAACCACCATTCTGCTTTCTGTCCAGTGAACCTAAATACTGTAGGTAACCTCATTTCAGTCAGTGGAATTATCCAATGTCTATCTTTTTGTGACTAGCTTATTTCATTTAGTGTAATGTGTTCAAGGTTATTCATGTTGTACCACATGGCAGAACTCCCTTCCTTGTTACAGGCAAATAGTATTTCAGTGTCCGTCTTTCTTGATTTATTCATTCACCAACTGACATCGATTACTCTCATCTCTGGGCTACTGTGAATATTGCTACTATGATGTAAATGTAGAAATAGCTAATTCAAGTTCCTTCTTTTATTCCTTATGATGCATGCCCAGTAGAGAGTTGATGGGTCAGATAGAAATTCTCTTTTAAGCTTTGTGGAGTATTGCCACAGCCTACCACAGAGGCTGCACCTTTTTTTACATTTCCACCAACAGCGCACAATGGTTGTGGTTTTTTTCACATTTTGCCAACAGTCACTATATTCTGAAGAGTATACAGTCATGCCAGTGAGTGTAAGGTGGTCCTTCACCGCAATGATGTGTCAAAGACCTTTTGAGACATATATTAAAATATCCGCTATAATCGTATTTTCATTTTTTGTAGTCTAGTAAATAATTGTGCTTTATTACTTGATACTAATTTTATACATAAATTAATAATTATTATTAATCTATACATTGTTTTTTCCATCTTAGTGAATAACAAACAATTCTCATTGCCTGGCAAGTTGGTTTTTAAGTTTCAGAGTTGAGGACAGCTGTTTCTGCTTCATTCCTGGGCTTTGGGGCCTCTCTCTCTGTCACTCACTCTCTGCGTCAGAGGGACTAGTATTAGCTCACCACTCATGAAAGACTGCTACGCACTTGACTCCTGTATTCTGAAGGAAACTGACTGATTACAGCTGAGCTATTAGGGTGCCTGACTCCACAGTGAGTATGTGAGCACAGTCAGACTGTGGGTTAGGCCCTCAAAATGCAGCTGTGAGCAAGACAGTTACAGTTCCAATTTTCATGGATATTCCATGAGAAAACTCAGTAAGTAAATGGAACTATGGGAAGTTCTTCAGAGTGCTAAGTAACAGTACAGAAACAATAATCTGACCTTTCTCTGGATCCAGGAAACATCCCTAAGAAAAATATACTTAACTGAGACTGGAGAGGATCAGTCGCCCGTCAGCCATTGAAGAACTTCATGGCTAAGGCACAGACTGGAGCGAAGCCACTGCCACTCAAACCCTGCGCTGCCCCCTCAGTGTGAGGGTGACTGGTTATAAAATGAACGTTTGTGCCCCTACCTTCTGCCTAACTCATATATTGATATCTTTTAGTTTTTTAATTTTTTCAATGTACATTTTTATTGAATTTTTGTGGATTTCATAAGTAGGTCTTAATCATATTTAGACTCTGCAATCTGCAATCTCCATAGCCCACCCACAGGATTTCATGCATTTTGTCATAAATGTTAAGGCCTATAACCAGGTAATTTGTTTATTTTTCTTTTATCTCTACGAGTATGTTGCCTACATGTATGTAAGTGCACTGGTGTCATACAATGCCCGCGGAGGTCAGATGCCAGACCCCTTGGAACTGGAGTTGCAGATGGTTGTTAGCTGCCATATGGGTGCTAGGAATCAAACCTGGGTCCTCTGCAAGAGAAACCATGATGAGCCATCTTTCCAGCCCCGTATATTGAAATCTTAACTCCCAATACGGTGGTATTAGGAAGTGAAACTTTTGGGTGTAATTTAATTGTGAGAGTGGAGTTCGTGTGAGTGGAATTAGTGCTCTTATAAGAAGAAGCATTAAAGAAATGATGTCCCATCCCACCTTGAGATGGTAGAAAGGAAATCTGGCCATCTACAAACCAGGAAGTAGCTCGTCAGACATTGTATCTGCTGGCCTCTTAATCTTAGACTTCTTAGCCTCCAGACCTGTGAAAAATGAGTTATATAAGCCAGTCCATCTAAAATTTGTCACAGCAGCCAGAACCAAAACAAGGACTTTAGGTGAGTTTTTTTTTTTTTTTTTTTTTTACTTCTCTCAAAATAAAACTTGGAAGTTGATTTATAAATATTGTGGGATTCTGGCATACAGTATATATTCAGTAGGTATTTATTATTCATTGAATAAATGTGCCAAATACTGTGTTGAAAATTTGATGATAAAACAGACGTGGTCATTGTCTTCTGGTACTAGAATCATTTGAGTGTACCTTAGCAGGAACTAGACCTCCAGAAATATTGGATTTGACATTTAAAATATTTCATTATATGTATTTATTATTTATGTGTGTTTGTCTTCTTGTTTGTATGTGTACCGGGTGAATGCAGGTATCCAAGGAGGTCAGAAGAGGCCTGGAACTAGAGTTACAAGCAGTTAGTTGTGAGTCTCCATGAGGGTACTGGGAACAGAAACCAATGCTCCACAAGAGCATTAAGTGCTCTTAACTGCTGAGCCATCTCTCTAGTCCCAAACTAGATGACAATGTTTATCTAAAGCTTCTATTCTTTCAAACAACAACTGGATGTCTAGAAATTTACTCTGAAGAAACTTGAATGTGTACAATGTTTTAAGTGTTTTGATATTGAAAAGTTTAGAGCAACTGTGTGTCCCACTAG
Organism: Eospalax fontanierii; assembly: GCA_035773235.1. NCBI lineage: Eukaryota > Metazoa > Chordata > Mammalia > Rodentia > Spalacidae > Eospalax > Eospalax fontanierii. Next base: position 47,739,477 of record CM069545.1, read on the forward strand.
AAAATTAAGTTATGATACAGCCCATATGATGGGATGTTGTGCAAACATTAAGCCCTAAGCTAAGTTCTATTTACTGACATGAGAGTCAGCATTGCATGTGTGAATGTCCTTTGCTGAGAACATATCCTAATGCAAAGGAAACAAGTGTTGAAGTATTTAAGCAAAGGTTGTTAACAGCTAAGATTCTAAAACATTCTGCCAAACGTGGAGGAAGAGGAGCAACTGGAAAGTATTGGCATAACTCAGAAAACGAGGGAAAACGGAACAGAAACGAGGGGCACTGTCTTAAGCTACGCCATGGGTAAAGTTGAACTCAGCCTGAGTGTTATCTGTGTCCTGCTTCCAGCGGGCTCAGATTCAGACCTCCAGGGGAGTCTGCATCACTGGACTAGGTCACCGTGACTGGCGGCTGCCACAACACTGCAGGCAGGGAGAGAGCAGCTGTGCCCAGAGCAGAGGCCCGAGAAAAGGCCAGATCAATCGATGTCAACGGCAACCAGCTCTTAGGTCCAGTCCTTCCCTTTCCTGTCTTTACCTGTACTCTTTAATCCTTCTGTAATGGACTGACAGTGCTTTTATAATAAAGGAAATTTTCTTGTAATTTCAAAAAACTCAGAAGGCAAACAAGCTGCAAAGTTTCCTGAAAGGGCTATTTCCCAACCCCTTTTTAGCCTTGTTTTTATTACGCAATGGTTGGATCTCCTACAGTAAACCCCATCCCCAGACCTCATGCCCCACCTTCAAATCTACTTATCTACCTGAGCTATTTTAATGAGATTATTTAATGATATAGTGAAAACAAAAGACTTCAAGTATGCTCACAGCACTGCATTTTCCTAATACGATAAGTAAATTCGTGAATTCACACATAACATTAGAGTGGGTTTCGCACCACAATCCATAAAAATTCTCTCAAGTACCAAATGCCAGTTAGTGGACAGAGTGGACCTTTATTTCTCTTGTGTCATTCCAAGGTAAAATATGTGATTCAAGTGACATTTTCCTTATCCAGCACGGCACTCTGAAAATAGATTCTCGCTCTTCTCGTATATTCCAAATTACGTTCTCCCCTGGATCCCTAGATCAGACCCTATTTTTCTGTAGAGCTGAGGAAGCTACAGATGCAATTTGCTCAAAATCATACAAATCTTGACAATACTGAGTCATCTCCCCATTTTCTGGACTTCGGTGACTTTGGTCATTGTGAGCAATTCTCTTATTTAGCATGTTTTGCGGGCCTGCTCTGTTCCTCATCCCAGCCCTCAAGATGCAGAGGCACTGACTATCCTTGGGAGTTTTATGGTTGATGGGTAAAAGGACAGAGGAGTTAAGCTGAATAAGCAGAAGTGAAGATTATGTTTGAGAAATTACACTGCTCATGAAAACACTGAAATGAAAAGAAAACTGCATTGACCACATGCAGACACTCGGGAGAGGGTGAAAGTCCAAGGCGAATATTCCTAATCCAAAGTGCTTGAAACTGAATGTGTTTAGGATTTCCGATTTTATGGATGCCCGGTGGAGTATCTTTGGGGATGAGACCTAAATGTAAACACAATACCCCTTTGTTTCATCTGTACCGTTCATACAAAGCCTGAAAAAAATTTTATACAGTACTTTTAACAGGCCTGCATTTTGACCGCCACCTGCTGCACAAAGTCAAGTGTGGACTCATCCTCTTGTGGGATCACTCATTGCTCAAAAAATATTTTCGGATTATGTATTTTAGGAATAAGGATGTTCAATTTCATGCTACTGGAGTTGAGACTTTAAAAATGGTTAAAATTGCAAGTCTTTTTTAGTGTGCATTTTACTATAATAAAAATGTTATTTTTAAAAGTCTGAAGTCTGAAAGTTGAAGATGAGGAAATGAGGAATCACAGTTCTCAGACAGATATAACAGCCAAGTAACTTTGCCTAAGTCTGTATAAGATTAAGAAAACGCACCCACACATGTACAACACACACACAATGTAATTAGTTGCTTTCTAGTCACTGTGATCCAACACCTGACAAAGGCACTTGAATGGAAGGTTTTATTCTGCACTGTCTTGGTAGAGAGGGCCTCTCCCAGAGGCTGAGTTGTCTGTGGCAGGAGAATGCAGCATGACTTCCCACATCCTGGGGGATCAAGAAGCAGAGAGCTTAGGCTGGAACCAGAAGCTGGTAGTGTCAGCAGAGCTGGCCCCAGCTAGTCATTTCTGTCGGCTAGGCCACACTTCCAAAGTTTCTACAATTTCCTGAAACACCACCAACAGCTGCGACCCAAGGGTTCAAACATTTCCCATCCAAATCCTGACACACAATTGTATCTTTTTACTCTGGAATGTTTTACCCTTTTTAGAAGATGATTTTATGGTCAGCTGTCAATGAGCACACTTTCAATGGCCTCCCCGTAGTGAGGATTTTGCACTTCCCTCTCTAGGCAACTGTATAACCACTCTCCACTTGTTTAAGACTGATAACAAGGAGCTGGAGAGATGGCTCAGTAGTTAAGAGTACTGATAACTCTTGCAAGAAGACCCAGGTTTTTGATTCCCAGCACCCACATGGCAGCTGACAACCATCCATAACTCTAGTTCTTCTGTCCTCTGTGGGCACTGCACAACATGCGTGCACTTAAAAACATACAGGCGTAACACACACATAAAAATAAATTTAAAAAAAAAAGAATTACTATATGATACAGCCCAGTGGTGTGTTCAGCCACGGTGAGTGCTTACTGAGAACATACCACCTGGAGAGGGTCAGAGTTTATTAGTGCAAGGGAGAGTTTTGTTACTCAACAAAATCCAAAATGTGTCACAGACCATTTTATCCATGAATTATGTCATTATCTTCAGAGTTACAGGCTTTGGCTTCTTGACTTGAACAGGTTAAAAAAAATGTGGTGCCATTGATTGAAAATGTCCCCCACAGGCCCCAAGTATTTGGACATCTTTCTGAAGTTGGTGGCACTGGTTTGGGAGGTCTCAGATGTGTCTGTGCTGCAGGAAGCATGTTACTGAGGACAACCTTGCTGATTTCCAGGTTCTCTCTGCTTTCTATGCCTGCTTGAAGACGCGAGTGCTCCTCTTTCCGCTCCAGCCACTTCTTGCCACCGTGCCTCCCTGCCTTGATGGATTCTCGCCCCTCTGGAACTATAAACCATATACACTCTTCCTTCTATAAGTTGCCTTGATCGTGGTATTTTATCATCATGACAGAAACTAATAAAGAGTATCATTCACATATGGTAAAAGGGTACCAAATCCAAAGGCTCTGCAATGGCACAAATGAATGTTCTCAAAAAGCTCATGTGTTAAAGGTCTGGTTCTCAAGGTAGCACTATCTGAAGATGATAGAAGGTGCGCCCTTGAGGAGATTGCGAGACCCTGGCCTCTTTCTCTTCCAGCCTTACTCTGCTTCCAGGTCATGGGGTCAATGGTTTGCTCCAGCATGCACTCCCCCTTATGATGTGCCGCCTCAACAAAGCCCCAGAGTATTGGAGTCACTCAGTGTTCAACTGGAACCTCCAGAGTAATAAGTCAGAATATATTTTTGTTTATAGACTAATTACCTCAGGTGTTTTGTTACAGTGACAGAAGGCTGACAGATACAAATACTTTTGATTTGTATTAGACTTTTGGTTTCTAGCCTTTACAAAAGAAATCATAGGTCAATCTAGCCTTGGGATATGAGATAATATCTTAGATATTACGATATGAGGTAATCTCTTAGAGTGTGGTAAGATCAAATGAGGTAATACAAGAAAAGCACTTAGAATAGCGACTCCTTTCTTAGAATAAAGAGAGAAAAAAGCTACAGATAGTGAGAGCTAAAAGGCACTGTGATATCTATCTATGTATCTTTGTATCTATCTATCCATCCATCCATCCATCCATATCTCCAGCCATCTTCCTTTCATGTTTTAAGAATACTTGCAAAACTGCACAGTAAAGTCTACATGGTAAAGAACCAAACTTTTCAATCAACAGTATGTCCCCTTTAGTCTCAGTCAAACTCAGTTTCAGCCCTAAGCAATGACTAAAAACCCCAAGGCAGAAGCACTAGCTCTATGAACCACATTCTTGACCCATGGAAGCTGTAAGATAACCACTTATTGCTTTAAGCAGCCAAGTTTTAGAATAACTTATTAAATAGCAATAGAAAGATAACACAATAAAGACTACCAACAGCAGGACACACGGGAATTAGAGCATGTAAATGTATGTAATAAAGTAATGAACTGTGCACTGTAAGAAATCAGATGGCAGCAATAACTCTACGGTTTGAAAGACAAACTACAGAGGGCTGGGGATTCAACTCAATGGTAGAGCAGTTGCCTAGCAGGCTCAAGGTCCTGGGTTTGACCCCCAGCACCACACAAATGAAGGAATAAATGTAAAGAAGAAGGGAAAAGAGGAGAGGAGAAGAGAATAGAGGGGAGGAGGAGAGGGGAATAAAGGAATGGAGAAAATAAGCTACAGAAAGGAGCCATCAGTTCACTAAAAATAGAATGGGGTTGGGACTTAGTGTCTTGTTTATCTATGCACCAGACACTGAACACCACCTATGCCATACATTGAGAGGAGTTTTCAGCTATAAAGACAAATGTCTCACGAATGACTCCTGCCTTCAAACCATCCTATTTAACAGGAGCCAGAGAAGTAGACAGAATGACAACATGAGTAAGAAGTGTTCTAGACGTACCCTGTGGCTAGAGGAGCCAGAGAACGCTCTCTAGATGTGGCTGTATTTAATAGAAATATTGGGGCTTCAGTAGCCACGCAAAGAGGAGCTGAGGGACCGTGATCTAAGCCGCTGGAAGGTCATGTCTAGAGAAGGCTTGGACTGAATCCAGGGTGGAGACAGAGAGACTGGAAAGGGCAGCTAGACCGGACGCTGCACACCTTGTAAGTCCCAGGAGGGTCTTCCCTACATCACAAGCAAGGGACAGGGGACACCAGAGCCTTTTAAACTCCAGCATTTTGGCAGAATCAGAGGCAAGAACAGCACATTTCAAATCGACAGCACTCCTTAGTGCTCCCAAGTATTCCACCTCCTTAAGGCTTACCTGAAGCCTGGGAGAGTTGCTGTGAGCCTCTGTAAGGGACAGGCAAGTGGAGCTGGAGAACTTTAGTGCCTGACATTCACTATAAGAAGTAGAGTGAAGACCAAGAAGAAAAGAAACAGAGGGAGAACAAAGTGAATAGCCAGAGAGCCCGCCTGGTGGAGCGACACAAAAGCCAGTGTTTGCTGTATTTAAAAACCAATTTCAACTATGAATTACTGTCAGATTTCCACAGAGGAATGAATGAATGTGAATTTGTATAAGATCTCCTGTAGCCACGGAGGACTAGACATCATTCTGATGGGTTCCTGCTCTTTTCTTTATAATAGCATGTGCCCTGGGATGCTTGTTACTGTTCCTGGTCTCAGTTAATACAATGCCAAGACAGGTACAACTCAGACTGCATGTGACAGGCCTCACTATAGGTGAGATCAGCTGCTCCCAGCAGCATGGGACCGGGCCCAGCTGGTTCTGCCTGTCTCCAGCACGAGGAGAACAAAGGACAAAAATGTGCCTGTTGAGCAAAAAAGACACTTCAAAAACTCAGCTGGGAAGAAAAACCTTAGCTGCATCCTGAGAACATTATCATTTTCTTGGACGCCTTCATTTGCATAATGTACCCAAGTATAAATTCTCAATTACTTTTAGCAGTCTCAACCAAGAGGCTTACCGAAAACCAAGCGAAGTCCTTTTGCATTAACAGTCGCTGTAGTGAGTAGACTGTGTCCTGACACTCAGTCGAATGTCTTATTGCACAGGGAAGGGTTCAGTACAGTGCTTCTCATTGTCTTCAATATTTTAGTAGCAAGAAAGGAAGTGAGCATTTACCCCAGGAAGCAGGAAGGCACTGGGAAAGATGAAAGAGCATGGATGGAGACAGATAAGTTCTAATTTTTTTGACAGACCTGTTCACATTGGCCAAAAAAATGCAAATAAAATTGAATCCATTTATGATCAAAGGATGCTCCTGATAATATGTGAACCCTTTAGCCAGTCTCAGCCCCAGAATTATCAAAAATAGCTAACAAGACGATGGAGAAATGGTGGAACAGCAAAAGTGCTTACCACACAGGTAAGAGGACTAGAATTCGCATTCCCAGAATCCACATAAATGCTGGCTGGGTGTGACAGCCTACCCATAATTCCACCTTGAGTGAACAGGAACAGGGGATCCCCAAAGCAGGTTGGCTATGAAGACTGACCCTATCAGCGAGAGAGGTTTGACTGAGACTTTGTCTCAAAGAATAAGAGGGGAGTGCCATCAAAGAAGATTCCCTACAGCAACTTGAGGTCTCCATAAGCATGCACACACATGTGCTCTCACATGTGTAAACATGCATATACATATGCATGTACATCACAGATACATACACACGAAAAGAAGAAAAAGGAAGAAAATTAAAATCGAAACGGTCAGCAAGACCTTACATGCATAGCCCTACCTAGAAGTTTAAGAAGCTGAACTCAGATTGGATCTAGGTAGATCTTTCTATTCATTTAAAGGAAATACAGAGGCTAGATGTCTTAATGATACTCTTTATTTAGTACAATTAAAAACATAGCCTGGCATGGTGGCACACACCTATCATCGCAGAGCTATAATGACAGAGGCAGGGGGATCAGAACTCAATGTCATCCTCAGCTAGATAGTGAACTCAAGTCTAGCTTGGGCTACATGAGATCCTCTCTCAATCATAATGATAATAATCATAATAATGAATCCTGGGGGCAGATGAGAAGGAATGCTACAAATCTAGATGGTGGTTACTAACAGCTGGAATGCTAAGTGTGACAGTGTGGATGATGCTAGTCAAAGCACACAAAATTTAATTTAGATGGGAGAAATAAGTTCAAGAGATCTACCGTACAATACGATGACTGTAGTTAATAGCAATATATAATATCCTTGAAAATGCTAAGTATTTTAAACATTCTCACCACAAGCATAACTAGGTGAGATAATGCACATGTTCTTTACTCCAAGTTATCCATTCCATAATGTATAAAATGCGTATATAAAACATATTGCATACACAAAATGGGTTTATTTATCAGTTTTAAACAAAGCATTTAGTGGGCTCAGAACCACTTGGGGCTGAATTCAACCCCCAGAACCCGTGTGAAAAGTCAGGTGTGCTGGTACAAGCTTGTAATCTAGCACGGGTGAAGGAGAGAGACATCAGGATCCCTGGAACTCACTGGCTAGCCAGCCTAGCCTAATCAGCAAACTCCAGGCCAATGACAGACCTTATCTCAAAAAAACTGAGTAGATGACTCCTGAAGAACAACACCAGAGACTGTCTATCCTCTGGCCTCCAAGCATTTGCAGACACACGTGCACTTGCACCTACAGTGTTGAAACCTAGCATATGAGATTCTTTACATTATTTTCACTACTTTCACGAGTGTTGAAAAGTTTCATCATTAAAATTAAAAAGAAAAACACACTCATGTGTGGATGGATTTCTCTGTCAGGACACAGTCATATAGCCAGATCTGACCTCATTTGGGTCACTTATAACCTAATGATCTTGGAAATAGAGGATGTTGGAGTCCAACTAGACCTCAGGAGCCCCTTGAATTACAGGGGAGAAAGTTGATGTTAAGGATGCAGTTGAGTGATCCAGGATGCACCGCCTGCCTGCCTGTGGATGGCCAGGCTTCAAATCCAGGTTCCTCAGTCCAGAATTGCTTTGGCTGGGAGGAATACTGATGTGAGGGGGTTTGCAATGTTCTTTACAACTGAAAGGAGGTCTTACTGTTATCTCCCCTATTAAGTTTTCCCCATACCGAGGAGCAAACCTCAGAGCACACCATGAGAGGGGGAGGGGAGAAATCATACAGAACAAAAGAACAGCAGGCTTTGAAAGCTGCCAAGACAACTTCAGTGCAACTGTCCCAGAAGGAAGCGAGAAGACACTGAGCAATAATCGCTCTGAATTATACCCACATCAAATAATAGCTCATCTCGCAACTTCACCTGTGAACAATATCAGACAGGGCCTCCATCTGACACAGGGTGCCCTCGGGGGACACCCTCTTGTTTCTCCCTTGGCAAATCTTCTGTCTGAAAGCCATATGGCTTCCTGCCGGGGTCCCAGGCACAATAGCATGTGCCAGCCAACCAAGAGGTGTGACTTTTCTAATTGGCAAAGTCTGTTCAAATGTCTGGCCACCAGCTGACAGACACCAGTGTTGACAGTAGGGAGGATGCAGGAGGAAGAGGGCGAGTGTGCTGTCTGAGGTAGAATTCTCCCGTTCCATCACCTCATCACCTCACCATTGGCTCCTCTTTCCCTTCCCCCACCTTTGGAATGGAGGGACGTCAGCCACATAATTGGCTGTTTGGGTAAAAAGCTTTGCAGTAAGAAAAGCTGGATGCCCACTCGGGGACATCTGCTCTGCAGAGCTCCTACAAAAATAATTTCTAGTACAGAGAAGGAGAGGCTGGGGCTGGTGAATCCCCGAGGAAAGGAAAAGGAGTGAGGACAAGTGGAGAATCAGATACCTGCCTTGCCAGATCTCACTGGTAAGCATGGGGCAGGTGCTGAGCAGAAAGGCCATAGGCAGGAGCAGAAGGCATGACTTCTGGGCCAGTGAGCCCAGAAGATCTCTGCAAGACATATTCCTACGGAAGGACTTCACAGCAGAAGTTTTGGAACTTGTCACTTCTGCATCTTCCTAACTCAGCTCATCCTTCAATACCTAGCCTCTTGCCTAGTTATTTGGAAAATTAACCTTTAGATTAGTGGTTCTCAAACTTTAGTGGGCATCAGAATCACCCAGAGGACTGGTTGAAACACGGTTTTCTGACCGAAGAGCTGTCAGGTAGAAGGTGGAACATTCTGAGTTTTTATCAAGTTCCCTGTGATGTTGATGCTTCTGGCACAGTCATCGTATTATGGAAACAACCAGTATACAGCCTGACCCTAAAGATGAGTACTGAACACAAGATTTATGCACAACCACTCATTGCTCCTTAATATCTATCTGACTTTTCTTCTGCAACAACAGAAACCCTGATTATTTAGCTGAGTATCCAGCCAACCAAAAGAGAGACAATATATTTTAGCTTCTTTGCAGCTGGGTGTGACATGTAACCATTGCCATTGATGGGATATAAGCAAGCAATAACAGTATATAACACTTTCAAGTTGTGACCTTGAAAAGGTAAGGCAAAGTGGGAAGTCAGCTGTCATGAACCATGCAGAAAAAAAGCCAAGGTCATTAGATTTGGTAAAGTACAGTCCTTACACCATCTTGGGTTTTCTTATGAAAGGAAATTGAATTCTTCTCTTTATTTAAGTCTCTGTTATTTGGGATGTCTGTCACTAACTGAAATACATATCAACAAATATAATAGTGGACCACAGAATAAAGTAGATAGACAAGCTAGAGGAGTGAAAAGAAAGGCAGTGGAAGCATTATTAATCATCTATCAGAACCCAGTAAATATATAACAACTACCTGCTCAAGGAAGCTTAATATATTTCTAGTCATCTTCAGTGGGCTTGGCTAGGGCTTCGTTTTGCCAAAGTCATTTAGCTTTTTCTAAAGATTTCATTTCAATTTACAATTATAGAAAATGTTCCCTAGTCATTTTACTATCCTAAATTATACCTATAATCTTCCTAAGTTGGATTGTTAACTGATGCACAATTATGTTTCCAGAAGGAGACCAGAATCCCAGCAGATGATTTAAAATAAAAGTTAAATGGATGTAATTTGTGTTTATTTTTGTCTTATTGAAACCAAATACTATAGAATTGCCAGTGTCAATTTCACTGTGATGGTTTGAGGTAAGTAGATGTAGTTTCCCTTTAAATAGCTTCTCGGAGGAAAGCATATGGAGCTAAGACCAAAATTGTCCAGGAAGAAAGGATGGGACGAGGCTGGGCCTCACTGTAATCAGGTTCTTTTGCACAGACCAGTTCTATCCATGGGCCACTTTCTAGAATCTCAGCTCTCGCACCAGCCTCTGTAAAACATTAAATCATGAGTCAGAAGTAGCAAAAATGGGAGTATCTCAGTGTCGACTGACAACACACATGCAGAAACTCCTGTGTTTGCACAGCACCGTAGATGCCATAAAGCGCTTCTCAACCATAGCGTTGGTCAGTTTCCCATCTCTATAACAAATACATGAGGCAGGTCAACTCAAAAGGAGAAAAGGATTACTTTGCCTCGGCATCCTTGCTCTGAGGCTATTGTGAGGCAGAATCTCCTGACGCAGCCCATGGTGGAGGAGGCTGCCTATGTCATGGCAGGCTGCAATTGGAAGAGAGAGAAGAGGAACAGGCTAGGGCCCTAATTTCTCCAACTGGAGACACACGCTAGGTGACCCAATTTCCCTCCCACTGGGATACACCTTTGAAATGTTCTACCATCTCCCAGTTGTCCCACAGGTTGGCAACCAAGCTTCTAACACATGGGCCTTTGGGCAACATAGCCAAACCATAGCAGTTACCTTAAGAGGAAAGAGATCAGACATTTTTTCCTTCTCAAATACATATCTAGCATTTGTAACCCACAGTTACATGAAGTTTCTGATAGTGTTACGAGAAGTTTAACAGCCATAAATTTACGCCCCAAATTGCTGGCCAGCTTCTCCTCATTCATCCATGGCTCATCCTGACATGCTCCCACTTAGGGGTATTGTTTAATTCGATTTGGACTGAAAATGTTGGTGAACTGTTTTCTGGTACTTATGTCTATCTTCAGAACCCAGAACACTATCTGATATAACCATCACTCATTAAAGACAGAAAGAATAAATTAATTCGATAGACATGAAAGCAAGTATTATTGGCATTGAGATAAACAACTTGAAGTCCTAAATATCCCACAGTGCAACAAGCCTGATGAAAGAGCACAAAGCTGATTGGAAAGGATTCCACCTTCTCCTTTGTAATTAAGCCTGGCACAGCCATATCATGATTAAAGGTGAACACATACATAGCTGGCATTCAGTTGCATGGTAAGTAATTATGAAGAAAATGCATATTTATATAAAAGCCAGTGTCAAACTTATGGTGTGACAGAACACCCCTACTAATTACAATTCACAAGTTGAACACAGAAATATACATATTCAAACAAATACATTAACTAAGCAGCTTCCCAATTATTTTTAAATTTCTGCAAGGGTGTCTCTTACAACACCCCCTGATTTCATCAGATTGCAGATACAACTGCAACTTTCAAATTACTCTGTGACCACAGACCTCCCCAAAGCCTGGTGTCACTGATGGCAGATAATCTCCCTGCTTTGTGAATGCTTGCCTAATAAACTAAAAATAGTGATTTATATAGTCTTGGGAATGACGGTGAAAAGATGTCCTCCCAGAAATTAATCATTCCTTTTTAATATCTAAAATCTTGGTTTCTTGAGGTACAAAGAAAATAAATAATGGGAGGAGGAGGCATAATAGGAAGGCAGGAAAAAAAGGAAAGTTTGGGGCACAGTCCTGTGGAGAGGTGACCATCCCCTTCTGTGAGGTTCCCATTGAGATCATCAGAGATGGAAAGGAAGAGCTGTGGGGACACCTTTTAGCTGCCTGTGATTACATTATGATCCCTTGTTTTGAAACAGGGTATCACTAGCTAGCCCTGGAGAGGCAGGAACTTGCTATGTAGACCAAGCTGACCTCACACTTGTGGCAATCATTTTGCCTCTACCTCCAAATGCAGAGATTACAGATATGTGCCACCCTGCCAGCTATATTATTATTAAAAATTAAGCTTCACCAATGAACAGTCCTGAAAGTTATTTAAAGAAGTCACAAATTCAATCTGAAGGGTTTTTTCTGCTTGTTTATTTGGTTATTTGTTTTAGAAGTGTGTGTGTGTGTGTATGTGTGTGTGTGTGTGTGTGTGTGTGCACATGTGCTGTGGCACACATATGGAGGTCAGATGACAACTTTCCCAAGCCAATTCTCTCCTTCCACTCTGGGTTCTGGGGATCAAACTCAAGTCAGCAGGCTCACTGAGCCATCTCACTGGCCCATAGTTGTTTTGTGTTTTTTTGTTTTGTTTTGGCTTTGGTTTTGTTTTTAGATAAGATCTCTCTATGTATCCCAAGCTGGCCTCAAACTCATGACCCTCCAGGTAAAGTACTGGGATTACAGGTATATGCCACCATACACACAGAGTTGGAGAAGTATTTTTTTTAAAAGAAATTCAGCTAAGAGACAGCTCTTCTCTCCTGTTTCTTTAGAATCATGCAGTATGCATTGTGAAGCTCATTGAGTTCCAAGAAGATGGTAAACAAGAGACCTAATTACCAGATATTTAAAAATATAATAAGTAATTTTTTATTTGTCAGTTTGATTGCAAGCAATAAAAAGTGATTAAAATACTTTTGTGCCATAATTTCTTTATAATTTGGTATTTCTAGAGTCAGGTTTGTAATGATAGCATCTAAAGGATTTTCAGAATTTAAATTTAAAATTAAAACGCGCTTGTACAACAAAACAAATGCTTACCAGAATGTGGACCTTATCAGCACAAAGGAGAACAGGCTCTGGTTTTCTTAAAGGCAGGAAATGATCTCAGATCAGGGAAAGGGAAGTATGCTAGCTGGTAACCAGTAGCCATAGAGAAGTCACTATCTGGCTGGGCTCACGGTGCTCAGGAGCTGAATCAGAGGATACAGTTTCAGATGGACACCTTGTACTGCAAGGAACATACAAAGAAGATATGAGGTGAATGAATGAATGGCCAGAGTAAAAGGATTCATTTTTAGCAGTAAAAGGATTTTAGGAAGCTTCTTATTTGATTGGTAACAGATATTTCCAAACTAAATTATATATCTTCCCTTAATGGCTAATTTTTGAAGTGACCATTTCCAATGCAGAGATCACCACAGAAGCTGATGTTCGAATCCCACACTCCCCAGCTAGGAGCCTCTCACCCAAGTATAACAGGCCCCTACTTGACTGCAACCATGATCTGTGAACTGAAAGTATGGTTTAGTCTTGGGATTGACTTTGCCCCTGCTCAATTTCTTGCCTACACCAAGTCCTTGTTTGGACATAAGAACTTAAGGGAAGAACTTATGAGACTGGCTCTCTGTGGCAAGGGGCTCATCATTCGAGGGTTTTGGTCCCTTTAGAAGACATTGCCATTCATGACTCTTCTGCTTTTTCCTGTCATCTGACAGGCCTAAGCCACCCAGGAGAGAACCAGAGGAGGTTTGGGGACAAATGAACTAGACAAAAAGTCACATGGCTCAGAAAGCTGCACCTTGAGCAGGAGAGAGCACACCTCTGCAGCTTGAGGGCCTTCAAGCAGGTTCACATGCAATGTATGGCTTGAACTTACAAAATGCTCCTTTTGGATAGTTTCAGCTTCTTCTGGGGCTGTCCATCCCTCCATTCCAACACAGGTTAAGTTTAGAGGCTACATTATGTTGTCAAAATTACACACACACTGATGTTGTTTTACTTATTTAATTTATTTATATCATGTATGTAGATAGTGATGATGATAATCATGTGGTGGGGGGCTCATGCATGCCAAAGCACATACGTGTAGGTCAGAGGATAACTGTGGAGTCAGTTCTCTCCTTCCACCTTTACATCAGTTCTGGGGACCAAATTCAGGTCATTAGACTTATGCCACAAGTGTTTTATCCTTTGAACTCTCACTGGTTACAAGTTGACTTACTTCTATACGTGTGTTTTCTGAAGTGCTACAGTGAGAAGAGACAAATGGACTAGTAGCAGTTTCACTTTTACCCAGAGAGAGCTAGACTGTTCACAAGGGAATCTTCTTGCTTCCTAATTTCACTTAATCCTACTCACCAAGCCATGAGGCGGGTGTGGCCCGTACTCCACCTGCAGCCCTCCTGCACACGTACAAGCAGATGAGGCCAGAACCACTCAGGGCTGGCACAAACTCAAGCCCCCCGACCTTGGGCCCAGGCTTTTCCCTCTATACCATGATTCATCGCCCTGGGCTGTGCATAACAGTGATCTTTTCATTTATTTTTATGGCTGGTTTATTTTTTTTTAACATTTAATAAATTGCCCACAGAATTCGAACTTGTGTGGTTTTCCAACTTTTTCAGAAAGAAAAATACCAGAAAACCTACTTGGACTCAACAAGATTCACTTTCATTTTAGGGTCTTGTAGATTCCTGGGAATGACAGAAAGTCACTTTACTCTAACAGTCAGAGCCAGGGAAAAGACACACTGGACAGCAGTCCCTGAAAGACACTGCAGCCTAGCTCTGAGTCCTAGCTGGCCACTTCCTAGTAGCAAACAGAGTGACCTGGGGCACGGGAGGAGAGAGGACAATGGCCCAAGAGGAGAGATGGATTGGAGAATGCAGCCTGCCCTACTTTGAAGGTCAGCTTCTGTTCAGCAAACACAGTCCAGAACAGCAGTGACCATGACCCAACTGCTTGGCACACACTGGCTCAGAAGCTGGTCCAACTTCTTGGCAATGCCATTTTTGTCATTCGTGGCCATTTTTCACCCTGGATATGAATCTGAGCAGATCCGAACCATGCCAGAGCATCCACACATCTGCCCTTACTGGCATCAGAGGGGAGGTGTTTGAGTCATGGGGAACATTAGGGCCCATACTAACCGTAAACTCAGCAGGAATGCTGTGGATACCCTAGTTAAAAGCGATATATACTGCTAAACATTAGGTTTCAGCCATGCTTAAGCAAGTTCTGTGAATAAAACACTGATGTTATGTCTGAAGAATTTACCTCTTGAGACACGAGATATGTGACCAAGTTTAGGGGAAAAGAGGTGTCAAAAGCAGGCTTGTCTTGCGTGAAAACAGCTAACAATACTTATGATTAACTGTTACGTTGTTTGCCATGCTGGAGATCAAACTCAGGGCCTGTGCATGCCAGGCAAGTGCCCTACCACAGAGCTGCACCCAGTCCTTCCACTGTCTGTTATGACATACCACTGAAAGCCAACTCTGGAAAGTTTAGTTTTTAATTATTAAGTATTTTTGGTTATACTCAAATTATATGCAAGAGTGGCTTGCTACAGCAAGTGCGGTGGTGCATGCCTTGAATCCCAGCACTTAGGAGACAATAATCTATTCACAAGGGAAGAGGCACCATGACTTAGTTACTTCCCCAGACGTCTTACCTTTTGATACCATCACAATGGTGATTATGTTTGAAAAAGGGGAATTTTAGGGCATTCACACCATATCACCTGTTTTCTCCTTTCCTCATGCCATATAGAAGCATGTCTTTATGACTTACAAGAATCGTGATTTCACAAAAGGCAGGTGAAGACTGATACCAGAACGCCAATGTTTTTAGTCTATGACCATGAAAGACGGGAAGACTACGCAGACACCTGTGAAGGAGGGCCTCCCTGGGAAGAGGAAATTCTTGGGAGCCCGGGAAGTGCTAATCTGACTGCAGATAGATCTACCTGGGTGGTGGGATACAAGATCAGTGATGAGGAATTTAAATTGATTAATGAAATTCCATGTCTTGAACACCAATTGAGGACCACCGTTCATCTCCTTAATGTAAATTACCTACATCAAAGACACCAATACCTTTACCAATAGATCATACTGTGGTTCATGATGAAGAATAACGAGTCATGTTGGTTTTAAAGGACACAAGAGTTTATTCCTTTGATTTGATTTGAGATTTGATTGATTCAAATTGAGATTTGAAGAGAGGACAGTAATGTAAAAGTAGAAACCAGAATGCTAGTCCTACAGTTCCTATATATCCATAAATATATGTTTTCTAGTCTTTAAAATATGGGATGGAGGAGCTACGGATATATCAATGGTAGAGTGTGTGCTCAGTTGTGGGTTCTAAATACTAGCACAAAAACCAACCAAACAAACAAAAGTGGGATTGAATTTGGTTGATAATCCCAGAGGTATGGTTTTTAAGGCATATAATGACAAATATTTTATTGTTTCAATATTTTAATAAAGATTAGAAAATGCAAACTAGTGTATGAGACCTGTGATTTACTACATTTTATTGCTTAGGAGGGAACTCTGGCAGGCATTGGTAATGCAAATCAAGAAAGTAGTTCAATCATAAGATTGCACGTAAAGGGCATTAGGATCAAGGAATCTGATTTGCAGTCATAGTAGCTCAGAACTATGGTTAAAGCAGGTGCCAGCCATCCGTGACTCAGATTCCTATTCCCCAAACTCCTAGTTACATCATTGTAGTCTGTTTGCTATATGACAAGCTATTCCTTTCAAAAGCTAACTTTCAAGGTCAGCAGGGTGGTTCAGCAGGTAAGAGAACTTGCCAACAAGCTTCATGATCTAAGTTCAGTTCTTGGAGCCCACAGGGTACAAGGAGATAGCTTCAGATCATGAGAAACATGTCCATCTGGAAGCTGCCTCCTGTATTAGAAGACCATTAACTGAACAGGAAACGAGTTTACAATGTAGTGAATAAAAAACAGGTTGTAGAAAATACAAGTGACATACACCCACAAATTCTCTTCTGACATTTACCATGGCATGTTCATTTAGGCACACACACACACACACACACACACACACACACACACACACTAAATAAATAAATAAATAAATAAATAAATATTTTAAAAGTTGGCATTCACTTGGAGCTAAAAAATATATCACTGAACATGAATATAATCAGAATTCGATTTACCTGCATTCTGTTCACTAAACACATACCTGACTTGGATTTCTTGGTGACAGTTAAGTAGTACAGATATAGGACTAGATTCAAAGTCTTTTCCACCACTGACTAGCTCTGTGGCCTTTGACAAGTTGTATAAGGGCTGTAAGTTCCAGTTCCCTCATCTACAAAATTCCGGGAAAGCTACTGAACACCTCATGAGAGGATCAAAGCTCTTAGAGCTGCTACAAATGCTGAATTCTGGACATTCTGAACTAAACCTGCTTTTTCTTCTAACATCCCAAGATTTCACAGTCTACTTACTACTGTTTTTGAAAGATCTTCTAGCATTTTATAGCATCTAGTTACTTGTGGCTTAAGGTAAGGTTTAAAGGAAAAAAATGAAGAAATGTTATTCTATTAACATCTAAAGCAGTACGTCACAAACTGTAGCCTAGATAAAAAGTATCTGAACACCTTAAAATTCGTATTCTGATTCAGTAGCCCTGGAACAAGGCCCAAGAATTAGCATTTCTAATGAGCTCCCAGGTGATGCTGGTTTGCTGGTCTGGGTACCACACTTGGATTAAGGTGCTGCAGGCAATATATATGAGATTGGCGGGGGTGCTCTGTGATGTGCCAGAGTAACTGTTACACAGTCAAAACATGTATGTTTCCAGGTTTCAAGATTAATTGCAGCTCCTTTTTATTGAAAGCAGCAAATTTCATTCTTTTCGACATAGGCAAAAAAAAAAAAAAAGTTCCTAAATCTCATGTAGTATGTGGAAACAATACTTTTATCTACTTGGAAACCCTAAGACATTCAACTAAAGTCCGAATAAAAGAAATAAGTTACATACTTATCAATAGAAAAAAATGCATTTCCTATAAGCCTGAAAGAAGCAGTCAGAAAATATGACACCTGTGTATGGGGAGAGAAGACAGTAGTGACTCATTCATGGTAGCAAATAAAACACACAAAGTATAAGACTATCTTTAGCCAAAAATGTTCACGAATCATGTGCATAAAAGAGTAAAAATACAAGTTGAAAAAGATATTGTAAGGAAAAGAATGTAGTTGGATCTGGAAATAATGGAACACACCAAAAATACCAGTTAGTCAGTGGGCTCAGTCAGGAGGATTGCCGGTTGAGGTCAGCCTTGATATTTTAGCAGGAATCTATCTCAAAAATCAAAATTAAAAGGACTGGGGATATAGCTCAGTGTTAGAGAACAGTTGTGTAGAATAAAAAGAAGAGGGAGGGAATGAGAATGAGAAGGAAGGGACAGGAGGAGGAAAGGGAAGAAGAGGAAGAGGAGGAAGAAGCCACCGTATGCCATAAGCAAAAAGTAACTCAAAATAGACCAAGATTAAGCCTAACAATTGAAACTAAAACTAGTAGAATAAAACATAATGAAAAAAACTTAATGACATCTGATTTGAAATAGTTTCTTGTATATAATATTGTGTTAGTTACATTTCTCATTATTGTAACAAAATACTTGACAGAAAACTTGAAAAGAAGGATTTATTTTGGCTCAAGGTTTCAAAGGATTCAGTTCTTGGTCACTTGACCCCATGTACTTGGGCAGAAAATCATGGTGACAGCTGCATGTGACAAAGGAGAGTTTTCCATGTCTTAGCAGGCAGGAAACAAAGAGAGAAGACAGGAAGGGGCTAGGGACAAGATACTCTGAAGGACTCACCCCCAGTGACCTATACTTCCCCAACTTCCTAAAGTTTCTGAAACATCCTGAAATGTACAAACAGCCGGGGACCAAATACCCAGCACATGATCCTGTGGGAGACATTGTATCAAACCACCAGTTACTAAAAATGCAAGCAGAAAAGAATAATTAGCAAAATTCAAAACTTCTGCATATCGAAAGACTCAATGAAGAGTGAAAAGGTAATGATGGAATAGAAAAATAGTCACAAATAACTGTCCAGTACGGGATTACTATCCAAATCCAAATACTATACAAGAACTATAATTCAACAACAACAAATAAACTCAAATTTTAAAATGGGCTACTTCATCAAAGAAGGTATAGTATACATGGATATTAAGCATGAGAAAGGATATAAATCACTTTTCCTTAGGGAAATGTGAATTAAACCACAGCCATATTCAGCAGGATGACCGCTATTAAAAAATATGGAAAACAAATGTTGGTCAGGATATAGAGATATTTGAAGTCTTCTGTAATGTTGATGAGATGTAAATGATGCAGCATGGTCGTTCCTCAAAAGTTAAACATAGACTTATCAGATGATCTAGTAAAAGCATTACTATATATCCAAAAGAATTGAAAATCAATGATATAAACAACTACTTTTGTGCTTCTGTTCCTTACATATTATTCACAAGTGTCAAAAGATGTTTACAATCCAAGTAGCCATTGATGAATGATTGGATGAAATTGTGATATATACATACACAAATATGTCCTACATTAACCCTCCAAAAGAAAACAGTCCTACCATAGACTACAACATGAATAAACCTTGAAAACATGGTGCTAAATGAACTATTCCAGTCACAACACAGGCACAAAAGACACTGTTTTAATTCTACTCATGAAATCCCAAAGTAGTCAAATTCATCGAACCATAAAGTATACTAGTAGTTGTCGCATAGTAGAGGGAGTGGGAAAGGATAGTTATTTAGTAGAGAGAGATGATGAAAATTTTGGAGATTAAACAATCTTTTGATTAGACCGCAATGTGAAAATAATAACTGCCACTGAACTGGACACTAAAGATGACTGCAATTATAAATACTGTTATGTAGATTTTTACCATATATATATTTTTTGGTCTTTTTGAGACAGGGTCTCCCTGTAGCCCCAGCTGGCTTGGAACTCACTACATAGACTGCTCTGGCCTTGAACTCAGAGATTCGCCTGCCTCTGTCTCCCAGTGCTGGGATTAAAGGTGCACACCACCGTGCCCGGCTGACATTTAGAAATTTAAGAGACACAAAGATTTGAGTCAATAGACAGACAGAACCAGCGCTAGTAAAGCTACGGAAATGGCAATACTCTTACACTGGTGAAAGAAAAGCAGATTAGCCAAGTTCTGGCACTCAGTGAGACAAGACAGTTTTGTCTCCTTTTCAGTCCAGCTAATTGTTAGGTAAATATAATGTGCAAAATTTAGGCTGAGAACAAATACAAAACGATGCTATTTACAGTAGCAAAAAGATTAAATTTCTTAAGTGTTCAAAACAATGGGATTCATTCAGTATAGTACATCATCCATGAAATACAATGCAGTGCATTCATTAAAATGTGTACTAGAAGACTATTGGGAGATGCCTACAGATTTTATTCTATGTATGACAAGACTCAAAAATGGCAGAGGAGCTAACTTAGCCCTCATCTCGTAAGACTTGAAGACAGCCTGTGGGTGTGGGGTTTTGTGTGTAGGGGTATCTTTTGTCCCTTGTCCAACAGTCTGGCCCAGGGCTCTGGGTTTTCAGTCCTCTCCTCTCACTCTCACTGCTTAGTGGAAATTTGGCCCTCAGAGCAGCCAAGGTCCCCATGGTGCCTTTGAAGAGTAGCTGAGCAAAGTTCTGAACAGCACAGCCTGGTAAGAAAGAACCTACAAAGAAGTGAGCAAGCCAGACCCGTCCTGGGGAGGGTTATCCTTGGGGTTGAAGAGGGCACAGAGAAAGAGGCAGCAGCCATAAAATCTTTTTTACAGGGGGAAAAATGGGCCTCCAGAGAAGGGCCTGGGCCCTCACTGCACATTCTTTATTAGCGCTGCCTCTAGGGTCTTGTGGCTTCATCACATCTGGCAGCTCCAGAGGTCTGGAGAAAGGCTCAATGTGCAGGGCTTTGAAGCCATCATGTGCTCTGAAAGCTAGACCCACACTGGGGCCTGTGGCTGTGCTGTCTGACCAGTCATGGAGGAGCTGGCATTGTACTTATATTGCCACTGCTCAGTGGGAGGGCCACTGGAAGATATCCTTGACCAACCATGCCCTTCAGCTCGAACACGGTGATCCTCTACATGCTCCTTGGCATCCGTGAAGATGGTGGCACCAGATCACGAGAAAGATGTCTATCTGGCAGCTGCCTCCTGTATTAAAAGACCATTAACTGAACAGGAAATATGCATACAATGTAGTGAATAAAAAAAAACAGGTTCTAGAAAGATAAAAGTGACATATACACACAGAACACTAACTGGCATTATACACTAAAACAGCATGTAGGGAAATAATTGTAAATCAGTCTCTCCTTGACACATACACACAACACACACATCTTGAGGAATTCTACATCATTGGTACATGGTAGGAGCTGTCCACCTTAGAGTTTAAAAAATGTCAAAGCTATAAGAAAATTAATAATGATCTCATTTATCTTGCTCTTTTTTAAATTATGAATGTTACAGACTATCAACTAAACTGGAAAAGGCCACTATACTGTTTAAGATGCAATTTGTCTGGAGTACAGGATCGAAAATTAATCTCAGTTTGGAAATGAGAGTTTATCCACTTGAGTAAAATTCTAGAGTTCTAGAGCTTGGGTTCAAATTGTGTTCGAGGAAACTCCAGGAGCAGGTTTCTACCTTGTAACTTCATACCCTCGGCCCTGACCATCATCTCATGATCCAGGAGCATTGCTGCACTCTGGCCATTGAGTCTGCTCTCCAGACAGCTGAGAAAGAAAAAGGAGAAAATTCGCTTCCACTCTTTAAGGAATATCCCAGCATACCTCCTTACATGTTATCAACCTGAACGCTGCTGCCTAAGGCCTGAACACGCAAAGGGGGCTCAAAAACAATGTTCCTTCAAGTGATTCCATGCTCTGCTAAACTCTGAGAGTTAGTTACTAAGGCAGAAGAAGATGAAGATAGATGAGAGGACAGCTTTCTATCTGTCTATCTATCTTCTTACTGTCTGCATGATCACCAGTAGACCGAACACACACTTTCTCTCTACTGCGTGTCCTTCAAGGAAGGGCCCACCAGAACCCTTAACTCATTCTGACCACGCAGTGGGGAAATTATAGTCCCAGAGATGGAGTTTATTTTTAAATTCTATTTGATGGGATTTTTCTCAATTATAATGAATGTAGCCAACATTACAGCAAAATATAAGTAAATAAGATAATTACATTTTAAAAATCAAGCCACTCCTATTTCCGTAAATATCCAGTACACGTTCTTATAATTACTGTTTATATTCAACTTTTATGTGATTCTGTTCTTTAAGATACATGGGCACTGTCCTGGAGAGACTAAAGTGCTTTCCACGCACGCATAAGGACCTGAATTTGAATTTCCAGAATCACATAAAAAAGGGTATTGTAGGCCTCTAATCCCAGTGCTGAGAAGGCAGAGTCAGGAATACCTGGGGCTTATCATTCAGTCTAGCTGAATCCATGAGCTCTAGGCTCAGTGAGAGACCCTGGCTCAAAAAGGAAGGTGGAGAATGACTGAGGATGACACTTGACTCAACCTCTAGCCCCCACATGCTCACGCACATGAAGATATATACACACATACATACTATATCCATACACACACACAAGCATACACAATATATAGACTATATAATGCTGGGACTGGAGAGACACTTCAGTAGTTAAGAGCACTTGCTGCTCTCCCAGAGGAGCTAGGACCCACATGGTGGTAACACCCATATTTAGGTTCCAGAGGATCTGGCCTCCACATGCACCAGGCACATACGTAGTACAGATTCATGTAGGCAAAGCATTCATACACATAAAATAAAAACCCTTTAAAAACACTATGTAAGAGCTGGACAGATAGCTCAGCTCTTAAGAGCACAGGTTGCTCTTGCAAAAGGCCTAGGTTCGGTCCCAGCACCCACATGGTGGCTAACAATCATCTATAACTCCAGCCCCAGTGGATCCAACACCCTCTCTAGCCTCTTTAGGCATTGCCTGACATGGGTTTATTTATATAGTGCAGGCAAAACACTCATATACATAAGATAAAAATAAATAAAATCTTTTTTAAAACACTATATAATGTTGCATATGGTGCATATTTTCATATAATGTAATTTTAAATATGCTTCTTTATATGTCCATGTAATTCCATATCTGCCATTTTGATGCCAAGACACTAAATCTGTATACCAATTATACCCATGTTACCAATTATAGGACATTTTAACTGGTTCTCAGTTCTCTTTGTTTGCTGTTGTCAGTACAACGCAGACTACCTACAAACACCTTAGGATAAGGAAGCATTTTACTCAAAATGTTTCTTTACAAATTTTTAAACATGAAATTATCAGGACTAGGATAGTGACCAATTTGATGACTTTCATGTAAACTGCATTTTTTCCAGAAATTTCTCTCATGTTCAAGACATCTATATTATCCAATTAGTCCTCTCAAATCTAAATGTCTACTACATGTAATGGGTTCAGAGTTATTGGGAATATGATGGTATCGTGAAATAACTTGAATTTGAATAGTTTTTATTTTTAAATTTTTGATATTTTCTTTTTATTTCATATGTATGTGTTTTGCCTGCATGTGCATACAATGCACACAGAGGCCAGAAAAGAGTGCCATATCCCCTGGAACTAGAGTTACGGATGGTTGCTAGCTGCCATGTGGGTGCTGAGAACCAAATCCAGGTCCTTTGCAAGAAAAGTAGGTGCTCCTGACTCCTAAGCCACCTCTCCAGTCCCTGATTTTGGATTTTTATCAGCTGAACACTGTCCATGTTTATTTACTCTCTGTTTTGAATCCCTTAGAATCCAGTTCCACTTACTTCTTGAACTCCAAATTTGTATCCTGTCATTTTGATTCCTCTTTTTTCTTTTCCTTATTTTCTTTCCCCATCCCAAAGGCAAGTCACCTGACAGTGAGGGGTTAAAAACAGCATTTGTCAGGAGGCAAAATGATGTACGTGCTTTGGCTCAGCTTGGAACTTACCATCTGCTTGGACCCATACCTGGAAAGCATACTTCTTAGAAAGCACAGGTTTAGTTCTGTCTGCCACCCACAGAAACAGCAGGACTTGGAATCCAGGACTAGCAGAGTGGACCCTCAAGACAAAAGACAAGAAGACAAATTGAGGAGCCGTTCCAGGCAAGAAATCATCTCTGAGCCCGAGGTCCAAGGCAAATGTCTTGTAGACTGCACAGGTGGGCTAGCTTTCCAGAGGACGCATTCCCAAAAAAGGCTTTTAAATGTGAATTTCTGAAAATCACATATGAGGACACAAATTATAGGTTAGGGGAAGTTGGCTCATTCCCCAAGAGTAAAAGATAATGAAGTCCTCGTTACTGGTTCCTTAACCATTGCCTTCCTTGGGCCTGGGCCACTCAGGAAACAGAAGAAAGGATTTTGAGCCAAGGAGACCCACCTCCTCTGTTCCCTTTACAGCGTGTACATTTATAACAGTTCAGCAAGGGTCATGGCATGCTCAGTCTTTACACTAGAACATACTAGTTATCTGGAGCAGAGATGGTTATTTCTTTTCTAGCAAGGAGGTAGATAAAATTAAATAACAATTAAAAACTAGGATATGAAAAACAAGCAAATAACCATAATTATTAACATAAGATGGTACAAGAGCAAGTAACTGGAGGCAGTACTAAGATAGGATGACCAGAGAGGCTCTCCCCAAGAAAGGACGTTTAAACTAAGGCTCAAAGATCTTGGAGAGCAGGCCAAGAAAAGGGAGCAGGCCCAAGTCTCTTGAGACAGGAAATTGGGGCCCTCAAGAAACCCAGTGACGGTGGAGAGAAGAAGTTGAGCTCAAAGAACCAAGAAGGGGCATATCTTGGATGGTTTTAGAAAGCATGGGGAAGACTTTATAGGAAATCAGACATCATAAAAACATGACTGGGTACGGTGGGATTTAAAACACTTAACCAGGGCTACTTCCTGTCTGAAGCTGCTGTGAGCTATACTAGATTGATCCATTGCGTTATGCTGGGTGCATGTCTTAAACATGTATTTTATATCAAGTCTATTCTGCCACCGATTATTTATTCTATCATTTCAACAGATAAAATGCATTATCTTCTTCTCAGTTATGGTGCTGCTAGTTGTAGCTGTTGCTTTCTTTCTTTGTTTTGTTGGTTGGTTGGTTGGTTTTGCGTTCCTGGGGATTGAATGCAAGGCTTTGCACATGCTAGGCAGGCATTCTTCCACTGAGCTATGTGCCCAGTCCTGCCTTAGTTATCAAAAGATGTCTTATGGCTGGTTTATATTTATAACATAAACATATTAAATCATACATACTTTTCTTTTGCAGACAAGTCCGGTCTCTAGGCACCAGCTTATCTTTCCTCTGTGTGTGCCAAGACAGTGATTTTCTCGATCAGATCTCATATTCTGGCATAAATTTCTGGTTACTTTGCAGTTACCAGAAATATTAAGTGCAATTACCTTTTCTATCTTGGCAAAGAAAGCTGAATAAGCCAGTGGTCTCCAGTGGACTGCTTCTTCCATTAATTCATTTATTCATCCATCAATTCACTTTCCTCAGTCATTAACTCAGTATAATTCTTTAGTATCTGTTATTATCTCTTTAGTATCAGTAGGATTATTTAGTGTTGGGGGTGAATCAGACAGTATCTGACTCAAGGAGTTCATCATATCCTGGTAGGGGAGACAGACACTGAACAACAAACAAGAATGCATGGGACATATCTGTAGTCACTATGGCAGCAGAGCAGAGGCAAGGGTACTGGGAAGTAGACACAGGTGACTAAATTTGTTTGGAAGAGTTGGTACAGACCTTTGGCATTTGGCATTTGACATGGAGAAATATACACACATACACAGTCCTATTATGTAGCCCAGATTCCCTCTGTCAGGGTAAATTTACAGTTTCTCTCTGCCTCAAGGAACATGCGCCCAAGAATGTGATTGACACAGATGAAGCCAATAGAGTCAACTACTTTCCAACCAACCAGTGACTCAGGAGGGAGGGTCCAGCGGGAAAGTTAGGAGTCACAGGCGGGGGCTGAGGGTCTCCATCTTGGGTGTGTGTCCCGGAGGTCCACATGAAATTTCTGTCTTTCTCCACAGGATGAATCCTATGTAAGTAACCAAGAATAAACTGGTTTCTCCAGTTGGAGAGCATTCTCCGTTTGCTCAATTGGTTCAAACCTGGGGCAGTGGGGGACGGGGAGGGGGGTGCTAAACGCCTGGCCTCGCTGCCAGAGGAGAATTCATAAGACACCTCACAAACTTGGGATCCCCCTTAGCCTCTCCCAAGTGGTAGGATTATGAGGATGTCATCAAAGTTCAGCTGGACCCAGGTGGTAAAGATTTGAGAGAAATTTATTGGGCAAAAATGAGAAATTACCCTACAAGGAGGGTACAGAACAAGCAGAAGAGAACCCACACTTTTTTAATTTTTTAGATATTTTAATAGGATAACACAATGTAGCCAAGAATGACCTTGAAATCTGAACCTCCTGCCTCTGCCACTGGGTGCCAGAATTACAGGAATGTCCTGGGGATCAAACCCAGGGCTTTGTGAATGCTAGACAAATACTCTACAATCCAAATATCCCCAGAACACCTTAGGAAGTTTAGCAGATCATTTCTTCCTGGGGCTAAGCCTAACGCCTTCAATGCTGAGCAAGTCTCCAAACCCTCATCCTCTTCTCTACTATTTCTGAGGAAAAACAAAACAAAACAACCACATCAGCCTCCTGCCTAGGGGTGATTATGTATCTGCCTATGCCTGGGTTCTAGGCTAGATGGATAGACTACCACTCACGCATTCAGCTTCTCACACTCCCTTTGGTACTGGAGTCCTCAGTTGCTGGGCTTTTCTAGGATTTCTCAGGGCTCATGTCTCCTCTTTAGTACCGCTTGTTCTGTAAGACATCCTGGTACATAAGACATTCTTGGTACAGTTACACAAGACACCTCTCCATCCCTTTTCTGTCTTTTGAAATATTTCAACTAGTGTCCTCTCTTCTGTTCCCTTTATACTTGCAAGTATAAGCCTCTTTTATTCTTCCAAATATTTTAGTAATATCTCTGAAAGGAGAGGCTACAAACCTGGGAGCTCATTCTTCTGGCTTTAACTTGGACAGAAGGCAAAACATTGGAATGGCCAAGATCACAGACAGACCTGCATTTGCAGTCCGCCTCCATCAGCCACACACTGTTTCCAAGAAGGGGTAATTTGCTTCACCTCTGGAAATCTCAATCTCCTCTCTTTGGCACAGAGATAACGCTACCACCTATCTCTTTGGCTGCTGTGAGGATCAAATGAAATACTGTATTTATGTTTAGTGCAGTGCTTGACACACAGCAGCTCCTTAATAAATGCCAATGATTGCCATTATGCAGATAGGAAAGGATTTACATAGGAAGAAAGGGACACTTTGGTACATGGGGCCCCAAATTAAAAAGGAAAATTGGTGTTATAAACAGATAAACTCTAAAAGTGACAAAGTGCTCAGAGGGTCCAGGAGGCAGGAAAGTCAGTTAGGAGGCTATTTCCATGATCCAAGAGGGACATGGTAAGGCCAGGGACCCACAAAATGGCAACACTCATAAAAGAGATAGGATTGACTAAAGTTACTGTATGAAGAATGGTTCTTAGGATTGTTGCATGTCAAAATTCCTGGGCCCAACACCCAGATCACTGGATCCTAATATCTAGAAGGAAGGCCCAAGCATCCTATTTTTAAAACATCTTAGTTCATTCTAATGTGTTTCTAGGTCTGAAAACACTGGCTTATCTAGTTGGGGTTAAAGGATTGAGTGATGTACAGCAGATAAGGAAAAAGATCAGACTATTAGGTTCTGGTTGAAGGGTTTGGGTGATGGAGCTTTATAGTTTCAGGAATGTATCTAGGGGATAATTCACACAACTGCAGTTGCATTTCATCCAACCTATGCATAAAAGGACGGTAGGATGCCTAATTAAATTAATGAGAAAATAAATTTTTGATTTCAGTGTCTGTCTGCACCTGTTTCACCTTTACAGAAAGCACACACTGGATCTTGTCCTCTCTGATGCATCCACAGCAGTCAAGGAGATGTAAGCTGGCAGTTCAGGGGAGTGGCTGCAGCCCCCAGCAGAACATGGAAGAGAGGGTTACAGACCTCTACCTGGGAAGAGAGGGTTACAGACCTCTGCCCGGGAAGAGAGGGTTACAGACCTCTGCCCGGGAAGAGAGGGTTACAGACCTCTACCTGGGAAGAGAGGGTTAACAGACCTCTGCCCGGGACAGAAGCCCAGACCTGGCTTGCAGAGCTCTGGTAGATTTGCTTGTTTAGGACTTACAACATGCTTACTTTCTAAAGGATTTTCAGTAGTTTATCAGATTAAACTAAAGCATATGATTAGGAAGTCAAAACAAAGACCACCAAAGAAACCTGGAAGAAATAGATGCTTCCAGGCACCTGAGATGAACTGTTTTCTATAACTAGATTCTGATGTGAACTCTGAGCTTTCTGTAGGTTTGGTTCTTAGGTTTGACTCTAAAACCAAGCATGTTCTTTTCAAGGAAAGACCACATTTTTGCACAAAACAGATCTTGAAGGGGTTTTGCTGCAGATATCTATCCTTTCTTGCATAACAAGTTTCTGAAGGGGAAAGGAAAATGTAACATCAATTGCCCAGGTACTTACAGTTTTCAGCAGGTATAAAGCTCAATGCTGACTGAAAGTCAAAGGCCTGGGCTCTGTACCAGCAAGTCACTTAGGCATCTTCTTCCTTAAAAAGACAGAACTGAGCAGATACATTTTCATTTTATCTCTGACACTTGGATTCATTTGCTTCTGATTAAATTAGAAAAGAAGGGTACAACTATAATTGACTAGAATTTACAGAGAGTATATCCTTAGAGTTCTTGTTTTCAAATGTTAATCTAATTGGGTCCCGCCCTTAGCATGTGTTAGAAGAGTTTATTCATCATTGAATCTCCAACAAGAATCTAAGTGTGCAAAATTTATCTTGTTGATAAGGGAAAAACCAAACAATTTAGAAACCAGGTGTGGAAAAGACACACTGCATTACATTCTTAGTCAAATCCAAAACAACCCTACCTTATCTAGAGAGCAGGCAATAGGATCCTTGCAGGCGGAGCCAGAGTTTTGTTGAAAAGAAAGTGTTGACTTGCAAGAATCCGTTCAAAAGGAAAGGAATGAATCTTTATTGACTTCTAAGCCCAACTCTGCAATATATAATATTATTTATTGCCCTGCGAAGCCCCAGTCAGTTCTACTGATGCTTTCCTTATTTTTTTTAACTCTAACCAGAGCCAGTTTCCCCATCTCACCTTTGAGGGAACTGAAGTTAAGTAATCTGTTCTATGTTATTCTGATGGAACACAACCCAGATTTGTGTCTCTCCAAAGCCTCTAAATTTTCCCTTGCTGATGGACTTGGTTGAGCCTCCAATGGTCTTTTTTCATCCAGCAGGGAAACTGTGACTTGCCACAGATCTTTATTAAAACTGTAGTAATACAGTAAAAAGATTCATACAGTATGCGCTACGTTTGTGTGATTCTTTTGAGTGTTTGTAAAATGCTTTAAGTGTGTTAGTTTTTATTATCATTCTCCTAACAATTCTATAAGTTGATTTGTTGCTAGTAGAGTTAATCCAACTTGGAAGCATGGAGGTCACCAGAAGTTGAGTGGCTTAGAGACAGCAGTCAGTACAAAGCCAACTTGCTCCACTTCAAATCCACTGGCCTCCCATCTCCACACATGCTAGATCCTGTCAAAGGTCGGTTCACTGTCCCGCCAGCAGGATTCAAGTAGAGCAAGGACCCTTAGATATACCTGAAATGAAAGGAACAGACAGACAGACACATAGACACACAGGACAGACACATAGGACAGACACACGAGGAAAGATGACCTGGGCTCTTCAGGCCGCGTGCTTTATTGTTCCAGGGGGTATTTATAGTTTTGGGGAGTCAGGAATACAGATGTACCCATACATTAATGTGGTAATTAACAGAGAGACACTATCTCTAACCTTCAAAGCCCACCAGGAAGTTGTACGCATACCAGGAAGGTGGCACTAAGAGGGGAGGCAGGGGCTTTGAACCAGGGGTGTGCTAAGACCCTGGTAAGATAAAGAAACTGAGCCAATTGATCAGGCCCCAGGACATTCCTGTGAAACTGAGTTTACCTACAGGTGGTCACAGGGGGGTGGAATCTCCCTAGAGCTGGTTTCTCTGAGATGAACTCAAACTACAAGCTGGCTATTTTCTCTAGCTCATGGCTTACAACAGTTCACCTAAATCTGTCTCATGTGGTAGTGGAACAACACAGAAGATGATCTAGCCAGGGAAAGCCAAATAAGACAATGCTTGGCACACTCTGCTGAGAAAGGTGTGCAGAGTGGTGAAGGGGGCCAGGCACAGGGTTCAAAGTAACCTAGTTTCTAGACCAATTGGCAATTCTACTAGTGGGGACCAAATCCCTTTGTCCCTTGGTGGGTAGGTCAGGATCAGCAGGGAAGAGGAGTCTTGGAAGAGGAGAACTCTTGGATAGCAGGATAGGCCTGGGGCTCTGCCTTGCAGCCTACAGAGCCTCCTTACTGGCAGGTTTCTCCAAATAAATAGAAAGATCACTTTTCATACTTGAGTCCCATTCCCAGAAAAGGAACTTCTATTTTAGGTGTTCAGTTCTATTCGGCAGGAATTTATACTGAACACTGAGGTCAGCACCATGGTAGTATTAGGGAGACCTGTTATTATTATTATCCAAATGTGGAATTATGACAGTACAGTGTGCTACTATCAAATTAAATATTGTGTGTGGCAGGGATGTTGGACTGTATGGCAGAGGAAAAAAAAAAAAAGGCTAGGAACTGATTCACATTCTAATTCAGGAAAACAGGCCAAGAGGGCGCATGGGGTGGGGAGTGAGGCAGGAAATTACCCAGATGACTGGTTTGGTACCTCATAACTCTGAATAGAAAATGGGTAGAATGGTCAACAGATGATTTATAAAAATCTGCTAACTCGGTATTTGCACCCTTAAGAATGCCCAAATCATACATAAAATGGCAAAGGAGATTAATAGACAAGAGAGATTCCTGGGTTTATATTTCATTTCTTTTTGTTGTTTTTCCTTGCAGTGCTAGCAACCATGCTAGACAAGTGCTCTACTACTGAGCTACATCCCAAGCCCTGAGGTCACACTTAATTTTGAATGTGGCATCTTCTTATAACAATTTGAAACCAAGTCATCTTTGGAGTAATTTTCTAATTAGTAAACAATTTAAGCGGACATTTTGTTCTTTGGGAATGTCTAATTTATCTTGAAAATAGATTCCCATACTGCACAAATAGTATTCAATTTGAGTACTACAGCTCAGAGACCCAGTCCGCTCAGAAGGGAGAAACAAGCTGCTCATCTTTTGAAGCTTTCTAGCAAGGGTTGTATTTAGATCCATTGGAGGGGGGCTATAAAACCCTCTGCTAGGTTCTAGGGAACTCACATAGAAGAGGAAGGTATGAGCCACACACTAAAGGAAATGTCATTACAGCCCTGACCAGTTGCTGACTGATGTGCTCTGCTATGACAGATGGCAATGCTTCCAGAGCAACCTAGTGATTATTTATTATTATTATTATTGACCAAGAAGAAAAAACACCATATTTAAAGGAAAAGTTTTAACCTATTTTCCTCAATCTAAAATAGAAATGGGGCCATAATGTTAGATCTATTATTATAATGTGCATTTCATATGCAAAGATGCTGGATTGGATTAAGGGAAAGAAGCATCTTGGAACAGATTCCAAGCATTCTGCCTCTCTCTCTCTGAAAGGCCCTCTTTGCTCAATATTTGAAGCAGTATTTCTCAAAATGTGTTTCATAGCAAAGTTGTCCTTCAGAAAGTTAACCGTGTTCTGTGAAAGAGGTTCCAGCATTATGGAAGCTGGAAGGATACTGAACAGGAAAGTTAAGCAGGTTTCATTGGAGCAGGTTGTCTTGATGCCTCTCTCGAGTAACATGACACTAACTGGGCAGGGAAGCATGTGGGGAAAAATTATTGGACCACAGAACTCGTCCATCATTTTACAGAGCACCTTGTGGGACTGGTGCTCTCTGAAAGCAGCCATTAGGACATTTCTGAAAGTGATTACTTCTTAAAATGCACGACTTTCACACACAAACGTGTACATGAATTTTTATAGCATATTATGCATAACAGTGCAAAAATAGAAACAATCCAAATGTTTTCAAGTGATGAATGAATACATAAAATCTGGCATAAGCATACAATAGAATACTATTCCACTCCCAAAAGGGATGAGATACTAATAACAAGAGTACTGACAAACCTCCTACAAGGAAAGAAACCAAACAGAAAAGGCCACATATTGTCTGGTTCCATTTATGTGAAGTGTTCATAATAGACTGGTTCTTGTTAGGACTGGGGAAAGGACCTTAGATGACAGCTACTAGGGTTATGTTGGGGGGGGGGGGTTTGACAAAAATCTTCCAAAATTATATTTTGGTAATGGTTATGTAATAGAACAGAATTTATTGAAGTGTACTCTCTAAGTGGGAGACTATTACAGTATGTGAATTATATTTAAATGAAATTCATAAAAACACATGTGAAAATAGATGCAACCAAAAAAGGAGTTCTGGCCTGTCTTTTTGAGTGCTGTCCATTTAGTTATGATTTATGGTCTTAGAAGATTATATATCATAATTCAAGAACCAACCTGGGTTAAAGCCCAGTTGTACCATTTGCTGGTTATATGGCCATGAAAATTTTCTAGCTTCATCTAAAAAGAAGAATTACAGCAAGACCTTTAGGAGGATTCATGAACTCACAAAGAATGTTCTTTTGAAAAAGTGTAAACATTCTATACATACTAATTACTATTTTATTGTAAATAGTAAATGGACTGCCATGTGTAAAGTGACTTAATAAGATCTCAGTTTTCCCCTATGATAAATATGTATGTATATTTTACACAGAGTCTCACTATTTAGCCCTGCCTGGCCTGGGAACTCACTATGTAGACTAGGCTGGAATTGAACTCACAGAGATCCATCTGTCTTTGCTTCTTGAGTGTTGAGATTAAAAGTATACGCTACCATGCCTGGCCTTTTCTCTGAAATCTTAAAATACCTTCAGTATTAGTTACTTTTCTTGCTACTGTGACCAAACACCTGACAAGAAACAACTAAAAGAAGGTTGGATTTGCCTGGGCTCATTGTTTGAAACACAGCCCACGGTGGCAGCGAAGCCACGGCAGCTAGAGCCACAGAAAGCTGATCACGTAGTATCTGCAGTCAGAAGAAAAGAGGGATGAACGCTGGGCCCCCACTTCCTCCTTTTTATTCAGTCCATGGAATGCTGCTGCTCCACCCACGTTCAGCTGGGCTTTTCTCTCTTCATCTAAGTCTCTCTGGAAATGCCTTCACAGATATATCTGGGTTTGTTGCTTAGATGATTCTAAATCCCATCAAAGTGATGATCAAAATTAACCATCATACTTTCCTTACTGAGTTGTTACGAGAATTGATCAGCTAATAATACCTGTAACACTTTGAAAATAGTGCCTGACACTTAGCATTCAATATTTGTAGCAACTTAATTTCTTATTTTGCTTGTTAAGCCTGCTTACTAATAAGGTTTTTAGTATCCCACAGTTTCTGCTATTTTATTCTATTCTGTTTTAATCTCTTTGACCACATACAGTATAATCCATCCTTTTTTTAGTAGCTCCTAATTACTTAGAAATCACCTCATCCTTGTTTTCCTGCCAACCTTCCAAGCTGTGCATGCCAATTTACTTTTGTTACTTCTCAAACATACGCCCTGTAACCTCTATTGTAGGTTTTGGCTGGTATCCAACATGTCCACAAACTCTCCGATCATTCATTCCTTCGCTCATCTGGATAATAATGATGCTGATTAAAAGGAAAAGACTACAAAGAAAGAGGAAAAGACGAACTCAAAACTTACCTGGGATTACTTATTACCTGGCTCCTTTAAGGAGGAATGGTGTTCAAACAGCAGTTGCATCAAATAAAGGTGGGATGTGGAATACTGACAAGGCATGCTGTGCTTGTGTAGATAAATATTAATGTGTGCCCAGGAGAGTAGAGAGGACGCCATGCATCTCCTGTGACAGTCACTGTATCAATGCCCTTGAATAACTTTCGTCACTTTCTATTTAACCCTTTGTAATGAACATACTTCACTTTAATAAAATAATAAATATGGCAATCCAGGTAAAGCATTGAAAGGAGAAAAGAAAAAAGACTCATGAGATCTACTTACAAGATTTGTTTTTTTCTACTATAAACATATTCAGTAAGATCCTTTTGAGAAGTATTCCCGTGATCTTGAGTATGTGCATCTTACTTTCTTCCCCAGTCCCCTTTTCTCTTGACCTTTATGCTTAAAAAATCCATGTTAAATATATTTAATAAATTCCACATCTGCTTTTAAAAGAAATTTCTTTTCGTGTGACCATTGAAAGGTTACATTCATCACCATCTTCATTAGTTAATGAATGAACACCTGTTGAGGATCCCTAGTACATAAGATCTTAACATGAGTGAGAGGCGAGTTCACAGGAGGGGATCTTACCCACCGTGAGCGTCCCAGAGGCCTTCTGGTCAACATGGCAGTGAGCAGTTTTAGAGGAAAAGTGGAAATTAACAGTTGAGAAAAGGAAGAACTTTCAAGAAGAAGGAAGAGCTTGTGCAAAGACGAAGACTTGGAACAGCTAACATAGTCAAGGAACTTACTTATTTATATTGTACAGTGCAGACAATGTGGCTGCTATGGAAGTTTGTGAAGGAAGGAATACAGTGTTCCTTGTGCCTAGCATGTTGCTGAATTAGTTACTTTTCTTAGTGCCATGACCATATACCCGACACAAGCGAACTTAAGGGAAGAGAGGTCTGACGGTTAAAATCCTGCTGCCATGACTTCTTCACCATGATGCCCTAGAGCTGTGAGTCAGAATTTTTTGCTCTTGAGTTTGCTTCTGGCCTGGTAACTGATCACAGCAATGAGACTAGTAATGAATACTTGAGGTATTCTAGTCTGTGGTTTAAGGAATACAGTCCATAGTGGTTAGGAAGCCATGACAGCATAGTTCTGTGCACTGGAAACATGAGGTGACTGCTTATTATATCTTGGCAGATTAGAAAGAAGAGAGCCAAGAAACTGAGCCAAGCTATAACTCTCTTGACCTGCCCTCTAGCAAGCCACTTCTTCCAGCAGGCCTCTACCTCCTAAACTTCCACAACATTCCAAAATAGTGCCACCAGCTAGGGACCAGGGATTCAGACACGTGAACCTGTAGGGGACATTTCTATTTAAACCATAACATTTAATATGTCATGCAAAGAGTTGGGATGATAGCCAGCAAACAACAGGGAACCAAAGTTTTTGTTTGGTTTGTTTTTTTTTAAAGATTTATTACTTTTAAAATTGTGTGTGTGTGTGTGTGTGTATGTGTGTGTGCATGAGTACAGGTGATTGTGTAGGTCGTAGGTGTCAGAACCCCCTGGAGCTAGAATTACAGGCATTTGTGAGCTCCCTGACTTGGGTACTAACTGAACTTGATCGTCTGCAAGAGTAGTACATGCTCTTAACCACTGAGACATCTCTCCAGCCTAGAACAGAGGTTTTTAAATAAACAAATAACATGCTCGTAATCTAGACTATGGAAGAAATAAAAGGAGTAGCTGCAAAGTCAGGAAGATCATGTAGACAAGAAATTATATGGGTGTAAATTAAGGCAGGCACATCACCAATGGTGAACATGAAGGTCAGATTTAAATCACATTGAAAAAGAAGCAACTAATCTAGGGGACAAATTAGGGGCATGGGGTAAAAGAGAAGGAGGTAAGAATTCTCCCAAGTTATTGGATTATGTGACTAAGTAACAGAAGCTACCAACCTTCAAGGAGAATGATTGGGGCAGGGATAGAGAGAGGAGCAGTTCTGTTTTCAATGTTGATTTGAGATGCATAGGACATTTTTAAGTAGGAGTGCCCAGCAGCTTAAAGATCATCTGGACCACACTTCATCTCAGTGGTCGTTAGCACACGTGTACAAGTAATTACCATCAGTCTGTAAGCTCAGTGCCCAGGGACTCTACTTTGCTTTGAGTGGACACTCAAGAAATGAACGAACACAACCCGAAAGGGAGTAAGAAGACTGAAGTCAAACCTGGACAGGCCACTATTTGAAAAGCTCACACAAAAGAGAGGGAAGGAAGACGGGAAGCAGGGAGAATAAAGACATGGATCCAGAGGGGAAACCACTTCAAGAGGGGAGCATTCCAGCAAGCTCAAAGCGTACTGGGGAAGGGGAGGGGCTGGATGAAGTGCAGCCGAAAGCATATTTATTAGACTGATTTCAAGGGGGCTGGTGACTTGGGGAACGCCGTTCTTTTGGAGGGTCATAGCTGTGAAAGAAAATAGACAAGGCTAGAAGAGATACAGAAGGATTTTCTTTGCTTGTTTTAAGGTGGAAATGTCATCAATCTACTTGATGGGAAGGATAAACATTTACAAGGAGAAAGGCTTCAGGGGTAGAGAAGGAGGAGCTGGAACATGACTCAGCAGTAGAGCACCTGCCTAGCATGCCCACAGTGGAAACAGAAAAGGGAAGATGGTAGAAGGAATACTGTGAGCGTGAAGTATTCCTAGTCCTTTAAGTGGAAGGCTCTTCATGGATTCATGATTACATGGTTTTCCAAAAGAAACGAGTTTCTATCCCATCTGAGAAGTACCTGTATCGTAGACATAAAGAAACACCTGTTATTCACGGGAAACACCCATGTATTCATTCAGAGTTACTGTATTTCACTCTAAAATGAGACTACTCCCATTAACTCCGTGTTTGTAACATATGTAGTTACAAACAGCTGTAATCACACTCAAGTTGCCCTTCTTCTGAATGACCACTATTACACTGTGATGGCTTGAATGAAAACTGCCCCCAGTAGGCTCCAGTATTGAAATACTTGGTTTCAGTTGTTGCTCTGTTTGTAGTAGCTTTAGGAGGGGTGGTCTTGGGGGGAAAGCAAGACTCTGGGGGTGGGCCTTAAGAGTGCATAGCCTTGCTCATTTCCGGGTTGCTGTCTCTCTGCTTCCTGTCTTCAAATAGAGACGTGAGCTCTCAGCAATCTGCTCCAGCCACCTGCTGCTGCCATCTTTCCCCCACCATTAAGGACTCTCCTTCTGGAACTCTAAGCCTAAACAAACTTCTCCTTCTATCAGTTGCCTTAGCCATGTGAAAACAGAAAAGTAATTAATGTGCACACTGTCCATCTTTCTATCTGAAGGCACAAGGTGGCCTTGCGAAGGTGACTGGGTACTCCAGAACAAGGAATTCCCTTGGCTGCCTCTCTTTATGTTAAGTAGTAAAGTAACGGGGCATGGTAGAGTACACCTGTGATCCTAGCACTTGGAAGGCAGAGACAGGAAGATCGCACAAGTTTGGAGCCAACCTGCTCTACATGGGGAATTCTAAGTAAGCCTAAGCTATACAGTGAGACCCTGTCTAGCTACTCAATAGTTTAAAAGACAAATAGTTTTTAAAATAAAAATTATGTCCAGGTATAGGGTGGTAGATCTATGATCTATGCATATTTAGAGGCTAGAGGAGGATATCAGGTGACCTCCTCTATGACGCTACCTTATTCCCTTGGGTCAGGGTCTCTCAAAGTACCTAGAGGTAGGCTGCCAGCCAGCAAACCCAGTGATCCTTCTGTCTCTTCTGCATACAGTCTTGTGGATACAGTTACATGCACATGGTCTCAACCCAGCTTTTTACATGGATTCTAGGGATTTGAACACAGATCATCCTGCTTGTACAGCAAAGACTTACCAGTCATCTCCCCAGCCCTATGTATGAATTTTATAAAAAATCTCTGATAGAGGAGAAGACACACACACACACACACACACACACACACACACAATTAAAAATAAATCTTAATAGGGGCTAAAGGGATGTCTCAGTAGTTAAGACCACTTATTGGTCTTGCAAAGAACTTAGGTTTGGTCCTAGCACACACATCAGGCAGCTCACAACTGACTGTACTCCAGCTCCAGGACATCCAATGCCTCTGGCTTCCTAGGGTACTCATAGTCATGGCCACATACTCATACAAAGACACACACACACACACACACACACGCACGCACGCACGCACGCACGCACACACGCACACACACATCCATATTTTTTTTTATTTTTAAAATAAAAATAAGAAAAATCTTGAAAAAAACAACTCTGACACACAGTGGATATTATGTTAAAGATAAAGCTCCCTTCAGCCGGCCACTGCTCTAGGTCCACTCCCCAGAGGTATTAATTAGGAACCTGTCAGAAATTCTGCTAAGTATGTGTGAGTGAAAAAATCCAATCATTTTTCCTTTGGAAGCTGTGATTAGAATAGGCTGTCCTCTCTGCTGCCTCAGTCTTGGCATTGTTTTTAAATTATAGACTGACTAGCACCCCGCCCCCATTTAATTAACAAAAATACAAGTAAGTATACTGCAATCTTGGTTCAGGAGGGATGAGGCCTAAGCGGGTTTTAGAAGAGCTGTGAAGGAACTTCCACCTTCTGATCCTCCTCTTTCTCCTTCAAAAGGGAAGAGGAGCTTTGAAAAATCAAAGCCCATGTAGAGGTGTTCCTATCTCCCTAGGGATCCTCTCTGGAAGCCTGGAGACCCTCCTCCTCAGATAGAGAGGTATCCTGGGGTTGCCCCATTTTAATGAGTATCCTGCTTAACAGGTATCCACTGTCTTCCTGCCTGAAGATGCACAAGGCTAAGCCTGAGGACGAGGGTACCACCAGCTAAGAAGTAAATGAAGAATAATCAGGTTTGCAACTAAAATAATAAAAGAAATTCTTGCAGAAATGCCTGGAACACATTGTTGTTTCTACTCGCGTTGATTTTCAGGGTTCTGCTGTCTGAGAGTGCTCCCTGACGTCATGCTGAACAGCACTGCTCAGAAAGTGCAAATCTGTGTATCTGTGTGTTCACTTGCTTCTGCCCACAGGATAACTTCCTGTGTTTTCAGCCCTAGCCTGTGCAGTCGTCAGGGATTGAGCACAGATGAGCAACGAGGGAAGTGGGCTCATACTTTCTGGCATGGACTCAATTTTCCAATCTTCAAAATTCTCAGCCGGTTTCCCTCTCCGTGTCGCTGCATTGTGCAACTTGAAAGACACAGTGGAAATAGCTATGGGAACACAAAGAATGAAAGAGCACACAGCATGGGTGAGCGGAGAGGAAGCCCTCTTAATAGATTTCAATAGAACAGAACCGGGAGCAATCCTGATTCTTAAAAGATTTACCAGAAATGTAGGCAGAACTCCAAGACAATGATGCTGGGAAAGATTAAGGCACTGGGCACGGAGGTGGAAGGTAAGCAGAGGAGATACTCAAGCGCATTAACCATTAGATGCACGTTCAGCTTCATGTTAACAAGATCCTACCACAGATCGTAGAATTCAACTTCAATTTTGCTGGTTGAAGCAAATTTGACATAGCACTTGCTAAGGACATTTATATCTTATTTCTAAAAAACTAAGCTCATATGCTTTGAGCCTTTCAGGTACCAAATCCTGTACAAAGTAAGAGCATTTTAGTAGTGGGTCTTTTTAAAGATTTGTTTTTATTTTATGTGTATGAGTGTCTGCCTGAATGTATGTATGTGTACCATGTATGTGCCTGGTGCCTGCAGAGGCTAGACAAGGGTGTTAGATACACTGGAACTGGAGCTATAGACAGCTGTGAACCACCATTTGGGTGCTAGAAACCAAATCCAGGTTCTTTGAAAAGAACAGCAATTGCTCTTAACCACTGAGTCACCCTTCCAGCCCCTGGTAACTCTTTCAAAATGTCAAATATTGATGCCAGTTGTCTTGCCTGACCTATCTGAAGTTCTGGGGAAGCCCTTCCAGGAACATTGAAATCTACAGCCTGACTGAACCGTAGCTGTCTACACAGGAAGTGTTCACAGTTTACTAACCTATGATATATGTACACACACACATATATATATATATATATTTCTGATATGTATAATTAATGTACAAGTTTCAACAAATTTCAATTTGTTCAGATTTTAATAGTTTGGCTACAAGCCAAGTTTACCATTCAAGTTTACGAACTTTTTTGGTATTTGGAACTCTGGGAGCAATAAACAAGATACAGTTTCTTATTGTTGTCTGTTTGGTCCCTTTAAACCAATTAGTGGACATATTTGTTCTGGATAGAGAGTTGATCATCCTTTCTGAAGGGTTTCTGTCAGAAGTGCTGAGAAAGTTTGCAGGATACCTGTTCTAGTCTGCTTCCTGCTGCTGTGATAAAACACTGACCAAGAGCAATGTAGGGAGGAATTTGTTTCATTTTACAAGTTACAAGCCATCATTGAAGAAAGCCAAGGCGGAAACTGAAGCAGAGACCATGGATGAACACCACTTACTGCTTACCCTCAGGCTCATGGTCAGCTAGCTTTCTCTTAAAAAATATTCTATTTATTATTTTATGTGTATGAATATATTGCCTGCATGTATGTAAGTGCACCTGTGTCATCCAATGCCAGCAGAGGTCAGAAGAGAGCATCAGAGCTCCTGGAACAAGGTATGGAGAGTTGTTAGCCACCATTTGGGTGCTGGGAATCAAACCCAGGACCTCTGCAAGAGCAGTCAGTACTCTTACCCGCTGAGCCATCTCTCCAGCTCCCATTCATGTTTTTTTCCAGATAAACTTAAAAGAAAAAAGGTCCCAGTAGGTTTTGAATTGAAATTGCACTTGATTTATATAGTTTAATTTGGGGAAATTGAAATCTTAACATTATCAAGTCTTCTCTCTCAGGAATATGGTCCATCTTTCCATTTAATTCTTTTTAAATTTATGATTCACATTAAAAAAATCATGTAGTTTTACTGGGAGATCCTGGACATTTAGGTGCACACAGTAGATACTGACCACCAAGTACTCTTGGCACTCCCACATGCTAGCCGGGGACAACTTGCTGTGTAACTATGGGCTCTGCTTCATGGTGGCAGATCTTTTCTGGCCACAGAAGTACACTCAACCTGCTGGCAGTGCAGGCTGGAAATCTGGAGTTGACTTCCCCAATGACAATGGTGAGTTGTATGGGTGAGATGGTTAATTTTATGTGTCCATTTGCTTGGGCCACAAGGGGCCCAAATTAAGCAATATTTCTCAGTGGGTCTGTGGGGTGTTTCCAGTGAGATTAGCACTGAAAGCAATGGGCATCATCCAGTCTGGTGGTGGCCTGACTGGAACAAAAATGGGGAGGAAGGAGAAATTTGCTCTTTCTTCTTGACTGTCTATGCTGGGATTCTAGTCCCCTGTTCTTATCTGGAACTCACATCCTCAGTCCTCTGGACACCAGCTTTCCAGAGTCTCCAGTTTGTGGACAGTAGATAATGGGATTCCCTAGCTCCGTTTAATAAATTATATGGGGTGTTTGCATGCATGATGCTGTCTCCAAGGAGAGCCCTGGCTAAAACAGTGGATAAATATCCAGCTTTGTCCACCTCTGTTGGAATGGTTCTGATGTCTACCCACAGTCCCAGTGGGTTGTATTCTATTTAATCGCAGGAAGACAGCTCCATGCATCCTCTACTGATTTCTTTCCCTTCCTAATCTCCCATCCTCACTCTCATGCTGGGTTACCTGGGCCACTCTTCAGTTAACGACTCTCTCTCATCTGTGTCTCAGGGTCAGCTTCCAGGGGAGGCTGAACAAGGCATGCTCCCTTCTTTTTAGTTGGTATTACAAATGCAACTTCAACTGTTGTAATTTCTAACAAACAAATATATTTCTAATTAATATATGATTTCTTTGTCTATAGGTAGATACATGTCCATATAACAACATATTTCAAACTTAAGTTTTTGTTCTGTAATAATTAGAACTGTGAACTGTCTTACATATATGCTTTTAGATGCTAAAAATTACTATATATATATGAGTGTGTATATATGTGTGTGTTTGTGTGTGTATAGACACACAAATACAGATACAGCATCTATATTTGTACATAAATACCCCCTTATATGTGTACACTGTACTTTAGGGGCAATTTTAATAATTTTCAAAAATGCACAAATTTTTATTACACTCACTTTTAGAATCTTATTTCAATATCTTTAGAAAGTGGCTCCCACACAGAATTCATTTATGACTTTTAATAATATTTGAGTTGATTCTTTTCTGATCTTTTCCAGGTAGACTACTACTACATAATGTGCATTTTGTCTACTTCTCGTTATTCTTACATATGGCCCCTTCCTATTGATTGACCAGCATTTTCAGAACAATTTTAAGCATTAGTGGTAAAAGAAATGTCTTTGTCTAAACACAGATTTCAGTAGAAATAAAATGCCTCTCTTTTTTTATTGGGTTGGAGGACATTAGGGGAACACATATAATTTCTTCAAAGCAAATTTATTTTTTAAAAATGAAAAATGCAAGATGGAACAGATTTTACTTTGACCAAAGATGAAAATGTTTTGCTCTGGTATTTACTTTTGTACCACTTTAATAAATCATTCTTAGTTTAGCTGATTTTCCTTGTTTGAGCTGAGTTTAACTGCCAAAGCCCCTCAGTGACACAACTCTGTTTGTGATCGTCTCTGGCTGCTTTATTTCCACTGCCTTTTTGTTTTCATGGGTCATATAAAGAAGCCTTGCTTCCTCAAATAAGTCTGGAACTTTAAAATCTTAAGCATTTGAACTTGATTTGCAAGCCAGAACAGCTAAACCTATAATATGTAACAGAGTTCCATACCCACACCGGCCAAATCCACACATTCCAGGCAATTATTTCTGCTCTTAAAATTGGTTCTGACAATCAGACACAGCTATGCACAAGTTTAGATCTATTTTCGCATAGATATATTTCATTAAATGTGTATATTGAATTCATTGAGAGATCTCAGTATCTACCCAACATAGATCATCTTATGTTCATGTATACACATATATACAAGATTGTGCCTGAGGGCTAGTAAGATGGCTCAGTGGGTAGAGGCACTTGCTGTCAAGTCTGGCAACTTAAATTCAATCCCTGGTATCCACATAGTGAAGAGAATTGACTCCCACAAGTTGTCCTCTGACCTCCACGTGCATACCATGGCTATGCATACATACACTCACATGCACACATATGTGTAATTGAAAATTTTTAAATCATACATTGGAAAAGACAACAATTTCAGCATTTTTACAGCCACAAAAATCTGTAAATGTCTTACATGCTTATTAACAGGCAATTAGTTGAGTTAACTGAGGTTCTTAAAAAGGACATTTTCTTTGGACTTGGTAGAAAGTTTGCATTTTCCTTCATCTTCCACTTAAGTATAACGGATGACTTAGACCCTGATCTCACTAACATCGAGGAAATAAGGAATGGGCAAAGAATGATCTCCCAAGTATATCCATGAGGAATACAACTAACATTTCTGATAAAAATTACATCTAGGATTTCTCAAGTGTGATGGCTCATATTTATTGCCAACTTGATGGGATTTAGAATCACCTAAGAGACAAGCTTCTGGGCTTGCTTTGGAGAGATTATCTAGGTTCACTACATGTTAGCTCCTGCCCATATTGTGAGGGATTATTTTGATTAGGTTATGAAAGGTGAGAAGATCTATCCTAGTGGTCAGCACCCTCCCCTGGCTGGAGTCCTAGACTATAAAAAGGACGAAGCTCCCTGGGCACAAGCACTGGTTCGTCTCTGCTTCCCAACCGCAGACGCAATGTGCCTGGCTGATTCAAGCTCCTTCACCACGCCTTCCCTTCCACGGTGGTCTGCAACCTTGAACTGCAAGCCAGAATAAACCCTTTTTCTCTTAAATTGCTTTTCCAAGGTATTTTTATCACAGTGGAAGGAAAAGTAACTAATACACCAAGGAAGAAATTTTACCCTCCGCATACTAACAACGGATGGCTGCAAACTTAAGATTGGTACCATCTGATACACACTTTGGCAAAAATATTCGTTGCTTTCTTAGCATCTGGTTTGATAAGGGCCACTATATTATAAAAGAAACAAAACAAAATACTAGCCTGGTAAGTTAAGCAATATTGAGAATGCAATTTAAAACTTCTAATTTTAAAAATTATCTTAAATTTACATTATATATGTATGTGAAAGGTACCACGCACTTTGTATCTAAGGGAAATGTATATTTATTGTTTCCCAGAGAACTACTTACATAT
This sequence comes from Eospalax fontanierii, assembly GCA_035773235.1. Classification (NCBI taxonomy): domain Eukaryota; kingdom Metazoa; phylum Chordata; class Mammalia; order Rodentia; family Spalacidae; genus Eospalax; species Eospalax fontanierii. The sequence continues at coordinate 47,783,349 of CM069545.1, forward strand.
ACCATTTATACCATTTTCTAATACCTCATATTGACAAGATAGTCACAAAAAACATTTCCTCTTCTTCTTGGGAACCCATTAGACTACATTTCTAGGCTCCTTTGCATAGAGGTGCAGTCAAGTGGTCACTAGAATATGGGCAGAAATGGTGTGTGTCACTTTTAGGACTGATTCTAAAACCTGCCATGCAATTCTCTCCTGCCCCCTACCTCCTAATCATCTTAACAAAATGAATCCAGTGAAATCCAAGTTTAAATCCTGAGCTACATCGTCAACAGCTCTCCCTTCAGTAAAGAGAGAGAAGTAAATTTCTGTTGTGTAAACAACCCACTGAGGTGTGAGAATTGTTTGTTGCAGCAGTTGGCATTTCCTGACTAATACACCCATGTCTGCATAACTGATCTAAACTTTGAATTCTCAGTAAATAATACTTGGCTCATTCTGGGTACCGGCCTATGATCATTTAACTATGATGAGGTGTTGAGGAAGGTTGCTTCATATTAGATATGGCCACCCAGAGTCCACTCTTTGGTACTGGAAGCTATTTCTAGAAAAGGGGAGTTATTATGAGTAACATAGCCACTAAAAGAGTGTCTCCTGGGCTGGAGAGATGGCTCAGTGGTTAAGAGCACTTGACTGCTTTTACAGAGGACTAGGGTTCAATTCCTAGAACCCACATGGCAGCTAAAAATCAATCAGTTCTCATGAATGTGATGTCCTTGTCTGGCCTGTGTGGGCATTGCATGTATGGGTACACTTGCATACATGCAGGCAAACTATTCATACACATAAAATAAATTAGTAGATTTTTATATTTTTAAAGGGTATCTCCTACATGAAGGATAATAAACAGGAAGAGGCTATGACTCATAAGACTTCGTATGCTGACTCTTAAGGTAGGAGAAACACAAATATTCCATCAGTCTTTTCATTCCTTGGGAGTTCTACATGCCAAAATACCTGTCATAAATCCTAGATAATTAAGTCTCAGAGACAATTAACCCTCCCTTGAGAAACGTTATGAAATGAAAGCTGAAAAATCATTCCTGTTAGATACTGTGTTCAAACAGGTGTTGTTTGGCGAAATGAAGATGAGCCCAAGCCTGTGACCGTTACTGAGGGCAGAAGCATGACAGGAAAGGAAGAGACTCCTGCCCAACAAGTAATAACAATCAGAACACTGGGTTTAAGTGAACAATTGCGATGGGCGCTTGTCATTTTAAAAGTTCTGGCTTAGCATCTCATCTCTCTTTCTGGGAGAGTCCTGTTACCTGATTTGGGAGGGGGCTAAGGCCTTACCATGTTTTATAAGTTGAAGGTATAAAATAGCCACACCCTCTGATCCTAAACCCTTCCTGTTCCAGGTGACAGCAGGGGTAAGTCATCCAGCTGAGTGAGTAGTGCCACTAGGAACCGGAATCTTCGACAGAGACAAGGATGAAGAGGAGCTTAATGCGCATCCAGGGTCTGCTGCCCCTCCCCCGCAAAGTGCTGAAGTCCAGCAGCATGCGGGTGCTTGAGGGGAATCCTGGCTGGTTCTCCGGTGTGTCCCTGGATGTGGTTCCTGGTGGCTGCTTCTTTTCTGAGCCTTGTTCTCAGTTCTTTCCATTGATTCTATGAGTTACCCAATCTCCTTCTAATAAATTTTTCTGCTGAAATGAGACTCAGTACATTTTTAATGCTTGCAAGGGAGGACCTTGGCCAATACAATGATTTTTCTCTTCCTTTTGTTCATTCTTTCCTTTGAAATATTTGAATCTTCGAAAGTAGTAAAGATACATGTTACATGTTCCGTATCTTGTGCAGATGTGGTTGCTGTATTAGGTAAAAACTGAGACATTATCCTTTTATAAACTTTTAAAATTTTAAAATTATATTGGGGGGGGTGCTTGTGTATATGAGCGCAGCTGCCTGCAGAAGTCAAAGGCATTGGATCCCCCTGAATCAGGAAGTTCACAACTGCTTCCTGATGTGGGTGTTGGGAAGAGACTCCCCATCCTCTGTAAGAGCAATGTGTGCCCTTAACTGCCGAGCCATCTATCTAGCCCCTATCCTTTTCTACTACAGAAAACTGTGACCCCAAAGAGCCAGAATCACAGAGAGTACATTTTAAGGTCTCTATCAGATAAAAAGGTGTGGGGGGGGGGGCTTGCTGGCTTCACACTGCAGCTCTTGAGCACCTTCCTGGAGGTAGCATGTCAGGAGCAGCTGGCTCAAAGACTATCTGGCCTAACTAAGCTTTCCATGTGAACAGAGGAGCCAGAGGCTGCTGGCTCACATACTGTACCAGTGTGGGGCTTTCTAGTGATTAGGCCTCATAGGAGGAATCCAAAAGACCATCACTGCAAAGAGCAGAGTGTAGAAGCGGAGGACCATGGAGTCCAGGCTGTGAATTACAGCTGTTCAAAATACAAATGAAAAGAACAGGCCATTTTATAACAGAAGAGACCCCCCCTTGCTAGACTCCTACAGGACCCCTTTTGGAGGTTTAACAGAAGATAACTCTGGGGCTGGAGAGATGGTTTAGTGGTTAAGAGTGTATACTGCTCTTACAGAGAACTGAAGTTTAGTTTCTGGCACTGACCTTCTGGTGGCTCACAATCGCCTATAACTCTAGATCCAGGGCTCCAACACCCTTTACCTGGACTGTACAGGTACATGCACATACCTGCCCCCTACTGACATATATATACATGCTTAAAAAATAAAATCGATTTTAGTAAAAACTCTGTCATTAAAAGCGTTTCCTTCTCGATTCTCAAGGGTGACTTGGTCCCATGCTTAGACACTTGAATCTCCCCAGATAATAAATAGTTCAGTCATCCTGTGCGGCATCAGGAAAAGAATCAAAGAAAACCATCTTTAATCAGCACCAGTCCTCCCACTCTCCCTGTGACTCCCCACAGCTAGCTTGGCTTGTAGTACTCTGGCTCATCTGGATTCCAAAAACAGGTTCATTCTGGGCATGGTGGTCTGAGAGGCTGATAGGAAAATCCTAAGTTCAAGGTCAGTCTGTGCTAAATAGTGAGATCCTGTCTCAAAAAAGTGCTCATGGTAATTCCCATTTGGTCAGCCCCCTCCATCTTTTTAAGAGGGAAAGGGGCTGCAGACACCATGGCCTGCCAGGAGCAACTGACCACCATGAAAACACTGAACACCATAAAGATGTTAGAAAAGTGGCACCAGAATCTTGGCTCTGGAAGTTTGGCTGAGCTTCTTCCAGAGACAGGTTTAGCACCACTACCATTTTTTTTCATCTCACACAGGGGTGCCGTATGACATGTCCTTGGGCCTAACATTCCTAAATCCATTGGCCATGCCCTGAAGGTCAGGGATTTAAAATCGGTAGCTCTGTGTATACAGACCTGATGGTAGGGTGTGAAGCAAGCATTACAGGTACACCTGGTGGGCTAGTTTCAGATTTGAGAACCATTCTTCCAAGTCTCAGAAGAGCCACCAAAAGCTGGAAGGATGGCTGTGGGCAGAGAGAGCAGAAGGATTCACTGGCCCTGGCTCCTGGGTCCCACTGCAGGGTAACGTTTCTCAAAAGGAAGAAAAACTGGCAGAAACGTTGAGAAAGAGGAGAAATGGAAAAAATTAAAGGTGTTTAAAATCAGCTTTTATTCTCTTTTCTAATAACAATGACCAGTGCAAAAATATTTTTCAATTTTTATTGATTGATTTTTATTTTATGTGTATGAGTGTTATGCCCGCATGTGTTATATATACTGTTATGCCTGCATGTGTTATATATACCCATGTAGAGCAGTGCCTCCAGAAGACAGGGTGGGATCTCTTGGAACTGGAGTTACTGAAGGTTGTTGGCTGCCATGTGGCTGCTGGGATTCCAATCCAGGTCTTCTGCAAGAACAGCCAGTGCTTTAACTATCGAGTCATCTCTCTGTCCCCCAATGCAAAATATTTTGTGAAAATGAAGAAATGGGCAAAAAACTAAAGTTGACTTATAATCTCATAAGTTGGAGAACCTCATAGCTAGCATTTTTGTGTATGCACTTGCATATTTTGTCTATGAAAATCACAAATATAATTTAGTTTTAAAGTTATGGAAATATGTATGTATACATGCATACCATATATAAGCATACAAACACACCTAATACTAAATTCACTTGTCACTTTTTTCTCTCAATTTATGGTAGAAATAAATATTTTGTGGTTATGTGACATTTTATTATAAACACAATTATCACATTAAATCCTTCGTTAGTGAGCTTTTCCCAATGTCTCAGTATTATAAAAAATATTTTCTTTATCCTCATCATAGATACACATTTGCAGAGTTGTTTCATTCTTTATCAGAAGAATAATTGTTGGGTAAAAGTACATTCTTTATAAAAGGATCTTCATCAATGTGTTAAATTACCTACAGAAAATGTTGTATGGATGACCACTTGGAGGGTGTGGGTACCATTTCCCTCTATCTTTTTTTGCTTTTTTTTTGTCTTCTGTCAATTAGTAGTTGAAATAAACTATATCATCTTTGCAGGGCTTTGAATACAGGTAAAGTTGAAGTTGAATCACCTCACATTTACCAGCCATTTAGAAACGCATTTTGTTTGAATATATTTGTGTGTCTGTGGTGTATGTGTTTATATTTGTATGTGTGCACATGTGCATGTCTATGGAAACCAGAGTTTCCATATCAGGAGTCTTTCTCAATTGCTTCTCCACCTTAATTTTTTGAGACAAGGTGGGTCTCTTTCTCTCTTTCTCTCTCTCTGAACCTGGAGCTCATAGACTTCCAAGACTAGCTGGTTCCAAGTTCCAAGGATCTGCCTGTCTCTGTCTCCCAACGCTGGCATTACAGATACACTGTGCCTGAACGTAAAGCAGCCAGCACTTTACCCCCTAAGTCATCTCCCCAGCCTTTCCTTCCACATAGTTTTACCTTTTTATTTTCTTGTTAATTTGTAAGAATGCTATACCAGAAACCATCATGCCTGGTGGCCCAGGCCTTCAACCTTAGCACTTGGGAGGCAGAGGCAGAAGAAGCTCTGAGTTTGAAGTCAACCACGACTACATAGTGAGGTCCTGCCTCAAAAATAAGAAAGAAGGTTTTACCAAATGTTCTTAGTCTTAGCTTGTATTGCCAGTGAGTTAAAAAGACCAGAAAATACTTTCACTAATAATACTAAAAGCATATTGAAAATGCTGGGCATGGTGCTGCCTGCCTTTTATTCCAGTGCTCGGGAGGCAGAGGCAGGAGGACCTCTGTGAGTTCAAGGCCAGCTTGGTCTACATAGTGAATTCCAGGCCAGCTGGGGCTAGAAGATCTCAAAAAGACAATAAATAAATAAATACATAAAAATAAAAGTAAACAAATAAATGAAAGCCAAAGAAAGAGGGAAAAATCAGATAAGACAAAAACACAAAAATCTAGGCTAGAAACTTTAAGGTGAAAGAAATAGAAAAAAAGAGAAATTCTAGAGCAATGTCTCCATTCTAACTTGTATAATAAATGTTTCTAGAAGAAAAGAAGAAAACAACATTGAGGGGTGTAGAAGAAAGGATGCCTTACATTGGGCAGGCCAGGGGCAGCATCCTGGATCTTTTAAGCCCACTGTGAAGAACTGCAGTACAGATCAAAATGGGACACAGTGCTGATACCTTTGTAGGGCTTGTTCATTTGTTCATACCATGGGCAGATCCTCCCATGGAGGCTCAATCCACTTAAAGCTATCCTTAAGATGGATGAGAAAAACAAGGTAAGGAGGAGAATTACAAACACAGAATGAAGTTTTGATGGGGTCTGGGTCAATTGCCATTTCAATCATATTCTCTTTCTTTTGTCCACTAATTAAACTGAGAAGCTCTGTTAGAACTGCTGATACCCAAAAAGTGACTCCTCTAAAAGAAACTATAAACAAAGAGGTGATTTTCCCCAGCTGCTCCAGATTTCACGAAGAGATTGAATATGGAATTTCAAGGCAGTCTGCATCCTAAGAGTCATCTCTTTTTCTCTGCTCCCTCATCATAACATGGGGATTGTTTACCAAGCAGTGGCAACTTTATCAAAAAAGCACAGTGAAAAGAGAAAAAAAAGTCAGCAAGGAAAATTATTATTTTTAAACAACAGCTAAGAAAGTAATGAGCAGGAAAGATAATACAGATCTTGCACTTAGATGCTAAAGCAGATTCGCTTATATTCATTTCTTAGAAGATCAGATTTGCTGAAGGGCAGGGGTAAGTTTCTTGCCAAAATCATTAAGAAAAATGATTCTGAGCATGTCTTAAAACAGAACTTTCAGTAAACAGGAATTACCTATAAAGAAAATCAGGAAGGCGAAGTGTTTCTTTTTATGAAGTTACATCCTGCCATAGAAAAGCTGGATAGGAAATAAAGACTGATGCTTTCCCAACTACATTCCAAGCCGGCTGTTATTTCATCAAGGAAAATCTGAGCAAAAGCTCAGCTCAGTGAAGACAAAAAACAAAAACAGGAGAGATTTGAAGGCCCTAAGAAGCCAGAGACAACCAATGGTAACAATTAAGCACGACTGAAGGAATTGTACAAAGAAATCTCTACTCTGTGATTTGGGGTTTCTTCATTGCGTGCCTCTTTCATTTCAGCCACACTTCCTCCCGACTTTTGCCCGCAAAGAAATATATATGGGTGCCCATGAAAGCATGAGACTAATAAATATTAATTTCTTCTTGTTAGTCGTCGAGAGTTTGCAGGGTCTCGTTAGCTTTTCCTGTTTCTGTAATGAGATTCTACTTCGCTTGGCACTTTTTTCTTTAGTTTGCTATCACCACCCTAACACCTTTCCATTTCATCCTCCCACTTGCAAAGGCTAGACTGCCTTCTCCAAACAGGTTCCTAGGGTTCTTAGGTGGGAATGACAGGTGCCAATCTCTTATAGCAAAGCAGAAAGCAGCTCACACTCTGCCTGCTTTCTCCTGCCCCAACCCACCCCAACTCCTAACTCGCCACAATCCTCAGACACACACACCTCCTCCAACCGCATCCTCTTGCACACCCAGCGCAGCACGCTCGCCAGGATGCCCGCTGCCACAGAAACGCTCAACCCACTCGGCGGCCCCACCCACGGCCGTCCCGCCCCCACCGCGCACACCAATGGCTGCGGAGCCCAGCTCCCAAGGAGCCCTTTGATAGGGTAGCGTGACCTGCCAGTCTAGGGGAGCGTTCCGCCCCTCTCGCACCCCTCGGGAGCTGGAGCTGCTCGAGCATCAGCGAGAGTAGCTGCAAGCAGCCGCGGTGGCGGCGCGTCGTCGCAGTTGCGCCATCTGTCAGGAGCGGAGCGGGCGGGGAGGGGGCTGCCGCGCAGAGGAGGAGGGGTCGCCGCCAGCCGAGGCCGCCGACACCCGCCCGCCGGCCGGCCCGGAGCTCAGACGAGGCTGCCTGGAGCCGCGCGTCCTCCGCGAGCCGAGCGCGGCGCTTCCATCCGCGCACCCAGGACTCCCGGGGCGCACACAAAGCCGCCGCCCGCGCCAGGGAGGGACCGGGCCGCTGGGCCGGGGACATCCCGGCGCCGCCCCCTCGGCGCTCAGCGAGGCCCACGGGCTCCCGGGCCCCGCCGCGGAGCCGCCTCGGCCGAGCCGGAGGAGGGCGGGGAGAGGACCATGTGAATGGGCTCCGGAGCCTGAGCGCCGCGCAGGTAAGCGACCGGGGATGCGCCGTGGGGCTGCGGGGATGCTGCGGAGACGCCCGGCCCCGGCACCCCCGCTCCGGGCTGCCTGTGTGCGGGGCCACCGCGCTGCGGTCCCGCCGCGCCGCCTCCGGGTCGTCCCCCGGGGCTGGGGCGAAGTGATCGTGCTCCGGGGCTCCCCGTGATGCTTGACACTTCTGCCGGGTGCGGCCTCGAGGCGGCGCGCAGATGGGGGTCTCATTTCGTAGGCCACCGGGTGAAAAATAGGATTTGGTTTGGGGGCGAGGTTGGCCCAGACTCCGCCCCCGCCCTCCTTTCACAGCCCCCTGCGGGGACCCGGGCTGTGTGTGTTGTTTTAATGTCAGGGATGATGTAATCACTTAATAATTGATGCCCCGTGCTGCTTCCCTCCCCACCCAACCTCTGCCCCACTCCTCCACCTCTCGGCCTCCTCCCTCGGCGGCCCTTGCCTTCCCCAGAGCATCCTCCTGACTATTTCTGGAACCTCCCTTGCACTTCCCCCACCCTCCCTTTCACCCTTCCTGTGCCACCCCCCCCCCACCCTTCCCCTTTCCCCTGTGCCTGAGCCTTGGCCTCCTCTTCCTCTGTCCCCCCCACCCCTTGTGCTCCCTCAGGCTCTTTCCTCCCCCCTTCTCCGCTCGCTGGATTTCCTCCCGACTTCCCTAGGTCGAGATGGTTTTGTTTGGTCCCCTCCCCTCTCTTATCTCTGCAGCCACAGGCGGAGGGGACTGAGCTAGAAAGAGGCCACCGAGCTTGGGCCCAGGCGTCGTTTTGCAGGGACTCACTGGGAAGAGGAATAATAAAATCACCCATTTTGCCCCTCCTTCCTCCAATAAATCAGACTTGCCGTGTGTGTGTGTGTGTGTGTGTGTGTGTGTGTGTGTGTGTGTGTGACACAAAGAGCTCTTTCAGTTCATAGAGAAGAGACACACAAAGTACCCAGGGCACCATGCTTCTTGTTTCTCTTCCCTGGGGCTTCCCTTTCTTTTAGATGAAGGAGTTGATCTCTCAGTTCTTCCTGCCACATTTACCAAAAAAAAAAAAAAAAAAAATGAAAGCCCCCCCGCCCCCATTCCGGGTGGCAGGTGCCGGCATTTTTCAGTGTTCACAGACCAGTAGTGTTGACTGGCAGCTGTGGTTTCTTCGATTTAAGAGGGAGATTATTCCAGCCGTTTTAGAGTTGTTATACTTTTAAGTCAGCCTCCTCTCCTCCCTTACGACCCCCATTTTCTTTTGGGGGGTAGGTACTGAGACCTGAGATAGAAAAATTGATGAAGGATCAGAAGAATTTTGTTTCTGAATCAGACTCAAATTGGTGAACAAGAGTGAGGCAGTCTGACTTGCCTCTTTAAAGTCTAAGGGTGGCTTCGCTGAAGTCTTTTGAAATGGGCTCTGGTCTGCCCATTGGTGGTGTTTCTGCCCATTTATTTCAGTAACTGGGGATGCAGGTAAAACAGCACTGAGTTGGCATTTGGAAGAGTACTGGAGATGTTACTTGTCTGCATCAAGTAGCCTTCGGATACCCACATCCTTCCTCTCAGCACCAAAGCAGCTACAATGCTTTCCACCCTTTGTGTTCTGTTTCTCCCCAGCCCTGCCCTCTGAGTACTGTGCTTGCAGATGAAGAGACCCACAGACTTTTGGAGGAAATAGTGTAACTCTTAGGCTTTGAGGATACTTAGCTATGGAAAGAAGATGTAGAATTCTGAACTTGGAACTGCAGGATGTACTTCTTAAAGTAGAAATGTTATTGTAAATCTCAGGGTTGGTTTGGTAAGCCACTGACAAGTGCTTAATCCTTACTGTCAAAACTTGGGTTGGACCTGCTGATTCCTGAGAGCATGGCTCCTCTACTGCTACAGGTAGCAAATGGTCTCAGGTTTATTCTAAAATAATTTTATCTGAAAAGAGTTGTTATGATTCTGTAAACTGTGACTTCTGTACTTTCTAAGGGCATGCATGCATCATGGAACTTTTTACATAAAAAAGTAATAGGTTTAATAATGAATGTTCTGTAAAAACAAAGGCTTGTTTGTTAGATACCAGACTCAGAAAAGAAAGTCAGTGCATAATAAACTCCCATTGTGCTGACCAAGTTAAAGAGACTTAATGACAAGTTTGAATGTGAACCAGTGCCCTCTGCTTTCCTGGGTCTGGAATCTCCAAGCCCATCTGTCTTGCTTGAAGTCTTCCTTACCCTTTGAGCCCAGCATGGACATTATCTGTTCTCTGAAGCCTTCTCCATCTTCTTCCCTCCAAATAAGTCACCATGCTTCCAATTTTGTTTCTAAACTCCATCAGCAGACATTGAGTCACTAAGAAAGAACTTAATCTCATCTCATTTCCTACCAAGTTTTACCTTCACTGGTACGTAGTGGTTTCATTCAGCGAAAAACAAATGTGAGTTAGGTTATTGGCATATGCCCAACATCTGTTTTACATGGACTTATGTTAGCAGCTATAACAAATAGGCCTGAAAAATAATAGTGTAAAAAATAATAGCCATTTATTCTTGCTCATGTAACAGCTAACCCCAAATGGGCATTTTGGGTCAGTAGGTGGCTTTCTCCTGTTCAGTGACTTTGGATCCCACTCTTCTGACACGTAGCTCTGTCATACTCTACTTTCCATTGTAATCTATTTCACTTGATGATTGATGAGATGAAGCGAGAGTGGGAGACGGCGAACTCACCTTTAAAATGCTGCAGTCTGGACATTGCCTACATCACTTCCACTCAGCCATTAGGTGAGGTTTGGTTATATGGCTATGTTTAGTTGCAGGAGTAGATTAGCCATGTGCCCAGAGAAGACGATGAGAAGAGGTGTATGTCTGGTGAACAGCTTTGCCAAACACTGCCACTTAACATGGCACATCCACTGTCCTTAAAAACTGTAAGATGATGAGAATTAAAGTAAGTGGAAACAGAAGGCCAACACCCATCCTTACTTTTGCTCTTTTGATTTTATAAGTTCAGGTCTTTTTGCCTTAAGCGTGTCAAAAATCCTGGGTTGTTTTTTTTTTTTTTTTGTCATTTCAAGGGGCCCGCTTCTCCTTGAGTAATTAATCCCTTGCTCTACTGTCATCTGATGCTGGCTGTGCAGACTTTGATATGGTTCTTTTACACCAGAAGCACCTTTCTTGGCCTAGTTTTTATCTGGTATTTCCATAGACTTCCAAAGTAGCCAAGAGAATCGTTACAAACCACAATATTATTTTCTCCTAATTTCTTTAAGAAATATAAAAAATTAAGAAATTGACACATGGTGATACCACTAAGGATGAAGGCCTCATAGGACACGAACAGGTGCAGGAGTCACATAATGTGCATTTGCTTAGGTTATAACGATTGTACTTACTATATATTACTATTTATTCATTGGTGCAGCTTTCTTTTGTGATAATTGCAGTTTTAGTTGAGAATCACACTTTTCCTTAAGCATCTAGGACAGGTGAGATTCTTATGAACAGCATATCCCATGGAGGCTAATTGTACGTCTAGACCTCCAGCAACAGTACTGCTAATATTCTGAATGGCTGCTTGTCTCCATAGGCTTCCACATTGCTGGAGCAAGTGTGTCTATAGCAATCATCACAATTAACAATGTGCTTTTTTAAAAAATGACCATTTCATTATTAATCTGTTCTATAAACATTATCCTGCTCTGTCATTTTGTACGAGGAACTGAAAAGGCAGGCTAAGGTAGTGAATATTTCTGGAGTCCTTACAATCCTCAGGAGTTCTTGCCCTCGGCCACTAGTGAAGGAGGGAGTGTCTGAGTAGCTGAGTCCACTGTACCAGAAAAAATTAGCCCCAAAGGTGAACACACAGACTGTTTGGGATGCTATAGCTGGTTCAAGACTAAATGGAGCAGTAGAGAGATAGACAAAGGGATAAGACAGGGTTGGAGAAGAAATTGAAAAAATTTTCTTAGGAACTTTTCCTGCGTGCCATTTAAGAGTTACAAATGGAGAGGTGGCTTTGACCTCATTTGTATTTTATAAATATCAATTGACCATAGTGTAGGCCTTTGGCCAGAGATAGGCAAGAGCTGTCTTGGGAGACTTACAGAAACTGAGAAGAGTCTGAACAACAAGCAGGTGTCTGAATGGAAAGGATAGAAGTGGAGATAGAATGAAAACAGATGAGACAGAAATGTCATTGGGAACTGAGGCAGAGAGACAGATTGGCAGGAAGCAGAGGAAGCTTCATCATGGCTGCTTTGGACTTTCAGGTGGAGTGCCTCTTAGCAGGTCATTGGGTGGGTCTGGAGTGAGGGAAGAGGACTGGAATTCAGATACAAGAACAGAGAAGGACCAGGGTGAGCCCAAGAACAGAGATAGGAGTGCTGTGGCTCAGTGTAGGAGATACCAAATCTGGGACAGGCTTGGGGAGGTTAGGAGTAGCCAGGGCCTCAGAGCAGACAAGATACAGGATGAACAGTGCCATTGGATTTAGCACTAGAAATTTCAGAATCTGACCAGAGTAGTATCCAGGAAACCAGAGGGGTAGAGTCTCAGCATCTGCGTCTTCTCAGACGAGGGTAAAAGCAGGGCATGCAATCCTAAGGAATCTTCTTGTAGCACAGACCATGGAACACAGAATCCTAGTTAATTGTACTTGTGAGGGAAAATGAGATCCAGAGGGAATCAGTAACTTGTCCAAGGTGCCAAAGTCAGTAGGTTTTGAACCTCTCAGCTCAGGTGAGGGTAGTGGTTTAGAACGTGGCGCTGGGGTGGATGCCTGGTTTGACCATCCATCTGTGTGATCTAATTTTTCTGTACCTCCATTTCTTTATCTTTAAAATGTCAATTAGTGAATTGACATGGAACTATATTCCATGTATGGATAAGCCATGTGTTTGCTGCTATTATTGCAAATACATAATATGGTTATGTATATACACACAGGGGTGTGTGTGTGTGTGTGTGTGTGTGTGTGTGTGTGTGTATGTGTGTGTGTGTTTATCCTTTAGGGAAGGGAGAATAAAAATTTATTATGTACATATAAAGAAATTTTGAGTATTTTAAAAAGAGATTTGGGTGACTATCAGTTCTGGATCAAGAGTTGTTAAGAAAGGTCGAAAATTTGTTTATACAGTGTGGTTGAAACAGCATTTTTTAGCAACTCTTTTTAAGAAATGCAGAATCTTCTTTATTCCTGAGAACAGAAACATAAAAGCCTTCGGAAGTCAGCCCTGTAAAAGAGTTTCTTTGTTTTAGTCAGACAACCAGAATTGTAGCCTATTTACAGTTAAGTCCCTTGAGTTTGACTTTAGAATATATCCCAACTTTGTAAGGGAAAAAGTAACTACAGTGTAAGAACAAAACATTTGATTCCTGAAAGAGATTTTGGTTATTTAGAGAAATATAATCATCTTGGAACGTTTCTAGTTGAGCAAATCTAATTTTTGGTTTCTAAAAGACTTTAAAGTAGCCAGAACAGCATTATCTAGATGAACTTGGGTAACTCATAGTATAGACAACTTGGGAATAAGTGACACTCTGGACTTGATTAGGATGCAGTAATCCTAGAAGGGTATAAATTGAACTGGATTTATGACCTAATAAAAACGTGGGAAGAAAAGATAATGCTTACTGACTCATGAAACTTTAACAATGTTTGCAAGACTCTGAGTTGTAATATTTGGACTAGAGTGCTTCTTGTTCATCCCCGCCTGTTTCCACACAGCCTGCTCCGCACCTCACTTGGGATATGAAGCTGCCTTGGTCTTCTTGGGTGTTTTTAGGAAGCAGAGATCACATCACGTTCTGCTGTGGTATGCCCATGATCTTGAGCAACACTTTATTGCCTTGGGCAAATAGATATTGAGCCACTATTTACAGTAGTTTTTGGGAGAAAAAAAGTTGCAGTATAGAAAGCCTTAGCCTATTGCTTATTCCCATTCAGAGAGCGTTTTCTGAGGGCTGCTTTTATGGGTCTTATATCGCCCCATCCCATTTTTGTTGGTATTAAAAAATACAGAGCATACCACAGCTACTTGTTCTTGGCCGAATATGCCATACAAATGATAGCACCAACCCTTTATTGAACCCTGGAGGCTTGTGTTTGCTGCTTTACATACAGTAATTTATTTAATCACAACAGCTCCATGTGACAGGCACAGTATTATTATCCTCATTAGTCACATGGGGAGACTGAGGCTCAAAGCTGTAAAGTCACTTGCACATTGTCACACAGCTAATAGCTAGTGGGGCCAGGCCTGTTTGACTCCTAAACTGCTTTTGCCTGAAGGTGCCCTTCCTCCTTCCCTTTGCTTTGGGGTTACTTATGCTATGTGCTGGGGATACAAAAGTACTTTTAACCTCACTTTTGACTCATGTCCTAAGAAGTTCCCTCCCCCACTTCACCCCTCCCTCTGGGGGGTCCTAAAACACTTGAATACCACTGTCATCAAATCCTGAATTTGGGATATGTGTGTGTGTGTGTGTGTGTGTGTGTGTGTGTGTGTGTTGGCCTTCTAAACTGACTGTGAGCAAGTCAGGAATAGAGGGTTTACCAGTACAACACTCAACAATATTTCATGATAGGATACAATTATTATTTCCACTTAAAAAAAAATAAGAAAACTAGAGTATAGAGGTTATATGATTTAGTCAAGGACTGTAAATGGCAGAGCTGGGGAACTGAACCCAGGCTCCAATATCTCCCAAAGGAGATTTTTAAAATATCTTTTATTTATTATTTTTATGTGTATGAGTGTATATAACCTACATGTATGTAAGTGTACCTGTGTCACGAAATGACCATGGAGGTCAGAAGAGGGTATCAGATCCCTTGGAACTGGAGTTACAGATGGTTGTTAGCCACCATATTGGTGCTGGGAACTGAACCTGAGTCTTCTGTAAGAACATCCAGTGTTCCTAACTGCTGGGCCATCTCTTCAGTCCCAAGAGATTTTTTTTTTAATTCCCCTTATTGTTACACATTTAAGTTTCCCATTATGGTGGGAAAATTAATTTTAAATAAGAATAAACTGTGTTTGTATTTTATAGTAGCAACAACAAAAAAAGAGAGATAGTTTTCTATTAGGAAGAGAATGTAACCAGCAGCTCCCATCCCAGTACCACACAGTTGATGGTAAACATCTGCCTTTTTCTTGCACCCACCCTTGCAGAATGGCAAACAGGTCATTGAACCTGGTCTCACCTCATGAGAAAGGAGCTTATGACTGTAATTGGAGAGTACCTGAAGTCTTGCTGGAAAGCATATTCCCAAGCCTCTTTCTGCTTGCAGTAGTGGTGACCAGGCTGAATTGAACACTTAGAAATCTGCTCTATAGCTGGGAAGCGTAGTAAGATAGAGTAGGGTCAGCTTCCAGGAGACTGTGAGAGAAGCAAACAGGGCGGGGTGGGGGTGGTTTCCCGGCCCCAGGGGTGGGAGCAGTGATAGAAGCACCCAGCCATGGTTGTGGGAGCCTTGGCTTCTGTCACAGGAAGAACTCTTAACTTACTTTAGAAAGGATTCCAAGTACCTGTACCTTTTTAATGTGCTGATGGGATTTCATCTGGTGAATTCAGACTCTTTCATTTTGTTCAGAGTTTCCATCTTTGAGGTACCCAAAAATAGTAGGCTTTTGGGGAGTTGTGTAAGGAGTCCATCTGCTTTACATTGAAAAGTAGGGCTTTAATGGAAAATTAAAAATGAGCCAGCCAGATCTCTGTTCCCACAACAAAGCCCAGGGAACTTTTCTCAATCCTTCTTTCAACACCAGAAAAAGTTCCTGGGTCTGTATTTCTGTGATCACCTCTTCAGTTTAAATGTTATTGAAAAGGAAAATAGACACCAATAAGTACCTTTATTTCCACACATGGGTTGTGTCTGTTTAGTAGCAGACACTTTCAAATATTGACTCTTGTAAAATTTGATTTTTGTTTCAATTTTATTTTCATTTCAACACATGAGTAACATGAGCATGTTTAAAAAGTGCCGATTTTTGTTCACATTTCTCTGGTTATTCTCTCAGTTGGGAGGGTGTCACTTTGTATTTCTGGCTCATTTTCTAACCTAGAAATGCGAGCACAGATCCTCATTCTTTTCAGATACAAAGCTTTGGAACTGACTTACCAGTGAACTATTAACATTTTGTCATTCTATATCATTTATCATTGTCTCCTCCCTGAAAGTGTCATTCTGTGCCAGTCCTCCGTACACCTTTGTCTGACCTGCATTCCCTCTGGCTCTCTCCTGGTTTGCAGATAACATTTGCTTTACTCTTGTGTGTCTAGATTGAGCTGGGAGGTGTTGATCTGTGTCAGGAGAAGCTGATGTTGACGCTGGTACTTTTGCCTTTTCACTTTTGGGCAGACAGCCCAGTGATTGGGAGTAGAAAGACCAGATTCCTGTGCATGATCTTCAAAGCCTTCCACATCCACGTCATTCCTCAGTTATACTCAGCTCACCTTTCTAACCACCTTTGGTTAATGCTTGATTAACCAAACATCGGTCCACCCACAATGTCATTAATATGAATTATGTATTCTGGTCTTTGTTCTCCTTTCTAGGAACCCCCAAAGCCTTCCTTTTCCTTAGAATTCTCCCATTTGTTAAAGTCCTTCATTCTCTTGCATTAAACATTTTGTCTTTAGTTGCTTCCTAATAAATAGTGCTTTATGTTTTCAGTTAAAACCTGATATGAGAAAGTTAAGGTTCAAAGTATTTTATGGCTTGCCCAAGCTCATACATCTAGCTTCTGATTTAGCTAAGACTACCACTCCAGTCTTCTAGAAATTTCTGAGTAGGAGTCTTGTCTTCTTAAGAGACAGTTGAGCACATTTATGCCAACAAATTGTTTATTGCTCCATCTTTTGGTCTGTCCACTTACAGTGTGTAGTTAGTGTCACTCACAAGGCAGAAGGCCTGTAGGTACTTCTTTACATAGGCCTAGGGCAGGGCCTGGGGTGTAGCTTGTTTCCTGGGTTTTGTGGGATTGGACTGGCATCTTAGACATTGAGCCTCTATGTGTTCTGGTAGCAGCAAATATATTCCCTACTGACTCTATGGTTTAGTAATTGTACTAAACCATTCAGGATCTACCATTTTATCTTGAGAATGGTCTGTATTTAAAGAACTTTTGTTCAGAATCTTTAGCCTTTTACTAAAAATTTAGGGTGATCAAGAAAGTAGTTCTATCTTGCCCTTTGCCATTGGGTTTTTACCAACCCAGTTTTCAAAAGGAGAGAGGAAATGTTAGGTTGGGAGGGAGAAGTTACCACAGTGCAGAATGACATGAAAGACTAGGAAGAGACTGCACGTAGTTCCAAATCCAGAGGAGATTGGAAGCATGCATTAGTGAGTGATGGGAGAAGGGAGTGGCTGGCTCATCTGCAAGTGTTGTAGCCTCCAGCCTCTGAGGCAGACAAAGCAGATCCTCCCTATGTCCAGCAGCAGCTGACTGAGTTGCTTCAGACATACTGAAGGCAGTTTTGCCTATGGAAGTCCCTTTCTCTCCATTTGGCATCATCCAAAGAATCTTCTTAGGAGGGGAGGGTTCTATTCCAGATTTAAGGGCCCACAAAGTAAGGATTTGACACTGCAGCTCAGCCTCAGCCTCTCTTTGTATGTCTTTCAAAAGAATGACAGGAAATAAGCTTTTTATAAAATGTTTTCCATGGTTACAGGAGGGCTCACTCTAGTCACTTTTGTAACAAAAGACACAACAGCACAGTGGGTGGTGTTTGCCAGACATTCATTAAGAGTCTACTGAACTACCTGTGACTAGCACTGGGCTTCCTCATTAATGGTTACCTCAACCTGGCCTTCACCTGGATGCCAGGTTTGGGGTGCCTGAGGTAGACAGCAGTAAGAACACTTTGTGTAGATGTAAGGGCAGCTGCAGTGGCGAGAGGGAGAGGCGTTTCACTGTTGTTTGAAATGCTGTTGTGATCTTTGGACCTAGTGATGAGATATTTTTCCTTGCTTAATCATGCACTTTATAGAATTTAAATTATTTTTCCCGCTTTCCATTCCCACAACCACTGCCTTAAATGCAGGTCACACACTGCTCTAATACAATGAACGTCCCCCTTTGCTGGCATCTTATATCACCGCTTCAGGTATTTACTAAGTTGGTTCATGTTCCAACACTGTTGTGCAGGTCAGCATCAGCAACTGTCCCATTTTACTAGCAAGAGTCTAGAAGGTTGTATAAAACTAGAGTAGCTGTGCACTTCCTGGTTATGATGGTCTCCCATGTTTTTAGTTTACTTCTAAGGGGAGATGTATCCTAAAAAATCTTTCTTCATGTAGGTCATAGCTCAGATCCTCTGCATTTATGGATCCTCAGAATATGGTTTAGATCTCTTATTATGGTTCTAAGTGACTGTTTGGTTTCTACCTCATGTTCCACCTTCGTTATTACCCTGCCTCCAAGTTACAGTGGAGCGTGGAGAGCGGGCCGCACCTCACCCTTCTCCACACTGCAAGTGTAGCTGACGGTCTCATGACTGCTGAGCATACTCTTGTTTTAGATGACATCATCTGGACGTAGTTCTGGAGACTGTGGAAGTCAGTGAGAGCTGCCTGGGAAGAATCTGTAAGAATGTGGTAGAAGGAACACAACTAGGTGCTGTGAAAGTGCTAGCAGCTCCTGGGAAGGATGGATTATAGCTAGATGATTCAGAAGTATGATCCCAGAAGAGCTTGGAAAACTGCAGCCCCATACCTTATCTGACTATGCTTCCACCCCAACTGCTGCATGGGGAAAAACTCAGTATATGAAAGTGATTGAGTTCCTAATCTACAACATCTAAGGCAAGCCTGTCTGCCTTCCCTATTCCTCCCATCTCAGATGTGATAGTGGTTCTGTTTTCACTGGATGAAACACCCTGGGAGTAATTCTCCCATGCCCCTGAGAAGGAAGATTCCTACTCTGTGCTCCCCACCACAGCATCCACCTGGGCTCTCATTGTCCTCTACTAAAGAGCGAGATGTTAGTGAGGCAGGAAGGAGATGGGGTAATAGAAAGGGGACTTGAAAGGCTAGAAAAGGTTCGAACAAGCACGAATTTGTAGGATAACCTATGAATAAATGAGTCATAAATATTGTGGATGACATCCGATTGGAGTTTGTGGGGTTTTAATAGTTCTCCTAAGTGGAGTTTTGTGACTTTGCCTGGTAATACTTTGAAATAGAAAAGTTGGCCTTGTGGTGACCCAGAGTTAAATATTTGTTCAACTAGTCAAGTGGGCAGGATGTTCTAAGAAACTAAAGAAAACATCAATTGAATCAATTGCAAGTAGGGCTCGAGTTGGTTGGGGTGTTTCGCTTGGATGGGAGTGATAAGGAAGGGTCTGAACGCTCAAGGAGATGAGGTGTGAACACAGTAGGCATGGCAGAAGAGAGACAAAGGTGGAGAGGCCTTCACTTGAGGAAACCCAGGGAGGTGGCAGGTTCCAGAATGATGCTGATGCAAGGGTGACTCCCTGTTAAATGGGTCTCTACTTAGCAACAGAATATTAGATGTGAACAATTTGAGAATGGGAAGCCATTGAGCCCTTTTGCCATTGATTCAAATATATATAAATATGTCTTCTGGAAGAAGGCTACGTCAGTGTGTTGCTTTTATCCTTGAATGTTCTGGACTTTGGAGACGTTGCATCATGTGCAGCTGGTTTAATGGGAAAAATATTTTGAACTGATATTCAATTTCCTTTCCATTCTTCCTAATTCTTGTTGCCCTGGGACTCTTCCCACAATGAGTCTAAGTATTCTGTTACTTCAGGGGGAGGAAAGAGCACAGTCAAGGGCAAGAAAGACATTGTTCAGCTTTTGAAGTCCTGATTAGGCCCTTCAAGCATATTTCAGAGACCAGAGTCAGTGGAAGCCTTCATTTAAGAGACAAGCTCTGAGAGAAGCAGATGATTGTGGATCCCAAGGAACTAGTCCTGAAAAGGCGAGGCATGCGTGTGTCAGGCTCCTGGAGGGAGCTGCAGGACAGTCTCGTACTGTGCAGGAAGGAGAAATCTCCCAGGTTAGTGAGAGGAACTTACAGAGATTTTGGAAGAGTCTAGAGTTGAGGTCACTGAGACACGCTGCCCCATTCCTCATCACTTTTCTTAAGGGGTCATTCAGATACTTGTAGCCCCAGTTCTCTGTCTAGTGTACAACTCTGGATAGAAACTTCCTTGCAATGTGTCCTGCATTGGGCATGTTATGGCAGATGGACAGCTCCAAGCTGCTGTCCCCTCTTAAAAGCCTGCACGTGGCAGAGAGGAAATCTTGAGGCTCCTCCTTGGTTCCCGAGTGGGTGTAGAGATTCTGAGAAGCCTGAATGGAGAGGGTGTAGAAGGGAGTATTCCAGTTTCATCCCCGGAGACTGACTGGGATAGTGGCCATCGATCGATACTGCCAGTCCCAGTGAGGTGACTAGCATGTCAGCAGGCAAGCCTGCACCCAAAGACAGTAGGAGGAGTTATCCCACAGGGACCAGCAAGGGCTTGCAGGTCAGTGCCTCAACTAGATCCTCTTCTCACCACTGCCACGGTTCATAATCTTTGCCCTGGGGAGGAGGGAGACGGAGAAGAGCTCCTCTGAGAGACAGTTAGAGGTGAGTTTGACTAGCTGCCTAAAGCAACGAAAGTTTTAATTCCTTAGAGACTGTGTTAGAAAGATTATATTTTCCTGTCATAAACAGAAATTTGATGTTTATAGTCAAGTTAAATAGCATCTTTTTTATGTGTGGTTGGCTAGAGAGTGTACATTTCAAGCCTGCCTCATTGCAGTTGGGCTGTATTTTAACTTCTGGAGCGAAGGCATACACTCCTACAGAACACTCTTTTCCTTAGAGTAAATCATGGTTTAGTGTACCTGTTTAGTGTATTTTGAACAAGAAATGAGTTCTGTCCTCAAGGGCTGGAGCTGTCTACTTAACACCATGAAGAGGAGTGGGGGATTTGACTCCCCAGAATTTAGCTAGTGGGGGTTCTTCCTTGTGCCATAGAAGGAAGAACTTCAGATGCACGGAGGCTTCAGGTTAGTTTAGAAGTTCAGGCTTTTCTTATGAACTTGCCTTGATGTTGAAGGCCAGAGAAGAAGGCTTACTATACATCCTCCGGCTTTATGTTTTAAAGATAATGGAGAAAATACTAGAAATTATGTTCCTAAACACAAGGGGAGATGCCCTTCATTTTTACTCAATTCCCATGTACTAAATAAAGCTTCTGTCTATGAAGGGATTCATTTCCAAGTATAATTCATGCATACTTACCAGAACACTCAAATGAGAGAGGGAGAAAAACTCTTTTTAATTACATTTCATTTCTCCCTGACATTCATACAAGGATGATGCTGCATTTAAGATGTGTTTGAAAACCTGCTGGGTCCTGAAATACCTAGTAATTTTGGAAAGGAAATCTTTAGGCTTGTTTTAAAACTATGTATCAGTTGGGGGTGTGGTAGGAGCTGCCTGTTGGGATGCAGCTTACCAATTTTCCTGCCAGAAAAATGCTGTGACACTTTGAGCAAACCTCAGACTATAAATACAACTCATGTTTTCCCTTGTCTGTCAGTGAGAGCCAAGAGAGTTAGATGGGGTACTGTGATTTAAATTGAAAGGAGTCACTAAATAAGTAAAATTACAGAATTTAAAAAACACTAATGTGTTAGCTGACAAATTTAAAAAACACTTTGGGTGTTTCAAAATATAAGTAAAATATTTCAAAATATAAGTAAAATAAAATTTTTAAAGCTTGAAAGAGAAAAGTCTCTTGTGCTGACTGAGCATGAGCAAGAACGTATAACAATGGTTATTTTCTTCTACTCACTTACTGATTTTAGTGAGTTTTAACCGTGTCTCCAGTACTCAAGTCATTGGATATTTTCTTATGAGGAATGGTTTTAAATTTTCTCACAAAATTACCTGCAGTCCCTTCAGAATTATATTTTCAATTAATATTTGAAATCATTATCTTTGATCAGTATTTATGTGTATACCACAGTATTTCAAACTGAGAAAATGTGTTTTCCTGTAGGTGCAAATTCCCTGCTAAGCTCAGAGCAAATTCTGCTAAATGGATCTCGTCTCAGACATTTTTTTTTCCACAATGAAATGTGCAAACATCTTTACCCAAATATTTTCAGAGGTCTTTTCCCCTCATTTTGAGTTCTTATCTCCAACAAATATTTCTACAGTTCAACATTTAGCAAAACAAGTTATTTTGTGGTCCTTTTGAATGTTTTGTCAAATTTAGGTGATACCAAATCACAGGTCTACTCCACTTTACTCCATTCTAGTTGAAGAGCGTAAATTGTATCCAGTTCAAACTAGGAATGCCATTAAAAGATTGCCACAAGACAAGAGATCCCCATGCTGCAGTTTCAGAACTGAATCTTGGAAGCTCTTCAGGTTTTCCTCAGATCTTGTGCTCAGTTTCTTCCCTTGCTATCATTGGGATAAATGTGAGCATTTCTCCTCCTCCGAACTCTCAGTAACTGCAACCCGGGCTTCAGAAACCAAAGTAATTTGGTGCTTCGTTCACTGCTTTGATCAGAGAGTTTTCAACTGGCTTGGAATAGAATGCCCTGGAACTTGAGAGGGCTTGTCAGTCACAGGGTTACATTGTATTAGGATGGTTTAGAGAGTGGTTTCTTAGACACTAGTTCAACCAGGTGATGACAGGAGGCAAAAGAGCAGATATGAGCTGCTGTGTTAAAAGTGTCTTTTGTATTAAGCATTGGCTTTGTCATAAAAGACTTGTAGACCAGCTTTTCTAAATGGGTGTATATAATGTGATCTGTCAGTTTCTGCACCTATGGTTTCTTTTGAATTTAGTAAGATTTAGCCACCTGTTTGAATGCAGCTGTGAATTATTTCTGTGATATCCAAAATGTAGGTAACTTTCTGCTCTGTAAGTTACTTACAGAGATGGTTATTCTTAGCACCACAAAGTTTATATTTGAAAACTTGGGGTTAGGTGTGTGACCCAGGGGTAGAGTGTTTGCCAAGAATGGAAAAGAAAAGCAGAAATGTACTTCTTAATTTTTTATTAAACTTACATTTTCTTTTTCTTTTAGCCCACTGTGACCAGAGGACATATTAGAAGATAAAAAGCATAACCATACAATATGACAAAAGCACTGTAATGAGAATGGTTGGTTCCTTAATAACTCTGTAGCAGGTCTCTTTCCTACTGAGACTTAATGTACACCAATCTTGTAACGTCCTGTGTTTCCTTTTCACTCTTGTCTAGTGTTCTGTGTACCTGAGGTGCAGCCTGGGTTGTAGCAACAGTGGTAGCCTCTGTCTGACAGGAACAGCAGTGTGGAATACTTGTCCCACTGCTAGTCAAGACTGGGCAGCGTTAGCTGCCTTGAATTTCTCTTGTCCAAGGGCTCTTTGTTTTATGGTGAGTAGTCTGCGTGTTATCACTGGAAGGAAGGTGTTACTTATGCTGTCATTGGAAAAGGACAGGAAAGAGATGAATTGTCATTGGCTATCTTTCAGATTTCCTCTCATATTCAGGTAAAAATTCCCTTCATTGCCCTGTTCTTCTCACTGGCAGGCAGTTCTGTATCAGAGTGGAGATGACAAAGCCCAGTCCTGGTGGACTTCAGTGCAATTCATCCTAATGCATGGTTTAAGTAAAGGGAATGCTGGGGCCTCGGGAGTAAACCAGCACTTCCCAGGCCCCTATATTTCCCTCCCTGCTTTTCTCACCCTTTATCACTGACCATGCACTGTTCCTACAGCCCAACTCCTCTGCTTTTCTCTACTCTTGACCCCCTTCCCACCAAAGAAGTGGACTTCAAAAAAAATCTGTGGCAGTCACATCCCTTCCTTCAGTGTCTTCCTGTTACTGCTAGAATATGGTCCAGCCCTTCGTGTCCTGCTGACATTAAGCATCTAGAGGACGCATGCTGCTGCTTTCTTAGTGTAATACATGAGGCTAGCTAAATATGTTCATATATGTATGCATGTGTATGTTCATACATATATAGAGGCATAGACCTTGTGATATATACAGTATATTTTTAAAATGTGGACCTGTGTCATTTAAATAGGGCAATTTATACAAAAACTGAAATTTCTAGCTTGGCAGGGGATGGGGAATGAATGAAACAGAAGATCTGGCAAAAGTGAGCTAGAAAAAAATTGAGGTGGGGGGACAGGTTCTCACTATGTATCTCAGGCTGGCCTGTAACTCAAGATCCCCTTGCCTCAGCTTCTGAAGTGCTGGGATTACAAATGTGTTACCACCAGGCTTGGTTCCTACACATTTTTTTTCTTTTTAATTTTAATTTTATTAGTATGAGTGCTTTACTGGCATGTATGTACACCCAGGTATACAGTACATGCAGAGACCAGAAGAGGGCATCAGATCCCCTGGAACCGGAATTATGGGTGGTTGTTAACTGCCATGTGGTTGCTGGGAACCCAGCCCAGGTTCTCTGCAAGTACAGCCAGTACTCTTAACCACAGAGCCATCTCTCCAGAAGCTAAAAGGAAATATTGAAGGCAGTTTCTTTATTGCTTATCCATAGCAATAAGGAAATTCAAGTCTAAATCTCTAGGTTCCAGATACTGTCTCTATCTCTGAAGGTAAAGTTAAGGGAGCGAAATATACTCTCAGACCAAGTCCTTCCCATTAGCAGAGGCCAGGTGTGCCCCTGCTGCAATTCAGCTGTCCCCTAGCCCTTCCCCACCTCTTAGAAAAAAATGTGAGCTATAGGGAATCTATTGTTTCCAGCAACATTAGATCAGAGACTTTGTTTTAAGCACACATGGCCTGTATAACTTGGAAAGGTGCTCCTCTGGGTGATTTGGGGAGGGCTGGCATGTAAAAGCTGCTGGGACATAGGACATTGGATGTTAGAGAGATACTTTGAAGTCATGACTTTCAGACTCTGTTCTTATACGACTGCTTTCTGTTGTTTTTCTTTTCTAAACATGCTACAGTTCAGTTTTATCCCGAATGCCTTTCCAAGGACAGTAAATGGCTTTACACACTATGACACCGTTTCCATAGTAACTAATGTATTTTAGCGAAGAGAGACTGTGATAGAAGTAGGCTAAAAAGGACAAACACAGAACTGGCACAGTGTAGAATGTGGGGCAGTGTGTGTTGTAGTAAAGATTTTTCCTTTTTTCTCTGTGCATGTGTTTGTTTGCCTTTTTCCCCTGACTTCTTGTGTAGGAAAACCTGTATAACTAGACCTTGGCTTCTTAATGTGCTCATAAAATTTTTGCTGCATCCAGCACTATCTAGTGTTTTGCTGACACTATTCTTTCAATTAGTATTTGAGGTTTTTTTTTTTTTGTCTGTTTGCTTTAATGTGATAGTCATTTAACATGCATGCATTTTTAGTGTTCTCTTTACCCCTGTTCTCTGTCCACCACCCCACTTTTCTACTCCCCTTCTTATAGTTCCTCTTGAGCTCCACACTGCATTTGTTATCCTAGCTATTCTAGCGAGGCTTGTACTCCGTCTTTGATCCAAAATCACCAGTTGGCCTCACTCTCAATCTTTGAGGTTTTTAAATTTAGAAGCCAGTATGCACATGTCTACTTCGAAATGTTTCTACAAAACATCAGGCCCTGTGTGTGTTGATCCTGGTCTTTAAACAAATATGAGGAATTATGTCACTGAATATATTTGGATTCTTCTGGTATAAAACAATACTAACCTCCATGGAAGAGCAGATTCCTGTTTAAAAGAAAGAGAAACTGAGTCATAGACCTTGTGATATAGATAGTGCATGTTAAAAATAGATTCATACTTTTAAATAGGGCAGTTTTATGCAAACTGGGATTTCTAGCTTCTCTTTAAAAAAAAAAGGGAGGAAGAGGAGGCACTGGAGAGATGGCTCAGTGGTTAAGAGCAGCACTGGCTGCTCTTGGAGAGGACCTGGTTTAGTTCCCAGTATCCATACATCTAGTTCCAGTGGATTCAACACTCTCTTCTGGCCTCTGTGGGCATTGCATGACATGAGTGTGCTTACTTATATGCAGGCAAAGCACTCAAACACATGAAATAAAAATAATTTTTATTTTTAAATAAAGGAAGAAGAGAAAGAGGAAGAGGAGGAGGAGGAGGTAGAGGAAGAGAATTAGGAGGAAGAGGATTAGGAGGAGGTCTATCAAAACTGAACCTGCAATCTGTAATAGCAGTCAACTATGCAGGGCAGTGTATGGCTGGCCCCTTGGAAGGGGCCAGGTTCTTTAACTCACTCCAGCCTCATTCTACTTGTTTTAACTATTTCTGTTACCTGCCTGATCCTGTGGGTTTCGGTATGTGACCCTTGCTGTACCCACACTCCAGTCATAGCTTCTCAGAGCAGAGCTAGGGATGGAACTTGGTTTCCCAGCCAACTGCTTTCTTCATGACTATGGAGCAGACTTCTCTATTTTAGAGTGTACTTGATAGGCCAGTGTTGAGAGGCATCATTATTAGGTGGTAGAGACTACATTTTGCACTCCCTAATGGAAACCACTTTACAGTTGGTGGTACTAGGTACATTGTTCTTATTTGGAGTACTCCCCCGCTCCCTGATTCCCTCTGTCAGAAAACATGTATGCTCCCTATTGTGGTGTGTGGGATGGAGGTAGCTGGCAATAAATGTTAGCATTTATATGTGCACAGAAAAACTGGCCAGCAGGGAACAGCTCCAGCATAATGTGAATTCCACATTTGTGTGTGTGTGTGTGTGTGTGTGTGTGTGTGTGTGTGTGTGTATGTGTACTTTTAAATGCAGGCCAGAGGACAGCCTCTGGTGTCATCCTTAAAAACGCTATCCACCGCTTTTGAGACACGGTCTTTCATTGGCCTGGAACTCATGAAGTAGACCAGGCTGACTGTCCTGCCACAGCACTGGGCGCATAAGCATGTTCTGTTTTGCCCAGGTTTTTCTAAATGTGGGTTCTGGGGGTCAAACTTAGGTCCTGTGCTTGTAAGTCAAATACTTTAGCAATCAGCCATTTCTCCATATATTACAGACTTTCAATAAGAATGTATTACCTTCTTGAAGCACAGTGAATATTTGCCTATATAAACTAAGACTGAAAGCACACAGCATTGTTGAGCCCTGTGCCGTACTCCATGTATGAGAGACGCAGGGGCACCCCCTAGCTGCCTTTGCCTCAACAACACACTAGGTGCTTTCCCCTTGGTACCAGCATGCTGAAGATATCCCTGGGGCATGATCAATCTTGCACCAGCTTTGTCACTATCCTGAGTATGTGTCACCATTTAGACACATACTTACCAGTATACCTGAACTGGGGTTGGGGAAACCAGGAGAGGAGATTGCAGTTGGCATCATATTTCACCTTGTTTTTATACATATATTAACTAGGAGATTGAACTGGTCTGGGGCCGTAGTGAACAGTGAATGGGAAATCCATTTTTCCTGGGTTTGGGGCAGTGAGGAATCACTGCAACAAAGGGCCTTGTCTGAGCTGGGCCCTGTCTCTGGGGTCTGACCCAGCTGCTGGGCACACAGAAGATCATGGTAGCCATGAACGTGGGTGATTCTACACACTGCATGTCTGTCTGCAGCTGCATAGGCCTCCGAGAGCCCACTGTGAGAGTGGGCCTGTTCCTGGACCCCTGGCAGGGAGCCAGGGCTGTTCCTGCACTAAGAGCATTGAGGAGATTCTGTATATCTGCTGTCTGTGTCTCAGCTTTCTTTAGATTACAGCAGAGTCTGTCCCTGCCTGGTCTTTTTTGTGCTTTGGATCCTAAGTTAAGAATAACCGAAGGAACACTTGTCCCTGTTGACAGGCTTGATATGGAAGTTGCAATCAAATGGCTATTTTATCCTCTGTTGCCACTGACATCACACCATGCACAGCTCTGAGGTTCCCACTTTAGTTGTGATTGAATAGAGCTATGATCGCTGGAGCAGAAAGAAGCCATTCAGATGGACTGCGTGAAGACGTGTCCAGTAATGGGTAGATGGTTTTTGGCAAGTCAGTGAATATTTTAAATCTTTGCAAGTAGTGAAAAGGGTTGAATTTGGAACAGAAAGGCAGATGGCAGGGGAAAAGCACACCTCGTTTGTTTGTCAGTCTCTCATTTAAAAAAAACCTAAATGATGCTTTCTTTTGAATTTCCTGTGCCCCTTAAATCTCCATGATCACATATGCGTTAGGATTATAACAATAATTGATTGAGTTTCATTGACTAAGTTGTGTGTGTGTGTGTGTGTGTGTGTGTGTGTGTGTGTGTGTGTATGCATTCAAAAACTAGAAGGGAATGTTGAGTGTCTTCTTCTATGATTTTCCACTTTATTCGAGGCAGGATCTCTCACTGAAACTGGAGTTCAGTTTCCCGCCATCCTGGGATTGTCCTGTCTCTGCCTTCCAATGCTAGGGTGATAGGTGACACATACAGCCTTGTCCAGCTCTTATGTGAGTGCTGGGGATTTGAACTCGGGTCTTCTTGCTTGCATAGAAAGTACTCTTCCCTGCTGAGCCATCTCCCCAACCTCCCCAATCAATTTTTTTTTGTTTTTCTATTTTTCATTTATCCATATATTTAGAACACAATATTGTGGTTTTAAAACAAATATTTTATGATTTTTACTTTCTGTGTATGAGTATAATGCCTGCATGTAGATAGGTGTACTTGTGTCATGCAGTGCCTGTGGAGGTCAGAAGAGGGCGTCAGATCCCCTGGAACTGCACTTCTAGATAGTGATTAGCACCATGTGGGTGCTGGGAATTAAACCCAGGTCCTCTGCAAGAGCAACCAGTGCTCTTAATTGCTGAGCCATCTCTCCAGCCTCCAATAGCCTTTTAAAAAAATTATTTATTTTTATTTTACATGTGTGAGTGTTTTGCCTGCATGTATGTAAGTGCACACCCATGTCATGCAAAGCCTACGGAGGCCAGAAGAGGGGGTCAGATCTCCTGGGATTGGAGTTATGGTTATTAGCCACCATGTAGATTCTGGGAATTGAACTTGTGTCCTCTTCAAGAACAGTCAGTGCTCTTAATCACTGAGCCATCTCTCCAGCCCCTTAATTACCTTTTTTATATTTTATTTATTTTTTTATTTTATGTGTATGAGTATATTGCCTGCATGAGTGTAAGTACACCCATGTTGTGCAGTGCCCACAGACGTCAGAAGAGGGCGTCAGACCACCTGAAACTGGAGATATAGACAGCCATCTCTCTAGCCCCTTAATTACCTTTTTTAAAATGAAAAAAAAAAAATACAAAAAATGATTCATCAAAGTAAGCAAAATTCCCAAATTGAACATCAATCATTTATTTTAAAGCTAAAGTTCCAGGATTAAATTTAAAGAGGAAAATTGTTTTCTAGTTAAGAATATGTTGAGGAGGGGTTGTAGTCTGAATTTTGCTTTTGGTTTTGCTTAAGATTTTTTTGTGTGTGACAGGGTCTCCCTGTCGTCTTAGCTGGCCTGGAACTTGCTGTGTAAACCAGGCTGGTCTTGAACTCACAGAGATTTGCCTGCCTCTGCCTCCTGATGCTGGGATTAAAGGGTGTATGCCTAGCCATACTCTGACTTTTTATACTCTGCCCACCCCCAGTGCAAGCACATTGCTCTTCATTCGGGAAGACATGTGGTGGGCTTGATTTAGGCAGTTTCATTAGTTACTTAGTCACTGCCCCTTGTTGCCACTGTTCTTATCCATCAGTGGAGGTGGCAGCAGCCCCCATATGCTACAGGCACAGTGCTGGGTACCATCCTGAGCTACCAGTCTAGCAGGGAAACAGTGAAACAGACCCAGCATAAAGCTTAGTGAGAACACAGCAGAGGGCAAAGTGAACCCTGCATGGAGGTGTGGAAAGGCAACAGTGACACATGAGTGGGAACTGGGCCTTGAAGGCTGATTAGGGTAAAATTATACTTGTCCTGTAGGTTGGGTGAGACGGGAAGAACAGTGCTTAGCCTAGTACCAGTAACACTTGGGGCTACATCTCCTCCTGTGACACTTCCTGGGACAGAAGCAGACGGAAAGCAGCACTCCTGTGCAGAAGGTGCCCCTGACTGACGGACCTCTTGGCCAGCACATGCTAGCACAGTCTGATCTCTGCCTCGGTTTCTCATCTTCTCCCTCCAAGTGCTGTCAGCCTCTGAGTACCTTGCTACCCTGGAACCCTGCAAAGCTGTTGTCATTTACTGGACAGAGCTCCTTTGATTGTGTGCTGGTTACTCTGCCTGTGCCTATTTTAAGGTTCAGGAACGATGTCCCTGGGCATTTAGAAATAACAGAGCCGTAAGGGCTGGAAGGATAGCTGTGTCAAGAGAGGTCAAAACTAAGAATTTCTTGGATTTATTTACTTATCTATTTATGTTTTTAAAGACAGGGTCTTGTGTAGCCTAGACTGGACTCCAACTCACTGTGAATCCAAGGATGACTTTGAAATTCTGATCCTCCTGCCTCTACACCCTTGCTGGAGTTCCAGGCTTTTGCCACCTGGGTTTTTTTTTTTCCTTCAGAGTGTTTATGTAGTCTCCCACGGGTGGAGGGTTGCTGTGATCTAAATAGTTAGGTATATTTCAGCTTTGGTCAGGGTTTGCCATTAACTTCCATTCCTGCAATTGACCATATATTTGGGCATTAAATTTTTTTTTAATTTTATGAGTATGAATGTTTTGCCTGCATATTTGTAAGTCACCACCTGCATACAATGCCCCTAGAGGCTAGAAGAGGGCATTGGATCCCTGGAACTGGAGTTACAGATGGTTGTTGGCTACCTTGTAGGCACTAGGAATGGAACCCAGCTCATCTGCAAGGACAGCAACTGCTCTTAACCACTGAGCCCTCTC
Source organism: Eospalax fontanierii (assembly GCA_035773235.1). Taxonomy (NCBI): domain Eukaryota; kingdom Metazoa; phylum Chordata; class Mammalia; order Rodentia; family Spalacidae; genus Eospalax; species Eospalax fontanierii. The sequence goes on from CM069545.1 coordinate 47,813,758, forward strand.
TCCAGCCCCAGTTTGGGCATTTATGATGGGCCTTTTCCATGAGAGTATCAGGGTCCCTTTATTTAGGTCAAAAACCAAAACATCAATACCACTATAGCAAAAAGAATTAAAAGCATAGAAGATGTCCTACCCCAAAGCCCACAATTGAAAATGCAGGCAATTCTTTATAATGTATGAATAGGTACATATGCATATCTGTATCTACACACAAGTACTTGCACACATGGGGAGTTGGAGAGATCTGTCTTGCCTTATGCCTTGGAAACCTAAAACTTGGATTTTCTACAATGAGATTTGGAATACAGATAAATCAGAATAATTGGCCGATTCTTAAATGATTTTCAAAAAGCAAGCCATTTCTGAATTAAAAGTTTCTGTTTAACTTAAACATTTTATAGCCACAACTTAGTGTTCTCAGTTTTCAGAAACACAGGCTTTAAGAAAGATATGGGTGGTTTTCAGGGCAAATGCCGCTCTTCATTCTAAATGGAGTCGCCATATAAATTTTACTTCTAGACAATTCATTTTATCCATCCATATTCTCTTTGAAACAAGGTAACTGGTGTCTAAAAATATGTCAAGCTGTCTTGCTCGAGAGACTTTGAAGTAAAAACTGTGGCATCCTTTGGATTCAACGATGCAGAATGATGCATGTATTGCCTTTGTCAGTTAACTCCATCTGTTTAGTAAGCCTGAAAAAGGAATTGGATGGTGCTGTATATATGTATAGATGGATAAAACTGCACAGTAGTGAGCCAGCAGCTCCATCTCCAAATGGATTTTCAGTTTTCCTATTGGTACCAGTTGCTAGAGTGCTGTGGAGGGAAGGCTGATTCCTTCACAGTCTGTTGTGGATTGGGCACCCAGTGTTGTGCAGTTTTGCGGCATGAGGAAAGAATATTAAGTTTCCTTCCTGTGCTGAAAAGGGTAACAATCCTATGCATATTCTATGTCAGATGAAGAAATCACTCACCTTGAAAATAGAAAGCTCCTTGTCACATCCTATAAATCAGAGGAACTTCCCTAAACTTGGAGCATTCAAGAGGTCAGACTTCCATATTAACGTGTTTCCTTTGGTCAAATGTCTTCATAGCACTGAATTATTCTCTGATTATAGAGGAGCACGTTAAATTTCCTGGGCAAAGAGAATTCCCAGTTGCACAGCTCAACAACGTCTAGATCCCCAGTGAGTTAGCCAGCAGAAGGGGCACAGATTGTGGCACCTCCTTGGTTAGGGGAGGACACCTTGTCTCAGAAGCCAACAAGATAACCATTCGGTTGCTAAGGCAGCCCTAGTGTCAAAAATATTACCAGCACATTCTCCTACCCCAGCCTTCATGGTGGGTCCTTGCTTGTCTCCTGTGAGTTCATGATTTGAAAGTCCATCTCCAAGACAGTGTATGAGTTTCTAATTCTCTTACCCGTGATCGTTTTTTTTCTTTTATTCTGAATCATCTTTAATTGAATAAGACAAAAATGTTACTGTTAATTATGCATCTTTTCAAACAGTACAAAAATTTTGTTTTGTAAACATGGCAGGGGATGGTTTTGATGGGATAGTAGTTTATGATGGTTTTTTAAAACCATGGACCAGAAGGAGATACAGTAAGAATCGTACTGCAAGGGTTTAAGAGTCTTAAGATAGAAAGAATTGCTTCTGCCTTTTTCCCCTTCAAATTCCTCAACTCAAACCTCATGCTTTTGCCTAACAAATTGTTGTAAACATAGCTCTGTTTTTATTCTTTTTTTAAAAAAAAGTTTTATTTAAGAATTTCCAACAGTGACAACTCTAGCATCGAAGCATAGGACCCAAAACTGCAGTAACAACAAAAATGCAACAAAACATACACATGTGCACGTATGTGTGTGTGTCCATCTTTATCTTTCCTGACCTAAAAATTAAAGTCCCTTGCAGGCCTCCTTTGGTGGAACAGGGCAACTTCAGGCAGATGTTTGTGGTAGCTGTGACTCTGCAGCAATTATGTGAAGGAGCAAAAATTTGTGGACAGATTGATTGTTTTCAACAAATGGGAATTGTACGGTGGGTGGCTTATGTGTGGAGAGTATTTGATTCTCTTTTGATTTCCATCTTTTGTTTTTTTCTTGTACAGTGTTTTGAAGGAGCAGGATGCTGATCTAGACGTGGAAAAAGTAAGTTTAAGAGTTCTATGCCAATGGCAAATGCCTATGAATTAGAAAGCATTTCTTAATGGAATCCTGAGGTTGCAGTTGAATCCATTGGGGTTTTTTTGTTTATTTTTGTTATTTGTATTTTTATTTTGGTTTCCTCCAGTAGCCTAGACTGATCTCAGACTCACTGTGTACCTGAGGATGACCTTGAACTCTTGATTCTCCGGCCTTCACCTCCAAGTGCTGGGATTGCAGGCATGCACCAAGCCCCATTAATCCCATAGGTTTCTAAAAGAGAAGTTGACTTAGAGATAAAATTGGAAAATAAAATAGAAGGAAAAGTCTTAGTTCATTTCAATTTGGACAATGATGAAAACATTTGTTTTAGCTCTAAGTTAAGTCTTCCCACCCCATAAGTAGAATGAACAGCTACTGAGTTGCTGTGTGACTGATGAACCTGTGTACCAGTCAGGGTGGACAGTCTCAGTCTTTAATTACCTGTCCTAAAGTTCCTCCACTAATACCTTACCTCTACCCTAGTTGCACCTTTGAGTTATGTCCACTGGTTATAGGTCATTCATTCAGTTAACTTTTTTTGTGTCTGTCCACTGGGTGTTATGCATTATGCTAAACTCTGTTGAAGTAGAAATGGATGTAACAGAGAACTACTTAGGTAGTTATGATACCATGTGGTGGTTCTGGAAGCTTAAAATGGGCTGGGTTATCCAGAAAGCAGCTTGTTGGAGGTGACTGTGCAAAGCAACCATGCATTCGTTCTGTCTGAAGAGTGTGTGCTAAGTCTTCTGAATACCCTTCTTTCTTGACTCCCAGGTTCACTAGATTCTCCACTGAAAGACTGAATTGATGCTAGGCTTACTGGCTACCCTGAGAATCCTTTTCTGCCTAACCACATTACCTAGAGTGTAATTTCTGGCTCTTCTTGGCTATATCCCTCCAGTGCTTGGCCCCTTGGGGGCCCACCACTTCGTTATCATCATAGTGACTTATAGTTATTTCTCATCTTGATCTGTCTCATTTGAGACATCGATTGAGAACAGGTGCAAACAACCCCTTCACTCTGTCTCACGCAGGCCCCTGGCTTCTGTAGAATCTACTTCTATGATCTACTTCATACATGAGCTTTCAGCTCATACAAACAGGAGTAAATAAAAGATCACTAGTCAGGTCAAGAAAGAGGGAGTCTTTTGAGAATCTATGTGCAGTTGGGTTTGGAAGCCACGGGTTGAAAAGGCTTTTCTCTTTGGAAGATCATCCCACTGTGACCTTCATGGCCCAGGTCAGGCCCACAGTGCCCAAAAGCACTCAGGACTTGCCCAGAAATACCTGGTATTGCCCAGGTTGCAGGGCTTGCCCTATATTGTTAGTCCAGGCAGAGGGAATCAGAAGGAGCTTGACCCTCAGTCCCTTAGAAACGACAGGAGGGTTAATCTAGGTACCTACGATCATCCTAATAAGAGGTTAGCAGCAAGGGTCAATGAATGATATCCAGGCTTCAGTAGAAGTATTAACCCTGGTTTCAGTTCTAAGGCTTTAGGGAAATTACTTCTGGAATCTCATTTTTCTCATCACTAAAGAACTCTTCAAGGTCAAGTAAAATTTAAATTTAGAAACACAAACTGCCTGTATTTTTTTGTTTTCTGACATGGGTTTTACATCAAACTGGTTAGAGGGCTGTTGGCCATGAAACTAAAGAATTCTTAGTAAGGCCCACCAGGAAGTGGAAGATCTGGAAGGCTGGGCTTTGCCAGCTGCTCTTCCAGGTTCAGAGCTGGGAGCCTGAGTGTCCAGCAAAGGAGTGAGCAGGTGTTATCTGGGTATTTCCAAGTACTGAGAGAGTTCAGGATAAGGAAGTCTCAATAAGAGGCATGGAATGCTTCTTGGACTTCTGAGCTACCACTAAAGGGCCCGCTTGCTCCCTCAGTCAGACAGCTAATGTCCTGAAAAACACTTACACCTTAAGGGGGTTCACCGTTTACAAAATCCTAACAGAATCTTTTTTCTTAAGGCTGGTAGAGGGCGATTAAGCAGAGTGTACCAACTCTTCCTTTTGCCTGTGTTTATGTATCTGCCAAGGCACTCTGGTTCAGGAAGGAGTTCCTCCATTGTGTAAACAAATGATTCCTGATTGCCATATGAGTGGGGTATAAAGCCACTGACATCATAGTGTTTGTTTATAAAATGGATTTTTTCAGTTTTTCCTTTTAGTTCCACATTTTTGTGACGACAGAACTCCATATGGGAAGTGAACTTTATTTTGAAATGCCTAAGCTCACATACAAGTCAACATTATTTCTGATTACTTGCTATCAATAGCAGATTGGGCTACTACTGTAGATAGATGCTTTGTGAATGTTATGCTGACCCAGTACCACAGACCCTCTCCAGGAACTGTGGTCATACCAGGAATTCTAATCGGATCTGTCTGGGAGCCTTCTTTTTCCCATAACCCACCTTACCTTGGAATGGATGTAGTATTTGAATCACTGTATTTGTGTGCCTTCTTTTAGAAAGTTTTAGTAAGTTATAAGAAAGCAATGTTATTTCCCAAAGAGATCTTCCCCAATACCCCGTCACCGCACCCCAGCTCCTGAGTCTATGGCCCATCACCATGGGCTTTTTCAGAACTATTATTGCAGTTCTGTAGTTGTTTGCACAGCACTTGCCTTGGAGCTCTGTTCCTTGTTGAACTGTAAGCTGTGTCAGGTCAGAATCCTGGCCTGTGCTAACCCTAATGCCTGGCTCTAGTAGGTCCTCCAAAAATGTTAGCTACAGGCGTGAATGAATGACACTCAAATTAAGTGGTATTGAGAGCCCATGAAAGCCACTTTAATATAAGGCAAAATTTTAAAAGCAGTGCTATTGTACATTCCAGAAGTAATGGTTTTTCTTTTCTATCTTAGAAATTTTATTTGTGGAAATGATGTTTGTTAATAGCCTTAAATGGAGATAAAAACATTCCTTGGCTTTCTCTCCCAAAGTACAAAGTTTCAAGGAGACAAATGAATAGGTAATTCTTAAAAATGAGCTAATCTGGGCAAGCAGAAAAAGTCCAAAGATAAAGAGGAAGAAGCCTCAGAAGCACAAAGAAAATGTCAAAATTAGCTTTGTTTTTTGCATTGACTCTTCTAGCATTCTTGAGGGATACAGTTCTGAGTATGTGTTCCATAAATCACCATTTTAAGTATATAAAGTTTATCTTCTGAAAGTGAAATCAGTATGCATCTGAATTTTAGAAGACAAAAATGAAATTTTTGAATAAAAATCTGTTTAAATTGAGTCATTTAGTAATTTAAATCCTGATTTAAATGGAATTGATTAAAGTAACATCTACTTTGATCATAACTGCAGTCCAAGGGAGGTTTGATTCTCTTGCATCCTGAATGGCCTTTGTCTCTTGAGTTTAAAAGTGTTTCATTGCCTTCCAGGATAGAAAGGGGGCCCCTGTCACCTCTGCAGTTTTAGAGAGATCAAGAATTCCTGTACTGACATTTCATCTGTTCTCAGCAGCTAGACAGCTGCACTCAGGACCACGAGTGCTCCTGTCTGCTTGACAGACACAGTTGCCCTCCAAAACAAACAAACAAACAAATACCCTTCAAAAAGAAAAGCAAATAGAAAATGTTTCTCCTACTGTAGACTTGTTTTCCTGGGATCTCTTGAAAAATAAATGTGTTGGTCCTAAGTATACACAGAAGCCGCTCCATTTTTAAATATTTCTTTGATTTTGGGGCTGGAGATATGGCTCTGTGGTTAAGAGTACTGAATATTCTTGCAGAGGACCCAGTTTCGATTCTCAGCACCCACAAGACAGCTAACAGTTGTCCATAACTCCAGTTCCAGGAGATCTGACACCCTCTTCTGACCTCTGTGGACACTGCACAACCACTGAGCACTCATACAGGCAATACACAAATACTCAGAAAGTATTTCTCTGAGTCTTTAATCCCAGCACTCACTCAGGAGGCAGAGACAGGTAGATTTCTGTGAGTTCAAGGACAGCCTAGTCTACATAGTGAGTTCCAGGCCAGCTGGGGCTACAGGGAGACCTTGTCTCAAAAAGATCAAATATATATATATTTAACTCCCAAGAGAAATGACAAAACCTAGATTTTTATAGTGGAGTGGAATTAGTAGTGTTATGGGAAAAAATAATATAGTTCTAAATAGTTAAGAGTTTGAAATTTGAGGCTATATCTGGAATCCAACTAGTTTAAAGCCATGTGTGTGTGATTCCTGCATAGCTGGTCAGAAGGTGGAAAGACAAATTCAAGCAAGTTTTTTCTTAAGTTGGGGGATATGATTTTCTTGGCTCTGACGGTCAGCAGTGCTTATGTGGATCATCCAAAGGATTCAAAATGCTGGTTGTAGGGTGGCATGAAGATGTGTCTACACTGCAAATGGGGAGGGGATGGTTGGGGTACTTCCCTGTGTGTGGTGGTTGGTTTAAGGAGGAAGGAGATAGAGGGAAGAGGAGAAAAGAACAGGAGTTCAGGCTTAGCTCTCGGCCTTATGAGGAAGCTGCTGCTTCCTGAATGTAGCTGAGGGAGCCCCGTACTTGTTCTATCTGCCCATAATTGGAGATCTGAGAGGGCAGCTCCTTTGTGTAGGTGTCCTATGTCCTTTAGCCCTCTGACATGTGTATTTAGGACTGGCAGCCCCAGAGACTATAGGATGCCAGATTCTCTTACATTCCCTCTCCCTTGGGCCTCAACCTCACATGTGGATTGACCCATTCCACTGACAGTAGGGCAGTGGACAGATCCAGCCTCAGTGTATCACTGAGAATGGATCACATTTCGCACTGTCTACTTCCTGTTGACTGGGGGTCAAAAAAAGAGAATGGCTTTGGGTTGGAGAAAAAAATGAAAAAGTAAGTTTGGAAGGAAGGAGCATGCTTAAAGTTCTGTTTTGGACTCAAAGGCAAACATTTTTAGTCCTTGGCCAAAAATAGTTGTTATGTATCACCCATAATAACTGACCAACTTTCTCTTACATAAATCTCTGGGTTATAAAAGTGCTACTGTCTAAGAAGAAATAACATGTCCTCTGCCAATTCAAAATTTCCAAGATAATAAAAGATCCCTCTTCCAGACATTATGAACTTAGTCAAATATTGATGATAGGCATAAAAACTACAGATAAATGTTACCATTTTGATTGAAAAAGAGGAGAACAACTTGGGGTGGATTGTACAGAACATTTCATCCATTTATTCCCAAACATTAGTGAAGATCAGTGGGCCGTCCTCTGTTCTGGACCATGTGTTATCAGATCCAAGTGTGTCATGTTGTCTGTGAGGAAACTGAAGCTCAACAAAAGAGAAATGAGGTGCCCAAGGACTGCCATCGAGGAAGTAGCTGGATCCACCAGCACATCTGAGACTTGGCATACTCTTCTCCCCTGACTCCATGGTGAATGCCCTAAACCTCAGTGGAGCAGAAGACAAATGAGTCATTATTAACCTCATGTAATTTTAACTGGCAGTTTTATACACATCTTTCATATGCTGTCCACTGAATCTAAAAGGGTTTTCTGGCTTTGGAGTGTCAAAAGTAGTAATATTTTTAACTGGAGCAATTAGAAATCTAGAAAGGCAACTCTGTTTAAAGCCAGCCTTGGCCCCATGAGATGGTCACGTGTGACAGCGTGAGAGTGACTTCAGAGATGGCATTCTGCAGGCAGTAAATGTTGGGAAAGCCTGTGGAATGCTCAGTCTCTTTCTGCTATTGATTCCTTGGTTTGGGAATTGTTTTATTATATTCTCCATTTCAGTGGCATTCATCACTCCTGAAGATAAGAGCTGGATGTTGTCAGGGGAACACTACATCATTGCAGTAGAGCATCCAGATGAGCCCTCAGCCCCTTGGTTCCATCTGCTTTTACATGGGGACCTTCCCCATGAGCCCTGAGCTAGTATGTGGTTTGTTTTGCTGCAACCAGGACTGCTAGGTAGAGATTGGCCTCATTTAGTTGTCTGTCTTGGGCAGCCTTATAGTGTGTAGAAATTTCATGTAAAGGAAAGATTGTTAATAAAATACACCGGAGCAGAATGAGGTGTCCTTACCGAGGCTGGTGAGATGCTCTTATTTTCTGGTTCAAAAAATGCTATACCAGTGAAAGCCATGCTATACATCTCTGACTGAAGCACTCTGTGGCATCTCCAGCTTGTACTGTGCTTGATTTGGATGAAAATCTTTTTGACTTCTTAAGCATCTCCTCTCCCTTTGCTGCTGGAAGACCTGACTTTCTGTTAATAGACAGATGGGATCAGCTTAAGATCCAGAGAACAAATAGATCAATGGGCCCTGCTCTGCCTGTAGGGATGGTCCTAATAGGTAGTGAACAGGAGGGAGTTTTGATAATGGAAGGCATTGCATCAGGAAAACTTCTGTAGATGACCATCTAGATAGACAGATGTTTGGTGGGAGAATTATCTGTTTGAGCAGGTCATGGGGCCAAGAATAGGCTACAGCTATGAAGCTAATGCCCAGGGAATCTAGAAGAAGTTAGAAAGCCAGCTACTGAATATAGTAGGGCCCAAGATAAGAGCTTGAGCCTACAGAGTAAAAGTAGTCTGAACTGATGTGATCCTGAATGTTCCTGGCCAAGATCCTCATTCACTCAAAGCTGAGAAGATGTTGCCAGCAGAGCTGGTAAACAGGGTGAGTTGTCTAGCTGAGCAGATTGGAGGGTGTGAGGCAGGTGATGCCACCATCCTACATGTGCACATGTACACCTGCCCGATAGACTGGTTATAATTAAAAGCAGATTTATCTCTCTTAAAAAATGTGTTTGTGTGTGTGTGTGTGTATTTCTGTCAGCTATTATTCTAAGCTGATGAAATCTTTTGAATTCTCTGTTCTTTTTTCCAATTAATTAAGTATCTTTTTAAAGCTGTGTATTATTCATGAACTCTTTAATGACATCTTGTTGAAAATACTGATTGAAGAAGAATGTGCAAAACCTTGCCCTGAGGATATTACTGTTCTGTGATGTTGTTGCCTTGGGATTTGGTCACTTAGTCCCTCTTAAGTTCACCAAGCTGAATTATTACTGGTCCAGAGTTTCATCAGGCTTAGATAGGCTTCTGAATGACCACTAAATGCTTTGCTGACATCAGAGTGTTCTGCATCCATCTTGTAGGACTCCAGTAGTGATGTGACATTGCCTGAGTTGTGGCTGTGATATGGAAAGGGAGAGTCAGTAGGGTTCTTGGCTAGCCACTGCACTGAGGGCAGAGGATGTTGTTTATTGGTATCTGTGGTTTTAGATCCTAAGCCTGACTTCCTGTCACATACTCAAGTATTAGGTGGTGGGTAGTATTTAGCTTTTGTGTTCAAAGGTGGAATATTAATCTCTTTTTCTTTAATATGTGTATGCATGTTCATGTAAATGCACATGTATGTGTAGGTGCATGCACACCTGCATGCACTTACCTTTGCAGGGTCAGAGAACAACAGCAGGTATCATCCTCATAAATGTTGTTCATTTCCTTTGAAACAAGTTCTCTCATTAGCCTTAAGGTCACCAGTTTGTCCAGAGTGGCTGGCCAGAGAGCCCCAGGGATCATCCTGTCTCTGCCTCCCCAGTGCTGGCATTATAAATGTGTGATCCCATGTATGGTATTTTTATGTGGTCTCAGGAGGTTAAAGTAAGGTACCAACTGTCTCTCCCACCCACTGATCTTTCTTTAAGGATGTACGACTGCTAAAGATGGGTCTTCTCTTGCAGGTTCTATGTGGTGTGTAGAGAGCATGCTCATTATCAGGTGAACTTGGCTGTGTCTTTGAAGATCAGGGGGTGTTCATGAAGTGTGCCACTCACTGTTGACTATAGTCAGAATGTAAAGCCAAAGGAAAGGAAGTGAGAGGCTGTGTGTGTATCAGCATGTTAACAGGAATTAATCAATTTTTCCATTTACATAGTTCCTCCAAGTACAACTCCCAAAAGAAGTGAGATGACTTAGGAGTTGCATATGAGATGGTATAATGTAGTGTAAAGAGTGTGTGGATGGAGGGCCTTGAGTAGGTCCCATCCGTGGCACTGACAAGCCTGGTAGTGCTGGCTCTGGGAGAAGAAGTAGGTGGTCACAGATGCTGTGGTGAGTGCAGGAGAAGGGTTCAGAGTCCAAGGACATTGGTACAAGGGGGCCCCAAGCAGGAGTTGGGTGAAGAGTTACATGTGAGAGGAAAAAATGATAACTGCTCATGATGTCCTGTTTGTCAGTTCCTTTTCCTTGGGCAGAGCTGGCCAGGGTTTGGCTAACTTCCAGCCTCGATGTGTAGGAGATTCATACAGCAGGCCAGGCAGAGCATTCCTTTCCAGCTGATTTTTTTTATTCTTACTCCATATCAAGATCCAGTGCAGCAATAATTTCAGATAGACAAATAGAAGTTTTGTCTGGGGCTGATTTGTCCATCTTTAGAAGAATATTCCCAAAGTCAGACCTTCTAGATTGGGGAAAAAAATAAAAATTAAGGAGCTGCCATTTTGCCTATTCTGTTATCAAATGAAAGAAAAACATTCTTCTATTTTTGAGAGAGTTTGACGTGCATTCAGGTGTTGCTTATAGCAAAAAAATGTAAATTTGATGGTGGAAAAAGATTTAAATAGCCCTGGGATATTGCAGATGACTTAGCAGTTATAGTGGTGGCCCACTGTGACGTATTAGTGCAGGAGGCCTCATGGGTCAAATGTCAGAGCCCATCGGCTGGCAGAACAAAATAGCATAATATTTGCTGTAGGTCTTAATTAATATTGGCTACTAGCCAGTGCAATGTGCAATGACTTTTTCATTGTTCTGTTTTTATAGTGGCCAAGAAGAAACTATAATTAAGTAATGGTTTTCTAGATGATACTCCATAACAGCACCAAATGCTTTGTAAGGGTATTTGAAGGAAAAAGTAAAAAGCTCAGAAATGATCATTTTGAAAGCCAACAGAGCAAAATTATGTTAGTTCAGGAAAAGGTTCTTATCTACTGGAAATATAATTGTTTTCCTTTTCCTTTTCTCTTTTGGAGGGTAAAGCCCAATTTAATAAGTGCTTCTTTGAAAATTTTTAGGGAACCATAATTACACCTGATGTTTAACACGTGAATACCCATACCCTTCTTTATCTCAGCTTCAGTCTGAGACAGTGTGTGACAGATTCAGGCTCCGTCTTCCGTCCGCCCATCTCCTGACTCCCAGCCCAGCTTAAATGCTTTTTCTCCAGTGGCCTTCTCTTACTCCAGCTTCTGTCATCTCCCACATTGGAATCACTCTTGTTCATCTGGTACTCCAGCCTCACTCTCTCAGTTTCCCTGTTTTTTGTGCCATTTAGAATTCTCCACCAGAGAATCTACCTGGCTCAGCCCTGTGGCTCCAGCTCCTCATGGAGCTGGGCTTTGTGCTTACTTCCCAGGACCCGTCCATCCTTGTCTGCATAAGCCTTTCCCTGCTTCTCTTGTAATGCATTTTCAGTGACATTCTTCCCTTCAGCATGACTTTTGTGATAAGTGCAAATAAGCTCATTGGAGTGAAAAGAAAGACATGCTGTTCTGTTTCCACGTTGTGATGTGGATGGTATGAATTATTTTTGAAGTAACAGACCAGCTAGACCAGTAGTTATGGTTTATCACAAATGAGTGTTAAGTAGGAGATTAAAATTGAGGTTGATATATAAAGAACACAGTGACAGACCAGAGAAACCTCCCTTTGAGATGTTAGCCAGGATAGTCTAAGACACTCCCAAAATTACACAGGCTACTGCCACAGCACTTGATTGCCTCTCAGAACTTGAAGGTGAGACCCTACTGCTGAAAAGAAGACATATTTGAGACACAGGAGTTGGAACAATGGATCTGGAATTGACCTGGAAGCCACCTCCCTGAAGGCTATCTCTCATAGTTTTGGAAGATGCTATGCAAGCTGTTAAGGAGAACATCAGTCGATGCTCCACTCCCAGCTTTAAAGCCTAATAATCACAACAATGACCAGCACAGCAAAGTAAATTGGTGTGGTAATGGCTGTTATCTTGAGGTAATCAACAGTTACCTAATTGAACCTGAAGCCCACTCAGTGGGTGGGAACTCATGTGTTGCACTGTAAACATAGCCAAATACACATAGGTGGAGAGGTCACATGATCTTAGAAAAAACCCAAGTCTGTCACATCCCTAGACAAATGTAATTTCTTATCAAGTGCTAAATATGGAACCTTATATTTACAGATGAGTATACCAATCACCACTCATCAAAGAAGCTTCCTTTGCAACAGACAGAGACTATTACAGAGTTCCACAACTGATGGTCACACACAGAGAATAGGTGTCTGTTAGATGCCCAGTCCTAAGTGGCACATCTACAATGGACTTCTACATCTAAGGCTCATCTAAGGAGCATAGTGGAACAAGGGGCAGAGAGAACACTAATGCATCTCTCAGCTTTCATCAACAAGGCTCCCTTGGGCAACAGAGTGCAATGAACACAAAAGGCCACAAATGGGCAAAGTGTAGAGAATGGGAGTCTGCAGAGTGTGGGTCCCTGGACAGAACTCCTGTATTAAACTCCACCCACCCAGGGCTCAGGGACCATTCAGAAGAGGGGATGGAAACACTGTAAGATGCAGCTCCCCACTGTAAGGGGAGCAGATGAATGACCATATGGAAGAAGAGTCTTAAAGAGTCCTGGAACCTTACTCATAAGAACCTACAGCAGTGGCATCAACAAACACAAGATCCATGCAAACTCAAGCAGACAAAAACCCAGCATAGAACCGGGGAAATGGGCAGCAGGCTTCAACCTTAGCTGAAAAACAATTGGCAGCTGATCACTACTGGGTGAGGGAGAGTCGACCTTCTTTAAGGGAGAGACTCTACATAGGCTGAGTAGACCCCAGTGGATGAACTTGTTCTGAGGTATATCTGGGTGCAGTAACTTGACCTGCTAGTCCTATGACAGAGTGCATGAAATCCACAAAAATTCAATAAAAACGTACATAAAAATTTTATTATTGAGGTTGCACTGGGTGTGGTAGTGTATACCTTTAACCCCAGAACTGGGGAGGCAGAAGCAAGTAGATCTGTCTGTGAGATTGAGTCCAGACTGATCAACATAGTGAGTTCCAGGCCAGCTTGTCTTAAAAGAAAAAAAATGAGGTTGAAACTTTTGGTTGAAATATTTGTTCTTTAAAAAAAAAATTGTATTTATTTAGTGTGTATGTGTGTGCACGTGCACGTTGGCACCTGCACACACATGCATATGCTGAGATTGGAGGACAACTTTTGGGAGGCAATTCTCTTTGTCATGTGGATCTCAGGGAAAGAACTCAGGCTATTGGTCTTGGCAGCACTCTTACCTTATGAGCTATCTCACTGGCTCTCATTTGCTTTGAAAACTGTTTCTTTAAGAGTTTAAATTTAGGCCTGGAGACATTGCTCAGTGGTTAGAGCACTTTTTTAGCACATGTACAGCCTTGGAATCAGTCTCCAGCTCAAAAAAAAATAAATATTTAAAAATATGTTTCAGCTTTTGAATAGGAAATAAGAGAAGCTTATAGGATAAATATTCCTGAAATCAAATAAATTTAACAAGAACTCATACTTTGTCTACTCCTAAGTGACAGCAGAATTGGGAAACTTCAAAGTTATTCTTTAAACTTGAGAGATGGCTCAGTGTTTAAGAGAACCTGATGCTCTTGCAGAGGTCCTGGGTTTGGTTTCTGACACCCATATGGCAGCTAACAATTGGCTATAACTCCAGATCCAAGGGATCCAATGCCCTCTTCTGACCTCCATGCACATTGCATGACACAGCTGCACCTACATATATGCAGGTAAAACACTTATACACATAAAGTAAACGTAAAATTTTCTAAAAATAGATTTGGAGGAGAAGATGGAAAAGAATTTCAAGACTGGGAGTTTGGTACCTGAGAGATTGATGGGTCTGAGATAGTTTTATGGGGATGAAGAAATGATGGTTTGAGGAAGCCAGTATAATAGGATTACTCATAGAGATGCAGTGAAGAAACTTGACAGGCTTCTTCCGAAGGTGGGTTGGAATAGCTGTTGGGTGTGGCAGACCTAGGCCAGTGCAGCCCTCTGTGGCTCCCCAGTACAACTAGGCAAGAACAGCTGCCTTCTGGATAGACAGATTAGAAATGGACAAGCTCTCCTCCAGTGGGATTTACCAGTCACCTGGCAGCGATCTTGGATGTCTGAAGGAGAAGTCACAGCTGACTTTATCTAGTGGCGGTCTGGATAAATTCCAAGTGAGTCTTTAAAGAGATCAAAAGGATCTTTAGGATCAAGAGCTTTGATTGGAGCAGAAGGTAGAAGGAGCAGGTGTTCAACCTAAGACAGAAATCCAAACCCAAGATTCTGTAGAGGGTCAGAGTACTAGGAGGAAAATACTGAGAAAGGCGTGCTCAGGGTTCAATTATCCTGGAAAAAAAGTCTTTCTATGATATATACAAAGAATATATGTGAGTGTATATGGAAGAATCATGTACACACACACACACACGCACACTGTGCATGAAAAAAAGCAATAAAATGCCGTGTTCCCATTTTGCTGCATGGGAACTAGAGCATCACAAGTGCCCTGGACGTCCCTATGGACCCCCTCTCAGCAGTACCTCTCTCGTTCAGAAGAACTGTCTGAATTTTGTGTTTGTCATTTCCTTATTTTTCTGAGTAAGTTTGTTTCCTTAAATAACCTCCTGTAAAGTTTGGTTTCCCTCTGGGCTGTGTTAAATGACATTCTTGCACCATTTGCCTTTTTCAAGATTCATCCCTGTTGATGCATGAAACTCATGTATCTTCCCTGCTACACCACATCGTGTGAGTATACCACAGTTTATTTATCCCTCTCCTCTCAATGGGTATCTGGGTCAGTTCCAGGTTTCCATTATTTTTAGCAGCACTACTGTGAACATTCTTGAGTGTGCATCCTGCTGCAGCTTCTCTGTGAGATGCCTGGGGGACGTTTTCTCAGGTCATAGCATATGTACACCTTCCCCTAGGTAATGCATACAGTGGTCTCCAAAGTGGTTCTGTCACTTGACATACCTAGAAGGACACAGAGCTTTTAAGAGGAAGGGGTCTACGGGAAAGTTGGAATGCAGGATTATCTCAGTATTGGAGGAAAAAAGGATGTTATTAGGTTGTGATGAAGTACAACTTCCCCATTGAGCCATGGAGTAGACACGGGTGGGAAAATGAAAGGAGCGGGTGTGGATGTTAAATGGCTGCTGGGGAAACCGTAACAGGTCATCTAAATGTGGACTGGTCACACACCATTGAGGGAGCAGGTTCCATCTTGCTAGGGATGAACATGCCCAGTTCTCTCCGTTTTCCCTGATGGACTGTCACCTTTGGTGTGCTCTGTGGGGAGTAGACACTGCCAGGCACTAATGTGTGCTGTCTCCATATGAAGC
Organism: Eospalax fontanierii; assembly: GCA_035773235.1. Lineage (NCBI taxonomy): Eukaryota > Metazoa > Chordata > Mammalia > Rodentia > Spalacidae > Eospalax > Eospalax fontanierii. Next base: position 47,829,329 of record CM069545.1, read on the forward strand.
TCATGATGGCTTGGAGTCTATCAAAGTTCTCAAAGCAGATAGCCACAGAAGCATGCAAATATTTTGGCAGTTAGCTTCCTGCAAACACCAGAAATCCTGCCAGCCGTGCTGTGTCTTCCGCATTCAGCAAACGTGCGCTAGGTCTGACACTGCTGTCTTCGCTGCTTCTAACTTTACCTGATGAAGTCAAAACTGCTCTGGAGCTGTTCATTCACTTGACCTGAGAAAAATGGGTCTCTGGCGTGATGAATAGCAAATTCATTCTTACTTTGACATAGTCATTGGTGAGCAGACTGATGCCTTTGGCCTGTTCTGACCACTCTGATATTTAAGCCAGAGGGATATGTTCGCCTTTCAAATAATTTCTATTTCTTCCTAATTTGATTTGGGGAAGGGTAACTTCTTTTGTTGCTGTTACTGAAATGGAAAGTGGAACATTAAACCATTAGAAGCACATGGTCTGTGGAGGCCCAGAAAGACAGCCTGCCTTAACTTGTTATTTTTTTTTTGCCCCTCTTCATTAATAACGTTCATCAGATTTATTTGATTCCAGATTAGAGAGAGATCACTGATGGTGGCATTTTCAAGATATCTTAATCACAGTTTCTGTTATTTACTGGCTGTAATCGTCTGCTTAAAACTTTGATGTTGACATTTCCTATTTGAGGAGGCAACATGGTATTCTGTAACTAATATCTGTGCACTGCCTAGAAAAACTGAAAAGAAACTCAAAGACCCACAGTTGAGGTTTCATCCCTTCAACTGTGACTCGCCATGGAGTGAAAGTAAAATATTAGTTGAAATGTTGATTGTCAAAATTACTAAATAAGTTGGACAAATGTGAGGTTATAAACTAAGAAGAAAGCAGGATAGCAAATAGCTTGTGGAATATGCAGTTAATTTTAAAGGCAAAATTCCTATGTGGGAAAAGCCTACTGAAATGCTTACAGTTATATTTGGGTTATAAGATTATGGGATTTCCTTCTCTATGTTTGCTAATGTGGTTATATAATTTATAATAAAATTAATTAAAAGGATGGACTTAAGAGAGGTCAATCTGGATTTAAATTGCTACTCTCCCATTAACCAGCTGTTTGAACTTGGAAAACCTTTTTAACTGAGGACTGAGGAACTAAAAGACATTTCATCTCTGCATACACATCCCTCCACAAGGTTGTTGCCCGTGGACCTAGACTCAAGCTGCCACTGTTTCCCCTTTTCTGTTGAAACTAGCTCCACCAGGCCACACCCAGAAGCCATGAGTGATATCCTTTTATTGTATGGTTTCTATTTTGTTCAGTTGTGGTCATCTCTGATCTCAGAAAACCCTTATGACCTCTTGGAGTTGTGTTTTAGCACTGACAATTGTTGATAATTTTAGAGAAGTGATTGATTTGTAAGAATACTTGTCCATATATATGACAAGAGGGAAAATTTGGACAACTGAACTTCCTAAAGCCCAGGAAGTCAGCTGTTCAAATGTACGTATTTGACAGAAATACACTTTTCAATTTAAAGGCATCCTTGTTAACTAGTTTTTTCTAGTGAGGAGGAAATACATGTTTACTGAATAGACTTGTGATCTTCTTGGTTCTTTCAGATCCTTTGAAGAGAACAGTACGTATCAGCCAAAATCCCCAGGGCTGATTGTGAGCCCAAAGCTGTTAAACTAAGTTTTCAACACAGTGATGTTTCTGAGACTGTCATGTTGGTGCAAATAGGACCAGAGCTGCCCCTTGAGATGCTAGTACCTCATGTATTTCTGAGTAAGTTTACTTAAGAAAGATAGGAAAATTGATTCCTGAACAGTAAGAACCAGCCATAGATTAGCCAGATACTCTGGATAATTTTGCCCTGGATTTAGGGAATACTTTTAGCAAAGGTTCAGTAAAAACCCATGTTCACTTGGGATCAAGTTATTCTGTCTACTTAGTTCAGACTCAGAGCATCTAGATCTCCTCAGACTCTTGGACAAGTATATTCTTGATCTATTCTGAACTAGAACCCAAGTCTCCACACTCTCCATCATGTCCCTTCCAGAGTAGTACTTCCTTCCTTGCCTCTGACTGGCCTAGGGCAAGTTACTAGACATGTTGAACCTCAGTTTCAGAATAATTCGTGAGGTATAATTCTACTTCAGAAGTCCAGAAAGGATTCAGTAATTCCTTTGTGTATTAAGGAAATGCCAGCATCTTGGAAGGTCAATAGACAAAAATCAGGCATATTTCTCTCTATTAGCAGCTAATAGCCAGAAAATCACAAAGAAATAAGTACGGTAGTAACTGGAAAACAAAATATCTGGAAGTAAATTTTATGCAAACCAGTTGATTAGTGCTGTCTCTGGAGACACTGGGATACAGTGGGTTCTAGCATCCCCCCCCCCGCCCCCGCAGCTCAACAGGAAGTAGTCTTTGTCTTTTTATTTGTTTTTGGTTGGTTGATTTTTTTTGTTTGTTTTTGGTGTGGGAGGAGGTGGTCTATTTTCTGAGGGGAAAAAAGTTGTATCAACGTGCATGATTGTTTGCTTTCATCACAATATGGATTATAAACTTAATGTCAACTCATATTCAGCAAGTATCATTCCTAGGGCCAGCTTGTCAAACACATCTCTCTTGCACTTCTGATGTGAGGCAGAGTCTTCAAGGATTTATGAAGCCAGATTAGTCTCAGGCTAATATCAGTTGTGTTTTCTTTTTATTCTTCTTTCTTCCTTCTCTCTAGGGAATGAGGCATTTAATCCATCAAACAACAGGAGAATCTATATAATGTATTTTTACCTGCCCCCATCATTTTAAAAGGCTTCATTAAGTCTATTGTTAGGATTGTAAAACTACCTAAGACAGGAGGGTTTTTCCCATTTTCAAGATTCAGACAGTTTTGTTAATTGCACTGCTTTACAGGAACAGTAATTAAATAGGTTGGGAGAATGTGTTATATTTATTTATAGTAACACAGATATGTAACATTTAGAGTCATTACTGCAAAGTCTACTTGATAACATCCTTTTGGGGAGGATAAAAAGGTCATGATTGTTAAATGTAGCTCCAATGACTGTTCTTGGCAGAATCTTTAACCTAGCTATGAATACAGGTATTAACAGATCTGGGTACCCTTATGTTAAGGAAGGGCCATGCATAGTAAAGTTTTGTAAGAAATCTATACTGCAGAGGTTTAAACAGGCTCTTAAGGAGGGCCTAATGGTATATAACTATAATCCCGTCACTGAGGAGGCTGAGGCAGAACAGTCTCACATTCAAGGCCAGCCTGGGCCAAAGTATGTTCTGAAGCACACTGCTGCTAGGAGAAATTCTGTGAAAAATGGATTGTGGGTTCCCATTTGTCCCAAGGCCTGAAGTCTCAGGATACTGACTAGGAAGTTGGATCATGATGGTCCTGGCTTGAAGAGAAGATCAATAACCCAGTCCCAGGAACTGCAGAAGAAAGGGAGCTCATAGAGTGTGTAGCCAAGTATAAAAGAGCCCAGTGTTGTGAGCTTGGCAAGGGGAGAGGTGGGTACTGTGGCACTCACTTCATTCAGGGCTACACTCATTAGCCTGGTGTCATCTTTGATCAGGAGAGTGAAGAGGCTGCCGCCCACCTCCCGCTCCGTGTGTAACAGGGGCCAGGGGACTTGGTGATAAGAAGACTTTGACCTCAGAATCCACTGACTATCTCTCCACCCACCCCAGAGTAGAAAGAATGCTGCCTAGCCAGCCAGTCCTAATAGACTCCTTTGCAGGTCTTGTGTTAATTGGCCCTTCTTAGATAATTAAGGGGTAATTGGAAGCACTGTAACAGTGTGGGCAGGCAAGAGCTCCAAACTAATTTGTCTTTCAAAGATGGAAAGGGTAGGGTATGCGAGTCAAGGAGAGTAAACTGAAGAAAAAAAATTCTCCCCAAAGCTACAGTGTGCCTCAAAAAATTTTTGTAGCTGTCCTTTCTATAGGACAAGCTCAAGAAGTTCAAGGCTCTGGTGATCTGAGAGGAAAATGGCATGATCCAACACTCAAATGCCCAGTACCATTGCTTTATATCTTGGCCCCCAAATTAGCACAGACTGGAATGATTCTCAGCATATCCAAGAGCAGATAAACTGTGGTGTTTGCTGTAGTTAAGATAGCTTCTGACCTGCTTTTGATGCTGATAAGGACTGGAAAACCATGGTGCAGGGCTTAAAAGTATCTTTGAACCAGCCTGCAGTAAGGTCAAGGAGCACCCAGCTTCATAACTCACTTGACCAAGAACAGATAATGATAACTCCCACTGTGGAATAAGAACTTCGTAAGTTGAGATCCTTAGATGAAAGCTGCTACTGTTTCAAAACTATCATTCTCCAGGGCTTTACTCTTCTGTAATTAATACCATAGTTTATTCTCTGATTCCTTTGCTTTAAATGAGTTCAGAGCTGGTCTGTTTCATTGGCCACCTCCCACCCAGGCTATGTGTTTCTCCAGGATAACAGTGTATATGGAGGCACAGAGACAAAGTACAAGGGAAAGTCTATGTAGATTCTCAGGCAAGCTGCTTCTCCCATGGCCTTATTTACCCATCTGCACACATCCTTTTCTAAGATATCCCTCCCAGCTCCATGGACTTGTGATTTTACCAAAGATTAAACAAAGAATTCATTTTCTAATTATAAATGTGCAGAGTACCTGATAGGAACTACGTACTGTTCTAGGTATTTGGGTTAAATCAATGAACAAGGTCACTTATTCTAGCTGCGGAAAAGAGATTGGATGATAAGCAGTCATCATTAAGATGTAACTCAGTGGGGTAGCTCTAAGAAGGTAATCTGTCTTATACGAAAACCAAGTGTTGTGAGGAATACAGGCAGGAGTAAGGGGAGCCCACAAACCTCTCCCTTGAGGTTTTTAGGAAAAGAAATCTGTTCATAGATTCAGGGATATTCGTGTTTGAGTGGGTTATTCTTGTAGGAGGTGGAAGAAGGAATTAGAGAACAGACAGGAAAAATAGATAATCCTTTAGTAGGCTTTCTTAAATGATCTAATGGTTTGTGCAGGATTAGCTTCAAGATGTCTGTGTACGCATGTGTGTTCATAATAAGCTCACACATCTAGATGTATGCGTGTGTGCACACAAACAGGTACATGATTCTACTGCCTAAGGTGCAGTAGCAACTCAAGCAGGGAGGACTCTGCTCTTGGCATTTCTCCAAACCAGCTTTTAAAGGCCAAGTGGGGTGCCATAAATGCAGTCCTTCCCATCCTGCCATTTTACAAGGGAAGAAACTGAAACACAGAAACGCTAATGACTCACCACAACCAGTGAGTCAGGGGTGGGAACCACGCCTGGCCTCCGGAGACCAGCGGTCACCCACCTTCCTGTGCTCCCTCCATTCCTTCAAGGAGGCCCCAGGCCCAGCTGTTTTCGCCTCCCCTTCCCTTTTGGCTGTGGACCACTTCCACATTTGTGTAACTAGTTTAAAAAAAAAAACTGGTAAGATACTTGCTCCAACTCTTCAGTATCATTTTATAATAATATAAAATAATGTATAGTTTAATGTTAATAATTTCAAAGCAGCAAATTGTTTGTAGTTCTCAGTGCTGTGGTAGGGCACAGAATCTACAGCAGGGCTTCAGTCCTCCCTCCAACTTTTCTCACACTCCAGACCTTACATGTGCATCCCCCAAATCTTCCTAGCCAGGGCTTATTTGTCCTCCCATCTTTCTTCTGGATTCCTCATCAAAGATGGGCCAGGCTGAGTGTGGTGGTGCACGCCTTTGATCCCAGCACTCCCACTCGGGAGGCAGAGGCAGGTGGATCTCTGCGAGATCAAGGTGAGCCTTGGATAATTTACATAGTGAGTTCCAGGTCAGCTGGGCTACAGGGAGCCCTACCTCAAAAGAAAAGAAAAAAGAGACCAGGATGAAGACCTCCCCAAAAAGAGAAACCTTCAATGGAATTCACATCAGCAGCTGGAAAGAGACAGCCCAAGAATATGTGTTGTTCGTTTCCATTTCCTCACACCACTGTTAATTGTCATGCCAGTTAGGCTTTCTTCTATGTTACCTCGTGTAAGTAATCCTCACAGAAATTCTATGTGGTAGGGTTGATATCTTTGATTTACTGGTGGGGAAAAAGGATGAAGTATTTGGCTCAGTATTGTATGCTAGAGAGAATACTGGGAGCGGACCTGGGTCTCTCTAATTATAAAATCATTGGTCTTTCTTCTATGTGATGCTACTTCTGAATAGCATAAACCTCAGAGACTCCATGTTATGTCAGTTGCCAGGTTACAAACTCTTGATTGTTAGCAATTAAATCTATTTTAGTATTGATCTTAGGAGCACAGTAGGTAAATGGTAAAAAGAAGATCCCCCTATACCCAAAGCCTCGGGGAGTATAACTTTTGTCTTCTTGGAAAACACAGTCTAAAGTGATCCTAGGAAGCTCTGTGGAGCCCTGTTCCAACATATCAGAGGTGATAGTTTTCTGCCTTTTTCAGTCTTTTAATAACAGGTAGGCCTGGCCATCTAAGGTAGTATTTGCAGTGTACAGAGAAAAATAGAGGGAACCTTGGGCAGTTCCTTTGTCAAGGGGTGGTAGAGGGAAAAGAATAAGAAGTGGAAGAAGGAATAAGGGAATGGAAGCGAAAAATAGTTAACCCAAACTGAAGAAAAGACATAGGGAAATCCGGACTAATAAATGAGAGCAAAAAACCAAAACAGATGAGATACTTCAAGCAAGGGAAGATGAGCTGTAGGGAAATGGAAGATGTACCAGAGAGGCAAGGACACAGGGAATCAGCGACAGAGGTTTCCCCGGTGTTAACAAGATAGGAAACCCTCTCTGCTCTCTTCAGGAACGCCATCCTGGCTCTCTTCTGGACTTCGGTAGACAATTCTGTCAGTCTGGTGTACCAAAAGGTTCTTCTTTGACATGCACGGGAGTGTATTTGCTGCCTCAGGAGGAAGGTCATTTGGAAGTAGGAGCACTCATTTACCATCATCCAGATTGCCCCAATAAGCCATGAATGGCAGCAGCTTGCCCACTGTTCATCCAGGAGCCATTATTAAGAACACGTCCCATAATAGGTGTCTTTCATTTTTCCAGTGTTTTCAACAAAGGCTTTTTAAAGACTACATACTTACAGAAGAATATCAACTGTTGATACATTTCCTTTGAAAGTATGCTATCCTGTCAAAACTGCTTTCCACTTAGCAGGGCTGTTTAACTCCCAGTGACCTATATCTACAGTTGATGACTTTGTATCTGTCCTTGCTTGTCTTCAGTTCCAGAGGCATAGTGATATGCCAAGCTGATTAAAAATAGCATTCTAATGAAATGGTTGGGTGTGTTGTAATATTGGTCAGCTACAAATGGGAAGTTGTTTCCTGAGGAAATACGATAAACTGAAAGTCAACTTGAATATTTAGATAGTTTCTGTGAGAATTTGTTGCCCTTCCTTCTGCTTTCTTTTTAAAATTTACCAGTTAATTTGTGATTCCCACCCAACATACTTTTAACACTTGGAACAGTTAACTGAGGTTTCTTGTTAGCATGATCTAAGAGCTTACATTAAATGTTTGCCATTTGGAGCATGTGAGCATGTAGAATCCTAAAATAAAGAGAGCACTTTTAAATTGAAATATTGGATGTTTTCCTGAAGTAAAGAGGAGCAACATATAAAAAGTTCTCATTCTTAAAAAGGGAAGAACAAGGAAACATACATCTGATATTTTAACCTGACATTTTCTCACCAATACTAAGCCTTTAGGAAATCTCAAGGCTAGAGGTGACACAAAGACATATTTTGATTTTGCTAGACTTTTTTAAAAAAATTGACTCAGCATTTAAAAGTCAAGATATTTCACATTTTTTTAAAAATCGAGATTATGTTTTCTCTTTAAAGATAGGACTATCCAGCAATGTTGGGTCAGCCTCTTGGAAGACATGGCTGAGGCTTAGCTGCCTATTGATCTCTCCATAAATAGTTGCTAGGCTCTGTCTTCTTCCTCATGGGTCCCCACAGTTGTGATCTCTGGCCACAAGTGTTGGTCATCGTTCTTAAATATGTTATACGTAAATTTTGTAAAGGACAAGTGTTTTTCTGCGCCCATTTATAAATGTGAAAGGGACAGACACAGTGACCTAGTTTCACTTGTTCCCATCTTGCCTTGTTCAAGTATGTCGCCAGTCCTGTGGCACTTGGTCTGCCCTGCTGCTCTTAATGCACGTCCTGTTTGACCTGCTGCAGTGGTGTCTCCACTGTGCTACTGTCTCCCTGACTGACACAGCCGCATGGAGGGTCAGAGGCAGGTCAGAGGCCGTCATCCTCCTTATCGTCAGAGAGAGAGTCTATTGTTGGGGATCAGCGCTGTCCTCCCCTGGCTCCTGTGACTCCTCCCCTCGTCTGGACTTCCTTCTCTGGCTCATCCATCTCAGTTTGCTTCACCATCTCCTTCTTTACTCCTTCAATTAGCGTTTTTCATCACTAGTCAAGTATTATACATATTATTTTTTAAATCAGACAATACAGAAATATATAAAGTGAAAAGATAGCCTTTTCTTAAACATCTTCCTTCCTGTTCTGTTCTCCAGAGTCAACATGGTTAGTCAACCGCACATGTTTTTCTTTTCCTGACTCTTTTATGTTGTTTAATTTTGTTATTTAATATAAACAAGATCATCTTATGAGGCTGCTTTTTAATGTAGTGATGACTCTGGTTAGAATAATCAGCTTCTGCTTTCTCTGTTGTATGATTAGCCAGCTACTTGAGTGCTGATGTTTCCTAGCCTAGCATTTCAGTAGTTACAATATTTGCCATGTTGTTTTTATTATCCTGTTTCTGTTTTTCCTGAGACTCAGAGCTGGCTGGGATGGTGTCTTTCATATTCCCCTGTGTCAAAGTACCTGTCAGTACATATCCACTGCGTACATGAGTGAGCCCCTTTAGTTAAATCATTCTAATTTAGCTATACATGTAATATTTATGTCATAATTTAATTCTAAATTTAAATATCCTAAGCTCCATAATAAATATATTAGTATGTTTATTATGTTACACTAAATCTATTTCTCAGGTCATTTTCTAACATATATTAATTTTAGTTTCCTTATTAAGAACAGCCTACTATCCAAAAGAAAAATTTGCATATCACTTGTTTGGATTGTAAGAAGTAATGGTGGCTGGTAATTTTGTTCTGTATATTTTAAATGAGTGTGTGTTGTGGCATCTCGACAAAGCAGATAGTATTTTGTATGCAGTTCATTCTTCATAGAAGTATCATTTATCTTTAAAGGGACTATAAATGCACAGTGTATAAACAAGGCTGTCTTAACACAGCATCTCTTCAGTAGGAAGTAGCTGAGGTTTATAAAGTGAGCCTTGTCAGACACAATTTGAGTCTAATGCTGAGGGATCTCATTCAGTGTCCTGCTGCTGTTAATAGCCCCGATTTAAGCAGAAACCAATGAAAACATCTATCATCTGATAGCTGTGGGATGTCTTCCAAGCTTGTGTCATGGTCCTGTAATATTCTTGTGTTTGTGGGCTGAAGAAAATAACTCTGGGATGTCCAGAGTTGATCCTTAAGCTCCCTTTGTCAGAGGTGGATCAGTCTCTCACTCCTGAGTTGAAATGAGACTTTTAAATATACTTCATAGCTCTCTAATCACCAGGCCCTCTGGAGGAGACACCAAGGGTGAGTGTGGGGGACAAGGTTCTAAAGTTTTACTTGGGTATTTGGAAGAGTCGGGGAGGTGGAACTGAGCTGAATGAGCTGAAACCACTTGGTTACAGGATTCTCTACTTGCCAAATTTGAAAAATGAATAAACAAGCACAAATTTGCCAGTAAAGAAACAGAAAACTGGAAACTCCATAAAGACCTTTGGGTCTTTATCTATATGTATCTGTAAGACTAAAATTCTGCCTAAGGGTTAAAACATGGTGAGAACTCAGTTATACTATAGTAAGGGTCCTGGAGAAAATGGTTCAAGAGCTATATTTTATTTTATTTATTTAAAAATATTTTATTATTTTTATTTTATGTGTATGAATGTATTGCCTGCATGTGTGTAAGTATATCTGTCATGCAATGCCAGGGAAGATCAAAAGATGGCATCGTAATTCCCAGGAAATGGAGTTAAGGATGGTTATTAGGCATCATATGGGTTCTAGGAATCACTCAGATCCTCTGCAAGAGCAGCCAGTGCTCTTAACTGCTGAGCCATCTCTCCAACCTCAAGAACTGTATTTTAAAGATAGCTTGAGAGGAAAGAATTTTTTACTTCAGAAGCTGTCACCAAAAAAAACCAGAGATCTAGTTAGAAACCCTGAGTATACATTGCAGAAGGATTTGTATGTTGGAATAAGAGTTCAAATGACTTGAACAGGGAGCAGAAAAGAAATAACATGGTCACTGACACCTTGTATATAGCATGTACCAGACTTTACAGGCTCCATTGTGGAATTTTTATTTATTTTTCTGCACTAAACCTTGTTGAAGGTTTGGTGTCTGAAGTTGTCTGAAGACTGAATCTTCAGCATTATTGGTGGCAAGCTGGATGTGGGGGACTAAGGAGCAAGGAGAGAGAAACGTGAGTCTTGATCTCGGTTTCTGAGCCTCTCCTCAAAATGAGGAAGAGACTGGTCATAGTCATGACTGGTAAGGGGAGGTGCTGACAGTGTTAGAGTTCAGGCCTGGGGTGGGGCTGAGAGCAGGGAGGATCAGAAGTTGTGGTGAGCTTGCTAAGAATAACTTTTGTGGCCCTGGGAGCCTGAGAGCCAGGATCTGAGTAGGGCGGGACGGGGAAGTCCATGGGGACTGAGTTGGGCAATTGAAGGAATGAAGGAAAGTGAGGTCAATTGATACTTGTAAATCAAGGAGTTGCCACAGTGCTACAGTTTGGGGAAAACAGCGGCCTGACAGCATGAGGTCATGTTCTGTGCCGTTTATTTGCAGTTTGTTGAGTTTTATATCCCTCAGGAAATAGCTGTGGCTCATTTGTAGACAGCTCGGTTAGACGAGGCACATGACTGCAGCATCAGAGGAAACTAGTCAGCAGTAGCAGCTCCAAGGTAGAGGGTCAGGTCGCATCACTGAGATGGAGCCCGGTCCCTGAAGTGGGCTACTTCCGTGTCAGTGGCTTGTGGGAATCAGATAGCACAGTTTTATTAGGTTGGCCAGAATCTTGTAAATGAATGGCACTATCATCAAACAAGTGTGATTGCAAAGATTGTGCCACAGGAAGTGTAACTCAGAACACATGCCAATAGAGTTGTCATCATATATAGATCTGCCTTTAAAAAGAAACAAAGAAAAAAAGTATGTACAACGTTGTCATTAAATCAATCCATCCACTCTTGAACTTCAAGTACTTAGACTGCTTTGTGAGTTGGGCACCTTCAGCAGCTCCCATGCCTGCCAGATTGATACTGCACCCAGAAGTTGGAAGGAGTTTAGCTGGCACAGTTCTCTGTTTTCTTTTAGCCCCTCACCTTCCTGGACTGTGCAGGATTGAAAATACAGAGCTTACTCTTGGCTTGGTGAACCCGTGCACCAGCCTGCCATGAGTAAATTTCACCACACTTCAGTAATTCAGATAAATGGCACCCAGAGGAGGAAGCTTGCCAGTCATCAGGCCCTCTGTGTTCTCTGTGCCTTTCTCACACTTGACTGGTTCATCAGGGCACACGTGCATAGATACAGGATTTGCTGGCCCAGGCTCTGCTCTCAGAGGCTGGCCAGAATTGCAGCCCGGCACTGTAATAATCAGTCGGTGCCCCAGTGGAGGAGACACATTGCTCTTGATGGAAATTGAAAATCACAGGCAATGCTTGTATTTTAGAGGGGTGGTTGAGGGGGGGTGGGAGATTGAAAGAATAAATGACCAGAAGCCATTGGCTATTAATACAGGCTGTCTACTTTCAAATTTAATCCAGTCTTCAAGAAAAGCAGTGTTTCTTTGTCAAATAATTGAAGTCTTTGTATATGGAGCTGACAGATGGAGACCATCAATGGTGAATTCACTTGGATGAATTTGGAGCCCAGGGAATCATCCTTGGTCTGTGGTGGTCAGCTAGAAAGTTAACAGGACTGAGTTCAGAAAAGTTAGGTGCAGAGAATGTAAAAAATAGTGAATTATCTCTGAGATACTACCAGGGCATCTGTTGCAGCTGTTAGTAAGTGGATGGGTCTGTGTTTGTTCTGTTTAGAGCATGGTATAGGAATAACTCACAGAGTAGAGGACTTATAACCAAAAAGGCATTGTCTGAAATCTGTCCTCATTGTCCACTGTTAATATCATCATCCTCTAAAGTGTGAATTGTTGGGATAAACACTTAAAAGATTGGGCCTTCTGCTAACCAAATAAAAAAATCTGTGGTCACCAATTTTTTAAATTCAAGCAGTACTGAAAAGTGAAAAAAAAAAAAAAGTGAAAATTATTCAAGTCCTGCCTGTCTTGTCCTCTTAGAAATCTGAATACATACATATATACATACATACGAGTAGACAAAGGACTTGGTGTTGTTGGAGTTGTACCATGTAGGTCAATTAGTAATCTGTTTCATGACTTAATAAAGTACTGTGGACTCTGTGTTGTTGAATATAGCTTTACATTTAAAAATTAACATTAGGGCTAGAGGACATGGCTCTGTGGTTAAGAACACTGACTGACCTTGGAAGACCAGGGTTTGGTTGCCAGCACCCACATGGCAGCTAACAACCATCTTTAACTCCAGTTCTAAGGGATCTGATGCCCTCTTCTGGCCAATGCATGCATTGCATGTCATGCATGCATTTACATCCAGGAAAACAACTCATACGCATAAAAATAAAGATAAATACATTTTTAAAAGTTGATTTGCATCAGGTTCAGTTCTGCCATTAATTTATGCATGATGCCATTCACCACATATTTTCGGAGGGGGGAAGGGATCTGCCACGTGTAGACACTATGTTAAATTCTGCAAATTTAGCAATAAGCTTCTGTATTGTTGAATATTTAGGTTATTAGTGGTTTCTCTGTTTTATAAACAGCATGAATTGAATACTAGTTTGTCTTTGCATACTTATTTTCTCCTTAGAATGTGATCTTAGGCTGGTCAGTGGGTCTGTATGCTTTTCTGTCGGATTCATATTTATTGCTTAATCACTCTTATTAGAAGTACAAAATGATGCCAGTGTTTCAGTGCTCTTGTGATTGCATTTTTCACTAGGTATTTCTTTTGCTATATGTAAGTGAAGAGTGATGCTCCAGTATTTTCATATTCTTTAACCTTTATAGAATGCTTAAAATGGAAGTTTTTACTAGAAAATAATGACCTTCGCATGATCTATAGAGTGTCATTTCTTTGAGTCTTAATTTTATTCCCCTTAAAAAGAGAAGATTTTTGTTTTATTTTGTGTGTGTGTGTTTTTCCTTTTCAGAGTCAGGTTAGAATTAATGAAAGATTGAAAGTTGTCAGTTATAGGTAACCAAACCCTTGTTGTAGGGATGCTGTGTAAATGCTATGTCTTCCACAGTATTGGTTCTAGAATTGGTAACAATGATTAAAATATTTCCTTTGAATTTAATATCAATTTGTATTTCTATAATTTTGATTACTCTTTATTTTCAGGTAGGTATCATAGTTTTGAAAATATAGCAAAATCAAAGAGACATTTAAGGAATAACTCATATAAATATTAAACAGAAATGTTTGCAAGTATATTGTCTACATTTAGACTATCACCTGTCCAGGTGGTACCAATGAATATATTGTTTTAAATACTGAGTTTGGGGGCTGGTGAGATGGCTCAGTGATTATGAGCACTGGCTGCTCTTGGAGAGGACCCAGGTTCAATTCCCAGCACCCACATAGCAGCTAACAACCATGCATAGTTCTAGTTCCAGGGGATCCAATGCTCTCTTCTGACTTCTGCAGACATTGCATGACATGGGTTCAATTACATACAGTAAGTGTACATTTTTTGCAAGCAAAAATCTTATACACATAAAATAAATATAATAAATAAAATATTAAAAACATAAAATACTGGGGTTTTTTCCAGCCATATGTGCAATCCAGCAGTAGCATAATGCTCATGAGACAGATTCACTTGAGTTCCAGTTCTCCACCCCCTCAAGTGTGAATTGTGCACACACACACAGAACACCAACAAGTCCATCTCCTTATGTAGGGGAGATTATCCAGTAATTACTTTTCATAACAGTTTCTGAATTCAAATAGTCTCTGCATTCATGCTTATATATTCACACAGAGTCTCACTTGTGCCTCTGCCCTCTATTCTACAGCTTCCACATGGGAAAATGCAGCTGAAAACATGTCTTCATTGATACTTCCATTTTACTGAATTGTTTAAGAGGCTCATAGGATCTAGGTATTTTTTAAAATACTTACTTGCGTTTAGCAGTAATTCTTCGAAATACTGTCATCTGTGGGTGAAATTCAAAGTTTGATTTTACATTTTCTTAGTCCCTTTCTGTACAGTATGTATTTGTACATATTTACACTTATATAATTTTCATAGTTACTATTTACATTCAGATTCCTAGTTACTTTTAGCCTTCCAACAAAAGTGAAAATTAAAATTTATCTGTATTAAATTCACAGCTTTAATAATTTAGTATCCTTCTAGCTAATTCCAAGAAGCTTACAGTAAAGAAAAAAAATCTCATGCTTCAGGGTTTTACCCTTTTATTTTTGTCGTGAATTTGGGTTCCACATCAGTAGACATGGCTTTATCATTTTACTTCATCCTCTTCCTCTCCATCTTTGTCTTTGGAACCACAGTGCAGTTCATAAAACCAAGGTCACTTCTGAAGTTTACCTGATGGTTAAGTTTTCTTTTCTTTCCATTATTCCAACTTTTTTTTTTTTTAAGAAAGGTTCTTATCATGTAGCCCTTGATGCAGAGAATTGCCTGCCTCTGCCTCCTGTGTGCTGGGATTTAAGGTATATTTCATTGTGCCCAACTATTTGGCCTATTTTAACAGGTTTTTTTTTTTTTTTTTTTTTTTTTTTTTTTTAAGTAAAGGATGGTATTAAGGTATGTTGTGGCTTAGAATTTTTCCCTTTATTTTTCAGCTCCTCCAGAGCAAACATTGTGCTTTCTCTTTACAGAACTAACATAAATGAAGATAGCATGAGGCAGGCCCACACTGGGCTAGCATAGGAAACAAGGGTCTGCTGATGCTGCTTCCCATGTGTCCCATACTTTATTCAGCTCACGTCTCACTGGCACAGTTTCTTGGCCCTTCTATCCTTGGAAACTTAGAAGTAGGGACTCCCTAACCATCCTCAACCTGTATTCAAGCTCCAAGTAGGACCTCTGACTCCGGCTCAGTTTCTCCAACCACACAGGGTCTGTATGATGTCGTGTGACTTACCATGTGTGAGACCTTTATCGTTTACTGGTGCTTCTTGGAAATCCTGTGAGAGAGAGGTTACTATTATCTCCATTTGTAGGTAACAAAACTCAGATCTGGAGATGTGAAGCACCTCATGTAGCTTGATTATACATTTACAGTGTGAGGGTCTGTCTTGAGTACCTGCATCCAGCTGTGGCTGTAGTCTGTACTCTGCATCCAGCTGTGGCTGCAGTCTGTACTCCCTATCTAAATGTCACTGTGCTCTGTGCTCAGACCTTTTTCTTCCTTCCAAACAACTTCTGGTAGGGCCAGAGTTGAAAGGTAAAAAAAGTATTTGAGCAACCTAGATTCTTGTATTGGGGTTCAACCTAAGTCATTTTGGAGGATCTCATAAGATGAAGCCTGATTTTAAATGAGACTAATGTGGTAGGATTCTGCTTTCAGTTGTTCATGCTGGGTTTTATACAAATTTTCTGAAATTTATTTGGATTCTCTATTGAACTCTTAAAAATGACCAGGTCATTGGTAATTACAAATTCAGAAGAGGGAAGATGCTAGTTTGAAAACACAAATCCAGCTTTGTAGTTTGGAAATTACTTGCAGCACATTGAATTCATGATTTTACAACATAACCACATTAGGCATCTTCTGATTAAAGTTATAAATAAACAGCATAGTAATATTCACTCAATAGTTATTTTAATGGATGAATTAGTTACATTATTTATATAATTTTGAGAAACTACATTGTGTGAGCATTCTTACTGTGTGTGAATGTAGCAATCAGTAATGTACACTAGGCACTTTATAGAGGGTGTGTCTGAACTCCCTCTATAAAAACATTGCTTGTCTTCATAATGTCTTTTATCTAAAGAACACTGTGTTTTGACATTAGTTAATGCTCAGATAACTGAGAAGGCAAATGACATCACCCCTCTTTTTAGGTGAAGAAGTTGTAGTCTAGACTGGTTCAGTGATTAACTCAAGTCCCTGAAACCCCAGGAGACTTGTCCTTTGACAACTCAAGTCCTTTTCATTGCCTGTTCTGTGACGTTTAGGAAACTGTGTAGCTTCCTACTGTCCTGTTCTGCTTCTATTAAAAAGGGGACATTTCCAATTTAATTTCTCCCCTTAAAGGAAGTGTAATTATCTATCTGTATAAGCATATTTGATTTCTAAGTGTGCAACATAACTATTTGTAGTCATTTTTCCCACTTTTTCTTAATACACAGTTCCACAAAATGCACGCCAAGCAGATGGCGCAGACAAGCATGTGGATTATTTACAGCCAGTACAATGGAGAAGGCATATGTGTTAAGCCTTCTCACACTCGCTCTCTGGGAGCCATTAGCACATCCATTTAAATGAAAGAGTCCTGGGGTTTTGCCTTGGGCATTTCTGCTACACTCCCCTGAAGCATCACCATCTGCCCTGCCTCCTCCCAGAAGCCTGGTATCTTCCCCTCCTGCCAGGCCAATCATAACCCTGTTCTCCCTAATGCTCCTGGCTCACTCCTGGAGACAGTGCTGATAGCAGCTGTTCTCTGTTTCTCGCTTCAACCAGTTTAGCCCCAAGCCTGTCTGACTTGAGCAGGTTCCGTTCCCATGCAACTCCCCTTATGTTTGAGTGTGTCTCTACACTAAGAAGTCCTTGGACATGTTCACTAGGAGGCAAAACATAGGTTTCTTCTTTTGTGCTGCAGTTTCAAGACTAGAATTCCTGGTTAGGTGTACCAAACATTATTCTCTTCCTTTTCCGTCACCCACCAAGGAATTAATGTGTGTGCTCTTCTTTTCTCACATATTCTTCCTGGGTAAACAATTATTATATTTTCCGAAATGGTATTTTTGGGGGATAGATAACAAAAGACTTTGGATACTGAATCCAGCCATTTCTACTTATTATCCTCTTTGAAAAAATTAAAACATGCACACGGCAAGGGAGATGACTCATCAGTAAAATGCTTACTGTGCAGCCATGAGGACCTGAGTTCAGATTCCCAGCACTCATGTGAAGGTTTCCAAGTCTTCTCTGACCTAGTGTTATTCCAGTTCAGATCACTCTAGACAGTCTCTGTCTAATCATTAGTACTGTAGGCAGCTCCTAGAACCTTCTCTGGGCCATCATCTTGGTCAGAACTTGTTTTCAGTTGCAGGAACAGAGGCCCAGTAAAGTCACTTCAGGTAGAGTTTGCTGTTCTTAAATAGAGAAATCACACAGAATACAAAAACAGCAATCAGGAAGCCTTTTGAGAGCCAGAACATTAGGAACACAGCCACTCTCCATGCCTACCTTTGTAGCCTCTATGTCTCCTTATCTGTCTACTCCACTCTTCCAGATCTGTAGACCAGCTGTCTTTGGCCTCACATGGAGCCCACAGTACCTATGATCTGTCAACTTAGTAACCCACAGTGGTTTCACTATCAGTCTTTAATTCCAAATTGGTTTGATTTATCCTTTCATTTTAAGCCAAGCCACACTTGTTCCTAGCCAACAGAGGAGTGAGCCTTCCTTGGGTCAGTTGGTCATCTCTGTCCGTGCTTTGGTCACATGACCTACTGCTGAACTGTAGTCAGAACAAATTACCAGAGAGGACAAGAGTCAAACATCACCCAAAAGTAAATACAGTGAAGATGTGCTCTCAGAAACTCTGCCCTTTGTCCTCGAATGAGTCTCTGGATTCTGTTCGAAGAGAGTTTTGAAGCAGTTTGACCTGTGTTGTCTAGGCTTACATTTATAGGTCTGAACACTATGCTTGTGAATATACCCCCAATAGGCAATCAGCTATTGCCTATTGTATTTAAAGCCTTTCCTTTTGAGGCTAAACTTGATGACTTAAGTAAAATTAAAGTCTGATTATTCCCTGTGAGTCTAGCAACTTAGTAAGTCTAAAGAAATTCTCAAATCACTGTAAAAAGCATCCCTCTATTTTGTGTGTCTAAAACTGAGACCCTAGAATTAACAACTGCACACTACTTACTTGGAGGTTTAGCAGGTGCAGAAGGCCAAGGACAGCCGTGTTTGCCACATATATCAGCTGGTATTGAACAAGACTTGTTCTCAGTGCAAAGGGACTCTATTATTCATGGAGAAGCAGTAGCTTGCTGATGTATAGAGTGAGTAGAGAACAATGGATGCTTTGTAGACAAAGTTTTAAAACAAATAAACAACAAACAATTCATAGGAAAAGTGTCCTCGCTCCAGATGGGATGCAGCATTTTAAGGTAATGAGAATATATGTATGTAAGGATTCAGAAACACAGAACTTTCTATTTATACCTAGTTCCTCTTGAGGTAGGGGTAGGCCTGGCAGGTTTTATGTCTGGCCCTGCCCACAGGGTGGGCCTGAGTAGAGGCAGGGGTGTTCAAGTGTGTATAAAGTGGGCTTGACTTCTGCACACTTGCTCTGTTGGAAAAGACACCACACAGTGGTTGATTTAATGCTTCCTGAGATCTCAACTTGAAAGGAACCATGAGTATTAATGTAAACTTTTTCAGGAGGTTAGAATTTGGGCTTTGGGTGACTTGGGATGTAACAGCTGAGAACTACAGTTCATGTAGGAGGTGACTGTTGAAAGTGATTACACTGATGAGTGCCATGGAATATGCAGCATTTTTACCAGACTGACATCAAAAGGATTCACATACCATGACAGATTGCCTTTGTAATCTAATTCCCCGGATGGCCCCAGGATATCAGAAGAGGCTTTTTCTTCTCTTTTCACATTCCAGTGACAGCCAAAGGGCCCCTTGTTAGACTCAGTTCAAGGAGGGCAGCATTTTGCTTCTCTCCTGTCGTTTCAGAATTCATGGTCCCTTATTTTCATTTTACTATTAATATAAATCATCGGATGTTAAGGCTTAATCATTTATCACAGGCATCTCTCTTATGTATGAATGAGACAGGATTCAGATTGCAAAGCAGTTTACTAAACTTTATTACTCTCTTTGAGCTACAGGCTCTCTGTCTGGAAGAGCTACTACTTTCAGTCAAAGAATTATTTCTTTATAAGGCAATAAAATTAGTCATTATTGCCTATTTGATGGCAATTAGAACTGAAACTTGGGTGTCTCTGACTCGTAGACTATGCTTAGTATCACATCAGTATTTCCCCAAACTTTAGTCATCTGGATATCATAGGTGCTGCCTATATGAGTATTCTTGCTTACATTTATTCTTTCTACTAAGCCAAGTTTTTGTTTTTATTTGTTACATGACCACCTCAAGTAGAAAACCAGCATTATTTAAAATAAATTGGAATGCCCTTGCCTAAAGAAGACTGAAGCCCAAGATTGTACCTCTCTGGTGAAAGAGGGGTCGGCAGGTGTTAATACAGGGGTTTTTTGGGCATGGCAGTGTCAACCTGAGACTGCTTGAGATAGCTGGAGACGCATTGAAAAAGGAATGAAACTCTGATCTGTGGTCTTAGATCATTTAGTGCCACCCATGGTTCTGAGTGCTCTGAAGCACTGAGTGTGTCCCTAGAACCACACACCATTCCCCGTGCCACCCTGTAGCAGCTGGTCTATTCAAAGAACTCCAGAAACTTCTTCCTGCACTTGTGCCAGTGAGAAGGTGCACACACATACAGGATGATTTAAGAGGCACTCACCGGACACTCTATCAACTTTACTGTAGAGCTAAGAGTTTCAAACATGTTGCCCCTTGGAACTTCTTAAGTGGAACTCATGCTAGTTGGTTTGAAACTGAAAGATGGAATGAGTCAGTCCCTTGACCTCTTACTGCTTGGAAGCACATCCTGCATTTGACAGTTAAGATACAGGTAAAACATAACTGGGAAACCATACATACTAAAAAGAAAAAAAGAAGGAATGGGAAGGGGAAAAGAAAGGAAGAGAAACAGGAGAGAAAAGGACACCTCTGCCATCGGCCATAAATGCGTAGAGGTGAAGCTCAATACTTTCCGCTAAAATATCTGCGATCCTTTCCTTTTTCTTCAATATTTTCATCTTTATTTATTTTAGAAAAAAAATAGCAACAGGGACTTCCCAGACCCTGATGAACACTTTGGTAACCCTATTAAGCTTAGGATAAAATAGAGATTTTTTTTTTTCCTACTAAAGTAGTAGTATTGTTTCTTTCATTGAATGAGTGCCCTGTAGATATTTGAGAAGTAGTAATACATCAGTGGTTATGTTTTAAATACATGTTTCCTAAAAAAAAGTCCTATTCTGTCACAATTGTCAGCAGAACTGCATTTACCTGTAGAACCAAGCACTCCCATGAGTGGGCATGGCCCAGGCCTCAGATGCTGTTTTCTGTGACGATGGTGGTAGCAAGCCTTTGACATTCCCAGGCGTTTTTTTTTCCTTCCTGGTTTTCCACCAAGTGTCTTCCTCATGTTCTCCTGCACCCCAGATGTGCTCTGCCCTCCCCTACTCCGTCCTCTAGGGGTGTTCATTTGCCTCTGGTTTCTTTTGGGGTTTAGCACCCAGATACTGGAGGGAGGGAGGAGAATGAGTTCAAGCTATTTAATCCCCCTGGAGTCTCTCTTGGCTAACAGTGGCCTACATTGGTCACAGTTCTTGTTAGACAGCTCAATCCACAAGTATTTCTATCTGAAGCCTAAGTATCTCCTTCTCTAGCCCTTTCAGATTTTGAGAGATAATACAGCCTGCTTCTGTTGACTTCCCACTGGACCACATAGGCCTGATGGTTTTCTTATGCCTCACTCATTTTAAAAAAGCATTCCAGTTGTTAAATTCTCCTCATATTATCATAATTGGAGGATACTGCCTGTCACATGATATGCCTTGACTAATAGAGGGTGTGCCTACAGCGATGCTGCTTTGATGCCTTTGTGACACAGAAAAGTTGACTTGCTTCAGAGAGACCAACCTCTGACATCAGTATTAACAGAAGTGTGTTCTGTATTAGTAGGGTTTCCAAATTTAAGAGGTGCTCCAGAACTCCTTGGAATATTGTAAATGTGCAGGTTTCTGAGCCTACCTTTTGGCCTAGTGACCTAGGCTCTCATAAAGGTCTTTCAGTGGTTAGCCTTCACAGTTCACAAGGTACAGAACTTGATCATTTGTACTACATGAATAGACCTGGATCACGTTCCAGAAGATAGCAAGTTAAAAGAACACTAGACTCTTGTTTTGGAGTCTTGTAAAGGACACTAGACTCTTCCACGTAAGACTCTTGCTAGTCTTAACGTGGGAGAGAATGGATGAGTGGTCAAGAGAAGTTCCTTCTAGCTATAAAGAAAAAATCACCCTAAAAGTATAATACAAAGAAAATGAGCAATATGAGAAAACCTGTGCTTTGACCTCCCTAGAAACAATGGGGAACTGGTACATTAGCAAGAAGGCCAGCCTTCTTTGGCTCCCTATGTAAGAATTTGAAGAGGAAACTGCTTCCTGTTATCTAGGATAAAGCTCAACATTGATCTTCCATGGTGTTCTCACCATCAGCTGCTAAGAAAAAATTTCTATAAACTACCAAAGTATGGCTCAAGATATAAAATACAATTATCTAAGTAATGGACACTGTTCATTGCAAAAAGTTTAAAAAGAAGTCTTTCTCCATTGAAATTAATTCCTTCAGTAGAGCCCTTGTTATAAGCCTATGAAATGCTCAGTTTGTGTCCACCAAGGCCTTGCCTAGAGAAAGCAGTGGTAAGCACTGACTCAGGGAAGAGAATCTGGACTTTGGTGCTCGGAATGGAACAGATGGGATGTGGTGGACAATGGGCATTGGTACCCAGAAGACCTGAGTTCAGATTCTGCCTGGGCCAAGGGCTCCGTTTTTTCCTCAGATGTTGAAAGGACTAAATGAGACTGTAAAATGAAAATGTAGAGCGTTTCCAGAGTGTCACTGCCTGTCTCCCAGGCCCGCCTATCCTCATCAGAACTTTATTGCTACCTTAACAGGTTCACATTCTGATCTCAGTGCAACCGCATAACGGTAATTGTTTGGGAACAACAGTACACACTTTTCCTATTTGGGCTTTTAGCTCATTTTAAGCATCTTCCTTTTGTGGTTTGGTGAAGTCCTTTTTGCAAGTAGGTTGTGGACATTAAGGGAAAGGATCATCTTTAATAGGACACTATGTAGGGGCATATCATTCCATCTGGTAGACCTGGGCCTGAGAAGGATCACCTGACCCAAAGGGACATGCCTAAGTACAGGGAGTACCTCCTCTGGTTGGCTTTCAAGCCATCTAAACTGGCTGGCCCTGGACAGACAGAAGTGGCCTGTAAGGGCTCCTGGATGTTGTTTCAACCATAGTTCAGGTACCTGGAATCACTGCAGTTATTCTCCCTCTCAAGATATCAGGTAGGCCAAAAGGAGAATGCCCAGTCAGGCTTTGAGTCGGCCACAGTCTAAATTAAATGCTCAGAGCCTGATGGAACCATGCTGGACTCTTGAGGGTAACCACAGACTTAGAGGTGACCAGTTTACAAGTTGACCCCGACTCCCACTTCTACTGTGTCCCTTCCTACTTGTCCCCTTCCTCCTTTCCCTTCTTCCTTATGGGGAGGTTGGTTTTCAATCACAGTGAGAGCTTTTGTAGACTTAGGAGAAAAAGGACATGGCTAGGAAGAGCAGACTCCCGGAGAAGAACCCCCTGCGGAGAGCTAACTCTTGAGCAGTGCCAGCACTCCAGCCTTTCTTCACACACCCTACATTTTTTCACTTCAATATTTAGAAGGCCTGTAATTCGATCACGTTAAGTTGAGGTTGTAAATTCCCTAAATGCCTTTTTAAAAGGCAATTGCTTCGGATGGAGTGGATGAGTCATTACATGATGGATAACACTGTGTCAAGTGACTCTGTCAGACTATCAGCCAGGGTAAGGGGGCTGTGGCTAGAAGATGGTCAGGAGACCGTTTTGGAATCTCTGAAGGAGGGGATCTTGCTTGGTAGGTGTGTGGTGATATGAAGTCTGTAGGAGGACCCAAGTGGCAGCAGCAGGAGGGGGAAGGGATTAAGGAGAAAGGAGCCTAAGCACATAGACCTTGTTCCTCAGTCCCAGAAGTCAAGCCAGTGCTGGTCTGACTGCATGGAGACTGTTGGGTGAGGCAGCCTGGTACACATTACCAACAGCAGCATGTATCATGTGCTGGATTTCCAAATTCAACAAAAACATATAGGGTGCCCAGTTAAATTTGAATTTCAGATACACAGTGAATAGTTTTAAATATAAATGTGTCCCAAATTGTGTGTCTGAATTCATATGCCATGTGATGTCCTGAATTTTATCTGGCAGTATTTACACTTGGCTGTGCACCTGACATTTGGGTAGTTCTCTGAGATCTTTAGTGATGGAAAGCCCAGGCCAAGAGGGGTTGTGCTTGAGAGGCTTAGTTGGTACAAAAGTTGGTATTCTGAGCCCTTGACTATCCTTGGAGGATGCACTGTGCGACAAACTGCTGGCTTGCGTCTAGTCTTTGTCTCAGGTGACTGAAAGAGCCATCATTTGAGGTGAGGCCCCGGAAGTCTTCTGTCTGAGAGGCCCTTGGGGCAGATGAATGCAGGCTGACAGAGGCTGCTGGAGGTTAACTCTGGATTCAATGAAGGCCAAGAGGCCTGTCATACCCGGAGGCACTTGACCTACCATCTTCGCTTTTATAAGGAGGTTAAGGACTAATGGGGCAATGTGATGGTCCAGGTCAGAAGGAACGCAACCAGGGAAGCAGAGAGTTGAGTCAGGGTTTCTTCAGTCCTAGCCAAGTTCTTTCTATTACGTGGTGCTGACACAACAGATTCTTATTAAACCCCAAGTTCTCATGCAACAGGAAGGACTTGCTTGTGGTCATGACCCTGGTTTTTGTTGCTGTTGTGCTAAGTACTGCCTAGGTGGCCCTTGTTTACCAATTAACAAAGACTAAGGACCAAAAAGTTGAAGTTGTGCCACTCATTAAATTGGATGTAACATGGGACATGCTCTGTGTGTTTCCCAAACCTAAATAACTCAATAAAACGAAAGAGAAACTTCATGGTTTGCTTCCTTCTGGCCTAAAAAACTAGCTCAGTGACTTTACAGTGCAGTAACCTAATCCTATCTGGGACAGAAAGGTAATAGAGCAGTCGTTCCAGGTGAGCTCCCAAGGACCATATGGGGAGAAGGGAATGTTCACGGAGGCAGAGTGAAAGCAGGTGGCTCCTTCCAGGTAGAGCTTTCAACCTCGGTTCCTCCCAGGACCCAGGGTTTCATGCAAACATATGTGGACGAACCCCAAAGCGTGACATCGCCTTGCCTTTTCTGAAGTTTTAAAGATGGCCTTTCTGTACTTTGAGGTCTGTGATGTGGAATGGAATTTTAAATTCACAGGACTGAGATGTTCTTTTAAAGTTTATTTGGTTTACTCTAGCAGCATTTGGCATAAACTGCGCATCGAAGATGAAAAGCCATCAGGGAAGCCAGTACATGTGTCCACGCTGTGGTATCTGCTCAGTAGCTTAGCATGTGGGAAGCTAGTCACAGGAGAGGTCACTCTTGGGAAAGATGATGTTTTTCTTGTTCTCTTTTCATGTGGTTTGCCCCACTCCTGACTTGATGGTTTGTGGTATTTCCTTGGAAAGTGAAATATGTGATGTCAGTGTAGTATTCTTTGGGAAGGTAAAATTGTGTGTCCATCTGCCTTCTGTGGATTATTTTTTGGGGGATATAATTCCACATTTGTGCTTGAGCTACAGAAATAAAATTATCGTTGGCAAATTGATTCTTTCTTTTTTTTTTAGCCTTAAGCAAAGATTCCCTATTTTTAGGATCTTCTATTGTCCTTTGTTGCTATGTTCTGTTCCCTATCTACCCCCCAGGATTCAGTGGCTCAAAACACTCTATAGTGGGACACTCCATTCCTGACCAACAGCATTTGGTTCCTCTTGACAGAGTGGAGATTATGAAGCAGAATGTGAAACTGAAAAGTCAAGGGTATGATGAGTGAAACTGACCAGGATCCAGTAGGCTTTGTAATTTACAGTCCTAATTACAAATACTTTCAATGAAGCCCAAATATTTGAAATAATTGAATTAATACTGTTTTTGAAACAGGGTCTCCTTGTAGCCCCAGCTGGTCTGGAACTCTCTATGTAAACCACACTGGCCTTGAACTCAGAGATCCACCCAGCTCTGTCTCATGTGTGCTGGGATTGAAGGCATGTTCCACCACACACAGACTGAATTAATACTTTTACAGGTGTCAAGTAATATGATTCTCTGAAAGGATCCTGATTTGGAAAAGCCTAGGGAAAAAATCAGCCAAAAAGAGTGCTCAGAGCATGAAACAGCAGCATTCCTGAAACAGCTCAGCTGGAGGCAGGTGTCTGGATGTTTTGAGACAAATAGAAGATCCTAGGAACAGCTTTACCCGAGAAAACTGGATAAATAGCAAAGCTGCTTAATTCCACTTGTAGAGGAACTTCAGCTGGATTCAATCATCTTTTAGTACCAGATTTTGTCATTTTCTAGCCAAGGAAAGCATGTCTCATTGAGAAACCTAGAGTTTTACACACTTTCTTTAAAGCCAGCAGCCAAGTCCATCTTGGTAAGCAGTAGCTCAGTATTGCCTCATTAGTTGATGGTCTGTAGAGTTTGTCTGCGAAGTACACTGCAAATATTATGAATCTTGAGACAGTGCCAGATAGTCACCTATTTGTTTCATTGTCACTTACTCCGAATCTAATACCCCAATTTTCCCCTGGGACCCAACAAATTCTTACTAGCATGTGGTAGTCTGGAACACAGACCAG
The DNA here is from genome assembly GCA_035773235.1 of Eospalax fontanierii. Classification (NCBI taxonomy): domain Eukaryota; kingdom Metazoa; phylum Chordata; class Mammalia; order Rodentia; family Spalacidae; genus Eospalax; species Eospalax fontanierii. The sequence goes on from CM069545.1 coordinate 47,855,396, forward strand.
GCCTCAGAGTCTGCTCACAAGAAGTACACCTCCAGAACCATCCAGATTTCTAGCCACAGTGGAAACAAATGGAGGGGAAACCTAGAACAGTACACAGGCCAGGCTACCTTTTTGCTCGTCACCACGGCAGACACACACACACTGCTTTTGTAATTGGCTCATGTTTTTCGAGTTTATTCAGGACCACTGGAAACACCCCACCAGCTTACTGATAATTCGGAGTAAATGGTGTTTTCCAGGCACATCTATGTAGCTAGTGTGGAAGTTCTGCTAAAATCTTGGTATTCCAGTATCCCCCCAAACATTTCCTCAGCCAACACGCTCCTCTCACTATAAATATTTGTTCAGTTAAACTACATGTCATAAGAATTATCATTTGTTCTGCTCCAGAATGACAATTCAAGTATTACAGAAGACAGTGGGGAACTCTCTTGAAAAGCCATCTAGTTCTATACAAGATGTGCACAGTATATGGAGCCCTACGGAAACTGTTTACATTAAGATATCTAATTGCAGGACACTTTAAACCTAAAATGTTCTGCACTCTGTCAAGTCAAAGGTCACCCGTAAGCCAGATGCTCAAGATTTTGGCCCATTGATGAGGGAGGTTGGAGTGCTGCCTGACCTCCTACAGTACAAGCCAGGTTTCCAGATAGTCTCTCGGAAGCTGTACACAGACGCCCTCACATCTGTCAACGTGCATCTGACCGTTTTTGTGTGGATCTTGTTATTTGCTGACTGAGGCCTTTTTACTGTCATAAGGGTAAAACGCGAGACATGAAGTAATTAAGTATGGAGCAGTGAAAGCTGTAGAGAGATTGTTAGATTCGATTTTTATCAGTTCTCCTTTCAGATCATGGAGGCCATTGAGGCTGCTCTCGGCGCAGCACCCATGGCATTCTAGCGCATTGTCCTTAGACAGCTCACGATTCTGGCAGTGAATTCCCCATGAAGGAGTTGAGGAGAGACCCTCGGGCCTGGGCAGGAGACCGTTAAAAGCTGGGTTTCCAGAAATGCCAACCAGACTTTGTGCCACTGCAAAATAACCTGCTCATTAGAAATTCTGTGGCATCATCCTTGTGATTTAATTTCCCATTTTTGTCTTGGTATTTTTGGAAGTCAGTGAATAGTATTAACTTATGCTCTAAAAAAACATGAAACGATGCGGTGACAGATTTGGGAGACCCAGCTGAGGTCAGTACTGTTTTGATGGTAGTAAATTCCTTCTGCAGCAGCCTTAATTTTTTGTGCATATTTTTCTCATCCTTTTACCAGGTTTGTTATCCCCTAGGCAGTTTGTGTCCTGCCTCCTGCCTCTTCCTTCTCTGCGAATGATGTGGGCAACCTAAGGGCAGAGCCTAGCTGGCTGGAGTGCCCCATCCCACCCCCAGTCCCGTACGCCATCCCCCTCCTCCTGTCCTGCCCTGCACAAAGACCTGTTCCTCATTTTCAACCCTGCTGGGATAGTGTCTCATTACTTGAAAGAAAATTAAAAAGCATTTTACGTTGCTTAATACAGATCACTAATTGAAGCTTCCCTAAACCCAAGGAATTTATTCTCTCATTGATGTGTGCATTACTCCTATTAACATTAATAAAGTTGTTTAGAATCAAAGAGCCAGCAGAAACCCGTAATAGAGGATCCATTTTGATCCTGCTTCACAAAGTGACTCATACCCACAGGGCATCAACAAGCATTTTAAAGATAATTTTTACAACTCCCTTTTAAAACTTGGAGCAGTTATTGAATTTATCCTAGCATGCTCATCCTGTCCTTCAGAATAGGGCTTGACGGTTGCCATGGGTACCATGTGCTCCACCCAGGGTGACGGTTGCAAGCTTTGCCCATCCTGCCTGTGACTGCTCTTCCTGCTCATTTGCCCTGGGAACTGCTGTTCAAGAGGCCCAGAAACACAAGGGTACAGCGAGTGGAGAAGGCCCACATGCAGCAGGGCGAGAACTATACTCACTGTCACCACAAGATGATAGAGAGGTGTTTGTTCACCTGAGCCCTTCATGCTCAGCCTTACCTGGGTGGTTATGTATGCACCACTGTGAAGCCAAGAACTAGGGGGAGAGGAGTTCTAGTCCAGGTATCTGTGGAGCTGTCTAAACATTCCAGTTACCAATTCTAGCTGTAGCAGAAGGACCACAAAGAATCAGAACTTGTAAAAAGAGGTACTGGTAACTGCAAAATATCCTGAATCTTTTGCCCCAAATGTGAGCCCTAATGGTTGGAGTGGCTCTCCTCACAGTGTGTGTATTGATCAGTCACCACCTTAAGGCCAGCCAGGGGATCATCTCCCTGACAGAGCCTCACAGCCAGTTCCCTGTGTCCTCCCCATCACAGCCTCCCTCCTTCACTCAGTCTGTAACAGGGATTAAATGATGCAAATATTCCTCTCGGAGAGTGAGCTCAGCTTGGGAGAACAACCGAAGCTATTTGGTTATTTATACTTGAGCAAAATGGTTGGTAACTCCTCAATGTCTCATAGTCTTTTCTTAGAAATGATAACTTTGTAAAAAAAAATGTTAAAATGTTGCTTTTAAAAACAAACAGCCAGTGCCCTAAAAGGTAGAAGGGAAAGCTATGCATCCCTTTCACAGATTTTTGAAATATCGATCACAATTGCATTCATCCCCTGACTGGCTGCATCTTACCTCGCTTTGCCCCTGGAATGTGACTAAACGTTCCCACAACTTTGAAGTTCTTTTACATTTTTGCCTGGGGTTTGGGAAATGAATATTCTTTTCTGTAATTGTTAATCTGAGTATCTGGAAGGAAAAAAAAAAGTGAAATATTCCTTTAATCATGGATCCTCATTTCCAGCCCTTTATTTTTTCTTAAAGAGTAAATATAAATTTCCCAAGGAAGAAAGCAACATTGCCTACTAACATGTCAAGTCCATCTGGCACAGGAAAGGTAGAAATAAGCCTGGAATACTTTGCATGTGTTCTTCACCACAGTGCTTCAAACTGGGTCAGGATTATCCTTGTTTTACAAATGAGGTAGCTGGAGCCAAAGAACTGAAGCCAGCCTTTCTGGGGCCACATGTTCAGGCTGGGTCAGAGCTGCCCAGCCCTGCCTTCCACTGTGTCCTGCTGAGGTTGGGTACAGAGGGCCAATGTCAGCCCAATGGTTCATTTGTTCCCAGAGACCTAATTTGACCCTCTGGTACCTAACAGGGTGCTTGGAGCATGACAGGCACTTAATATATATTTGCTAAATACATGTGTTCTCATAACCAAAGAATTCATTATAATTATCTCTCTCTTGTGATGTCCTTGGCCATTGATGAATCTACTTTGAAACCTCTGTGCAGTTAAATATTCTCAGAGTTAATATTATAATAACCCCACTATGAACATTCTGGCACCAAAGTATTTGCTTCTCTAGTTTTTTCTTGAGGAAAGAATTAATAAGTTTGAAAAAATAAAAGTTTAAATTGAAATCCTAGTTATAATTTTATATAAATTTTTAAATTATTATATTAAAATTTTTAAATTAAAGTTCAGATTTATTTTATTTAAATTTATTTAGATCTTAAATAAAAATTTTAAAGAAACCTTATAAAAACACTTTAGAAATTCTTAATATTCTACCTAACCTGAATAACTTATCAAGACTCTCAGTATGAAAAGTTAAAACAGGATGGAGATACACCTCAGTGATAGAGTGCTCATCTGGCATACTTGAGGCCCTAGTATCAATTCTCAGTATCACAAAAACTAATTAATTTACCAAATTTTCTTTCTTACCTGCCTTAATTTTCTGTAATTTCTAAAATTTCATTGGCCTGTGTCTTTGACACACATGAAGCTTACTTGTCAGTAACCCTACCCATATGTGACTTTTTTCTTTAATTTTTAAATTTTATTTTTATTATTTAATGTGTGTTTTGCTTGCATATATTTAGGTATACCACCTACATGCAGTACCCTAAGAAGTCAGAAGGGGGCAACATATTTCCTGGAGCTGGAGTTACAGGTAGTTGTTAGCCTCCACCGGGAAGTGAACCTGGGTCCTCTGCAAGAGCAGCCAATGTTCTTACCCACTCAGCCATCTCTCCAGCCGGCCTCCCCATGTGACTTTAACTTATGCGATATAATTATAATACTAAAGGTTTTTCTTACCCATATGGTCACCATGATAGCAAAATTTCTGTCTGTATTGTTCACTATTGTATCCCTAGCTTTCTGACCAAGGTCTGATGGTCAATCAGTATTTACTGGATATTTGAATAAAAAGCATGCTTCTTTTTTTTTTCTTCAGTGGTAATTGGCAATACATACAGTCAAGTCAAACGAGAGTTTGCAGTAGCCAGAGCTCAGCTCAAATGCCAGACCTATGAGGCTTCAAGTTCTGAAGGTGTAACTCTCTTAGAATCCTAGACAACTTAATTAATTTCTTCCAGATTCCATTCTTCAGCTGTGAAACAGTGATAGAGTGTAAGCTTCGGAGTTACTGATAGGATGAAGTGAAGCTCCACATAGAACCTGGCACATGATAAATATTCAGTAAATATTATGTTTTCTCTTGTTTATTGTCCATGTCAACCTGTTTTGAAGCTTCAGTTGTATATGACCTATGTCTTGGGGACATAGAAATTGATTCATGAGAAGTAATGCATAAGCCTGAGTCAGGCAGACCTAGCTTGTTTTCTCTGTGCTTTAGTTTCTTTGTTATTGAAGTCATGAGATGTGGTTTGTCACGTAGGATTACTGTGAGGTCTAAATGAGATGATGTGTGCTGTGCATGGAGGTACCTTACCTTCAGTAAGTGCTCTTTCTCCCTCTTCTGTCTAGGACCAATCAGAGGCTTCTGTTTATGATTGTGCTCTATTATGTATATCTCTCTCTTGTGAGGCATTATCCCTTTTTTTGTATGACACAGAATTTAATATACTTTCCTATTACAGGTCTAACACATGTGTGATTGAAAAACATTTTTCCTCAAGATAGCATGATGTATGTGACTGTGTTGGTTTTCTAGGGTTGCCATAACAGTACTACAGACTGGGAAGCATAAACAATAGAAATTTATTTCCTCACAGTCTTAGAGACTCAAAGTCCAAGTTCAAGGTGTTAGCAGGCTGATTCCTCTGAGGCCTCTCTCCTTAGGTTGTAAATGACTGCCTGTCTAACATGACATTGTCTTCCCCTTAGCTGGTTTCAGACTTGCCCCTATATTAATCATTTTTAGATTATTGTTGTTGGATTAGAGCCTACTTTCTTGACCTCATTTTACTTCCTTTTCTCTTTAAAGAACTAACCTCCAAATATACTCACATATAGATGTGTACTGGGGCTTAGGACTTCAATATATGAATATGGGGTTGGGGCGTAATTCAGTCCATAGCAATGCCCTTGAAAATTTTGACTTTTACTTTAAAAGAATCTGATAGATATAACTATAGAATTTTGTGACCCACTCTCCACAGATTGAAAGACGATGCTCTAGTGGGCTGTGTTGGTTTGACTGGGTTTAGGATTTGCCTTTGACTTGTTACAGAGGCACAGAACCCTAAGGCAGTGTGGACAGCCTTGTGCAAATCCAGCAATTGCTTTAGCTAAGGATTGGCACACATTTTCTGTAAAGGACTAGATGATAAATATTTTCATCTTTGTGGGCCATACGGATTCTACTGAGACAATTCTGTTATTGTCATTTGCAAGCCCCAGACAAAACACAAACAAATGGGTATTGCTATGTGCCATTAAGACTCATCTGCGGACAATGAATTAGAATTCATATAACTTCCTTGTGTCAAAAATATTCTTTGATTGTTTTTTCCAACCATTAAAAAATAGCAAAACCCTCTGTGTGTGTGTGTGTGTGTGTGTGTGTGTGTGTGTGTGTGTGTGTGTGTGTGTTTTGAGACAGAGTCTCAGTATAGACCAAACTGGCCTGGAACTCACTATGCAGACCAGGTTGGTCTTGATTTCACAGAGATCCACCTGCCTCTGCCTCCTAAGTGCTAGTTTCAAAGGCCTACGCTACCATGCCCAACTCAAAACCTGTTCATAACTCACTGGCCATACAAAAGCAGGCTGCATGCAGATCCAGTCCTCCCACAGGATACAGCTTGTGACTCCCTCCCATTGGTGACAGAACTCAGTCCTTCAGCTAAAGTTTCTTAAAGGAATTGACCGGGGTGGTGATTTTCCTCTGTCGGTATAAATTCTGAACTGATTATCATATTTGACTCCTGTTATTTATCTTCATTTTCAGGAAGCGGAATAGCTTAGATACTCATAATAAAGAATTACTTTAAAAGTACATGTTATTCTCTTACTAGAGAACACCAGCCAGGAACTTGGGGGTGTACATTGGGGGTTTAAAGGACCCTCAGACTCAACCTCTGACAGTTGGAGAAGTTACAGGTAGACTTAGCATTGCTAAGTCTTTACAAGAACAACAGAGCTTGAGTGTGAGATGTTGTCTTTTTTGGGAAACTAATATTTTAGGGAAATGGAATGACCAAAGGAAGGCACAGATTTTGCTACAGAGAGTAAAGCAACTCCAGGACCCAGCCGTCAGGCTTTCCTCTCAGGATGAAGGTTAGCTAAGTGATGTTTCCTCCTCAGAAACCCCACATCCTCCAGTCTGCTCTGTTTTCTCATAGCACAGAATGTGGGCTGTGGTGTGTAGCTATTGTGTGTGTGTCTGTCTCTCACTTCCTGTGCAGGTGGCCTTCGCTCTCAGGACACTGGCCTGATTACACGAGGCAGCCTTTCCTCCAGAGAGGTCAGGAAACAAAGCTGTTTGCTAAGGCCAGTCTGGCCAGTATCTACACACTAGTGGTCACTAGGACTGTTATGTTGGGCGTGTGAGAAATGAAACAGGCTGACACTCACCAGAAGATGGAGACCAGACTGCCCATAAAACCAAAGGACCAAATCTCCCACCCTGTGATACTGCTTGATCTGAGGTCAGCCAGGACTATATACGTATATATCCCAGAGTAAGCATCTGAAGAGCCTGGAAATCCAAAGGCAGGGATGCTATTCTGGGAATTACTTTCAGTATCTCTTTCAGTGTACATTCAGTACACTGTCTCTTGGAAATTACCCACCTGTCCACAAGTCTACAGAGGCAGGAATGAGCTGGTCTCATGCAAGGACTCTGGAAGGAAATATTGCATATCTTCTATGAACCAAGGAGAAAACTCCTTTCCTCCAAGAATCTCCCTTCTAGAATGTTTCAGGCTATAAACCAAGATTCTAGGAAAATATTTTTGATGCACATTAGAATTCAATAAGATAAAATTGAAATAATGTGTGTTACTGTACTCTGAAACTGTTTCTTTCGATGCCATCCTAACATATCTTTGCCATGACAATCATCTTAAGTGAATAAAAACCACAATTTAATGAAATGGCACTTTTAAGCTTTTAGTACTGTGAAGTTTTAAATTATCTTGCTGAAAAATTTAATTGCAGTGCCTGTTTGCTTTCACTGCTTACAGGAGTTCTGTTTCTGGCTTCCTTGGGTTAACCCTAAGATTTCTGAGATTGTTTTTAATTGAAGTATAGCATTTCTGTGTAAAACAGTAGGATTGTTGAGTATACTGATAATGAATTTTTCACGAAATGAGCATGCTTTGTAAGCAACAGCCAAACAGAAAAGTATCTCAAGCACTGGGCTTATAAGTAACAAAGGCTGGTTTTTATCTCATAAACTTCCATGCCTGTATCAAAGCTAGAATTTGTTCATTCAGGTTGCTGTATGCCCTGTTCTATAAACTGATCAGCCCTCTGAGAATGGCAGACTTGAAGTGTTTCCAGTTTGAAACTATTACCAATAGTTCCTCAGTTCCCTAAGCGTGTGCAATATTTCTGTGGGGTGGACTCCTGGTGTCGAGGCCCAAGGAGAAGTGTACTTCCTATGTTCAGCTGCTGAGCACACTGCCCGTTTTCAGTGGTGCACCTCCGCCAGCAGTGTGTGAGAGGTCTGCAAACTCCATTTCTTCACAGCCTTTCACGGTGTTTGTCCTGCTCATTTAAACAGTCTGGCCACTACTGCTTGGTAACCCATTGTGATTTTATTTTGCTTTTCTTTGATGACTAAATTGGATTTTTTTTTTTTTGTAGTGTTTATTGGGTATTTCCTGTTTTGTCTTCTCATCTCTTTACTTGTTTCTTATTGGATTGTCTGTGTTCCTCTTTTAGTTTGTAGTTCTTTGTCAGGCATGGATTGCAGTTACCTGCTCCACAGGGTGACTTGCCTTTTGATTCTGTTGATGTCATTTAATAAAGCTATTCTTAATTTTAGTGTAATCCAAATTCTTATTTTTCGTCTATAGTCAATACTTTTTTGTGTTCTGTTTTTAAAAATCTTTACCTATTGCAAGATACAAAGCTGTTCTGCGAGTTGTTTTCTAAAAGTTTTATTATTTGACCTTTTTCATTTAGTTTTGCCATTCATCTAGAACTGACTTTTGTATAGTACAAGGCAGAAATTAAGGTTCTTTTTCAAAATATTAAGTGCATTCACTTTCAAGAACTGCTGTAACAAGTTCTATAAATTATGTAGCTTGAAACAGCAGAAGTGTATGTTCATGTTTCTGGAGTGGGAAGTCCTCACCTGGGAGCTTGGTAGGAAGAGTCTTCTACGCTGGAGGTTAGAACTTAAAACTTTTCTTTGGGGGAGATACAATTCAGTTCACTACATTAAGTGAACCCCAGTATCATTTATTGAATTCAGTGTCGTCTTTACATTAACTAAATGACTATCTATGTCTATTTTGGACTATTTAGACTATGTCTATTTGTCTATCCTTGTACAGATTACTGCTCTTAATCATTATTATTCTATAGTAAATCTCTTTATCAGATTAAAATCTTGTTTCTTGTTCAAGATTTTTTCTGCTTTTGACCTTTTGCATTTCCTAATAATTTCTGCTTATTTATTCTCTCTACGGGAAAAAAACTAGTTTCTCCTTTTTATTTTAAAATTTAATTAAAGATTCAATTTTTGGGAGAATTGGCGTCTAGAAAATACTAAGATGTCTAGTCTGTGTATCTGGCCTAACCCAGTCCTCACACTTGCTGAGCAAGCCCTTTACGCATGGAGTGTTGGTTTAAAACATGATATCTCCAAGGATGGTTAAAACAAGTTCTTGATTTTTATTTATAAAACATTTTATGTATGTGTATATGAATGTTTTACCTGCATGTGTGTAAGTGCACCCATGTGTGCAGTGCCCACAGAATCTAGAAAAGAGTGTTAGATCCCCTTGAATTGGAATTATGGATGGTTGGTAGCCATCATGTGGGTGCTGGAACTGAACCCAGGTCTGCTGCAAGAGCAGCCAGTGCTCTTAACCACTGAGCCATCTCCCAGCCCCAGGTTCTTGTTTTTTAAAAAGTTGACAAGGTGTTGGTTCATTAATGTTGCAACATAGAGAATCTTTACATAGCCTGTGAGAGATGCTGGGCCAAGACTTGGGTATTAAGTCAGGTAGGAGACTAAATCTGGGATTGTCAGTGCCTTTAGAAACTTAAAGTTACTCAGAAGTTCCAGATGGGCCAGACAGATGACCAGGGCAGTTAGGAGTTTGTCCTTTCCCTATGACTAAGAGCTGGTTTGGTTTACTTATACTTAGTAATTAGAGTTTAACCTAAACCTTGAAAGTATATATGTACACTTGTGTGTGAAAGACACTGTAAATGATTGTACTAAAAAATAGTTATTAAAGTATAACAGTTCTTTAACATTCTATCCAGCCCCAAAATTCTGGGATTCTGATACTGTCTCCAGCCTGTACCTAAGGGTTCTGCACACTTCGCTTTTAACCTCCATTTGGGCCTCATGTGACATTGTACACTCACCCAGCCTTCCCTGGAGCCACTCCAGGATGTGTCTTTGGAGAGTCTTGGGGATGGTGTCTGGTTGGGAGGAACTAGGAGACCTGTCTTGCAGCTTCACTCGTATCAGAGCTGTGTTGCTCTCCTTAGTAGTTTGCAGGTCCTGAGCAATAGCTAGACTTAAAAGGGTAAGTCAGAAAAAATTCAGGTTCATTATAAAAGTCGTATTTGTTTCATTTTATTTTTCTGTCTGCTGCCAAAGTAGGAATTCAGAACTGGGGAGAAAAGAAAGATGTGATCATTGTTCGTACATACTTCGTTCAGTACATATATACTTCCTTGAATTTTAGAGAGGAAAATCTCTTCAACTCCCACAATCAACTGATTATTCCAGTGACATTTACTTCATCCCCAAATGAGATATAATAACAGTATTATAAAATTATATCAATATTGCTGCCTTAACTTGGAGATTGCTGGAAATTATAACATGGCAGCAGCACTCCCTCTGTCCAGCCACCCATTCGCACCACAGCCATTAGTGCCCATGAGGCCCAAATCTGTCTCTCCCATCTCACTTTAGAGCCACAATCCCAGGAGTCTACACTTGGCCTCTTAGTAGCTAAGGATGAGCGCTTTGCTGATTTCTGTGGTGTTTTGCTTATAGTGAGCCTCCCCCTACTTGTTCTGGCATTCACAATGAAAGTATCAGAGAGCAGCCAGCTTTGTAGTTTCACTTTTTACCCCCTTAGTCAGTGGTCTGCATGCCTTTCACTGGCTGAGTGCCTCCCCTGCTCGTCTCTTCTCCTCTTCCTCACCTTTCTCTGCCATTTACTCCCACTACAGCAAACGATTAAACAACAAACCCCTCCTTGCTGTCCGCACAGCTTGTTGTAGTAAAGCCAGGATTGACAGGGAGGTTGTCAGTGGGTCAGTGAGGCCTTCCTGGAGCACTCCAGTAACCACGCCTAACCCCACCACAGTGAGAAGGGAAGTCTACAGTCTGTCAGAGTGGGCTTGGTTCCCTAGGGAACCATCCTCACCCTGGAAGTAGAGCTTTGCCTGGGTGCTTGCTTGTTTAATGTGTTATCCTTCCATTTGGAACCCTTAATTTTTCAGACAGTTGGCTGTAGGTCTACAGAGAATATTGTAACTGTGAGCAATCAGGGCTGTATTTTAAATGTCTTGTTATTGTGTGCACAAGCTGCCAGCCAGTACCTCATGTTACATATAACAGCCAGTCACACGAGAGTCCAGAAGGGGAAAAGAACTCACCACCAGACCCCCCATTCTTTGCTTTTTGGGGAGCAGCTGAAGAGTTTGTATTTGATCTTGTGAATCTTTTTCTTTTTTAACTTAATGTTTTGTTTTATCTTGAGACAAGGTCTGTCAGTGTGTAGCTCAGGCTGGCATCAAACCTGTGCTTCTCCTGTCTTAGCCTCCCAGATGCTGAGATTGCAGGCATGCACCACCATACCTGGCAGTCCTTGATTTTCTACCAGTGTCCCAAGCCATGGTTCCTGAATGGAGGTGGCTCAGTGACTCTGTGGGAAAGAGTGTGGTGTCCCGTCCCACTGTCCCCCTTAGGTAGAAAAGATGCTAGTTCCTCTCATCTCCATTCCTTATCTTTCTTTTGGAGAACGCTCTAAGAGAAATTGAAGCTCTTTGTTATAAGCATGAGCTCCATTGATTTATTCAATCAGTCAACAAATACTTTTGAGTGCCTACTGCAAGCTAGGTTCTCTTGAGAGACCAGTGCAAGTCTTTGCACTAGTATTGGTTCTAGTAGACACAGCACTGGGTCAACAACCTATGCAAAAAAATCTCCTGTTGACTGTCCTCTAATTATAAGACTTCTTACAAGCTTCTTAGCTCAGTGGACCTAGTTTCTCACTTTGAAAGCATGAATATAGGCTGCTAAGTCCTTTCTAGATGAAACATGCTGGTTGAACCTATGCAGCCTATGACCCAGATATTAGTATATGTCAGTAAAGGTGGAAGAGGAGAGGCCGGAGTGAGAACTAGGAGACGTTGGCAAGAGCTCCTGTGAGGTATCCTCAGTTTCATGAGGCCTTGCAGTTAGTCATTCAGCAGACATTGTAAATTCCATGCCAGGCACTGTGTAATTACTGGGAGTACAACAGTGACCAAACAGAGGGCCTTCTCAGACACTTTCTTTCTAAGGGTAGCTATGAACATCACTGATAGGCTTAGAAATGTAGTTTAAACTCGTTGTACAGGATGCTGTTAGAACTAAGAGGAGGGTGGAGAAGGGAGCAAGAAAGAGAAAGCAAAAAGGGTCTTAGAAGAAAAGCATTAGAGCAAGGCAGAGCCTGGGCAAATATTCTTTGAGACAGTCAGTGCTGCACTCACTCACTCCCTGGCAGAAAATTCATTCTTCATAAAGCTACCACAGCAAACCTAACCTTAAGTTCAAACCCAAAATATCCTCATGTGCCTAAGAAGCTAGGACACACCAACCATCAACAATGTCTGTTTAGACATCCTGCTCCCTATAACTACATCACTTTTTCATGTGAATCAGAAGTGTACCAGAGCCATATGTGGTTTTATGGAATAGCTAGCTAGTCTAGTTTTCTGAGGAAGGTCTTTACTAAGAACCATGACATGTAAAAATTGGCACGGTCCCTACATAAGGGGCAATCTCTCGAAGCTTTTCCAGACCCGCTAAACTCTCACCACCACCACCCCATTTCCACAAGTAATTGGAGCACATCTAGAAACAGACAGGGAGAGCCTTGAGCACTTCCTTATTTACCCTTCAGTAATTAGATATTACAGGTTGTCCTCCCATTGGTGGTTGGGACTGAGGCTGAGCTATTAGTCTCCCATTGTCTTTGCAGGAAATGACATCCATGTGACTACTTGGGAAGGCAACTGTTGACTACTCCGGTTAAGATAATTTGAAAAGTGTTCAGCATTTCCTCTGGTTGATTGAGCCCAGCTGACTTGGAAATGTACAAATGAACTATGATCCTCACAACCAGAGCACTACTGGGTCAGTTCCTTGAACAGAATGAATCTCTGAAGTGTTGGCTCTGGTCTCATCATACACTGCCTCCTCTGGACTCTTCAGAGTGTGACAGATCTCAGTGCCTTTCCAGCCTGCTGCTTTTCTAATGTTTACTTGAAACTGAGTCCTCAAAAAGTTTTTCAAAGCAGATAGTTGGAAACTCAACTTGGAGAGGGCTAAAAACTTAACTATATCAGAAACTCAAGGATGCTGCAGACATCCAGGTTGGCCTGTGCAGGCACCTATGCTCTGCTTCCCTATGTTCTTCTGTTGTTGAAACCAGCTATATCCTTAGATTACAGCAAGAGAGCCATGGAAAGTCCAGGTATCATACTCTACACAACAAGGAAGGAGTTTCTCCTAGAAGAGTGAGACACTCCAACAAACCATTCTTCCTGCCTCATTGGACTAAATTGGGCCATACATCTATTTTTGACCCAATCACTGAATGGCAAGAGCATGAGTGTCTCTTGAATCAGAGTGTCTCCAATTTTAGTATATTTTCTGTTCACATAGAAATCTTGTAAAATAAACTCTTAATTCCAGTGGTTTGAGTGGGGCCTCAGAGCTAATATTTCTAAGACGTGTGTAAGTGATACTCAGCTTGGTGGGTGGCATACTGTAAAACCCTAACCATTAAATTGTCTACTCCCACTGACAGTACTGTCCCTTGCCAATGAGGCAATGTGGCTGGGGAAGTGTGAGGGCTCTGTTAGGAAGAAGAAAGCAGGAAGGATCCTGTGATGACAAGAACTGTATTGGGGATACTTGTTTGCAGTGTCTAATGCGAATATTGCCTTTAAACCAAGAGTCATACATGGCCTGTGATGTGTATTAAGAACAAAAAGTACACACAGGGCTAACACCATTGTGTGGGAGTGCTCAAAATGCTATTGCTCATCTGTGGTGGTGAGCTCTTCTAGAAACAGAAGAAAAACTAGACATACCACCCTCTCTGTGGTCCTTTAGTTACTTTTATTAGTAACTAACATCATATATTGAGTATGCCTCAAAAAGAACAAATTCAAATGAAATGGATACAAATGTACTTAAATATAAAAGGGAGCTGTCAGGTCCATCCTTTGTTCTTAGAGTAGATGGCTCATCAGTCTTGGGAGTTACTGGGGAGGAGGAACATACTCCCACTTGTTCTAAGAGTCACTTGACATAATGTTGGGTATGAAGAAAGCTGCCAGGGGCAAATTTCTGCCAAAGTAATTGGTCACAGTGCCCTGATTACTGATTTTCAGTGGAGAAAATCATTATGCTTTCTTCATTTGAAAAGGGAGAAATATTCTGTTTTGTTGTCTTTGTTTTTGTTTTGATAAAAAATACACAGATAGCCCTGTGTCCATAATGAGTCTGATTTATCACAGATGCATTGGGGCTTGGAATGAAGTCTGGCCTTATATGCAAAAACAGCATCATTCCTGAGGGTATGGGAAAAGTTAATGAAATTTCACCATCTCATCTGTTTTATCAACCTGACCCAACACCATAGGTTCACATCTGTGTGATTGACAGGAAGCTGATACTTGGTCTGTTTTCTGGCTTACTCACCAACATGAGTTCACAGATAGGAAACCACTAACTGTTCCTTGCCAACATAGACCCTGGAAGGTTGAGAGGTGCTTAGTTACTCTGGACTAACTGAGGAAAGCTGCTGGACCTGATGCTCCAGGAAGACAGGAATTGCACTTAATACTTAGGCAACCAGGACCAGTGTAACACTTCAACCTCCGCTCTGTACCTAGAGACCTGTCAGTCAGCACACAGACTAAGCATTCACTGTCTAAAGAGGAGAGAGAACATTTTGTTGCCTAACTTCAGTCATTTACAATCTAAGTATAGAATGCTTAGGTGTCCATCTACATTTTTAGGACCTCTTAGACTGCCAAAGAGAGATGAGATAATACTAATATTAGCCAAGCTTGTGTACCGCAAGCAAGATTACATTCTTAATCACTGACTGATTCAGACTTTACTGATGAGTGCCTCCCTGATATGGTAGTGAGTAGATAGGACATTTTTTTTGTTGTTACTTTGTTTTGTTTTTCTTGTTTGTTGTTTTGTTGTGCATTTGTTTGTTTAGGTTTTAAATTTTTGTTTTTGTTTTGTTTTTGAGACAAGATCTTCCTTTACCCCTGCTGCCTGGAACCTGCTGTATAGGTCAGATTGTCCTTGATTTCAACAGAGATCTGCCTGTCTCTGCCTCCTGAGTGCTGGGACTAAAGGCATATGCCACCATGGTGGCTTAAGATAGGACATTATTAAACAAGGAGGAATGAAAAGATGGAAAATATAGGGTTCTCACTTACAAGTTAAAGTACTCAAACTCTAAAATACAAAGTATTTCTACCAAAATACAGTTTTTAAAAATAGAAAAATAAAAAGTTAAGGTAATACCACATTAGGAAAAGTAAGGTAGTAAAAGGTACCAAGAGTTAAGAGAGGCCTTAAAGCTGCTATTATTGATCCAGCCAGGAATGATGGAATTCCATGGATGGAATTCAAGCAGTCAGGGAAAAAAATGATCTTATCCTTTTCCTTAACCCTTAACTGAAACTGAGCATTTCTTTTTATTATAGAGTAATCTTAGATCTTTATACCAATAGAATTGTGGATATTTTTATGTAGCATTATAATTAGAGACATCCTGAAATATTTCCCATTTAACAATACTTGAAAATTACATTTCTTGGGACTGGAGAGATGATGTAGTGGTTTAAGAGCATGTTCTGTTTTTCCAGGGAATCTAATGCCCTCTTCTGGGCTCTGTGAACACCTCACACATGTGATGTATACACCACACACACACACACACACACACACACACACACACACACACAAATAATTTTTTAATGTTAAAAAATTACATTTATTTCACTGGAGAGATGGTAGCCTAGCAATTAAGAGCATTGGCTGCTCTTGCAGAAAAATTTAGTTCCCAGCACCCACATGACCATCCCTAACTCTAGTTCTAGGGGATCCAACACCCTCTTCTGATCTCTGTGGGCATTATTAACACCAGTGTACTTACATAAATGCAAGCAATACACTCATACACACAAAATAAAAATAATAAATAAAGCAACTACATTTATTTTTAGACTTGCTAAAAATTATTTAAGTATTGAAGGAAGCCCATCCCAGTTTTAATAACTGTATTTAGATACATTTTGGTTCTTTTGATTTCTGTGATTTCGTATGTTAATTTCAAGTATTTAAAAACATTCTTACAAAACAACAACAACAAAAAAATACCTATCTGTAGACTGTCATAGTTCAGAAAGGTAAAGAGCTCCTACCTCAGAAGATGCCTGGGCCTCCTTCTAATAGGGATGGGACAGAGAAACACCTAGGAAGTGCACTGGCCCACTGGAGACCCAGCAGCAGGTCAGATGACTAGACATGTCCCATCTGGTAGGAACATGTGGAAATAAAGCTGGAACAAGCCTGAATCCCAGGCTGCTGTGGTAGGAGGCATGTCTTACGAAGATGGGCAAGTATAACTGTGTTTGAGAAGATACTCTGCAGAGCTAGGAGAGTTGATAGAGAAGGGAGAAACGGAGGCTGGGCTTTCTGCAAGCAAGGCATGATGCCAACCAAATGGAGTGTCAGGAGAGAAGGGAGAGAAGCTGTGAGTCTCAGAATGGCTGAGAAACCCAGCAGCAGAGGTAGGAAGGCCACGTTAGGTTCTAAGTCCGGGCAACAAGGAGAGTGGTGACAGAAGCCCACATCTCCTCAGCGCTGATCATGTGCCAGACGCTGCTCTAAGCCTTTCTGTCATGCATTTGTCACTGAGTTGGTATCATTTCACCCTCATGACAGCACTGTGAGGTTAGTACCATAATTCATAGTCGGTAAATAGTAAAATAAGATCTGCAGAAGAAGAGATAGGAAAATAGCCTAGGATCCCACAGAGCTGGGAGGAAGGGAGAGTGCCACTGATAAGGAAAGAGGAATTGGCTTTTGTGGGGGGAACATTATGAATTTAATCTTAGATTATTTTTCCATTGTTCTCTTGCCTGCAGTGATTTAAAGGAATAAAACATTTTAATATTTGTAAGGATGGTTTCTGATTTATTCCACTTTGCCAGGTTTTCCTTCTTCTTTATTCGGATGTGCTAAGATAATTTGTAAATCAGTTTCGTCTTCCTGTGCAAAGCACAGGGGAAACTGGTAGGGAGGCTTGATGCATGGGCGTGTGCCGAGGAGCAGCACAATGCTTATTAAATCATGCTGTTGAATAAGCTGTGTATTTTCCTTTTTTTCAGGATCAGTCCTGCTGCTGTGTTAGAAGACATGTGGTGTATATAAAGTTTGTGATAGTTGGTGGAAATTTTGGTAAGTGTTGCGGAGTTTATTTCTACCACATTTAGTTGCAAAATGTTGCTTTTGAGGGGAAGCCATGGCCTTCTGTGCATCTCTTCAGTCTGCACTAAACTTAGAATGAAGTTTTTTATTACATGAGGCACGGAATTGTTGTTTTCGGACAATGTGTCATTTTTAATTCTCATTATTAATGATGTGATTAAGTAATATGGAATTTTCTAAAATATAATAAGATTTGGGGAAGCTTCTGGATACAGGGCACAGAATACCCTTGGCAATTTAGTTTATGTTCAGCCATGTAGAAGTAATAAACTCACAGACCAAAGAAATTCACGAGATCCCCCCATCAGGGGGCTCCTGATGGCCTGGACATTGAAATGAGAGAGAAGCCAGTAGTTAGCTGTTTGGGAAATGGGGAGTGAAGGAAGTACACCTATGCAGTTTCCTGGGAACTGGCCCGCAGACCTGCAGAACAACAGCCTGCAACCCCAGGAGCATGCAGTTTGGCCACTCCCTAGACCTTACTAGCAGTAATAAAGAGGGCTATCTTTGGAGTCAGGAGATCTAGGTTAAAATTCAAGCTCTGTACCTGTATATAACCTCTCTGAGTCTCAAATGAGGCCTTTACTATTACCTACCCTATTAGACTATTGAGAGAATGAACGAGCACAGTAGTGTTGGGGTATTGTAGGTCCTCGTCAAAGCCACCATTCTCCATGACAGAACAGCCTTGTTTGGAGACTGGACATTTGCCATTGAGGATGGCATTCACTCTATAAGGAGCCGTGGGAACCCCAGGGACCTGGGTCTCCTTTTTACAGGCCTGGAAACCCTTTCTCAGACAAGCTCAGCTCATTGAACTTCCCTTCCTGCCACCTTTGCAGCCATGTGAAGTCATGTGATTTGAGGTTTGGGGACGTTTGTTGTTGTTGTTAAGTATTAATATTATTTTGAACTACATGATAAGAGTGAGGTAGATAATTTTCTTGGTTTGCACCTCAGTTATCTTGTTTAAGCTTTTTAGGCTTTTGATTTTCCCCCCTGTGGTCATGTAGCATCAAAGAGATATAGTTATTGAACTAAAAGAATTCTGTTTTAGGGCAAGGCCTTTTCCTGTGATTGGGAGTAATTATCTGTGCCCTGTAGATGGATGCTGATGTTAAGATCATATGCCTGTAGGTAATTGTACTCTAGTTTTATGAATCAAGGAGGTGACATGGCTTCAGGAGGTGTCTGAGCTAATTTCCAAAGAGAGCCAAAAGAACTCTTCAGCAAAATCTCTGACCAGAGAATACATGTTTTCTCAGAGTTGAGGAACTTGCTGCAGTTGCAAAGACAGCTTGCAGAGTCACAACACCAGCAAGAGAGAAGGAAGTAGTTCTGATTTTCTCTCATGCAGTGGGAAAGTACTGCTTATAACAGTCTCTGCTATATTTCAAAATAACTGTAAAAAGAATACAGAAGTTCCCAGCACATAGAAGTGATTTATTTTTAAAATTAGAATGCTTATTATCCCGATTTGATCATTATACATTATATACATGTATTAAATCATTGTACTAAATCGCCAGATATTTTTATCTAAATGAAAAATAAAACAATAAACAACCAGGAGCCAAGAGAAATTATTTTAAGAGAGTAATAAAATTGTCCTACATCTTAATTATAGTAGTATTTATGCAGTTGTAGGCTT
The DNA here is from genome assembly GCA_035773235.1 of Eospalax fontanierii. NCBI lineage: Eukaryota > Metazoa > Chordata > Mammalia > Rodentia > Spalacidae > Eospalax > Eospalax fontanierii. The sequence continues at coordinate 47,874,268 of CM069545.1, forward strand.
TTGTGAAAACTCATACAAGTATACACTAGAAAGAGTGAACTTTGTTTGTTTGAGTATTAAATCTTAATTTTTAATATGGAAAGAATTAGCTCTTAGATAAACGACAGTTGCCTCAACTTATTAAAAAGAAAGAGGGTTAGAAAAGCAGGAGAGAAAGTGTAAAGAAAGAGAAACCATCCACCCACCTGTCGAGATGTGGCCTGGGTGCTTTGCCTCTATAGACTAGAGTAGTAGACATCCAGCCCTCACCTCCTTGTCCATAATCTCAGTACTGAGCACCTAGCAATGGTGAATTTCTGTTGAGTAGTCTTCCAAGAATGGTGTTCTTGAAAGAAGGGAAGCAGTCCAGGAGCCAGGAACTCTGAGTAGCAAATCTGTCTTCTTCCACGTCCTGGCACTGTTAGCTGGAGATTCAAGAAGTGCCAGGCAGAAGTCTTTTGAGGTACAAGTGTGTAACGGATGCTGATTCTTCAGTATGAATCGGGAAGTTTGGAATTCTTAAAGCTATAACTTGTAAGAACCTTGCAGAGTCAAGGTGTCTTCCCCTTGGGCCATGTTGGAGTGGGATGTAAGTGCCAAGAGTGCAGTTATTCTCAGCTGGGGTCACTTTGTCCTCCCAGGGGTCTAGATGCCTAAAGCCATTTTTGGTTGCTAACTGGAGGAGACAGAGCATACATTAGTGGCACCTGGTAGGTAAAAGCCAGGGGTACTGCTAAATGTTCTGCAATGTGCAGTACATCAACAACACATGTGTGTGTGTGTTTATACGTGCACACACACACACACAGATTTGACCCAAATGTCAATAATTCTGAGACTGAGAAACTGATGTTAGAAATAGTAAAAAATTTAAATGTCTAAAGTAGTCGTTGTTTTGAGGATTTAAATTTTTAAATATTTTACCATATGTAAGAAATCGGGAAGAGATACATTTGCTCAGAATCCAAAGGTCTGCGATGGCTCTTAAGAAGCTACTACTTTCATTACCATGACTTCAAGCAAAAGCCTAAATGCATTCAGACAGACGGATCATGCTGAGTGAAGATCCACTGAGATTGAAAACAAGGCTCTCACAACATGATCCCAGCACCCACCCAAAAAAACTTGTCTCACACTTTAGAACTAGGCCCAGCCTCCTCAGATGTGTTTGTCTTCAAATAACCTTAGAGATGAAATGGCACTATAGTCTGGGATAGTCCTTCCTTTTGATCAAGGATGGTGATTCTGGTGTGATGAAAATGTATGAGGGAGGAGAGAGATCTCATTACACATGATTGAGATGGAGTATTTTGGTACACAGGACTGTTTATTTGCATCCATTTGCTAGTGACACCACAATCTGCCTTAGATGTGAATCACTGAGAGCTTTTGTAGCCCAATATGGCTACATTTGCTGAAGTCGGGACATTATAGCAGCATATGTCAAGTTGCAATATAGAACAATCCACTTGAAAAGACTTTACTTAATTATAGGCCCTATTTTGGGAAGGTAACTGCATTTGTGTGGTATATTTTAGGTTACACTAACCAAGCTTCCAGGCCAGTAATGTCTTCCCAGAAAGGGTGTGGCATGTGCTGAGGACATAAATATTTTCTTCCCAGAAGCTTCAGTATGATACTTTTGACTTTACTTGCCTTTATTTTTCCCCTTTCCTTGTATTCTTTCCTGTTGCAAGAATGCAGTGAAAATGTGTTCTTGTAAGCTACATGAGAAGGCTGAAAGACCTCATCTTAAATGACCAAGCCCAAAGATTTACAGACTATATTGTCAGTCTACTGTTTTTAAGCTGAATGGAATCTGGAGAAAGTCCATAGTCTAAAAGGTAAACAGAGTTGAATGAGTCTATTAAAAAAACAAACAAACAAACACCATGTTGGCAGTAAATATCATCATGTAAGTGTCTGTGAGAAGACTGTCCACTTATAACTACATGCCCAGAACCCACTCCATGAGTAACCTCACAGAACACTGCAATGCTCTTTCCAAGGGGCCTGTGGCCTAGAGAAAACATAATTTTTCTCTTTTCTTCTAGACGTGCCTTTTACGTGCGCTGCCTCCTGCTCACAGCCCTCTATAGCCTCCTTCACTTCTCTGCTAGTACATGAGGCTTTGGGCCTTAAATGAAATGCCAGAGCTTTCTGCTCAGTCAGCGTTTCCTAGGCTTAATTAAAAGTGATTGATAAAGGGAGAAATCAGGTCGGCATAATGAAATCAGCTTCTCATTTATATTCTGTGAAGGAACAGAGGCCAAAAAATGGTTGGTTTTGCAGTCCCCAACCCCAGCCATTCCCAAGGGCAGAAGCACTTTACTTGTATTCAGAATAATGAAAGCCAGAGAGAAGAAATGCCCCGTGAAGACAGTTGGAAGCAGCAGTCTTCCAGTGAAGCCAGACAGACCCCTGTGGAATCAGTGGCCCCCAGGAGATTGTTTTACAGTGCAGTTCCCTGGGGCCCTGGCTGATAGAAACAGACCCCGTGCTGGGTTTGTCTTCCTGCTGACAGGCCCTCCAGGAGGTTCTAAGGCACTAAACTCTATCCTGCTCCATCTCTCTTCTCAGCTTTTGCTCAGCACTTGCAATTCCCAGAGTTTGTGTGAAACAGACTGGCCCATCCTCCAAGACTCCCTTTTGAGAGGATTGTCTCAGAGTTCAAACAGATGTCTAACGTAGTTATTTTGAAAACTAGTCTGTGCATAGGAGGGCAGGGCGCCATTTTCTGCATTGCTTTGTAATCCTGACCGTTGAAAGCATCCCACAAGCTCTTTATCGCTTGCTCACTGAGACAGGTGTCATTTTCACTCCGGGATACTTCTGGCACTAGCCTGAACCAGGTTCTGTGATGCTCTTCCAGGATGCTGCCCTGCTCATGTACGGTGGCCCATGGCTTTGCCATCTGCCCCCACTCTAAAACTCACACCGTGGTATGTGTTCAGTCTGCAGCAACACTCAGAAACGTAGGTTGTGCACTCATTTAGGGGAAGCGTTTTCAGAGTCAGAAGCTGTCCTGTATGCTAGTGTTTGACTAGATTGACAAGACTGTAATGAAGTCACTTGGGACCCAGGTGACGAGCCCCAACCATAGCCTTGCTTCTAACTGGCAGACTGCCCATGAGGATGCATATTCACATGACATTCAAATAGCTCATTTAAGTTTATAAAGAGCTACAGTGTATTTGATCCTTCCAAACTACTTCTCAGGTGATGAAACCATATTACCAGGTAGAATTTGAGGCTCCACAATTTAGCTGAGTCTAAGGCAAGGGACATTTGGGAACTGTGAGAGTATGTTTGTTGTCTTCTCAAGGACTGGAAGGCACTATTGTCATGTGGTGTTACAGGGAGTCATTCAAGGATGTTAAGTGTCCTTCAGAGCCTGGGACAGTCTGACCAGTGAAGAGGTGTCCTTGTCACAGCACGCACTGTGACACTTGCCACTGTCGAGAAACACAGCTCTATGCTGTATAATGAATACACAATAGAGCCCGACGTACAACCACACTATCTGAATTCAGGGCCCTTATAGACCTTTGACTTAAAGGCATCACAGTGCTAATTCCTATTTCGCTGGGAACTCTAAAAGTTGAATTCAGACTGGCTCTTCTGCCACCAGAACTCAGCACAGCATGCTGTGTGTGGGCACAGATTCTCTGAAGCCTCGGCGCCATGGTTGATCCGTGCCCGTACCTGTCCTTCCTCCCTCATTGCACAGCACAGGTGGAAGAGAGCCTTCTATCTTTGGAAAAGATCAGAACCAATAAGATTCTCTGCCCATGGCCTTTGATCCAGTCCTCTCAGCTTAAAACCACCCTGGTGGAGATTTAGGTGTCAACTTCAAGCGTTTGTTATTTGTTATCTTGGCCTGCATACCAACCTGGAGGATCCTTACAGTCTCTTGACAGAGCTTTGTTTAAAGTTTGGTTTTGATGTCAGCCAGCAAAGAAGCTGAACCGATGGCTTGTCAGTTTGAATGTGTACACATAAAATTTATCAAAGTGATAAAAAGAATGTTGAATGATAAGACTTGCAGGGAGGCTGACCTGAATATCAGTGTGGACAGTTTCTCAGAGAGGGAGGTATCAGTGGTGTCAGTGCTCTTTCCCTGATTCTGTGGTGCGTGATCTAGGCCTTCATATGTGTGACTCCCATAATAGTCAACTGCATTTTATTATAATACAAAAATTATGCTAAACCTTTTTCTATCTTGCCTTTGGAATAAGAAAGGGAGACTTTCACAGAGGATTTCCTACATGCTAGGTATTTCATAGCTTCTTTAAGTATAGAATTTTCTTCACCTTCTTACACAACAGCTTAAGAATGGCTGAAGTAATTCACATAAGGTCATCCAGTCCATGTGGTGGAGCTAAAAATCAACCCACATCTGCCAGGCTTAATACCAGGGTCTTTCAACTCTCTGTATAGCCAGGTTCCCCTTGGGCTATGCTTCCCACTCTGCAGTTTCTGTCTCAGATTCTTCCCTGTTTGAGAAGATCCCCCAAACTGCTGGAGAGATGCAGGGCTCCCACATCTGAAAGAGGCAAGTGCTGAAGCTCAGATGAGCAGGCCTGCCGCTGCCAGGTGTCTGGATCTGTGTGTTACCCATCGCAGCTTGAATGTAGGTGACTGACATCCATTTGAAGCTCTTTAGCTTTAGTCTCTGTTTCAACCAGCACCACTGCTGACTGAGGCAGCCTTGCAGTGGGCTTTGTTTTAAAATGGAATGGAGGTGACTGGAAAGATGTCTCGCTGACTAAGAGCACTGGCTGCTCTTCTGCAGGACCTGGGTTTAGTTCCCAGTACCCGCATGGCAGCTAACAACCATCCATAACTGTAGTTCCAGGGGATCCAATGCCTTCTTCTGGCCTCCACAGGCATTGCATACACATGGTACACTCACATATATCCAGGCAAAACACTGATACACATCAAATAAAAATAAACATTTTTTTTCTTCAGTTTTTGTTTGTTTTTTATCATTCTCTTTTCTTTATAAGAAACTAATATACTTGAGTAATGATACTGTCTTGACTTGTAGGTTGTTAGATTGTTAAAGAAAGGGAAAGTTGAGTTTCCAAGATGTATTATTTAGCTGGATTATGTAATAATCGAAGACGTTGGATTCCTTTAAATTAAAACCTTGGGTTTCTGAATTAGTAGACATTTGTTATGTAGCTTTTAAAGAAGTAACGTTCTCCTCTGAATATGTGGAGAAATTTTCCTTTCCAAACTTTCCCAGGTCCTGAAGATGAAGATGAGAATTGTTTTGCCTATCTTGTACTCTTCCCATATTTGTAAGCTTGTGTCTGTGAAAAGAACTATAGCAGAATTAACAGAAACAGCCGTGCTTCTCAGGATGGGTCTTGGGTGAGGATAAAGACCTAAGCGGTTGGTTCCAGTTTGGATGATGGCAACAGTGCGAATAATGAGCTTCTCTCATCTTTTCCTTCATTGTGTAGGAATTTCATCCTGCCTTCCCATTTTACAGATTATTCAACCTGGGCAAAGAGAAGCAGACCTGACAGATTAGACCCCATCAGCTTGAGTCTCTTGCCATTGCTCCTCATGCTCCCTAAGGCTAAAAGTTTCTGCCAGCAAGCAGCAACCAGAATTTGTCACCTGACATGCTACCTCATTCCTCACAATTTTTTTTGAACCATGTACACTTTCCAGCAGCCAGATTAGCACCACTATAGTGTCCCAGTTCTCGAGGGAAAAAGCAAAGGTCTGAATGAGCACTGTCCAGTAGAAATCTAACACAAGGAGTATGTGTATAGTCTTCTAAAATCTAGGAGTTTTTTAAGTAAAAAGAAATTAATAAAATTAGTTTTTATATTATATTTTATTTAACCTATCTAAATGTTAATTTTTTACCATGTCATTTCTAGACTAAACCTTTGAAACTAGGTGTGTCTTACACTCACACTTAGGGTTGGTCTAGAGGTCCAAGGTCACACCTAGCTTGGTTCTTTCATTTAAGTCTTTCTAGAGAAACCTAATCAGTATTCTTGCCTCTCCCAGAATCTGAGGCCACATATTTGTCTCCTCTCTGCCATTTTCCCCTGGCATTCTAATTACAGGGAGATGCTTGGTGTAACCATAACTGCCAGTTCAGCAGTTTCCCTGTGTCCTGGCAGCCCATGAAACCAGCACACACTGTCTGGAAATGGTGGTGCACTGGAAAGCATCCTGTGTTTTCTCCTCAGCAGTTTCCGTGACCTTCTTTCTCTTAGAAGTAACTCAGTGGCATATTTTTTCCCCAAAACCAGGTTGGTTTTGTATTGTTTTCCTTCTTAAAGACCCTTCCTAATCAACAGATTCTTAAAACTTTTGTTAATTCACCAGTGCCTTTAATTCCAGCACTCAGGAGGCAGAGACAGGCAGATCTCTGAGAGCTCAAGGCCAGCCTAGTCTACATAGGCCAGCTTGGGTTACAGGGAGACTCTGTCTTAAAAAAAATTTATTTTTAATAAATAAATAAAATAAATTGTTAATTAGTAGTTTTTCAGTGACCTCACAGAACATGTAGACATTATATAGGGTTAAATGTCAACTATGCCTCCTCTGAGGGAGGGAGGGAGGGAGGGAGGAAGGACTGACCTTGTAGCCTTGTGCATTTAAGGCACATACTTTATCACTGAGCGTATCTTCAGCCCCCCGCTTTTTATTTTGAGATAGGTCTCACCAAGTTGCTCAGCCACACTAGTCTTAGCCTTGCTGTATAGCCCCTGAATTTGCAGTCCTGCCTCAACTTTCAGAGTAACTTGCATTGTAGACACGCACCTCCACATCCAGCTTAGGTCTCCCTTTTGATTAATGATAGGACTGTTGTGTTGTGTTTTGTTCTGTCTTGTGTATATAAGTTGTATGCATGTGCACCCTCGTATGCACATGTAGGGGTTAAAAGTCAGCATTAAATGTCATCCTTTATTACCTGGAGCTCACTGTTTCAACTAGATTGACTGGCTAGTGAGCCCCAGGATCTTCCTGTCTAACCCCCACCCAGTGCTGTATAGATATATGCCATCACACTGAGCTTTTACAGAATTGCTGGGATCCGAACTCAGGTGTTCATGCTTACACACCAAGCACTTCCCATTGAGCCATCTTCCCAGCCCCTTCCTTTGTTTTTGACAGTCATATTCCCCCAGTACCATTTTGAACATTAGTAAAGGTCGGGCTCTATTTCCACCAAATGTCAGATCTCTGTCCACTGACCTCTGTTATGTGAATTAGTAGATAATCACAGTGGAGGGAGTGGGTGGCAAAAGAATAGTTACAAGAAGCCTAGAACTTATACAGTGGATTTCACCCAAATACAAACTCTGATTTGTCAAAATTGAAATTTAGATAGGGAAAAGGTTGTCCCATCTTCTTTTTTTTTTAGACAAGCTCTCACTGTGCAGCTCTGACTGGCCTCAAACTCACAGAGATCTGCTTCTCTCTGTTTCCTAAGTGCTGGGATTAAAAGCATGCTCTACCATACCCAGACCTGTCCCTTATTCTTACATAAGGCCCAGGTCCTACATCTCCCATCACTCTCCATGGTGTGCACCTTTTTGCTTGTCTTGCAGCTACTGAAGGAAGAATAGCACTCAAACCAGCCCCTCTCCTGTGATATAGAAGAGTTTCCCTGATTCCTTCAGTGCTTGAGGTTGGTAGGGATCTTACTAGTCACAGCCTCCCTGAAATCTGCCATTTGCATTGCTTTAGATATAAGGTGGTTTGAAACGAGAACAGTGTGATGAGTGTCTGTCTCCTTCTCCACCCCTTCCTTAAAGCAGTGCTTGCTTCGATGCCACCCTGCACAACACTGCCCTTTTGTCCATTCTTATAGATTTGCCCCCTTGAGTGAAAATCCCATTTTTATCTCACAGTGTCTTTTTGTGGCTGTGTTTCTCCTAAGTAGCCAGAAATTGTCATTGCCAGAAACTAAACATCTCAGTCCCTAGGCTTTGTTTCCAAGGGTGGTGCTCAGTAGAAATGTTTTGGTTTTATGTTTATACTAATGGTTGGCTGAGAGAGATGGCCCTAGATGAGGCGAGGAAAGGCGTAGCAAAGGCTATGACCAAACAGCATTTACTGAAGGGGTCATCCTTGCGGGGAGGGGCTTTTATCAGAATCCCCTGGGGAGATAGAAAAAGTCTTGGTGCCAGCCTGTGAACAGGGGCCAGGTAAGTGTGTAAGGACTGCCTGCTCTGACTCTCTTGTATCCATTTGTCTTGGTGAGAATTTTGCTGTGAGGAGCCTGTATCTTGATAAACTTGTCCTGAAATCTGTTTATATACAAATATCAACATTTTTGAACTTTTAACACCAACTACCATGAAGAATATTTTGACTATCAAACTCTCTAGAGTCTGCAAATATAGCACGTGGTTGGAAGAATCATTCATTCACTTAAGAAAATTAAGGAGTAATGCTAGTAGGCATGGTTCCTGTGCTGGGAAACCAGAGGGGCAGTATGACAAGGCACATGGTAGAGGGGGTTTAGTTAACAGGTAAGGACAGTATCTAGCCATTGCTCTGAATGTGAAAAATGTGATGATTGTACCTATTGAGAAGAGCATAGTGGGAACAGGAGACCACTAACACACATACGTGCACACACCTGCATACATACCCACTTCTGTCCTACCATAGGGGAACGTGGTTGGTGCCATCAAGAAATGTTCACAAAGAAGCCATAGAGCCTCTCTCAAGATACAAACAGGCAAGAAGGTAAAGAGACTTACTTTTTATATTTTAGGAACATTAAGTCTCTTTTCTAATCTAATTTTTTTCTTCCGCATTCTTAATGTATCTGAAGTTTTAGAGGAACAACTGGGCAAAAAGATCAAATGATTATTCTATCTGCCATTCATTCAACACAGAAACCAGCATTGTGTCTGCATGGATATCATATGCTTGTAGTGTAAATGAGGTTTGCCCCATGAAACTCATGCGGAAGCTTGGCCCCCAGTGTAAACACGCAAGGAGATGGGTACATAGGGGATGATCTACTCTGTAGGCAGATTAGTGCCTTTCTTACAACAGTGGGTCTGTTCTCATGAGGGGGCTGCTTCAAGGCAAGTTCTGCTTCCTCAGCTTTCTCTTGCTTCTTCTCTCACCATGTGATCTCTCTTTGCCCCTGCCAACCTGCCTTCCCACAGCAAGCTCCTCACAGACGCCAGGTGGTTGCTGGTGCCAGGCTCCTGAGCCTTCAGAACTGTGAGCCAAAATAAACCTCTTTTTAAAAAAAATTTATTGAGTTTTATACATTTCATATAACAGTTCTTAATCAAATTTAGATGTCCTTCCCCCTTCCAACCTCCCCAACCTCCACCAAGCCTCATGTATTCTGTCATACATATTAAGTCCTATCCAGTCAAGCATTAGTGCCCAGATGTCTTTTAGTGCAAATTTATCCCCTGGAGTCAGTTCAGGCCATCTAGAAATCGTAAGTGAGGCACACTCACCCTCTCCCGGTAGTGATCAGTCTCCAGTAGTTCTCAGTCTAGGTCTGGCCCACCAACAATTTCTATTGTTCCATTCTAGGCCCTTGTCTAATTTGAGTTGGTGTGGGTCCTGTGCTCAATGCCATCATTGCCACAATTTTACATATGCAAGCCTCCAGGTCCCTGAAAGACTCTGCTTCCCTGAGTTCACGAACCAGCCCTGGCTCTTACAGTCTTTCCATCTCTTTTTCTGCAATGATCCCTGAGCCATAGGTGGGTGAGATTCAATATAGGAGTCCTATCCAGGGATATACACTCTACAGTCTCTTATTCTATAAAACTTGGACAGTTGTGGCCTTCTGTGTGCACAGCACTGTGTTGTTTGAGGAAGCCTCACTGGTGACTGTTGAGGGTGCTTAAGTTTTCTCTCTACCCCTCGTTCTACTGGTGTAGAGGTTCAACTGTAGATATGTCATCTAGGACCTGCCTCTCTCAGTTGTATATTCTGTGTATAAGCAGTTATGGAGTTCTGCTGTAGCCTCCACCTATTGCAGAAAGAAGCTTCTTTGATGAGTCCTATACTGTATGTTTGTCTGTAGATTTAAGGGTCCATATTTAGCATATGGTAAGAAATTTCATCTCTCTAGAGACATAACAAAGATAAGGTTCTCTGTGGATCTCTGCCTCCTCCAACCCCATGTGTTTGGCTGAGTCTACAGTGCCATAGTTTACTCTCATTGAGAGGGTTTTAAGTCCAGGCAGATGGCTATTGATTGCTCCCCAGAGGAGAGTGCTGCTAGCGCACCAATAGAGACAGTGTGCTGTGCCAGTTGTTACGGTTATTAGGGTTTAGGATTGGGTTGGACCCTTGATTGATTTTCCCCCTTAGCAGTTTACACATTATCATCTGGTATAATGGAGGCTAACAAAGAAGGCTTCCAGGTCAGTTCCTGTTCCTTTGCTTCAAGTCCTGTATCCCAAATATGTCCTGTCTTCAGCAGTAGGGTCTTACCTTCTAGTCCTGGGAGAGAACCAAGAACTTTGGCAATAGGCTGTTTTATTTTGGATCACTCTCACAAGGGAAGCATCTTCTGTCTGGCACTGTGCTCCTTGCCAAACAGCCCCCAAGTATATAGATGCACTAATGTTTGCACACTGATTTCTCAGGGGATTTCAGTGCTATCATGTTTCCCTCTCTTTCCTTTAGAAATTATCCAGTCTCGAGTATTCTGTTGCTACAATAGAAAATGAACTAAGACAGAATTTGGGAAGTAGAGAGTTTGAGAGTGCTTGTTAATAACACTGAAAATGCAGTTAGTATTCTCTAAAAATGCAGCTCCTCCCCCAGGCCACTACTTTTCTGCACCTTTTTGTAGCTGTCTATGTTACAATTGTTAGTTCTTTGATCCTAGCGGACATAATGGGGAATTTTTCAAGGTGACCCTTTTACTGTGTTGTAGAAAAGGACAGCAAGAACCGGCTCACATCTGCTTCGGTCAACAGGCAGAATAATGTTTCTAGGGGTGGCCTGCACATTGGAAACCTTTGTGGTTAATTTTCCTGATGACAATGGGAATTGCAGATCTTGTCCCTTAAAATAGCCATTTTGATTGAAAAGAAGATGGTGAGGACCTGAGAGTTGGCTTGCAGCTTCAAACAGCACAGTGGACAGGGCATTCATTCTGTGGGGTCTTGGGCAAGACAAATTCCCTCTAGAACCTCAACTTTCCCGTGTCTAAAATGGCAGTTGTTTTGAGGATTAAGGAAAATAAGGAATATGCTAACACGCTATCAGGTCTTTTTATCTTTCCTTTTTCAGCCTATTTATCATCCTTGACATTCTTTCATTTCAAACCTTTTCAAGGCTCCTCTGCACAACACCCCCACCAAAGGTCCAAGCAGCATAACTGGGCATTCTTCTGTGAGCTCCCTCCAGCCTAACATCACAGCCAAATATTTCACTTTAAATTCATTGCCATAGCTAAGCCAAACCAACACCGTGCCCTTGGCAAGCTTAAAGCACCCCCTCCTCTCTCAAGACCCCTTTATCAGGCTGGAGAAATGGCTCAGCCTTAAGGGTGCTTGCTGCTCTTCCAGAGGATCCAGGTTCTGTTCCCAGCACTCAGACTAAGTGGCTTACAACCATCTGTAACTCCCATTCCATGGGTTCCAGGGACATGTGCATGCGTGTGGTACACATTTAGACAAGTAAGCACATACACATAAAATAAAAATTTTTAAATATTCTCTTTCCTATCTCTTAGATCCTAAATCCAGTCAGTTGAAAGACTGTTTCTGAGACAGCTCTTATGTAGCCTAGGGTGACCTTGATCCTCCAGCCTACAGCTCCTTAATGAGGAGATTGCAGGTGTGCACCCCACACCCAGTTTTATGGAAGGCTCACTTTAAATTCCACATTTTTCGTGGTACCTCAGACTGGAAAATTCACCTGTGTATCCAGTACTGTATCTTTTTCATTATAATGGCTTAAAACAATTGCTAAAGAAATGAGTTGGATATGTTCTAGAACCAATAGCACAAACCGTAAAGGTCACTTTCAGATGAGTGTTTCTATCAAGGAGAACTTTTGTATATTAGTCAGCTCAGGGTGTCATAACAAATGCCTGAGACTGGGGAACTTAAGCAACAAAAATAACTTTTCTCACAGTCTGGATTCTAAAAGTCAAAGCTCAAGGTACCAATACAGTTGGTTTCTTATGAGGCCTGTTGCCTTGGCTGGTAGCCAGGAGCCTTTTCTCTGAGTCCTCACATGATCTTTCTATATGTAGATACCAGGAGTCACTTCTTGTCTGGGTTCTGGCTCTTAGTTTTGTTTGTTTTGTTGTGGTTTTGTTTGTTTCACTGTGTAGTCCAGACTGGCCTTGACTTGTACCGTCCTACCTCAGCCTCAAAAGTGTTGGGATCTCAGGCGTACACTGCCACATCAGGCTTCTTCCTCTTATTTGTTTACTTTCTTTAAGCAGGATCTCTTGTATCCTGCACCAGCCTCAAACTCAGACTATAGCACAGGATGTCATTGAACTGATTCCCCTGCTTCCACTCACAAGTGCTGGAATTACAGGTGTGTACTAACATGTCCGGTTTTAAGCAGTGCTAGGAATTGAACCAGGGCTTTTGAGGAACAGGCAAGAACTCTGCCTGTGGAGCTACAGTTCTAGTCTTCTGCTCTTCTTTTTAGGACTTTAGTCTTACCATGTCAGGACATACCCCTGTGGTTTTATTTAACCTTAATTACTTCTTTTAAATTCCCTGTCTCATAGAGGAAAGCCTAGTACTGGTTTTCTACTAAATAATTATCATATTATTTGACTTATTGTCATATCCATGGATTAATGCCTCCCTCAACTCTCACCAGAGAAGTTTCTTTAGGCAACAGATGGTGATTAACCCAGAAAGCCACACTGGCCAATGTGCAGAGAACAAGAGGCTACAGAGTGCTCATCCCTGAATAGGAGACCTTATCAAACTTCTGCCTCCCATTGCAGAAGAGTGGGAGGAAAGATTGTAAGAGCCAGAGGTGGAGGATGACCACAAGGAAACAAGGTTTTCCAGACAGCTGGTCAGTTACCCATATGAACTCAGAGCAACCATGACAGTGTGCACAAGTCCTATGCAAGCTGAGACCAGACAAAATCCCAGCATAGACATAGGAAAGTGGATAAGAAACCCCAACCCGACCTTAGGAAATTTTGGCAATTGAAGGCTACTGGGAGGAGTAGATACCATCGGTTTTAAGGATGGGACTCTTAGTAGATTAACCTGGCTCCTACAGATATACCCACACTAAAGGACATTTGGGTACACAAATTAGAGTCTATAGTCTAATATATATATAGTACATTGAATTGGGTGGAAGGCAATAAAGGGAGGTGCAGATAGGGGAAGAAATCTAAATACCATCAAATTATATTGTATGAAAAACGAAAGTTCAGCTAAAAATAATAAAGTTCCCCTCTCCAAATTCAGTCACATTGAGGGTTAGGGCTTCAACACATGAATTCTACAAGGACATAATTCAACCCATCATCAACAGATACAAAAACTCTACCAGACTGGGGGGGCGGGGGGAATGCGTGGGTACACACACAACTGTGCACATGACTCCTATGTGCAAAGTCCCCTTTGTTGAGAACTTTCTCTTTCTTCCCTGAGCTTATTCAGGAAGCCCACAGAATGACAAATGCCACTTAATCCCTTCCCACAAAGTCTCTGCTGCTCCCCCCAGGAGAGGGCTCCCTTACATACTGTCACACCCTGTGGTTCCATTATGGCCCCCTCCTAGCCATCAGCTGCCAGTAAAGGGAGAGGACAGTGGGGAAGAGGGGTTGGAGGGTGACACAAAAGTGAATTCCCCTCACTTCTGTTTCATGTTGTCCATACGATTTTTCCTCCAATTTTCTCCAGGTTCCTATTTCTGAAAGCCGCTGAAGGAGCTCCTTAGTTCTACAAGTTTAGATTGTTGATAAGTGATGTGAGAGAATGCAGTCTAATTGGGTCCTGGGTTAACTCACCATGATTTAATAGAGGGAGGCTGTTCAGTTACAGACAGTTTTTATTCTGTTAAATCAGAGGCTTCTTGTGCTGTGTCATCTGCTTGCAGATTAGCTGGAGGCACAAGCTTTGCATTATGCAAAGTATTTATTCTCACAATTAATATGCTGGAAAGTGTGGTTTTCACTTTTCTACCAGCGCAGGGGTTCTCACCCTGGAGTGAGCCAAATCACCTGGGGAGCTTTTACAGAATACCCAAGCCCTGTCCTTCCACCCGCTCCCCACCAACACCCCACCCAAAGAGTGAGATGGTGCAGGCTCCCCAGCCTGGACTGTTAACCCTAGCCTCACCACCTACCACTTCCTCAGAGGTTTCTCATTAAACCTTTCAAACAGGAAATATTGAACTCTTTAAAAAAGAAAAACTTGACAAAATGTAGTGAGCAATTTGGTTTTGAAATATTTTGTTACAGAAACTTTCAAATTTACTGAAGTAAATGGTGTGGCCTAAGAGACCTCCTCACTAGCTCCAGCTGTGATCAGCACTTTGCCATTCTCAATTCATCTTATCTCTAAATTACACTGTTTTTAACTGATTCAACTTTGTTCTGTGGGGATGAGGGGGAGCATAGTTGGAGCTACTAGAAGTGGCTGTGGGCCTACCATGCACTGAGTCAGCTGTGGGCCATGAGTTTCTCATACCTCATTGCCTCCCTTTCCAGCACCCATAGGCACTGTTACCCACATTTAATAAATGTAGAAACTGCACCTCTGAGAAACCACATACCTGCCTCAGGCCTAAGAGCTCAAGCATGTTTTCACACCTCAAGGTGTCTGAAGGTATACTTTCCCCTAAGACTAAAACCATGAAGAAAAGTTGAAAGCTTTATAGTATAGGTAGATGGACAGCTAAGTGATAAAGCAAATATGTTATAATACATTGTTAATAGCTAAATGGTAACAATATGGAACACTGTTCAAGGTGGAACTTAAAACTTTAGGAGTGAAAGTTTTCACAATGAAATGTTTATTTTAACTGTCAAGCAGTGGATGAGAGACACAAGCTCTTTTCAGATATTTGTTCCCATGAGACAGATTTGATACTCACCTGAATTTTAACCTTAAATTTTGCAAGCCAAGGATAGAGATTACATGGAGATGTAAGTAACCAGAGAGGTCTTCGAGAATGGCATAGCCTGATGCAGAAGCAGAGTGCCTCCTGGGAGGCTGCTCAGCTGCAGGTTCTCAGCCCAGCAAGCTTCCAAACTGAGCTGTTCATGGGAAGTCTGAACCAAACATAGATACAATTCCCTCCAGTTCAGGCCACTCCATGATGATTTCTTTTCTTCATTTGGCCCAAAGAGCACTTTGTATACATACGATATATGTGTTGAAACTGTTCCTTCCTGCACAAAGACATAACCACCTTTTTTTCCCTTTATTCTTGAGAATTCCACCCATTTATACAATGAAACATATCCAACCCCAATTCCTGGGCCCAGAGAGCACCTCCCCTATTAGAATTGTGGCTGGGTTGTTCCTGCACACATAACCACAGCTGGTATGAGTTCATGAGTGTGGAAGCCACGTCGAGTTCAGAGGATTGCGTTTCACAGCACCCCTCCCTGTCATTCTGCTCTTACAGTCTTTCATCATCTTCTTCTGCAGCGTTCCCTGAGCTTTGGTGGTATTGGAGATGGGGTTGGGAAAGATGTCTCATTTAAGGCTGGGCACTCCAGCTCTCGTCTTCAGAACTTTAATCAGTTATGTGTCTCAGCCTTGACAGCTGCCCACTGCAAAAAGAAGCCTCTCTGACCAAAGCAGCCCAGATCTATAGATCTAAACATAAATATTAGAAGGCAATTTGACAACATGACCATTTAGCAAAATAACAATAGCAGGTTCTACCCTAGGCACTGTGACCTTCCCAGCCATGGCCTTTTGACCAGGATTATCATTCCAGATATGAAATTCCCTCCTGTGGAGCAGGCCTCAGATCCAATCAGAATGTGTTTGGGTACCCATAACAGTCATGACACATTGTACCAGTGGGCATATCTTGCTCAGTAGGTCCATATTGTAACTCAGGATCTAACACTGGCTAAGACCATTGATGTCTTTTCTCCCCAGTACAACAACTATCTTTTCAAAAAAAAAAATACAATATAAGGGGAAAAATAATCAAGCCACCCACAGTATGATGTGCTCCAGGTCCCACTTTGATGATGATCTGGCCTAGCCAGGAAATGCTGCTCTCTCAGGCAGTGATAGTTAGAGGCAGATATGCATAGTTCAGACAATCTATGAGGATGTTTTCATGCCGAAGATTAAAAAACCTGTGAACCCCTCTCACTGCCCTATAGAAGAGATCTGTGTGTTCCCAAAGTTACTATTCTCCTTCCAAGCCTGGTAGCCTCTGGTACTCTGCCCCAGTGCTTAAAGCCAAACACTCTGATTCAGAAAATACTCTACTCTTCTATCTTCATTCTACTGGGGAGAAGGGAGCCACTTGGAGATGCAAAAGCCACCTATTCAGAATCCCTCCAGTCCCCACAAATTCCAAAACAATGATCATACCAGGAAACTTTCAATAACAATCCTTCTTACTGACTTCTAGCTTCACCTTCCAAATTCCAGTTGAATCTTGAACCCACAAAACTCCAGGATTCATACCATTGTATTGTTCTTCCATAATACCGAGAGCACAGTATGATAGAGAGCAGAACCTATGCTTCTGGATCTCTGGGCAACAGGGCTGGCACGAAGAGCAAGCTTTGTGGTCAGTCTAGGACATAAATTCCAATGTCATCCTTGTTGCCTTTGAGACTTAGAAAAAATAGCATAGGTTCTTTGGGCCCTAGCTTATAGGTTAATTGTAAATTCTAAACTCAGAAAAAGTATGTGAATGCAACTAGCCAGTTTTTCTGCCTTAGGTGTGACGTATTATAGAATTGATACAAGGGAGGTTCTGCCTTTAAGTCCTAGCCCTGCCACCAGCCAGTTCACCTCTCTGCATTTTCACGCCATAGTCACACCATATGAAAATGGACTGTCTGCTCTCCAGGATGCTGGGTGTGTTATGGTTTGTTTTTTTCCTTTCTAAAAATACATTCTATGTAGTTGAGCCTTAGGAACGACCTGAGCATGAACAGTGAGCACCCAAGAAGGGTGAAGACAGGCAGATTGGGGATTGGTGAGATTCACGTAGGAGTGGAGGAGGCAGAATCAAAGTGAGACTGAAATCAAAAGGTTAGCATTTCTCCACACCGAGATTGCCACTTAGAAATGATGCCAAGGAAGGCTTAGTTCCACCACACTGAAGAGCGTGGGTGCCTGCATTTCCGGTCATTTCCCCTCTACAAGCCTAATTGCAGCCTGGGCTGTGTGTGCCTTCCCGCTGGGCAAGGCTGGCAGGCTGCTTCAGATGAGTGGGCCAATGCAGCCTGCCTACCCACACAAGCCACTGCCACCTTCCTCCCAGAATGATTCCTGCCGTTGTTCCCTGTGGTCCCACTGCAGGAGAGCTTGTTTGCTCAGTTTTGCATATCACACATTTGAATGTGTTGTTGGATATGCAGTTGAGCCTTACTTGTGGATCTTCTGTTCTTCTTGGTTGTCCCTGTCTGCCATGCTAGCCAGACACTTGGGACACATGTCCCCTCTTCACAGCTGCTAGAAGCCCAGTAGTTTGGTTTCCTTAAGTGTAAGCAGATGGAAGTGAGCCGGAGGAGTGTGGAGGCAATTAGAGGATTTCTTCCTCCAAGCAGTGCGGGTTTGCTCTCTCGGAGTAAGTGCCGCTTGCTCATTTTTATTTTCCATTTGGGTTTTGTCAGGCTGTCGGCTTTTTTTCTGGCTCTGTTTTGCTGTTGGTGGCAAGAGCTTACAAAAAGAGAGGTGATTTGCTTGCTTACTGTCTGACTCAAACTTTTCATAGTGAGGGATGGGCGATGTATATCAGGATGTTGGTGACACTTCATATTTAAAATATTCTGCAAGTTAAAAGAATATTTTCATGTACATCACTGTTTTGTTTGGTCTGGACACAGGCTCGGAAAAAGAATGAAGACTCCACTAATGCTGCTAGAGCCAGATCCTTGTCTTTTCTACCAGCTCTAGCCAGACCACACAGGAGACAAGAGTGAGAGAAACCTGCAGCTTCTGCCTTGTTTCTTTTCCTTTTCTCTTTCTTGTTTCAGTCAGTCAGTTAAATATTTCCCACCAGGTTCTGAACACACTGCTAGATTTTTCTGGTGACACCTAGATAATTGCAATTGACTGTAGGGAGCATTCAGTGAAGTGAGGGGACCAAGCACAGCTCTGAGGTTGCAGAAACAATGCCTGTCATGTGAAAGACTCAGTAGCTGGGTATTGAAAAGAAAGAGTGAAGAGTTAAGTAAATATGTAACACATCCCACCAAAGTCCTGAAAGGAAGAACTAGGGAACAACAAAGCCCTCCCATTCTCAGGGGTACTGGGTGTAGAAGCTACAGCGTCCTGCGTGCCTTGGGGTGAGATGAGAGCATCAGGCACCTCCTGCGTTGTCAGTATTCGGCATGTACTGTCCATTTACAAAGCTAGATGAGGAGTAAAGATTTCTCAGGGAAAGAGTGGATTGAGAACAGGAAACATTTTATTTTCTGCTTTTAGGGGTGGGCTAAACAGAAAAAAAGAAGGAGGACAGAGAGACTGATAGATGTCAGCAGGCCACTTGGGTTTTGTTATTTGTTTTGACCACCATGAAGCTGTTTTATCAGTGGACATTTCAGAAACTTAAAGTTCTTTCTATACAAATTCACGGTAGTTTCATGATGGTGGGATAAAACCCACATTATGTATGCCCCCCAGTGTCAAGAACATAGAAATAGAGAAAAACACAGAGGTAAAGCCACTTCTTACTCCACCATACAGAGATAAGCTCTCATGTCATTAATATTTTGCTGTGTCCTTTTCTGCTACAAATGTAGATATTTTACTAAGCTATCTCCAGTTATTCCAGGTATTATATATCCTACTTTTTAAAACTTCAGTGTACCAAAAATATTTTTCAGAATCAGTAAATTTATTTCACACTGTTTGTGTCATACGTACACACACACACACACACACTCGCACACACACAACACACTCTCTCTCTCATTATAAGAGTGTACCATAGTCAAATATTTTTCCAGTGAACTGTTTATTATCATAACTTTTAAAAATATATTTTATTTATTATTTTTATTTTATGAGTGTGATGCCTGTATGCATGTAAGTGCACCCCTGTCATGCAGTGCCTGAGGAGGTCAGAAAGCATCAGATCCCCTGGAACTGGAGTACAGACAGCTGTTAGCCACTAAGTGAGTGCTGAGATCTCTTCAACCCTGTAAGTTTTAAAAGAGACCTCATTGCATACTATTTTCAGATAATCTTGTTTTCACTACATGAATAGCCAACTAAACCAAGTGGATACAGAACACTCAGTATTATCTTATTTGCATTCTCAGTCAAAAACTATAAAGAACCAAGCCTCGTTGAAGAATATTGTTTGTGCTGTGGTGTATTTCCCAAGGCTGTTAGAGACATGGGAAGACCCAGCTCCATACTGATAAGTACGCCTCAATATAGAATAAGAGTCAGAAATCTACATCAAGTAGTTCTTACTGTTTAAATGTCACCTGATACCTGATTGCAGTGAAATTTCAACAGATTCTTTCAAAGTTCCTTTAACATTATTTTCATGAAATGAAGAAACCAGATGTTCACAAGTCTTCTCAATTCTCTCCTCTCGCTGCCCACCTCGTTACCCATGATCTCTTTATTATAACACCTCCCTCCTTCCCATTGTGGGCACCACTGTGAAAGCTCAGTTCCCACTGATTTTATTATAAGTTGTGTAAAAGAAAGATATCAGCCTTGTTTTTCTATTTTCTTTTGCTGGTGCGTGTTATATTCATGTGTGTGGCGGGGAGTAAGGGTCAATGTTGAGCGTCTTCTGTGATCTCTTTCCACTGTAATTCTGAGACAGGGTCCCTAACTAAACCTGGAACTGACTGATTACAGTGACTGGGCAGTGAGCTCCAGGGATCCACTTTCTCCCTTCACTCAGCACTGGGGTTATGGACACAGTTTTTATTTGGGTTCTGGGGTTCTGAACTGGTCCTCATGCTCGCTTGACAGGCATTTTGCCATCTGAGCCATCTTAGTCTTGTTTTTCATTTGAAGCAGAGCTAGAAGCACAAAGGCCAGAAATTCTCTATGTGTGTCTAGTAATAAGTATCATTCATCAAGTTCAAGGCATCTACAATGCCTTCATTTTTTTTGCGGGGGGGGGTTGGAGAAAGAGGGGGTGGGCTTGGGTTTGAGTTTTTCTGAAGTACAAATTTTTCCATGGGAACCATAGAATAGATTGGAATCCTGTATGGCTTCCATGAATTATAGTTCCTGTCTCTTAGAGTTTTGCAGCATAATTAGGTTACTTGTTTTTCTTAATTATTTATGTCATCCTGTGCTCATCTCAGTGAAATGCCTGGTGAGGAGCAAGATATGAAGGTCAAGGAAAAGAAGCCAGTGTTCTATTTTTTAAAAATTACTTTCTCAAGGCTGGAAAGATGGCTCAGTGGCTAAGAGTATTAGCTGCTCTTGCAAAAGACCTGGGTTTGATTCCCAATATCCACATTGAGGCTAGCAACTATCTGTAACTCCAGTTCCAGGGGAATCCAACACCTGCTTCTGACCTCCACAGGCACTGCACAACACAGATGCACTTACACACATACAGGCAATACACTCATACGTGAAAATTAAAAATAATAAATAAAATATTTAAAATAAATAAGTAAAAATTACTTTCTCTAATTATCACTGGTACATAGGAACACAGTTTTTCATATTGAATTAACTGGCAGATTAACTGAAGCCTCTTATCAATTCCAAAACTGTATCTGTGTTTCTTTTAGGCTTGCTGTGTTACCAGTCACACCATTTATATAAATAACTGAAACCTGTAGTTTTCCCTTTTCAGTCTTTTATTTTTCTTGTCCCAACACCCTGACAATGACATGGACCACACAGTGTTAAAAAGAAACGTTCCAATATTTCACCTTTCAGTGAGATGCTTGCTCTTGGGTTTTGATAAATATTTCTTGTTTAGGTTAAGAGAGATGGTTAAGCAGTTAGGAGTGCTGTTCTTGCATAGGACCTGAGTTTGGTTCCCAGCACCCAAACTGGATAACTCCTAACTGTCACTCCAACTCCAGGAGGATACAGGGCATCTGGCCTTTTCAGAAAATTGCACTCAAGTACGTACATGCGCACACACACACACACACACACACACACACACACACACAATTTTAAAACTAAAGTATGATAATAAAAAATAATTTAAAAATTATTTTGATCCTGCCTTACTCAAATTTTACTTTAAAAAAATAACAAAGTGCTAAAGTTATTGAATGCTTTTCAGCATCTTTTGGTAAGATAACATCAGTTTTTTATCTTTTAATCTAATTTTTTTTTAAGGTTGATTATTGTCATTGGTTTTCTAAGGTTAAACCGTTTTTGTGAATTTATTCAGAGTCCTTGCTGAGTATCCACAAGGATCTGTTTCTATCCCCAACACAAGGAAAAAATGTACTAACAGGGCTAAGGAAATGGTTCAGAGAGCAAAGCGTTTGCCATGCAGGTGTGAGGACCTGAATTCAAATCCCCAGAATGAACATAAAGCTGAGCATGGTGGCACACATTTGTAACTGCAGTGCTGTGGAGACAGGATCCCCAGAAATTCTTGGGCCAGCTCGCCTGGAAGAAAAGACCCTATCTCCAACAAGATGCAAGGTGAAGAACGACAGCCAAGGTTGTCCTCTGCCATTTGCTCCTGTGTCGTGTGATCGTCCCCACTCACATACACACCCACAATAGAAATAAGGTAAAAGTTTCAGCATTGTCATGATCCAGATTAGTCCTGATAGACCTCACATACTGCTGGATTTAGTTTACCAAGGTTTTGTGTAGGACTCTTACATTTGTTAATAATCACTTGTTTTGAGAAGGGTTGAATAGTTGTGTTTTATTTTGTTTTGGTTTTAGTTTATTAGTTTTTTTTTTCCTTAAGTATTATTTCCTTATTTCTTTACCCTCTACACCTACTTGAGCCTAGTGCCTTTTGGTTTGGCTTTTCTGATAAAGGATTAGTAGATTTTTAACCAGTGAGTCATTTTGTTTAACAGTACAAAACTGCTCAGTTTCTCTCCTTTTTGCACTAATATTTGAAGTTCTTCATTTTCATCTCTGCTGAATCTATTCGTAATCCCTCATTCCTGTTATTGTTACATGTACCATTTTTGTGGGTTTCTTGATCAGTTTTGGTGATGTGGTATATTTTACTAAGCTTTTCAGGTAAATATCTTTTCCTTGTGAATCTTCTCTAGTATGTTTTTGTTTTCTGGTTTATTGACTGTCCTTTATTATACCCGCCTTCCACTCTCATTGAATTTACTCTCGTATTTCCTTTTCAGTACCATTTTAGTGGGATCTGCCACATTCTAATGTGGATACTTTAGTTTTTGTAACTGTTTCTTTTGTTCATGAATTATTAGCAATATCACTTTAAAATTCCTAAATGAAAAAATTTTAGTAGTTATTAAGAGTTTTCTAACAACAACAAAAATAAAATATATTGTGGTCCTAAAAGATTGCTTTTATGATATTGGTTCCACAAAGTTTGTTCTGTAGTGGGGCTAAGGAGATAGAGTTCTAAAAATGTTCATTAGATTGAACTTCTTCATTGTGTTCTAATCTTTTTTCTCCTTCTAAATTCGCTGGTCTTATAAAGAGGTGTTTAAATCTCTTGCAGTATTGTCATTTTGTCCTATTTCTGATGGTTTGCCTTACACATGGGTATGCCCATTGCCTGTTCTCCCCTCAAAACATACATTTCTTACTTTGGTTTCTAAGCAGCCAGAAATCCAGTTTCTCAAAAGCCCTGGTATCAAAGTATTCATTTTTCATATTATTTTGTTAACTTCAACACTGTAGTCCCTTTTAGAAAAGAAAAATTGTCCCAACTAATATCCATCTATCAATCCACCTATTCATCCAACCTCCACCAGAATAATTTAGTGTTTACATGGATATTCTATATCAACTTTGGGACATTATCATTAGAAATGAATCATAAAAAATTAATTTTGAGCTGGGCCTGATGTTGATGGCCTATAATCTTAACTGCTTGAATGGCTTGGGCAGGAAGATCATAGGTTCATTGCCTTCCTAGACTACAGGAAGAGTTCAAGCGTTGAGCAACTTAGTGAGATCCTGTCTTGAAATTTAAAAAAAGACTGGGGATATAGCTCAGTAGTAGGGTGAGCATGTGCAAGGGCATGGGTTCAATCCCTCACTCAGAATGAGGGGCTGGAAGATGTTATTCTTCCACCATTCACTTTGGGGTTTTGTTTCTTTAAGTCAGCTTTAAATGTCTTCTTCTAAGTGACATAAATTTCAGGTTTCCTGCTAGTTTTACTAACATCACAGGCCTCAGGAAATCAAGGGGATGTATAGATGCTGAAACAAATCAATCCCATTGTATGCCTTAGGGAATCTTGTTGTGTGACTCAAGAAAGCAAGTAAGAATCAGAAGCTGTGGCTTTGCTATTGTTCCTAAGCATCCACACCAGGATCCTTGGGATCTTAGCTAGAGATAAACAACATCCTGCTCAAGGGAGGAGAACAGCACATAGCAACAAATGTCCTGTTTTAAAAAGTAGTCCAGCTACATTTAGAATTTATGCTGGCTTGCTTTCTGTGTTTCTCACAGAGAATAGGAGATAGTGGCCTTGTTTGCCAACATGAGGTAAGTGTTATGTGTGAAGTAGCGATTCCACAATTTATACACCGAGAGAACATAGTAAGAGTGAGAGAGCCCCCTCCCCGTGGAGCAGTGCTCTGCTGTGCTGATAAGGAGTTGGCTCTAGGTCATGGTCCACACAACCTCCTATTCCTGATCCTTTCCCGCTGTCAAGAAAGCAAACTCAGATTATGGTGAGAACTCTTCACGTGCCTGAAGAACCTCCTCTTGAGACACAGCAAGTACAGTATCTTTATATTGCTTAGCATGATATTTGAGGAGGACTACAAGAACAGTACTGTTCTTTGGACAGGTCTGTCTCTTGGTACCTAAAATCACACTATCATTGCAGTGTAATGAATCAAAGTTCAGACATACTAAGAATAGACACATGGAGCTCCTAGTTTGACAAGGTACTAATAGTCCTTCCGCAAAACCTCTTTCGGTTTAGTGTGGCTGGGTAGATTAAATAACTTTATCCAACATGTTTATATTAAAAGTAGCCACATTTCTCAGTGTTTCTGGAACTCTGACTTTAGCGAAGCTGGTGCTAATGCTGTATTTCAGTAAGTACCACATTAAAGCATGCTGTTAAGCACTATGTTAAACAATTGACTCAACTTGAAATTACTTTCAGCTAGTACCCCACCATTTTTCTCACATTTGCCACTGCTAAACCACATGTCCCCATCCTGTATTTGGGCAAATTTTTTGTTGTTGAAACCCTCACATTTTCCTTTACTAATTTACCATCTCAGCTGTAGCCCATTACTCTAGCCTGTCTGTCCTTCCTTCTTGTTCTCACCCCCATTTTCCTAAATCAAGATGAGCTTGAACTGTTGAAACTTCTTCCTAGCCACATGTCCCTTTTCCAGGTGTTCTCCTGGCTGAGCCATCTATCATGCAGCTGCCAGACCACATCAGCCTTGCTGGTAACTCTCCAGAGCCTCCCACTGACCCCCCCGCCCCCATATTCAGTTGGCTCCTTATCTGCTCAAAGCAGCCACTGGCCTCAGTTTTTCACCCCGTATACCACCCAGTGGACTCATCACTCTTCCCTGTCTCCCAAGTCTTCTGACACCCATGTTTGTTCTAGCTTTTTCTGTGACCAGCAATGTCCCTACCTACCTCTAGATTTAGAAATCTTGTTCTTAGCAATATGCTAAATGTTTCTCCTCAATGCAGCCTTGACTCCCATGTATTCACTGGAAGGTATTTCTTTCTTCACTATGTTCCCCATAGCATAATATTGGGCTTCCAGGAGACCATTGTTGTGTATAAAAGTACTCATATACATCTTTTATCAAAAGCTGCGAGAGGGAGGACGGTAGAAAGATGCTCAGTGGTTAAGAACACTAGCTGCTTTTACAGAAGACCTGGGTTTGGTTCCCAGCACCTACATGACAGCTAACAGTGGTCTGAAACTCAAGTTCCAGGGGATCTGATGCCCTCCTCTGGCCTCCACAGGCATTACATGCATGGATATACTTATATACATGCAGGCAAAACACTTATACACATAAAAATAGAAAGAAAGAAAGAAAAAATTTTAAAGCTGCTCCAGGACAGGATGACTTTATTCATCTTTTGGGCTGATCAGTAACCTGTTGCTTAGTAGATAGTCAATGAGTGGGTGGGTGGATCAGTGGGTAGGTGGGTGGGTGGCTGGATGGATGGATGAATGAGATTGATCCAAGAGAGCATAGATAACCAGCTAATATCAGGAAGTTTCAACTGACAAAATTAATAAAAATAGTTCTCAAATATCACTCCACAATGTCCTCCATAGTCTTGCTTTGATCTTTTTGTAGAAGGTCTAGCAATATATGACTTTATAAGTTTTGTTTTTTGTTTACCACATTATAAATATATCACTCTTTAATTTTGCATGCTTAAAAATGTACATTTGAGAAGAAGGTATCATGATTGGTCTTTCCTGCCTCCTTATTCAAATTTCAGAAATAATTGGAAAGGAATCTGCCAATTTTGAAGGATTGCACCACAATTTTAAAGTATCTGTGAATATATTGGAAATGCTGACCTTTTCAACAGCGTAAATCAGATTCTTTTAAAAGAGTAGTACAGTTTTGTTATTCCATGGGATTTTTGTTTGTTGTTGGCTGTTTGATGGGTTTTATTTAAAGACTTGTGATCTAGAAATCTGATGCAGAAATTAAGCCCCAGAATGAACTGATTGCCCCGCCTGAGAGAGTGGTTCTGGGGATATGTTATCAGAGGAGCCAGGGCCCATTTGCCCCGTTTGAATCTGAAAAGGAGCCACATCCTTTCTGTTGCTATACAAAGATGCTGAAGAATTCACAGAGAAAACGGATTAATACATGCTTTAGTTCCCAGACATGCTACACCCCTGCCCCATGTTGCCCAAATAGAATGAGGTTGAAGAAGAAAAGTAATAAAAGTATAGAATGCTGGTGAAAAGCCAGTAGAAATTGTGCTTTTTAGTCAGCTTCTCTTGGTGTTTAGTCAAATGTGGTTCTGAAGATAACACTAAGCAGAAAGAAATGCAGGGTCACTTTTTCCGTTTGCAAGTAAAACCGATCTTGCTCAGTAGATCTGATGACATTCGCTGTCAGTTCTGATTTGGCCAGCCTTCATGTCACGCACTAGCCTAGAAAGTGAAGGGAGAGGTTTATCCTGTTTTAAGCCCTTTCTTGCTGTTTGAAATAAGTTCTCCAAAAGTACAGAGCAGTTTAAGCGAGCACCATTTGTTGCAATATTAACACTTGACTAACTAACACTCGTTAGTCAAAATTTCTGACTTTGAAGTTAATAGTAATGTGAATTATCCAGATGTGATACATAGGTGGACTACATGAATAAGAAAGGAAGGGAAAGAGGAAAGGGAGAAGAACCTCATCCCTCAAGTTTCTTTTCTCACGAGATATTTATTTGGTTATCTCTAGTACAGGCAGGACCTATCATTATGCCTGATATTCTGGCCATGCTGCAGAAAGTCACAATAGAAGGACTCTGGAGCCAAGCAGATAAAGGCAAAGGCTGCTTCTCTTGGGACAGGGTGTTAGTAGCACTTGAACACACTTTAGTTTGATCAGAAATTAAATGTGTCCAATGGACTAGATATAACAGGAAGTTTCTATGGAAACGGAGATAAAAATTATACAAGTTGTTCTATGGGAAGTTGCCAACATCTGGGGATCTTCACATTTCCATTTATCACTATGATTTCTTAATTCTACATTTATTTCTACATGTATTTTTAGTGTATGTTTATTTTATAGATTTATGACTTATGTATATTTTTAGTATATACGTATTTGAAATATTTATAGGGGCATGAATGCTGTTTACCTGATACTGTGCTTTAATTAGTAATTAACTCATCAAAATTCACTTTTTTTTTTTTTTACATTTTCAGGAAAAAACAAAGAAACTTTAGAATTACATAAAAATTAAAACCTGTATAATTTGCCTCTAAGATGTGGAATGACTTCCTATAGATAATAAAATGCTTTTAAAAATGAAAAGAAACAGGATAGAGCCTTAACTACAGGTATTACTGGTTTATTTCCCCTCCCTAGTGGCCGTATTGAAAAAGCAAAAAGAAACCAGTGTCAGTAACATTTAAGTCTTTATACCCCAAACATCATTTCTGTGTCATCATAGTTTAAGTTTTATTGAGGTAATTTACATCCCATTCTCATATTAAGGCTTCAGGGTCTGTGCTTCACACTTAAAGCCCTTCCCAAGTTGTATCAGCCTCCAGTGGTTAGTGCTCACTTGCCGTATTAGACAATGCAGGTCTAGACAGCTGATCAGAGCCAAGCTGTGCACCAGACACAGGACTTATCCTTTGAAAATGTAAATGTCTGAGTACTAGTCCATGTTTTTCTGAATTTTTATTCTTAATATGCCATGACTGTCTCCTAAAAGCCAAGACAGGTAAGCCAAAACATGAATACTATAAAATTGAGTGTATCTCCTGGAAACATGGTCCAGTTCTTTGCTCAGATGTGTCCCGCCTTGCTCTAATTCCATGAAGTTCTCACTTCCTTAATGTCAGAAGTTCCCTTACCAGCGGTAGCTGTTTCCTGTGGATAATGGTGGAAATGACTTTCATTTATGAGATTCCTTGTACTGTAACTGCTGTCAGAATGATTATGTATCATTGCTCAAAGCCTGAGCCCAAGTCAGTCTAATTAATAGTCTTCTAAGAAATGGTTGTTTAGGTTTAGTTGTAGCTCTCAACAGTGATGTCCCTCACTTTGACCTAATTACAACATGTAATGTTAAAATGTGCAAGGAAAGATCAAAGAAGGAAGTCGTTTTGCTTTCTGTTTGTTTCATGTACTGTCTTCCAGTCTCCCAACCTCTGCCTCCATCCCCCTAAGGAAAGGCCATACAGAGAACAGGAGTGAGTAACTGTGAGGCCACAGCTGTTTGTTTCACCCCATCTTTGAAACTGGTGCTGCTTCAGAGACTTGGGAGAATTAAAACCACAGTGTCTGGCCCATAATTCAACAAACGCTAAATTGCTCCAGAGAAACAGAGAGCTAGTAAGTGTATCTCAAGAAGTAGAAAGGAAGCCTACCAGGTTTTTCTGTAGGACATTATTCACCTGATTCTCAGAATCAAATCAGGCTATGCTCAGCTCAAAGCTTTGTTTGCTGTGTGTCTTCGGCATGGCAGTGTGAACTAGCATCATTCCCAAGGGGAGTGAGGGTGCTGGAGTCAAGATGACTGCTCATTTTGAAGGACAAGCAGTATGCAGTGTCAAAGAGGAGCTGACCCAGATAAACAGGCTAAGCCATCCGAGCACATCCATGTCTGGTTCTCGTAGTGAACTACGGCAGCTGTGCAGAAGACAGGAAGCTTCAGGATGTCACTGGGGACCTTCGGTGGTGCTTCTTTTAAATACAGAATAAGAACATTATCTCTAGAATGTGGGACTGTCGGTTTCTACTGCCTTCTCCCCCTGCTTTGCCTCCTGTCTCTCTCCTTCCCCAAATGCTTTCTGACTGGAGCTCAGGGGCTTTCTTGAGGATTCTATATATTTATCTGTTGGCTGAACATAACTGACATCTCCAAGTGGTTGCTTGGCATGAGTGTGGTTCTCTTAAAGGAAATCTACAAATTCTCATACTTTTTAATCATTTCCTTCCTCTGCTGGGCTGTCTTGGTCTACTTCCCACAGTGTTACTTGAGTAAGAGATTGACATTGAGGAGGGTCTCTACAAGCCTCTGTGGGTACATTTTAACTTTTTAAAAATTATTTTAGTTATCTAAATTTATTTATCTAATCCTAATGACCCAAATTCTTACTAAGTTGGCATCTTTCTTTTGAAGACCATTTCCATCTGCTTCTGTGATCCAAGACAAAGGGTATTATCTTTCTTGTTTACCTGAAGTGTTAGCCCCTTCTATCATTAGAGGATTCTGATAAGTTCAGTGTGGAGAACAGTCAGTGGCTTCACCTGAACCGACACTTGTAAATGCCTGTTCTCTTGCCACAAAGTGGTTGCATACTTTATGTAGCAAAAGAGACAACTGTTGAAAATCTACTAAATAGTAGTAAATTCATACTATGGAATACTGCTAAGCAATAAAAATTACTATAATGAATAAAGTAATGAAAACTACCATAGCTTTCAGCAATAATGAACGACTGCATGTCAAGGATGCTGTGCTGAATAAAATAGACAAAGAATGCATGCAATGTGACTACATTTACATGAAAATCTGGGCCAGAGAAAACTAATCAGTGATGGAATCACAGCCCTGTGGTAGAGTCACAACCTTGCTTGTCTGTGATGGGAATAACTGCAAAGGAACACTGGTGGATCTTTCTACAGTAAGGAATATGTTCTGTATCTTGATGGAGAAGTGTGGCACATATATAACCTGTTTAAATTGATAACTCATTAAACTATAAACTTAAGGTCTGCACATCACACTATATATAAATGATACCTGAACTTGGAGGAGGAAGTAGGAGAAGGAAAGGAGGAAGAAGAAAGAAGTTAGAAAGACAGGAGGAAGGAGAAAGAAGAGGAAAGTAACCAGAAGAGAAGGAAAGACTAACAAAGGGAGAGGAAGCTGAAAACCCCACCTGCCCTGTTAAACCTGACTGGATCATTGCGTTCTCTTTCATTTATGAGACACATTCTTCAAGACAGCCACCAAGATAGCCACCAGGTCACTCACACAGAGAAACCCCACCTTCCTATTCACAGGAGATTTTCCTCAATTATGTGAAAAATAAATGTTTCATGAGTAATAAATACATGGGAAATGGAAATTTATTTGAAATCTATTAGGACAACATATAATTCATCTCCAATTTATTTATTTATGTTTTTATTTTATGTGTGTATATGAGTGGGCACACGTGGGATGGTACACATGTGGACATCAGAGGACAGCTTGCAGGAATTGGTTCTCTCTTTCCAACATGTGGGGTTAGGAATTGAACTCAAATCGTCAGGCTTAGCAGTGAGCACCTCAACCTGCCAAACCATCTCACCGACTCCCACTTGACACTTTATTGCTTGTGTTTGTTCAGAATACAGAAGAGATGGGTTTCCGTAGCATAGTGGCTATCATATTCACCTAACAGTATGAAAGAGAGTGCTGTTAAGCCAGGGCTTTCATAAAGTACTGCAAACTCCAGATGTTTGTCGTTAATTTTGTCTTTTGCCCCTTTGCCTTCTATGCCATCCTGCTAGCTGATTTTATCTTTTGAGAGATAGCTCAGGGGTTAAAAGCACTCACTGCTCTTGCAGAGATTCTGGTTTCCATTCCCTGCACCCACCTGGTGGCTAACAGCCATCCATAACTACAGTTCCAGTCACTCTTCTGACCTCCACGGTCACTGCACAACACAGGTGCACCAGATCTATGTAAGCAATACACTCATACACACTAAAAAATAATAAAGTATTTTAATAGCTAAATAAAAGCAAATAATTAAAAATCCTCTGCTTGCAAAGCTCAATGGCCTGTCCTGACTTCTCCTAAAGTTGCTTTCTCTCACTCATCCATGGGTTTTATTTCACTAAACAAAACTGTTGTTCCCTGGAGTTGTCCCTGTTCGTTTCTGAATCCATGCCTTCGGTAGCACATGCTTCAGCCCAGGGAAGCACCCCACCCACTCCCTCCTTCACCTTCGTGGCTACAGGCCCAACCCACAAGCTGTATTAACCAACTTTTCATCACTATAGCAAAATACCTGAGACAGGCTACTTATTCAACACAGAAGTTTATTTAGTTCACAGTTCTAGTACCTGAAGTTTTAAATGGTATAGCACAGGACCACCCCCAGACTGCACGGATGGCAATGACAGGAGCAAGTACATGATTGCTTCTCAAACCAGGAGCAGAAAAGACTGGGCTTAGCAAACTCAGTCATTTGTTAATGACTCTGGAGAAAGCTATCGAAAAATCTCGGTGGAATACCTCCCAAGGGCACATCTCCAAAAAGAAGGACCTCCTACTAGACCCACATCCCAAAGATTCCACCATCTCCCAGGAGCCCCAAGCTGTGGACCTAACTTTCAATGACAATGGACCTTTGGGGGGGGATTCCCATCTTCATTCACACCATAAATACGCATCCTCTGAGATCCAGCTTTCCCAGGCTAGGAGTAACCTTGTGCCTAAGCTCCCTAAGTGTATGGAGTGTGTCTTGATAGGTAGGCATATATAAAATATTAGAGCAGAAAAATTTGTCTGTGGCCACTATATCTTATACTGACCCACTTCAACAGTAGGGACAACTTCTCACTTCTGTATATCCCATACACTACGTGGATGCATAGTGTGTCTCAAAGCAGTGAATGGATCCATGCATCTGATTTTATTCATTCAACACTGCAGCAGAGGGCTTCTTTGGGATTTCTAAAGAAAATACAAATAAAGACTAAATTACTCTGTGGCCCTAGTGAAAGCAAACTTTCTAGGATGATTTTACAGAGCTCTGGTCCTTCTCTCCTTGCTTTATTTTTTCAAGTGGTAATGAGAACCCAAGGATACTTTTTGCCTGTTTTACAACCCTTATCTTTCCTTCCTGCTCTGCATGAGGAAATTCCTACTCAACTCTAAGAAGAAAATGAAAACTTCACCAATACTATAAACTGGGGCCAAGGGCAGGACTCCATTTATCAAATTTTCAAATACTTCATATGCCATTTTGTTTCTTCATCACAAAAATCCCTTGCAGCCAGCAGAAGAGAGATTTGTCCCTATTAGAGAGGACTGTGGCAAGAGAGAAGCCAGGTGATTTTTCCAGACTCACACGTCTTAGTGATAATGCTGAGACCAGCCGAGCTAGAAGCCATGTGTTCCCAGTAGCCTGGGAGAGGGTTCAAAAGAGTGAGTTCCCAGGAAAGATCAAATAATTGCTGGAAAAGCACTTCCGACTCCAAGGAAAACAGCTCTTTCCAGCTGAGTGCTCTCCCTAAGGCCTGAAGAGCATCATCTGCCAAGAAGCTGTTCTTTTGTCTTCTGCATCAGCCCCCACCCCCACCCCCAGAGTTCAGGCCACTGTGAAATCTGTGAGAAGCAGAGTGGCCATCCACTGCGGAAGTATATTTGAAACTTATGGAGCAAGTGACTTCACATAACAATCAGAGACTGTCGCTCAAACTCCTCCAGGAACACAGGTGTGGGCACTAATGCAGAGTTGGGGTGGGTCGAAGAAGAAAGCTATTTTTGCCAGACTGCGGGAATATGTAAAAGCAAACATTTAACAGTAGGATGCTGGCTGCTTGAAGCTGCGTTTGCAGCTGCAACTGCATCATTCTCTGGGGAGGGCAAGATGGCTCCTCTCCGGTCCCGAGGAAAGGACAGGAATCAGGAGCAGTGAGAACTGGCTCTTGCTTCATACTAAAGTCAGTCCTGTAGCCTGCATTAGATGCCCAGCACAGAAGCTGAAGAGAGAGGTGGTTTCAACCCAAGCTTCATTTTCCAAGATCCCCAGGCCATTCATTTTTCCATAATAAATAAAGTCACCCGTATTGTCCTGGGAATGAGGGAGCCAGATCTTTCCAGTGCTAACTAGAAGTAAGGGGCTGAATTTTATCCACAACTGTGTGTCAAGCAAAGTTGTCGCTAGAATCTAATTTTAACAGCTTTCCGGAACCCATCTCTGGGGTCCTCATCTCCGTTTTTCCATCGACTCTTTCCACTTACCTTCCTTGTAAGGTTTCCGTTGCTGTCTTTCAGAGCATACTGTCACAATGAGAAAATGTGCTTCCTGGAGAGGAGACATAGAGGGCCTTCACAGAGGGCACAGGAAGAGGCTGCTCATCTCAACTGTGAACTGTCTCCAAGGCCCTTGTTCCTCTGCTGCTATAGCCAGAGCTACTCAGAAAGTATTTCCTCTAAATCTATTTATTCAGCTGTTTCAGGAATCTAGACTAACACGTGTAGAGGAAAATCATGAAGAGAATGAGTACGTGAAGACTGGAACAGAAAGTACAGGAAGACTGGAATAGAAAAGTGTGTTTTGGGTTTTGTTATTCCTCAGATAATCCACTAATATTTAGCCTGTGGCTTAATTTGGAACTCCACTCAAAGTAGTGTTAGAAGCTGGGGGTGGTGGCACATGCCTTTAATCCCAGCACTTGGGAAGCAGAGGCAGGCAGGTCTTTCTCTGTGAGTTCAAAGCCAACCTGGTCTACATAGTGAGTTCCAGGTCAGCTGCGGTTACAGGGAGACCTGTCTCAAAAAAAAAAAAAAAAAAAAGTAGTGTTAGAGAGCATCACCATGCCTCTTTATGATCTTAATATTCACAGAGCTTTCTCAAATGTGGGGTCATGCCTAGCCCTTATAACATAGGACAGACTGTCACCTCTCGCTTATGTTAACAGGTGTGGGGACCATGTCAACAATACTTCTTGTCTCTTGTTTGTTTCTTCAGTGAGTGGAGAGGAAGCAATGATGATTTTCTACTTTATTTTTGCCTAAGTTAGTAAATGATACATTCATATCTTATGTGTGTGTGCACACATGCATGAGGGTGCATGCTTGTATGCAGAGATGTGGAGGGTGCACAGGTAAGTGTATGAGCATGCATGTCGAGGCAGGAGGTCGACATCAGATGTCTTTCCTCTGTTGTTCTTCACCTTGTTTTTTTAAGACAAAATATCTCACTGAACTTGGAGCTCACCACTTGGCTGGACTGACTGGCCAGTGAGCTCTAGGGAGCTCCTTTTCTCCTCCTTCCCAACCCCCCTCCCTGCAATCCCCCAAGGTCTAGGCTTACAGATGCATAGCACCAGTCCTGCCTTTTACATGGGAACTGAGCTCAGGTCTTCATGCTTGTGTGGCAGACACTTCACCCACTGAGCCATTCCCCCAGCCTTTCATTCTCAGCTTTATGCTTGACTTTTAAGCTTTTCAGTTCTAGCTTTCTCCAAGTGAAGTAGCTGAGTTCTGTGAAAGAGCCCCGGAGGGTCTGCCCCACAAGTTATGTGTGAACTCTTCCTGTGCCACAAGCTGAGGTCCATGATAAACTCTCTCTCCCACCTGTCTCTTTCTCACAGGACTTGTTATAAGCCAGGCATTGATTCAGCACATCTTCACCCTAGGGTGCAAGTTGCTGAATACTTTTTTTATTATTGTTGCTCTCACTGTATTGCCCAAGCACAGTCCACATTCTTGCAATCCAGTCCTCCCTCTCCTCCCCAGAAGCTGGGATCACAGGCATGCCCTACCACACCCAGCTTGCATGACAACACATTAAGATTTCTTAGGAATGTTTGTTTCTACATTAGGTACATCGATTCAACACTCTGAATGCGCCTAGTGCAGTTTTCATGATGAAGGTCGGAGAGTAAGTGTGGGCTTTAGACATGTAGCTGTGGCTTTCAAATGTGACTCTGCTGCTTGCTAGCACACTATCTCCTCCAAGTTCTTTACTCTGTCTGGATATACACTGGTTTTGGTGTGTGTGTGTGTGTGTGTGTGTGTGTGTGTGTGTGTGTGTGTGTATTTGTAGTAGAACGTATTAAACAAACAAAATGTGGATCATCCAAGCACAATGTCTGGGGTGAAGTAAGCCCTCAAAAATCATTCCTTCCTGTTCCCTTCCCTCTTTTCGGCAGGAACTTCTGGGTGAGGGCCTAGCAGGGCTTTCTGTGAGTACTTTGACTCAAGCTGTTGTTTAGTCAGCACCTTTTCTACAAAAAGAATAAGATATATCGAAGGGAGCCCTAAGGGGCGGTGTGGCCTAGTCCAGAATGTGGCCTCAGCTGCATCATGTGGAACCTTGGGTTTGGGCCCCAGCACCCATATTGGACAACTCATAACTTCCTATAGCTCCACTCCAGGGGTTCCAACACCCTCTTCTCTCCTCCGGGGACACTTACACTCATGTGGCAGCTTTCAATCCCCTCCTTGAACCTTCTAAATCAGAAATTTTCACAGGGCCCAGCAGTGTGCTTTCATAAACCGTCCAGGTAACCCTCACATGCGTAAAGTTTGGGAATCACCAGTGCAGAGAAAAGCCCACCGGGTGAGTTTCCGGTATGCTCAGCTATCGAAACCAGCAGGCATTTTTTTCACAGTGGGCTCAGCTCCCTCACCTCAGAAGAGGAAGGTGCCATTGAACCAAACAACTTCTAAGTTCTTTCCCATTCCTGCCATCTAGTCTTAAGCCAGCTGTGTGTTTCCCTAGTATAAGCACCCTTTCAAAAATAAAAATACTTACTTCCAAAAGTAAGCATTAGCTCAAGCCAGACAAAATCCCAGTATAGGCTTGGGGAACTGGTTACGAAACCCCAACCCCACCTGAGGAGCTATTGACAACCGATGACTGCTGGGCAGAGGAGAGTCAGCCTCATTTAAGGGTGAGACTCTTAGTAGGTTGGCCAGGCTTCAGTGGATGAACCACACCAAAGGGCATTTGGGGACACAAACCTGACTATGCACAGACATGCATATCCATGTGTCTGTGTATTAGTGTACAGAAATCTGATGGGAGGTTTGTAAGGGAGGGCTCAGATATGGAAGAGGATCTAAATATGACCAAAATATACTATATGAAATTTGTACAAATTCAATTTTTTTTTTAAATAAGCATTAATGGGAACTAGAGAGGTGGCTCAGCAGTTAAGAGCATTTGCTTCCAGAAGATCTGAGTTCCGGTCCCAGTACCCACATTGGACAGCTCATAATTTCTTGTAACTCCAGCTCCAGGGAATCCAGTACCCTCTTCTGGCCTCTGGGGACATCCGCACATAAATAAGAATAAATCATTTTTAAAACATTCTTGTAGAAAATGAACATAAGGTAAGAAGATGAAACTTAGAGGTGTCCAGAATTTCAGTATCCAGTATCTTCCTGCATGGGAGAGGGAGGTAGGGTGCATCACGTTTGTGTGTGTGCATGTGGAGGTCAACGTAGTATCCTCCATCATCACGTTTGTGTGTGTGCGTGTGGAGGTCAACATAGTATCCTCCATCATCACGTTTGTGTGTGTGCGTGTGGAGGTCAACATAGTATCCTCCATCATCACGTTTGTGTGTGTGCGTGTGGAGGTCAACATAGTATCCTCCATCATCACGTTTGTGTGTGTGCATGTGGAGGTCAACATAGTATCCTCCATCATCACATTTGTGTGTGTGCGTGTGGAGGTCAACATAGTATCCTCCATCATCACGTTTGTGTGTGTGCGTGTAGAGGTCAACATAGTATCCTCCATGTCTTCCTCTATCTCTCGCCACCTTTTTTGTGTAGACGGTGCTGGGAATTGAACTTAAGGTCTCACACATGCTAAGCAAGCACTCTACCACTGAGCTGTATTTCTAGCCCTCTGACTCAGCTGGATTGGCCACCAGCGAGCCCAAGGGATCCTCATGTCTCCACTTCCCCAGAGCCCCAGAGCTGGGATTGTAGGCATGCGCCTCTGTGCCCAGCTTTTCCCTCCTTTTTTAATGCAAAGGTGTGTGTATATATATATATATATATATATATATATATCACCCTAGTCATACCATCAATCCACTCTGTGCCAGGTGTAGCTTAGGGCACTGAGAGCCCACAGTAAGGTGGCTTCTTTCCCTTGGAACTTTCATTTTTATTCAGAGAGGTAGCTAATACACAAGAAATAACTAAATAAGCTGTCTTCTGAAGTCATTAAGTGCTATGGAGCACATAAAACAGAGTGATATGGTAGAGGAATGGGGCAGTAGCCATTTGAGACTTCAACCAAACCTCTTTCTGAGGAGGTGGTATTAGAGCTGAGAACCGAGAAGGAGCCTACTATGTGTGTATTTGGAGAAAGAATATTTCAGGCAAAGGAAAATACTGGTATAGGCTCCCTAAGTTCGAGGACTGTGTTCAAGGAACAGAAAGGAAACCACTGTGGGTGGAGTGGTAGCACAAAGGCGTGAGTTAGAGAGGAGACACAAGACGCATAGGTAGGAGCCAGAGCAGAATTGACAAGTGGTTTAGATTTATTTCAAGTACGTTTTAAGCCTGGGAGTAAAGTTGAGAACGATCAGCTGACTGTCATGTAGCGAGTGAGTTATAGAGAAGGAGAGGAGAAACAAGAGCCATCGTTCCATCTAGTATTTTGTAGCTTGCATATTTCCCTTAACCATATCAACATCTTAATACTCTGCTGTGTTATCATCCTTAATAGCTGCATGGGAATCCATTTGTTATATTTTGCTAATCTTCTGTAAGAGAATACCTAGATTATTTCCGATTTTTCATTATCATGAATAGCACCAAAGTGAGTGTTGTTAAATATTTGTGCACATTTTAGTTCTTAGGATAATGTCTAACAGGGGAAGTCCTTGGCCAAGAATAGCATGCATTTGGAGACTGTTTCCTGGCTCTTAGTTCTTTCATCTGTAATTGTTTAACTGGCTTTTTTCCAGTCATTTAACACCTTTAGCTGATGACATTTCCCAAACTGAGCCCAGAGTGTGATAAGTAAGTCTGGATACCCATGATGTAAGGAAACATCAAAACAGTCACCAAGATGCTATCTTTCAAATTTTTATTTATTTTTACTTTTGTGTATATGAGTGCTTTTCCTCTGTGTATGCAAGTGCACTTGTGAATGTAGTGCCCACAGAGGCCAGAAGAGGGCATTGGATTCCCGGACTTGGAGTTACTGATGATTGCTTACAGCCATGTGCATTCTGGGAACTGAACCCAGGTCCTCTGCAAGAACAGCCGGTGCTCTTAACCACTGAGCCATCTCCCCAGGCCCAAGTTAAATATTATTTTAAAACAACATACTTTTAATTTTAATCCCAGGCCGAGTATCACCCTCATCTCATCTTAGTCCTGCCCCAGACACTCAGATACGAAAAACATAAGAAAGTAATGATTAACTTCTGGGTTTGAATCTGGCTTTTTTCTTATTTCTAGTATGGAATTATACCAGTCACTTAGCTGTTAGTTACATATTATCATTGCATACTTCATCTTCATCCTTAAGTAAGTATTAGACATAGATATGCAACAGATAATGGGTCTTAAATCCATGTTCATCAGTGACATGTATGTTAGAAGGCTGTTATCTTGCAGTATGTCATCCCTTTTGATGACCTTATGAATGACGGTGTGATATGTGTTCCCTGGTCTGACTCCCTTGGTCTGTGGATCATAAATTAGAAGTTCATGATGCCCCTCTGTAGGGTTCAGCCTGAGACCATCAGGTATGTCACTAGCCTAATCCTTTAGCCCTAACAATGGCAACTGGTTTGATTTTATTTTGTTTTGTTTATTTTGTTCGTTTTTTCCATTCTACTCAGAAAAAAAAGCTACAGATGTAAGTACAACCAAGAAAAATTAGCCAGAATCCAGAAGGAATACTCTGCAAGTGTCCCAGTAGTTTTTCAGTTCTGTATTTTGGTTTCCTTCTCTGTGTTGTCTTTCCTAGTACTTGACTTCCACTTAGAAGTAGGGAACCTTTTAGACTTTCTTCATCAGATAAGTGAAGATAAAAACAGAATCTCTGTTTTAAGAGCTACTGCTCCTACCTCTGAGGCCCAAATCTTACATTGTCATGATACACTCACTTTGAATACACAGGCCTTCATTCATGGCCAGGTGTCAGACTCTGAACTGGGCAGCCTGTTATACCACAGAACCGGGGTCATCACTGACATTCTGAAGATTCTCCAGTGACTTCTATATGAACTGAACTTTTCTCCATCACTCCCTCCTTCTCATCACTCTGGTGAGCTCTGTGCAGCAACACAGTAGGTTGATGATTAGCAAGAACTCCTACTTCAGAAAAATCCACAGTCTAAACTGCATTAACCCAGAAAATTACAGAGCCATGCTCCTCTCGTAGTCCAGTGTAATCTGGCCGGTGGAGGTGCTTGCTTTCATCACAGCTAAATAAGGAGACCCAGCTAGCCTTATTCCAGTGATTGAGATTGTGGCCCATCTATAGCACAATAGTGACTGATTGGGTTCAACAGCACCATTGTCTGTGAAAGTCTCTAGAGCCACTTCTCCCAAAACATAGGGGAGAAGGAACCACAGAAATGATCCCTGAAGAGTCTGAATGAGGGTTTTCAGAAATCTGTTCATGACTTTAAGAAGTAGTTGAGCTAAATGTACCCTTCACTCTGCTGCCAATCATCAGAGTGGGTTTTTTTTTGAAAAGTCTATTCTTGATTATTAATATCTAAGTGAAATTAGCTTATTACCTGCAGAAATGCTATCCATCCTAGTGCCTTTATTCGTGTGACCCTTGAAATTGGTCCTTGATGATGTAATTCAAACTGAGATTTTTAACACAACCATTTTACTAAAGGATAAGCACCCCACACATACACACCTGCCATCTAATATATTAAAATTTTGGGGCTTAAGAGCCTATCACAGTGGTAATCACACCTGTAATCCTATAATTCCAGAGCTGGGGAGGCAGAGGCAAGTGAATCACCATAAGTTCAAGGCCAGCTAGGGCTGTACCCTATCTCAGAAAAGCAAAAACAGCAGCAATGATATAAGTCTTAGCAGAGTGTGGTGGCTCATGCCTGTATCTCAGTACACAGAAGACTGAGACAAGAGTGCCATGACTTTCCAGACCAGCCTGGAGTGAGACGCTTTAAAAAAAAAAAAAAAAAAAAAAGTCTTGTAGGACAAGGACAATACTCCCACAACATTGGTACCTTTTGCAAAGAATAGATTCTTTGCAGAATTAAAGTGAGGTGTTTTCTGTAGAAATGAAGTATCCCCTTCTTTATTTTCTTTTAATTTTTTATCACAATAATCAGTGTTGATAGCTCCTCAGTTGACTCATTTGGTGAGATCTCTAAACACAGTGATTAGTTTAAGGGGGTCTGCTGGCTGTGTGCAGTGACAGCGTTGCCCATCCCCAGATAACCAGGAAGTTTCTGGGTCTCATTTGGACCTGGGATAGAAAGGCTAGCCTTGCCATCAAGAAAACACCCAGAGTCAAATATGGTAGCACATGCCTTTAATCCCAGTACTCGGGAGACAGAAGCAGGTGGATCCCTGTGAGATAGAGACCAATCTGGTTTACATAGCGAATTCTAGGCCAGCTGGGACTACAGGGAGACCCTGTCTCGAAAGAAAAGAAAGCACCCAGGCTCCACCTCAAATCTGTCCTCACATACGTATGTTCACTAGCGCCCACAGTTTACTGAACAGCCCTCTGCATGACCAGATAATGATCTAGATGCCATGTAGAGTTGCCCCCCTCACCCACACTGAGAACTGAATACGGAGTCTTGCTGCCTTCTGAACAAGCCTCTATCACTGAACTATATCTCCAGCCCTTTTGTTTTGGTTTTATTTTTTGAGACAAGCTCTCCCTAAGTTGTCTGACTGACCTTGAATTCACTCTGTAGTCCAGTCAAGGCAATGAGCTTGTGATCTTCCTGCCTCAGCTTCCAAGGAGCTTGGATTACAGGTCTCTCCCACCAGGCTCAGCCACTCTTTTCCTGTTTTAAAAAAAATTTTAACATCAAAGATGGTCACATACCAGTAACCTCCCACCAGTAACTGATTGTAGACCTTGGCCTTAGCATAGTCCTCATTTAACAGTGGAGACATCAGAAGTGCTTCAGCCTCCTATAAATTAGAAACTTCCACTCACTATTGGCTTTCTGCCCTTCTGACAACCCTAGAGAATGAGACAGAGAGGTTTGGAAGGAAATCTATCTTAAAACCGAGGGAATATAATTGAAACCATCAAAAGAGAAATCATTCCTTTCCCTGTCCTTACCTGTAACCTCAAATACTGAAGTGCTTGGCAGGGGCCTCTCTGAAAACAGGCTAGGCAGGGCCACAGCATTCCCTTGTGGAAGGAGAATGCTGACAGGCCGTAGGTCAAGGACCAAGGTGTTCAGAGACTGTGTCCTCCCTGAAACTCATCCCGGACTCCATTTGTATTTCCATCATCTCAGCACTTCAGTCTCCTCTTCCCATAACTCCAGCTCCTCCCAGGAATAGGCATCTTGCCAGAAACCTGCACTTAGTGAATAATTTAAACATAGGCCCCCACCCTTCACGTGTTAACTGATGCCAAATGACAGAACAGGTCTCAGGCGCCCAGTGGAACTTGTGTAGTTTTGACACCGAGGAGATATTTTTAACTTAGACGAGCAATAGCCTCATGGTGGCCAGCTCTTTGCCCTGAGGATATTTCAGTTCCAAAGTAGGATTATAGGAATGGACAAAACAGCCAACAAGGCTGTCTGGCCAATCTGTGGGCTTCTCACTCGCTCACTTAGAGATGGGGAGAGAGGGAAGGTGGAGGCTGCTCTTGACAAGGAGCCACTGTCACACAATTAACCTGAATAAGAACAGACTGGACAGTGGGGGAGGGGCACTTTCACATCCAAGCAGGATGTACCCTTGCTGCCCTAATGTCACTTGACCTGGTTATTGGGAAATGTTTGCTGAAGGTCAGGCAGTGGTAGAAAACCATAGCAGCCCCCCAACCTGGGCCGGCACTTCGGGCTCTGAGCCCATCCCAGTGAGGCAGAGCTCGCTCAGGTGGGAAAATGATGAGCCAAGCTTCCCCAGGCAGCCAGCACTGAGAGGAAAGAGAAGCCTCTGACCTGCAGTAAAGAGTTTGTTGGTCCCCTTGACTCTTCCTTATGAGTTTTCTTGGGGCTACAGCATGACCTTGAGAGCACCCCACTCCACAGACAAATCTGAACCAAATTATAAGCCTTGGATGCTAGACACAAGACCACTCCCACCACCACTATTGAGAGAGGCTCAGCATCACCTGTAGGCCCATGCAAAGGAAAACTCCTCAGATTCCTGAGTCTTACCCTAGAGAATACACATAGCCCCTGGTTCATTCTCCTTTTGGGTATATGTCAAGAAAGAGAATGTCTGTTAGCAGGATAGACATCTTCATCTTCACTAGCTATAAAGTTGCCTTTCCAAAGTTGTGTTACTAGTTTACAGGCTGCCCAGACAGTACATGAATTTCCTTATTCTACATATTCTAGTACTTGCTACTAACAGGCTGAAAATGCCAATGGTATGGCTTCTTTATGTGGAATTTCAGCTTTAAGTAAAATATGATAGTTTGTGGTGGGTGTGTATTTTGTTTAGGTTGGTAGTCAGGTGATAGTTTAGTCAGTTTTGTCACCTAGCTTTAACAGGAAGGCCAAAGTGCTCTAGTACTGAAAAGATGCTAAAATTTTTCTGTGAAAATTTTGTCAGGAATGAACAGTCAAAACAAAGGGAAAAATTTGAAGCTGTTATTTTAACTTGAGTCAAATATTTGAGGTGCAAAGAAATGGCAAAGGATAGAAAGTAAGAAACCAACGAGCATGTCAGAGCAGGAACAGATTTACACAGTGCAATATACTTGACAAAAGAAGAAAAATAAGTTAGAAAGGGTGGGTAGGTTTCAAAAAGCAGAATGGGGCATAATCTGTCTGATAAGAGTTATCAGGTCTTAGCTGGGTGGGCATGGTGGCATACACCTTTAATCCCAGCACTCAGGAGGGAGAGACAAACAGATCTCTGAGTTAAAGGCCAGCCTGTTCTACAAAGCAAGTTATGGGCCTCCGGGGGCTACAGGGAGACCCTGTCTCAAAAGGATCAAAAAAAAAAAGTTATAAGGACTTAATTTGCATTAAAAATGCACTATATCTTGAGATAGGATTCAAAGTCCTGCAACGAATAGTGTCCACATGTGATTCCATAGGAGACAGTTACCTTACAGGAAATCTGAAATTTAAGTCAAAGTTTTTGTTTTTATTTCCATTCTTCGAACACTTCTGAATGCTATACATTTTTTATAAATGCTAATAAACTTTAGTTTTTAAACTGCCTCTATTTCTGTCACTTAAAAAAGAGTTAAAAGGATCCACTATTTTTAACAACATTTATATTTGTTGTTAAACAATAAATGGAACCTATGGAGAAAATGCAGATGTTTGGAGAAAGAAGATGACTACGAATGGAAGAGTCCAGAAGGAATGCATCTCGGGACTGAGCATCCAGATGAAGGATGAAGCCTTGGGAGATAGGAAGAGACACCAAGAGCATCTAAGCTGGTTGTACACAGGACCGTTTTCTCCCCACTTAGACTGATGATCAGCATATTTCAAATCAGCCTTTGGCAGAAAAAAATTATAGCAGAACGGTCACCTGGCTTATTCCAAGTATGCACCATTGTTGACTTACTAAGTCAGTCTGAGTTGTGCTGAACCAGAACTGAAGCAGAGCACAAAGCCATACTCAGGTCCTCATCACTTGGATTCTTGCTAGGCCTGTCCCAAGAGCAAACCAGTTCTGCTTTGTGCTAAGACAAAGTGCTTTTGCCCTGAGCTGACAACTGATGGCTCTTGCGTGTAGATGAGCAAGAATTTCTGTGTATGTGAGCAGAGCTGCCGTGGCTGAAAACCAAACTACATATTTCATGCAGAAATGGGGCGTAACTGCCATTGTGTACTGTGATAAAGATGTTCCTGTTTGACCTCACAGAGCAAACTCTACAGTTACAGAAGGGTGGTGGACCCCATGCACCTCCAACCCAGCCGCTCCTTCAGGCTCTTCTTATGATATCGAGCTGTTGTTG
This sequence comes from Eospalax fontanierii, assembly GCA_035773235.1. Lineage (NCBI taxonomy): Eukaryota > Metazoa > Chordata > Mammalia > Rodentia > Spalacidae > Eospalax > Eospalax fontanierii. The sequence continues at coordinate 47,918,063 of CM069545.1, forward strand.
GATATTAGTTGTTGCATACTTTCCTAGTGGGCATTGCTGTCTTTCCAGCAAGCTGCATTGTAGGTGTCTATCTGTGCTATTATCTGTCCATGTCATGTTTAAGCTACCACCTACACAGCTGCACAACAAGCTTCCATCTCCCACTTCTGTCAGCCCCAAAAGATCATGAGGTTCTTTTTGTTCAGGGCTCTCTGATAATAAAACTTATATAATCCCATAGTAGTCACTCTGCAGTCATCTATGGTTTCAAATCTTTATTGTCACGTTCCACAGAAGCTACCATTTTGCTGTCATTGAGCTAGAATGGAAATTAAGAAGTCATGCCTTGGCTTAGCTGCCTCTCCATCCTGCTACCTACATGAAATTCTCTCACTCTTGGCCTTTTGTTTGGCTCCTCTGTTCTCTCTTTCCAGTTTAATGTGTGTCTGTCATGACCCACCCAATGCTGGGAAGGCATCAGCTCAGTAGTGTACAGATGCTTTTGGCTTATTAGCTCAATGTTAAGAGTATGGATCTTGGATTTAGCCAGGTCTAAGTTAAAATCCAGTTCAACCTAACTGTGAGGCCTGAGTCAAGTGACTTGACCTCCTTACACTGATTTCTCTATCTGTAAAATAGTGCTGATGGTAGATACTAATAACACCCAGCTCACAAGGCTATTGATGGATAAAGCAGATAATTTATATATATTACCCAGAGTAAGGCTTCAAACATCATAGTGAGTACTCAGTTGAATCAAGATATATGATCTAGCTTCTGCCTGCCTCTCCACTTTCACATCTGTCCACTTTGATTCCATTAAACTATAAGAATCCCTTGAATAGAGACCTGTCTTTTTAACTCGTGGAGCCTGGCACATGTTTGAGTGCTCTATAAATATGGACAGAAATGAAACCAGCCATAACATCTCTGAAGAACTTACAGAGAACTTACTCTCAAATGTGCTTTTCCTTGCCTGCAGTGTCTACCCCTCTAAGCTAATGGCCAGTTGCTTTTCTTAAATTTTATTTTTATTTTATGCATATGAGTGTTTTGTTAGTTGCCATGTGGGTACTAGGACCTAAACTCAGGTCCTCAGCAAGAGCAGCCAGTGTTCTTCAACTGCTGAACCATCTCTCAGGGCTTGCCAGTCACCTTTTAAATCACTGACCTAGTGAATTAGAGCTCCCTCTGTGCTCCCTTCCCCAGCTTGAGGCCGTTGATGTGTTCCTTTGTCTCCCTCCAGGATGTATAAGCTTCTTGAGGGCAAGAGACCATGCTTATTTGCCTATATCCGCTGCCCTTTGCATAGTGAATATCACAAAGAAGGGCTCAAAATGTGTTTGCTCAATAAATTCAGGCAAAGCTGAATTATAAATACGAGGATATGTGCATAAAGACAAAACCTATGAGGGAAATGAGATTCAGTGCTGGTGATTTGTTACTGTGGTGATTTCTGAGTAACTTTTGTTTGAGGGATGGGGAAGTCTTTATTCTTGTTGTTTTCCTTCTTACGTCCCATCTCCTGAGCTCAGAAGAACAACTGTACCCAGCAGTCTCTCCAGTAGAGCGCGAGTGGTCAGTGCATCCCTATGTTAAAGGAGGAGGTAGGTGAAGACCAAAGCTCCTTGGAACTTAAGCTGCTGACCCAGATAAGTTGTTTTCTTATAGCAACAAGAAACATGGTTGGGTTTTCTGAAAACTGCAGTAAGAAAGAACACTTTAAACCTAGGACAAGTAAGATGATAAAGACCAAACTGCAATTGCATAATGATGTTCAGCTCTTCATACAAGTCTGTGGCCATAACAGAGGGTTCATGGGCTTTTGTAGCAAAAAGTTCTGTATCCAGGTCCCTGCATACTCATGATTCCAAAGGTTCAGCTTAGGGACAAGAGCTGTGCCACGCTGGTCTGTGGACTCAGTGGTTCTGCTTGAATTTGTGAAAAAAGGCTCTGGTTCCTTAAGTAATATTGGCATCAACACAAACCCTTGCAAGTTCTTGGTTGAAACTCTAAAACTGCTCACTGATGTGGACTCGGGCTCCAGAGTGTTGAAGGGACATACTGCAGGCCGTGCAGTTACTCAGCGGTCTTCACAGTGGCTGCTGTCACTGCTTCCAGTCCTCCCCTAATGCAAGAGTCTGATACTGAGAAAGAAAGATGTCACAGAGACTTGAGAAACAGCCTACTGGTACCTAGAAAACGGCTAAAAGCAGAGCATGCCTCTCAGTAGACAACATGGCATAGTATATAGAAGATGTGACTGCAGTAAGGTGGGCTCAGATCCAAGTCCTAAAGACTGGCTAACCCCAGGCAAGTGCTTCAGATCTGTGAGCCCAAGGGTCCCTAATGGAAATACACTGACAGGTTTGCTCTGAGGGGTAAGCGAGACCATATTTAAAGTGCCAAGCAGAAAATTAGTCCTCTAAATTAGATATAATTATAATTCATTATGTTTGTAATTGTCCAACCAGTCTCCTTAATCCAGATTTACTTCTTTGTGTCAAAGGAGCTTGGTAGCCAGTGATGGGGGATAAGGTCACACGTCCAACAGATCCAGCCTTTGAAAATCTACATCACACTTCCTTCCTCCTCATGTCCAGATACAGTCTCCTTGTTATAACAGAAAGACCTACTGCACACAGACTCCTAACTCTCACTTGCAAAAAAGGGCTCACATGAGACCTGTTCATATATCTCTTACCTGAAGGTCAAAGCTGGTGATTAGGGTTCTTGAGACAATCCAGGGTTCTTACTGTCCTCAGCCATTCCTTACCGGGCTGTCATCTTTTCTCTGCTGATACTGACTTCCCTACACCACACACACCTCGTCTGTGCCACAAGAAGTAAGGAAAAGGAAAGATACCTATTTCTGCTTGGAGGATGAAAGATTTGGGCTTGCCACAACTATTCACAGTCAACTGCTGAGATGAAGGGACCTGGCCACAGCCAGCTGAAGAGAACCTGGAAGCATGGCCTTTAGTTGTATGGTCATGGGCCCTTCTCAGACTGCTCCTATGGATTGGGCAAGGGTGGATCTTGTGGAATGACAGGCATTCTGCTGTGTCCCTCCCCTGCCTGCCACATCTGTGACTCATTTTTTTTGTCAGTGATAGATTTGGGCTTCAGGATTGTTGAGGCTGTATTCTTTCAAGGCACTGGGCAACCCTGACTCATACTAGAATCCTACAAGCTCAGGGTGGGTAGAGGGCAGACTGTTGAGCTGTTTCTAAGGAGGTATCAATCATTCTGCAAGACAACACTTTAAAAAAAAAAAAGATTCATATGACAAGTAAAAGGCATTATTGAATTGCCTTACTATGCATTTTACAAACAATAGTGTATATAAACATATGCTGGCTCATAAAACATTTGTTTCTCTCTTTTGGATTTGTTTGAATTTTTTTTTAAATCTGACAGGATTTCTGTCAGGTTTTAAGTATGTCATCAAGTGGTCTAACCCAGGCAGCATGAGTTCCTCCCACTCAGAGTAGCCAGATGCTGTTTTCTAAGGGTCAGCACTGGAAGCCTGCAGGTTCTTTATCCCCCTCCTTTACTTTCCTCTGTGTCTTTGAGGTGCTCAGTTTAGCAATCCTGAGTGCAGACCTCTTATGAAATACAGAAAGACCACATAGCCCACCAGCCTGGGCTCCCCAGCAGGGAGGAAACTAACACAAGGAAGACAGAGACCAGCCTGCTTTCCTCTGGGCCTCTGCTCCATGAAGAGGTGGGAGGTCAGCTGGCTGGAGTCTGCCTCTCTTTTCTCCCTTTGTCTCTGCTGTTCTGGCTCTTAAGTCTCAGTGGAAGCCATGGAATTAGAGCAGAGTATTTTCTGACTGCCTGATTTATCAGCCTTCACACCAAAACAGCTGTCGAAAAGCTCTGAAATTCTAAACTACTGCAGAGGCAACAGAAGTGATCAATGCTGCTGGTACTGATTTCCTTACAGCTTCAAGGAAGTGCCAACATAAAGAACCAGGGGCCGAGAGACTAGGCTACCAGGCACTTTCAAAGAAAAGATGCCTGCCTCAGCTCCAAACATGCAATGCAGACGGCACCTGAGTTCACAGCCAAAGTCTTATAAGGTAGACTTTGCTGTGGCTCTGACTCTATAGCCAAGTCAACTCTCAGAGCAAAGGGAAGATGTGGAATGCACAGCCCCTGTCCATGAGCTCACACCATCTGCTGCTTTTTATTTTTCATTACATTTGTATTTATTTGTGTATGTAAGCTATGGCATCCAATAGAGGTCAGAGGATAACTTAATATGCCTCATTCTACCATGTGAGTCAGCAGGCATCTTTGTCTACTGAGCCATCTCACAAGCCTTCCATCTGCTTCTTCAAGGAAGGGATCCTCTTGACTGGAACTAGTGAATTAAAGAAAAAGAATCAACTGTTTTCTAAAAGGCTGGGGCCTCATGCACAGTCATCTGGTTAGGGACCTCTCTGGAGACTGGAAAGATCTACAGAGCAGGTTTTTGTTCTTCCTGAGAGGGAACCTCCTGGACTTTCATTCTCCATCTTCCCAGCGAGGGGACATTGGTGATGCCTATTGAGATAGCCACTTTGTGTAAATGTGTTTGCTTGTCTCTATGCCAGGCAATACCATGACCCATGGCTCTCAGCCAGTCCTGCTACTATTCCTGAAACAGATGCAGCCCAGAGAGCCCGACTGTACCACTGAGGCCCAGATGCAGGACTCTCTTTCCTCTTTCCCTTTGCTGGCTCATGAATAGAATCCCATGTTTTTGTTTTCCTGTGGCTGTTTCTCCTAAGCACAGGGCAAGGAAAGTGGAAACATGCTTGGCTGGATAGCAGCAGTAAGAAGCACCGTCTCTGGTGGACCATTGGTGTTTCAGAAAAGTTTCAAGTTGCAGAAACCAGCATTGCTTACTGCTCTGTGCCCTAGGAAGATTCATGGAGTAGCGACTCAGAAGTCAAAGCCATGCTCAGTATGCTAGCAGGAAAGGGTGAAAGCAACAAGCATGAGCCCATGGCCCCCTGCCTGTGCTGCCAGCCAGCATCAGAGAGCAAGTGCACTGCTTCCTCCTCTCCCGCTTCCTAGAGCTGACCAGTGCACAGAACTCAGCTCCTCACTCCAAACTCCCAGTCCCAGGAGTTTTCCAGGTGCCTAGGACTAAGCTCCTTCAGCACCCACTCACTCAGTCCTGTTATCCCAGGTATATCCTTATCATCTAGAGTCCTTTGATGACTGCACATGACTTTGCTTCATCTGTGTCCTTACTGCGTTTCTGTTGTAGATCATTTGTGTGTACTCACCTGCTCCCTGCATGGCTCCCTATTACCCCCTAAGGGCTGGGGTGCACACTTAAGAATCTCACTGTTCTTGAGTACCATTTATCTTTCATTACTTCCAATAGAAATTATTTCTTAACATGCTTTGGAATTTCTCTCTCTCTCCCCCTTTCTGTCATTTTCAGCTTATAAAGCATTATCAACATATGGTTGTTTCAGTTTATATACAGATTCAATCAGGAACTAAAAGTAAAGGATATTTCTAATGAAAAATTAAAGGTGACTTATTTTCATTATAAAATGGTTCATTCTCAGTATCGATAATCTAGGACTAAAACCCAGAAAGCAAAGAACGCAGTCTCCCATTATAACACTACCTCCCGTGATTTTAGCACATTTCCTCCAGAAGTATTTTCTAGGCATCCATTTTACAGCTGAAATCAGACAGTGCTGCTTCATATACAGTGAACTGTTCTGCTTTACTTATCATTTATGTAAATACAAGTTTTACTCTACTTAACTCTATGAACACACCTTAGCTAATTATAAGTTTTCGATTTTCATTGGTTATAAATAATGCTTCATAGAATGTCTCTTAGCACAGATTCACGGGCCAAAAAGCATGCCTGTTTTTGTTGGCATTACCGGTTTTATTTTTTTACAGATTCCCAGTCTCTACTAGCAGTGTAAGAGGATATTCATTTCAAGCTGCATCACTTTCTCTGTATATTTTATTGGATTTTTGTGCATTTCCTACAAAACATCTTAATCATCTTTATATTCCTCCCCCGATCTGCAACCCCCACAGCCCTCCCACCAGATTTCTTGTATTAAGGACTATTCAGTTTAGTTAGTGTACCCAGATATCTCTCAGTACAAGTTCATCCACTGGGGTCTAGTTAACTGCTCTAAAGCCTCTCCCTAAAGAACATCAACTCTTTCTCACCCAGCAATAATCAGCTGCCAATAGTTCTTCAGCTAAGGTTGGGGTCTGCTGCCCATTTCCCCAGTTTTATGCTGGGTTTTTGTCTGCTTGAGTTTGCATGGGTCCTGTGCATGCTGACACCATTGCTATAGGTTCATACGAGCAAAGTCCCAAGAGCCTGTAAGACTCTGTTTTCTATGGTCATGAACCTCCTTCCCTGGCTCTTACAGTCTTTCCACCCCCTCTTCTGCAATGGGCCCTGAGCCCTGGGTGGGTGAAATTTAATATAGGAGTCTTGTCTAGGGACCCACACCCTACAGACTTATTTTCTATCCTTTGGCCAGTTGTGGCCTTTTGTGCTCATCACCCTCTGTTGCATGAGGGAACTTCATTGATGAGAGCTGAGAGGTGCATTAGTATTCTCTCTACCCCTTGTGTACCTCTATCCACTGTGTTCCATGAGTCTTAAGTGTAGAGGTTCCATTGTAGATGTGTCATTTAGGGTTGGGCAGCTCACAGACACTTATTCTCCATGTGTGACCAGTTGTGGAACTCTGTAATAGTCTCTGTTGCAAAAGAAGTTTCTTTGATGAGCGGTGACTGGGATATTCGTCTATAAATACAGGATTCATATTTAGCATATACGAAGAAACTACATTTGTCTAGAAATGTGATAGCCTTAGGGTTTTCTATAAGGTCTGTGACCTCACCACCTATGTGTATTTGGCTATGTTTCCAGTGCCACACATGAGTTCCCTCCATTGAGTGGGCTTTAAGTCCAATTAGGTAACTTGATTACTCCTAAAATAAAAGTGCTACTACTGCACTAAGATAGTGCCAGTCATTGTGGTACTGAGTAGACGTTAAGTTTATGAATTTAGAAAAATATGATCTCACTAATCTAAATTGTGTTTTTCTGATTACTCCTGAAAATAGTATTTTCCTATAAGTTTCATATTTTTATGTGTTTATATTGTCAATTATATTTTCCCATTTTCCTAGTCTCGGTTTGTTTTATCTTTACAAATTCATTATATACTAAGATACTAACCCAAGAAACTTGAAAATATATATCCAAATAAACTTGTGCATGGATGTTCATAACAGAGTCACTCAAAAGAGGAACTAGCCCAGATACCCATTAATTGATGAACGGATAAGCTCTATGTGATGTAGTCATACAGCAATGCATTTTTCAGTCATAAAAAGGAATGATTCATTAGTAAATGCTACATTGTGGAAGAATCTTGAAAGCATTATGCCAGGTGAAAAAGAGACAGCCACCAGAGACCACATATTGTATAATTGTATTCATATGAAATATCCAGAATAGGCAGATCCACAGAAACTTAAGGTAGATTAGTCTATTATGCATCAGAGGTTGGGGAGATAAGGGATAAGCAAGTGAAGCTTGGTGAGCATGGGTTCCTTTGGGGGATGTTGAAAATGTTCTCAAATAAAATCATGGTAATAGTTCCTTTACAAATGTCCTAAAAACCATTGTACTACACTTCAAGGAGGTACACTTTATGGGTTGTGAAATATATCACAAAACAACATGTAAAAGTAGAGCCAAAGGAACTTCTCTGTGATTGGAAGGATTGGGGAGGGGCAGGTGGAGACTGAAAAACTTCACCATCGGTGTCCCAGTTCCTCCTGAACCTTGTGATTCAGACAGGGTTAGACACGCCGTCCTTATCTGCATCACTCTTAACTCTGAAATCCAGAGCAAAATGGGCACAGGAAAAACGAGTTCTTACCCTGTTTTTGGAGTCTTTACATGCTAAAACTTCATTTGGCCATTTAGGTTTGGGACCTATGCCAGCTGCTGGCTAACTGCGGTGTTAACTCTCACCCACAGGGTTTTGTGCTTCTGTCTCCCTATCATGCGTGCTTTCAGATCTCCAGGCACTGGGGAGTGGAAGACTGTACAGGAGGAACAGGACCTTCAGTTCTCAGCCTGGGGGTTGTCTGAACAAGCAGGGCCAAAGATGGGAAGCCACATGATTCCAGGTGCTAGGGATGTGGCTCTTTCTTAATGCACCATGATGTTACATGAATGATTTATCCCAGCTCATCCCTTTGTTTTGCAGGTTAGGAACAAGATAAATCCAGCCTTACCCTCCTGAGGGCCTTTGCAAAAACCACTCATCAATGATCAGATAGGTCTGACTATTTCTGAAGCAAAGCTTTGATTTGGCGTAAATCGCCTCTGTTTTCTGGTCACTGCATGTGGCTGGAATCTGCGTTGTAGAGATTCCTGGATTTGCACTGTCTTACCTCAGAGACTTCAGTATTTTGGGATGTGTGTTTGGTAGGGGCTCATCTTCACAGAAATCTATTATGAGTAGGTGCTTGTTAATTTGTGTTTGGTTGGAAGTGTAGGGGGATTATATGAACATTTCAGTTTGTGAAGTAATTTGCCTTCAAAAAAGTGAATAATATTTAAGTGCAATAAGAGAGATCATTTTTATACCCAGGAAACTGATGCTGCCTCCCTCGTGGTGTATATAAATACCCTTGCTATGACTAGGAAAGATCAGGAAATTGAAGGCTGCTTTAGTGTTGTTGGCTCAAACAGTCATTAAGATGCCAAAGCCACACCAAGGAAGAGATGACTCATTACACATACTGTGGTCCCAGCACCCCCACAAAATGTACTCTCTGTGGTGTAGAATGAGGATGGGGACAGAGGCCCCTTCTCTGAAATCGGGGACTCTGTTGTGCATCTCGAGGTGACTTCAGTGGAGGCAGGGCTCCTTCTTTCCATGCCTCTTTCCACAACCTTGCATGCACTGGCCGGGGTTCTGTGCGACAGGAGACAGCTCTGCTACAAAGGTTCTTTGTGCTGGCCATCCACCCCAGCTCCCTGGCTTCCTCTTTCTCATCCTTACCCTGGGCTTAGCTGTAGATACATTCCCCAACTGCTTTGTTCTCCCTCATGAAAGTGGGAAAATAGCAGCACCCATGCTTGAGAGTTACAAGAATTTGGTTGGGTTGCTTGTTCCGGTTCCTGGTCAGCAGTGGGTTTTCTCGGGTATTGGCGATCACTGTCGACATTAGAGCCTTACTTTCCACAGTGCCCCATCCCACATAAATAATATATTCATTTTCTACACTCCTCAAACACCGTTCATTTATAAGCTTACTGTTCTTCGAGGCATAAGCCCACACATAGTATAGCTGGGTTCTCTATCTATTCAGCAAGACTGAAATCAGGATAACAATTGGTTATATTGTCATCCTGAAGCTTCACTAGAAAAGAATCCATTCCCCAGCTCATGCAGTTCTTGACAAAACTCACTTCTTATGATTGTGAAACTGAGATACTATTCTCTTGCTATCTGCCAGTTATGAGCATTTCTTAGCTCCTAGAGCCCCCACATGTCTGGCCACATGGCCCCTCCATCATTGAGACCAGCAGTGGAGATCTTCACATTGAATGCCCCTCATTCTTTGATTCTGGATGTCCAAGGAAGAGCCAACCCCTTTCAGGGCTCACTTGAGAAGGTGGACTGAACTAGAATAATCTCCTTTAAAGTTAGCTATGCCAGGTCACACAGTCATTACAGGAGTGATTGTCTCATCATTCACATAGTGCATATGTGCATTCACATATACAGGGCTTGTTCAAGTGGGGTATAAATCTTAGGAGAGAACTCCAAATCCTGCCTACCACAGTATGACTGTAGCAGATCCAAATTCTTATTCCTTCCCTCCAGTTGGCAGCAATTAAGTTTTCTCACGTGGGCAGAGCCCCATGTGCCATGCTGAGGTTGAGTGGACCGTGTACCAACACTGTATGTGGCTCTGCCCCCAAGATTTTATGATTGTGTGGTACAAACTCAGATGCACTCTTATTTTTAACCTTGGAACCTCCAGGAATACTTGTGTAACCTGAAGTGGTCAGGATAGTCCTGCTTTACCTCCATCTTCCCAGGTCCTAGCACTGCCTGTCCTCATCCGTAGTCTCTTAGGGTCATCTGATCCTGTGTCCTGCAAAGGGCTGAAAGATGCTAGTGAATTAGGGACTTGGGACAGCAGGCAATGTGAGCCAACTCCCATAGCTTCTAGCATGGGGTTTGGTTGTCTAAATACCCAACTCCAGCAGTTACACAGGGAAAACTCACAATCGTCTTCCCTGAGCGTCCAATAGATTCACTTTCTCCATTAAAAAATGTAGTAAAGGGAGCTGGAGAAATGGCTCAGTGATTAAGCATACTGACTGCTCTTGCAGAGGACCCAAGTTTAGTTCCCAGCATCCACGAGTGATATTCTGGTCTTGCACAGGCATGTATGCACATGATGCATTATATGCATGCAGTCAAAACACTCATACACGTACAATGAAAATAAATAGGTAAGTAAATAATTTTTAAATTTTTATTTATTATTTTTATTTTTTATGTGTATGAGTATATTGCCTGTGTGTAAGTGTACCCATGTCGTGCAGTGCCTGCAGAAGCCAGAAGAGGGTGTTGGATTCCCCTCTGGGAATGTGGAGTTACAGGTGCTTGTTAGCTGCTATGTAGGTGCTGGGAATTGAACCCAGATCTTCTGCAAGAGCAGTCAGTACTCTGAACTGCTGAGCCATCATCCCTCTAGAACAATAAATAAAAATTTTAGAAAAGAATGTAGTAAATTACCTCAGGTCAATCCTGGTGGGTGTTCCTACTTTTACAAGTGTTTCAATTTCTGTTAGAGCCCTCTGCCATGAATATCGCCTCCTGAAGTCAGCTCAGTCCTCCTGTGCCTCTGCCACATCTCACCCTTTTCCTCAAGCCATTGCTGTTGATTACAGGGGATGTTTGCTTGGGAAGCTGCCAGCTTTTTGCCTTTCCCCCTGGCAAAAAACGTGAAGTTGCAGCTGACCACAGCTCTGCTTGAAGTTCTTTTAGCATTGCTTATCTCAGTTGCTTCTGTGTAGCTTCTGGATTCTTAGTCCGAGTCCCTTCTTGTTCTCATCTTTCCATCATGAGACTTACCCAGGCAAAGGAGAGACCGGCACCAAAAGGACAGTATATGGAGGTACCAGGAAGCAAGTCATGTTGGAATACCGACTGACCTGGCTTCACCCATCCTTCTCCAAGGCTGGGCTTCTCCTCTTGGCCCTCAGGAACAGGGGCAGTGAGTGATGCCTAAGGACGGTCACTTCTCCACACCCTCCTAAGTTAGTTCCAGAGCAAAAGTGCCTACCCTACTGAAATGACAGCTTCTTGCCACTGATTCTGCCTCTCCCCTGTTCCATTCCTCTTCTGCCTGCACAAGTGTATCACAGAGAAAGGAATTTGCTAGTGCACGATGCTGCCAGTCTTCTCTTGCCAGCTTTGGTACCCAGCTCAGCACACTCCTGAAGTTTTCTAACACATCCTGCAACAGTGGAACTTGCACACACTGACATTGCTCTTGGATTGGCAGCTGAGGAAATGTGAGTGTTTTTTGTGCCAGACTGGCATACGTAGAAGAGATGTGCACTCACTCAGGTCAGAGCACTCTGCCTGTAGTAGCTGAGAGACGCAATGTTCCTAGTCACCGTCAATCACTGGAGAGTTGTGTAAAGGATCAGAGACCACACTGTGACATACATAGCAGCATAAAGTGGTCATATCTGCCTACCTCATGGGAGTGCTGTAGAGCCATGCTTCAATTCTGTGTCGGCAGCTCTCCCCCAGTTGTGTAATGTTCACACATTTGAAAATAGTCACAGGACTAAGGAAATGTCAAATAAATTGGGTTTTATTTGCGTAGTAAAAACAGGACCTCTCCATTTCCAAAAGGGTTGAAGCACAGGCCTCGTTGCTGTAACATGGACACTTTGATCATTTGCACAGGATCCAGTTGGTCTGAGTGCTCTTCTACCAGCCTTCCTAGATAGAAAGAGGACTGGAGCCATGCGTACATGCTGTGTGGTGTCTTCTAATTAGAGGACTCTAGAGTCCCATGTTTTTTTCAGAGTGATATTAACAGTGTTTTCCAGTGACTCACAGATCGAGAGCCAAGTGGATTGGTGCACTCCATGCTGATGGACCCGAAGCAATGAACATAGAAGCCTCAGCATAAAACTGTGTGTAATAAGGATATTTTTGTTTTAGCCCAAATGCCCAAAAGAGTACAGCTCTTTTAGGGTCTTCTGACTCTGTCGGGAAATGGTTAGTCTGCCTGAGCCTAGTGGGAGGAAGACCACAAGTTCTTACACAGATACTTTCATTGGATTAACTTTTAATGGATTTTGTATTATTTCATTTTGTCATATGTGTCTCTTTCTGTTATTTCAGTTTCTTCATTTGTGTCACTAACAGAAAAGAAACAAGATCCGTGTAGAAGCATTACCCAACATTTCAAATGCATGCAGTGCTATTCCTACCAAAATAGTTTTAATTGCCTTAATTTACTCACTAAACAAACCTTTAGGCACCTTTGTACCTAGCAGTGTTCTGGGTACTGGAGATGCAGAAACAGAGGACCAAAAGCAAATCCCTGCCTTCGGGGATCTTATGCCTTCCCCCTCCATTGTTTCGTTAAACTATATTTATTGCTACTAATTGTTTATTACACTTACAAGACTTGATTTTAGAGATTTTGGAAGATTGTCTTTTCTTGGCTTGGCGAAACGTGACATCCTGTTTTCTGCAAACCTTCAGTGGAGTGTCTTGTATTTTGTTAGAAGGATAGTTTCAAATGAAAGTTCTTCTTGTTTTAGGTTTTAAAAATACAAGTATAAATTCTTTTCTCTGTGTAAATCAGGATTTTTCCATGATGACACCACATTGGAGCCAGGGAATTACTTATTACAGGAGGCTGTTCTGTGCTTTGTAGGATGCTTAGCAACATCCCTGGTCTGTACCCACTAGGTGAGCAAGTACCCTCTTCCCTGAGTTTTGGCAGCTGAAAATGTCTCCAGACACTGCCTAATATTATTGTCTCCTGGTACACAGGGGCTGGCAAAGTTGCTTCCAGCTGGGAACCACTGTTGAAATTGTGATCCTAGGGTCACACCTCTGCTTAAGCAGGTCAGTGTAATCCCTAAGGAAAAAAGCACTTGGAGAGATGGAGCAATGGCTCAGTGGTTTAAGAGCACTGGTTGCTCTTGCAAGAGGACCCATGTTTGGTTCCCAGCATCCACATGTTACCTGACAATCATCCATAAGGCACTAGTTCCAGGAGATCCGACGCCCTCTCTGGCCTTGCTGGCACTGCCTGCACATGGTACACTTACATGGATACAAGCAGACACATACATTTTTTTAAGTGCATGGTGCAAGTATTTTCTGTCTGGTTTTGCAGAAGCTCAAAGCAACTTCTTACCATGAAAGAGTTAATATAAAGTAAACAAGATATTTATCAGTCAGATGAAGCAACATCAGCAACAAATGATGAAACCCTCTCAGTAAATCATGCCTTGGAGATATTTTGTATTTCCTCTTGGAAAGTTGTTAAAAATCATTCATTTACCGTAAGTTAGAAAATATGTTGGACACAGTATGCTGTAAGTTAATCTCGAATGATTTATGAGGAAATGGGTTCCAGATTTGGTGATCTCAGCTCAAGTAGTAGGCGGCTCTCTTAGGAACATTCCCATTCTTCAGAACCCACATTCAATCCAATACGTATTTATTGAACTGTGCACTGGGAATGAGCTTTAGAATGTGTGATCTGGGACTCTCCTGGCACATGTGGCAGCCCTTACTTTGGTGTACAAGATAGAATAGAAACACAGGCAGATTGGCCTTAGATTTATGGCCTTAGATTTCTTCCTGCCCTATGCCAGCCGTGCCCTCACAGGAGAGTATATGTTATTACACATGATGTCATCTGTTTCATATTTGACTCTTTGGTCCCAAATGTGCTGCTGTTTAGAGTTTTGGCAGGGACTCTTAACTCCAAGTTCTTCCTATCCCCATGCACTTGTGGTCCAAAGTGGGGACATTTAACCACCTCGCCTTGTGTTTCTGAGTCTCCTTTACTTCTCACAAACATGCCAGCAAATTAGAAAATACTGGGGATGCTACTGATAAAAGTCACTGGGGTGGGCTTGGTGCGGAGAAAAGGAAGAGAGAAACAGTGCTCTACAGAATTTTTACTCATTCAGTTGTTCATTGAGCAACTGTTATGTGCTAGACATTGGCAATATAGCTGTGAAGAAATGGACTTTAGTGCACAGGACAGTGGAGTAAGTGTACAGGGCATATTTCAATATGGCACAGAGGTACCGTGATAAAGGAACATGGACGCTGTGGAAGAGATTAAGAGAGGCACTGTCCTAGCTTGTGGGAAGCAGGGTCAGAGAAGCCTTTGCAAAAGAAGCAGTGTTTCAACTGGGACATGAAGGGCTCATTACATGCTGAAGCTGGATTCCCAGCCTGAAGGCAAGCAGCTGAAAAGGACCTGTGCAAAGCAGGAAGAGTGGGCTGAAGCCAGGGAGCCTCAGTAAGGATGTGCTTTGGGATCCTGAACAGCTGGGCCTTTGAGGGTTCACTGAGACGAGGAGCCTGGGAGAAGTCCTTCTGAGGAGGCTGGAGGGCCAGAGACTCAACCTCTTCATCCACAGCTACCTCTAGAGCAGAGGAATGCTTTTCAACAAGGCTGTCAACCGCTGCTGGAGATTGAAATGTTAATTACCAGCTTTAAATGCTTTTGTTTCTGGAGGCTATCGTGATACTCTGCAGATACACTCAGGCCTCTTTGCTCCTGCTAGTTTTATTTTCCATGTGGTAACTGCTCTTAATTTTAATATTTATCATCATTTTGTGCCCGAAGAATGAGCACCCGCGAGTGGAGCTGCCTGGAGAGCAGTGTGGGGGCTGTATCTCGGCTTTCCCAGCTCTCCTGAGTCCTCTTCCTGAGATTCCCTTTGCCACAGTGGAAGTTTTTGCTCTAGTATTGCATATGTTTGCTCTGTAGCATACACACCAGTTTAGAGGTAACAAAGGAAAAGCGTAAACTGTATTGGTAGTCTGTCTTTAGACAGGTGTGATAATGTAGAATTGTTTAGGGCACAAGCCTCATTTGAGGAAAATTGCACCTGGTAGTCATTGTTCTATGTGATCATGCCATCGTGCAGAGCATGTGAGGACCTGAGATGCCTCTTGACCCTCAGCCTGTGCCACTGCCTCACGACACCTGTCAGCCTGATAGATTAATCTTCTTTAGTGGTGAATCACCTAGGAGGCATCCCAGTTCATGTGCTTCTTTTTCTGTTTCTGACAGGAATTTAGATAATGGGCTGTGTGCAATGTAAGGATAAAGAAGCAACGAAACTCACAGAGGAGAGGGATGGCAGCCTGAACCAGAGCTCTGGGTACCGCTATGGCACAGATCCCACTCCCCAGCACTACCCCAGCTTCGGTGTGACCTCCATCCCAAACTACAACAACTTTCACGCAGCGGGGGGCCAGGGGCTCACAGTCTTTGGTGGTGTGAACTCTTCCTCTCACACTGGGACCCTGCGTACAAGAGGAGGAACGGGTAAGCCATGGACAGTGGGTACAGCTGTGCTCTTTTGACATTATTATTGAACATGTGAATGTGTATGTGTGTGTGTATGTGTGTAAATACATATGTATGCCACAGCAAGAATGTGTTTATGTATGTAAAGTTCAGAGGACAACTTTGGGGAGTCAGTTCTCTCCTTCTATCATGGTTCCAGGGTTGAACATAGGTTATCAGGCTTGCACAAGTGCCTTTCCCCACTGAGCGATCTCGCTGGCCTTGCAGCTGTGATCATAATTATTTTGGCAGTTGAACATTTGTGCTCCAGGTGACTCGTTTTGACTAAGGTTTTAGCAGTGAAACCAGTCAGAGTCACCTGTCCTCTTCAGATGAAGGGCTATTAAAAACAGAAAGCCCAGACTGGATGTCTAGATAAGAGTATCTGGCTTCGGAGGTATAGGGACCCTAGGTCGCTGCATTTGAAGATTCTGCATGAATTAGCATACCACAGCATTCTGCCTGGCACTGTAAGGCAAAGCCTCCCAACTCTGGCTGACCGCCCCCGTAACTAGGACAACTTCTTCACAATGCAGCTGCCTGACCATCCAAAGCTCTGGATGTGTGCACTTTGAGCTCTCCAGATACTAATGCACTCCTGATACACTCACACTCCCTCACTCACTTCTGGAGGTAACTGTTCTTCCTTTTCTCCTGCTCTTCAGCCCTTCTCCTGGATAGTCGGGTCATTTGGTAGTATCGTATCTTGACCATTATCTTTAGTTCTATGCTATTTCCATTATCAACAATATTCCATTTAGTTTACCTTATCAGCCCCAAAGTTTTTCATGTATTTTTATATTTTGCTCTTTTCTATTCTTTCCGTATGTATTTTGTTTTCCTTCAGTTTTTGTGTGTACTTTTATTTTGAGACAGGATCTCACTATGTCTCCCAGACTGACCTCAAACTATTGACCATCCTCCTGCCTCAGCCTTCTGAGCGCTGGGATTATAGACATGAGCCATCACACCCAGCCGAGTGATATATATACTCAATTTTAAAATTGAGTTTTAAGTGCCAAGACCATTTTCATATTCATTTTCATTCATTTTCTCCCTTCTTCTCTCTCTTCTTTCTTTCCTCTCTCCCTTCCTCCCTCTCCCTCCCCCAGCTCTGTCTCCCTGTCTCTCACCGCACAAAGTTACATTTCACTGCCATGTATATTTGCTGACTTAGCTAATACTTCATAAAATATCTGGCATACATTCTCAAGACATATGTTTTCCAAAATGCTTGTAAGTTATCTCATGCATCCTAAGTCTTCCAAATCCGCTCCCAATATGTGAACCATGGTAACTGGATATTTGGCATTATTTGTTCCAAAACTGTTTTATTACAAAAGTTTAAAAGAATGTAGCATCTCTCAGTTCATGCGGGAACAGATGCCTTGTGTCTCCCACAACAACTTATTGTGTCTTTTTCCCAGAAGAACTGAGACTGCTGTGACAGTGAGGCTTTTCCTCTGCACCCAGTGTGCCTGGGCCAGACCTTTGGACATGTCTCCTCCTACAATAGTCTAGCATTCTCTACCCCATAGAACAAAACATGCTCATCCTTGTGCTGTGATGACCCTACCTTTCCCTTAAGTCTAGCCTTAGATGAGACCATCACCCACCCTCCTGCCTCCCTGAGGGTGCCTGGGAAGGAGGAAAGATGGAAGCAGGCAGTCTGGGGTCCTTTGCCTTTAAAAGCTACAGAAGAAAAAAAAACCCTCAAGTGTACCTAATACACAAGAGTGTGGGCATTCACACATACACAGTCAGACAAACAGACACACACACTCACGCATGTGCACACACATGCCTACACACACACCTGTACACATCTCCACTGTGAGGGGCATAAGTATTGTGCAGCCCTGACTCTTAATTGTGCTGACATAGGCACTAGGCACCATCCCTGTTCATTCATTCATGAAGGCTCAGTGTGAATCCCTGAGTCTGCAGGTATCATTCATTAAGGCCACTGGCATAAGCTACTTGGTCAAATATGTGGGTAATATACCACAAGCAGGGGTGATCTTAGTGGAAGAAGCCATCTGACTCCTTATAAAATTTGAAGGTTAAAACACAGTGTCTTGGGGCTAGAGAGATGGCTTAGTGGTTAAGAACACTGGCTGCTCTTTCGGATGACCCAGATTTAGTTCCCAGCACCCATATCAAGTGGCTCACAACCATCTGTAACTCCAGCTCTAGGGGATCTGATGCCCTCTTCTGGCTGTTATAGCCGCTGGCACACACGTGGTGCCCATGCATACCTGCAGACAGAAACACATACACATAAAATAAAAATAATTCTTTTTAATGCTCTAAGATATTGGCAGCTTTTCCTGCATTGGATCTTTCAGTTTTGTTGTGCTTGCCTAGCTTTCTGAAAACACTACTTTCATTCCCTTATGGCCAAGAAAAGTTGACTGCATTTCTCTGTAACCTCTTTTGATTCCTGACTCAGTCCCCAGCACATAACATTCCTCAGTGAGAGTGTCGCTGACACGCCAGGAGAGTGGAAAGGTCTGTTTCATGTAGCTCTTCCACATACAGAAATGGCTTGGTTCTGTTTTTACATTATAGAAGGAAAGGAATCCATTAATAAACTATTACATAAGAGACTCAGGGGTACCCAGATAGAAAACTTGGAGAAGGAAGGTAATTAGCAAATGAGCCCTGCTCCCACAGTCAGGCCACGTAAAGGCCAACTCCTAAAGGAGGCCCCACTGGAGGCAGGTAGAAAGATAGGCTGTGCTCCACACTCAGGCTCTTTTTTAAAATATTGTTTTTATTTTATATGTGTATGAGTATTATGAGTGTGTGTATGTATGTCATGCACTGCCTGAGGAGGACAGAAGAAGGCATGGAATCCCCTGGAACTAGAGTTACTGATGGTTGTTAGCCACCATGTGGGTGCTGGGATTTGAACCCAGGTCTTCTGTAAGAACAGCTAGTTCTCTTAATCACTCTCTAGCCCCTCACTCTTGGGCTCTTATCAGTCCCATGGACACATCTCCCTGGAAACAACAACCTCCACAGCATCATGGCACTTAATAGAGAGCAGGCCATAGGTTGTTAGGCCACGTCAGACACTTTGAAATGTGTCAAGATCAAAATGAGAAGCCAATTGCAGAGAAATGAAATGTATCAGTTATCAATTTCAGTCTAACAACCATAAAATTTGCAGTTTAAAACAATATACATTTATGATTTCATGTTTATTATTTGTATTTCTGTGGGTCAGAATCCAGGAGTGACCTAGCTTAGTCCTCCACCCCTCAGTATGATTCACAGGCCATAGACAAGATGTGTTGGCCACGTGGTTAGCTTGAGAATGAATTGTTTCCCAGCTCATGTGTTATGAGCAGAATCTAGTTCATAATCAGGTGTTTGCCAGTCTGTTGTTACGAAGGCCTTCCCAGCATGGCTGTCCACTCTATCAAAGTGTATAAGGTGATTTAGAAGTACAGAGTCTGCTAGAAAGACAGAAATCTCTATCTTCTGCAACCTAATCGCACAGGTCACCCTGTCACCTTTGTGCATTGTGTTACTTCAAATCAAGTCATTAGTACATTCATAAAGGAAAGGAGCTGCCCAAGGGCATGAGAACTGAGTATAGTGGGAGTCATTGTGCAGAGTCTTAGAATTCTGCCTGTCACAGAAAACGAGTTCAGACTGGATAAGATGCTAGACTTTTTTTTTGCATTTGATAGCAAACTTCGACAATGCAAGGAGGATCTCTCTGGGGAGTCAGCCAGATGAGAGGACATAGGGTGGGTTTGTGGAAGAGTGAGTTCAAGATAACACGAGTAAAGGTAAATTCAAGGTAGGAGGAGGACAGAGGGGGCAGGAGCTCGCACCTGGGAGCCATGATACAGCTGCAGGTGCCAAGGGCAGTGCCTCTGCCTCTTGGGGTGAACTGCACAGACTTTCTTAAATCTCCCCCAGGCTTCAGAGGGGTCCCCCTGTTGCATTGACCATTATGTTATGCCAGAGTTGAAAGGGCGATCCTTTTTACCCAGGTCTTAACGTGAGCTTCCAAGGAGAATGTGGTAGACAAGGGATGTTGGTATTTTTTGCTGATCCTTGTGAATCTCACCACTGCTGCTGCTGCCGCTTGGAGGTTCTGGACACAATGCTAGCATCTAGCAAAGTTGCACAGAGAGACATCTCTCAACTCCAGGTTTTTGTCAGATCAAATAGTGTCCATCCCCTCTACAAAGACTGCAGCATCAATCCAGCCTTGCATAGTGTTCCTGTATTAATTACAATGCCGCACTGGGTTTATTAATGCTGACTAAGCATGGAGTTTAAGAATGAGACTTTAACAAAGGTGCGGTTTCTTGGAATTAATTTCCCGTGTGTAATAATTTCGTTCCTTGTTTTGGCAGGGGTGACCTTATTTGTGGCTCTTTATGACTATGAAGCACGGACAGAGGATGACCTGAGTTTTCACAAAGGAGAAAAATTTCAAATATTGAACAGCTCGTAAGTTCTCAGAGAGGTGGGGAGATGAAGCACACACACCCTTTGGTTTGGGAAAGGCTTCTTGTGGCAATCTCATCAGATATCTGAAGGTGTTAAAAAAAAGAAATGTCTGCTAAATAGACTAGCTCATAGCAATGTAACTTAAGAGTTACTGGTGCAGTATGATGTTTCATGGCACCGAATGCCAGGAGACTCTCTAGATCAGGTTAATAGAGTCTGGTTTGGTGTTTTGGTTTTGCTTTTTTTTTAGAAACTACTTTTCTAATTCTTTTTGTGTGTATATAGGTATGAGACAGGTGTATATATATATATATATATGGTGCATGCACACATGTGTGCAGGTACCTGTGCCAAGGCCGGAGGATGGCACCAGACATCCTCCTGTATCACTCTCGACCTTTATTTCTTTGAAGCAGGGCCTCTCCCAGAACCTGGACCTCCTGTTTTATTAGCTAAGCCATCAGCCATCAGGCCCCAGAAATCCTCCTGTCTCTGGCTCCCACCCCTCTAACTATGGGATGATGGGCTCCTGGGTGCTGAGATCCAAACTCTGACAGTCATGCTCATGCAGCAAACACTGAGTTCTCTCTCTGGTCTCATGATTTTTGACCTGCAGTTTAGTAAAAGTCTTTAAAGAACCAGCCTGCCCCTCTGCTGCCCCCAAACCTGCCTTCTCAGATGACTGGCGCATGACTTGGCTACACATGTCACATGCTCACCGCCTTGAGATTTTCTTTACATTTCAGCTCTTGCACCAGCTGAGCCCTCACACTTCAGGCCAGCAACAAGTTCCTTCTGTTTTCACAACTGCTGAGCATTCCAATGGGAGAAGTGTGGAGGTGGTTCCCTGCAACGGAAATTGGGAGTGTCTGTGCCTTTGTGAGACCAAAGCCGAAGCATTTTACCCTTTGAGAGTGACTACAGTTCATTTTAAATGTGACCACTAGCTAACAGGAACATCCCGTTCCCACCTTTGATACCTCCATAGGAAGGTCGAATGTGGAACAGATTTCTCTGTGGTTGTAAATATCACCTCTCTTAGAGGCAGTGTGCATGGATGAGGGACTTGCAGGAAAAGTCAGGTTCCCAAAGAAATGTAGTGTCCCCCCTCAGCAAGCCAGGCACCTCAAGTGTCCCCGTGTGTACCCACCAGGCATTGGAAAAGACTGCCACACACCAGGGGCTTCTGTCATGCCACCAAGTCCAATTGCTTCTCCTCTGGCTTGGTGTAATGGTAGCAGAAGGACTTGAAGGTTGGCTCCTGAGTTACCTCTGAAAAAATGAGCCTGGGGAGGTCAGAGGTAGCTCTGCGCACTGCACATCCAGAAAAAAGGAGGGGTATGGCAGCAGGGAGCCCACACCTCCCTGAGGTGCCCCTGGTCTGTGTTCAACAGCAAGTCCCCAGAACCTCCCTAAGACACTGGGAACCACCTTCTAGAAGTCAGCAGACATTGTCTACATAACCTTAGGTTTTTTTTTTTTTTTTAATTAGTACTATTGTCATCATTAACAGAGGTGTGAGTGTATTTAATTTATTGAAATAGATGCAGAAAATGTACATATGAACTGTGCCTGGGGATGGTTATACAACAATGTGATTATTAGCTTACTGCCATGCAGCTTTACACTTAAAAATGATGAAATATACATTCTGTGCTACATGTATTTTACCACAGTTTTTCAAAAATATAAAATTTGCTGAATTCTCACAAACTGAGCATGTCTGTGCAGCCAGCACCCAAGTGGGTAACATTACTAAGCCCACCCCAACTAGAGACCTCCTGCAACCACGGGGATTTTTTTAAAAATAGTAAACAGCTGCCATTTATTGAAAGCTCCTTTTGCTGTGGCCATGTGCTGAGTTACAATTGCTTTCATTTATTCTCCACAACAACTGTCTGAGGTATGAATCACAGTCATCATTTGAGGCCCAGGCTAGGAAACTGCCCAAATGCACAGAGCTGGCAGGTGGCAGAGCCCAGGATAAAATGGAGGGATAGGAATCCTGAGAACAGTCTCGAGTATGACCTTGCAGAGGTCCAGATGCCACCATCAAAGGCAGCTGAACCATCTGAGTGACAGTAAAAGGTTTAGAAATTTGGCATGGAAGTTGGGGAGGAGGGAATTTGACTTTGGTCTCTTCTGACTTTTGATTGCTTATTGTTAGTTTGATTCTCAGATGAATGCTTCTTGCCAGAAGTCTATTAACTTTGGGTCTTATATAAACCTCCCCAGTTCATAGAGCACTCCCTAAATGGCAAGGCTGATTAGAAATTTGGAAGTTCTGAAAGGTAAGAAGTAGGAAAGGAAAGGCAAGCACAGTTCGGGGCATCTGGGCACACTCCCTGGCGCAGGACAGTCTTCATTCAATTCATTAGTTTGCAGAGCACTGGCCAATTTAGTCAATGGCAGAGTCAAATCCACAGCATCTTCCTTTGTTATTCTTGAAAGGATCTATAATACCAACAGAGGGAATTTGAGGGAAACATTTAAGGGGAGGAGCCAACCTATTCCAGGCTATATTTTGTTTTGCATGCCTGGCTTTCAATGTTTACAGTGGCTTCTGACCCTGTTGCCATAGAAGAGCACATGACAAAGGGCTTTTCCCTTTAATGCTCTCCCTCCTTGCCCAGTAGAGTTCTTCATCCTACATGCCATGTAAGTGCCCCTTTTCAAGGTTATGGAAAAGAAAAATAAGGTTTATATGGCAAAACGATATCCCGGAGTCAAGGGTAATACCAGGGATGGGAAACCAGTGAAGAGGAGACAAAGCACCGTTCCAGAACCAGATGGCAAACAGCCCCTCCCTCCTCCCCGCAACCTCGGCTGGACCCAGGCTGGGACAAGGGGGAGGGGCTCTGTTCTCCCAGGGCAACTGCTGTGCCTTGCCTCATAGTGTGTTCTCTCCCGGCTCCTCCTCAAGAGGCAGAAACCAGCCTGCAGGGATTTTGTTTTGAAGTGCAGCATCTACCACACGGTGTGTATGAATAGGGGTGGATGTACCAGGAAGTGCCGCAGCCCAGCAAAAACCGGGACTGAGGTTCGTGCTGACCTGCTGTTAGTTCTCAGTACGATGGGTCAGACTTTATTAGCCCTGAGTCCACTCTGCACAATATTTAAGTTTATCCACTTTATTCCCTGTGTTCATACTTCGTAACTAGTGTCAACCATCTGGAAACATCTCCTTAAAGTGTTAAAAAAAAATACATTCTACACAGAGTGGAATCATAGCCATTGTCTGTTTTCTGTCATGATCAGAAAAAAGTGTTTTCTTACCCAAACGTTTGACAAAGTTTTTACAAATAGGCTCTCTCAAAGTAAGGACAGTGACCAAACACTGAAAGAATCCAGTGTTTATCATAAAAGCTCTCTGGAGCTGGACAGATCAAGGCTGACTGCTCTTCACAATGCCACTTTCTGCCTCCACCTGGGCTCCAGAGTACCTGGGTTCCTAGCACCTGGAGCCACAGCCCACTGAGGGACTTTTGAGAATTAGAGATAGGGCTAAGTCTTTAAATCAGAGTAACAGGAGGCTATTAGAAGAACCCACCAGCCATTCTCTACCAGTGCTAGGGGTTAAGGCATATGTTCAAATTTGACCAATATGGCACTTAATATCCCACCAAGTGTCAGTTACTAAAGATCTGAACTGTAAGAACATTTTCCAGAAATGTAACTTAATGGGCTGGGGTGATGGCTCTGTTGGTAAAGCATAAGGACCTGAGTTCGATCCCCAGTGACCACATAGAAAATTAAGTGCAGTAGTACCACTTCTAATCCCAGTGCTGGGGAAGCAGAGACGGAAGGATCACTAGGACTCACTGGCCAGTCAGTCTAGCAGAATCAAGTAGGTTCAGGCTCAGTGAGAGACCCTGTCCCAGGAAACAGGTGGAGAGTAATTGAAGAAGACACCAGTGACCTCTTACCTCCATGCATGCACAGATACTGGCACACATACTCCCACACACATGCATACATATACACAGGAACATGTACAAATACCACACACACGCTGCAGCTTCACTAATGCTAATTAACTCAATAGCTCAAGTAAGAAGTAAAAGGACATATTAGAGATCCTGTTCTCTTAAGTCAACACAATATGTAGATAGTATTATTTATTTGTGGGTAAACTGATACTTCTGGTGTATTAAAAGGTGATTTAGTCACTTGTCTAACAACTTCTAATAGATGTTTTGAGTCGTACCAGACTGTCTAGGGCCAGTGTAAATAAAATGTGAGAGAAATACAGGGGAATATGAAGTTTGCTACATAAGACATTGAGTATCTATGGGTTGTGTCTCCTTTGCCGGAAAGTGACCCTGTCTGGCTTAGATACAGAATCCGGGATGGTACCTTTCTTGTGAATAACCGCAAACTCCTGTGAGATTAATGAGTCACATAAGAAAGTCATAAACCTTTGAATACTGACTTTAGAAGGAGTCTATAGTTGGATTCTAATCTGTGCTAAACTATCTAGGTACCTAGACCAAAATGAGACAGTTAATACTAATTTGAATTGGAAATTACTTCACTAATGCCAAGTCACCTGAATAAGACTGGGCTTGCCCCAATTTGCAACAGAATGTATTGGCTTCCTGCCCCTGTTGACATCCCCTAAAATTGATGCTAGCCTTTCTTTTTCTTAATTTAATTCAATTAGAACTAACAATGAAGGTTATCGTTCACTGAAAAAAAAATGCCTGTGCTACAAGCTCTTAATTTTTTTCTTCACCCTCATGGAGCATTTCCCCACGTGTGGAGGTTGCAAGGCGGGTATGAGGTTTTATGATGAAATGTCTCCATCTAGTGGAATTTTAGGTCATCAAACGTTGTCACAACACGACAGTAAAGTTTCTAGAACCTTTTTCTTACACACATATAAATAATGTTTAACATAATTTCCATGTATATGCTTAACTGCTAGACTTAAAACTGTTAAAACTGCAAGTATTTCTTGCCAGAGATGGAGATGGGGTTGAGGTTTGGAAATGGTAGTGGTACCAACTTAAAATGTTAACTCTTTGTTTCCTGTGGTGCTGAAGATGGAACTCAGGGCCTTTTGTTTGCAAAGCAAGCACTCTGCCACATCCCCAGCCTTAACTCATGAATTGTACTACAAGAGAGAGGGTTACGGCTAGGTTGGATTTCCATATGCTTAGTAATAATGTAGCTCTTACATTCTGAAAGTATTTTATCTATGTAAATTATTTGATATGTATGAATATTTCACATTAAAAAAAACCTCATAGTGTGCTGAATTTAAGGTTGTGATTAAAGGGTTTTCTTGTTAGAAGAACTATAGTCTCCCTCCTGTGAATTATCTGTTTGTTGAATATAGTCAAAAAGAAGAGACTGAGAAGTAACTAAGGCATAAGTTTTTAAAACTCTTGCCAGCATCCTAGTTTTCTGTGAATTATTCTGTCATTCATGCCATCCAATACTTTCCCCCAGCCACAGATACTTGGACTTGTCACCATTTCTTCTGTGGCTTCCTAAAGTCCCACCTGAGGTCATGCTCCCAAGTCCCTTGCCTAGAAGGTTCCTCTCTAATGGAGCCTGAAGGGATCCTCCATCTTACTAGGAGGCTGAATGGTCTCTACGTAATTTAGTTAGACTGAGGAGGATCTTCCCCAGGCCCAAAGCCAAAACATTTTCTTCCCTAGCTGAGAACTTTGACACAGCCCAGCCAAAAAGTGATTTTTTTTTTTTTAAAAAGCCTGAGGTTTCTCTTGCTTACTCCAAGGACAAAAAAGGAAGGAAAGAAGGTTCTGCAGCTCTGTCCTCCCCTGCCTGACCTCACTGGTGGAGGAGCATTCAGCCCAAGTCATTGCTACACTCCACACATAGGGCCTATGGCCTACCCATTGGTAATGGAAGAAAAGCACCTGCCTGTCCCTGCTCTTCATCACCCATAAGCACACATCTGTTTCTTGTATTGAGTGACTTGTTACAAACTCTACGCCCCCATCCTCTGAGAACTTAACTGGTATGTCTAAGAGTTGCAGTGCCCCGAGTTTGTGTGCATCTGTGCATGCCCCCCAGCAGCATCTCCACCCAGTCTTCTGTCAGATTCAGATAGGTCAGAACTGTGAGCCTTTGATAGAATAACCTCTAATTAAAAGTGTCTGGGGAAGCTGGGTGTGATGGCACACCCCTTTAATCTCTGTGAGATTGAGTCCAGTCTGGTCTACATAACCAGCTCCAGGCCAGCTGGGGCTACAGGGAGACCCTGTCTCAAACCCACCCCCCTCAAATAAAAGTGTATGAGGAAAGCATGTCCTCTCTGTGGTATTCTTGATGGTCTACCTAGGAAAGGTCCTGTCTTTCCACTTTCTTAAGAGCAAGCGAGATGAGTGCTCTTAAGCATGTATCCATCCCTCACTGAGCCTCCCAACAGGCCTCCCTCCCTCACAAATCTGCCGTTTTTCCAAAGTAAGCTGAGGCTCTGTGTGCAACTTCCCCCGCCCCCTCCAAGTTTGTCTCCTACCAAGCAAAATGCCTCCACCACACGAGCACCTTCTCCTGACTGGCCTACATGTGTGTTTGTTTCAGGATCTCAAGCCTAGGCTATCCTTAAACTCCTGACAAACCCAAGGATGACCTTGAACTCTTAATGCTCCCACCTCCACCTTTCGCTAGAATTGTAGGCGTGTGTGACCACTTAGCCTTCGTTATGCTGGATATTGAACTTGAGGCCTCATGCATGTGAGGAATGCTCCCTCTTAGCTGAGCTACTTAATTTCCCCCAGAAAGCAAGAGAAAGCCCTGGGTTCTGTTCCTGGCTGATTCGGATTGTAAAGCATTTGACCTTCGCAGGGGCTGTGCTGGAGTTTAGGGAAAAGGATCAGAGCCTCAGCAATTGCATGTCTTTCACTTGTATATGGAGTGTCTAACTGCTGAATGCTAAAACAGACAACTCATTGTCTCTTTCTCTTTTTCTTTCCAGGGAAGGCGATTGGTGGGAAGCCCGCTCCTTGACAACTGGAGAAACAGGTTACATTCCTAGCAATTATGTGGCTCCAGTTGACTCTATCCAGGCAGAAGAGTATGTTTTATTTTATTGTTTTCACTTAACCACCTACCTTTAAAAGTTAGTTGTCACAATAAAATGCCAATGACACGGTACAAGAGGGAGAAAACATTTACCAGTGATTAAGGGTTGAGAGAATATAATGCTGCTCTGTTGCTCTGATTTTGTCATATCTATGTTATACACTATTAGTAGCTTGATATTTTCCTTTTGGCCTGTCCATTTTTGTAACTTATTTAGAAACTTTGTATCAGCACCCTAGATGAAAACCCAATAACTTGCCCTAGTTTAAAAACAATGTGATGAAATTCTCGCTATAGCATGTTATTAGTTAGAGCCCAAGGTGGGTCTCGAGTCTGCTCCCTGGGCAGTAGGGAGGCAGATTATTATTAAAGATTACACCAGGTTTTTCTCATTGATACAATCAGTAATATTAAGAGTTCTGAAAAGGCATGCCTTTTGTGCCTCAGATGCTGAGTCCCACAACTCGGAAAATACTCTGTGGATTTCAAATGATCTTTTCCTTTGATTGAGGTCTCAGTGGTTTTTTGTGACTGGTGAACAGTGACTAGCAGTTATTGATCCCAATATTTTACTGGGGCAAGTTAAGAAAATGTCAGGAGACCATGGGGTTCTAGAGGAATGACCATCATTGTTCCTGCTTGTCCCAGAGCAACTTGTACCAACTCAACCAAAGGAGAGGGGCAGTGATTTCTCCCATAGGGAACGTTGCCTCCTCCCTAGTCCTTGGGGAGCTGCCTCACCAGAAACGTAATAATGAAAACCCAGTTGCTGAGCCCAGCCTTTGGCTCTTGTATTTAATTTTGCTCAGGGTTTGTTGAGGCACTGGCAGGGGGATTAGACTCTCCACCCTAGCCAAATCCCCAGTTGGATCATTCTCTTGTCTTTAATTCCTTGTATTTCCTCCACTAAGAAGATCTGTTTGCATTCTCCAGTACTCAGCGGTTTTTGAGCTGGGTTTTTTTCCCGCTTATTAATATGCTTTACTCTCGGTAAATAAAGGCATTTGTACCAAATTTATATTTTAGAGATTTATAAACATCTCTGTGTCTTTTCAGAATTTAAAAAACTCAACACAGAGTAACATTACTCGGTTAGATTAACATTTAATTGAGAACCTACCAACTGTATTTAAATTATATTTATAATGATCAGGTTTCTTTGATATTTTAATTTTTTAGGAGTAAGATGGTTTTTTAAATAATGCCTGTGACTTATATATATGGAGTCAGTCAGCACTGTGTTGAAATACTACTAGGTTCGGGTCTAATCCATTGTTCTAGCAGAGTCCTCTCCCCACTGTTTGCACATTTTCATTGAGATACTGATACACACCAAGAAAGTATCTTGCAAGTAGTTGGTATAATATCCTTTACACCGACTATTGCTAGATTTGGATTGTTGCATATTTTGGTACTTCTGAAACGACTGAGGAGCTAATATGGTGGGTTTTTTTCTTCAGTGAATTTCTTTCATTCACAAAAGGATCCAACAGTGAACATAATAGGTGTGTTCAAGGATAATAAGTTGAAACTTCATTTTAGAAACTTGATGCTTTCATAGATGAATATTATAAAGGTTGTTCCTACTCACAGATTCCAATGGAATGCTCCAGAAGTCTCCCTTGGGTTCTTGGCACACCTACTACTCATATAGCACATAGTGCTGAAATATAAACCTGTTGTCAGGCATTGGTTAGGACTCCAGAATACAGCAGAGAGACAGAAGACAAGATTCTGAGGTGACTTGTGCTGTTTCCTACCATGGCACAGAAGTGTCAACAGTTTGTTGCAAGGGAATCTTAAAATGTCTACACCACTGACTTGTTTTTAAGGGCATACTCATTAATTGTGCACAGGTCTCAAATGTGCATTAAGCAGTCCCTGCAGCTCTGAGGGACCATGCAACGGTCACAGGGAAGGTCCTTGGTAAATGGTTTTCACTTGTCTGAGTCCTCACACCTGCTGGATACGAAGAGAAAATCAAAACAAGCATCCAAGAACAGCAGTCATCTCAAATCGGGGGAGATTGGACGGTTTTGTTTCAGAATCCCTATAGATAGAATAGAGTGGAATGTCATCCATTTTTCTCCTTTATCCATTCTGGGCTTCTTTTTCTAAATATTTGATTGATGATCTTTCTCTGTACGAGGACTGTGTTTTGGTATTTTCCAGGGGTTGTAATTATGCTCAGAAATTCAGGGTCTTAGTGCCAGGAATGGGAGACATCTCCCAAAGTTGCCACTTGGAAACAAGGTGGTAAATTTCTCCTTCTGTACATGCAGGTGACGCTTTTAACATGAGGGAGTTCCTATCATCCTAGAGGGAAACCAATCCACAATTACAAATCTTTTTTTTTTTTTAACAATAAAAAGGGCGGAGAAAGGATGAAAGCAGGAATAGACTGAAAAGGAACTAATTAAGAAATACCAGTTGGGAAGGGCTGAGCGCTTAGGGGCAAGGGGATTCATTGGTGTGGGAGGAGTACTGCCCTTTTTACACATGACATTTGAGTATTTCCTTCCTCCATCTCCCTCAAAGGTGGTACTTTGGAAAACTTGGCCGCAAGGATGCTGAGAGACAGCTTCTATCCTTTGGAAACCCAAGAGGTACCTTTCTTATCAGAGAGAGTGAAACCACCAAAGGTGAGATCATAGGAGGAAGACAAGATGTGCTCTTGTCATTCAGATCTGTGCATTAGTCCTGGGGATAAAAGGCTTCACTGGGATGTAGAGGATCTTAAGTGACACAGCCCCTCCAGGTCTTCCAAAAAGTCCCACTCTCCAGTCCTCCTCCAGACTCAGGAATTGCAGGCAGCTCCAAAAGAAATTCAGGGCCCAGGTGGAGACTCCTCCAGAAGCAAGGGTCAGACATCTCCCTCTCCCAGACTCACAGATAGCAGTTTCAGAGGTCTTTTAGATGCAGATACCAGTCACACAGGGTGTTTTGCATCCAATTTGGCATTTTGTTCTGCTCTTTTAAATGGATGACTTCACTTCTCTTCCCTTTGTTCAGTGATTCACTTGAGCCAACAGGAGAGAAGGGGGAAATGTGGCCCTCTAGCTTGATATGTAGACCCTGGTTTCCTGATCCTGTGATGTGTTGGGAAGCAGAACTTTAGAGCTCCCTTCTAGAGGAACAACTTCCATTTTGTACCCACTATCTATGCCCCCACCGTCCCCGCCCCCACCGTCCCTGCCCCCATCGTCCCCACCTCTTACCTGAGAGGACCAGGAGGCAGACTCAGCTGGAGTTCCTGTACCTCACTTAGTCCTGCCCAGTGGGATTTGGCCTGTGCTATGTTAGACAACACAAGAAACTAAAAAGAAAAAGTAGCCAGAAAGCTTTCCATACCAAGAGTAAAATCATTTTATTACCAACATCTTCTGATACAGGACAGCAGGAGTTGTCTTCATCCTGTTACTGAGTGGAGATGGCACATGTGCATGTGTGTGCATGTGTGTGTGTGTGTGTGTATGCATGTGTGTGTATGTCCCTTGGATAATTATTAATGAGAATAGTCAAGTAAACAAGACCTACGAAGCAGGTCGGTACCCCGATGCTTGGCACTGCTGACACTGCCCATATTTACCAGGTGCCTATTCACTTTCCATCCGTGATTGGGATGATATGAAAGGAGACCATGTCAAACATTATAAAATTCGCAAACTTGACAATGGTGGATACTATATCACCACCCGGGCCCAGTTTGAAACACTTCAGCAGCTTGTACAACATTACTCAGGTAACCTTAATTCTAACTACTTGTTAAGCATTTGGACACTGGAGGGAGAGGGTGGGCACAGAGCTAGAAAAGATGAGGTATAACCAATATGGACAAAGTCACCAGTACAACAGTTTCCTGTGCCAGCCCCTGACAGTGGGGTTTGGAGTAGTGGTCTCATTGTTGCTCTGCCATAGAGAACCACTTTTTCCATGTGTATTTCAAGAGTTTCTATGACATTCTAGTTTCCCAAGTAGAAAGCAGTAGCTTAAATCTTAAAAATTATCTGTGTATTTATCTTCATAATAAAATCATTGCAAGTTCTTTGCATTATGTGACTCAGAACTGTGAAAGGAAGAAGGGAAGTTGGTGGCTGGGCAGGTGCCCACAGGGGGACCTACAGGGACCACCCTCGACACTTAGCAGTAGAGCTGAGCACACGTCTCTGCATTTTCTGATCATTTCCTGAGTGCTGCTTCCTAACCAGGACCAGGCTTCCCTTCCTGCCGCCCACAACTCCCACAGCTCTTAGATGTCCCAGCACTCAGTACCATTCTTTTGTTGCTCTTGGCAACATTTTTAGGTGTACAGCCTGTGCGTCCTATTTTAAAATGTGGCTTTATGTGCAGTTGTTTAAATGCTTGCTTCCTTTCCTTGGTCAACAAGTATGTCCCACTATATAATACATATATACCTGGGCATGTAGATACAGGTATAGATGTGCAGGAAGCCTGGGAGCATTTATGTGGCCCATATATGCACTTTGTATTACTCCACAACAGTGACATAACTCCTAATATGACTTGACCTCTTTTGCTTGTTTGCTTTTGAGACGGGGTCTCAGTTGTAGCCCTAGGTGGCCTGGTATTCACTGTGTAGCCCAAGGTGGCCTCTCAGTTTTTCAGTAATCCTCCTGCGTCAGCCTTCTGAGTGCTAGGATTACAGATATGAGCCACCGTCTCCAGCTCTCGACCTCTATTGCTCCATTGAAAAATATTTGTGTGTACCATTTTTAGCACAAAAAAAATGTAATCTTTTGAAAATGACAGTAATAAATGCCTAAGTATTGATCTTGATCACTGATGAGCAATTGAAAAAATTAACAATACCTACTGTAGCAGTTGATCTGGCCATTAGCTCTCTCAGTTTCTGTGGATTCTGGTGAAATACTTGAGAGAAATGGAGCGGAACATCTCCCTGAGCTTAAGTGAGACACACAAATGCCGCATGTTGTAAGGATTTTTCGAATGCTGAAATATATTTCATTACAGGCAAACATCAGCAGGCTCCCCAGGGTTTGGATCATTTGAAAATATTGTGTTGGAAAGGGCACCGTAATAACATTGTAGAGCTGGAAGGAGAGAGAAGAACAATAGACATTTTTAATCTCAGGGAAAAAAAAAGCCATCTTGAGTTAGATTTGTTTTTATATTGGCTTTCCCTCCCCACCACACACACATAAAATGCCTTTGAAATCCTGACACAGAAATAATTTCCTGCCTAAACATCTCAGAACCAAATTTCATCAAAAAGAAAGGAGTGAAAAATAAGTTAACAGTTCCCAGAAAAGACGTAGCAACACTGTGTTTGCTTTGGTGGCTCTGATGGGCTTTCAGGGGTGTGTGGCTCTGTGCACCTGGCAAGCCAGGCTCTGTGCAGCCCTCATCCTTTCCCTCAGCACTTAGTCTTTGTTACATCTCCTCATCTGATTGAATTTTAACTTGACATTTAGTCAATTTCCCGTTACCTTTGCTAGATTCTTCTTTTCAAAAAGGAAGGAAAAAAAAAAAAAAAAACTTGCCAGTAACCTGAGTGATAATTACCATGTGCCCTAGTCTTTCATGTCATTGACTTTCTGCAAATGTTAATTTCCATTCTTTCTTCTTTCAATCCAGTCTCCTAAGTTTTACATAGGAAGCTGTTATACAAGGGTTTTTATGGAAAATTGCAAAGAAGCAATGCAAACACATAGTACTGGTCAAATGCAATCAGAATGATAAAGCGGTCACTAGAGAAAATGTGACATCTTTTCCCTGTCCCAGGTGGGATCTTCAGGCTAGCAGGTTCTAACAGCACAGAGTTCTATGGAAGGATGCTATACTAAGTTACATTTTTAACATTTTTACCAGGAAGTCCCCCAACCCTAGGTCATCTGGCTATCAGAGGGAAAAGAGACAGTCACATGTTTTTCATATATGTGAAAAGGGCACATATATGTGCAAGGGCATTTTCAGGATTCTAGAAGACATATTACTAGTTCACCAAACTGAG
Source organism: Eospalax fontanierii (assembly GCA_035773235.1). Lineage (NCBI taxonomy): Eukaryota > Metazoa > Chordata > Mammalia > Rodentia > Spalacidae > Eospalax > Eospalax fontanierii. The sequence goes on from CM069545.1 coordinate 47,951,235, forward strand.
ATTTTCTTAGCACAGAGGCCAAAGCTGTCTGTATCTGTGCACAGACCAGAGCAACCCTGGGGGAAGAGAAGAGTCGTTAGAAATGCCCCCCATCCACTTCCAGGGACTATGTGTGGGTCGAATCTTCTGTGGCTCGTGTAGCTTCCTGCTGACGCGGCACTGTCCGCGCTGTGTTGCTGCGCCGCACCCATGCACGCCGTTGTTACATGTTCTGCTTTTCTCTCCCCCTCTGCCGCTGTGCCGCTCCATCAGAGAGAGCCGCAGGTCTCTGCTGCCGCCTAGTAGTTCCCTGCCACAAAGGGATGCCAAGGCTTACCGATCTGTCTGTCAAAACCAAAGATGTCTGGGAAATCCCTCGAGAATCCCTGCAGTTGATCAAGAGACTGGGAAATGGGCAGTTTGGGGAAGTTTGGATGGGTATGCTGAGACTCAATTATTCTTTTATTAGCTTCCCTGTTTGGGAAACCCCAAACATCAAAGATGGAAGGTGAAAATAAAAACTTTGTGAACAGTAAGACTGTTTGAATTATTCAGATTTTGATTTTTATTTCAAAAATCTGGAATTTCTCAAAAAGAAATTGAGCAAGATTGGCAGGTGGCTGAGGGTATGCCACTACATGAGCCTTGATTCATAAATCAACCCGTGGCAGAAGGAGTGTTCTGGCCTGCATAAAATACCTGTCCTTCATTTGCAGCTGCAAATATTTGCTGAGTGTCTCCAGGGCAAATCACCTTCCATCTTTCCTAGTGCATGCATGAGTATGGATTATAAGGACTGTGTTTTCTTTATTAATTTCCCTTTCCTGTAGAAAAAGCTGATGGTTTGTGTTTTAACTTAACTGTGATTTCATCAAGTTGTACTCCACAAACTTCCGGATTGGCTAAAGATGCTTGGGAAGTTACACGTGACTCGTTGTTTCTGAAGAAGAAGCTGGGGCAGGGGTGTTTCGCTGAAGTGTGGCTTGGTAAGGCAGAGGGCACATTTCTTTTTTGGCTGCATCCCAAAGCCAGTGTAAAGGACCACTTTGAACAAAGATGCACACATCAGCATTTGGACCAGGACATTGAACCTGGGTAACTAGATGGACCCAGGTTCACAGAACATGACACTTTGCCCTCCTCACCCCTCCTACTTCATGTGGTTAATTAAGCACATACACAACAGGAAGACAGCGTACTGGGAATGTGGTGCTTTCTCTTCCTAAGAAATGGGATGGTAAGATTCTGTGTATGGAGAACTATACAGAAAGATTGGGGGCTTTTTGCTCATCAGGCATGGGTCTGAATCCTTACAAGGTGACTAACCATAAACATGAAGCCTACTTAACATCTCTGAACCTCAGTTTTCTCATCTGTAAAACTAGAGTAATAGCTGCTTCATAGAGTGATTTTGAGGGTTATATGAAACGTGTAAAGTCTCGTATAGATAGTAGATTCATGTACACATCTCTTTATTTGGTTGTCATTAGTAAAGCCAACTGCACTGGGCCCTTGAAATTGCCTTTATAATCCCCACTGGGTCAGTTGCAACTTTGTTTAGAGACAATCCATGGACTTAGACCCCCCCCAAAAAAAATGTCAATAAGGCACTATTAAAGTTTGTAGGGTCTCAGGGCTGCAGAGATTGCTCAGCGGTTAAGAACACTGGATGTTCTTGTAGAGGACTCAAATTCAGTTCCCAGCACCCAACTCACATGACAGCTAACAACTATCATAACTAGTTTCAGGGGATCGGATACCCTTTCCTGGCTCCACAGGTGTAAGTACAACATGTGTGTACTTACGAACATGAAGGCAAAACACTCATACACATAAAATAAAAATAAAAATAAAAATAAATAAATCAAAAGAAAATTTAAGCTTTTAGAGTCTCTCTTCTTTAAAGGCTGAAGACATATATATAAACAGGTACCTGTGGTCTTTAGATTTGATCCACATTAAAAGAGTTAATACAATTAAGGTACTTAAAGTATGACAAGTAGTAGGTACCATCTAGATACATAGATGGATACACAAACAGAAGTATGCTTAGACATATGTATGTGTATTATCTGTTATAATAAGGAATCTATATTAATTCAACAGTCACTGTCTAAGCTTTATATACCAAGTATTGTAAAAATCTGTTTATATAATCTTCTTTCCCCTTATTTACCCAACTTATAATTAAAGTTGTAGGTCCTAAAGATTTTTATTTTTGGTTTTGTTTTGTTTGTTTGACACAGAGTTTCCCCATACCCCTACCTGGCCTGGAACTCACTGTGTAGACCAGACTTCTATCTCACAGACATCCACCTGCCCTGCCTCCCAAGTCCTGGGATTAAAGATGTATGCCACCACATCTGGCAGTCCTAAGGATTTTAATCAATTATACAGTCAGGGAGAATTGGACTCTATAAGAAATTTTCCCTTAAAATTTTGTAATTATTGACTTTAAATCATTACACAGGCCACTAAGATATTGTTTCCCATACTAAACATAAGAATCAGGGTAAAAGCCTGTGCAGTTACCCAGGTTGGTATAGGGAGGAACATATTGCTGTTTAAATTTGGGGAATGTTAACATTTGAACCACAGGATCACTCAGAGTTCCCATTTACCCTGAGTGGCAGATACCTTGTGAGATTCAAGCTTCTGGTTCTTTCATGGTTTATATTTTTGTAAGGCTGCATGTTGTAATTATATGAGCCATGTTTTTAACAGAATAACAAAAATTATTTTGATACACAGAATCCTTATATCCTAAAGTCATAGATTAAATCTTGATTTAAACCTGTCTTCTCTTTCAAGTTGTAAACAGTATAATCTCAATTAGCAGATTTTTTCTTTCCCCCTTATAAAATTACCCTTAAAGTCATAAACTAGACATACTATAAGCCACAGTTTTGTCTTTTAATTTGAGAGCCAAGAGACTGAAAGACAGTCCAGTTCCATTCCTGTATTTTACAGATGAGGTAACTGATAGTAACCATAAACCAGGCCTTGTCTGTGGATCAGCTAGATTTTTAAGGAAGTATTTAAACACAGGAAGTTTAAATACTTCTGTTCCCTCCTAGCTGCTGTTTGATTTCCCAGTCCACCTGATAGAAGCCATTGTTCTTGTGGCTGTCTGTCAGGAAGCCTGAGGAATTTGCCTTAACCTGGGGAATTATGGGCAAGGAGACCATGCACTCTTGCCGGTGCTTGTGGGCACGCTTAGCTTTATGGTTGAAGGACTCAGTCAAGTAGCTCATCACTGAGACAGTTGAAGGCCTAAAACCAATTTCCAAGCATCCTCAGTGTGTTGCTATATTGTTTTTAGTAGTACATCTTTACAATGGAACTTAATCTAATTTCTTCCCAGCTTTCCCAGTGACCTAAGGGACAGCTACTGGGTAGCCAGGCCCATCCTAAACCATGTATTTTCATCACTATAAACAAGGGCTCAGAGCTTTTGATATCAATTTGTAATCATATGGATAAGTCAAAAAAAGGGTGATATGTAGTGAATAGAAAAAAGTTAAATGAATAAATAAACATATTGTCTTCCCTGTTGAAATACTTGACAGAGTCCTTGCAGTTTAATTGATTTTGTTCGTAAGAACCATTTTAAGGTTTTTAAAACTTAATTTTATGCAAATAATTATTGACCAAAACATTTTTTCTCCGTGGAAACAGTGTCTTTTGTTTGACTTTACTTTGTATGATGTGTGTAGGTACCTGGAATGGAAACACAAAAGTAGCCATAAAGACCCTCAAGCCAGGTACGATGTCACCCGAGTCATTCCTGGAGGAAGCACAGATCATGAAGAAGTTGAAGCATGACAAGCTGGTGCAGCTCTATGCAGTGGTATCCGAGGAGCCCATCTATATTGTCACCGAATACATGAATAAAGGTTGGCCAACACTCCCCTCACAGCCACACACAGGGACTGTCTCAGAGAGAGAAGAGGAGCCGCCTGCTTGCTTTGTCCCCTAGCTTTTACACGGGTCAGGGATTCCCATCAGCATGGTATCCACTGTGCACTCCCACTCGTGAGAACACTTACACAGCAGACTAACTAACGTGGAGTTTGCCCCCAAACCCGTGAGAAGTGCATATTCCTCTGTATAACTAAAACGTGCTTTAACATCAGAGATGATAGAGAGGGCTGTGATTATTTGCTATGGATTTTGGATCAGTGGCTTCCGTTAAATTTCCTTTTGCGGGGCTGAATAATCAATAGCAAATCCTAGTTTCTGGGCTAAGTTTAGTCTCCGTTTCAACATCATCTTTCCCCAGCTTTCTCCAGGTGAAAAACATGACGTGCACTTTAATCTTTCCCTCCCTCCACCTCTATGTCCACTCATGCACATGTGCCTGTGTGTGTTATTATAATCAAAACGATATTGTCGGGAATGGAGCCAGAGATCACTCTGTCTTGGAAAAATAGATGAACCAAAACAAGAAACAGCCTTAATAGGTTCTAAGTTGTACATCAGAGGACCCCAGTGTAATTTTTCTTTTCTTATAAAATATAATTGGAATTTTTTTCCTGGAAAAAAATTGTTTATCCTTTGTATCCAGGGTTATTTTGTAAATAACTTTGTGATTAAAGCATTAAAAAGGCACTGATGGCCATCAAGTGCCTCCAGCTCCTGCAAATGATTATTTCCGCCTTGTTGTTGATTCTGAGCCCCCTCACGCACCCTTGCAACATGGCTCTGAAACACTGGCTATTTTGTCTCAGATGTCTGAGGCCAGGCTTTGCTGCTGTGATTTCATTAGGAAAACTCCCTGACCTATCAGTATTCTTCAGATATTACTTTTCTGGTTTAAAATCTGTAATAAGCCAAGCCAGTGGTTCCAAAACTTTACACTATACTGAGTCACCTTGAGAGTGTCTTAGAATATAGTCACCTAATCTTTGCTAAAGAAATATTGGCAGCTGATTACTATTGGGTGATCAAGAGCTAATCTTTGCAAAGTGAGGGACTCTGGATAGGCTGACTAGACCTTAGTGAGTGGATGAACTTGTATTGAGGAATGACTAGGGACACTAACTTGACACAATAGGCCTTAACACAAATGACATAATGTTCGCATTCCAGGGAGAAGGCTTTGGGAGGGTGCCAGTGAGGAAGAGGATATAAAGGTGATTAAGATTGATTGTGATGTTCTGTGTAATACACACAAATTCAATTAAAAATTTTTTTTCAGTGGAAAAAAAAAAAAAAAAACAGAAAACAGGCATCTGGGTCTGACTGGGTAGTTTCAGAGTCAACAGATCTGAGACAAAGCCTGAGAATTTGCATTTCCAGCAATTTCCCTGATGACACTGTTGCTGCTGGTTCCAGAGCCACATTTTCAGGCTGCTCAACTAACTGGACTGTATCTTCCCCACATTTCTCCTTTGTACAGGAGTTTTCGGGGAATGAGATGGAATGCATGAGTTCCTCACATGTTCCTCTTTTTGACAGAAAAGGAGATGTTTCATTTCTTCTAGTTTTACCAAGCTCTTGTCCTTAGAAATGAAATCAATCCTGTTTTTTTACAAAAGCTAAAACTTTCTTCTAAGAGCAGAGAATTTTTTTTCTCATCCAATTTTTATATTAAAAAATATTTGTCCAGACCATGTGTGGAGGTGAGCACCTTTAATCCCAGCACTTAGGAGACAGAGGCAGGCAGATTTTGTGATTTTGTGATTTTTGAGCCCAGCCTAGTCTACATATCAAACTCCAGGCCAGCTGGGGCTACAGGGAGACTCTGTCTCAAAAAAAAAAGACCACCCCCCCAATCTTTTTCCATATATGGCATTATCCAATTCAGCTGTCTTCTACTGACAGTAAGAAAATCGACTGCAGCCCATCATTAGGATTTTTTTTCTAAGTAAACTGAAATGGTTTTATGTTTTACTCATAGGAAGTTTGCTTGATTTCTTAAAAGATGGTGAAGGAAGAGCTCTGAAATTGCCAAATCTTGTGGACATGGCAGCACAGGTAGGTCATGCGATGCCTTGATTCATGTGTGGACATAACATGGAAACACACAGGATCGCGGTGTAACTCATGTGCTCCCTTCCCTCGGTCTCCACAGGTGGCCGCAGGAATGGCTTACATCGAGCGCATGAATTATATCCACAGAGATCTGCGGTCAGCAAACATCCTAGTGGGGAATGGACTAATTTGCAAGATTGCGGACTTCGGATTGGCCCGACTGATTGAAGACAATGAGTATACAGCAAGACAAGGTGGGGGCTTCGTGATGGTGACTCTTGATGTGTCTTTGTCTGCAGTCGATCAGGACACCATCTTTTCTTCACTTGCCTTTCTTTCTTTGACCTGGCAGGAGCTTGACAGCTCTGCAGGTGGGAAACTAATGAGTTCAGTAGATGGGTAAGGCAGTGGTTTGATGAGTATCTTCTCCTGTGAAAGCATCTAAGCCCATAATACTCTGCTTTTGGAGGAAGAAAGCTCTGAAAAACCAAGGGATCAACCAAATCATAGCTCGTTCCTCAATCAGTCATGTCTCAGCAAGAAGCAGAGGACATTCGAGTTAGAGACCTTAATAAAGGAGTCTTTTACAAAGGAACAGACAGGCTTTAGGAAAACCTACAGAGTATGGTGTGATACCTAAGGGCACCGTAAAAGCAGGGGAACCAAGACCTGGAACAGAAAGGGTGAGGAATGGCTAGCAAAACCAGAGCAAGAGCACCTCGTAGGAGAGACTCTACTGTGCAGCTCACCTCCAGGGCTCCTAGCAGGCCCAGCCAGAAGCCTCAGGTCAGACGAGTCCTCATGAGCTTAGAGGAGGGCAGGGGAAGGAAAAGAGATGGTCTGGGGACTCCATGATCGTAGTAGAGTCCCTTGAAAGCCCTGCTTTCCTTCCTTGTCAGCCTCCACCCTGTGAAAGTTCATACACATCCATCTTTAAGGACAATACACTCCAAGCTAGAAGCCAGTCCACTCGGGCCACATTTAGGCATTAGCAGAACACCACCAGATGCCGGGAAGGAATTCCCAAGAATATTTTCTGCCTTCCTAGCTGCTCACATAGCAGTCACCAGGCGTGGAACTGAATGGAGAGCTTAAAGTCAAATGGAGGCATCTGTGTAGATTTTAATGCCTGTATCTGAGGGGGAGGAGAAGTCTCATTGGTGGTGTTAACCAAAACCTGGTGTCCTGAGGCAGGCTGAGCAGTAACTGGAATACATCACAGGTAGTGCTTTCTACTAATTTTATCAAGAATAATGGCCATTTGGGTTACTTTAGAATCTGTTTTCTCTGCTTTTCTTTTTGATTATTTTGTACCAATTCTTTCCTTTTATTATTTGACTCTGAGAATGGAAGGATTCTCAGCCAGTCTCAAGTCACAATGGAAAATGTTATACTAACCCTGCCTAGGTTACAGATAATGCTCAAATGCTTGATGGCAGGTTGGTCAGACAGCTCAGCTATTTGAATTTCTCTAACATATAGCAGTTCTTGACCTGGAGCCAAATGCTTATACAGGAAGCTTACTCATGTATACACGAGGGTGCACACTCACATACACACTCACACAAAAGCCAATGGCAGGCTGTATCTCTAATGGAAGGCACACAGCAACTTTGATTGGCACTGGCAATACAGAGAGAATTGTGGACATGATTTTGTGGCAAGGTAAGCCAAGAGGGTCTGAGTGAATGTGGGCAGACCCTAGTCCTGAGAGAGCCCCTCGGCCTTAGAGGAAGAGTAGGTGGAGGCTTTCCCTGGTGTGGGAGAAAACTCCCAGTGCCAGAGGGAGCAACACAGACCTTGTTTCTCATTTTAACCAGACTTTGGTCTCTACAGATTCTGTGGTTAACACCCTTGAACCATCCATAAATAAGAAGATGGCAGGGCCTGAGTATTTAAGTCATGTGTCATTCACTGGGGTAAAGTCCTTCAGGCTTGTGGCCTTAGGTGACTGGCACCCCTCCACAGCTCTACTTCATGTCAGCTGCTGCTCTGAAGCCTGTCCAGGGCCCTCTCAACCCTGGCCATGCGACCTTCCTCCCTATTCCCCATCCTGACTGCCTTCCTGCCCTGACCATCACACCCCCAGGTACTCTCTGAACTCCTCTCAGACAACCAGCCTCACACCCTTAGAACGTTGTCTCTCCTTTCTTTTCTTTCTCTGACATCTTCATATGCATGACAAACACTGGAAAGAGATGAAGAGAATTAAATGAACTGGAGAACCAGGGGAGGTGGACAAAGTTTGTGTGGCCGTGGCATTTCAAAGGGAAGAAAGAAGATGCTGTCCTGTAGCAGAGGACTCGGAAAGGCCAGGGTGTGCATAGAATAAATACCTCGAGTTGCCTAATCTGCAAATGGGAGGGAAGTAAGGAACAGACTCAGAGGGCTAGTAAAATCATTCATTACGTTCACACAATGAGCAAATGGCAGGCCAGGATTTGAAAACAGTGCGGCCTGCTTTATCTCATTCATTCTGTCTGTCTCTAATAAAGAACAAAAATTAAAAATGGAAAGAATAAGTCGGAGGCCCCCTTTCCCTTCACTTTACAGAAAAAAGGCTGTGGGGGAATCTCTCTCCTCACATGTGTTAGGAAAGATGTTCATTTCCTAACCCTGGATAGCCCAGTTGTTTCTACAGTTCTTCCCATGGGTGTGCCCCACCCCAGCCTTCTCACTAGACAGAAAGGGCCACTGTACGTTTGCCGATGTCCTCTGCAGACAGCATGTGTGCTGCATGCAGAGGCTTCTGCCAGGGATTAATCCGCTCCTCCAGACAGCTGGTCCATGTGCCGAATAATATTTGCAAGTTGAGTTTTATGTCACCCTCAGGCCACAGCCATGCTGCATCTTGATTATGGGAGTGCAGTGTTCTGAAACGTGTGCCAAACATGGATATTTTAAGACCATGAATGACAATTGTTTGCAGAATAGTTGTAAGTTTCCCATCTCAGGGTTCACTGAAATGTCTGTCACCCCACTGGGCAAGCCCCATGTTAGGGAGGAGGTCAAGACCAGGCCCAGTACCTATGAAGGTTCTTATCTGCTGACAGCGGTCTAGAAACAGCTAGAAATTTTGAAATTGCTCACTATTACCTGCATATTGCACGTCAACAGAGCAAGTCTTTAGTCCCAAGCTCTTTGCTAAATTCTGTCCATTCAGGGTCTCTAAATAATCCAATATCAGGTATTTGAACGCCCTATTTACAAAAGGGATGTGGCTAACAGTTGTTGCTATAAAGACACCGGCGCGCTAAAGCAGTGACTTGTGTAGTCCCCACTACTCTGGAGGCTGAGCAGGGAGGATCAGTTGAGTCCAGGAGTTTGGGACTAGCCTGGGCAATATAGCAAGATCCCAGGTTGAAGGAAGAAAAGAAGGGAGGGATGGAAGGACGGATGGGAGGAAAGGGGGGGGGAGGAACAAAGAGAGATTGGGAGGAGGCCTAAGATGGCACAAGGTCAGTGGGCAAGACGTGGGGAGATACAGTACTGAAGTCAGAACAGGGTATGAAGAGCCCAACAGCACCATCTGCTGGCCTGGGGCAAGCTGCTTAATTTTCCCATATTCAGATCGCTTATCTGTAAAATGGAAAGACATGAATTATTTAACCCTATGCCCAGCTCATAGAGAGGTAAATAAATGTTGCTTGTTACTATTTGTATTTTGTTTCCTACACAAGACTAGGTTACTAGAGAACAGATAAACAAATGAATGGATTTCAGATACTTTGGAAAGACTCACATATGACTCAAGAAAGAGAACGAGAAGCCAAGGACCTTCCCCAGGAGGCAGTCGTGGGTAGTGGTTGGGATGGAGTTGGCAGTGACAGCATGAAGAACACTGGGAGGACCTTATTCCCTAGGGAGGGAGAATGGGTTTGGGTTGGGGTTGTTGCATTTGAGGTGGCCTTGGTGGTACATCCAAGCCCAGAGAGGCCAGCTGGGGTATGTTCACCTGATTCTCAGCCACAGCTGGGTCCTCCCCTCCTACACCTTCCCCTGGATAAGGGTCCTCCTTACCCCTATTCCCAGGAACACTCCAAAACTAAAAACAACTCCTGTCTGGGCCCTGGACATGTGAGGAGCTGCTGTCCTCAGATGCCACGCCTCTCTCCTGTGGCCAGCAGCGTATTGCTTGACCTGTCACAGCCCCTGAAGCCACCTATTCCTTCCCATGGAAGATGAGGTGAAGTGGGATAATTCTCCCTAGACTTGTTCTTTCTTCATAAGCTTTCAAGCAGCTGTGTGCTGGCTAGTGTTGAGTTAAAAATAACAAGTTCAGATAGCCCTGGTTTATGTATTGGAGTGACTTGTTTTTCTGGATGCTTGACGTTTTTTTTATGGAGCCATAGCATTCATCCAATTAAACGAACAAATCTGAAGTGTGCAACTGAGTACATTTTTAACATGTGTACATATTCCTGAAACCACCCCACAGAGCAAGATCGACCTGTAAAGACCCCCTCCATTCCACCCCAGTCAGTAACTGGCCCCCAGGGAACCTCTGTTTTCGCTCTAGCACTGCAGATTTGTTCTGCCTATAAATGAAATCCACATGCATGAATCATACTGTATTGCTTTTTTGGTAACCTATTGCTTTTAGCCCAGCATTACTTTTTTGTCTGGCTTTTCTCCCATCATTGTGTCTAGGAGACTGTTACTTCCTACCAGCAGTTCTAGTCTTCCTGTCTCACGGCTGACTAGTATTCCACTGAACAGTTGTCCACAGCTACCAAGCATTGCTAAGGAACACTTAGGCTCATTTCACCCAGGGCCATTATGAATAATGGCTGCTTCTGGAAATAGATGCATGTCCTCCTGTGTCTGGGCTATGTCCACTGGGGCTGGCCTCAATTAGCAGTGGCAGTTATTGCCTCACAGATTTGGGGCACAGATCTAGAGGGAGAATACAGATACTATGTCATTTACTAGGGTTGGAAGTCAGGAACCCAGATTTGAACCACCTCTGTCACTCTGTCGCTAACAAATATTGTGTCTTCAAGCAACCACTTACCTTCTTGAGTCTTATTTTTATCATCTGTAAAATGAAGAGATATTAATTACCTCAGATAATTTGTATGAGAATTAAATAAACTATAAAAATTCTTTGAAAGTTATAAAATATGAAAAAATATTCCTATAACCTTAACTTTGGGATTGCTTTATTTCTTAGAAATGGTATTTACTTTTTAATATTTTATTCATTATTTTTATTTTATGTGTATGAGTATATTATCTGTATGTATGTAAGTACATCTGTGTTGTACAATGCCCACAGAAGTCAGAAGAGGGCGTCAGATCACCTGGAACTAGAGTTACAGATGATTGTTAGCCACTCTGTGGGTGCTGGGAACCAAACTCAGGCCCTCTGCAAGAGCAGCCAGTGCTCTCAACTGCTGAGCTGTCTCTCTAGTCCCAGAAAGGGCATTTATTATATTTTTATTTTATGTGTATGAGTGTCTTGTCTGCATGTGTGTAAGTGCAGCCATGTTGTGCAATGCCTGCAGAAGTCAAAAGAGTGCATTGGATCCCCCAGAACTGGAATTAGGACGGTTGTTAGCCACCATGTGGGTGCTGGGAATCTAACCTAGGCCCTCTGCAAGAGCAGTCGGTGTTCTTAACCACTGAATCGTGTCTCCAGCCCCAGAAGACTCTTTTAATACTCTCTACATAATTTTTTTTTAACCTTGACCAGTCTGTTTATTTGGACAGTCGCCGCTCTGTATTATCTGCACTATCAGGGACCCTCTGTCCTGAACATACCTGCAAGTCAACTGACTGTTGCCATTGTCTTGGGCAAACTTTCATTTTAATTCACTTAAAACTATCCCTGCCTCTAAACTGCCTGTGCTTTTTTAATCTCATCAACTCTGTCAGATGGGCATGCTCAGCAGCCTCACACTTCAGCACATGTGTGCAGAGGCAGGTGCAAGCATTGACTCTATGGTCGGAGTTCTCTGGGGTAGCAGTAGAGCAAGCCAGTCTTGCTGCTTCTCCACAGTGATGATTTGGCCCAAAGACCAGCAGATAGCTGTTATGGGCACAAAGAATGCATTAAGTAATAATGTCTGCGTACAGCAATGGAGATAGCCACGGTCACTGACCCCTCTCCACAATCTCTTTAGACAAGCCCTCTCTAAGCAGTGTGCTCAGGGCTTCTGGAAATCATGCTGTGGTGGCTGCAAGACCACGGATTGTTCCATCAGTGTTTGCTGCAGCCTGTGAGTTTGTCTTTAGGGAAGCTTGGAAGCTGGAGAGCTAGACAGGTCTGTGTTCAAATGCTTGCCATATTTCGAGATCATGGTCTCTGGTGTCTCTGACCCTTAGTGTTCTCATCTGTGAAATAAGCTTTTTTGGTGTCACTTACCTTTCAGGCAGTCTTGGTGTTTTTATGTCTTCTTTTCCCAATAGCATTTTTTCTTGGTGTCTTTTCAGAAAGCTAGAACGCTTTCCTTCTTCCTCTCATTTCCTGACATTCTTCCAAACCACGGCAAGGCCGGATGGGTTAAGAGTATGGCCTATGAAGTCAGATTATCTTGGTACATAGCCTGTTGTTCCTGCTAATTTGCTGAGAAGCCTCTTTGAGCCATCCTTTCTTCCTCTGAAAACTGATGTAATAATTCCCTTCATCATAGACTTATTACATGGTTTGGGGATAGACATAAAGCACTCAAGGTGAAGGACGTGTTATTAGTGGTGGCAGTAGGAACAGTAGTAGCACCCAGAGGGTGCTAATGCCCTACTCACCTCACACACCCACAGGTGCATTACACAGTCCTGTGCTGCACTGGGCTTTCCTCCTGTCTCGGATCATGGTTCCTCCCATATGGAAGCTCCAGCTCTGTGGCCCTCTCTGCTCATTTGAATCATCATGAAGAGCAAGAACATGGCTTTGCTCTGTGGTTTTGGTTGGTTGGTTCCAAATTAGTGATCAGATCACTGCCTAGGAAGCAAATGTCAAGACAACATAATCTTTGAGTCTTTGGAATATATCAAGAAATGGGAGCATTTAGAACTTTGGGCAAGACTACTGATTTGGATATCAAGTAGGAGAAGAAAAATGTGTCGTTCAAACACTCCCAGTATTGAGGATTTAAACCGAATAGATTATTGTCTAGAGGAAAATTCACATATAAATTAGACTACGAAGAATTCATAATTGTTACAGTTTTCATGTTAATTATTTCATGTTAAAAAATTGTTTCTGCATAAATTAACACATTCTTTCTTGGAGAACATATTTTAGAAAGATTTGTTACTTTAATAACTCTTTGTGTATTAGAAATCCCAGATGCCTGTACTAATTAAATATAATAAGATTTTGGATTCAAAAAGCACAGTAGCCATTTAGCACAAAACAAGCAGGCAACTAGATTGACAAATACAATCAGGAAGGACTGGGTCCCTGTTTCTTTTAGATTTCTAGTTTCACAATACAGAACTGTGAATCCAATTCCTGCCCTTCCTTTGTGTTACAACGACTGGGGATTATTAGACTCAGAGCGCCCGAGTTCCAGCTCAAGGGCTCCTGCAGAATTATTAATCAGCCACGTCTGAGGCCCCTGTAATCCAGTGGCAGATCAAGGCTGATCTCGCCATGAGATGCCCTCCCTCTGCCCCTGTCAGAATACGAATTTCTCGTTCTCTGTCAACAACAGCATCGACATTCCCGCACTGTGTGCTGTGACCTGAACAGCAAATGTCAGGAGAGTAAGGGGGTTGGGGGACTGCTAATTATTGAATTGAATCTAATCTAACGCTTTCTCTGCTAGAAAAGCAAACTACCTTTTGACAAAAAGGAAACCCCTTCCAGTGCAAGCTATTGTTTCAGGTACCGAGCAGGAAACTTGTTTGTTCCTGGCTGGAGCCGTGAAGTGACCACACCCCCAAGCCCATGTTTAGTTATCTTCCCCAGAGCTGCCTGGGGGGAGACGGGGCGTCCCAGAGGTCAGGCGCTTATCCTGCTGAGCTGGGCTGGGCTGGGCTGGGCTGGGCTGGCCTGGGCTAACCCAAGCTGCCTCCCTAAACCTTCCAGAGCCGAGTTTCGAGTTTCGCGTACCTCTGTCACCAGGCAGAAGTCGCCTTAATTTGTATTCTGCTGCCTCTAGCTCTAGGCTTCCACTGGCGTTTCTGGGAGGGACTGCTTTGTTTATCCCCTGGAACCGTGGCTCAGATTAGTAGTCAGGGGAGCAGGTCAGAGGCTGGGAAATGGAGAGAACTGTGAGGGGTGTTCATTTCCTCCTAGAAAGCCAGATGAAAATGAAAGAAAGGGGACTTTAAATCATCCTTTTCTTCTCTAGTCTCTCTTTTAAGATTAAAAATGCTTGGAGGAAGGAGGGGGACTGATTCTTCCACTTCCACCCTTGGACAGCTCTCCGGATTGGCCCAGGGAATGCAGATGGGCCAGATGCCCACACAGGTCACCGGAGCAGGCTGTCTAAACACCTTCCTCTCTATCTGCCCAGCCCACTGGCAGTCCTGCTTTGTGTTCCCGCAGGCATCTCCCTCTCCTTTGTGCTGTTTTGGGCAGAGTGGTTTGGCAGTTGTTTATGAATGGTCAGGAGCAAGTCCTTGGTCTGTGCAGCCCACGTTTCTGGGTAATCGTCAGTAAGGAAGCAGATGGTCACCCTCTGTGATTTTAAAGTGTGTAAATAGGAACTGCAGACTGCCATCAAACATCAGAAATGTCATTTGGCGTCCTTGTTGTGCTCTGCTGGCAGAAGGAACCTGCATTTGCATCATCTGGATAATCAGGGACAGGCAGTACACATGCCAACTGCCCGAGGCTGCAAGCCTGTTTCTTCCAACCGAAGGAGGGTGCTCCGCCCAGCACACTGGTCTCCCTGGGGGTCCCAGAGGCAGGGACACTTCGACACTGCGCCAGATGGAAAGCAGGGGATAGACAGCTTAAAAGACAGCCCAAAGTTGTAATTGTCTTCTGTGTTTCCTCTCTTCCTTAGCTTCTTTCTGGAGTCAAAATCAATCTCCAGCATGACAGGAGTGTCCCCAGAAGTATCCCCAAACCAGTGCTGCCCATGCTTCTGCTTCGGTGTGGACGAGCTGACCCAGGCCCGCCCCTACGACGGCATGCACTCTGGGAATCAGTTCTTCTTGAGCTACATCCCACACATCATATATTCCTTAGCTGAATCCGTTTCATCAGCCTGAGTAGTGGCATGCAGGTGCCCATGGCACCCACACACAGCTTCCTTCTAGCCTTCTGTTCCCCACTGAAAATCATACAGGTAAACCAGGCATGATCGCACTCGCCTATAATCCCAGCACTCAAGAAGCTGGGGCAAGAGGATCACCATGAGTGTGAGGCGAGTCTGGGCTGTAGTGAGTTCACGTGGTTCTTGAAATGCCGGAAGGATAACTACAGTTACTCAGAGGCTTAAAATTCTAAAAGAACAAGCCAGGTTTCCTCCTTTCCTCAGTTTCCTCCAAGGCAGGCCCCTTGTAAACCCCCATCCCATCTTGCATCTCAGGGAAAGTCTCCTTACAGGTTCTGATTTCCTTCCACAAGGCAAAGGAACCAGATACCTTTGATTTCAGGAGACGCGCATTAATTCACCCTTTACTTCCATGTGCCGTGGAGTATCATCCTGGCTTGCCATTGGTCACCATTGTGAGGTATTGGGGAAGCACAAGTGGCCCAGAGCAAGCTCCCTTTCCCTCTGGCTCCCCTCTTTGAAGGCCCTTCAAGTCCTGCTTACTGACACCCTCCATGTAAAGCTTGAACACCCTTCCAGAATTCACCTTCCTCTGTCCCCTCACCTGGTTGAAACCCCAGGGTAAGTGCCAGGGCTCCCTGACCCCCCCTCCCCAAGCGCATGCGCACATACCCTCCCAACTCCTTGAGCTCAGTTTACTGCTTTCTCTCCGTGCTCATGGTGGAGCTCCCTCACCCCTTTCAGCCTCAGTATTCCTTCTATGGATTCATCCTCACAGACCTTGGATCTGTGCCTACTTCATCAGTCACAGCTTTTCAGCGCGCTCAGGCCCACCTTCTTCTGGCCCTCGGCTCTGCTGGTTTCACTCAGCCCTGCTCTGCCCGTATCTCTGGTGGGACAGCATTCCTTGGTCCCTGTCACTTTCCCTCTCAAGCTCCCTGCCCACTGGCATACTGAAATTTCAAATGGACTGTCATCCCAAATCATTTATTTGACTGACTTTATTTTTATTTTTAAAATATGGCACTAAACCCTAATGAACCTAAAGTGGAAATTTCAGCAGAATGTCACTAGGGATAACTGGAAACACTCAGTTGTATTACTTCAGAAGCATTTGGGAAATTTGAACATCATCCCTTGGCCACGTGTGAGAATTCTGAGTTTTCCCCTGCCAAGTTTCTCTGGGTTTGAAATTATTGTTGTGCTTGAATCACCACAAAGTTCCAGGTCAGGTCAGCTTTGATTTTTTACTTCTAACATGGGATATCCTGTCCTAGTCCTGCCTTGCCCCTCTACCATATAATGTTTCCTGTTACTGGCATAGTTTGTGATTTCTTTTATTCTCCAGCATAACTTTAAGGTCAGAGTACTACACATTATTTAATATTGGCTATAATAATTTGCAGAGTTTGTGGCTTCATCATTTAAGAGGCTCTGGGTGGTTCTTTGGTTCAGAAAAAACAGGGTCTATTGTTGAAGCTAATGCCTCTCCTCTTGGAAATACTATTAGGGCACAGAGCATGTTCTCTCTGGGGTCATTTGGCTTTTCTTCTGCACTGGCTTTACTTCCCACATTGGCCTAGTTTTTTAACCAGAGGAGATATTCTCTGAGACTGGACAAGGAGTTGTCCTGGCACCAGAAAGCAAAAGACTTGACAGTCCAGCTCTCCACTAAGAGCTGTTGATATATACTGGACCCCATCAGGCTTGTCTTGCCCCTGTCCTGACCCTCCCGCCCCAGGGAAAGCTGTGGGTCCCGCCGCATCCCTCCTGTCTCCACCTCTCCCGGAGCAGTCAGTCCCAATTCACTTCCTCACCTCCTGCACCTTCTGAGCCACCTTCCTCAAGCTTGTCTCTGTAGGGTTAGCCTAAGAGCTCCATTCCCCCAGCTCTCTAGAAGATCCCACAGGAGGTACCCTGTGTTTGCTGTTCCCAGAATGCCTCACACTGCACAGGGGACACTCAGTAAATTCTCAGTGATTGATTCTCTCTTCATTTTCTTTCCAAGTTTTGATGTCATCAGTGCTGAGACCTTTTTCTAGAACAACTCTGTGCTTTGCACATCTAATCCAAACACAACAATATCTGTGTTTCCTTAATTGTTACCAGGTGCCAGACACTGCTGAGTCCTTTACCTCTCCTGTCATTTCCAAGTTACAGATGAGGAAACAGTGACTTGGGCTTTAAAAGGTCCAGAAAATCCCACATGAGAACCCAGGTCTATCTAACTCTGACATTCCTTAATAACTTTCATTAAATTTGTTACTTGATAATTTCATACATGTATATTGAAGCTGCTTTCTAAATGACTATTCCTAGCCGTCTGCAAAACAGCCAGTCATTCCCAGCTCCGCCCACCATTAGGCCTGTTTCCATTGTCAGCGTAGAGCTTTCACTCATTTCCTGTCTTTTCCATTCACTTCCCACAAAAGGCAGACTTGGGAGAAAAGGTGTACGCAGTCTCCACATGAGCATTTGAAATGCCACACATCCTCTTAGTGTACAAAGATGTGTGTAGTACAGGAAGCAACCAACTCAGACCTGCTTTCATCTGAGACAGAAGTGAAAGGCAGGTTTCCTGGCCCCTAAAAATACAGTGACTCCATTAACTGATCTCTGACCTGGGGTTGGGATCGGCCATCCTGACTTCAGAATCTAGCCTCTCATCTTGTTTTCACTTAAAAGCTCAGAGCACTCGGTTAGGGAGGCTGAGAGTAATGCAAACATGATTTCATTCCTAATAACTTTTTAGAGTGAAAAAAAATAGCTTGCTACACCACTGTATTGTCACTCCTTGCGTTTTTAAGGTCTGAGAAAAAGAAGGTGACTTCTTAAACCATCAGAGTATTGGATAAATTGCTGTTCAAGTTGACCTTTTGTTCTGTTACTACATCTATTGAGCAGTTGTTTAACTGCTTTAGTCAAAGTACTATAGAGAGATAAAGTATAGAGTATAGTCTCCAACCTCAAAAGATTTATAGTCTATCTCAGGAGCTAATACATACACACAGAAGTAGTAGAGAGCCACAAAGGAGACACAAAACAGGACAGAATACTGCATAGTATTTAAGTGCTCTAGTTCTGAGCTGGTCTCCTTCCATCCAAATCCTACTTCCATCTTTTACACCTGTCACTCTCTGTGTTGTTTTCTCAACTGTAGAACAGAAGTATTACTTGCATACATATATCACACATAAAACACTTGACACACTTAGCAAGCACCCAGTATATCTTAGTGATTATAAGAGTTGGTATTACCCAACATTAAACTGTTGCTTCTGATATTGACATTGGAGATCAAGGAAGACCAGACTCATTGCAGAGAACTCAAGAAGGGGATAAGACTTGAATTGAGTAGGCTGTAGCTAAGCAGATGGAAGGAAAGGTGGTATTTCAGACACGCTAATACAAAAGAAGCAAGTGTGATCATGCCAGGTGCAGGGTAGCGATTACGGGAAAGGAAAGTAAACTAAACTAGATTAACTGTATGTTTGCGGTAGAAAAAAGTGAAGTTGAATAGATATGTGGATCTTGGAAACCAGGTGGTAGATTTTGATTTAATTCAGTAAGGACCCTCCCATATGGTTGAAGAAGATGGGACAGGAAGCTGCAGTTTCAAGGGATTGATTGGAGGGGCAGTGAACTGAAAGCAAGGTACCATGGCAGGAGCACTTAACAGAAGTGCTGACTCAAGTCGGATTCTGGCACTGAGCTTAGGCAGAGAAGGATGAATTTGAGAGACATGCCAAAAAGAAACAAGAATCGAGGATTAAGAGCAAGGTGATAGATTAGATTTCGGGATTCCAAGAAAGAGAATGGTCGCAGCTAATTCCCAACTTCTAGTTCAAAAATCTCTTTTATAATCTTACAGATAGTGAGATGATTTAGTGAAAAATAAATGCATAAATAAGTTGTCATATTTGAGGTAAAAGTCAAGATACCCTAAAGGACTTGTCCCTTAGATTGTTGGAAATAAAAAACCAAGAATGTTCTGAATGTGTCTAGAGAACTCGCCTGCCACAGAGATGGCAGGCCAGGTTAGTCATGAGAGAGGGTATATTCCCAAGGGAGTAACTGAAGAGAGAAGAGTCTGGAACATTAACAGGAGTGTAAACGAGAGACAAAAGAAACAGAGAGACAGGAAGAACTTTGGGAAAAAACTAGAAGAAACACTTTGCATTCTGTAGGGTGTTGGGGTCTACTGGTTCTATTCCTCTGTTTCTGAAATGTTGGCATTACTCAGGTGTGCGCTAAAGCAGCACCCAGGTGGTTAAGAGCAGTAGCTAGACAAACATGATGATAGAAGTGGTGGTGGAGGCATTCACTACTCAATTGCTGGTTGCCTGTGGACAGTTGTGCTTGCTAAGTGTCAGGACGGCTTTTCGGGAGTTTTGAAGAATCCAAATGCTTTCCACATTCTGTCTCATCACCAGTCGTCCAGATAGTGATGCTCTGTCTTTGTGTTTTGAGGACAAAGACAACGGATGAGGAAGTCATCATCCCACATCCACTTACAAACTGCAGTGACTTCCCAGTACACTTCGGGTAGAAGCCAGAATTCTCAAATGATTTGCAGAGCCCCGAAGAACCGGCCCTCGTGCCTCATTTTGTTGTTCTTTACAGCGCTTGATGGCAGTTTATGTGTACAGTAGCCATTCACATATTTCTGTCACCCACCCAAACTGAGCAGAGGACCCCATGTGAGCCAGAGGTTGTGTTTACTGCTGAGTAGAGCGCAGTTCTGGGCCTGTGGAAAACTCCAGAAGGATTTATGGCAGGGAGGAGAGAGCAGCCAGCACAGCAGTGGTGGGGTTTTGTTGTTGTTCTTGTGGACAGACCAGATAACCCAATACACCCACCACTGACTCCTTTCTCTGACTTCAAGTGAGTGCTTCAGATGAGAATGGCCAGGACCTCTGGGGTTTGAGATGATTGCTGTCCACTTTCTCAGTGTGACTGCCCGAAGGGCTTCTGCCACCCTTTCTAGAAATAAGACCACCGCCCCTTCTACCTTCAGCTCCCATGAACTGGCCACACGTTCCTCTCAAAGCAAAGTCTGGGGCTCCCTCTGCATCTCTCAGACAGTCACTCAGACCCAAAGGGGATCTGAGTCCGCTGCATGTGGTATACAAATACAGGTTTTCAGTGTACTTTTAAATTGCATTTGTTTGTGGCAGGTGCTTTTCCATTGTAGTTAACAGTTATTAGGTCCTTAAAAGGGCATCCAAATGGTGACAGCGGCTGGTGCTGTCACCAAGTACAAGGAGAGGACTCAGTGGAGTGTAAGGGACCGATAATAAATTACCTGTAAGATACCATGGCTATTCACCATGAATGGGAAGGCTGACAGACTGATCAATTATCCAGCTTCTCTGTCGTCCGGTCAGTACCCTCATCAGGAGTTTTCTGTATACCAGGCTCTGAGCTGGAGACCTGGCCATCTAGAAGACAGGCTCCAGCCCTCAGGGACAGCTCCTCACTGTCAAGAGATACACTCTGACAACTCATGTGTTCTTCACACTTTAAGCATAACAACTGCAAAGAACAGGTTGCTGTGACAGCATGAATTGAGGAAACCTGTTCCAGTGTTATTGATCAGGTCCAGGTTCCCAGAGCAAGTAACACTTAGGCCAAGAGCAAAAGAGGAGCAAGAGTGAGCCATAGGGTGGCAGCGGACTGGAGATTGTTTCTGTCTGGTAGTTGCTTCCTTCCAGGTGTCTGAACTTTCTCTCTTCACCCAAGAGGTGACTGGAGCCCCACAGGAACGCCTATAGGATCGTCAGGAGAGTATGCCAGAGGTCAGACTCACAGACTTGTGTTTTGTAGTGTGCATTTTATATGAACATATGCAAAGACACCTGTCAAAAGAAGCTGCTTAATACCACCACTGTCATAGCTGCACTTGAGGGCCAACAGTTTTGTATCCTGTGGAGGCAGGACACCAAAACAAGAGGAAGTAGAAGTAACGAGATGAGCAGAAGAGTAAGCTTCCACTAGTTCTTTCCAGTAAAAACCTATTCATCATTAATAGCTTATCACTGCCTGAATTTAACCTCTTGTCTTCCTTAGAAAGGAAAGTATTAGTTACCATTAAAGAACCTTCTATCAAAGGTTAACTACTAAGAAATTGGACAAAGATACTATTTTTTAACCCTCCAAATAGATTGTAAATTCCTATTGCTTAGTATAAAAATATTCAATGTCTTACAAAGAAATAATGCAAAATAAATGTATTGAAGTAAGTTCCTGCCTTTGTCAAAGATCCATTGAATTGTACAGCTTTTATTCTTTTTGTAAAATTTTACATCTTACTATCTTTATTGTAGTTTATAAAATGAGAAGACAATAAAGCAGGCTAGTATAATGGGATGATATATTCACTCTTTAAAACCATGAAATCACGGGGCTGGAGAGATGGCTCAGCGGTTAAGAGCCCTGGCAGCTCTTGCAGAGGACCCGGGTTTGATTCCCAGCACCCGCGTAGTAGCTAGCAACTGTTCACAACTCTAGTTCCAGGGGATTCAGCACCCTCTTCCGACCCCCAAGAGCATTGCACAACACAGGGGCACTTATACACATGCAGGGAATTACACATACACATAACATAATAATATAATAATAAATAAAATATTTTTTAAACCTGAGATCATTAAAAAAAAAAAAGCTTCTCTCAGAAAATCCAAATGAAAGCCATTTGCGGTAGGGCACACCTGGGAGATGGAGGCAGGAGGATGAGGAGTTCCAGGTCATCCCCATCTACTCTCTCAGGGGAGGGGGAGAGGGAAGGAGGGAGAGAGAAGACCGAGGTTCCTTTGCTGGAGTTGTGCATGGCTGTTGCCTTTCAGGCCCCCAAACCCCTTCACCAGTGCTGCATGCGTCCAGGAAGGGCAATGACGTCCTTCCCTGCCACTCAACCTACAGGGTCTCTACACAACAGAGAAAAAGGATGCTGTTGTACATTTGAGATGGTCAAAGAATTCCAAGCTGCTTGGCTTTGAAGACGGTTTAAATAAGGATGAATTTAGTAGACCTTTAATTCTTTGAAATAAGAGAACTTGAGATGAGGTTTGATCCAGGGAAGTCTGATTTTGACACTGAGTGACACCTGTGATGTTAATCCCAGTGGCTCAAAGTCTAAAGCTACCTGGACAGAATGCTCAAGGACAGGAAGTATGTGAAGAATGTTTTGAAAGAAACTTTGCAATGAAATGACTGCTCAGAGGAGAGGATCCTAGATCTTGAGGGCAATCATTAGCACTTAAGGCAAGATACAAATAGATATGCTTAAGAAAGCTTATTAAAATAGCATAATGTGTAAAAGTCGAAGGAGACTGTGGAATAACTCTCCTGCTCTGGTGTTAATGTAACGCCGTACAGAGAAACAGTAGGATTTTTAAAATTTGATCTCACAATAAAAGAGATGTAGAGGAAAATTATACTCCTGGAAAACACCAGGGCAGATTTGCTAAAGTTGTTATCATGTACTGTATTTAAGACAAAAATGTAGTTGCTGTGATTTAGTAATATGTCTGGGTATTAAAATTGTGCTAATTTCAGTATTTTAATCATTTGCCACTTTTGCACATAGTAACTGTTCATAAAATAAACTATGAAAAGTTCAGATTTTTGTCAGCTTTTGTATGCCTTTTGGAGTTCCTAAGCTAAGTAAATTTGAAGTACAACTTTTTAAAGAGAAAATTAAAATTAAATTGATTTCCTTAAAGTTATAGAACCAGGCCCAAAGCAGACATCACCTCAGCCCCAGGCCATTCCTGCCTCCTTCCTTCCTGTCCTCTCACAGCCTGCTCCCTGAAGATAGCTCTGAGTACTTTCCCTTCCCTTCTGGCCCAGCACAGCCTCTCTGCCTCATGAATAACCAGGCCTTTATTCTGCAGGTGCAAAGTTCCCCATTAAGTGGACAGCCCCCGAAGCAGCCCTGTATGGAAGGTTCACAATCAAGTCTGATGTGTGGTCTTTTGGAATCTTACTCACAGAGCTGGTCACCAAAGGAAGAGTACCATACCCAGGTAAGAGCAGGACCCGGGCAAATGGGCCTCTGTGGGCTTCTCTGTTGACCTCTTTTACTGAAATCTCGCCCAATTGCCTCCCTTAGCCCTGGGCTCAGCCTTCTGCTGAGTGAGAGTTTGAAGAATGTGAACAGGCATTTTAGACAGAGGAATGCAGAACCAAAAGTCACTATGACCTGTGCTGAGATTAATGAACTGAGTACCTGTATAAATGCTGCAGTCCCCCAGTTCGTAGACTGTTTTCTGTCTCAGGAGTATATCATGGCTCCCAGAGCAGAAATGTCACTGGCAGAGCCTGTGCCCAAACGGAATTGCAGACATGTCTGGGAAAGAGAAGGAGAAAACCCCCACTGCTTTTTGATCACACTGTAGCACTGACCCACAGAGCAAACCTGGGAGGGAGATGCCAGGACCCGTGTGCTCCGCAGGCCCCACTCCAGATGGCCACAGCAGAGGCACATGAAAGGCAATTTAGACACCTTTCTCTGTCTTGCTGAACAGCCGAAGTACACCACACAAAATCCAGTGTAATGTAAAGACGCTGGAGATTCTACAGCCTGCAGTTGCTTTGGATTATCAGATGCGTGCTCTCCAAAGAAACCACGGGTTGAGGTTATCCATGCTTAGATTCATTAATTTAGACAGACGGAGACATAAAGGACACTGGTGCCATCCCCTCCACGCTTTACTGGTTATAGTGCAGGACGATCTGCTTTTTTGAAATGTTAAGGACATATTTTTTAGTTACTGCTGAGCAAAGAAAGACCACAGAGAGAAAGAGCGCTCGCTCTCTCTCTCTCTCTCTCTCTCTCTCTCTCTCTCTGCCTAAAAAGAGAGCTTTTTTAAAAAGCCCACAGTGATAGAAGCGATAGTGGAGATTAATGAGGAATGTAGGTCTCTTGCAAATCCTGGGCTTGTAATCATATCTTTGCAGTCAGAGGAGCCGGCGAGAGCGATTAATTTGTAATCGCTTTGTTCATTTTGTCTGATTGTTTCTGGTCATCGTCAGAGAACAGCAGAGTGCTCATACAGAGGCTCTCTTTCTGGGCTGGTGCAGCCTCCAGACCTCTAGAAAAGCGAGGTTGGCACTGAGGCAAAATTCACACACCCCATCTCTGAAGCACCAGCACAGCGTTTGGAGGTGAGGGTTTAAATCAGTTTATGGATGCTGCTGCGGTGGCTGCCGCTCCAGGCACGCACCAGTGGGCAGACACTCTGGGAACAGCCTACCAAGCAGAGAAGAAAGGGCTGCTGGGAGGGGGCGGGGCCCAGCATGGGTGCTTCAGAATTGCTTCTCAAGTCTCCAGATTGTAAAGATGAGAAGGCCCTTCTCCTTTTATTATTATTGTCGTCTGCATTTTGAACTAATTTCTTCCTGATCCCTCCAGGTTTATAGTCACCTAGTGTGTTGAATGCAATCACCGGAAAAGGTTGTCATTTTTTGTGGTTCTGTGAAGCCCTTCCTTCAGTAATACAAAGCTGCTTTTTATTTCTCAGGTCATACACAGAAGCCAAGACAAAGAGGTGGAGGTGGGGGCCTCAGAGGGGGAAGGCAGGTGTGTTTCAGAGACAGGGGCCTTTGTAAGGCTGGGTTTTAGCACAAAGAAAATTACCTAGGTTTGTGGCTTAGACTGTGTCCATTCGCTCAGCATCCTTCAGCCTGAACTGTGCCAGCATTTGGTCCCTTGGGAAATGTACAAGTAAACCATTTTACCCTCCACAGAGCAGGTTCTAGATGCTGGAAGGAGAACAGTGAGGAAACATAAACGGATGGAGCCCCTGCACTCTTGGAGCTCATGTTCAGAACACATTCAGAACATGCATCAGGTCCAGAAACCAATCAACCTTATTTGTGCTATATTTGTTATGGGCACACTACTTGCTGGGAGCACCTGCTTTCGATCCCTGCATATAGTAGGTTCAAGGCCAGGCCTTCATTGAAAGTGCCAGGAGCCGAGAGCAAGGGCGTTGGGAAGTAGGAACTGAGTCCAGCATATTATGTGTATTGGGCCTCTAAGCAGATGCTGATGTGCCATGGACTTCCCCGACTGCACCTGTTCCATAGGGGCTGTAGGGAAAGATGACTTTGTGGGAAAGGCAAGTAAACCCAGACCTTGGAAAGCAAGTGGGGTTTCCTCATGCTGGACAGCCCTAAGCCTGGCACACAGAAAAGTAGCAGATCCTGAACTGAAAAGCTAGTTCAAGGAGCTGCAGGGACAGTCTCAGAAGAGTGTGTAAGGTGAAGTGCCTGGAGATGCTCCTAGAAAAGGGGCAGAGCTAGTGGTGAGGGGCTTGTGTGCTGCACTGGGGAGACATTGGAGCCTGACTGGTTGCATTGACAGCCTAGGCAACTGTGTCAGAGGAGGGTGTAATATGAACTCCTTACACCACAGACAGCCATAGAAACTTGTTCCCAGAAACTTGTTTCCCATAGAAACTGTTCTCTTAGACATCGGCACTTATTGGTTTTATTTTTTAACTCGGCTATAATCATATTTACTTGGACTTCTGAATGTGACAGAAAACTCTTCTTGAGGGAGAAACTTCTACAGAGGGATTGCAATTATACGATTATTATCTTAATGAAGGATAACAGTTCCAAGGCACAAACAGTTTCATTAAGCTTTATCCAGATGTCCCCGTAGTTGGTGTGGCCAAATCAGTCAGTGTGTGCTAAGGGGCTGCCTCTCTTTGACTTTTCTGCATTATATCTCAGCCCCTTTGACACAAGTCCAGCATAGATTCCCAGTCTCTGTCCATCAGAGACTTCCATTCTACACTTTGATGGGTAATTTCTCAGTTGGTTAGAATGTATTTTCAAGTCATTCTTTTCTCAAGAATGGTAGGTGATGGTAAATTTTTCTGAGTTTCTTTCATACCTAAGAATGGTCCTTTGTCACGATGTCATATGGGTCAGTCAGTCCAGAAGTGAGAACTGGAGAAGGAACTAAGAACAGAATGTGTGGGGTGTGAGCAAATGAAGGACAGACGATTAGCAGCAAGTCAAATATTGCATGGGTTGGTAAGTTAGCACAGACTGTAAAGGGACTCAATAAAGAGGAAGGAAAGAATACCTTGAAACTGAACAAGAACCGTGAAAGCAAAGAAGGAAAGCTGAAATATTGTGCTGAGATTAGAGGGAGATCATGAGGTGAGGGGAGGGCTGCTTCGAAGCTGTGTAAGGAAGATGAGTGCCGGAGAACACCTCCGTGTTACTGCTGCAGCCTGACTGGGGTGCACCCTCAGCCCTGCAGTCCAGCTTGCTTTCTGCAGAGCAGGCCTTTAAGCCATTCTGTGCATTAAGATTAGAACTGATTTTATACTGATGGATTGTTATATATGAGGCCTAGTAACCCTGAAGTAAAAGCTATTTCCTGGGGGTGATGCATAAAATCAGATCTGCGCATTTTAACCTGTTGTTTCACCCCCAGAACCACTCTCAGATCCTTTCCCGCTCTGTCTTTACTACCACTGTGCATATCAAGCTGTCACCACTGGGTAGTGACCTCCTAATGGAACTTCCTGCGTCCGGTCTGGCCCTGCCTCCCCCTTCCACCGCCATTCTGTCATTGTCACCAGCAGAAATGTTATCAGGGAAAACAGAGGCCAGTCATCTTACTCTGGTCCTAGGTAAAGATGCCGAGGGCTCCCCTTTGCCCTCCAGATGACTCTTGAAGACCATGTCTTGTGTAGTGCTTCATCAGCCTTTCCCTGCATTCATTCTACGGATAGTTATTGAATAGCTATTACACATTGAAGGTTGTTCCAGAATGTAGCAATGAAGTAGTGTAAAAAATTTCTGTCCTTGGGAACTTTGTTCTTAAAGGAGATAAACAAAATATAGTTACTATTGGCTGATAATGATGGATGGGGAAGAGAGGAAAGGTGGTCAGGAGAGGGTTGCAAGGGAAGATTCACTGGGGATGTGTCCTTTGAGTGCAGTGGCACTTGGGCGAGATGGGTGTCTGGGACCCTGGACAGTGCAAGAGGCCCAAGTAGTTCATACAGGGTCTTCCAAGGTTGCTGTCAGAAATTCTACTTTTACTCTTAATGCATAGGAAGTGAGTTGCACTGAGGGAGAGTGATGTGCTCTCACTTGTGATGCCTCTTGCCATTCCCCCCACTTCACACTTTACCCCAGACACAACAAGAGACCTCTTCAGTTGTTTGGCTGATTGGTTAGAGAAAGGTTTTCACTGTGTATCCCAAGCTGGCCTTGAATTTGTAATCCTCCTGCCCCAGCCTCCCAAGTACTGGGATTACAGGTTTTCACTCCAAATACTGGGATTACAGTCTTTCACCATCATGTTTGGCTTGAGAGATCACTCTGAAACAGCAAATCTCTCTTCTAGCTGGATACCTTCAAAGCCCTTCCCAGATCACCTCCTTTGTGATATCTCATGTCCACAGCAAGCTTCTTGCCCCTCTGTTTGCATCTAGGGCACGAGGCACATTTCTGCTGAAGCACTCGTCTGTGTCTGCATTTGCCAATGGCTTTGCCCTCGATAAAGGCAATGGGAGGTCTTTTCATGCTCCTGCAGTTCCCAGCACAGTGTCTGCCCACAGTAGACTTTGTATAAGTGAGTAAAGGAATGGATGAATAAGACAAAAGAGAAAAAAACCTCACAGGTTCTCTAAGCAAAACATTCTAAATTTGACCCCTAGCTTGCAAAGCCATATTCAGTTAATCTTCACATATGGCTGGTATGATATGTATTTTCCAAACCACAAGGTAGCATCTGTCACCAAAGTTGTTCTGGGAAGTTGACCCTGTGTTCAAATTCTATGTTTCAGTACCCTGCTACCCAGAATGTCCTGACCACACTGTGCCATGGCCCTTAACTGAACACCTGCTTCGTGTGCTGGCAGGATCTGGCATAGCAGGAATGCTCTCTTAAGCAAGTCATTTATTCACGCTTTGAAACCCCTTCACATCTTTCAGCAAGTGACAGCTGCTTGACTTTCTTGAACATATCTAGTCACTTGGTAATGACTTGAAGTGATAAGGGGAAGTTAATGAAACCTGTGCCTTCCATAAAGAGCAGAGACTCATCCTGTTCCTCCCTCTGCCTTGGAGCCCTTCAACCACAGGGGCAGATTCCAGGATTCAAGCTGCTGATAGGATCACGCCACAGACAGAAGCAGATTCTCCATGCATTTGAAAGTTTGGGCTTTCCAGGCAGAGCGAAATGAGAAGCAGTCAAAAGACTTTAAATTTAGAGGGTGCAAGGTCCTCTGCCCTCCCTGCCTGGCCGTGATGCTCAAGGCTTTGCTTTCGGCACTGTTCCCTTCAGAGGGGGAACCCCGCCTGGGTCGCTGTCACCACCATTGCGGGGCTTCTCTTGGCCCGTGTGGCTGGTTAGAGCAAAAGAAAGAACAGCAGAATGTGCATGAAGCCGGAGGGCAGCTGGAGAGGGACTTCCTGCTTCTAGCCCTGCATTCCAAGCCCAGCATGCCGCTGTCCATCCTCAGCTGGGCAGGCCCCGCCTTCCAGATGGGCACCCTCTCCTTTTATCTAACTTCTCTTTTCCTAGGACAAAGGAGTTCTTCTTAATACCATATTACCAAAATACTATATTATCAAAAGTCAGGCGTGATGGCTCAGGGCCTGTAATCCCAGCCCTTGGGTGGCCAAGGCAAGAAACTTGCTATGTAGCCTAAGCTAAAGACCCTGCCTCAAAAAAAATAGAGAGAGAAGATAGATAGATAGATAGATAGATAGATAGATAGATAGATAGACACATAGAGTATATATAATACTACTTAATCAACTTTAAATAACCTTTGTGTGTTATAGTACCTGCAGCCATCATTTCTGAGTTTATTAATACAATGGACTTAATAAAAACAGCTGCCCCAGTGTGACTGGTAAGATGGGCTACAAGAAACAACACTAGTAATTATTTTGCTTCTCAAGATTTATTTTCATCTATACTCTCTGATCAGCATCCCTCTGCCCCTAATTGTTTTTCAGACCCTATACCAGAGCCTAACTCAAAGTCTCCTGGTTGTTGCCCTAAGATAAGGAAAACACATCTGATAGCACGAGTGCGGTGATGGCAGTGCAGGCTGGTGCTGAGCCAGCACCATTAACTCCGCCACCCTTCCTCTCAGCACCCATGCAGCAGCTCTCAACAGCAAG
Organism: Eospalax fontanierii; assembly: GCA_035773235.1. Lineage (NCBI taxonomy): Eukaryota > Metazoa > Chordata > Mammalia > Rodentia > Spalacidae > Eospalax > Eospalax fontanierii. Next base: position 47,980,532 of record CM069545.1, read on the forward strand.
GAAACAGATGCGGTTGTAGAAGGCATATGCGGAAAAGCAAGGGACCTCAGACAGAAGGCCTCATTCATACGCAATACAGTATCATTGCCCTTGAATGAAAAGCTCTGTTTGCAAAAGAAATTTGTTATCAGATAACCTGAGTATCATTCCCATTGTTATACCATCTATTTACATGACACAAAACCCCAGATTCCCAGAGCCTTGGTGAGTCCATATGCAAACATGAAAGTTGGTTAAGCCCCTGATTGTACAGATAGGGCCCCTCTGAGGGCCACTCAGGAAGCCGCACAAGCAGAAAGCTGTGAAACACAAACACTCTTCTGTAGGCTTTTGTGTGTTGTTGTTTTTTTAACCAGCAGCTGATAGCACAGGGAAGGTTGAGGTATTTTGTCGACAAAAGGAGACAGTGGGGCTGGGGGAAATCAGGGCCCTGCCAAGAGATGCAGAGACGGCAGGCAAGAAGTGACACAAGTTCAGTGCTCTGGCAGTGAAAGCAATCCGCAGCCTCCCTGCAGAAGGAAAAGAAAAGAGGAGAAGGTCTGCTGAGTTAGGGAGAGCTCAGCTCAATAAAGAGGAGTAAGAATAGGATGTTTACCTGGAAGGGAGAGGAGAGTACCAGCCGGAGAGAAGGGGAAGGAAAACACGTGCACATAGGAGGCCATGTTGGCAGCTGAGCAAAGTCAGGATTTGAAAGTGAGAGTTAGAAACTTGACCTGTTGTATTTGAGCAGGAAGCCAAAAAAATGATTCGGAAAGAATAATACAGTCAAAATGGCAGGAAGTGAATGTGGTCTGCTTGGCTGGAGACTCTCAGCTCCAATGTTCTGGACAGACGGGTTGGAAATGCTATAGCCACGACCATGTCCGAGTGCCTAAAAGAAGAGTGTGAAGGGAGACACATGAACAGGCACAGAGGTGTTCTGTGGCTGAGGCCCACCCTGCCGGGTCCTGTGAGAGTGACCATCCAAAATGACCCTTCTGAGAGCGAGCGGGGGCAGGCTCTTCTCTCAGGCTGTAGGGCAGAGGAGAGGGTTTGCCCACGCTGAGTGATGGGCCTTGTGTCATACTGACTGCCCAGCTCTAAGCGCGTTCTGCCAGGAAACTGGAAACAGGACTGAAGCCCAAGCACGTCGTGAGTGTGACGTTTCCCATAGACAGAGCCCCTGAGTGGCTGCGCCTGCTCCTCCTGTTGAAAACAGATCTACTGAGTGAGCTCCCAGGGGGAAACCCGGAGACCCAAACTGTGCTGTCAACTTTCCTAAAATTAACCCAGATGCTGTGTTTCAAGGTCTCTGTCTCTTGTGTTTCTTCAGTGACCTTCTCTCCACTAAAAATGGAAAAAAAGAGAGAGAGAAACATTCCCAGGCACAATCTTCCTTCCTCTCCACTTCCCTGTTAGAAGCATGATAAAAACATGTCTGCACTCTGGTGCCGTCGTGTCCCTCAAGGCTTCCTCCTGGCCCGCCCCATGGACCTCGGGCCCTTCCCGCTCCCTGCCCCATCTCTCCGCACTAGGGAGAGCAGTATCTTGGGAATAGTAGCACAGAGGAGGAAATCATTTTCTTGATAAAAGTAGGAAACTATCTTCAGATTAAGTAGGCCCATCCTTAATATATAGAGGAAAACCCATTTTGCTGGAATTCTTGAAATATGATTTTCAAGTTCTTGTAGCAAGAATTCAACTTTTTGTAAATATTAACATGATTCATTTAATTGAGTTACTGTTTATAAAAAGAAAAATTTGGCAAATCCTTGCAGAGTGGGGACATACTGAGTGCTGCAGAGGTTTGTTGAGGAGATATCAGGTGTGTGGGGCAGCGCATGTGGGTTCTGGCTGGTTGGACGAGAGCTGGTCCAAATCTGCTTGTCACTGTCAGCCCTGCTGACAGTATCTAATATCCCGTCTGCAGGCAAGAAAGGAGGCGGAGAATGAGGGGCATGCGCCGGAGCCGCCTGGCCTGGCAGTCTGGCCCACCCAGGAACTCTGTTGCCCTGGCTCTAGCCGCCCAGGAAGGGGGCCACCTCGGCAGATAGGACACGCAGGTTCAAGTCACCACATCTGCTGTGTCCAAGTCTTGAGAGGAGCACTGGAAAAATAGGCTTGACCCAAGTGGCCAATTAAACTTCCTTTCGGCAGAGACTGAATTAAGAGTTTAAAGAAGGGAAATATTTCCATTGGAGGAGTTTGTTTTTTAATGAAATAAAGCATTTACTGACACAAGCTCCACAGAACCACGGGAGAGTAATTAATTGAATTCTGTAGTGCTATTCTGGGCATGCGGTGCCAGGTTAAAGCCTCGGGAGCCATTTGGAGATTTGTAGCCCCTTCCACAGGCGCCTGTCCCAGCTCTGAGCTTCAGGCCTCTGCCTATCTTTCCTCCAGTTCTTGTGGCTCCTGGCAGGGGCTGAGGCAAGAAGGATTCTTGCAATCTCAAGCTCTGTGGCTTCAGAAACACTGAGACTAGAGCTCTGCTAAACTATACAGCAAAGCAATTGCTTCATAGAATGCCAGTCCAAGTATATGACTGTGCTCTCTTCCTGACCTTGTGGACTCCCTGGGATGTAGACGTGGCTGTCACTTGAGCTGGGCCAGAGCTTCCCAGCCAAACTTCTGGGAGTAGATATGCATTTGAATTAGACATTTTTAACAGTCAGTACAGCACAGACATGCTGTAGAGGAGAGTCTCAGAAAACATTATACACAAGGAGGTATACCTCACATCAGGCCAGTTCCAGTCAGTTTTGCTACTGAGTGAGTTGTAAAAACTTTAAGATTGCCTAACCCTTCTAGAGTTTGGAGTGGTGTCTGAGGAAATGTTAGCCTCTGTCCCTTACTCTGCCTGTCTGGAGCACCTCTAGAAAGGGCTGCCTTTCACCCCCAGCGCCCCAGTGCCTCCCCTTGCCTCCAGCTCTCTACCCCAGATCTCGAGTCTTCAGCAGTTGGAGGAGGATTTGGGCTCATTAGCTACAGGGAACACCCAAAACAAAAGACTGTCCAGTACTCCAGCTCTGATCTCTCCCGAGGCAGGGGGCAGGCCTGGCTTGAGTGAAGTTATCTGATTAGACTGATTAGACACAGCCAAAAGAATATCAACTCCAGAAATTATAAGGGCAGAGAATAAGAAAACATCCTACAAGGGTTTGAACAGTTAACAGAAACAGCATCAGCCAAGAGGACCCAAGATATGCCCAGCCTCGAAAGTAACTGTACAACAAAGAGAATTACCTACCAATCCAAAGTCTGAGTATTCCCCACCAAGGGGAACAGGGGTGTTCTTTGAATCCAGTACTTCTGTCCAAGTGGGCGGGGTTCTGGCTAGCTGGTTACCTCCTCTCCTAGAATTGAGTATGAGCTGCGTGAGTATGTGTGTTCTACTGTTGGTGACAGTCCTGAGACACAGGAAGAGATCTAATGCTTGAAATCAGATACTTGCTGCTGTAAACTAGCTGGGTCAGAAATTAGGGAAGATTCCAGAATGATAGGCTCATGGCCAAGGAGTAGCTGAAACAAGGTCCTGGCAGGGAGAGTGAAGAACATAATTATGACAGGGAGATACTTGAGGCTAGTGCCTAGCCATGGCTGGGAAAGGGGTTAGAGCATTTGCTTTAGACTAAGTGTGGGATTTCCTGTGCTGTCAAGAAGACCAGAACATGGCAGGCTGCAATCACTCTCCTGTGATATCTTGTTAGTGCCTGATGCTTCCACGTTAGGCAGCTCCTGCAGAGAGGCAGGAGGATCTCAAATGATAGATGGCCTGACTGAGGTCGTCCATAAACAAAGGCCCTGGAGACGTTCTATCTCCCCCAACAAAATTTCTAACCCTCAAGGGGTCACCAGGCTGGATGGTGCCCAGCCCTGCTGACATGGTGTAGCAAATCTCAGACAGTAAGGCACCCAACAGTCTGCCCAAGCATGAGGAAAACTGTGAAGTTCACAAGTGGAGTTTACAGATGCTATAAACAGAGGACCATTTGCTTTCACTCCATGGGATATTTCTGTGTGTGGTTTTTCATATATATATATATATTTTTTTTTTTTTAAGATTTATTTTATTTTTATTATATGTGTGTTTGTATGGGGGTGTGTGCATGTGAAGGAAGGTCCCTGAAGAGGCCAGAGCTGGCAGATCCCCTGGAGCTGGAGTTATAGGTGGCTGTGAGCTGCCTAACATGGATGCCGAACTGGGGTCCTCTGCGCAAGCAGTACATGCTCTTAACCATTAACTCATCTCTCCAGCCTCTATTCATGAGATATAATTTTTATACAATAAATTTTAATTTTGAGAATGCTCCGGTGAATTCTGATAAAATCAGTACATACATCCTGTAGAACTGGGGTCACACACTACAGCCAGTGGGCCAAACCTGGCTTCCAACCTGGTTTTGTTTTAAACCTTTCTCGGGGCCTATAAAAGAGTGAGATTGCATGTAGCCCACAAAGACAAAAATATTTGATGTTGGCCATTTACAGGAAAAGTGGGGGCCTTAGACACACCGTTTCTCTCACCTCCCCTGGTTCCCTCTGACCTTTCACCTGCATCCTTCCTCCCTGGAAACCACTGATCTGCTTTCTATCATGCAGCCTTCTGCCTTTCTAGAATTTTATATAAATGAGATTATACGGCGTGCTGCCTGTTGTGTCTGGCTTCTTTCAGTTACAGTGCTTGTGAGACTCACGGGTCTGGGTTTTTGCATCTCTGAGCTCCGCATTCCTTTGTTATGCTATTTCTGCAGTGTGCTATCGGGTTAAAGGCACACAGTTCCACTCCCAGGAGGGGAGAGGCCCACCTTATGTCGTAACTATGTGTTGAATGGCGGTCAGGACCCAGAGCCCAGAAAGCACACAGAGCCCAGGAGGTCACACTCACTGCCCCTTTCTTTGCAGGCATGAACAACCGGGAGGTGCTGGAGCAGGTGGAGCGTGGCTACAGGATGCCCTGCCCACAGGACTGCCCCATCTCCCTGCACGAGCTCATGATCCACTGCTGGAAAAAGGACCCTGAAGAACGCCCTACGTTTGAGTACTTGCAGGGCTTCTTGGAGGACTACTTTACCGCCACAGAGCCCCAGTATCAGCCTGGTGAAAACCTGTGAGAGCCGGCTCTGCTGAGGCCTCTTCCCAGAGGCCTCCCTACCCCTCCCCATTAGCTTCCAATTCTGTAGCCAGCTGCCCCCAGCAGCGAGAACCGTCCAGGATCAGATTGCATGTGACTCTGAAGCTGACGAACTTCCATGGCCCTCATTAATGACACTTGTCCCCCAATCCGAACCTCCTCTGTGAAGCATACAAGACAGAACCGTGTTATTTCTCAGACTTTGGAAATGCATTGTATCGATGTTATGTAAAAGGCCAAACCTCTGTTCAGTGTAAATACTTACTCCCGTGCCAATGATCCTAGTGCTTTCCTTTTTTAAAAAAAAAAAAAAAAAAAATGCAAATCCTATGTGATTTTAACTCTGTCTTCACCTGATTCAACTAAAAAAAAGTATTATTTTCCAAAAGTGGCCTCTTTGTCTAAAACAATAAAATTTTTTTTCATGTTTTAACAAAAAACGATCAGGACAGGTGTTTGTTTTTTTTTTTTTTTCTTTTTTACACACATGTCCCTGTACATATACCATGTGGGTGCTAACGTGGAGACTGTGGCCAGCCTCGGCCACATAGCTACAGGTCAGAGTAAGGAGCTTACTGCAAAAACATTGCATCAAAGCATTGGGAAAACTAATAACCTTGGAATTTTTTTTTTTGGTGTTTTTTTTTTTTTTTGGTTCTACAAAGTACGAATTTTTTTCTTCATTTGGATTGGACTCTTGGTTCCTGGTGGTTGTTCCCTTGACTCTTTTCAAGACCCCTAAGGTGAATTTGCAGATTTTATTACCAGTATTTGCTCCAACTTACTGAAATTTGTTCTTAAACTTAAAAGTGAGCACATTTAAGCCAGCCAGTCCTACCAAGAGAACGGGAAGATGAATACCACACAAACTTTTTGTATAAAAATATGAATGCTCAAATGTTTCAAATGGTTTTTTTTCTTTCATTTAATAAATCTTGTAACCACATTTAAATGATCTAAATCCTATAGCGTTGTGGTCATGGCAACCTACTAAACTGTCTCATGCCATTAAAAATTATGGGGAGGGTAGGGGGTAGGGCTGTACATGCCCCGTTGTGAAATAAGTGTTTTTAAATGTCCTGTACTACTAGTGAATGACTCTCCTCTCCGTGTCAAGCGTATTCCAGCGAATAACTATGCACTACTTTACATTTCATGGGGATGCACAAAAAAGTATTACATTTTTAGTTTAGCTACTGTTTGTACCAACCTTGAATTACATATGTTTAACAACAACAAATCAAAACTCCTATTTCTATTGAGTTTTTAATACTGAATAGCAACTCTTAATTCCTTTTTTGTTATGATTTATTTGTGAGTTTACATTTTAAAATTGTTTAACTTTCTTAATTTAGTAATTAAAAAGAGAGCATTTACATTTGAAAAAAATTTTTGTTCATTTGCGTATAGCACAGAAGGTTCTCTAGTCGTTCTGTGACATGTCTGTCCCACGCCAGATGGTGAGGAGTCACCTGGTGAATTTGGCCATTGTGCAGTGACTTCCAAATGACAGAAGCATTCAGAACATCTGGAGATCCCTCCCCACCAAAAGGCGAGCGATGGTCTAGCTAATTCCAAGGATTGTTAAAGTGAAAAAACTAGGCATACCTTAACATTTTAATTTATCTGACATTTTCTCTGACTGAAATTCACTGTGTCCTGTTTGTATGGGAGATGATTACAAGAAGCCTTTCTTGTTCTAGAGTTAGTCAATACATTTCCAATTGTCCCTCCACTTCTGCACTGAAGTTGCTAATCAGGGAGACAGTGTGTTGGGGTAGAAAGGACAGTAGGTGGACCAGGCAGCTGTCCAGACCTGGCTATGCCGTCATTCAGCTGCAGAGCCTTGCACAGCCCCTCATCTCACCTTCAGGCCTGTCCGTGGAAAGGAGGTGTGGGTCAGATACTCTTAGCTCCTTGCAGCTCTAACATCCTAGGATTCCAAGGTCACTGGTGCCCTGTGGAGACATAGAAGAACAAGGTTTTTATTGTTGTTATTGTTGGAATGACCTTTACCTTTAGAAAAGATTTTTTTCAACACTGAAAAAAAATATGAAGCATGTTTCTAGTTAATCGAAACTTTATGGTCTTAGATATTAATATTATCAATAAAATTTCAAAAACTTTATTAGGTACAATTTTTATTACACTGGACAAGTCACTTTGTAATATTTTTTTAATTTTTGTGGTTTTCTGTTTGTTTTGTTTCTGACAGGGTTTCCCTAGCCCCGGCCCACCTGGAACTCACTGTGTAGACCAGGTTGGCCTCGATCTCACAGAGATCCGCTGTCTCTGTCTCCCAAATACTGGGAGTAAAGACTCATACAACCATGGCAAGGTAACTATATTTTTAATCCTCTCATCCTTTTAGGATGGATAATTTGCAAGTATTCTCTAGAGGATTTTTTTTTAATCAAGAAAAAAAAATGGGGGGGGGGCCTGTTTTAAGCAGAAAGTCTTTAAAATAAAAACACAGTCCCCTCAAAGCTAAAATGCAGCTTTTAATTTCATCAGGTCAGTTCACTGTGGCCTCTTGTCGTCTGTCTTGGACACAGGTTGTTAGTGAACTCAAGGGTATTCTCGTGAGGTCAGCACCTGAGTCATTTGGAAATGCTTACCACAGAGTTGAAGAATACAAGAGGAAATGTCAGCACAGAGAATTCAGAGAGGCTTCCCATTTCTTCCAAGAAGTGAATGTGCTTTGAAGAACTAACCCTGACGTCACCTCAGGGAGTCCCAGTTCCTCCATGGAGCCTCCCTGCCTCACAAGTTGTAGAAGTTTGGGCTAAGGGAACTGAATTCCCTGATCAGAAAGTCCTCTTGTCATGAAAAGAAGGTATCCCTTCAGTGTCTGTGGTGACAATACTTTTTGTCTCGTGTACCCCAGGAATGAGTAAGTGCTTGCTTTGTCACTCCAGGAGAGCCGCCATCTTGGCGTTGTCCAGCTGATCAGGAGACGTCCCCAGTAAACTATTTTTACTTTTTAAAAACCAAACAAGCTGACTAGAGGAGACCATTTCTGGAGCTCAGGCATGGGAAATCATGACAAAAGAGTTCCTGTTCACCCCGTCAGGCAGCATACACTCGGAAGCTGCTGCGTCCGTGCACCGATCGACAGAGAGGGCCCTGCGGACACTGGGTCCTGCGTGTTTGAGCACCAAGGCAAAGGGTACGTGTGCCATGTGTGGGAACAGGCATTTCCAGGAGAAAAGCCAAGGGTGCACATGATCCCCATCAAACACAGCCACAGGACTGAAGAGCTCCTGACACCCAAGGGTGTTCACTCACCTTGAGACGGACCGGAACCCTCCTGTGGCTAAATCCGAGCAGTGGAGGGTTTTTCTAGTAGCACCAGAGCTGCAAAATGCCGATCTGCAGTTTCCCACAGGGCTTTAATGGCACCTGCCATGTTCATTGTCTCTTTCATGAAAGTAGGTGCGGTAGGTTCCTTTCCTAGCAGTGCTGGGGTGGGTGGGGCAGTGGGTAGTACTACAGCTCACTGCAGAGCTCACTGCAGAAAAGATGACATCTCTGTTGTTGGTCATGATTCAGAACAAGAAAACCTTACACACGGGGCAGGCGTTTCCTAACAAACTATTTGAGTAAAATGGTGTTAGGCCAATTTGTTTCTGAAAGATATTTAAATAGATTCAGATTACTTTTGTTGGCTTTCTTTCTGCTGTGTATTGTACTGTGGGAATTCAGTTAGCCTGTCAAAGATATATTTGCTGGTGCCAGGTGGGGTGGCACACACCTTTAGTCCCAGGACTTGGGAGGCAGAGGCAGGCAAACCTCTGTGAGATCGAGGTCAGCCTGGTCTACATAGTTCCAGGCCAGCTGGGGCTACAGGGAGACGCTGCCCCCGCCCCCAAAAAAATTGTTAGAGGGAAGATAGATGGAGGGAAAAAGGAAGAAGATTGGCTTTGGTTGTGGAAGGGGGACTCAAATTCTGAGTCCGAAGCAGTATTATCTATGTTTAGTTTTATCTAATTCTCAAATGTAGATCTAACTTTAGAACATCATGAAAAATAGTACCTTTAACATCTTTTAAAATATCAAATGAACCCCAAAGTTTCATAATAAGCATCTATATCATACCTCACTTTTTCACAGCATGCAAAATATTAAGAATCCTTTGGGGAGGACAAGGGGACCAGTATGTCTTTATTTTAAAAATTAAAAGCTGGGGAGTACAGCTATGTGGTAGAGCATTTGCCTCAACTGCCTGAGGCCCTGAGTTCATCTCTAGCATCACACACACAAAAAAATCTGGAGGTAGAAATAAAAAGTTCTCAGTTTTGTAAGGGCTGTCTCGGCAAGAATGCAGTTCTTGGCAAGTGACTGCTCTTCTAACAGCCAGGACAACGCACCTCTCTCTGGAATCACTACAGCCCATTGAACCCTGTGTTGAATATAACCAACGTGTCTAATAGCACGGTTCTTCACAGCAGATCAGGTATTCTTACTAACTGAAACTGCCTGGTGGTTTGCTCATCTCTTTCACCTTGCACAGTGATGAGCTTCTGGCAGATGTGGGACTGATAAATGGGTGGATGGTTAGATGGATGGTGCCCCTCAACTGGTGGGGCAAATGGTTTACCTTCAAATGACACACTTATCTAAGTGCCTGCTAAGCACGAGGGAGATGCTGCGTGCTGCCTCAGCACGCGTCCTGCGGGTGAGTGCTGTGGTCATCAGTCTTCAGCTTACACTGTGAAGGCCAGGGCTGCAGCCTGCAAGCAACACAGGCAAGCTCCTACACCTTTCCCCAGGACTCCCCCAGCACCAGGGGGAAATTCCCAGACCTCCTGGAGCAGGCAAGGCGGCAGCATGTAGCAAACGACTTCAAGTGCCCTCAACGGAGGCCCTGTTTTAATTTGCTAAATTTATGAAAGCTTGATAGTCTACTTCCTAAGATAGCCATCTTTTTTTTTCAAATAAAATTATTTCTCCAGAACATCTAATTGTGCAGTGTTCCCAGTTTGCGGCCTGCAGAGTCCCCCGGTGCAGTTCCATATGACAAAAATACCTCTCCTGGCCTGTGTGAGAAGCATGGTGTGAAGTGGTGGCTGCAAAACCGACTGTTGTCGCATCAGGACTGAACTCGGGAACCCTAACATTGGCCCCCACTCACGGGGCTTCTCTGATTTCCTTTTTTCGTCCAGCAAAAAGCAGGCCCGTGACTGAATGGGAGAGAAGGCAAGGAAGAGCTTAACAATGGGAAAGAAGAGAAAGACTCCAGTGCCTCCTGCTTAGCCAGGATGTTGCAAGTGGGAGCAGGAGAGATGGAGACATTGGACAAAGAAGAGGCCTACGCTGGGATGAGAGATGCCGTAGGCCAGGGATCTTCCAGGAAACACGATCAAGGTGCAGGGAATGGGTACACATAAGGACTGGGCGTTTATTCCTTTTCTACACTTTTGTTGCATGGTTATTATGAGCTAGATCATGTGCTTAGCACTGGATTCAAAGGCATGCAATTAGTTCACAGTCCAGTGAAGATGGAAAGCCAAGGAATTAGCAGGAATGAGCTCTCTGTAGAGGGAAGCACTGGACTCAGTGAAGGAAGGCATCCAGCCCACTGTGGGGACCACAGAATAGGCTTCCAGCAAGCAGTGCTGTCTGCGTTCAGTCTTCAAACAAGTGGAAGTAGGTTAGTACTGCTTAATAGTAAGGGACAGTGCATCTTGCCTTTCAAGGTGACACTAATTCCCAGACAGTGTAAGGGATGTTTCATGCTTTGAATATAGGAGCTGGCCACAATAAATGAGTCCAAATGAAAAACTAAAACTAGATGAAGAAAACTCGCCCCCCTTGTCCACACATGCACATGCCCCGTGTGCACACCCATTTAAAAGTATCCAGGCCCAACATTGATTCTGATTCTTGGACTACTAAATGACGGAGTAGTAGGTAACACCCTTCAAGGACAGATAGCAAGGTGGTTTTTATTTTATTTGTACGTATGTGGTGTGTTATGTATATGGGTGCCTTTACATGTATATGTGTGTATATGTTCATATGTGTGAATGCAGGTACATGCATGCCAGAGCATGCATGTGGAGTTTAGAGGACATCCTCAGATGCTAGTCCTTGCCTTTTACCTCATTTGAGGTGCCATGCACACCGGACTAGGGGCCCATCTTGTCTAGGAATGTTGGGATTGCAAATACATATTACTGCCTTCAGATTTACTTGGGTTCTGGGGATCCAAAGTCAGGTTTGCACTCTGAGAGTGAGGTTTCAGGCAGGTTGGGGCTCCAGGGTCCCTAATGGAGTGTAGCTGGGAATAAATAGAATACAAGACTCCAAGCATTGCTGAGAAACAGGCTTCTACTAACTCCTCACTGCCTGTCTTCAGGACAACTAACAGAGGGGGTTCTCTATGTGCTTATTGCCTTCTTTCCTTCCATTACTAACCATGCCATTTCACTCGACACATCACGTGATCTATAAATTCAGGGAGGGAGGTATGTACTCACAATCCAAGGTGTTCTGGTTGTTTTGTTCTGGATATTTTTCCTTTAGTTAATTATCAAGTGCTTGCCATGCAATAATCAATGGGTAGCTAATTGGAAGCAAGAGAGAATGAAATGGGTATTGTTCAGATAATGAAAAGCACACGTAATTCTGTGGGGAAATAGCACAAGTGATTTCATCTCCTCTGCCTTCTTCTGCGTGTGTTTACAGAGGAATTCAGGTAAGCTCATCATAAACTAAATCCAAGTATGTAGATCCTTTCATTTTCATTTTTTCAGATTCCTCCCGAGGGGTGAGTGCTGGAGGTACCAGGAGAGAGCCAAGCCTCTGGAGATGATGTGTAGGAAGCCAAACCACCCAAAATGGAGCTGAAGGTCTGTCAATTCCCAGAGAGTGAGAGACAGCAATTGCCCTAGAGAGAGGGAATGAATAACAATGCTTTCTGGTAAATTGGCCATATTACATTGTGCACAAGAAAGTAACGGGGGGAACCTGTTAAAAATTGAAAGATAATTTGTCCACATCATTTATGTAAAATGCACGATTTTCCTACTTGGATGGACTTTTTGATTTTAAAACATGGGTAGCTCCAGGAGTGTTCACCACAGCATAATATGTAAGACAATTAGTAAACAGACTGTAATGAGCACAGTCCTTAGTGACCCACTTCACCGCCCCGTCTCACCTGCCAATAACAAAAAATATCTGTACGTTCCTGAAGGCCCCCACGTGAAAGTACAAAGCATTAATCGTTGTCTTTGCTATCATAAGCCATGACCTCACCGTGCTGAGGAGTGGGAAAACAGAGCTTCTTTCTCTTCAGTATTTTTCTGCTCTGATTCAAGCAGTTCTTGGATTTTGAATAGTAGAGGGAAAATGGAAATGGAGCAGAGCTGTACTTAAAACAGCGAGCCATGAACAAAAGCAGCATGCACACAGCCAAAGGGGACCTTGGAAGATTCATAGATAAAACAAAACGCTGCGCTTGGCTGGGATTCTGTTTCGAAAGCAAATGCAAAATGGAGAGCATTGTTCCAGCTGAAAAGCTTTTGCAATCCACGATTCGTCTGAAATAAAAAGGGATCCTGTAATCTACTTTGACAGTCGGAAGCTGTGCTCTTGCTATGAATTATGGTATTTGCTCACGACTAATGCAGATTTTCCAAACCAGGGTAGGCAGAGCAGAGAAGCTTTGTAGTTACAGCAGATCCTCTTCCACCAGGCAGGAAGCAGCCGTGCCGGTCAGTCTTCAGCGCTTCCGGTCCTCCTTTCCCCGCCCCCACATTCCTGCCACTCCTGCCCATTACAATCGTAACATTTTTACTTACATAATCCTTTGTTGGCTTCATCTCCATCTCTCTAAAGAGGTCCTCGTTAATTTATTAAAGGAAGACTATTTTCTTTTTTTCAAAAAGGGTTCACATCTCAAACTCGCGATCTTCCTGCCTCAGCCTCCCAAGTGCTATGATTTTGGCGAGTGTGCCGCCTCACCCGGCTCAGCCCTGAGGTTTCTACCTTACAAGGCAAACCTCTGGCTGATGGCCTCTCCTGCGCACACATTCTGTGTGAGACTCAGTCTCTTCTGGAACCTTACTGGCCTCAGAAGGCTCAACTTGGTAGCCATTAGATCTCAACACTTATCTCCTAGGTGCCCATTCTGGGTAAGCAAAGGCCCTTCCTTCCCCAGTCCTGATTCTCCTCTACTCTGTCAGGTTCAGGGTTCGAGAGACGCAGCAGACAGAAGGTCTGCTGCGTCTCTCGAACCCTGAACCTGACATACTCCATCCCTGCCACTGGCCTAAGATTTGTCAGACACTATCTATGCCTCCTGCCACTTGCTATAAATCACCTTTATGCAAATAGAAAGGGCACCTGTACCTCAGCACACTTAGCTACCATCTGCCAGAAATTTGCTGCAATAAATATGCGAGAGGATAATGACTCAAATGTGAATGGCAGCCCCTCAAATTGTGCAGTACACACAGGCACAACTTTTAAGGTCTGTCCTGTAGTTGAGCTATCCTGAAACCCTACATAAAAATCACAGCCCCAGTAGGTCAGTCTTGTCTCTTTATAACGGTTTACTGCTGAACAGAACAGTTTAAGTCTTAGAGCTATGATCAGAAACTGTGGAGGATCACTTTAAGACAATGTCTCTCGGCAGGGCCCATAAGAACGAAAGACTGGTAGGATTTAGCTGCAGCTTTGTCTGGCCAAGCAGACAGAAAGCCCAAACCACATTTGGCTGATTCTTAGGAAGCATCAAAGTTAGATAGCTGGCAAGACTGAATGTTGGGGTGCCGGAGCAGGGACATGGCATACCCAGGCGACACCTCACCCTTCTGCCTTTGCTGTCTCATTTCTTGCTAACTGTCCCATCTGCTCCCCTCTCGGCTTCCCGTTTAGCATCAGTAAGCTTTTGCTATGTAACGATCGCCCCAAAACTTCATGGCAGAAATAGAAGCAATTATTTATTTTGCTCACAGACCTCCAAAAGGTCATGGGGACAACTGGTCTCTGAACCCCAGGGCATCAGCTGGGGCAGTTCAGATGAAGCTGGAGATCGTTCCTACTGTCTAGTACCTGCTGAGCAACAGCCCAGCTGGAGCTGTGGGTGAGGACCTGGGTTCCTCTGCACTGGGACTCCCAGATGGCCCGTGGGTTGGCTCACACAGTGGAGCTCATGTTCAGATACCCCAGCTGAGTCGAGAGATAGCAGAGACAAGCTGCTCCCACCAAGCCCATGCTTCAGATTTTTAAACAAGATAAATACCTGGGGATTTAGCCACTGAGGTTTGGGATAGTTTGTTTTGTAGCAGCTCACTGTCAGAGCCTATAGGCTATGTCACAGTTTCCTAAGAGGCTTTACCTACTGCAGAGTCTAGGAAGCTGAAAACTACATCTCCCAGACTGCCTTACTGTTTGGACCACAATAGTGAACTAAATTATACCAATTACATGTATCTATACAATGTTTGGAAGGCAGAAATGTGGCAGGTGCCAGTTCCCTGAAGCTTGTTGTTATATCCTGCAGGGAAGCAAGGTCACAGAGCCATCAGTGTCCTGTCTGCAGCTTTGTGAGTGTCACGGGTGAGTTGCTGATGTGGCAGTGGCTAGGCGCCATGTTCCAGCAGGCGGTCAAATGCAGTGGCAACAACCCACGTGTTGCTGGCTTTCTGGCTGCTCCGTGGCCTTGGTCTGCAGCCACAGTGTTCTTCGGGGAAGTCCTAATGGCAGCTTCTGTATCTCATCCTCCTGGGTGTGGCGGGAGATGGCAGCTCTGTTAGCAGAGAGGTTCTGCCATATTCTAGAAGCCTCCCAAGAGGCCCACCCAGAGCCCTCATTTAGCCCTTCCAGCAAGTCCATGAGTCACTATATTAGATTTCTCTTCACTTATAACCCTTGTGTGGGCTCTGTCTCCTACACGGAGCCCTGCAGTCCAACCCAGGCGACCCCGTAGTTCTTTCCCTCCTCTGTTGCTGCATGCTTGTTTTCTCTCTCTGGTCATTCGTTTCTCTTTTTCTTTACACACTGGGGATCGACCCAGGGCTCCGCATGAACTAAGTAGGCACTCTCCCACTGGGCTGTATATATTTATATCCCATATCCTTAGCCTGCTAGTCACTCCTTTAGTATTCGTGGAGAATCTACTGTGTGCCAGATACTGTGTGATATGTGAGGGGAAAAAAAATCTATGAACTAAGCAGACGTGCATGCTCCCTCATGGGAGAAGGCAGGGCAAAGAGCAGGAGCCAGCAGCCAACCTCCTGGCAGCCTGTTGGCTTGCTTGCTTTTGTGTGTGAAATTTTCTGGAAACAGCCACACCCATTTGATTGTCTTGTCCAGGCTGCTTGGCCCAGCATTGGCAAAGCTGAGCAGCTGCGAAAGGCACTGATCGACCCCCAACCCTGAAACTATTCACCACCTGGCTCCTTGCAGAATGAGTTCGCTGGCTCCAGCTCTAGACAAACTTCAAGTTGTACTCCTGTGGTTCCCCATGTGCAGACAACTGTTCTATCTGTGGATTCTGCAGTCACCATGGGTTAAGTGCCAAGTTCAGGGCTGTGTACTCAGTCTCGCCATCTTGGGACACACCACCACCATCATGATTATTGTCATTAGCATCGCTCTTATTAATACCTCCTGCTTTACAGACAAGGAGACAGATTTAGAGAGATCTGGGATTGGATGACTGGATAGATGGCAATGCTATTTACAGAGAGAAAGACCCCAGAGGAGGAGGAAGAGAAAACAGGCAGAAGTGGACAGGCTCACATACTGATGACCAGTGAAGTGCCTGCAGAGATGCTCAGGAGCTTGTAGCCACCATGGCTTCTACATGGAAAGTGAGGGCTTCAGATCAGTGCGAATTTGGGTTCAAAGTACAGTTCTGTCACCAACTAACTATATGACTCTAGGATAGTTATTTGGCCTCTCTGAGCCTCTTAGCTTCCTGGTCATCATATAGTAAAATGAGCTCTCAAGAAAAAGGCCATAGGCATATGACACGAAAGCAGGGGAGCATTATCTGTGGGGGAAGAAAGGGGTGAGCAAGGGGACGAGGGAACTGTGAGGGTGGCAGGGGGAAGCCGAGTCCAAATAGGGTGCCACGATACGGGCTTGCTTAAAAAGATACCTGCGCGCAGGACCTGGCAAAGTGCTTGGCTTGGGCTCGTGGCACAGGTCTGACGCACGTTGGCACCTTGCTCTTCATTTCCAATCTTCCCCTTCATTTGGAAGAATAATTTTCTAGAATGATAACTTTTGTTATGTCATTCTTCTCCTGACCCTGTCTCTGGGAGACCTGTGCGTGGAGGACCTGCCTAGCCCAGGCCCCTTTCTTTAAACCTGTCCCCATAGCCTCTCTTGCAGTCATGTTTTAATCATGACACACACCCCTGCAGAAGAGCTGATATACGAGGGGCAGAGTCTAGCCACAGGGAAGCAAGCCATTGGCCACTGGCCATCACGCGTCATCTCCCTCAAGCTGGAATCAAGAACCAATAACTGTGGGATGGACACTCAGCTAGGAAGTTGGGATCAGAGATGTTTGGCCCCATGGGGGAAGCCAAGGACCCAGTTTACAGAAGGAAGCAGTGGCTGCGGGCCAAGGCCATTAGAGTTCCTGGGAACAGCAGCTTCCCACCTTCTCATATCAGAGGTCAGCCATGTTGCCTGAACATCCTTCCTCTGGACTCCTCTGAATGGTCTCCTCATGTGGGCTAATTCAGGGGAGTTCCACTCACTACAGCTGACCCACTCTCTGTGTCTTGTCACTCTCACCCAGCCTCCTGGTTCCACAGAAAGGCCTTTGCTAGTCAGACACGCTCTACTCTGGTCTAGTCTTCCTGATGCGCTTTTGCTTAAAGGCTCACACCTCCTCCAAAACCCAGCTGGAACGGCTAGCAGTGCCTGCCCTTCTAAGGGCACCCTGCACCTGGCTGCTGTCAACAATGACATT
Source organism: Eospalax fontanierii (assembly GCA_035773235.1). Taxonomy (NCBI): domain Eukaryota; kingdom Metazoa; phylum Chordata; class Mammalia; order Rodentia; family Spalacidae; genus Eospalax; species Eospalax fontanierii. The sequence goes on from CM069545.1 coordinate 47,997,586, forward strand.
CACCACACCACCCCCTGCTGTGGCTATAAGTCTGTGTCCTAGAGTTTTTCTTCTGGCCTCTGAGGATAGGAACTTGGCACACTTAGGGACTCAGATACTACACTGAATTTAATCCAAGTACTGGAATCCTAAAATGTAGTCTGAGTCTCTTCAATATAGAGTATTATGCCAGTAGAAGGCATTTTTTGCTAAAATGGAAATGCATTTAGAGAATGCTTCACATTAAAGGGATGAAGATCAAAGGGCACATTTTTGGCCAGGAGTTCTGAGTCTCAAAGATGCAAATAAATTATAGATTTTTTTTTTTATTTCCTGAATTGATTGGAACCATAACACTGGATTTGGTGCTGTAACATAAGACTTTCTGGAACTTTCTGCCTGGTAAAAATGCCATCGCTCTTTATTGTGCTCTGATCGCTGTTGTCTCCAGTTACAGCACTAAAGCGGGCAAGTCCGTCTGGAAAGCCCGACACAGGGGAGGCTGCCACGCAGGGGAGGCTTCCACACAGGGGAGCCTTCCACGCAGGGGAGGCTTCCACGCAGGGGAAGCTGCCACGCAGGGGAGGCTGCCACGCAGGGGAGGCTGGCACACAGGGGAGGCTGCCACGCAGGGGAGGCTGCCATGCAGGGGAGGCTTCCACGGGGATGGGCCACTCTAGAGCCCTGCCCGCAACTGGACTTAGAGGTGCCCTGGCTTCAGGCTCATCAGGAGTGTGTGTGTGTGTGTGTGTGTGTGTGTGTGTGTGTGTGTGTGTGTGACATGTGGCCACATGGCCACTCAACTGCAGGATCCTATGTCCCCAGGTCAAGAATAAAAAGTAGCTACTCAGGTAAACAGTGCCTGAAATATTATCTGCATTTTCTACTTTATAAACATTAAAAATTTCTGATACCAATCTTGACTGCAGATGTGGGCCTGGCAGCTGTGCCATGGGTCTAGGGTGTAGCCAGCTCTAGACACCCTCAGCTTTGTGACTACTTAGTACCCAAATGCCCCAGGCTCCTCCTGTTCCCATATGTTCCTCTCCTTTCAGCAGCCTGTGCTTGAGGGTCATAGGTCATAGATACATCACGCTCCTGCTCTAAACCCAGAGAGCAAAGGATTCCCAATGGCTGAAGCAAGGTCCACTTTACCACACTGACCCCTGACCCTTCCCAAGATTTTCTGAACAGAATGCAAGCAGGCTAACCTAAAATCACAGACCCTCGTCCTGCCAGCCATTACCTAAGAGAATCCTTTAAAAGACTCGTCTAGGCCCTCCCCAGACCTATAGATCAGACTTTCTTGGAGAGGAGACCAGGAATTTGTCCCGGAATATGAATCAGTCTGTTCTGACTACTATAATAGAAATATCATAGATGAGTGGCTTATAAACAACAGATTTTTTTTTCTTTCATAGTTCTGGAAGCTGGGAAATCTAAGACCAAGGTGTCCACAGATTTGGTGCACCAGGCTTGGTCTAGCTATCTTCTTGCTGGGTCCTCACATTGCAGAGGGGTTCAGACCTCAGCAGGCCATTGTACAAGCCCCACGACGAAGGCACTGCTTTCCTGATCAAACCGTCTCCTAAACGCCCCACCCCTAGTGCACCACACGGGCACGGGAGCTCGGAACACACATTTCTGCTCGCCCTTTTCTCCTCTCCCCTTCCTCCTACTGAGACCTCGTGGCAGCAGGACAGTCCCATGAACACAGCTTTGGTCCATGTCCCACTTGCCCAGCCTCAGTGGCTCAGCCTGCAGGGCTCTTGCCCTCAGTCTTATTCTGGGGAAGCCATCGCAACAGTCTCACAGTCTCCTCTTGCAGGTAAGCACTGTATGCCAGGGCATTGCTGCAGATACCCCTCCAGGCAGGGCAAGGGACCATGTCAGCCATGGGCCTCAGCTTTTAGAGAAACCAACTGAACCAGGCTATGCCAGGCAGGCTTGATGTGCCTGAACTTCTGAGTAAGTAGGTCCCCGGAATGACAGGACTAGTGGCCTGTGATAAGGCTCCTGGGAGTGGCCATGACAGACTTGGGGAGCAGCTAACTCCTATTGCACTGTGTGGTCTCAGCACTAGCCCTTCTGCTACAAGGGCTTCTGAGGCTGCAAAGAGCTTCTGGCTGGGCCCAAACCCAGTACTTCAAGGAAGCACTGCTCTTCTGGCTGCTGAGCCCGGCCTCTGGGAGAGTTCCAGGTCACAGACATACGGGGCGCAGGAATCGATGCTCAGGGAAAGATCCTGGCTTTGCAGATGAAACTTCAAACCTACCCGGGCATTGCCCATTGGCCCTCTTCCTGTCCGCACCACACGTTTTCATAGTGAGTGTCTCCTCGTGGACTAGTGTCCAGTGTTCTGACCCTGGGCTGACCACACTGCAGATGCCCTCCCCTGCTTCTCATTCACTCTTTGGATAAATCCATCTGCCTCACATTCCCCACCTCACTGCCTCTGAGATCCAGACACACTTCCCAGGGTAGGGTAACATGCCCTGCACACACGTTCTAGCCATTGTCAGGGACCTGTGCCAGGGGCAAGGCACTCTACAGCCCATTTTTCTTTCTTGAAACCAAAACCACCTTCGGGCAGAGCAGTCCTCTAGCCCCTGATCACAGGAGCAGGCCCATCATCCTCTGCCCCGGTGTGCTCAGAGCACATTTGCCCTGGCCTGGCTGACGCTGGCGCAGCATCAGTTAAATAGATTCCTGGACTCTAATCCAAGGGTAAGACCCATAAATCTACATTTTAAGTACCTAAAATGTTTCTTCTGGATAGCCCAGGGTTCTTTTAGAATGTGGAAACAGCAAACATTTTGGAGAAGTAAAATCTTGCCTTCCAACACCATCTCCTCCAAGGATATCTGTCCACTTAGCTGGGATCTTTGTGATCCTTTTGAATTTGCACAGACAACGCTATCTCTGTACCTTGACCTTTCACCAAATGATGCATCTCAGAGCGCTTGCCACATCTACATATCTTAGTCTTCCTGTTAGCAGGTGATGCTGAGTAGGATCCCCTGGAGCAAAAACCTCATTATTCATCTTACCATTAATGGAGAGTTGTGTTATATCCAGACTATTATAACCAACTTTAATTAATTAGATATACACTTTTTTTAGACAGAGTCTCACTGTGGAGCCCAGGTGACCTCAAATTCTCAATCGTCCTGGTTCAGCCTCCCAAGTGCTAGGATTATAGATGCTCCCACACCTAACTCTCCTTTGATATATTCTTGAATTTCATTTCTGATACTGAATTGTCTAATCAAATTGTTTAGTCAGTGTTTTTAAGTAAGTATTTTTCTGGAATTTTCGTTTTGTGTGTATGTTTATGAGTGTGTGTGTGTGTGTGTGTGTGTATGCACATGTGCGGGCTAGAGATGGATGCCAGGTGTCTTCTTCAATCTCTATATTTTATTTTTATTTTATGCATCTAAGTGTTTTGCCTGCATGTATGTAAGTGCATCATGTACATACAATGCCCATGGGGGCCAAACCAGGGTACTAGATCCCCTGGAACTGCAGTTATAGATCATTGTCAGCTGCCATGCAGGTACTGGGAACTGAACTTGAGTCCTCTGCAAGAACAGCAAGTGTTCTTAGGCCATCTCTCCAGCCCCTCCCTTCTTTTTCTTTACACATAAAGTCTCTCACTGAAACTTGGAGCTCACTGATTTGGCTAGACTAGCTGGCCAAGAAGTCCCAAGGATCTTCCCTTTCCAGAATTGGGATCAGGATCGTATAGCCATGCTTATCTTTATGTGGGTGCTAAGAATCAAACACAGGTGGTCAAGCTCATACAGCAAGAACTTTACTAACTGAGCCATCTTCCCTGCTCCTTTGGCTTTTTAAAATGCGTATCTGGGTGATTGGATGCAAGTGTCTAGGAACTTCACTTTGACAGCATGAAATAGCACTTGTGTTAGGTGATTATTGCCTAAGTAACACTATGCCTACAGGAAAGATCCCAAAACTCATTGGCCTTCAAATTTTAAGTATCTCTCTTTTCATCATGGGTCTGCAGGCAAACCATAACCCTCTGTGCTTGACTGCTTTCCAGGCTCAAAGCTCAAGCTTGCCTTCCTAGGGGTTGGCTGCAGCTTTAAGACAAATCTAGGTAGATCTGAGGGCCCCTTGTCCTAGAGCCTACGCTGAAGAGGACAGTGGCTTGCTAAAGAATCCATAGGTGTCTTATGCCTATCATCATCAAATCACTTAGATCAAATCAAGTCTCTCACACTCATCACAATTTATGACGGCATCATGGTCTCTAACATCATTTCATTGGTCAGACAAGTCACATGGCCAAGCATACATCAGTGAGGCTGACAAGAATACTCTGCCCTTGGTGGGCAGGCTCCACAAAGTTATGTCAGAGGGTACTAGGAGTCAGGACCACGTCTTTCAACACCATCTACTGTCAAAGGTACAGGCTTTGGAACCAGAAGCATTTGGGTTGTTGCCTTGCTTATGTGGCACAGAAGAATCACCAAAATAGAGTTCTGACTCCCCATTATCACAGCAAGTTGAACCTCACTGAAATGGTTTTGGATCCACTTTAACATTTGGCTTATATATGAAATTGCTTGGTTATTAGCTATAAGTTCTTTTTAGTTATTAGTTATTTTTCTCACTGCTGTAACAAAATACCTGACCAAAAGCAAATTAATGGAGGGTTTATTTGAGCTTGTGGTTCAAGAAGAGATAAGATCCATCAAAGCAAAGAAGCCACGAGGCAGGAGCAGGAGGCCGCCGGTCACATGGCACTTGCAGTTAGGAGCAGAGAGCCGTGGCTACTGGTGCTCACTTTGCTTCCTCCTTTTTGTTCAGTCCAGAAGGCCAACCATGGAATAGTGCAACCCATGTTCAGAGCAGGCCTCCCCGCCCCAGCTGACCCTCTCTGGAAAAGCCCTCATAGACATCCCCAGGGGTATGTTTCCACGATGATTTAGTTGATAGTGAAGATGACCCATCACAGCTTAGAAGAAACTGGTAACAAAGAGCCAGAGTCTACTATGACAAGAATTTATTAACTACATGTCCAGGCTAGCAGCACAGTTTGGTTCTCCTGTGAAACACACATTTCCCCAAGAATCCAGCCAGTCCCTGCCCCCTTGGCCCTTGTGAGCTCTCATGAATGTGCCAGTCACTACTTTGTGCTCATTCATATTTCAACTTTAAGAAATTCACTTCTCAGGGGTTTCTTTTCAAAGCTAAAAATGAAGTTAGTTACTATAATTCCTAAAAGTTTCTATTTTTTAAAGTACAATCCAAAATAGATTAGTAGGGTTTTCCAATCGTTTTACCTGTTTTCATGTTATTTTTGAGCTATTCACTGAACTCTAAAATATTAATACAGATAGAAACATCTTTAGTTGAACAGGATCAAGGATTTCCATGATAATTACTTATTCTGTGAGATTCTGCATGAAAACCTTTTATGTTGAGAATATTTGACAATACCGAACATTTCAAATTTTTATTTCTCAGTAATTATCTTCTCCCCTCCCCAAATTTACAGAATCTTACTTTTCTATATTTGTGGGAGTGAGTGAAGCACCTCAGGAATTCTAACATGCTGCTTATCGTCAAAATACTTTATGAGCAGGTATGGTACTACGCTTCCCTGACATACACCAGGTTTGGGGCCCAACATTGTACAAAAGAAAAGTTCTCATAAAAGACAACTTTTCAAGTGCTGAAAACACAGCCCAGTTTTAGGAGCGTTTTTGCTGATAGATTTCAAACTATTTGTGATTGAAGAATATAACAATCAGGATGAATGTATACATTTGGGGGACTGCCAAAGTGCCCAATGTGGATGCCTAAACAACAGAAATAGATGTCTCTCAGTTCTGGCCAGTGGAAGTCAAAGCCAGCAGGTTTGGTTTGTGCCCAGGATTCTCAAAGACCTTGTGGGGTGCTCTCACATGGTTTTTCCTGTCTGCATGCACATCTCTGGTGTCTGTCTGTCTGTCCTACCCTCCTTTCATACAAATCCCAGGTAGACCTGAGTGAGGCTACCCTAAAGGCCTCATTTCCATTTAATTGCCACTGAAAAGGCCCTATGTTCACATGAAGTCACTGAAGAGGAGGGCTTCGAAACATCAGTTTTAGGAGAATACAGTTCAGCCCATAAAATTAGATTATGGTCAGTCATGGTGGCAGACACCTGCCATCTCAGCTATTCAGGAGGCTGAGGTGAGATGATGGCTGGAGCCCAGGAGTTAAGAGACCAGCCTGGGCAACACAGAGAAACTTTGTCTCAAAAAACCAAAATAGCTCATGATCAAAATTACTTAGAAATTATCAAAAGTATCATGGAGACACTCAACAGTCAAGAAAATACCCCGCAGACATGGCCATAGGCCACTCCAATGGAGGCAAATCCCCAGTCGAGGCTCCCTCAACCCAGGTGTGTCAAGTTGACAACTAAAGCTGTCCAGCACATGTGCCTATCAAAGACATTAGGGAAGTGAACAGGCCAGTCACAAACTTATGTAAGATATCTGTATTCTCTCTCTCTATCTATCTATCTATATCTATATCTATCTCTATCTATCTATCTATATCTATATCTATATATATGGAGAGAGAGAGAGAGAGTTCTATATATATAAGTTCTAGCTGGCCTAGAATTCGCCGTGCAAACCAGGCTGGTGAATTGGAATTCACAGAGCCTCCTACCTCTGACTCCTGAGTGCTGGGATTGCAGGCATATGCCACCATATACTATTTATTTCTTACAAAATATTCTTACCCAGGAAACATTAAGAACTATACCATCTACATGAAAAATATAATTTAAAAATGGGCAACACACCAAGAGGCCCATCACAAAAGGATATCCTCATGGTCAACAAGCATAGAAGAAAGATGTTCAACACATTGTTCATAAAAGCTGAGCATGCACATGTATATATGTAAATGCCCATTCATCTGTATATCTAAGACTGGAATACAATACACATTCAATAAGCTGTTCTGCATTTTTTCAAAGTAATTGAGAGAGGATACTCATTTAGTAGATATACAATGTTAAATAAACTGCTCTAAGCCTCAATTTTCTCTACAGAGAATACTGCCCTCAGGGATATTAATTTGATAATGACATAATGCAAATAAAATGTGGCATTTAATGGCTGTTCCTCAATTTTTCCATCTGTTAAATGAGTATGAACTATTCCTATCAGAAGGTAATGCTGAGCCAACTCACCAAGTGCAGAGCACATGAAAGCCCTGGCGGAGGAAACAGCCAACAGACACTGGCCTTGGGAATGTGAACTAGACCACCCTCGGGGCCTCCATGGTTGACAGTCTCTACACAAACAGAAGCCAGGAAGACTGTGTGTGGTCCATGTCCCTGCAACAGAGCTGAGGTGAAAGGCTGGGTCTGCTGACTCTCCACCCACAGTTCCCCTCACCACCCCACACTGCTCTGTGATGGGGAGGAGTTTGGCAAAGTATTCATCCTGCAGTTATTTTCATGTGCCTGGCCCTCTGTGCCAGCCTGTAGGTTCTGAGTCAAGAAAGCATAAGATAACCTCCAGCATGGGGCAGGAAAGGACAGCCTATAACTAAGTTACCTCTTTTTGCCAGCTTCAGCCCAAGCAGTAGCACATGTTAAGGCCTGTTGTTTCACATCATAGCCCCAAGAACCAGAAAACTTGCCCCGCCTACATAACTGGTAAGAGAGGAAGCTAGGAATGGAACTCAGACCCCAGGGTGCCCAGCCAGTGCCCCGGCCTGTGCCCAGTACTACCTCTGATCACTCAGTTCAGTTTTGGTTGAAATGTTTCTGGGTCATAAGTCATTCCCGGGAGGGCTTTTCTGTCTCTGCCCCCACTGCACGGTTCTGAGGCCTGAAGAAGTCACTACCGCCTTGTGTCCCAGTCTTCACAAAGCAGAGGTTACTTTCTATGTGGTCTCTGGAGTTCCATTTGCAACTCTGCCCCTGTGTCTTGTGGAAGGAGTGGGAAATGCCAGCTGGCTCTGGATGCCCTCATCTAACCAAGCTGTCTCAGGAAGTTGCTACCCTCTTCCAACCTCCACCCAGCCCCATGGCCTCACCTTCACATGTCCAAGCCCAGCATTCCCATTTCCTGCAGAGTGATGATTTATAACCCCTGGGCAGGCTCACAGGGACCACCAGCAAACATCAACCAAGAAACTCCATGGATACAGTGACAAGCTGAAAATGCAGATCCTGAGGCAAATCTACAGGGACAGAGCCAAAACCAGTGTCAGCATTAAAGGCCAAATGATGTTAGATTCAGGGCATTCTTTGGAGGTTCTTGGGCCCCAAGAATTCTAAAGTAGAACTCTATAGCAGTCTGGAGAGTGGAATAAAATTATTCTTCTCTCTGTCTTTCTCTGCCTGTCTCTCTGGCCCGCCTCTCTGGCCCGCCTCCCCGCTCATTCACCATGATCTCCAGAAAGACGCTGTCTCCTTGGCAGAGAGTCTTTCTTGGGTGTAACAAGCAAACTCTATGACCTGGTGCCTGCCTGCCCTGGCTCCCTCTGCAGACACTCATTTTGTCCCCTGCTACTGAGGACTCCAACTGATATCATTTGCAGCCCATAACCAGGGTGAGAGGTGTTAAAGCATGCCAGCCTAGCTGCTTGTCGCCACTGGAAACTGTGCTCTTTCCAGACCCAAATTTATGTACATTCTCCACAAACTTTATGCTGCTCCATGCTGCAGTTAAACGTGATTTATTTGTGAGGTGTCGGTTCACAGGATCAAGAGCTGAGGGGCTCTGTGCTGACCCCATGGTGTCACACCAAGGAGCCCCTGAGAGGCTCTCCAGGGGCCTCACATCACAGAGGTTAGGGTGATAGGCTCCCCAGCTGAGGTCTTGGAGGGGTCTTGTGGTCCACTCAAAGTCTGACAGCCATAAAAATCAGAGGAGCCAGTGGGGGGTTCCTTGCATAATTTCACAGATGGAGGAAGACTGCATGCGGTGTGCTTCCTTTCCAGATGCCTACGCCCAAAAGAGTCCATAGTGAGAGGTTTGTCTGAGGGGAAATGTGCATGTCTGAAACACGTGTTTAAAGTAGATCTGCATAATTAAATATGGAGAAAATGTGCTTTTCCTAAACAAAATAGAAGGGAATCTCTGTAAATAGTGGTGGGTCATTGTGCGCAGACTCGAACTCTCCCAACAGACAAGGCATAAAGCTCACTGATGCTCTAGCCTGCCCTTCTTTCTCCAGGTTAGCTCTTCAGCGTATGACTTCACTTCCTGCTTGTTTGTGACAATGAACAACTATCAGAAAGGAGAAAAGTGTGAGACACCCCGATGTTTAGCTTCATGAAGTCTTTGTTCCATCGATAGATTAGCTCTTGGTCACCATGATAAAAATACCTGATAGGGCCAGCAATATGGCTCAGTGGGTAAAAATGCTTGCTGTGAAAGCCTGACAGGCTGAGTTTGATTCCAGGAGCCCATATAAAGTTAGAAGGAGAGAAATGGCTCCACAGAGTTGTCATTTGACCTCCACCTGCACATCATAGCATGTATGTGACAGCCCCCCCCAGTAATAATAACTAAAAGATTAAAAATACCTGATAAGAACAACTTCAAAGACAAAGCGTTTCTTTGACTCACAATTTCAGAGATTTTAGTCCCTGGTTTTCTGGCTCCATTGTCTCTGGGCTACGGTGAGGCAGAGCTTCGTTGAGGAGCAGACCTGCTTACATCATGGAACCAGGAATGAGAGAGAGCAAGGCAGGAAGGTCCAGGGCCAAGGCATACTCTTCAGAGGCCTCCAGTGACCAACTTCTTTCAAGCAGGCTCCTCATCCTAACAGCCTAGTCAGCTATAGACTCATCGATAAATTCATCAGTGAGGTTAGCACCCTCGTAGTCTAATCACCTTTTTATAGGTCACCAACCTGGGACCCACCCTTCAGCATGAACCAACGGGGACATTGCATATCCAAAATACAACAGTAGAATGACCAAATTGCTAGGCTCTGCCCCTCTCACTGGGCCATGGGAACTCTGATAAATCACTATGAGACACACAGCCAAAGGGAATATGTGGCTTAGCGGCTTCATTTTTTAAATGTTATTTATTTTATTTATTTTTATGAGTATTTTGCCTGCATGTGTAAGTGCACTCATGCATACAATGCCTTTGGAGGCCAGAAGATTCCTTGGGACTTGAGTTATGGGTGGTTGTTGGCCACCATGTGGGTGCTGGGAACCAAACCCGGGTAAGAGCAGCCAGTGCTCTTAATGCTGAGTCATCTCTCCAACCCCGTTTCTTCATTTTTTAAAAGATTGATTTATTTTTATTTTGTGTATGAGTGTTTGCCGGCATGTCTAACCACCTGTGTGCAATACCTGTGAAGGCCAAAAAAGGGTGTTGGATCCCCTGGAACCGGAGTCACAGGTGGTTGTGAGCCTCCATGTAGGAGCTAGGAATTGAACCTGGGACCTATGCAAGAGCAGCCAGTGCTCAACTGCTGAGCCATATCTCTTCAGCCCCTGGCCTCTACTTGTCAATGAGCTGAAGGCCTTGTCTTTTAAAAGATGTGCTAATTATCAATGAATTGTGTACTTACCCTCCACTGAATGCTCTTCACAAATGGAGCTGTGCTCTTTGCATGTCTTGCTTCTGCAATGAATACTTTTCAGTAGAAGGTACAGGAGAGACAGTGTGTGAAGTAGGGTTTTCTGTCCTGGTACCCTCAAAGGGGAAAAGAAATATACCCTTGCATTTAAAGTCTTATGTGTGTGTCTAATATGGTTTATGACAGATTTTTATACTTTAGGACATAGTATTCATCCTCTAGGGACTTTATGAATGCTTACTAAAATCTGTTGAAAAAGGAATCAAAGCTAAAATGGAGAATGCTATTCTTAGGAACGAATACCACAGTTATCTAATGGAACATCTGTTTGCAACTACGTTGCTTGCTGAGGTCCCTGCAATAAACTCTGTTAAAGAACATCTTACTGCCTTCCCTAAATCTCCACCTCTGCAAACATGCCTGCTGCAGGAATTTCCCCTCGGTGGTCTTAGGGCATGTAGCATCTGTGCTGGTAATCACTTAGGCTGTAACTTAAACCCACCAATTTTGTAACAATTAAAGAATAACCTTGGGGGAACTATATAAGCCGAAGGAACTAAACTCAGGGCACAGGCTCTTTGGGAGGAAACCCACTCAAGACTGCCGGCATGAAAAACCTTCCCTGATTTCTCCACATGAGTGCCTTCTCTCCGCATGGCAGGTCCCATGCCTCAGTTTCCTGTAACATCCTTGCACTTGTTTGGTGCACGTCTACACTCTCCAGCTCCTGTAACACAAGGTGCATCTCCCGCACTGGCTCCTGGAATAGGTGGTGGCCTGCCCCACTCAACGCCAGTGGTTCCCTGGCATGTCTACTCAGGTTGTTGTGCAGCAGAGTGCCTGTGGCGAGCTAGCTTTTTCAGACACCCTAGAGGCCAGAGTTCTAATATGTTTCTCCACTGTGGCGCCACAGAGTCGTCTCTGCCATCATGTGCCATGGCTGTCCTTTCTTCAACAAGGTCTGGAGCCTGGACCTCAAGCATCCATCTCAACCCCAAGGGTTGTTCCTTACAGCTGCCATTCCTGTATCCTTATTCTCTTTACTTATTAGCCAATTCTTTGTTGCCTTAATCCCCGGTTATAGTGAATAATTCTTAGTATTATGTGCTCTCTGTTCAAATTACAGTGTAGTTTGTCCCTCTTGATTGAATCCAGACTGGCATTGAATGCAAATGTCCTTGGGGTGGAATTCACAGGGAATCAATGACACTTTAGTATAAAGTAGTTTATTTTGTTTTCCTGGCACTTGGAGAACAGTAAATACGTTGGGAGTTAGTGGGGAACAGTAAGATGAAAAGGCCAGCAAGAGAGGGCGGGAAAGTCCTAATAGCCAACTTTGCCTGTTTCACATTTTGCCATGGGCTAACTAGGACTGTTGAGTGTTAGTTAGTCTTTATTTCACTGCAGAATGTGTTTGGTTCCCCAGGGTCAGTCTAAGAATACCAGCAATAGAAGGAAAGTACAAAGTATGGATTTCTCTGGTGAAACGGAGGCTATTGTGCCTTGATAAGCTCAGTGCATTCCCCTCTTTGTTGTCTTACTTCTTAATCACACATCAAAGCATGCTGCCGTGTAAGACGCTTCATCCCACTGAAGGGACTGGACTGGTCCCCGGGTACACATTAGCTTCTCCACACAGAGCACCATCCATGTCAGCTGCAAAGAAGCCAATCCAGACATGGGCCTTCAGTTCAGGGTAGACTAGTGTGGCTTTCTCAGTGGCTTTTGAACACAAGAAGGTGGCTTCTCTCTTCAGGAGGCCTATGCGTGTCCCTGATGGAGAGTTGGAGTAGACACAAGGTGACAAACGTTCCTTCCACTTTAAAATCTGATTATCAGAGTAATATATCCACACGATTAAAAACAGGGTGCATGGAAGAGCTCAACTTCCTCCCGCCTCAGTCACTAATCCCTGCTCCCGTGTCCTTTTCACACTGTGGGGTTCACCTACATAGCACCTGAATTATCACCAGCAGGTCTACAGAAAGTAGTGCGTGGAAATGCATGTGCCCAGTCGACCATCTTGGGAAATAAGCCTCTCTCCCACTCATCATTCTCCCCCTTGGGCAAGAACATAAGAGATAGAACCCAGAATTCTGAAGACAGGCAGTTTACCAAGTCAAAAACAAGCACTTGTAACACACAGACCCGTGACAGATGCACACGTCCTCCATTTAGCTCAGTCCTTTAACCTACAGGGTACTTCTCTGTCCCACTGGTCACTTGGGGCTTAGAACCCAGGCTCTTTGTCCTCCGCCATATGGTGGCTTGACAAATACTACTTCGAACTCCTCAACTGCCATATTCAAACTGGCAACTTTCAAATAAGCCATTTGTGATACTGCAGACACTATAATGGTTTCAACTGCAAAGCATAAGGGCCAGGGAGACACAGATGAAGCAGCTGGAAACCAGGGCTAAGCGTGAGGGGTCACAAAGGGTCTTCCACCTCCTGAGGAGTGTCCCCCTCGCTCTCCGGCACTGACTGGGGTTTCTGCTGTATACTCCCACCGACACTCACCTGACACCAACACGGAGAGCTGATGCGGCTAGAGAGAAACAGGGCGAAACTGATCTCTAGCCTTCTTTTGACAGTTTACATTTCACCCCAATTTCCATTTCTCGCCAGCACTGTGACTCCACACAAGGCCCTGCCCAACAACAGGTTCAAGTGAGCTAAAGCTCTGTTTCTGTTAGTCACCAGCACCACACTTAGGCTCACGTAATCTTACAGTCATTCCTTCAACATCTTTGTTGCCGAAAATTGCATGAAAGAGCCGGGTAGGAAACACAGAATATGTGGTTATCTAGGCTGGTGTTAGTCACAGGAAAAAGCTGGGACGTCTACTTTTCACAAAATGGGGGAGGGGAGGAATGCCATCAAAGCTCCTTAGCACATAATACATTTTAGCAATCAGAGCCAGAATCCAAACGCATAATAAAGGCGAGTGAAAATGCTTATAATCGGCATATTCCAAATGCCTTCTCTCCTGCCAATCTTCTATCCGTTCCCAGAGAAGCAAAAGCTGCCCACTCTGCCAGCCCCCTTGTCAGCTGCCAGCTGTTCCTTCCCTGGAAAAAGGGTCAGAAGGCTGCTGGTAGCTAATAGCCAGCCAGAAGCTGCGAGTGAGAACTGTCCCTCGTGGGTTTTAGCTGCTGGCTGATTGTCAGCCGAGAGCTACAAGTTCTGGTTTGATAAAAGCCAGCTATAGATTTCAAGCCTTCTTTCCTTTTTTTTTTCCCATTTGTGCTCTGAAATTGTCATGCACTCCAAATGGAACTCTGTGAGCACACGGGCCTTTGTTCTGCCTTGTTAGGCGCCAGCAGTTAGAGTCCTCTCCAGACAGTCATTGGCAGGGTGGGGAGGAGGGTGAGCAAAATGAGGAAGGGAGGAGGGGTAGGTGGGATGGGGTGAGGCAGGAGGAGCCACACAATGCCCCCTGACACCTGTGCGGTCCTGCAGAGGATGCACCCCACAAAGTGTTTCCTGCTCCGAAAGGTAGACTCAGATCAGATTCTGGTGCTTTCTGTGATGGGGGGGCAGGGGCCGTGCTGGTAAGTTAGTCAGAATTTATTGACTGAACCCCTGAAGTGAATTGAGTCACCAGCAGCATATATCAAATCTTCCTTTCTCCAAAACTGTTTCTATCAGCCACCGATCAAGAACTCCCTTCCTGAGTTGTGTGGATTTCGGGGGTCAGGCCAGGGGAAGGGGAAAGCAGGGACGTGTGAGCTCTGCATTCACATGCTCCGGGGCTGCTCTATGTAATGCATCAATGGTGAAAAATAAACACCCAGCAGAAGCTGGCTTTGACTTAAGGCGAGTGCACCATAAATTTCAACTGCTGAAATTAATCGCTGGCTGCTTGTTTTGAATATTAATCCCAGGGAGAGAGCTGGCTCCCACTCCATCAAAAGACAGCTGAAAACAGCAAAACATTTGGAATCTTTGAGGGGGGGGTTACCTGTGAGGCAAAGGTTGATACCGCGTCTCAAGGAAAAGCAGACTCTGATAAACAGCCCCTCACACTTCCCGGTGCCACTGGGCTGGCCCTGCCCTCGCCTCACCTGCCCTCTTCTAAGGCTCTCCAGAGATGGGTGTGGGGAGGCGCCTTGCCTCCCGGTGTGTGCTGGGAGAGAGGGTTAGGTGGTGATGAAAGTACATATAACGTAAGCCCTGCCGTCTTATCCATTTCCGAGTGTGCTGTGCAGAGGCATGAAGCACATTTACACTGCGGTGCAGCCACCGGCGTCATCCAGCTCGAGCGCTCCCACCATCGCGGTCGGAAACGGGGTCTCCGTCAGCAGTAAACCCCATCCCCCTTTGCTTCGACACCTGCCAACCATTTCCCCTCCTGTTTCTGTGAAGTTGACTACTCCAGGTCCCTCAAAGAACTAGACTCACAATACTTAGCCTTTTATGTCCAGTTTATTTTATTTAGCATCAGCTTTTTAATTTTTTTTTAATGTATGAGAGTATTGCCTGCATGTGTGTAAGTGCCCCTGTGTCACCCAATGCCCACAGAAGTCAGAAGAGGGAGTCAGATCCCCTGGAACAGGAGTGACGGATGGTTGTTAACTGCTATGTGGGTGCTGGGAACTGAACCCAGATCCTCTATAAGAGCAGTCAGTGCTTTTAACCACTGAGCCAACCCTCCAGTCTCATGCATTGGTTTTTTTCAATCTTTATCGTAATAACTGTTGTGTGTGTGATGTGGAGACTGGGTACAAACATGTCACAGTGTATGTGGAGAAGTCAGAGGACAGCTTTCAAGAGTCAGCTCCTTCCACTGTGGGGTCTGGAGATCAGACTCAGGTCGGCGGGCTTACACAGGACTGTTACTCTTTTAAAAGGCTCAGTTATGATCTATTATAATCATATATCTTATTTTGTTTATCCATTCATCTGCTGATGGACATTTCAGTGGTTTGCACCTTTGGGCTATTGTGAATAATGCTGCTTTCAACACAGGTATACAGATAATTGTTCAAGTCTTTGCTTTCAATTCTTTGGGGTTAGGGACTGGAGAGATGGCTCAGGGGTTAAGAGCACTGGCTTCTTTTGCAGAGAACTTGGGTTCAGTTGCCAGCCCCCGCTTGAAAGTCAACAACTGTCCATAACACCAATACCAGTAATGCCCTCTTCTGGCCTCCGAAAATATTGCACAACATGGTTGCAGGTATATGACATACAGGCAAAAATCCATACACATAAAAATAAATTTAAGTAAATAAATGAATGAATTCTTTGGGGCTAAACAGAAGTGGAGCTGTTAGACCACGTGGTAATTCTATGTCTAACACTAAACTGCTCCCTATTTTTTTTTTCTACTCTGTGGTGCAACAACAACAAAATCTCTATGGCGATGGCTGCTGCTAGGTTGTGGCAAATAGTGTTGGCCTCACTGGTGGAGGGCTGTTTGTGGAGCTACTGTTCAGTTACAGGACAGAGTTGCTGTCACCAGTAATGGTCACAAGGAAGGCACTGTCGCCAGCAGAAGGGGTCAGAAGACACAAGCTGATCAAGCTGTAAGAGTTTTGTCTTCCATGCATGATGTTAAGATGTGGGTCTGAGGTCCTGAAAGGAAGGAGTCCCCGGAGGAAGGGGCAGAGCCTAGAGGGGAAAGCTCACCAGTGAGAGACTCGTCCAGCCGAGGATGGCAATGAGGCTTCCAACACTCACAATCCATTGTAAACCATTTATTTGGTCTTCCACTGACTGAAATCCCTCTCTGCTGTCCCTCAAAACCTTCAGCTAAAATCTCTTTGAAGGGACAGAGTTGTGACCATGAGCTTTCAGCAAAGAGACAAACGAAAGGAACAGTGGGTCCATGGTGACCCTCTGAATGCGGCGGCACAAGCTGCACCCAGGTTCCGCGTGATCAAGAGTTCAGAGTGGGAAGCGGCTGTGAGGCACTTCAATAATCTTACAGGAAATGAGGTGGGGCCTGCAGCCACTTAAGAGTGACTCCAGAGACCGTGGAGGACTCAGCTTTCTAGGCAACCTGGGAAGGCCAGGCATCTGTACAGTGAAACCT
The DNA here is from genome assembly GCA_035773235.1 of Eospalax fontanierii. NCBI lineage: Eukaryota > Metazoa > Chordata > Mammalia > Rodentia > Spalacidae > Eospalax > Eospalax fontanierii. Next base: position 48,014,187 of record CM069545.1, read on the forward strand.
CTCAGTTGGTGGCTGCGGGAGCCGACCTAGCATAACACACCACGTCACACACTGGGCAGAAAATTCTCCACTTACTGACTGATCCAACAGTTCTCAGCCAAGACTTGCCCCTCTGTAAGAAAAGCCTGGCGAATACACAGGCAAACACATCCTTGAAGGTTTTGGGTCACTGGCAGCCATCCAGACAACTTGGGTTAGATCTAACCATCCATCACTGCGCACTACATCCCAGAAGCCTCTCCTTGGGCAAGATAATCTTGAATGAAGCAGGGGAGGAACTGGCCTTGGGACATGGACTTGCTGAGGCAGAGCTACCCTTACCATGACAGAACTAGGTAATGTGTTGCTAGGCCCAGTGAGCACCTTCCATCTGAGGACTCTCAGCCACAGTGCCTCTGGCTAGGTCTCCGTCTACACAAGCAGAAGCTCCTTAACTCAAGACTCCAAACAACAGAAGACTTTGTGGAGGAACTGAGTGGGCTTCATTGGCCTGTCCATGCTCACACAACTCTGATTTAATGGTCTGTTAGTTCTGAAATAAGCTCTGTATCTCTTGGTGCTCAAGGTCTGGAGTCTCGGCTCTGAGAAGGGAGGATTAGGCGCTGACTTAGCTCTTCCGCCTGTCCTGACTTGTACTCGTCCCACACAGGCACATGGGACCTCACACATCAGGTTCTTCATCACTAGGCCTGTCTTTGTCAAAATAGCAAGAAAGGACAAGGACCAGTACAAAAAATAAGTTACTGCATCTTTAGACCTGAATTCTGGGGGTGTAAGGTGGCTGGGCAGGGGAAACAGAAGAGAAATGGCATGCTTAAGGAACACCTGTGTAGGGACAAAGCAAACTCAGACCTCTTAGGTTTTAATTGCCTCGCCCAGACCCCGCCCCCGTCCATCGGCTACATTCTGGGTGCTAACACTTCAGCGTGCATTCTGGTGTCAAGCCCAGCCCCGTGGACGACAAGGTCTGAGTTGTCCAATACAAATAATCCCCTAAGGACAGACAGGTTCTGGACCAACCAATTCCAAGGTTAAAGTAGCCAGCAGAGCCCGCAGCCACAGAACATTTAAAAGCAAGCTGCACCTTGTAGAGGGCACGCAGTTCCCTGATTTGGCTTTAGGGACTGTAGCCCGGCATGCCGCTGGATTCGCTTTGTTTTCCAAATTATGTAAATAAATTTTCCTTTTTGCGTCAAAGTGGAGTCCTGAGGTTTGTTCCCACTTCTTGGAACCCAACGCTTGATTATGAAAGAGAGCTTCTTTCTACTCATAGCCTAACAGCAAAGGCATACTGAGTATCTGTGCAATGAGATGGCAGTTGGGGAATTTTCACCATGCTTCAAGGAAGGCTGATGTCACATGACTCACACTAGCCTAAAAAGAGTCAAAATAGACTCTAAAAGATGGCTTAGGCCAGGGCTTGAGCATAAAGAGAATTCCAGTTAGAAATGTCAATGACTGACAGAGTTGAGAGTCCTCAGACCCCTGTGGGACCTACATTTTGGACAGGACTACTCAGACTGTGATCTACAGACTAGCAGCTCAGTAGTGATGGAGAGACTGTGCTAGGAATCCAGAGTACATCCAGCTACATCCATGGGAGGTAGCTCAGTGGTAGAGTGCTCGCATAGCATGCACAAGGCCATGAAAGGAAGATGCAATCCTTGGCATCACACATATACTGAAGAAGAAGGAAAAAGAGGAGGGAGAGGAGGAGGAGGAAGAGGAGGAGGGAGAGGAGGAGGAATAGGAGGAAGAGAAGGAGGAGGGAGAGGAGGAGGGAGAGGAGGGGGAGGGAGAAGGAGGATGAGAAGGAGGAAGAGACCATAAAAGAGAATCTGGGCTGGCAAGATGACTCAGCAGGTAAAGGTCCTTGGGTGTTTGTCATCAAGCCTGATGCCCTGAGTTCAATCCCTGGGACCCACATGATGGAAAGAGAAAACCAACTCCCAAAAGTTGTGTTCAGACCTCCACTTACGTGCTATCACACACACACACACACACACACACACACACACACACACACACACAGAATAATTAATTGTAAAAAATGTAATTAATAAAAAGAGAATCCACAGTAACAGATCACATCCAGATTTACTGAACTATAATCTGTCATGAAGCTCTTTATAGATACATACACAAAGAATGTTTTGGCAATGCTGGGGGTCGAACCCAGGAGTGTATGCAGGCTATTTAGGGCTCACCCACTGTACGACGTCCTCAGGCCATGTACACTCAGTTCCGATAAGAGATGTTTTACAGCATTGATGTATAACATGGCCTGTGCATTGGAATCATGTGGAAAGTCAACAGGTATCAGAAATACTTATTTCAGGTTAGGGAAATGGCTCAGCAGGTAAAGGCATTTGCAGTGCAAACCTGATAATTGAGTTTAATCCCCAGAAAGGAAAGAACCAGCTCGCAAAGTTGTCCTCTAACTTCCTCACAAGCGCCAGGGCATGAGAGCATCCTCACAAACACCACACACAGAGTAAAGATAATGATAGCAAAAGATTGAAAAGCCCATTCCAATCACCAGGGGAGTCTAATGGAGGAACTGCTGCATTCATGGACTCTGACCTGGCATCTCTCTGGCTGTGGCCTGTGCATGGGGCGAGGTATCAGTGGGCAGTGTTGTCCTGGCAAACCGGCTCTTCAGAAGGAAAAAAATGTGATTTGTAGTGTATGTCAATTTCCATGGTATAAATATTCTTACCATAACTTATTTTGTGCAACTAGTATAATGTTTAAAGATGCGTACAGTCAAGTCAGGTGTAGTGGCACATGCCTGTAATCCCTGCAGTGGGAGTGACAGCAGGAAGATCAGGAAGGTTGTTCTTGCCTACATAATGAGTTGAGGTCAGCCTGGGCTACATGAGACCTTGTCTTAAATATCCAAACCCCAAACTTAAAAACAAACAAAAAATGTGCAGAACCAGCTTTCAAGAGCTTGACTAGTCAGTAATGCAGCCTGGGGCCTCTGAGGTCCATGAATACTGGGCCTCTCTTTCTCCTTGCAGGAACATGGAATTCCCTGAAACTGTTCAAGACTTCTGAAAGCATACAGGGCAGAGTTTAAACATCAGCTAGGGACACGAGGTTCCCACGTGGGACAGAGCTCTCCCCTCCTCTCTTCTCTTTTCTCTTCTCTTCTCTGTCTCTGTCTCTCTCTGTCTCTGTCTCTCTCTCTCCATGATTTTTCTGGCCTTCCATTTATAAGCAGCAGTTCTACGACTGTCTCTTTTACAGGCAGCAACACTAGCTTTGTTAACCCTTACTTCTCTATGCGTTCTGTCAAGTAGGCAGAGCTGAGGGGAAAATCTCTTAATTAATGGAATACACAATTTGTCTTCTTCCAGGAAGGTGTCAGTCTCAAGGCAGCAAGCTTACAGTGAGGATTCTGAAGAAACTTGAGTCTTCACGTGTCTTGGTCCCTGAGATCAGTCGGTCCACAGAGCAGAGGGATAAGCAGGCAGGACCAGGCACAGCAAGGCCCCTAGCAAGCTCAACTTCTGTTACAGAGAAACTGCGGCTCCCTTTTGTGAGTTCTTAGTCTCATTAATAAAAGGATTTTAAAATGGACTCAGAAGGAAACTCAAGGACAATTTTATTAGAGTCTGAAGGAAAAACCACAGGGCAGGCAAGCTGTAAATCTTGGCAGCTGCTGGAAAGAAGGAGATGCGGAAGAGGAAGGGAGGTGGCCATGCCTTTGAATTAGGGCTCAGGAGGGCAGGTGGGTTCAGCAACGGAGGACAGGAAGCAGCTGCATGAGGTGAAGGGTGCGTTAGGAGAAACAGTGAAAATATCCAGATCAGGGCCAGCATGCTTAGAATTTTGGCTAGTATCTGAAGAAGAGACAGACGGGGAAAAGAAAGAACTCAGAAGACAGACTTAGCAGTGAGGATCTGTAAAGCAACTGAATTGAAGAGCTTGTGGGATTATAAGTATATTATCTCCCAAAGGGAATAATTATTCGTCCCACCTCCTTTCACATCCTCGGGTATTTCAGCTTTCCTGAGGGGTGGCCATCCAGCCAGGTGAGTGACAAGCTTGACTGTATTAACTCTTAAATGGGGAGATAGTATGCAATGAGGGGTTGGAGAGATGACTCAGTGGTGGACCGGGTTCAGTTCCCGGCACCCATACGGAGGCTAACAACCGTGTGAAATTCCAGTTCTAGGTGACTGGATAGCCTCTCTGTCCTCCCCAGTCATTGCATACACAGGTTCACGTACATACATTCAGGCAAAACACTCATACATACACATATAATACAAAATGTGATGTTTAGTCAGTTTAGAAAGTCAATTTACCTAGGGCCAGAGGTGGAATTCAGATTTTTGACCAGGAGGAAGTTTTCCCTTAATTGGCCTCAGCAAAGTTACCTGACGATTCTGCTGTTGGTTTCTGCTCAGCTGTATCTTCATCTACATAGAAGTCTCTTCTCTGCTTGGTATTAAAATTTCTGACATCCAAGAAACCCTTAGTCAATGATTAGCATAAGAGTTCATATCATTCCTATGAATATTTTGATATCTAATATTTTATTAACTAATACTCTAATATCTAATAATATTTTAATAACTATTTTGAGGTGAGTTGTTTCTCTTACAGTATTGACTGAGACCTGATTCTGGTATACTAGCTAAGTTGTACATTTATTTACTATTTATTATGATGATAGTAGATAATCTTTATCAAGTACAATGCCAGACAGAGTACACAAGGCATTTCATCTACATTCATAACAGCTCCAAAGGCTGCTGGGTACACGTGTTTAGTCTGTGCTCGTGAGGAGGGTGTAGGAGACTTGGTGGGGCTATACTTAACAAGCTGGGAGCTGGGAAGAAGCCTTAGGCCCCACAAAGGCAACAGCCAGATTGGTGCATTTTGAACCTTTGGTTACTTACTCATGGTAGAGACATCTCATTTCTTGCCCATTACACAGAGTAAGAAACAGAGGTATGAACATACTAAACTTTCTTGAGGTCACACACTGGCAGGAGGTGGTATAGACTCTCAAATCAGGAAGCCTACATCAGACACCAGCTCATAACCAGGACCCTGGTAGCACAGTGTCTTTTCTACTCTTTGGGATTGCTGTCTTAGGTCAAAGGACTTGCATGTGTGTTCCCATGATCTGCCTTAGGTATCATACAAATCACATTCCATGCCAGCCAGTGCATTTTTTAAAAGTCATTGCTCAGCTCTATAGACAGAGATCTACAGCTGCCAAGCCCAGCTGCTTGGCATTTTACAACGCAACAAGAAGAGAACGGGAATTGAGAGCGGACAGGGAAATGACACCCTAAGGAATCAGCCCCCTGGATTCTTTTTCCAGGATGTGAATAGCTCTGATGACAAACCAGAGTCTGGAGTTAGAAATAGAGAGCCAAGGCTTGCTCAAAGGAGAAGGTGTAACATAAATGGCCTGGCCACTTAGCTTCCTTAACTTACACTTTGTATCTATGTGAGCCCTGCAGATCTGTCTGTCCATTAAATATCTCTCTCTCTAACTCTGTGCCTAAGGCTTCCACAAGTTAATGCATTTCTTGGGTTATGGTTTCCCTACTTGCTGCTGCCCCTCCTCTGGTCCCTCCCCTCTTTCTCCCTGATGCCTGAAAGTCCTTCAAAATCAAACATAGCCTTTTATTTCCTAGACAGTGATGAGGCTCACATTGCAGCATCGCCTTGGACAGGTAGTACACTGATTCACATTCACGCCAGTCCTTGAGGAATAAATGAGTGATCAGGTGTCCTCCACCTCCACCCAGCACATGTTGATGGGGGCGGGGGCAGAGGATAGAATATGAGGACAGAAAAGCAAGTGTTAGTGGAAGGGCAGTCGGTCTGGAGGTGGAGAAGGACACAGAAAAGAGACGCCAGGGATGCCCAAAATCAATCTCTGTGGCATTGGCATGAGCCTGATGCCCCAAGTTTCTCTCTAGATGGGTACTATGCAGAGGGCACAGGGGAAACTGTGGCACACAGGGTGCAGGGTCAGGATTTGAAGCTGCGTAGCTCCAGCAAGCTACTAAGCTCTTCTGCAGCGATTGCGTGTAATAGACTCTATCTCGCAGGACTGCTTTGGAATCTCTTCTGTAACTGTGGTGGAGTTGGCATTAGGCGGTTCACCACCTCAGCCATGTTTCAGTGCGTAGATTAGTAGCATTAGGTTCGTTTTATAGTTCTATGACCGTCACCACCACCATCTGTTTCCAAAACTCTTTCCATCTTGTGTAAATGAAAGAACAACCCTCTATGTTCCCGTCCCCCGGTTCCTGACCACGCATCATGCCACGTCCTAGCCCGATAAATCTGACTATTCCAAGTACTTTATATAAACCTTTCGTCCGATATTTGTCCTTTTGTGACTGGCTTACTTCACCTAGCAGATGTCCTCAGGCTCATGCATACTGTAGCAGGTATCAGAACTTCATTCATTGTTAAGGCTCAATGCTATTCCAGTCTATGGACATAGCACATTTTGTTTTCCATTTATCTGCAGGTAGACACGTGCATTGTTTTCATTTCTTGGCTATTATGACTAGTGCTGCTAGAAATGTGAGGTAAGATGCCTGTTCAAGTGCTTGCTTCCAGTTCCTTTGGGAAGACAGACAGAATCGCTGACTCATCTGATAATTTGATTTAATTTTTTAGACACCTGTGTGCTGCAGTCAGTCCATAGCACTCGGTCATCTTACATCCCTACAAACAGTGTACAAGAGTTCCAGTCTCTTTACATCTTGATCAATACCTATTTTCTGCATTTTTTTCATAGTAACCATACTAATATTATTTTTAATTTTTGTTTTCTTTCTTCCTTTGTTTCATTCTTTGTTGTGAGACAAGGTAGCACACAGGCTGGCTTTGAATTCACATGGAACGCAGGTTGGCCTCAATTCCTGGTCATCCTGCCTCCACTTCGAAGAGGCTAGGATTCCAGGTACATGTTACCACACCAGGCCTCACTGCCATTTCTAACATAAACTAGGTAAAGCTGCCTGTGGGCATATCCAGAAGTCAAGCAACTGTGTGAATCCAGAACTTGACCGTAGGTTTTCTGAAAGGGCTGGGATTTACACAGTGGGTCACCCAGCGAAGGACGTCAGAGATCCCTGCTGTCCTTCCACAGAGCCTCCTCCCACCTCCCTCGCTGCTGCGGCTCCTCTGACACCTTTCCACCTCCGTCCCCCTCGCTGTATTCAGCCTCCTCAGAAAGAGAGCCTGGGCTCTCTCTGTTTTGTTTTGTTTTCTTTTGGGGAACTGCTCTCTGGAATAAGTTTCTCCACTTGGTTATAGAGATTATAAAGAATCTAATGCTCAGTAAATGGCAGTTAATCCTCTAGCACGCACCTCACACAGGGGCTTTGAACGTTGCCTGTGAGGTGCAGGCAGAGTGCTACACCGTGGGAACTTCTGTGCTTTCAGAAAGCACCCACGCGTTCTTGTTGGGCCTGGGATGGAACAGGGGCATCATCGGTGCCAGGCAAGCACTGTACCACTGAGCTATACCCCCGGTCCTTTAAGTTCTTCGTGAAGGTTAGCTAGTATTATTGTGATGACAGTAATAGGGAGCCCAGTGTGTAAGGCTCAATCAAGAGAAACCGCCCCAAACTTCAGGGCCAAGTAACCATAGGAAGTCACCTTGGAGCAGAGTCGTTGACTTTTTCCAGAACTTTAGACTGCCCCCCTTCGAGTATGCAAATGTTCAGTGAAAGGTACCCATTGCCCTAGGTAAATAGGACATTTTGTAGCTTGACAAATCTGCTGTTTCTAATACTCCCTTAGTAAGACAAGGAGATGAATGCGTTTGCACTTAGTAGGGGAAGGAAGCTTATCTTCTTCATCTGTACCTCATCTGAAACAAATTATAGTAATCTCTCTTATCTGGGTTTGAGTCTCCTGCAGTTACATGTGTCAAATATAGTCTGAAAATATGAAATGGAAAATTCTAGAAATAAACAATTCTTAAGTTTTAAACTGTGCATCAGGACCAGCAAGACAGCTCAGTGAGCTAAAACACTTGCTACTAAGCTTGATGACCTGAGTTTGATCCCCCGGACCCACATGGTGGAAGAGGAGAACCGATTCTCAAAAGTTATTTTCTGACCTCCACACATAGTGTGGGACCCCTGGAACCCCTTTTCAACCCAATAACTGCTCTCTTCGCTTCTGTAAAAAATGCTTGGCTATAGGACGTCAGAAAATGGATAAATATAACTCCATCTTATTCTTTGTTCCTTCTAAGCAGTCACAAGGCCACAAGATTAAATAAGGCTAAAACAAAAACTAGCAAAAGATTTGAATAATAATCAACACATTCCTTTACCCTGAAGGCAGCACCCACCAATAAGAAACCTCCAAACCTCTATTAACCAATTTTGGTACATAGTTCATTACAACCAATTAATTTAAAATATGCTTGGCACGCGGGCTCCTATAACCAAACAGAATGTAACACTGTTATTCCCCACCTTCCTTTATCTCAAACTTATAAAAGACTCCTAATCTCTCTGCTCGGGGCTCCCAGAACAGATCCACTGTGTTGGTGAGGTCTAGGGGACCAAGCTTAAGCTTGAATAAAGGCTCTTTGTTTTTTTGCATACACTCTGGACTCCGTGGTGGTTCTTGAGGAGCCGTTCTATGGGCATAACAATAGACCATGGCACACATGTGTCCCCCACCCTCACATTAAATAAATAAATGTAATTTAAAATTACTTTTTGACACTGTGACAAAACACCTGACAAGAGCAAATTAAAGGAAGAGAGGTTTATTCAGGGTACAGACTAGCATGGCAGCTGGAGCAGCCCAGTCCGGAGCTTTTATCAGCTGCTCACATCCTGGATGATCAGGAGGCAGAGAGGCAGGGATGGAAGTGGGGAAGGCTGGACCCCTCAGAAGCCCAGCCCCAGGGACACATCCCTGAAAGCCATGCTTCCCATCCCAAAGATCCTACAGCCTTCTGAAACAGAATCATAAGCTCTGGAATAAGTGTTCAAATATAGAGAGGTAAGGCCTTTGAGAGGTGTATTAAGTCACAGCAGGAAGCCCTTATAAATGGAAGGTAGACGTGAGCTGTATAAGAAAGATGACTGGGGAGCTGAAGAGATGGCTCAGAGGTTAAGAGCACTGGCTGCTCTTGCAGAAGACCTAGGTTCGAATCCCAGCACCCACATGGCAGCTAACAACTGTCTGTAACTTCAGTTCCAGGAGATCCAACACCTTCTTCTGACCTCCATAGGCATTGATAACATGGATGCACTTACACTTATGCAGGCAATATACTCATGTACATAAAAATAAAAAAAAATCCAGGAACTGAGCTTTCAACTTTTACAAAATCTACTAGACTTAGTTTCTTTTTTAAATTGTATTTTTATTATTTTTATTAACGTGTTTGAATATTTATGTTAGCTATCATGTGGGTGCTAGGATTCGAACCCAGGTCTTCTGTAAGAACAGCCATTGCTCTTAACCACTGAGCTATCTCCAGCCCCTAGACCTAGTTTCTTAGAATTAAATCTCTTAGACTGCTCATCCTGCTACACTCTAAGAAATAAATGCTTATAGCTTAAGGCACATGATCATTTGTATTCTGTTACAACAGCCCTAACTGAAGAAGACAGAAAATTCTAGAACCTCGCTAACATCAATCCTTCCCTTTTGGACTTTTACCAGGTGGGAAGGGTTGGCCCAGGTCTTGACGGATTGATTCTACCTACTACCTCTGCGACAACAGTCTGTGTGTAAACACTGAACCAGAGTGCCCCGCACAGTCACAGCCCCGCCCTTTCTTTGCTTCCTTCCTTCCCCTCAAAAGCCAATTGCCTGAGCTCTGCTCAAATGAGTCAGAAACAGGCTAAGACTGAGCAATGAGGGAGGAGAAATCCCCACCGGAAGAAAGTTCTGAGTTTGACTCCTCCACTAACTAGCTATGTACCCCCAAACGTCTTCCCCCTCAGGAAGTAACTCTTCGAGCCTTGGATTCCTCGAAGGTAAAATGGGATGATCATGGACTGTTTGGAGGATTAGAGGTGTGAAGGGGTCCTCAGGGAGAAGCTGCTGGCTGGGAGGCTGAGTGTGGTCGGCAGCGGCAAGCTTCTGAGGGTGGGAGGTGTTTATGGCCCGACTTCCAGACGTGCCCTCTGTCATCCATATTTCACTCTAAGCCCCTCAGGCATGCTCAGACAGAAGTTTCTCCGGTCCAGGAGGCTCTCTATAAACAGTTTACATCCTGAAGCTGCTTTCCAGAAGGGGCCCAGCAGAGGCTCTGAGGAAGGAACCATTATCCCATTCCCTAAGCCTTTCAGGGCAGATTTAAAGAGGGGGAGGCCCAGCTCACTGCAGCTACAAGCAGCCGTCCCACAGGCCCTCAGGCCAGGAACTGGAAGAAAAGGCTGCCCTGATCTGCCTCTCCAAAAGGTTCCGAAAGCAGAGAGAGGCATCTCTGAGGGCTCCGGCCAGCCCATTTAAGAACATCTTTGCTGTCTCATCTTCTATGAGAAACGAAGCCTATCCTTACTGCTTGCCTCCCGTGGTCTCTTCCTCTTCCCTCCCATTCTCCTGTCCTTTTCTGATCTCATCTCTAACCCTGAGAGCTTAAAAAAAAAAAAATTATCCTATTTCCAGCCATTCTAGCAATAATGTTATTGTCCCCTATCTCCCAGAAGATTCAAAAAATAATTTTGAAATAGAAAGTTCCAGACCAAGGAAATAAATATGGGGATCGCCGGCCCGTGCTACCAGGTCAAGCTCCAGACATTCCTGACTTGGTCATTTAGCAGGTGTATAGTGATTGCCCACAACGTTCTGGGAAGTGTACTTGCTGCTAGGGGCCCATAAACCTCTATGTGTGCATGCATGCGTGTGTGTGTGTGTGTGTGTGTGTGTGTGTGTGTGTGTGTAATCATACATGTTGGAAAATATAAGATATTTTTCACTAAATAATTTCTCAGAGTCACTTTTCCATGTCAATTTATACAAATAACAAATACAAATATTTATGATTTTAACATCTACATAGTATTTCATTGTAAGCATGGACCAATGTGTACCATCTCTATTATGCTATTTTTAAAACAAGCCACATTCCCTTTGCTTGTAATGTGTGAAACAATCTGCTTCAAGTGCAGTGCTTGCTTGGGCAGACCTAGTGTAATCCAGACGGGGTGTTCTAGGACCTGTCCCCTACACAAGGGTTAGGAGACAGCCAGCTGAGAGGGCTGGCTCAGTCTGGCACATCTTTAACAGGTGGGCATGTCCAGCAACTGGGGCACAGTGGTGAGCCCTGATGGTCAGTGATATGGCTGAGTTGATAACCCAGTCCCTCTGACTTCAAAGCCTCACAGGCAGAGTTCCCATCATACTCCCCTATCTAGGAAGTCACCTGCATTTTTATTATCCACACTCACTGCTGTGGAATCACCAGGCCGCCAGCATTTCCTTTGTGCAATAAATTCTGTACACTACTGAATACACAAGGAAAAGGGAAGAAACAAACTTGAGATCATGAAATAGGAAGGCAGGGGTCAGTGTGTGTGTGTGTGGGGTATGTGTACATGCCTGTGTAGGACCGTAGTTAGTGAATACTTGATCCATTGTTATGTACAACAAATGCTGTTCTAAGCAGTTAGAGGACATGGTAAGATGCTCTTGCTTCATATTCTGCCCATTATCTGACCCAGTCTCCTCAAGGAGCTGCTAATGAATAAGCAGTCTTAACGCTCAAGTTCAGTTTCCTCTGCACACCTTCCCAGACACTGCAGTAGCCCGGTGGATGAGGCATTCCTCCCAGTTTCTTATCTGAGTAGTGAAATCAAAATGCAGCCTAATTGGTCATTGACTCTCTCTGGTGAATGAAGGAGGTTTCTGTTTTGAGAAACAGAGTGACTTCGCAGCCGTTGATTCACTGCCCACAGGGAGATCGCTAGGCTGAGGCTTCCTCGCCTCCGTAGAGATTTGCATACAACTTCCACTTCCTGCTTAGGAGCCTGTTCTACTACTTACCTGGGCCTGGAGAGGGCGAGAGAGGTCGGGAGTGACCCAAGGTGGAGCCCAGAGACCACAGCGCGCGACCAGCCCCTGGGCCTGCTTGTCTGTCCGTGGTGATCTCGGGTAAGCAATCTTAGTGATGTCTGCCTTCTCTGACCTCTTAACCACTGACCCGTTTTCCAGTCCACTGCTCTCTCCTTTACCGGAATGTTCTGCTTGCCTTTCCTCGGCCCTTTATCCCACCTTTATCGTGTTCATCTGGAGACCAGCTTGAGCTGAGAAAATGACAGCAAGTTTCTCCAGCAGGGCTGTGGTGCTAGTCTAGTGTTTCAGACGGGCCGTGCTGAGATTAACTCTTTACGGGAAAGGAAGCACACACCGTCTTGTTTCTAAGCTGTCTGTCTTTGAGTTTGGGTTCCTAGCGTATCCCCAAGTTTCCATTAAGAATTCAGATCCTGGGTACAGAGTGAGTTCAAGGCCAGCCTGGGTTACATAGCAAGACCCTGTCTTTTAAACAAGTCAAAAACTGTTTCTCCAAGGCGGGAGCCTGGGGGGGCAAGGATTAAGTCACTGGCTTCCAGCCCCAGACACATCAGGGGAAGAAAACTCCCAGTTTTTCTCTATCCTGGTTTGATGTTGAGGGAAAAAAAATCAACACCACATTTTTGGGTCGGGAAGTCCGGCTCAACCCCCTTTACCGGCCGGACTCCATTCTACTCAACCAGACATTTACTGGGCTGGATGGAACCGTGGGGATGCTGAAGAGAAGTTACTACTTGAAGCTGACCAAGCTTCTTGTGACTTCCTAGCTTAAGGTGGTCTCAGAATAAAGAGGTTTTTTAAAGGGGAGTGGGTGAAAAAGAGACCAAATAAACAATATTTTAAAAAGCGGGCAGGAAACTTGGTTCCAAGTTCTCCTTCCACTTTGTGTGGGTCCATCTCTGAGGCAATACTTTTCAGCTCGCCAAGGCCTGGGTTTCTTCATCTACAAAGTGCGTGTGCATGTGTGTGTCTATCTACTAACATGATTATGTCCAAATTCCTCTCTAAAAAAACAAGGCTAGGGTAGTCCCAGAAGGGTATGTAATGGGTGGTCTTAGAAGACTTCTTTTGTTTACTGATTATTACACATGTAAATTTCAGCTCTTGCTGCTAGTTGGTTCAGAGGAGGCATCTGTTTTCTTAATCCTGTTCCAGCGCCCAGAACCCCACATTTTATCAACACCTTAGAGTTGCTCAGACTCCTTGCACATAAACTTTTTTTTTCTATTTCCCGCATTTGCTTTCCAGACAAAGGTGAGGCAGCAGTCAGGGCAAGCAGCCTGGGGAGCAGGCAGGGAGACGGCGCAGCTCTGTAGGACAGCTGTCTAGAATCAGGCCTCATTTTTGGCTTTAACCACATAGGGGGAAACAGAAGATTTTTAAATTTAGTTTATGTCCCATTTAGGTTACCAAGGAAGCATTGTCCCAAGTGTCCGCTGGGAGTTAAGGCAGGCTGGAGAGCTGGCAGGCCAGCCTGGTCCAGAGACCAGGAGCTGGAGCAAGAAGGCACTCCTGGCTGCAGCAGCCAGTGTGTGGGCCTTTAATGGGAGGGGAAAGGGAAGAGTGAAACATATCCCAGCACCATGTAAGGCTGGTGACTGTGATTAGTCTCATTATTAGTTTGTGCATACACTGAATCCTTAACCTTTTCTAAACCACTGCTTTAAAAAATTGTTATTTTTGTCTTTTGAGCAATTACTCAATGTCAATACAGCTCCAACAGGCTCTGCTGACTGGCTGGGCTGATTCAGGGCTTTGGCTATTGCTAAACTTTCTGTGGGGTGGCAAGGCCCTGGCAAAGTCCTTATGGTGTTTTTAGGTGTTTCTCTGTATTCCTCTGGGATAAAAGCAGCAGACTTTGTAGTGAGTTCCTGATTTCATTTCTAGATCACAATGTGTGACCAGGTGGCAGTTGTTCAGTTGACAGCCTTGCTTTGATTGGTAAAGGCTCCAGTACAGCCATTCCTAATCTGCTGCTGCTGCTCCAAGTCACTCTTCACAGGAGTGAGGTCTGGATAATGTGACAGCATGTTAGAGAGAAAGCTTCCTTGCTCTGGGATTCTCAGAGGGCACAAAGAGTGTTAAAGCCTGCATCTCCCAGGATTAAAGAGTTAGTGACTTTCATATGCACTGAAAATTAAAAGAGACGAAAGCCATATTTGCAGGCATCCTTTAACAGGCATCCAGCAAGATAGATTATGGTGGAGTAGTTTGTCTAAATTAAATCAATGTTTTACACACTGCAGAACAGAAATCTCAGATATATCCTGAATTCAAATTTTTCTGCTGCAGGCAATTTTAGATTACCCTTTAAAACATACATGCATGAATTGTAGGTAACTGCGGTAGAGACAGAGCACAAACAGAGCTCATTCAACTTTCAGTTCCTTTCAGATCCAACCAAATGACCCCTAATGTTTGATCATATTTCCTTATCAAAACAATCCAGCCAGCCTTCCTTGAGAAGCATCTGATGATTGGAATCTAGAAACTGGTTCCCGGGGCCTCTCCAGTTTCTTCCCAATGCATTGTCACTGAGATATTTTTAGTTCATAAAACCCAGGCTTTCTTCTCCCCCTCCAACATTCCTTGTCTCCGGCCCAGCAGGCCTCCTAGAGCTCACATGTAGTCAGCTCACTCTGCTCATGTGTGTGCATATGTGCACACGTGTGTACACAGGTGTGCATGTAGACCTTCCTGGAGACCGCAGACTAGAACTTGTCTGAGAAGGGGTAGCCTTTATCCATGTGGTGGCCCTTAGCCTGGTGCCAGTTTGGTCCGGTTCCCTGATGAGGCTGCCGAACTCAAGCCATTTGGATGGGGGGACTGACTGCGGTCCACCACCGCCCGCACACCGCCCCTCCCTCAGGCACCCCGCAGACCTAGTCTACAAGGAGTCCGGCAGCTCCCTCAGGGATGAGGAGACTTGGCTCTCCTCTGCCCTATTGTTTTCTTCCCTATTCCTCACCCAGGGTTAACAGGTCTCACATCTCTGAACTCTCTTGTACTCTTGAGTTGTCTCCCCAGACTTCCTGGCCACTGGCCTGCCCTGTACGTTCTTGCCTTTTCCCTGTGACCCTCCATTGACCCTCTCCTATCTGACACATTCAGATTACAGTCTTTCTCCTGTAGCAAGTTTCTGTTTCCCTTCTCTCCTCTTCCACACCTCTCCTTTCTGCTCCTTCACTCTGTGGCCTGGACTGCATTAGGGGTCACAAATAGGTGCTTTCGAAAGACCATCTTATTTGAACAAGCAAACAAACAAGCAAATGAAACTATGGAAACAAAGAACCAGAGCTGGTTCTTTTTGGGATTGCTTCTCTGAGTGTTTGTTACCAGCTTCCACTGTGGCCGGCAGCGTGTTCCTGTTAGTCATCTCCTCCTCCCTCCGCAGCTCAGCACTGGAGTACCACGGCCACATCCTCCAGTCAGAGCAGTCTGTACTGAGTGCACTCAGCCTGATGCGAGTCTTCCTGTGCAAGGGCAAGTAAACGGCCCCTTGTCTCCAGGACTTCTTGTCTCCCAGGCTCACACTACTTTGAATCCTCTGGCAAACCTAATGCAACAGCTTTCTCTCTCAGGAAAATTCTGTAAGTAAACTTGGAAGCATTCGTTCACTGGAGTTTGTATCTGAGCCAAACAGTTCACTTCAAACCAACCTTCCACTAAGCAGACCAATGTTATGAAAATTTACATGCATTTGGGTAGCAGACAAGGAGCATTAACAAGTTTATGCATTTTTAAAAAATCCGTGACTTTAGACATAAAAAAAAATTACTCTTCAGGGATCAGTGAGATGGCTAAGCTGGAAAAGTTGCTTGCTACCAAACCTGAAAATCTGAGTTTCATCTCAAAAACCCACATGGTAGAAGGAGAAAAGTCTCTCAGAAGTGGATTATATCTCTTCACATACACATACATAAATATTTGAAGAAAATTACTCAATGAGGAAATGAAATAAGATCTTGAGAATCTGTAATTGAAAGTATCTGACCCAAATTGGATTTTAGGATCCTCCCAACTATTATATTTATGTATTTATTGGGTCCACCTGAAATATTCATACTGTGTTTCTAGGACTCTTCAACCCTATCAATGACCCAAACAGTACTTTAAAATACATCCAGGATTAGGGAGATGGCTCAGTGGATAGAGTGCTTGCTGCACAAGTATGAGGCTAGAATTCCAATGCCCAGAGAGCACATAAAAGCCAAGTGGATGTGGCATCCTGCCTAGAATCCCAGTGTGGGGGAAGTGGAGGCAGGGAATCCCCAGAGCAAGCTGGCTAGCCAGATTAGCCACAAAGGTGAGCCCTGGGTTCAAGGAGATATCCTGCCTGAATATATATGGTTGAACTCTCCTTGTATCAAAGAAGATACTGGATGTCAGCCTCTGGCCTCCTCACACAGTCATACATGTGTACTGGCAATTAAGGAAGACACGTGATGTTGACCTCAGGCGTGGGTGCATGTGTGTACATATGCTCACACACAACATGAGCCCACAAAAAAAGCAAATACACGAACACTACATAAGGAAAAACAAAAAAAGTCCAGTCTGATGTTGTGATGCATGCCTGTAATTCCAGCATTTAGGAGGTGGAGGCAGGAGAATTAGGAGTTCAAGGCCAGCCTCTAGTATTTACTAAGTTCAAGGTTAAGCCTGAGATCCTGTCTCAAAAAAACAAAGAAATAAATCCAGGCAGTTGGTGACCATAGTGCCTTGATTAGTTGGGAGCTGTTAATGCGATTTATTAATTACTCAGGCTGCTCACTCCTGCCCTTTCTCTGTTCCTTGCTGTGCTATTTGTCTTCTTCCAGGGACACAACACCTTCATTAAATCCCATCCGTCCTTGCCTGAGAGGCGTCCCCTGGAAGCTATCCCCTCTCCAGCAGCATTGCCATTCATCATCACCCTTTGTTTGTGCTCTGTCAACCAGGTTTCAATTTATTTTGAATTCAGTTTATGATTAAAATTTAATGAGATCCAATCAAGTGCTTTTTTCAAATCAAGATGCTGCTGCAGTCTCATCCGCACCCTCCATTGTAAGGGTGTGAAGGAAAGCCACGCGGACTTCCAGAGCACTGGCCGTGCCTGCTCACGCCCTTCATGGCAAGGTGAATGTCCGAGACATACTTCTGGAAGAACTGCTCTGGTTCCAGACCCCACCCCTGCCAACCCGGCCCCTCTTAGATACTCAGCAGCTAGGGTGAACTGCTCAGTGCACTGGCTCAGGTGCTACTGACCACGTGACCTTGAGAAAGTTCTTTAACCTTCCTGTGCCTTACTTTCCCCATTATAAAATAGGCTCAACAACAATGACTAGCAATTCAGGTCACTGTGAGAACAAAACAAGTTAATATGTACAAAAATACTTGGACAGTATTTCAGACACAATAACCATTCAATAAATATTAACAAAAGACAGCTAAGAGGGAGCAAAGTTTCTTTACTAGATCCTTTCATTTGGCTCACATTTGACGCGTCAGCATAGTATCTATCAGCTGCCTATAAACTCCAGCCCTGGGGTCAAAGGTAGCTCATGCTCTTTCTGTTCCAGCCTATTGCTGCAAATCATTTTTACAGTAAATTTTTTTTAGATTTTTAAAATTCTGTGTTTGAGCGCATGTGAGTGCAGGTACCTGCAGAGGCCAAAGGCATCGGATCCCCCAGAGCTGGAGTTACAGGTTGTTGTGAGCCACTCTGTATGGTTGCTGGGAACCGTAACTACTGGTTAAGAGCAGTATGCACTCTTAACCACTAAGCCATCTCTCCATTCCCCATTTTTACACTTTTAAGTTTTTTGTTTTTGTTTTTAAAGGAGTAAGAGACTGGCAAGATGACTCAGTGAGTAAGAGCATGTGCATGAGGTCTTAAATTCAAGTCCCCAGCACCCATGTGAAAAAACTGGGTTTGGCCATGTGTACCAGTAACCCCAGCTTTGGGAGGCAAAGACAGATGGATCCTAGAAGCATCCTAGGTTCAGTGAGAGACCCCTGTCTCAAGGGAATAAAATGGACATGACTTCTCTTCCATGTATACACACACACATACATACAGAGTGAAATAGGAAACAGAGACAACATGTGGCCTGTAAAGCAAAAGCATTGTACACTTGGCTTTTTGCAGGAAAGATCTGCCCACCCTAGATCTCAATAGTTTGTTGGAAATTGCTAGGAAATCCATAGGCTAGATTTGCCTTCACTTGTGTGACTTTGGAAAAGCTACTTAATTCTTTGTAAAATAGGAAGAACAGAGGCTAGACAGATGGCTCAGTGGTTAATAACACTGACTGCCCTTGCAGAGGACCCAGGTTCGAATCCCAGCAACCACATGGTGGCTAACAACCATTTGTAACTTTCAGGGGATCTGATACCCTCTTCTGACCTCCACTGACATTGTATAACACAGTTGCACTTACATACATGGAGGCAATACACTCATACACATAAATAGTAGTAATAAATAAAATATTTTTTTAAATAGGAAGAACAAAATGGCACTTCTCACCCTGCCCGTGACCCAGGAACAAATTAGATGATATGAATCAAATGTGATAGGAACTGTTTTCATCTATGCACACTGGTTAAATAGATACAGTCTCCATACACTAGGTTCAGATGACATCATTAGTACCTTGTGCACCCAAAAAATACAGGCTAGAAAAACAGTTCCAAGCCATCACTTACTGAAGTAAAAATAAGATTATTTTTGGCACTGGATATGGGCCAAGCTCTGCATTCCACACTTTATGCCTCTTAGCTCAGAATGCCCCTGTGGGACAAGGGTTGCTGCTTCCTCCCTTTTGTAGGTGACAAAAATGAGGTCTGGAGAAGTTATTTTAGAAAAATATTTTATTATTTTTAAATTTTATGTGTACGAGTGTATTGCTTGCATGTGTATAAGTACACCCATGTCATACAATGCCTGATGGACGATAGAAGAGGGTGCATCAGATCCCCTAGAACTGGAGTTATGAATGGTTGTTAGCTGCCATGTGGATTCTGGGAATCAAACCCCAGTCTTCTGCAAGAGCTGTGCCATCTCTCCAAGTCCCTGAAGTTAAGTCATTTTGTCACGGTGATACATTTGATTACACAGTTGGCAGAGAAAGAATCTAAATTTAGAGTCTGGATTTACAGTCTGCACATTTAAGTCCTGTCGCTATGTGTTCTCCCATCCTAGAGCTATGGATCCATTCAGGGTAAGTCAGAGCCAGAGTGAGCAAGGGCATAGTATTGGGTCAGTTAATGTACGACTAAGAGAGACCTGTTTCTCAAACAGGCAGGGGAAGAGGGTGTCTAATGGACTTGAAGAGAGGGGTGGGGATGATGGAGGGAAAGAAGCACTGGAGGGTCACAGTGGCATTATGCAGGCTAAGCAGCTCCTTCCTGAGATAGTGAGTTATACAGAATATGCTCCAGGAGGTAAAGGATGTTGGGCAAACATCTGAGCAGAGTTGATGGCAACCCAAGGCGGTTGACTGAGCTGTGTACAGAAGCGGGAGAGGGAGGAGCACAGAATTTCTGTGAATGGGACACAAGGGGCGTGTTATCACAGGAATGTAGAGGATGCTGACATCTGGGTATCTCAGGACCAGTGAGGCGGCTCAGCAGATAAAGCTGCTCGCCACCAAGCCTGATGACCTAAGTTCCTGGAGCCCATATGATGGAGGGAGAGAACCAACTCCTGCAAGTTGTCTGTCCTAGGATGTCCACATGGGTGCTTCACACACACACACACACACACACACACACACACACACACACACACACACACAATGTAAAAAGGGAAAAAAGACCTTATCTACAAAGCTAGTCTACCTGAGGGTGGGGGAGGGTAGAGAAGAAGGACCCCATGCCTCAGGGAAAAGGAAACCAAAGCTTGAGGCTTGGAAAGAGGTGTAAAATGACTGGTGTGAAGAGAGAACCAGGAGATCAGAACCTAAGAGCTGGAACCACAGCTCAGCCCAGAGCGGCTGAGACTGCAGAGAAGAGCAGCTGCTGCTGTCATTGGAGGCAAACCAGGCCACGTGTACAACTAGAGCAGTCTGTTGTGTCCCTGGGGCTAGCCTCTGTTCGCTGCCCATGCCCAGTCCCAGTGGGCACCCTTACCTTCTGTGAATGGTTTTTCTTTTTGAATTCTCTTATGTTACTCTCTCCTGGGGCAGGGGTCACTGGTTCACATTGGTTCTTAATCTCTGTGAGCATCAGACCAATCGTGGAGTCTTTCCATTTCTAACAGAGATAGATACTCCCTTGGTACAGGACACAGAAGGCTTAAATGGAGGGTAGACCCCCTTGCTCCCTTCCCTGAGATGACCACTGTTCAAGTTTCTAGACGACATGCCCACACCAAGGACCATACCTGGCACTGTGTTGCTCTTTCATTTTTGACTGAACATGCACCTTGCACTAGCTCCACTTCCATTTGAACAGCACTCCCCCATTTGTTTTTAAAAGATAGAGTATTCACTGTCCAGATATACAGTTGTTTTTAAAGAATCATTTTGGATGGGGGTTTGTTTCTAGTCTTTGCTGTGTCGCTTATCTTCTTCACACAATGTGCACGTCTGCAAAGGAAATTCCTAGAACTGAAATTACTTGCTGAAAGGGCATAAACTTTTACAGTTCTGGTAGTTATTTTACTCTTCTTGGTAGAAACAGGAGAATCTGTTTCCCTGAGAGACTTAAGCAAAAATACATGGAAGCCCTGGCCCCACTTGTAGTCTCTAAGCCTGGGGCCTGGGCATCTACCCTGGGACCTCCACAGAGGACTCTGAGCCAAAAACCCTCCTGGGTTTCCAGATAGCTTTTCTGTTTCCTCAGGGCTGGGTTGCAGTGTGATAGGCTCAGCTCTTCAGCTCCAGACTGAACGGCCGATGGCTTCTCAACAGGCTTTCTCTGAGTTGTCCCAGCAGTGTAGGCCCTGGGGCTCCTGGTGCAAGACCTCTCAGGAGTCAGGTGCTTTCTTCCTAGGTCAGGGCTAGAGAGTGGGGCTTTTCTCCTCTAGAGTTGCCTTGTGTGAGGGACTGAAATACAGGGCACACCAAGATCATAGCCATTGTGATTATGGAGACAGCCTGGAAGAAAACAGAAAAAATGGAAATGGTTAGCAGTGTGTGCTGCTGAGTGACTTTTAAAGATTAGTATTTTTACAATATTTTATTAACGACAAAGCAGATAAAAACCGCATCTTTGATAAACAAACAAACAAACAAAAAACCCCACTACTCTGTCCATTTGCAGTTGCTCTCTGTGACCGCCAAGGAAGCTGCCAGGGTGGCTCTGCTCTGTCAGTGCTGCAGGAGGGTCCACTCACAGGCAGACCTCCTAGGAGTTGCCCGCATACTTCAGGGGCTTAGCACTTTGTGGACTGAATGAATATTCATAAGAAGTTAAGGGTCACCCGTGTGGCATCGTCTTAAGGACCCTGTGGACCTGGCCTAGCAGATATTTTCTGACCCGCCCGGGGCCTGACATTCCGCCAGGAGTCCTTTCGGCTACACAGTCTGCTGTACAGGGGATGGCAACCATCTGTTCACTCAGCAGGTCTTTCTAGGACATCTACTAGTGTCAGGGACAGTTCCAGGTGTTGACACTAGGGCTGCAGACAGAAGAGTCAGAAATCATGCTGTCATGAAGATTATATTTTGTAAAGAAGAGGCAACAAATGAGAATTAAATATTTTATATTTATTTCATATGTTTGGGGAGCACATAAAATGGTAATAATTGCTAGAGAGGAAGACAAAACAGAGAAGTGGGGTCAGAGCGAGGGGAAAGTGTAAAAACTATCAAGTCATCCAGGGAGACCTCACTGAGAAGTTAACAGTCTGAGGGAAGACCAGAAAGAGGAAGGAAGTGAGTCATCCAGGTGTGGAGGGGAGAGCATTCTGAGAGGGAGCAACAAGTGCCAAGGCCCTGAGGCAGGCCCTGTGCTTTCCTGTATGTTTTCTCTCTGGAGCTGGGATCACAGGTGACCTGAAGGTGTAAACAGTATTTCATGTGTTTTCAGAAATAGTTTGGACTAGCTTTCACTGTATAGTCTTTTCTCCTCTTTCACTGTGTATCACTTGTAGATATTTAAAAAGCAAAACAATTTTAATTGCACTTACGCTTGCGGGGGTATACTCATCATGGAGTTGGACATATAAATAGAGTTCAGTAATTACCTAGTGTTTGTGTATTTGATAGTGACTACTGAAAACCCAAGAGTCCATTTGTACTGATTACTACGCCCACGGTTTTACTGAGAGGCCTCTCATTGGTGTGCCAGTTTACCATCACCTGTGGTGTCGTGTGCCCCTTTACAGACCAGTTTTAAGTAGCAGCAGGACCTCTAATTATGTAAGAGGTCCTATTATATTAGCTTTCTTGAAGCCCCTGTACCAGAAGAGTCAAGTCTGACTTTTTTTCTTGGGAGGAAATATTTCTCAGGTATTTACATCTGAAAACCCAGGGAGGATATAAATATTTGTATCTAAAGTGCCTGAAGTCTGAGCAATGGACATGAATCACATGACAAGAGCTGGCAGAATGCCATCCTCTTGATTAGCTCACTGACCGCCTCTCCTCGTCCTCCTACTCAGCTGTGGGCTCACAGATGTGTGTAGGAGATTGCACAATACTCAGCCACCCCCGACACAATAATTCGGCTTCCTAACCAGCTGAAGCTCGTGGAGTACAGCGTATCCAGTTTCATAGCTGTAGATAAGATGTAAGGAAGAAAGGAAAATGATGGTGAGGATTTAAAAATGTTGAAATACTTTATGAGTATTGGTAGGTTCTTCCTCGTTTTTTTACAAGCTCTAACTAATTGAGGGGGTGAGCTCTCTTCCTTGCAGAGGAAAGAGGAAAAGACTCTCCAGTGTTGGACTTCAGCAACTAGAAGCTGAAGATGTGTTCTGTGGTACCATGGGAGAGCATAAGGGTTATTGGGCAGCAAGTGGGCTGGGTTGACACGGGTGAGAGGAATGTTAAGTGTTAAGTGTTGACACTCCCTTGGCGTGTAGGGAGTGGTGAGGTTACTTTCTATAGACTGTTAATCCTTTTTTTGTTATTATTTGTTTTGGAGATAATATCTCAGTGTGTTGACCTGCCTGGTCCCCAACTCCTGGGCTCATGTGATCTTCCTGCCTCAGCCTCCTGAATAGTTGGGACTACAGGCATGTGCCATCATGGCTAGCATTCTATAGGCAGTTAAGAATGCTGGGGAGGGGCTGAAGATCTAGCTCACTGGTAGACACTTGCCTACCATGTGTTAGGCCCTAGATTCCACCCAGTACTGCAGGAAAAATAATATTAAGATGCATCTGGAAGCAAACTGCTGGCATATTTTTATAAAGGAGAAACATTTGAAAATGTGTGCTTTCTTTCCATTGGATTGGTATAGGGGATAAGAGAAAGTGAATTCCTATTTTTCAAAAGCTTAGAACAATAACTTATGTACTCTGTGACTTTAGGCATAGTAGGGTCTCTGTAAACGTTCATGGTGGAAATGCTGTATGGATCCAAAGTTGGGATTTAAAGACTCACACACAAGCCTTTTTCTCTCTAGTGTCTGAAGTATGCTGTATATAAAGGCTCTGTGTTGGGATTTCCCCCTCACATACTTTTACTGCATTTGCTCTGCTCTCCCGTGACCCTCTAGTGTCCCCACTGCACCTAGTTTTCTAGGCCTTCCTGTTTGCCTAGAGCTGAGCATCACTGAAACCAATTACTGATTAAACAGACAGGGAAGCTTTTCTTCCCCATTGTGTTTAGTCGATTAAGGGTCCATTTTTAGAGATAAAAGCAATACTGCTTGGACTGTGGACTCTGCTCTGGGAACTAAGGATAGTTTAGCAAGCCTTTGGTCATGGCTACCTTCACTGCAGGCACAGTGCCCAGAGGTAAGTCTTACAAATGACCCAAGTTGTTCAGTGGAAAATGTCACTATGACCTGTTTCAGTATGTTTTAAACTTGTGCTTTCTTTTTCTAAGAAACTTTTATTTATTTTTCAATTAAGCAATAGTCAAATGGAGCAAAGCCATTAAATGTGCAAAAGGGAAAATTCCGTCCCACTCCTCTCCCCAGGCTCAGTGCAGTGTCTGGGTACCGTCTACACGTTCTGCACAGGTCTAAGCAGGGATGCACATACACAAGCATCTGCAAAAGTCTCCTCTCTTTACTGTGTACACAAAACAGCAGCCTCAAACTCATATTGTTCTGTTCCTTCCTTTTAAAAAAAACTAACAGCATGTCTTAGAGATTGTTCCATATCAGTTACTGAGATTTATTTCATCGTGTATTCCAAACACACACGAAGCAGCCCACATTATGATAATTTCTCTCTCCTTGATACTTGGCAGTTGATTTTCACTCATGTTTTCCCCTTGCTGGTGACTTTGACTACAGGGTGACTTCTGGTCGCAGTCCTTGAACTGCCTTCCAGATAACACATCTTAATAAGCATTAGTGCCTTTGCCTGGAGGATAACTAAACAACTTTATGTGATTGAGGCCCTGCAAGCACAGTGGTGTCACAGTACTGTTAATTTAAACCACATTCTAAACTAGTTCCTTTAAGGTCATAAAATACGGACTCCAAGCATTGATCTGTCTTCTGAGACATGTTTTCTCTTGTTCCAGAAACTAGAATGAACCGAAGCATTCCTGTGGAGGTTGATGAATCAGAACCATTCCCAAGTCAGTTGCTGAAACCAATCCCAGAATATTCTCTGGAAGAGGAATTGGAACCACCTGCTCCAGATACAAGAGACATGGCGCCCAACAGCTTGTCTGCAATCCAGACCCCTCACTACGCTTCGGGAGACTTTTTTCAGGCTTCCTCTCCCCTGAAAGTTGGAAATCACCAGCGTGCTGTGTCCCAGCAGGTGACCTGCCTGCGAACTAAAGTTCTGAAGGAAAGTGAAGACAGTTTCTTTAGAAGGCACCCTGATCCAGGCAAAGGATTTTCCTCACGCTCCTCTGAAGCCAGCCAGCCCGAGTCTGAGTCTGTGGTTGGAGCCCTCGCTCCAGAGCATCAGTTTTCATTTATGGAAAAACACAATAGATGGCTGGGATCTCAGCTTTCAGCAGCTTCTCCTGACACTGGCCATGACTCAGACAAATCGGACCCAGGTTTACTTAATGCTTTGGCAGACCCTTCAAGTGGTGGCCGAGAGCCGGTGCCACGGCCCCAGGCCCACAGGAACCGAGCAGCCCCGGATCTGCCCACGATAGACACAGGGTATGATTCTCAGCCCCAGGACGTCCTGGGCATCAGGCAACTGGAAAGGCCACTGCCCCTCACCTCTGCGTGTTACCTGCAGGATCTCCCTGGGCCTCTGAGGTCCAGGGAGTTCCCCCATTTTGAACCTCAGCGGTATCCAGCACATGCACAGAGGCAGCCTCCCAATCCTTCCCCACAGGCTCTATGGAACTGTCGGTACCACTGTCCTGGAGGGCCCCATCACCAGGCACCATGTAAGTGATCTTTACCGCTTCAGGACGTTCTGGGCCGGGGACTGAGGAGACAAAGCCTGGTATCACTGTGCCAGCTGCAGGTCAGAGCTCAGGACCGTGTTCTCTGCTGGAGGCCCTTTTCCATAGGTGGTTGGTTTACAGAAGGATTAAAAGAACACATGAACGTCTCACTTTAGTCTCCTTTTCTAGGAAACTTAGGACAAAATGGATCCCCCAGGTTTGGTTCGTTTAACTGAAACCTTCCTGGAGGCAGGGAGGTGACCTGGATGATTTCTAGAAAACTTACTTGTTGTTCTAGTTCTTCAGCTTCTTTCTGGGCCCTTCCTTTTCTTTATGTTCCTTCCCTATCAGCCATGGTAGAGAAAGTGGGCGGGGAAAGATGCCTCTGTTTGCTCTGAGTGCCAATCAGGATAGGTGTGGTGGATTCCCTTAAGTATGAGTCACAGAACTGAACTTTGGTAAGACTGTAGCTGTGTTTATTTCTCAGAAATTTCCAGGTTCAAAAGGTTTTAAAAATTCTACCTATCTACACTTAAAGATAACAGTAATATATGATCACATTCTAACTGAAATGGGCTCAAGTGTTAAAAAAATAAAAAGGAAACAAAGTTCATAGTTCCCTCACCCAAGCAGAATTCCTTATCAGGGTTAAAAAATATATTTTCTTTATATTTTTTATGTATATGAGTGTTTCACCTGCATGTGTGTAAGTGCACCCATGTTGTGCAGTGCCAGTGGAGGTCAGAAGAGTTGTGTCAGATCCCCTGGTACTGGAGTTAGGGACGGTTGGTACCTGCCATGTGGGTGCTGGGAATCGAACCCAGGTCCCCTGCAAGAGCAGTCAATGCTCTTAACAGCTGAGCCATCTCTCCAGCCTCCCTTATTAGGATTTTGATAGACTTACTTTTAGTGTTTTTTATCCTTTTATGTGTATTTAATATAAAATAATTTCCATGTCATTGAGTATACTTCTTCCAGCACAATTTTAAAATGCTGAGTTACATTTTACTAAATACATCTGCCAAGTTGTCATTAACCTGTTCTCTATTGTTGGACATTTAAAAATTTTTCAGTTTTCTGTTCTAATAAGCAATGCTATGACAAACATTATTTTAAATCTTTTATTCTGATTAACTCTTAGAGTAATGTACAGAAGAAGTGTAAATACTTAAGTCAAAAGCCTTGTGAGTCCCAAGTAGTTGCTTTTATCTACTAACAGGAAAAATCTTCAACATGATAGCAAATAGCATTGACTCAGTGTAATAATGAGAGTCCCAGGAAGATCTTCCCACTGGAAAGTATTTTCCTTGTTAAAGCCTGAAATGGCACCATTAGCACTCTAGCCTTTGGAGGTTAAGCATCGCCTCCTTGGGCAGCCTCCTTTGCAAGCAGACATTTCCAAATGGGAACACTTTTCACCTTTAACACCTCAGAGAGGGCTTTCTTTCACCTGTTCACCTTCCCCTTGCTCTCTGTGTTATTTCCTCTATCGAAGGAAGTTGAACAAGAACATTAGGATCTTGGGAGTACAGAGAAATGAGGAAAGGCAGACAGGAGAGAACTTGGGAAGAACATGGGACCAACTCACAGACCACATACAAACAACTGAAACACAAATGAAACCTAGGTTAACATCACTTGCTTAAGAAATGCAAAAAAAATGGGGCTGGCGAGATGGCTCAGCAGTTAAGAGCACTGGCTGCTCTTGCAGAGGACCTGGGTTTGGTTTCCAGCACCCATATGTCAGCTAACAACCATATATAACTTCAGTTCCAAGGAAATCTAATGCCTCTTCTGACCTCTGCAGGCACTGCATGACACAGGTGCATTTACATACATGCAGGCAATACACTCATACACATAAAATAAGAATAGTAAATATTTTTAAAAAGAAATGCAAAAAACTAAGGATACCTTTTCTGTAATTATGGGAGCAAAAATTCAAGCCTTGGACAACACCTGATGTTAGTGGATACAGGACAGTGAATAGATATTTTCATACATGCTTGCTAGAAGTATAAATTGGTGCAATTTTAGAAAGCAGTTTCAATATTTATCTTTTTTGAGTACCTTTGGGCAGCAGTCTTACTTTTAGTAATATAGCCTATAGAAACATTAAACAAGCATAACATATATGGATAGTATGTTTATTAAGACACTGTTTGCTGGTAACTGGAGATATAGCTCAGCAGTTAAGAGCATTTGCTGCACAATCAAGAGCATTGGCATTTGGATCTCAGTATACATGTGCCTGTAACTCCAGCTCCATGGAATCTGATACCCGTTTTGAGCCTCTGTGTACACACATACATGCACATACACTCACACTAAACATATACATATATAAATAAAAACATCCTTAAAAACCGGTATCAAAGTAAAAATAAAACAACTATTGCCTATCAATAAGGAGCCAGAACAGTAGAGATGATTTTTGACTTCATGGGGCTAGAGAGTTGACTCAGCAGTTAAGAACACCTATAACTCCTCCAGAGGACTCAAGTTCAGTTCAGAGGTTCACAAATGCCTTACAACCTTAGCTCTACAAGTTACAGTGTGGTTTCCATACATTTTTATTTTTTAAAAATAGCTACATATGTTTATATATACATTTAAAAATCCAGAAGGATTGGACCAACCATATTAACAGAGGGCTGAGAGAAAGCAGGGAATTAACAGAGGACAGAGATATTTTCCTTGTAACTTTATATACCTTTGTTAATTTTTTATAGCAAGCATTACTTCATAATTAAAAATAAACATTGAAAAGAACAAAAAGAAGAATGCATAAAAAGAGTTTGTCTTAGTTCATGCCACATGTACCTTGACCCTAGCTCCTAAGAACACTAAATCGCAGGAAGATGTCAGGGTGGCCTAGTGCTTATGGTTTTCGGCAGGGCACTGCAACCCCAGAATATTAACGGAGCACCTAGCAGCAAGGACTCTAGGAAGGATGCTGTGAGGACTCATGAGATAATGTACTAAAGGCTCTAGGAAAGTGGCTGGCTGCTACTAAGCTCTTAATACCAGCAGCTCGTAGTTATTATTGTTATTTTTAAATGGATCCTGCAGCCCAGCCCTGCAGAGTAAGCCTCCACTTTTCAGATCGTCTTGCTGGCTCAGATTTTAAACATTCAGGGCAGATATACAAATGCTTAGTTTCATGTCTGGGCTGTAACTGCACTTAATTGCCAACAAAACCACTTCAAAAGAGCTGTTCACCTGAGGGAGGCTGTGTAGTTGGAAACCATGGCTACGTGGTTCTACTCAGCTTTAGAAGAACGTTACTTCATTGCCTGTTAATGAATGCATAAATAAATAATGATCACCATGCAAATGGCATATCTTTGCTTTTTGCAAGTTAAAGCAAAACTGGTTACTGGTCACCTCTTTCATGTAAAAAAAAAATTCAAAGCAAATGAAATGAGGAATGAAATAGCTTACATTATCTCCTCACCCCACCTCTAAGAGAAGCCAGCCAGCCTCTGCTGCCTGAGAACTCTTCCGCTGAAGGTCAACAGAATGAAGAGCATTGCCTACGTAATCAAATCAAGCCCACGGCACACATATATTGGGGCAGAATAAGAAATTAACTCTAGTGACCCTTTATTATAAAATTCTTGCTTCCTCTATGAAGAACACAGAATAAAATAAAGCCTTGCGTACATGCCTACAGTTGCCTCCATGGACAAAAAAATGATTATTTGTATGCTAGAATGCATGTACAATTAAAGCAAGGAAAAGGTAAACCAGATGGAAGAAATGATAAAGAAAGGAGCTGCTTGCAGGAGCCCCAGCTGCTATGGCTGGGGGAGTTCTAACAGCTTAAGTTGGCTATTTTGTTTCCTGGCTAAACTGACTGCATTTTATCATGATATTCTTTGACAACATGAAAATCAGATTTTATTTTCTCTCATAAGCTGTTTTTAATACCATTCTTAATAAGGAAGAAAAATGTTGGATGTTGTAAACCTCGTGTAGGACTTGGTTTACAAATTCCAAGTGGTAAAAGCCTAGTAACATGAAGAGTGTGTGTACTCAGGCCAAGCAAATCAAGGACTGACAAATAACATGCAGTGCTGGGTCCTCATTAGGATTGTGCAAGATTTTCTTTTTTTCTTTCTTTCTTTTTTCTTCATTTTATGCTTAACACCCCTCAGAGCTGAGTTACTATGCTAGCGAATCATTGGTCTATCACATCACCCACCTTCAATCTCCTACAGAGTAAACTCTCTTGATGGAATTTTAGGCATAGGGGACGAATCTGTGGGAAGCTATTTTTGAGCAGTGATTCCCAAGGAGGTGGCTGCTGATTTGTATGCTTCCCCTTTTCACACACCGACTAGTGTGGGCTTGTGTTGCAAAACAGACACCTACAGACACACAGATTTCTCTCTTTCTCTATCTTGAGCTACATAAGAGAAATGTATTTTATTTATCTTTGCTCACTACGTGCCTAGGAGTAGACGTTCTATAAATATTTGCTGAATGAATAAAAAGAAAACTGGTTTGTACTCTCTGGGGAGAGGAGAGACCTCTAGCTCAGTAGTTTTTGTGACTTGAAGTTCAGAAAAGCCATCTTTTATTGTCTGGTAGGGAAAAAGGAGGGAGGAAAATGAATTTGTAAACAGAATCTGTCCATTTATCAATTTATTTAATAAAATTTGCCATGTTGCTAGGCACTGCACAGATATTAGTGAATATAGCACACAAAGTTCTTGTCTTTGTGGAGTTCACAGTCTACTAGGGAGACAGAAAATAAGTAGAAATCAGTATACAACTTGACAAATCATATATGCTATGAAGGGAAAAACCAAGGGTTGGGGCAGATCTTAACAGGCAGGTGCCAGGGAGGGTCTCACTGAAGAGACAGTTGAGCTGAACCTGAAGAATGAGAAGTGAAGGAAGCATGAACTTGACACTGTTGTTAGTAGCAAAAGCAAGACAGAGGGGCTGCAAGAAGTGAGCAAGGACGGAGTGCTATGCTAGAGGTGCAGGGCCTTCCTGAGGAACTGTAGTCTCTTCTGAGTTAAACTACTTTTCTAGGGAAATAAAATTAACTCTATAATCCTGAGTAAAGAACCTAGAACAGTACTTAGCATGTAGCATATAGCTAGTAAGGTTTGCTCAAGATAATGGAATATAATGATTAAAACTTGAGCAATGAGGGCCAGTGAGATGGCTCAGCAAGTAAGGATACCTGTTGCCAATCCCGACAACCTGAGTTCAATCCTTGGGACCCACAGGGTAGGAGAGGGCCAACTTTTGCAATTTGTCCTCTGACAATACACAATATATATTTTTTAAACACTTGAGCAGTGAAAAGATGATTATTTACCTAATAAACATTTTTTTAACAACTTTCCTATACAACCAGCCAAATTTCCAAGCAAAACCAGTTCAAGTTCCATGTACAGAAGGAAAGGCTTCTTTTTGGTTGACGCTCTGGAATTCAGTATTTTAAACAAGAGGATGACACAGGATTATGTTGTCAGTACACTAACTTTAAAAACCAATGAGGTAGATCATTTTCATCTGCTCACGTAAATTGGTGTAACTTTTTACCACAGGTGGCCATTTCAGAAATGAAAGTTACAGCTAATCAAACACTCAGCCCACATGCTTAGTGATTTTAATGATACGATTTGTTGCTATGAGACAAAAACATGTTGTGTGGGAAATAATCTGTTAGAAATCATATGACCTTGATTCAAAGGCTTTTGATTAACAGCATTAACATCCGCTTTCTGGAAAAGAAACAAACCCTTTGATTGGAACTTGCCAATCTTTTTAAAGCAAACAAAATGTTATTAGCCACTCATTATTGGAGATGGGAAGCAAAATGCCTCCAAATATTAAAAACTTCACTTGAGTTTACTTTTAGCATCTTCTTTGGAAAATCTCTCAAGGCCACTGCTGGTTTCTCCTCTCTGACCTTGTCTTTCTCCTTATTTCTGGAGGGGAAAACTGATTTTTGAAAAATGAACAGCAGACAAGAAGTGGGCAGTTTGGGAGACCAAGATTAACAAGCAGGTTGAGCAGTCCAAAATGGCTTCTTTCTCGTGCCTAAGTTGGCTTTGCAACTGTCCAGTTTTCATTTATTGAGCGTTTCCTGTGTGCCATTACTATTCTTGGTGACGGGGTAGCAAAAAACCACAGTCCCTGTTTTCACAAACCCAGCAGAGTGATGAGGAAAATAAAAGAGGGGATGGGAGAAGATAACTGAGTGAAGGGGCAGGCCTCCTTCAACAGGTAATAACTGGAATGAGCCATGAAGAAGTTGATCTGTGATGATCTAAAGTAAAAACCTTCTGGGCAGAAAAGATGGCACTCTTGAGTCCCAGGAATGAGAACTAGCGTGGGGTTTTCAGGATGAAGCTGGGCCATGGTGGACCAGTGACAGGTCACGGGAGATGAAGCAATGGCAGGGGCTTGGTCATGGAGGGTGAATCTTAAGTGCAGAAGATTGTAGCTATGGCTGTTTCTAAACCCATGCCAGGCTAATCTAGGGAAAACCTGGATTCTGTCCTGCTTGGGGACACAGTGGCAGTACCTCTTGTCCTTTCTTGAGCTGGAGCAGCTGTAGTAACCTGCCTTGGTGCCTGAGACCTCTACTGGCAATCTAGACCCTAGAATTCAATCTGGCCTGTTCTAAGAAGGCTGTCAAAGCAAAGCCTTTGTGGTGGACCTTGTTCAAGACCACAGAAATCTCAATGGTCCTGTCCCCGTTATCTCAGAGTTGCCCTCAGAGTCCAGTTTCCTTTGTAAGCCTAGTGATGGGATAAGCCCAGGCAGATCCCTATTTTGCCCTTCCTTCCCATAAACCCCTATTACTTGCAATAGTTAGGACTCAGCAATAGCAGGGCAGGGGTCATGGTTCAAAGCCAGTAGATAACCTAGGTTGGAGTGGTATGGTCACTTTTGCCAGAGGAAGAATGGCAGGAAGGATACAGCTGATGTCAGGACCAAAGCAAACAACAGACTGACTCCAGGGAGTCTGACCTGGCATGAATATCTGGCTTGAGTGGATTGCCAGGGTCACCCAACCAAATCCAGACAGCAGAGACCTGGAGGCAGCCACATTAGTGAACACATGTATTATTTGTTTGCTCTTCTACACTTCATACCATCATTTCTCTGAATGATCCCTTAACAATGTCAAAAGATCCCAAATGCTTGCAATCTAGAGATAGTCTCATCATCCCATTCTGGTACCTCATCTGGGAGAAGAGATCAAGGGCAAGGACCTGATCTTAAGTGTGACAGAACTGCCCATTACTTTCTTGCTTATTTGCCACTGAACATCCCCTCGTGTATTTTACTTACTTTTAAAGTATTATTACTTTTTTTTTTTTTTTGACAGGGTCTCCCTAGTCCCAGCTTGCTTGGAAGTCACTATGTGGACCAGGCTGGCCTCAATCTCACAGATATCCACCTGCCTCTGCTTCCTGAGGGCTGAGATTAACAGTACATTCCACCAATACTGCCAGATATCATTACTTCTTTTCCTAACAGGTTATGCCTTCTGGCTCGGCCTGTTTCTGATCTGAGCTGAGGCTTGCGGCTTCTCGTGCAGGGCTACCCATTTGGTTCTCTGCACTCCCTGTGTACCTCTCAGGTTTCCCAGCCCTCTGGGCCTATGTAGGTCCCTCAGGGTCCTTCCTTTCACCCTCACTGGTTCCTCCTATCTCCCCTCTGCATCTCTTCTTTAAATTAAAATTTTTTTTATTTATGTGTCTGTGTGACTGTTTGCCATGTGTGTGCAAGTGCCTTTGGGAGCCAGATTAGGGTGCCAGATCCCCAGGAGTTGGAGTTACAGGTGGTTGTGAGTGTTTAACATAGGTGCTAGGAACTGAACTCAGGTTCTTTGGAAAAGCAGCAAGCATTCTTAACCACTAACTCATTTCTCTTTATTTCTCTCATTTGGTCGACTGAGCGGCCCTTCCCTTGGGACCCTGCTGCTCTGGGGCTTGGCTAGGACCAACTTTCATCCTATATTCTTTCATCAGTCCCTGCAAGCCCTGGCTTTGCTCCAAGCCCTACCCTAAGAATTACTTACTAATTTTATGTGTATGTGTTTGTGTGTGTATATATGCTTTTGTATATATATGAGAGGACACATGTATATATATGTGCATGTGTGCAGAAACCAGAGCTACACATCATATGTCTTCTTCAATCACTCTCCATCTTATCTTTGGAGAGAGCGTCTCTCATCAAACCTACTGCTCTCTAATTCAGTTAGACTTCCTAGCCAGTGAGCCTCAGGGCTTCTGTTTCTGCCTCCCCAGCACTGAGATGACAGGTATGTGCTGCTCCATACTGACTTTTTTTATGTGGATGCTGGAGATATGAACTCAAGAACTCATACTTACACAGCAAGCACTTTATCCACTGAGCAACCCTCCTCCCCTTCCCTCTTCAGTGCCCTGGCACCAAGTATACCTAGACTGTAGTAGACCATGAAGTTGGAGGATTCTGCAAGCTGGTTGGCTACTTCCTAGATGATGAGCCAAGTATTCATGCATTTGCTCCTTCCTGAGAGGGAGTAGTGTATATGTGTTCATGTGTGTGTCTGTGTGTGTCCACTTTGTGCTGAGAAAGACAGTAATTTCTATCACAGAATAGTTTCTCTTAGCCTTGGGCTCTAGATATTTGTGGAATTATGGTAGGAATGGGGGTATGAGAGTGGCTCCTTACGGGTAGATTATTCTAAGTATTTTATTAAACCAGAAGCCTGTGTAATTTTTTAAGTTCTTTGAGCTTTCTAATCAGAATATCAAACCAGTGATTGCACAGATGTTCTTACATAGGAAAAAAAGAAAATTAGTTCCATGAATACTATAAAGTAAGTAACAGTACAGAACTAGGACAAATATCATGGAGGTGGGCTGATATGTGGATCCCTCAGTTGATAGCAACAGAAAAAAGTGCAGTGAGCTTGCCTGCAATTCTTTTGTTCACCTACAGATGGCCATGACTACCCTAGAGCAGTCTATCAGCAAGTGATCCAGCCTGCTGTGCCTGGGCAGGCCCTTCCTGGAGCAGCTGTGAGAGGCCTGCACCCTGTGCAGAAGGTCATCCTGAATTACCCCAACCCTCAGGACCAAGAAGAGAGGCCTGCACAGAGAGACTGCTCTTTCCCAAGGCTGCCAGGGTATCAGTGAGTATGCCAGGTCCAACTTCCACATATTCTGATATGAAAAGGATTATGTCAGTGCAACTAAGTTGTATCAAACTTCTTTATAGGCTTGCCACCCAGATCAGTGGCAATCACACTGTGGAACACCCATGGAACAAAATGGAAATTGGTTGACAAGGATCTATTTATTAGACATGTTAAAGCTAATGGCCAGTCAGAATTTTCTTCAAGGAAAAGCTCTTGGTGCTCTCTTAGTTACACCTCCTTCTTTTACTTTTTGATCACCTGAACTTTCAGTTCATAAAACAGACTTTTATTTTTATAATGACTAACTTCTACTTTTAGGAAGTTCTTTATATTGCCAGTTTCTGTTCCTGTTTAAACTGCTTTAGTATTTTAAGCTTTTAAATTCAATTCAGTTCCAGTAATAGTTTAACTTATTATTTTCTTTTACAATAAGAACATCCATTCATGTTGAGCACCATTATTGGATCTTTCCTACACTTCTTCTGGAAAAATAATTCTGAAGCTGGGTATTTGATAAAGGAAAAATACTTATTGAGCTGAAAGTCCCAAGATGGTGGGGCACATCTATTCAGCATCTGGTGAGGGCTCCTTGACTACTTCACCATCATGTTGGATAGTGTCATGGCAGAACAAAAGATGGCATAGTGAGACAAGAAAGAAACCAACAAGGGACCAGGCTTCCCTTTAATTTTTTTATATACATAAATAATTTTTGAAGTTAATTTTTAATTGAATCTTTGTGTATTTCATCGATCTCAATCATCTGTACCCCACTTCCCCACGACCTTCCCACAGCCCCCCATGGAACCCATACATTCTGTCATCTGTGTTAAGGTCTATTGTGTCATGTTAGTGTCCCTAGGTGTTCCTTAGTGCAGATTCATCTACTGAGGATGAGTCAGCCTATCCAGAGTCTCTTGCTTTAGGAAGATGAGGTCTTCCTCATCCAACAGGAATCAGCTGCCAATATTTCTTCAGCAGAGATTGGGGTCTGCTACCCATTTCTCCAGTTCCATGCTGGGTTTTTATCTGCTTGAGTTTGTATGGGTCTTGGGCATGCTGACACCATTGCTCTATGTTCGTATGAGAAGAGTCCCAGGACTCTGTTTCCATATGCACACACCTCCTCACCAGCTCTTACTACAATCTTTCTGCCCTCTCTTCCACAATGGTCCCTGAGCCCTGGGTGAGTGAAGCTTAATATAGGAGTCTTCCCAGGGACTCAAATGGCCAGAGCATGGAGATTAGGAGTCTGCAGAGTGTGGGTCCCTTTTATTTTTTTAATTAATTAAAAAAAATCTAACTGGCTCACAATCACTATATTGCCTGGCTGATTTCAAACTTGTGATCTCCCCTGATTCATCTTCCTAAACAGCTAGAATTTTATGCATGTGCCACTGTGCCAAACCTCTCACTTGCTCTTTTATTACAACTGTCATCAGAAGCAACCAGGGTCTCATGAGAACTACACCCAAGGGCAGCACCTTGAATAACTTAATCACTCCCTGTAAAGTCCTACATCAAGTTCCAGAGCTCCTTCCGACACACTGCCACATTGAGGACCAAACTCCCAATAAATCAACCCTTGGGGAGCACACATGATATCCAGACCATCCATTAGTTATTTTTAGCCATATTACTTAAAAAAAAAACTCTTCTTCAAGCTTAATTTTTCTGAATTTATGGATCTAAAGTATATAGGACTCCTATAAATGGAGTTTGCAAATTTAGAACAAAATTGAAAAGAAAGTAAATGAAATGTTTGCTCCAGGGTACATTACAGGGGCTACAGGAAGACCCTGTTTTGAAAGGAGGGAGGGAGGGAGGGAAGGAAGGAAGGAAGGAAGGAAGGAAGGAAGGAAGGAAGGAAGGAAGGAAGGAAGGAAGGAAGGAAATTGGTGATTAACTCATTTTATTCAAAGAAAAAAACCCAATTTTATTAACAGTGACAAATAAGGCCCATGCGTGCTTTCCTCTTAGGAGAAGGTCTACAAGCCAGATTCTTTACTTTCTAAAATAAAGAAACATGGAGTCTATATAATGAAATGAAGTAAAATGTGATTTTATAGCAAGATATTTAAAACTTCAAGAAAATAGGCAAAAATAAAGCATTTTAATCAAATATTTGGTGTTGACTAGAGGAAGCAATCACAATTTAAAAAATAAATTTTGTGTTGCTTTTGAGAGAAGGTCTCACTCTTTAGCTCAGGCTAGCCTAGAGCTCACTCATATAGCCTGGCCTCAAACTCCCAGCAAAGCTTCTGCCTTAGGCTCCCAAGTGCTAGGATTACAGCTGTGAGCAACCATACCTAGCCCTAAAATAAACCTTTAAAAATGTTAGATATGTAGAAGAGCTAAACTGTAGTACATAGTAAATAGTTTTAAAGCATCAATTTAAGCCTGTTATGGCGTTCTTGATTTGATGATGAAAAATGAGTTCAGGTAAAAAAAAGCTAGTTCACTTACCATTAATCTGAAAGAGAATCTTAATACTGAAAGTTTATTCTATCATTAATCTCTGTGATACTGTTTATATTTGAAAGTTTTGGAACATTATCAAGGCCTTAACATTTCTTTATCAAACCAGTAATCACTTTTTATAACAATAAAGCAACTTTGGGTATAAAAAGATTTAATGCGAAGAATAAGAGAATGAATCTCCATTACCTGAAAGTCTATTTTAGAGGACTTATTTGCCTGTTATTTATGAAAATATAAAATAAAATAACTTTTTAAAACATTATCATTTTTCAACTATAGTTGAGATTTTGTGTTTTTTCTTTTTTATTAGCACTCTAACTAACTGAGCTAACTGACTACATGAGATTTTGTGTTTTTTTTTAATTTTAAAATACTGGCTCACGTGTAGAGAACAGAGGACAACCTGTGGAAATTGGTTCTCTTCTTCCACCTTGTGGGTTCCAGAGATGCAACTCAGCTGGTCAGGCTTGGAGCAAGTGCCTTTACCTGCTTAACCATCTTACCAACCTATTTATAGCTATTTTAGACAGAAGATTTACAAGAGCGAAATAAATACTCTTCAGGCACTCTCAGGAAGGCAGAGCATCAACAAACTGACACCACTGCAACTGATGCAGGCAATGGGTCCATTCTGTACCTGCTAGAGCTGCACTGGAAAAAGCAGGATACCTATACTTTGTCCTTGGCACTTCGAGAGCAAGTCCAGGGACACTGGGATGCTCTATAGAAAACCCAGCCCCATATGAGCACTTGCAATAAAAACCACAGACATGGGAGAAGTGAGATCCGCACTTTCTTTTGCTTTCCAAAGCTCAAATGAGTACATGCCATTGTCCCCCAAGCATATTGCTCACAGTAACACTAGCAGACAAAACAGTGTAGGAATGACTTTTACAATATGGACATAATCCAGACTAACTACTTTTATATAATCTTTCAACCAAAAAGCAACTGTTTATAATGTAAACAAGCCCCCAAATCATGTGTCTTTCTTGTGATCTGAGAATACGACCTTAATCCCTCAGGACCTCTCCTACTCTGGCAACCAAGATAGTGAATGAATGTGTGTACGCAGCATTTTCTCTTTGCAAACTGAGTATGTGTGATATTCTAGTCCTAAGGATCAAAGAATCTCCGATAAGATAAGATGGGTCCTGCCATCCATTTCCCCACTTCATGCTGGAGATGCTGTTTCAATAAAAGAATGATCAAGCCTGGCTCATGAGCAC
This sequence comes from Eospalax fontanierii, assembly GCA_035773235.1. NCBI lineage: Eukaryota > Metazoa > Chordata > Mammalia > Rodentia > Spalacidae > Eospalax > Eospalax fontanierii. The sequence continues at coordinate 48,052,577 of CM069545.1, forward strand.
AGTTCCGAGAAACATGTAAAGGAATGGATGTTCTGCAGCTCAGGTCAGCTCTTGGCTGTATGAATGATAACAGTCAGGCTGTCTGTTTTTTAAGCATTACCATAAAGTGGCTTAGAAACACTGCACAACAGAAATAACTTTAAGCCTACATGCTTTTTTTTGAAAACAAAAAACCTTTTGAAACAAAATTAAATGTTATCTATCATGAACTAAAAGTCATGTCTTTTTAATCTGAATATCTTTAGAAATCAACTTTCTATGTCACCCATCATACTATTTTGTTTTGCTGGTGACCTTGTCTGCCCTGTGCATGGGACTTATTTTCCCAATTAGACAGTCCTTGAATAGAGAAATCAAATCCTGCTTTCCTCTTTTGACCCCTAGCATAGGTCCTCACATCTGGCAGCCAGCTGACTTGTTTATGGAAGGAAACTTCACGGAACTCCCCTCTTCCTTGTGTCTCAGATAAGAAACGGAGGCAGAGGGGAGAGAGCGTGCTCTGGCATGGTGCCACAGCTCTTAAAGTTATTCTGCACCCCAAACTGTGTAAGAAAAATAAAAATTTACTCTGAGTTTCTTCCCTTGCAGGGACCAGCTCTATCACCCACCACCTAATGGAGCTGGAGCTCCTGAGGGGTCCTTGGAACATCCTGCAGAGTTGAGACCACAGGGCCCACAGACTCCATCCCCAGCTGCTGTGCCTAGACCCCCTAGTAATCCTCCAGCTCGAGGAACTCTTAAAACAAGCAATCTGCCAGAGGAATTACGTAAGTTGTTTGTAATGCAGTTTTCTCCTTGTCAGGTCTTGTACTTTGAGAGTTTGGCTTGGACACTCATCTATAATTTCAGATATTTCTTATATACACTGTGGAATAAAATTTATTTTGCTTTTTGCTTTAAAAGTATCCAGTGATTTTTGAATGATTTTAGTGATTCTGATCCCACAAGCAAGGCTCCCAAACTGCTTACTACTGGATTTTCCTTAACACACACAACAAATAACCTCAACACTTCTTTCCTCTTCTAAATGATGCTCTTCAGTGGATGTGTCCCTGGATGTTTATATGGCACTGGATAGAAACCTAGCGTCTCACCATAAATTAGCAGCAGCCATCAAGAAAGAGGTCGTTTCCTATAGGAATGTGCAATCCTGTTGGGGGGAAAAAAACTGTCTCGCATTCTCCATACTGCTTCACAACCAAATGCAAACTAAGCCTTTTATTTAAAGAAATATTCTACTCAGTGTCAGGTGATGATTCGTTTTCCATATTTTGCTGCCAGATCCAGAAATGCTGAAATATTACCAAAATGTTCTCCAAGTAAGGTCAGTCAGGATATTTAGTTCCAGAAATTTTAAGAAAACAGTCACTATTTGTGAAATTATTATCTGCTGTGCTTGCTAGAGAAGAAGCTCCAGTAATTCTAAAGCACTGTTTCAAGATCTGGGACACTCAGGAACAAACATGAAGACTTTTGCTTTGCTAACTGCTTTTGAGCAGTCTGTGTTCTTCAGTCATTTCCATCTCTGGAAGACTTCTATGACAATTATCCATTGTTGTTATCATTCAATATTTTATTTCTAAACATCTTAAAATCTTACATACTTTAATATTAAACATTTCTGAGGGGACAGACACAATCTTAGATGGCATATAGTCTTAATATTATATCTGTTTTATCAGGAACCAGGTGAACAATACATATGGAGAAGGCAATGAATGGACATTCGTATGTCTGGCTGCTTAACTGGGTTATTATTACCACTCTATATTTAAAATTTCCATTTGGGAGGTTGGTTTCAATGTTTAGGAGTCTAAGCATAGATGAATACATTCTCTTTAGTCCCTTTCTTCTTTCTTCTATATTCATGGTTCCCCGAGATTTAACTGGTTCCTTCCAGACTAAGGGCCAACATGTAGATATTATTTATCTCTCATATTAAAATGCTAGCCAGGTATTTCCCCCAGTACTCTTGTCTGCAAAAACCACAGCTCTGGCTGGGGTGAGGGTGTCCGAACAGTGTTGCCTGTGGCTCTATGCTGGATTAGGGAGACAGAGGGCGCCTGGGATAATGGTCTGCCCTGAGGCAGTGTCTCGCCTTTAAGCTGCAGAAGTTTCACTAATAGTTCTGGCCTGATCATAATCTACTCCAGCTTCCTGACCTTTCTCCAAAAATGAGTCCATGGGAGAAAAAAGGGGGCAAGAAAACACTTTCTTATTCACCCCCTACTTATTCTTGTCAGGCAAGAGTTCAGGGAAGCAGAGATCATCATGAGATCAAAAGCAGACACTGCTGGGTGGCCCTTTAGCAAGTCTTAGCTTCTTGCCCTGCTGTGAGAGTATTTTCCTTGGGCACAGGGCCAAGTGTCTAAGAAACCAGGCAGTGGCTTGAGCTTAAGGACATGCAGGCTGTGGGTGGTGGGTTTTTCATGTTGCTTGTGGTGTTTTCAGAAGACCTCATCCTGTCAGTACTGTCTTCTGTCCCTTTGACTTCTGTTTACTCTGGACAGTGTGCATTCTCTTGGACAGGTCTTAGCTCTTGTCCCAGAGGACAACAATCCACACTGCAGGCTTAAGCCCTGAGACCACTCTCCAACACAAAAGGCAATACATACTATTTAGAAATGCTGTGTAGAACAGAATAATTTGATTAGTTTTAATAAATGTGAAAATTTTCTCTTAGGGAAAGTCTTTATTACTTATTCTATGGACACAGCCATGGAGGTGGTGAAATTCGTGAACTTTTTGTTGGTGAATGGCTTCCAAACTGCAGTAAGTATTTTATCCAAAGAGAAAACTTAACAGTTAAACTGAATACAAAAAGAAATGAAAGAATAAAAAGTATGGATAGTTGCTGATGTTTTAAACAGTATTATTTTATATCTGGTTTATATGACTGTTAACTAAATGCTTATGAACTTAGGTAATTGTTTTCTAGGTATCTAGTTATTTGGTGCCAAGAGTCAAGGTGAGGGCCTCACTCATGTTAGGCAAGTGCAAGTGTTCCACCACTGAGTTACACATTTTTAACCATTCAGAGTCTCCAACAGTTTTCCTCCAAACATCCAGAGTAGTGTTAATTCCCCCTATTGATGCAGCTTGTGGTCCCAGCTGAAGGAGAAGCCTATCGTGTTGTACTTTGTACCTTTGTCCTTTTTCACCCAGCTATGCCCAAGAATGAAGGTTGTGCTTTCCTTGGTGCAGGAGGCCACAAGCTCATCAAGGTCCTTCTGTTCTGTGTTGGGATATGAGATTTGAAGTAGATCCCTGGATCCCTGAAAAGCCCTGTCTCCAAATAAAGTCACATTCCACGGTAAAATGAGTTAAAGCTTCAACATATGAATTTTTTATTTGTTTGGGAAAGGGCCTTACTTTGAAGCCCACGCTAGCCTTGAATCCTGGCATTCCTCCTATCTCAGCCTCCTTAGTGGTGAGATTACAAGAATGAGCCACCATCCTTACCTAACATTTGCATTTTGCTGGGCACAATTTAGCTCCTAGCAGCAGTGATGTGGAAAACCTGCCGTGACAGGTGCTGTGGACTTTGGTAGAAATTGAGAGGCAAGTACCATGTCTTCCAGAATCTTGGCCTCAGTATCAGGGAACTTGGGTGCTGGGTCAATAATAACCATTTAAGGTATGTTAACTTCATACCTGGCATTATGATATGATATGATACTTATGCCTTTTCTGTGTTAACTCATCTAATTCTCACAACCACAGGAAACAGGTTTATTAATCAAGATGAAACTTGGAGAGTTTCAGTATTTCCAAAGTCATTCATATGGAAAGCAGCAGAATCAGTAGAATCTAAAATGCCCATCCTTCTCATCTATAATGGGGATAGGTTACTGATACAGTCCTGAGGGACTTTACAAAGTCTTTCTCCACATTACTAGATGCAGTTTTTGGCCAGCATACACTTTATTATCTTGATTTTTAGAGACATTTTTCAATATAGCTCAAATTGGCCTCAGACTCAGTCCTCCTGCCTCAACGTCTCCTGGGTACTAGAAGAAAAGGTGTATGCTACCATGCCAGATATTAGCACATATTTTTTTCAATATATATTTTTAATTGAATTTTTGTGCATTTCATACAATACATTTTAATCATATTTAGACCTCCTCCCCTATCTGCACTCCTCTAGCACACATCTTAAAATAAAACCATACAACCCAAAAGGAAAGCCATTCCATTTTTTATGTTTTATAAGTAAAGGAGCATATTTCAAGCTTGTAATATATACTGTATATGTGACAGTTAAGTGAACACAAAGCGTAATCTCTTTCTATAGGGAGCTTAGAAGCAGTTTAAGGCAGTCATAAACAAGACACCAAGTAAATTAAAGGATGTTATAATGTGTTCATTATTTGCCACTAATGGCCACAATAGGCAAGAGTTAAGTGATGTGAAAGAGAAGTCAGTGAGACTTACAGAACAGAGGGACATGTGCTGTGCTTTTAGGGTACAAGGGAACAAATGTAGAGAGTGAAGTCAACAGATCATGTGGGGGAAAACTGATAAGGCTGGACTGTAGATAATACAGAAAATCTGACGAATAGCTAGGACTTGACCTGGTCAGTCCTCAACAGCAGAGTGACATTAGGATGATTAACATGGGAGTAGTATGGCTAATCAAGTAACCCTTCCCCAAAGACCTTCTCCTAGAGTCACCTACTCAAGTGTATATCCCTCTTCCAATCAGGAGTGTCTTATACATACATACATACATACTTACACACACATGTGCGCATGCACACACACACAAGCCCACTGCTGCTACTTTATGAAAGGCCTTCATATTTGGTCTACTATAAAATAGAAAGTAAATGATTTGATTTTTCTTTGCGTTTAATACTCCTTCTAGCATTTGAAGACTGATAACTACTATCAGTTTTATCAAAGCCCAAGAATTCCACTACTTGTCTTTCATCAAACCCCTCTCAGTAACTGTTTTTGTGACTGCTCCTGAATTTCTTCCAAGTTTCATGCAATCCTCTTCAAACACTGTATTATTTTTCTGTTTTCTGTTAGAAAGAAGAGTTTATTTAGGCTTACAGTTCCAGAGGAATAAGAGATATTATTACATGGGAAGCATGGCAGCAGAGGTGGCCAGAGCAGAAAACTGAGTGCTTACATCTGAAGCATGGGCAGGAACTAGAGATGGCAAACTGGAAGTGGGACTGGATGAGTCTATGAGCTACAGAAACATTTTGATATGCACCCACTATATCCTAATTATGGATATTATAAACTTAAATGCCTATGAATGTTGAACTATGGTATATTTCACGAAAGTGTTTTGTTCTTTGGACTGATGTGTTCTTTCTTGCAAAAAGCACCAGAAAGTTTTAGGGCTGTAAATATATATATTGCTTCTGGCTCTTCACCCAGAAAAAGCTTCTCATTAAGAGCCCCTTTTCTTGTAGATTGACATATTTGAGGATAGAATCCGAGGTATTGATATCATTAAATGGATGGAGCGTTACCTTCGAGATGTAAGTATGTTCCAAAATTCTGGGAATGTTTGCTGGTGAGAAAGATAATTAGCTTATGAAGTTATTTTATGGAAGAAGCACTGGCATATTCTCCCAAGTCTGAAGCTAAGGAAGTCTGGACAAAGCCTCTCTTGTTGGAAGCTGTGCAAAGACTTGGAAAGGATGGATGGGGTCGCCCTCCAGAACATGCTCAGGCAGGAAATAACGGTCAAACCAGACACAGGTGGTTAATAACAATCAGAGCAAACAATTTCTAGACCAGAATAGGAAAGGAGGAAGTGAAGGTGGAGAGTGGGGAGAGAACAGCAGAATCCAGTTGAATTTGAGGCTTCCCCAAGTGTTTTGTAGGACAGGGCTGAAGAGGTTCCTGGGCAGCCTTGCAGGCTGTGCAGCATGCCACCCCAAGGCATCTACTTGCAGCCCTGTGATTTGTTTTCCACTGACACAATCTATACCAGCCACTGGGACACTCTGTGCTTTAACAAGATAGAAATTGATTGCTGCCAGTGTGTCCACAACCACGTCTTCTTTGGGCATGAGCTGGTAGAGGACAAGTGTCTCAGCAGGCTAGGGTTTTCTGCTTTTCCTTTTGTCTGCATCTTGATGTTTGCTTTGTGCTGAAAGGTCTGCTCCTACTGACTGTGCTAATGTGCATAGGCAAAGCAAGGCAGTGGAGGAGCACAGTAACTGACAGCTCACATCCGACTGCCGGGAGGGAGGGCGATTTTCATCTGTGGGGTGGCAGTGCCTTTCTGCCTCCATGCAGATTCAGTGATTTGGGCTTTCATTAGACATTTATTAAAGATAGTTGTGGAAGATAAGAGTTCCTCTCAGAACCATTTGCTCTGCATATTTAAGGGGTCCTGGGCAGGGAGGCAATGGGAGGAGTTTAAGATGACAGCATGCTTGAGTGGGGGCTGGTGCCTTTTGCTTTCATGGAGAAGGAGCCTGGCCTTATACCCGCCAGCAGGCCAGGGACTGCTTAAGTCCTGCTGGCCAGTTTCCAGCCAGTCTTCACCAAATCGACCACATTTCCTGCTTCTATAAACATGCTTTTCTCCTTCTCATTAACAGAAGACAGTGATGATAATCGTAGCAATCAGCCCCAAATACAAACAGGATGTGGAAGGCGCTGAGTCGCAGCTGGACGAGGATGAGCATGGCTTACATACTAAGTACATTCATCGAATGGTGAGTCACCCGTGAGGGGACCAAAGCACCTGGCTGTTCCTCTGGGACAGGCACTCTCCATGGAGGCTGCTTCTTTGCTGAAAGTGGTAGGATGCTGGGGAAAAACTCTCAGGGCCCCCATATCAGGAGAAGGTATTTTGGTCATAGCTCTGTCTACTTTGAGACCCATGGAGAATGGTCTTGTCATTAACAAGGGGAGTTATTCCAAGTCTAGAAAGTAGAACTTTGCTGACCTGACTGTTTACCAACAAATGTGAAGTCCTGGGAGGGCGGGAGACTGGGCTGTAAGTTGAGTGGGTCACCGCCACTGACACATTCTCTCCCTTGCCTTTTCAGAGAAGTAGGGGAAAGTGGAAAGGACACATGTTTTGCATCGGGCTTGGTTACATTTGCTTCCTAAGTGCAGGCTGTGTGACTACTTAAATCTGCCCCACATCCCTATTCATAAAATGAACCACTAATACGTACAATGCTGTGAGAAAAAAATGAAACAATGTTTGAAGTATCAGGAATATATCATATACTTAACCAAAGCGTTTGTTCTTAGGTCATAATGGGTGGGGACATCCACTGCCACAGCTACACTATGGAGCCTGGTCAAATTGAAACCATGGAGAATTTTAGAAGAAATAAAAGGCTCAGCATCAGAGAGAAAAAGTCACCAAGCTTTTTAGTTGACTGTTTTTTGGCTGAGCAATCCCCTGTTCTTTGTGTTTTAGGAACACTGTGGAGACAATTCTGCTTCACTAGGAAGCCAGACTAGCCCTGACTTTCAAAATGTCCTATGGAGTTCCCAACCAGTACCCATACGTCCTGAGGGTGGGACTGGCCCTGGACCTCCCAAAGTAGAACTGGATTCTCTGGCTTATTTGTTTACCAAGGATTCTGAGACTTAAAGTGAGGAATAAGAACTGGTAAACTCTACTTCAGCTCTTACTCTTACAAGGATGAAGGCATCTGGTGTGGGCATAATGGATCACTGACCAAGGTGGGCAGACAAGGCAGGAGCAGCAGTGGCTCCAAAGACGTGAGCAGCACATGCGGGAAGCAGTCAAGGGGTCTCAGGGCACCTTTACCTTATGGGAAGCAAAGGTAAATCCCATCATCCTATGAGCCAGGAGCATGGGAAAAGGGAAAGATAGCTGTGTAAGTGGTGTCTTCATCGTCTGGGTCTTTAAGATCTCTTTCACCTCTTCCACCAAATGTGGATCACAGTTCACAACCACAGAAAAGCAAAAGCTGAAGTATTGTGGTTAGATTAAAAAGTTAAGCCAAGAGTCAGGAGCTAAGCCTCCCCCCAAGTTTACTCTCACCTAGTCTGACAGCCTATGGTTAGGAGTCAGAAAAAGTAGCATTTCTGGACCTAAAAAAGTCATGTCTGGTTCTTGGTACTGACATTCCCAGAACATTCGATGTCCTATCAATACCCCCTAAGAACATGCAAGTTCCAGGAGCCAGCAGCTGGTGCACAGGAAAGGTTCCAGGTCCCTGCCAGCTTCTGGGGAAAGTTGCCTAGCTGTGCTGGTATGTGGCAAGGCCAGATAGTAATATACACAGATTAACCTCAGAGCTTGGCTTACTGTGCCAGTTGTAACCATGTGCTCTCCAAATTTGGTTTCTTGGCCCTAGAGTCTTGGTCACTTCCTCATTACAGGAGGGACTGAATATGTATGCCAGATACAAAAGCTTCTCTTTGTCCACCAGGCTGACTTCCTGGACCCCTCCAATCACTGATAAGCAATTACATCACATATCAAACTACTTCATGGAAAGTCAGTGTCTGGATGTGTAAAAGAAGCTGCCGAGCACTAGTCCCTCGCCAGACCTTAGTGGACAAACGAAACACAGTACACAGTGTCCTTGAAGTCAGAAATGAAACCAGTTCTACATCCAGCTCATAGACCTCATGCCTTTCCCTGCAGACACTCACTCTGTGCTGGCATGGTTGGCACTTTAGCTGCATAATACTCTCATCACTTTAAAGTACAGTTTTGGTGTTGTCTTCTGTGTTTGGAAGGGAAGTAGCTCTGGGAAAACTCCTTGTAGCAGATCTGCATTGTGTGAGTCTATAAGAATAGGTGTTGGGAGGGGCTAATTAATTTTCATACTCACTATCTTCTCTCCTGTTTTTGTTCACATGCATAAAGAAGACTTCAGTTATAAAAATCAGTTGGAGGATGAAACAGTTCAGAACATGTACTTCCTCATTCTTTTTGTCATCAAATGACTGAAAGCCTTGTTGTGCTGGTCTTGGGATTTGGAAGACTTTAACTCCTCTGATATTGAAAATTCTGATTTTGATAGAGTTTGTGGTACCTATATCTTCTTGAGTGATCTGGTTAGAGGCTCAGGCCTGGCTGACTGGGCTCTTCATGGCTGACCTTCCAGCCTCCTCTGCCCTCTGTCAAGCCTATCTGCTCCAGCTGCAGTGGATTGCTAGGGAGTCCCAATCACACTAACACACTTCCATATCTCCAGGCTTTTGTTCATGCTCTGTCCCATGGTGAGAATGTCCTCTCTTCTTCCTGATTTCCCCTACCTTACCAGAATCTTTTCTTCATTCCCAATGAGCCCTCTCTTGTAACTGTCCTTCAAAATCCTTGATATAGAACAGACCGCCCACATTGTAAGCTTCCATAGCAATTGTTCATACTCTTTACATTGTCCTCTGCTTGATAATTTACCTTTCTGCCTACTTATAGACTGCTGGCTCTGGGTGGATAGGAATTGTTTCAGTGGTGTTCTGCTAAAACACTAGCGGTGTTCTAAAAAAGAAATCCTAAGCTTTGGCACTTACATTATTTCCATACTGGGCAATTCAAAGCTACTAATATAAAGTTACTGACAAAATTGGGAAGACATGCATGTAGCCGCTCTCATGAGCTAGAGTGAACTAAACCAAGCACATTCCAGTGTATATCCTAATCCTTAAAACCCAAAGTCTAAAGCCAGGCATGGTGGTACCTACCTGAAATCTCAGCACTCATGAGGCTGAGGCAAGAAGATTGCCATGAATTCAAGGCTAGCCTAGGCTACATAGTGAGTTAAAAGCTAGCATGAGCTACATGTGAGACCTTGGCTCAAAAAACCAAGCAACCAACCAACCAATCCAGAGTTTGGCCAGATTTTGACTTTTTTTTCAACATTTATTGTGTGTATGTGTCCATGTGGATGGATATAGGTACATAAGTGCCACTGAACATGTGTGTAGGCCAAAGGACAACTTGTAGGAATTGGTTCTCTTCATCTACCATGTAGGTTCCAGGGACTGAACTCAGGCTTGGAGGTAAGTGCCTTTACTAACTGAGCCATCTCACCAGCTCCCAGAATGTGACTTTTAATAGGCCATCAATACATGGTTAATAGAAAAGTGAGCAGCATAATTCATAATGGGGGAGAGCTTAAAATTATAAGTAAATGACATTCAACCCGGAATAAAACTGCCATGTAAGCAGGCAGTATTGTAGGCAGCAAGAAATTCTCATTCTTGAATTAACCCTTCGTATTTATTTGGTTTTAGATGCAGATCGAGTTCATAAAACAAGGAAGCATGAATTTCAGATTCATCCCTGTGCTCTTCCCAAATGCCACAAAGGTAAACAAACAAAAAACCCTCAAATAATTCAATCTTTGGTTTCAAATCTCTAGTTTGATTGCTACCTGGGATTTTTGGTGGAAAACCTTGTCAGTTCTGTCAGTCCTCAGAAGTTACAATGTTACCAAAAAGATGAACAAGATCTACCACTCAAATCAGCAGCATGAATTAAAGAGGTTTAAAGGCATTATCTGGTAGGCTCACAGCCATCCTAATTGTTCAGTCATTGAACACAGAGAAATGGGTTGTATTAACTTTTGAGAGAAATGGAGACTAGATCTGATCATTCTTATCTCTTACACGTAAGAGCCAATGTATGAACATTTTTTTTTTTTTTTTTTGCTTTCTGTTCTACTATGTATGTATTTTGTTGCATGTAGTTCAGTCCTCAAGTCTGTGGACTGCAGGTATTAAATCCACACAGCTCCCAATGTGAACCTTGCTGTAGTTTACATGAGGGTTTCTCTATCCAAAGACTATGCTAACAGGTTTGGAGAATGCAGGTCAAACCATCAGGGTTCCAGGTGTGACAAAGGTGTGACAAAAGGCAGACAATGGCAGAGTAAACACCTTGAGACTCAGACCACAGCACTGTGAGCTCAGACCCATCCCCATTCTGGAGGATCCCTAGGTGTTAGGAGTGCACTGAAACCTCTCCCCTGCATTTGGGAGAGGCAAATTTATATGGATTAGACACATAGGGCTGCATAATGCACAATTGTATGAAAGTACTCTTCATCCTCCCTGGATTTTCCTTACCCAGGGACTAAATGCTGTCATCGACCATTAAGTTTCTTTACTGGCCTTCCATCTCCACTGTGATCTTGAAAGCCATCTTTGGTTTTATCATCAAAGAAACCCAATCTATCTCTCCAGTTTAAAATCTGGTGGCATTTCCCAATGACTACAAACTATCAGCCACCTTCCTAGGGTGGCATATGAGGCCTTTTGGAAGAGGGCTGTGTCCTCCTGCTCAGTCTCCTTTCCAGACTCCTGGTGACCTATGCTTTGGTCCTAACGAGTCATGTTAGCACACTCTCACTTATACCATGTTCTTTCAAATCCATGCCCTTCTGTTCCTCTCCTTGCAATTCCCTTCCCTAAGTTGGTGACCTCGTAACCTCTTGCTCAACCTCTATAGCCTCTGGTGAAGCTTCTCTTCTCTTCATGCTGATATAGTTCATTGTCCCTTTCTTTAAAAAAAATGTTTTCGATTTCTTTATTTTTATTTTATTTGTATGAGTGTTTGCCTGCATGTATGTGAGTGCACATGTGTGGATGCCCTCAGACATCAGAAGAGGACAATGGATCTTCTGGAACTGGAGTTATTAGCTGCCATGTGAGTGCTGAGAACTGAACCTGGGTCCTCTACAAGAGCAGCCAGTGCTCTTAACCCTGATCCATCTCTCCAGCCCCACTGTTCTTCTCTTGAGAGCACTTAATTATAGTACTTACAATCAATGGTGTGTGGTTGGGCATACTGGGAATAATTTCTTAGAATAACTGGAGCACACTGACATAAAATACAAACTCATTTCTAATTGGTTTTATTATTGTTTTTAAACCCCCTTCAACAGTTCTCACTGACAGAGCAGAAAGACCACTGCTTGGTATACTACTGCCTAGAAAATAGTTTATGCACATTTTGCCTCCATATAGGATTTTGACTCCTCAAGGCAGTTAGTGTATCTTTTTCGTTGGATGCCTTCTCTAGTCGAAATGATATCTGACTAATGAAGTGCTAGTTCTGAGCTTGTTCCACAATCCTCAAAGAAGCTCATCTCAAAGGAAAATCCAAAGTGGTTTCCAGACCCTACCTGAACACAGCCTCCTCCTCTAATTCTGGCTCTCTCCACCTACTCATTCTCACCCATTCTGTTCTACTCATGGTGGCCTTGCTGCTTTTGAACAGGCCTGACACGTCTCCACCACAGGGCCTTCGACACTGGCTCTTCTAGCTGTTTGGACTGCACCTGTGGGGCCCCAGCCTTAGAGTGTCTGCCTTTGCTTGATAACTGAGATCCAATCAGCTTCTTCCACCACAGGCCAGACCTGAGGTTGGAGCGAAGGGATAATGAATTAGATTAAGCTCACAGCCTTGGCATCCTTTCTCTGGTTGGAATCACAGGGGAATTCACATCGTCTGGTGTGACCTCTGTCCTACCCCTTTCATGTGAAGGTGGTGAAAAGCACATTGACACACAAAGGGCAGGTAGCCTGGGAGACGGACAGAAAATGCTGTGCACATGTGGTTTCCATAATGAGATCTACAGCTTGCACCCGAAGCCAAAAGCACTTCACATGTTAAACCCTCCAAAAGCAAAACAGCACAGCTCCATGGACAACTTGGAGGAAACGCCTATGAAGGGCAAGCCAGAGCTGTTTGGGAACTGAGCCCAGGATCTGGAATCCAGCCTTCTCCAGTGACCTTTGCTCTTGCCATTCTCTCTCCCACAGGAGCATGTACCCACCTGGCTTCAGAACACTCATGTTTATAGCTGGCCCAAGAATAAGAAAAACATCCTGCTGCGGCTGCTCCGGGAGGAAGAGTATGTGGCCCCTCCCCGGGGGCCTCTGCCCACTCTTCAGGTGGTACCCTTGTGAGAACAGCCATCCCTATATCAATGAAGCCCTGGTATGACATCATTCTTCTAGCTGAAGCTGGTTGGTGGCACTCAAGGCTGTTTCTCAATATCTACTGAGGGGCTCTGAGGCCCTAGAAAACCTCTGCAGTTTCCTGCCTCTTAACACCCAGGCTGTTCTGCAGTCCCTGCCTTTAAAAAACCTGCAAGGTACCAGTGACCTTCTGACAGTCTGAGGTGTCCACTCTGGGCTCCCAGTGATTAGTGAATTGGTACAAATACCCTCTTATCACTTCAGCTACTTTTGAGTTGGCCAGATGCTTCTGTGTCCTCAGACCAAACTGTTTCATATTCAAAAAATAAAATAATTCTTTTTGTAAGAATGTGTTTTACTTATCTCAAAAGAGAAAGAGGTATATTAATTTCTAATGATATGGTCAGATGTGGGATATCAACAAAGCAGCTTGGATCTAGTATTAGATAAATGTAACAGACTTCTCTGTATTAAAGGGTTAAAAAACTAGAAAGTTAATCACACCCTTTTAATGCAAGTATGAAAGATTTACTCTTGCAACTATAGGTGAGGATTTTATCAAAACAACTGTGATTGTAAACAGTATAATTGGGCCAGGGGTGTAGCTCAGTGGTAGAGTGCTTGCCTAGCACTTAGAAGGCCTAGGATTCAGTTCTCAGCACTTAAGAACAGAACAGGGTCTGGCTGTTCATACAAAAATATCTGAATTTGTGTATGAAATGAGAGGAGACCAATGACACAGGTTATAGTTATGATTTAGGGGACCTGTTTTCTAGTACTGGTCCTATTCCTAAGTACCTCTGTCACCTTCAGGAAGTCATTTCACTTTTCTGAGACTCCAGGAATGAATAAAATGACACAGACCAAGGTATTTCTAATGAACCTCAATTTTATAGAGATTCTCTTGCCTCTGCCTCTGGAGGTCTGGGATTAAAGCCATGAGCCACCTCATTTATTATTTATTATTTTTATGTGTATAAGTGTATTGCCTGCATGTATGTAAGTGCACCTGTGTTGTGCAATTACTGTGGAGGTCAGAAGAGGGTGTCAGATCCTTTGGAACTGGAGTTTATGGACAATTGTTAGCTCAGCATTTAAGAGTACTGGCTGCTCTCCCAGGAACCACATGGCATCTAACTCCTTAAGGATGAGAACTATTGCTTTATCTGTCTAAACTCTTAAATAAATCTCAACTTCGCTACAAGACAGTTTATCACATATGTCACCACAGAGAAAGACAAATACTTGTCAGCTTATAAATAAAAAAGTTCCTAATGAATTAGAAATACTAGTTGATTTACTTTATGATATACATGTCTACTGAGTAGAGTGAAAAGAAAAACTAGCATAATTTAAGTACTCATTTGTATGACTTTATGACAAGAACATTTAGTTCTGTGGCATCTGGGAGCTGGTAGAATTTTCTAGTTTGACCAACTCAGCATTCCTGGAAAACACTCCAAACACAAACTTGGAAGTCTTTTTTTTCTCCTTTTATTATTATTTTGGTTTGAGGTGAGATTTAGATTCTATATACCTTCAGAAATAGCATAGCAATTATTACTTTTTTTTTTTTTTTTTTTGAGACAGTGTTTCCCTGTGGCCTTAGCTGGCCTGGAACTTGATATATAAACCAGGCTGGCCTCAATTTCATAGAGATACACCTGCCTCTGTCTCCCAAGTGCTGGGATCAAAGGTGCCACCATGCTCAGCCAGTTATTACTCTTAAATGTTTCTAGTTTGCAAAGATTTAATAGTTAATGTATGTGATGTTATTAACTCTCCTCCCCTCTTCAGAGACCTGTCCAGAGCATTCAGATGATAGTTCTATTTCCTACTCCAGGTGGTTAAAAGGCAGATCCCTGGTGTGCCACTCATAGTCCTCAAAGTGTTGCAGTTGCTAGCACTGGTAGCAAAACAAAACAACTCCCCCACAAACAAACAAAAAACCCCTAAAAGTACACACGCACGCACACCTGGCCAAGTGATGACAGCTTGGCTCTAAAGTGTCTATGAAATCTGATGACCACCACCATCAAAGAAATTTTAACAACTATTTTAGAGCACTAATACCCAGATTAACACCTAGTTTATTTAGACATTATCCTAGTCCTGTGTATCCATTTATAGATATTTTGGGGGCAGAAGTAGGATAGAGATGATTTGGTAAAAATAACCTTGTAGCTCCATGACTTTATTCAGACATAAAATGATTTGGAAAGGGGAGGATAGGGTACAAAGTTAAATTCTTTTCTAAAATTTAATGGCTAGTTTTAATTTAAGTGATCAGTTTCCAAATATTTGCCTGTCTAGTTTAATTTAACTTCTATACTGTTAAAAGAGATCTTAGTACCCTGCTACAAAGTACCAGACTGTTTTTCAGTTCAGTGCTCAGAAAAATTATTGCTGTCAATATCCTTTTCTTTCTTTCCTACAAAATAAATCATCTCTTTAAAGACCAGGTTTTTCTGAGTCATCTCACCAAGGGATGCAAGCTCTCCATTCTGAACTTTCCATCCTTGTTTTCATATGTTTTGCCAAGAGCATTTTTCTTAACCCCTGCCACCTCTTCAAGCACCATCTCCACCTTGCCAAACACCCCGTTGTTATCACCACCTTTGCCAAGAGGGATTACAAAGGTCTGTGATCATTGGGAAATGATCTAGAAAGTCTTTCAAAACACAGGATCTTTCTGTTTTTTGTTTTTTAAATGTACCAAGAATCAATGAGACCTGCCTCCCAGTAAGTAGGTAAAAAGAGAAGGTAGATTACATTGTGGGACAGTATTACAAAGAAGCAACACTTCTCATCTCAGAATCATGGACTATTTTTTTCTGCATAAATAGCTCTGTATGAGACTACCAAACAACAAGAAACAGCATCAAGGAAAAAAGCAGCAAAGTAATGACACTCTCACTATTTCTGTCATGGAATTTTCTGTCTAAAAGGGACCCTGCAGCTTTGTTTCATGCAGGAGGAAAGCCAGGACTCAGAGAAGCCATTATTTGTCAAAGTTCACTCCAGGGCTACAACCCCAGTAATCTGGCTTCCAGATTGTAGACACTGACTGGTAATTCTAGTAGGTGTTTGGGTTTTGCTGGGAGATTGATTTTACAAGTGACCCAGTATCTCCCGGAGGTAAGCAGCACCTAGAGAACATGGGAGCCTGAGGGAAGATGAGTCTCTGTCCTCTGGTGGCTGGGAAAGTAAATGATCAGGTTGTAACTCATTCTGGGAGATGCTCTTCAGGGAATTAATTATTGCTGTGATTATGTGGAGTATAGCTCTTTTAAGGTGGTTTGGCATATATATTTTGTACTGGTTTTATGTGAACCTGAGGCACAACTTTAAAAAGCCTCAACACCTTCCTGAAGTTTTAGACAAAATTTGCAATTAGATCAATTTCTTTTAGTTTTACTTGGCCAAACTGCAAAAAACACCAATAGTAAAAGAAGTTTTTATTCTTTAAATGCTGTGCTATTTATCTTCCTCTCATACTACAGAGGTGGCATGTGGTAGAATAGGCATAGCTATTTGGAACATCCGCATGACCTTTCCGGTAGTAATGAGAAATGTATGGGCCATGATAGCTGCCCTTTGTGTGGGCTGTAGTCTATGCAATTACAGTTTTCTATTTAATTTTTGAGGAACTTTTGGGTATTGTTCTAGTCACACTTTTCAGATTGTTTAAAAGTGTTGAGACTGCTAAACAATGAGAATCTTGGGCCAGTGCAGCTGGGCAAAGGTGACCCAAGTGCTGGGCCTGCCTACTCTTTTCTAGAAGCTCTCCTAGGGAAGGCATAATTGCAGCCCCCAGATCTCTCAGGGCTTGTAAACTAAAACCATGAGGGCACATCTTTCTTGTCCCATGCCTGACCTCCCTTTGCTCCCTTCACCAGGAAGGTGCTGATGGAAGAAGGCAGCTGGGGAGAGGCAGAGGGAGGGAGGAAGGGAGGTGAGAGAGAGAGAGAACTCCTGCCTGATGGACCACATTAGGCTTAGTGTGCAAAGCAAGCTGAGATGAAGTAGCTGCTCTGGTGTGCATCCAAGCTGCCATTCTATTTTTACTCGCCTGTGGACTTCTCAGCCCAGAGTTGTGTTCCTGGGCACCTGGATCAGCAGCAAAACATGGAACTGAGCCACTCGTTTGTAAAACTGGAAAGAAGGAGGCCCTCAGTGCATGCTGCACAGCTCATTTGTTGCTGACATACACGAGGGACCTGGAATGTTAATGAGGGTGGCTTTCCGAAGCATGCCTTCATGGTTAGCAAGGAGTTCAAAGGAGAAGGCAGACTCGGGCCTGTGCTGAACAAATGCGAACTGCTGATAAAGAGAAGGAGAAATCAATTACGCTGTCGCGGGCGTCCATGTCATTGTGTTGGAGTTGTTAGAAAAGGTAGGACAAGGACCAGATTTCAAAAGGAAACAAAGCCACATGGCCCTGAAGATGTATAACGAGTTTGCCATGGCAACTGATGGGAATGAGCCTCCCAGGCACCGAGCAGGTGTGCTATCTTACAGAATAAACAGACTTCTCTCACTCTCTGGATTTTATAATAAAACCTGTGTTTGGATTACTTTCCCCTCCTCTTTGTTACCCAGAGAAGTTGGCCGTTGCTCAATCAGCCCCAGGCTGCAGTGAGGAAAATGTAATCAGTGTTATCAAAAGGACTGTTTTTGAAAAGGCTGGTACTAGGCTTGGCTGCCAGCCTCACCACAGAGCAGCAGCTGGGCCTCAGGTACCTGCCTAGCCTTTGCCCGGCTCTAGGCAATGACCTTTGCAGAAAACTGTGTTCATCCAGGTGCAGTAGTGTGGTCTGGCTCTCACATTGCCGGTGGGTGGTCAAAGGCTGCACTCTTCTGAGAAATATATTTGGGTGAGGCTGGGGTCTGACCAGTTTAACATTTTGCATTATCAAGGGTTCCCTGAGTTCAAGAATTAACTCAGGATTTCATCTTCCAACCTGTTGTTATCTACCAAGTTTGGTTACTCAGAAACCTGAGAGAACCTGTGTTTCTGAGTTTGAAATCCCTCTCCAGTAGGTTCCTGGGTAGTAGATTCTCATGTCTGCAGTGTACACAGAATGTGGAGATTTTATAAAGTCCTTCCAGACTAAAAACTAAGAAAGCTTACACTTAATTTTTATGAGGACTAAGTTCTAATAAAATAAAGTAATCATTCTCAATGTTCTCCTTTGTGATTAAAGTGAAACCCCAATGGTTTCTTCAAGTTAACTTTCAAAACAAGTTGCTCAATCTCAGGGAGCTACTAGAACACAAACGGTTTGTAAACATGGCTGTGGCAAGACAACTGACCTGGGGAGAATCTGTGCAGCCAGAGCCAGCTCCTGCTCAGCGGTCAGGCAGCAGCTTATGACCAGCAGCACTAACCCCTCCATTTCTGCCTGGCTTGCTACTTTCTCCAAGATGCCCAGCACTCCTAACCTTTGCCCTGTCCTCCAGCCCTAATAAGAAAGTCACTGCTGACAGAGGATTATGCAATGCCTAATTTGAGCTATGGTGTCAGTGTGGACAGAGTTTCATGTTCTAAATACTATCACAAGGTCTAGGCACTTACCTTCTTATTGCTCTTATTCATAACATAAACACAGACCTTCACTCAGATCACGTTTACTCTTCCTTGTCTACAGATCTAACAAGAGCTGATACTCGATTTCCTAACTCAAATTTAGGAAGACAACAGGGAAGAAGGGTCAGAAACTGGCATCCTGATAGAAAGGACAGTTGCCATTTCGTTTTTTTGTTCTTGGGTTGTTTTGTTTTGTTTTGTTTGAGACAGAGTGTCACTATTTAGCACTGGCTGGCCTGGAACTCAGTATGTAGACCAGGCTGGCATTGAATTCAACAGAGATCCACCTGCCTCTGCCTCAATAGTGCTAAGATATAAGGACAGTTACCATTTTGACAAAGTGATTTTGTTATGACAATATTTTGAATAGACTAAAAAAACCACTAAATATGCAATTTTGAAGAAGTTGTCAAGTAAAATTCATAAAAGCAATCTTATATCTAATTTTTACATAGGTCAAATAAAATATCCACAGCTTCAGTGGTTCAGATTCATACACTACAATAATAAATAGGCCTTAGAAAATTCTAATAAGAAGCTGGGTGTTGGGTGCACTTGTAATTCCAGCAACTAGGAGGCTGAGAGCAAGAGAATTGCTGCAAGTTCAGGACTAGCTGGGCTACAATGTGAGTTCAAGCCTGGGCTACAGACTGAAACCTTGTCTTAACAAAACAACCAGCAAAACAAAAAAGAAGTTCCTGATAACATCACAGCTCTCATAACAACTGACTGTTTTTTAAAATAATGTTCTTAGTCATCTGGGAAAACATCACATTTTCTCTATCTCTTTTAAGAAGGTAGTTATGCAACCAATGTATAAGGTTGTCCTAAGTGAAATTCATTCATTTCCTCTGTGAATGATACCCCTATACCTAAGCCAGGGATCTATTAACATGGCCCTAAACAGCCTTGTTAGGTTTCAGAAAAAAGGAGAAGTCTAAGACCTAGGTCAGCAAGGGGAGCATTTTGGGTATTTCTCACTGTGTCTATTGGATGGCTGCTTAAGTCTACTTCTGACAAGGCTCCCATCTGAGTGATTCAGGGGATGCTGCAAGATGCATCTCCACATTCAGGTTTCCAAACTGGGTCTGTAGGTACCAGCAGATCATCATTCTTTGAAAATGAACCAGAAATCTCAGATACTCCAGTGGCAATGTGGGAGGTCTGGTCCCATCATGCCATCATTTCTAATGAAACAGCCATTCAAAAGGGAGTTAAGCAGCAACCACAGAAACTAACAAAACAACAACCTATCTCCAACTATTCATTAACTGCCTATTACATGCAAGGTAGTATGCACATAAGGAGAAGTGATACATACTCTTGTTCTGCAGTTAACCTAAAATGTAGCTGGAGAGATATGTCAGCATGGGAAAAGACCACTAGCTAAAGACAGCTGCTTGTCTTTGACCCTCATGAGCCAGGAGTGATTAGCAGTTTCAGGGTCAGATCTTCAAAGAAGCAAGTGAATGCATATTTTTCCTAGTAAACAGAAGATCCACTCACTCTTCTCACACACACTTTTTAGATTATTATATTCAAAGCTTCAATAAATCACCATGTAAACCAGGTAAGAGATTAAGAGACAGAAAGTAAGAAATGGGAGAAGTATGTAAAAGCACCGTGGACTGTGCATATTCAACCAATAAATGACTACACAGCGCACAGGACATCCATCATGCCCCTCTAAAGTGCAGCTTACTCCACGCCTGGAGAAGGACCAGACAGTGCTGACTCAGGTAGGAAGGTGAGGAAGCATCCTTCACAGACTGGAAGCAGAACCCTCCCTGGCTGATGTTGGGATTGCTGGGACAAAGCAAATGGATTATCACATTCTGCTTAGTAGGGTGTAGGCCGTCAGTTTAACAGACAAATAAGCAAGAAAGCAGAGAATGGTAACTTACCAGAATGGGTAAAGAAATTCCACGAATGAATATTAGTATTTATTGTCCAAGTTCTCTACACAAAATGCGAGGCATACAATACTGGCCAACCTGATCTAAGATGTTTTTTCACATATTTCTAACATGCATGGTGCAGCTTTTAATCAGACAGGTTTTTGGCTTATTTTTATTTATTTATTATTTATTTATTTTATGTGTATGAGTGTAGTGCTTACACGACATGGGTGCACTTACATACATGCAAGCACTACACTCATACACATAAAATAAAAATAAAAACACAACAAAAAGCCTTGTGATAAAGAGCTCGATAATATGAGCTTTTAACATCTAAAACTTCCACCTAGTTTTTTGGAGGAGTTAATCGGCATGGTTTGTTTTCTTAATAAGGTCAGAGAGAAGCCACAGCAGACTCAGAGAACAATACAGCATGTGGAGAGAAAGGTTTTCTTTCCTAAATCTTGCTAAGAAGCAAGACCCTAGGCGGCACTGGCAAAAATGATTAAAGAGATAACATATCAAGACTTGTAACGATGCTTGACTTTAAAGGAAACCGGCTTGAGAGACTGACAATGGGGCCTCCAAAATAAGATAACAGATTTGAAACTATATTGAAAATAAGTTGAAAGACAGAATTGTGTTCACATTATACCTTCTATTAAAAAGGGAAAACTTGGATTCAAGTTGGGAACCCTGCTATGCTCTCTTCTGGTTCTGCTTTTCTAAGAAATGAGGTCTCACTGCCATCCCCAATGTAGTGCACTGGGTGGGCCACAGGGAACAGTTGGGAGTGCTAGCAGAGCAAGTTTAAACTGAGAGTTACCATACTAGTTAGTGTATCTCAAATATCTTTTATTTTCTTGAGGAAAGCAGTTCTCTGAAAGCCTACCACAATGACTTTTATGGCTTCCATGATAACATTTCTTAAGTATATACAAATATTTAAATAAGTGTAAATGCTTTATAGTTGTAGCTCATTAAAAGCTGTGAACACAAAGGGAAAAACCCTGGAGATCTGCTGTGCATCAGTGTAGATGCCCTTAGCATTTCTGAATCATGTAACTAAAAATAGTCAAAATGGTAAATTAAAACTTTTTTTGTGTATGTATGTGTGTGGCAGGAAGTGGGAAATCACACATAGGGGTTATGTATGGACGTGTATGAGTGTGCTTGTGGAGGCCAGAGGCGGGCACTACACATCTTCCTTGATCACTCTCTATTTACTGAGGCAGGGTCCCTTCACTGAACCTGGCTCTTCCCAATTCAATCTGGCTAGTCTAGCTAGCCAGTTTGCACTGGGCATCCCCTGTCTCTGCCTCCTGAGCACTGGTGTTACAGGTGAGCCTACCCAGCTTTCATTAGGGTGCTGGGGATCCAAACTCGTGTCCTCACACTTGTGTGGCAAGTGTTTTACTCACTGAGCCATCTCATGTTTAACTGTAATTTTAAAAGTCATAAATATATTTATAGATTAAATTTAAAAAATCATCAGATAAATTGAAACAATAAAACATTACTAGCTTCAGGTAGAGGTGGCAACACTATTTAAACTAAATGACCAATGCTGGTTTAATCACAATTTATGCATGTATTTATAACTGCATGATAGGTTGGTGGTATATATTTTGTATTTCAATTGTTGACTTACATATATTTGAGTGTGATGAGCTAACATGTGACTCATAATCATGATCATCAGTTTTTTCTCCATCAGCTTGCTCAAATGAAGCCATCAGTTCATATCGTTTTGTAAATTTTTATTTTATTCTCAGTCATGTGCATGTGTTTATGTGTGGGTATATATATAGTAGTGCAGGAGTGCAGGTATCCCAGCAGACCAAAGGCATTGGCTGTCCTGGAGCTGGAGTTACAGTCAGTTGTGAGTGGTCTAATGTGGGTGCTAGGACCCAAACCTAGGTCCACCGTAAGAGTAGTACACACTTTTAACCACTAAGGCATCTCTCTAGCCCCCAGTTCCTTATGGTAATTAGCCCAATTGATTTAAAAATGGTGTTTTCTACACTATAACATTGATACTTTAGGACAAAAGCTTTCAATAAAAAGTTCTTCATGGAGAATATTTACAAGTTTAAATGTCACATAAACAGAATCAAACATACATATGTTTATACTCAGAATACAGTGACTGCTTTACCTGGCTTCTTCTGAGTGTAGCCTGAGCTACCATGAGTCCTGTAGTAACTTAATTTACTCAGCATGTTTTACTATTTGAACTACTGTGAAATTTCATTTATGATGGACTCCATGATTCATTTGGCCTTCACTTTGCATGAATGCATCATTTGTATATAAAATCGGCCTTGATCATTTTACACTAGTCTGTGACAATTAAAATAGTAGCATGGTTATTTTTATGAAAAATCAAAATCTATGTATTAAATAAATTAAGAGACTACACACACACACACACACACACACACACACACGCACACACAACAGAACTTTTTTAAAAGGTTGGTGTGGTGGCTTAATCTTACAATCCCAGCGCTCCAGAGGCTGAAGTGCGAGGACTGCTGCAGGCTGGAGGCTATCCTGCATCCTGGACTACACACTGAAGTCCAGGCCAGCCAGAGTTACATAGCAAGACCCTGTCTCAACAAAACAAAGCAAATCTAGAGACTAAACCCAGTTGTATCTTGTTACTGCAGTTTTCACTTTAAAACTGATAAGATATTCAATATAGTTCTCATAAATCAAAATATAGTTTTCATTATTTTTGTGTTTTAAACTCATATGTGGTACTGTAATCACAGCCAAATACACATGGCTAAAGAGGTCACAGACCTTAGAGAAATCCCCAGGACTGTAACAACTTTAGGCTAATGTAACTTCTTAGGAAATGCAAAATATGTCCTTATATTTACAGTCAAGTATCCCAGTCACTACTCATCAAAGAAGCTTCTGTTGCACCAGAGACTAATATGGAATACTGGTCACACACAGACATTGTGAATTGCCCATGCCTAAGCGGCACATCTACCATGCAACCTCTACACCCAAGGCTCATGCAGTATAGAACAAGGGATAAAGAAGACACCAATGAATTGCTCAACTCTCATTAATGAAGCTCCCACTTGCAACAAAGGGCCAGTAACACAAACGATCACAAATGGCTAAATCATGGAGATTAGGAATCTACAGAGTGTGGGTCCCTGGACAGGACTCTTATATTAAGTTATCACTCACCCAGGGCTCAGGGACCATTGTGGAAGAGGGGTTGGAAAGACTCTAAGAGCCAGTGAGGAGGTGTGTGACCATATGGAAATAGAATCCAACAAGCTCCCAGGACCCTGCTCATATGAACCTATGGCAATTGTTTCGGCATGCTCAAGACCTACACAAATATGGCACTGGGGAAATGGGCAGCAGACCCCAACTTTTGCTTAAGAAATATTGGCAACTGATTACCGTTGGGTGAGGATGGGCTAGTCTTCCTAAAGCAAGGGACTCTGGGTAGGCTGACTAGACCTCAGTAGATGAATCTGCACTGTGATCACTTGGGGATATTAACCACACAATAGACCTTAACACAGATAAAAGAATGTATGGATTCCAGTTAGGGGACTATGCGGGGTTGTGCTGGTGGGAAAAGGGATATAAAGATGATTAAGATTGACTGAGATTTTCTGCATGAAACATGATTCAATAAAAATTTAAATATTTTATTTTATGTGTATGCGTGTATTGCCTGCATATGTGTTAGTGCACCAGTGTTGTGCAATGCCCACAGAGATTTGAAGAGAGTGTTGGGTTCCTCTGGAACTGGATTTATGGACCAGATGGGTGCTGGGACTCAAACCCAGGTCCCCTACAAGAGCAGCCAGTGTTCTTAACCACTGAACCATCTCTCCAGCCCCTATTTTTATTTGTTTATTTGGCTTTTTTGTTTTTTTTCAATATATATTTTTATTAAATTTTTTTACATTTCATACATCTTCATCATATTTAGACCCCCTCCCCATCTGCAGCCCCCTCAGACTCCCCTCAGACTAGATTTCATGGATTCTATTATATATGTTAAGTCTATTGAGTCATTTGTGTCCCCAGAAGTCCCTTGACGTAAGTTCATCCACTGGAGCTTGGTCAGCATATCTAACATCACTCCCTTCAGAAGACCAACTCTCCTTCGCCCAGTAGTATTAAGCTGCCAATAATTCCTCAGCTAAGGATGGGACCTCAGTTCTATGCTGGGTTTTTGTCCAGTTTGAGTTTGCATGGATCTTGTGTATGTTGTCACTATTGCTGTTAAATTCATATAAGTTCCCAGACACCTGTAAGACTCTGTTTCCTTGTGGACATATACCACCCCTGGCTCTGACAATCTTTTCACCCCCCTCTTTCACAATGGTCCTTGAGTCCTGGGTGGGTGAGGTTTAATATAGGAGTCCTATTCAGGGACAAGTACTCTATAGTCTCTTATTTTCTACATTCTGGCCAGTTGCGGCCTTCTGAGTTAATTGCCCTCTGTTGCATGAGGAAGCTTGCAGATGAGGGCGGAGAGATACATTAGCATTCTCCTATTACACTAGGTTATGTGAGCCATAGATGTAGGGGCTTCGTGTAAATGTGTCACTTAGGGCTGGGCATCTCACACACACTTATTCTCTCTGTTTGATCAGTTGTGGGACCAGTAAGACTCTCCATCTGGTACAAAAGAAGCTTCTTCAATGAGTGGTAACAGATATACTTGTCTATAAATATGAGGATACATACTTAGCACACAGTAAGAAATCACATTTGTTTAGGGATGTGACAGATGTAGAGTTTTCTCTAGGATCTATGACCTCACCTCTCTAGCCATGTATTTTGGCTATGTTTACAGTACCACACATTAGTTTCTTCCCTATTGAGTGGGTTTAAGCCCAATTCGATAGCTGTTGATATCCCCCAAAATGAAAATACCACTACTTTACCAATAGAGATAGATTAGTGTGCTGGTCATTATTGTAGTTATTAGGTTTTAAAGTTGTGTTTGGGCCACTGATTGATTTTCTCCCTTAGCAACTTACATAGTATTCTTTGAAACTATTAGAGCTAACTTCAGGGAGGAGGCTTCCAGGTCAGTTCCAGTTCCAATGCTCCAAGTTCTATGTCTGAAGTATGTCCTGTCTTCAGCAATAGGGTCTTACCTTCAAGTTCTGGTAGGAACCGTGGCAATAGACTATTATTCTGGAAGTCTCTTGGACTGACCAACAACTTGAAGGGGAGAGATAAGGTCTCCCTGTAACCTCAGCTGGCCTGAACTCACTATATAGAGCAGGTTGGCCTCAATCTCACAGAGATCCTTCTACCTCCCAAGTGCTGGGATTAAATGAGGTGCACCACCATGCCCAACTAGTTTTGATGCTAAGATATGCCAACATAATGGCATAGTCACATAAGTGATTATGCAGTATGAACCCAAGTTTTACACAAAATAATAACCCTAAACTATGTGGTTATGCAATGAACATCTCAGGTGAACTATATATGTATATATTTTATTATCCAAGTTTTAAAAATGTTTTATTGTTGAAACAATAACTCAATATTGTTACTGATAGACCACCAATAATGTATCCATAGACTCGTCTCATTTGGGAGAAAACTGGTATGACATACATAGATAATACAAGTATTTGAAGAATTATAGCACCAGAAAACTTGGGTAAGGAAGGCATTCACATAGGAGGAGACCTGCTTTGGGGTGCTGGGCCAAAGAAGGATGAGAAAGGCACTTCTGCATTGCGTCAGCTTGGTTCGGAGTGTCAAACCCAAAGAAGACTGAGAGGACGGTGTAGCATAGGGTGCTGGGATCTCAAGTGGGTTGAGGATACAGATAGAGTCTGGCAGATGGTTTTAGAGCCTACATGTGGGAACGTTTTTGGAAAGTCATAACTTTGTGTGGGTGTTAAGAGTCCAGACAGGTTGAAGAGGGCATCCCCATAGAGAGGTGACTTGACCATAAGATATCAGAGCTTAGGTGGGGCAGTAGAAATGTTTGCACAAGCAAAGTGCCCCATCATGGATTGTTAAAGCCAAAGTAGATGTGCCCTATCTATCATAGGACAGGTAAAAAACACCACAGTGGCATCTCTGTGAAACTCTTTAACAATTATAAGAATATACCAGACAAACACAAAGGGAAAGACATTCTCCTACTACAAAATACTGGCCCACATTCTTCAAAAGTGTTTAGGATTTGAAAGTCAAGAAAAGACTGAGGAACTATTCTAGGGTGAAAGAGAGAGTAAGACATGACACATAAGTACAGTATGTGGTTTTGAACTGGAATTTTATCTGTAAATTAGAATATGTTGTTAAGAAATGGAGAAATCTGACTGATGTCTGGGGGATTAGACACCAATGCATCCACATTAATCTCCCAATTCTACTGTTTGCACTGGAGTTATGTAGAGAAATATCTCTATTGGAAAAACTTTCACAAAAATGTTTGAGAATGATGGGAAAATAAAACTGGCAACTTTTTTTCAAATGGTTCAGAGGCAAGGAAGGTCTTTGTACTTTTCTGAGAAACTGAGATTGTCTCAAAATTTAAAATTTTGAAATCAAGAAAGCCCAACAAAAGGGGGTACTATTAAGATAACTGGTACTCATTCATATGCTATGTAGTCACTAAAAATGGTTTAGGAATGGCAGGCCTTATGGTCCATGCTATAAGCCCAGCAGTCAGGAAGCTGAGGCAGTGAGAGAGCAGTGACTTTGTAGCTGACCTGGGCTACACAGTGAAACCTTGTCTCCAAATAACAACAACAAAAAAGATTGGGGAAAAACAATGGTAAAATTTGTTGTTGTTTTTTTAAAGGATAATAATGTATAAAGTATGACCAACTATAGAAATAAGCAATGTAGTAGGAGCTACCACATGGGGTACCTAGTATATGTCATGAACTACACTGTCCAAGAAGTCTATATTCTTCATCTCATTTACACTTCACATGTACTTTACTAAGTAGGTATGACTCGTTTCAGTACACTGATAAACACACTGAAACTCAGAAAAGCTAGTCACTTGCCTAAGCTTTTAAGAAACCTGTTTATTGCTCTGGGAAAAGACGAGGGAAAACATGCCTAAATGTCAACAGGAGTCTCTAGATGGTGGCCTATGAAGGACTTTCAGATTCTCCTTTTAAATCTTCAGTGTTTGTAAAAATATTCACAATAGGGTATTGTTTTGTAATTAGGAAACAGACAAAGCTCATGTCTTAAAAGTAAACCATTTATTGTAGAAGAATATTGTAAAAATATGCCTATTACTCAATGCTGTACTGAACAACTAAAACTATTTGCAGTGATATTATTTCTTAGTAGTGATATTAATGGTGACTTCCATTTAAAATGTTTGCTTCTAGCTGGGTGTGGTGGTGCACACCTTCAATCCTAACACTTGGGAGGCAGAGGCAGGTGGATCTCTGCGAGGTCAAGGCCAGCCTGGTCTACAAAGTGAATGCCAGACCAGCTGGGGCTACAGGGAGAATAAAATAAAATTTTTGCTTCTGTGTAGCCCACTAGATTTATATGATTAATTCTTTTATTCTATCAACAGTGAGAATGTTATGATGTATTTTTAAAAAACTATTTTATTTATTTTATGTGTATGAGTGTTTTTTGCCTACATGTATGTATGAGCACCATGTGCATGCCTGGTGCCTATGTAGGCCAGAAGAAGACACTGAATCTCCTGGAACTAGAGTTACAAACAGTTATGAGCCACCATGTGGGTCCTGGAAATCAAACCCAGGTCCTCTGTAAGTGTAGCAAGTGAACTTAGCTACTGAGCCATCTCTCTAGCACATATATATGTTTTGTTTTGTTTTTCCTTTTTGAGACAGGGTCTCCCTGTAGCCCTAGCTGACCTGGAATTTGCTATGTAGACCAGGCTGGCCTTGAACTCACAGAGATCCACCAGCCTCTCGAATGCGGAGATTAAAGGCCATATCCGGTTCCTTCTATATTTTTATAAGGAAAATATTTTTAAAACTTAGACCTCCTTTTCATATAAAATTCTATAATGGCCATACCCTTTGCACGAAAGTTCTCTCTAACTTATGTCCCATGACTGTAATCCTTTTGGCTTCATTTTGTCAATGTTCTCCTGTTCACTTGACTTCTTTGCTTTTCCTCAAACATGCCAGGCAGACTTTCATCTTGCAATGTCCTTTTCTAAATATTTTAGTTATTTATTATTTTTATTTCATGTATGAGTGTATTGCCTACATGTAGGTAGGTACACCCATGTCTTGCAATGCCCGTGGATGTCAGAAGAGGGCACTGAATCACTTAGAACTGGAGTTACAGATGGTTGTTAGCCACCATGTGGGTGCTGGGAACCGAACCCAGGTCCTCTACAAGAGCAGCAGTGCTCTTAACTGCCAAGCCATCTCTCCAGGCCCCATTTTCCTTTTTAAGAAGGCTCCTCCTCCCACCGAAACCACAGGATCTTCCTGAAGTGTCACCTTCTTCTGACCACCTACATCAAACAGAAACTGCCTCCCCAGATATCATACCCTTTACCTTGCCCATTTTTCTTTACTGCAATCATTACCTGGGGTAGCTGAGGACTAAAAAAATGGCCCAGCAGTTAAGAGTGTGTACTGCTCTTCCAGAAGACCTGAGCTTGATTCCTACCCTGTCCAACAGCTCATAGCAGCTTGTAACTCCAGCACTGCACTTACACACACAACATCCCCTCCCCGCCCCCACATAATTTAAAAAATAATAAAATATTTAAGACAGGTGTGGTGATACACACCTTTAATTACAGCACTCAGGAAGCAGAGGCAGAGAGGGAAAAAGGGAGGGAGGGAGGGAGGAGAGAGAAAGAACCGCAGTTGAATGAACAGAGGAAGAAAGTAAGCACACAGTCATCTCTGTGGTTTCTGCTTCAAGCTCCTGTCATGAATTCCTGCCTTTGTTTCACTCGTTGATAAACTGTAAAGTGTAAGATGAAATAACCCTTTCCTCTCCTAAGTTGTTTTTGGTCATGGTGTTTATCATAGCAACAGAGCCTGGAAAACCCCCTCTGACCTTCAGTGAACATGCCATGAGAAATAAACTTCATTATTTTAAGGCCCTGAGAGACTGGGGTGCTTACTGCCACAAAACAGTATAATCTATCCTGACCGACACACTCTTGACATATTGAATATTTATCTGTCTTGTGTCTCCCCTCTCTAAGTTATTATCTGCATAAATATAGGTCTCTGTTCACAGCTATATTGCCAGTGGCTGGAATAGTGGAATATATGTCAGATTTTCAGTATTTGCTGGTCAACTGCATGAATGATCAATTGATCACACCATCTGAAACAGAAGACTTAACAGTGACAGGTGAATCTAATTTTAGACTCATCTACAAAAACATTCATTCTGCCTGGTCTGAATGTGAACACACTGGTTCCTGATTCAAGAACACCAGTGTTTGAAAGCACGTAAGTAGCCAACGTTACAAGACAAATGGAAATCCGGCATGCCCCTAAGGGGACTCAGTGACAATCATATATAAAAAGGATTAGCAGTGTTTGTGTCAAGCTGAATGCTAATGTGGTTTCCTTTCCTGGTGTGGACATTAGCATTTGAAATGAACTGAGCTTCAGAGACCTAGGATTTTATCTGCTGCTGCTGCTATCATAAACTGGTGTGTGAGCCCCTCTAAGGGCTTCTGCAAAAGCTGTGTGAGCTTTTGTGAGCTGCTTTCTTTTCGCATGCTTCCTCCTCATATGCCTGGATTTGGAAGGAGATAATGCATTTCCTGTACCATGTGGCACAGTACAAGGAAACTCATTGTATCCCTACAGAGGAAGAGTACATCTGTAAGTAGTTTTTAAGAGTGTACTGAAGGATCTTGTTAGGGTGACTTATTCTCCCAGTTTCATTTGGGTGATGAAGTGGATCACGTGACAGATGTGCATAATAAACTGCTTCAGTTGCTGCCAGTGGGAAGCACAACCTATAAAACGAGAAACCTCACGGAAACATTGAGGGCATGATCACATAAGAGGGAAGCTAGCCTCATTCTAAGTTGTCATTTCTTGTTGCCACAATGTACCAGTGTTACTAGGAATTTACTGCTTTCTTCCAAAGTAACTGCCTTTCCAGTTTGTTCCTAATTCAAACACACAATTCCCTAAAGAGCAAACAGTATTAAGATGTACAGGTAATCATCCATTAAATGCACTTGTAAGGAATCATTCTATGTTCTGTCATGAAAAAAGAAAACATTACATAAGAGAATGGGAGTGCTGGGTTTTGCCTCTTTTGCCTCTTTCTTTTGCCATTTCTTTTCCTCTTTCCCATATTTTTCTTTTTCTGTTTCATTAATTTCCCCATTCTTTGTACTCATTAATAACTCCCTAGTGCATATAATAAGGCATATAATTTGCTTCTCATTTCCATAGGTGCTACAGAAAGAACAATGATGTCCAAGCCAAAACACACTAGTTGACAAAATTATTTCTGTTTAAGTCCAACTTCTAGTTAACTCTGGATGCTTCTGGGTCACTAGGGAGCAGATAATGACATGGAAAAACAATGTCAACCCTAGTGCTACAAATGATAACTAGTGCAATGATGTCTATAAGTCGAGTAAGTTAATTTCTGCCATAGAGCTACCTACCATATGTTCTCAGCACTTCTCTAGGCACTGATGGGGAAGCTGAAGAAGCACTGCAGATGACCCCTGACATGAAAAGTCAGTGAATAAATGACAGATGATGACATAGTCAAATGCCATTATAAGCTGCACAGGTAATAGGCCTCAACAGGTCCCAGAGGGAAACTCTCAAGAAGATCTTAAACTGTCAGGAAAAGGATTAGGTGGGACACAGAAATTGAGCTAGACCTTGAGGCACAGATATGTCTTAAATGCTGTCAAAGGAGAAAAATACTCTATCATAAGAGGTCAAGAGTGCTTGATGTTTTGACTGAATTCTGCTATTCTGAGCAATGCCATTATAGCTTCAGTCTTTCAACTGACCTCAATATCACCTACACAAGTCATTTAAGGAACATTTCAAATATTTATCAGATGTTTGTAATTAGAATTAATCACAACATAAAATATCAAGATATCAGAGCTGTGAGCTTTAAACGGACTATGGAGACAGGAAAATTATTTGTCTAGTATACCAATGAGTGTCATGGCTAAGTGCTGTTGAACCGAAGGAAACAGAAATCTGAGCAATGAGAGCTTGGTCTTCAAATAGCAACAAACAGCTTCTGGGGCTTCCTCTGGACACTTTAAAATATGTCAGTTTGGCATTGATGAGTTCAGGGAGTGTTCCTTTGTAGACAGAAAGCTGGCCCTGGAACTCTACAGAAAGCTTCTCAGCTTCCTCTTCCTGATCAATTCTGGTTGGCAACCCTGGCTCTTTTCTGCCTTAGGAATGGCAAAGCCTGGCAGCAACTGTTGAATTCACACAGAGAGATGACTTGTTCTCAGGGTCAGCAGGGGTGGAGGTGAGAGGGAGCTCAAAGCCAAGTGTTTGACTTCCTGACCCTCTCAAAAAAAATACAGCACTCTAATTTATACCTAACTGGAATACTGTGCTATGGTTCTCCCGGCCACAAGACAGACATGCCCTAATAACCATTTCCTCTCAAAAGATCACTGTTAGATTTGATGCAGTTTTAATATCAAAATAGATCTTAACTAAAACTTAGTACCAAAAATATCTCCTAATTTTACTTTACGTATCTCAATAACTCCATTTTTGAGGTCTTGAGCCTGGAGATATTAATTCCTTTGGTTGTAAGTTGTAAGAAGAAAAAAATTAAAGTTTATGAAAAATAACCTTTTAGATTATTTTCCTTATTGTGAATTCTATAACTACTTGAATGTGGGAAAACAGACATACAGTTTGGATGTATACATACATATACATATTCCTGCTCATCACCTATTTACTGAAAAGAATTGTGACAGAAAACTTCAATAGTTTTGCTTAAGTCTTCATTGCAGTCCTTCATGGATAAACCAATCAGCAGCGTGTCTGTTGGCAGCTGAAGACACAGCTATGAGAGACTTTCCTTCAATATTTTCAGTCTGGAACATTGCTACCCTGAATCTCCACAGTCGTAGTAGAGACTGCTCAAAAACAAGAATTCTTGAGGGACTTTCTTAGGAAAATCAGCATGAAAAAAGCAATTGCCCTAGAAGGCAAGGACTCTGGCTCCAGTCACAGGACAGTGAAAAGAACCTGTGTTTCCTATGTTTTAAAATGTCTGTTTCCGCCTTAGCATTAATGAAATTAAAACAAAACAAAAAGAAATAATGATTGTTTTTAAATCTTTTATATAAACGAGGTATTTTTGTTGGTATTCCCTAAAAGATGTTTTTTGAAAAGTGTGAGGTTTTGATACCCTCTGAAAGGCAGGACATAAGATGTCTACTGTGTTCCATGCATTACACTAGGGGCTTTACATACTCCATTTAATTTATTCCTCACAATGATTCTATAGGGTGCTATTATTATCCCTAATCTCTAGATGAGGAGCTAAAGTGATACCAAGGCTCTGGGAAGATGTTCTCTGTTCAAGGCCACCAGACATGGCAGAGAAACATAAAGTATTTATCAAGAGCTTGAAAAATACTTTCATTTTCTCTCTTTTTTTCTTTGTCCCTGTAAGCAGTTTCCCAAGCGTTAGAGCAATTTGTGTGTCTTGAGCTGACAAGTTCCAAATCATAATGATTTTTGCAACCAATCTGGCTTAAAGCTACTGGAATCTCAGCAGCAGCTTTTCTGCCTCTATGGTGAAAGGACTGGCACATCCGATACTGATATGAAAGACCAGATTCTGTGCTCTCCCTTCCCTAAGGAGCACAGGTGTGTCCCCCCACCCCCACCCCTGTGCTGAAGAGCTGAAGATTGAAACCCAGGGCTCTGCACATGGTAGGCAAGCACTCTGTCATTGAGCTACTATATATCCAACCTTTTTTTGTAAAAACAGTATCTTTTAACTATGTATCTGAGGTTGGTCTTGAAATTGCTATATAGTCCAGGCTGTCCTGGAAGTCAAGATCCTCCGGCCTCTGCCGTCCAAGAGTTAGGACTAGAGGTATACATGTATCTGGCTTTCTTTTACATTTATTTATTATCTATTTTATTATTTAATTTCTTTTGTGTGTGCATGAATGTTTGTGTGTGATATTTCTTTGATGGCATTTACACTGATCTGATTTTATTAACATGTATACATTCATCTTACCTCACATCCCTTGAAAGCATGACTCCCCTCCTACTTATTCCTCTAACATTGCCATAGGCCCTGCATCTAACCAACAGACAGAATTAGGGCAGGAAGAAATAATCTTGTCCAACCTTCCAAGGTTATAGATGCAGAGACTAAAGTCAAAGAAAGGCATACGACTTGCCCAATGTACCAAAACTTAGATTGAAACCTTGTTTACTTTTTATTCCTTTACTCTTCTTGGGAGCTTGTTTGGAGGTTCTAGCAGGAGAGGGTAACTATTGGTATACCCTTGTCCAAAGACCAGTCCTCTTCCATGGAGCACACAGCCTCCGGAAGAACGAACAGGGAGCATTGAGGGAGGAAGGGAACAACTGCCTAGCCAATCAGATCCGCTGGATCAACCCTGTGATCAACGGGGTGACAGATGTTGCAGCCAGATTGCCCTCACCTCCTCTGTTACTCTTCTCATTCCACACTACCCTCCATCTTAGAACAAACCTATAGGAATATTGAATTTACTTTAAGGGGAGGGGGAGCCATTTGGTAAAAGTTGTATAGACAACATAGGGGCCAATAGTGAGTGTGGATACAGAAAGAGTAAAATAGTTCTTTTTTTAAAAAAAAATTTTGTTTATTATTTTTCTATTCTATTTATTATTTTTCTGAGACCCCCTGGAGGGTCTCAGATCTCCATGGAACTGGAGTTATGGATGGTTGTTAGCCGCCATGTGGATGCTGGGAATAGAACCCAGATCCTCTGCAAGAGCAATCAGTGCTCTTAACCATTGAGCCATCTCTCCAGCCCCCAAAAGAGTAAAATATTTCAATAATCAAACAGTAATCAATCTAATGAGGTTAGATAGCAGTAGAAATAGGGGGAAGGGAGTCAAAGATACAAAGCAATGATAATAGACTTGACAACTCATAATTGATTTGTAAGATCTGTTTGATATAAGGATGGTAAGAAAAAAAAGTTGGGGGCTGAAGAGATGGTTCAGTGGTTAAGAGCACTTACTGCTGTTGTAGAGGACCCAGGTTTGATTTCCAACACCCAGATGGTAGTATATATATATACTTTTCTTCTTTTAGTGCAACCTCAAAATTCATCCTTTTCATACAGAATTTCTAAAACTCTGAGGTTACTTAAGAATCCAAGAACTTAAGGATAAATGATTATAGAGTTTCAGCTATAAAAGGCTATTTAGATAATTTAATTTAACTTCCTCATTCTAACTTCTCCCTCTACTTTTCAACCTTTTTCCAGCAAACTTTCCAGGAAATATATGACATTAAGTTAAGTGCTACAGACCAAGACTTAGTCCTTAGCCTTCAGGAACTAGAACAGCAGAGACAGCTCAGAATGATGATTAAAACACAATGAAGTACCTCAACAGACAGAACATAGGGTACACTGGAGGGCAAAGGCCAGCCTGGATGGGGTGCTGAGAGTCTGAGAAGGAAGACCAGAGAAAAGAAGAGTACTTTTCTAGACAGAAAAGGAGCATGTATCTTTGAACAGGGACCTCTGGGTCAGTGAAGACTTGTCTAAGGACACTGACCTCTTGGCCAGTGGCAAAACTGGCAGTAGAATAAAGCTTAAGGCTCAAACTCAAAATCATAAGTCTGGCTGAATGTTAATGAAATGAATCAAAACCTTTGTTTTGCTTTATTGGAGCAGGTAAAATTTTGTCACCATCCTTATATTTGTTAAAACAAACTTTTAAATTAAAACTGAAGGCTCTTTTCCGAGTTTGAAGTTTAGGACTTCCACCTCTCCTGCTCTAGTAACCTATCAAGGCCTGTCATCTGAGAAGGTTTACCACCAATCTACTCTAAGGATTAAAATGTTTCAGTTGCTCAGTGCCAAGAATGGATAAAGATTCTGGGTCATTGGCTTAGGAAGCATCTTTGTTAGTAATGCCTCAGTAGTAGTTCTAGGACATGATAATTATTTTGTTATTATTTAGAGACTAAATTTATTCTATGTAGGCTGGAGGGGAAAAATAAGAACCAAAGGATATATAGGTCACATATAACTTTATTTTTCCTAAATAAGAAAATCTTTATTAAGTTGTGTTGGTAAGTAATGGGTAAAGCAGAATAACAGCTTCCCTAGGATGTTACAAAGGGGACACATGCCTTTCATAAGATTTGGATTACAAGCTTCTGTAATTCTCTATCTTCACAGTTGGCCTAGGCCAACTGAGGTATAATTGTTCTACTTCTTTATTCCTTATTTAATAGGTGCTCTCACTTATACTTAACATTGCAAGCAGACTACTTTTACATTCTAAGCAAAGATACATTTACTGTATATCATCATATTTAAGAAAGCAATTTAGTGAGTTTCTACATGATTTATTAATATATTTGCTGCTATGTAGTGAAACTGCAGTACTTAGGTGAGAAAGTGAGTAGTTAGGCACAGAAACACATCACACTCCCATATGGGCTTATTAGATATACCTGGTCTTATATGCTATGGATGTTAACATCTATCCTTTCACATACCCTCAAGAAATTTAATAAACCCTTCCTTGCCTTTCTTTTACTTTTGTTTATTGTGAAACTGCTGCTGAAATATTGGTTCAATTTGTTTCAAGACATAGAGGGAGTGATGGGAGAGTACAGTCAGTGAAAACTAAAAATATTATTGGAAGTTTTGGCAGGTACAATTTAGATTTTGTAATTCCCAAATTATTTTTAGAAAGCAGTGGTAAAAGATGATTTATATTGTTGTATGAGGCAGACTACTCTGCTGCCATAGTAAAATAAAACTTATAATTTGTTTTTACCTACCTCATATGCTTGTGCATATAGCATGTTATAAATTAAATGTATTAAGTAATACTTTGTTTTAAGTTAGTATTTGGATAATATATTACTTAAAGTCTAAAATATATATGTTTTAAAACAATATAAAAGCTTTTTCAAAAGGGAAAAATACAATCTCATTTTCTAAATGTACAAAAATCAAATACAAATAACAATAAAAGAAATAGTCAAAAGAAGCTGGTTCTTTACCAAAAGCCATGGAATATAAATTCCTTTAACATATTCTGTAAAGGAACTTTGTCTTTCATTATATTCTATAACGTATCTTAGAGGGAAGTGTATGTTCAACTACACATTTTTAAAAGTCTGTAACTAGACAGGTATGGTGGTACATGCCTTTAATCCTAGCACTTGGGAAGCAGAAGCAGGTGAATCCTGTGAACAAGTCTAGTCTAGTCTACACAGCAAGTTCCAGCTGTGGTTAAGGGAAACCCTGACTTAAAAAGATTTAAAAAAAGAAAAGTTCATAACTATTGGCTCCCACAGTGATGTTGGGAGTGGCTAGTCCCCAGGTAAAGGCTTTCCCCTCATAGCTATAGTCACTTGGCCTCTACATGTAAAAATAAAATTATAGCTTTATATTTGTTATCAAGGTAGAGAATGCCACCAAACACAAACCTAGGGGAACAGCAGCAAGCACTTAATAGTCTGGGACGGGTTCTTTTTTCTGTCCATTTTTAAAAGTAAGATACAAGTGTTTTACTAACAATCTTTTTATCAGAAAGGAAGATGAAAGCAACACCAGGCAAGATCTCCTGAAATTACTGCAGGCACCAAACAGGAACCAGGTGGAGGACTGGGCAGAAGAGCCATTTTGAAAGGAAGAACAGGGCAACTGGGAGCAGAGGAAAGAGAAGTCTGAAAAGCAGGGAACAGATGACACACAGGATGCTACACTCGCTCGTGCAGCTGCCCTAATGTCTCCTCTGCTTCAGATAGGCCCATGTGTTGAGAAATGAAAGGCAAAGGGGAATAAGAACCTTCCCTTTCTAACAAAGTGGAGTATAATCTTCACAAAGCTCATCCTGTTGTCACAGGATGGTTATTTTTAGGATTCAAACACAGCCAAAATACTAACCAGAAAAAAAGGAGGACAGGAACAAGTCAACACCATACATCTTATTTTCTTTGGGATGCACAGGTATCCTAAACAGAAGTTTTCAGCTCCTTGAGAGCAGAGAACATTTAGAAAAAATAGATGTTCTTTTAAAATGTCAGGGAAAGAAGTTGTCAAGGAGGAGGAAGAAAGCTAAAAGCAATTGCATTGTTACTGGGTTCTTTTACGGACTTAAAGAAGGTTCATAAAGATTTAACATTTTCCTAAAATCAAATAGGAGAGACAGAATTCAATAAAGGTCTGTGACTGTACAAGCTTCTTTCTATTACCACAGGATAATGTAAGGGAATGGGGCCTTCACAGGGCAGTGGTACTCCTCTACAGACTCCAGCCAGCTACTTAGAATCACTTCAGCTTGTTCATTCCACAGCCTGGGTCAGCCTGAAAAAAGGCTTAGGGTTAACAGTTGTGTGACTGTCTAATTCCATTAGGCATACCTAATGCAGAAAGAAGGGGTAGTGGCCTAGAATATTTGACTGAGTAGTCTTTAAAAAAATCTTTTATTTATTTTATTTTATGCATAGTATTATACTGCCTGCATGCATGTAAGTGCACCTGTGTTGTGCAGTGTCCATGGAGGTCAGAAGAGGGCATTGGATTCCCTAGAATGCAGTTATGGATGGTTGTTAGCTACCATGTGGGTGCTGGGAATCAAACCTGGGTCCTCTGCAAGAGCAGCCAATGCTCTTAACCACTGAGTCATCTCTCCAGCCCCTTTGAGTAGCCCTAAGGAAAACAAGCACACTAAAACACATTTTTTTAGTTGAGACATGTTTTTTCATTAAGCATGTCTAGAGAACTAAAATAATTTCATTGAGCAATTCAACTAACAATAATAATACTACCCTTTAGCACGAAGCCACACTTGTATTTATAATCTGATCAGTTTCAATTCAGAAAGTATATCCTGTTAGTTCTCCAAGGGTTTCTCTTTCAGAAGTGGCATCTCCTCATTTGTTCCGAGCTTCCTTCATTTCTGTCTTCCTGCCCAGTTAACATTGATTTCTCTCTCTAAAATACTTTCACTCTTCTCTACCCACCAAATCTAAATCAAAATAAATGAGGTTACAAATAGTATTTACCACAACTAAAATTCACTATATACATGCATAAAACAATCAAAGAATGAAAAATAAACTTAAAACTGGGCATGGTAGTGCATGCCTTAAATCCCAAGGCAGATGGAGGCAGATCCCCGTGAGACGGAGGTCAGCCCGGTCCCAGAGGTCCAGCCTCGTCTACATTAGCAAGTTCCAGGCCAGCTGTGGCTACAAAGAGACTCCATCTCAAAATAAAATAAAATTTAAACTATGCACAAGTTTGGACTAGTCATTTCATCACAGAAGGAAAGAGGCTCACCTCCCTTCCTGGGGTACTATTGGTAGTTTAGGTTGCTGAGGGAGTGGGTGTCCCTTCAGTAGTATAGCTCCTGGTAATTTGCCAGTGCTCCAGTAAATAACCTGTCACCCACGCTCATGTAAGCAACCCTAATTACATTCAGTGGATTATATACATAAAGCTATCAAAGTAAAAGAGGGACTTAGAAAGGAGTTTCAGAGAGAGGGTAATGAGGGGTAAAAATGACTAATGTACATATATACTTGTATGAAACTATCAAATAATTAAAATTTTTTTAAAAATTGAGACACAGTATAGCCTTGTCTAGCCTGAAATGTGCTATGTAGAGCAGGCTGGCCTCAAACTCACAAAGATGGCCTGCCTCTCCTTCTAGAGGTCTGGGATTAAAGGAATGTGCTAAAAAAAAATTAAAAATGTTAAAAAAATACTATCGACTTGTTATATATGAAATAAATGCATTTTGAGCTGTATCTTGTATATAGTAAGCACTCTAAATGTTAGTTATTCTTTTCTACTTGGTATCATATGCTTTGTACTACATACAAATTATGGGCTGAATTGTGTGTCAGGTTCATCCCTATCCTACCCCAGAACTCTATGTTGAAGCACCAACTATAGTGCTTTAGAACATGACTTTATTTATCTTTAAAGAGGTAATTAAGTTAAAAGTGTGTCATTATAGATTAGCCTCTAACTGAAAAGGACTGATGTTCATAGAAGAGAGACAAAGACACTGATAACAGAACAACCTCATGAAACTATCACACAAAAGCAGCTGTTAGGCAGGAAGTTGTGGCACTCCTCTAGAATCCCAATACTTAGATGGTAGAGGCAGAAAAACTGCAGGTTCAAGGTCAGCTTGGGCTACATAGAGGACCAGTCTCAGTTATGTAGGAAAACTTTCAAAAAATTAAAAATAGCCTGGTGTGTGGCCCACACCTTTGATCCTAGCATTGGGGGGCAGAGGCAGGTGGATCTCTGTGAGATCGAGACCAACCTGGTCTAATTGTGAGTTCTAGGGCAGCTGGGGCTACAGGAAAATTCTGTCTTCAACAAAGAAACAAATACACACAAACGAAAACAAAAAAATTCAAAATAAATAAACACATGAACAAACAGCTGCCTTAGTATGTTCTGGCTGCTGTAGCAAAATAGTATAAGCCAAACAGTGGCTCATGGTTGTAACTCAGCACTTTGGGGGCTGAGGAAGAAAGGTTGCTATGAATTTAAGGATAGCCTGGGCTACAAAGTGAGACTTTGCCTCAAAAAACTAAATCAAACAAAGCAAAACAATGTAAACAAAAACAACCAACCAGTAAACTGTAGAACTTACAAACCACCACCATTCATTACTCATATTTCTGTAAAGTCCAAGATCAAGGTGCAAGCAGAGAACATGCTTCCTTTCAGGCGGTATCTTCCTGGTGAAGCATCTCTCTGGAGTTTCTTTTATAAGTGAATAATGTCTTTCTTGAAGACTTCTTCCCCATGACATACCTCCCTCGTTTCCCACTACTATCACCTTAGGGGTTGCATATCTGTTAGAGAGTTGGTCTTTCCTAACAAACAAGTTTAGCAATTACATGCCTGTTTCCCCTCACATCTTCTCCACCCCTTCTCCCTGCATCCTTTTCTCTCTTTCTCTTTGTGCTACTTTTTGAAATAGCCAATCAGAATGTAAATTGGAAGGCTGGATCTCAGTAAATGAGAAAAGCCAAGTGAAACTTGTGTTAGGAATAACTGGCTATGTGAGCTTGTTCTCCAACTTTTAGAGACTATGCACCCTTCTGTACAGAAGCAAGGTTTGCTTTGCTGAGAAACCTTAATTTGAGTGGTGGTCTCTTGATTCGAAACTCCAAATTTGTCTCTAACCTTATGAATTCTAGAGAGACATAAACATTTGGACCACAGTAGTAGTTATTTGTAAGCCAAAAAGAAAGGCCATGTAAAAAAAAAAAAATCAAACTTATCTATCAGTACTTTGATCTTGAATTTTTGGTCTCCAGAACCATTAGAAATTAATTTTCAGGGCTGGGGATGTAGTACAGTTGGTAGAGTATTTGCCTAGCATACATGAAGTCCTGGGTTTAATCCTTAGCTCTACATTAGAAAACAAAAAACAAAACCTAACTAACAACACAAATGGGTGTGGTGATACAAACATAAATCTCAGCACTAGGAGGTGGAGGCAAGAAGATCAAGAATTCAAGGTCATCCTTAGTTACACAATGAGTTCAAGACCAAGCTGAGCTACATGAGGTCCTGCTACAAAAAAAGAAAAGAAAACATTTTCCTGTTGTTTAGGCCATTCACTCAGTTCATAGCAGTTTTATATTAAATATGGTAAAGTTAGCTATAATGAAAAATTAATTTGGTTTGTCATTACATTAGGTAGAATATCTCCAAGAGGTTTTAAATTTTGTGAGGCTAAAAATCATAGTAGTTAAGAACACTGCATTTCAGCTGGTTCTGTCATTTCTTAGCTATGAAATTTCAGGCAGGTAAAGCTTGAAGATGTACACGAGGACAATACAAGCTGCGGCACTTGATGTGCCTGTTAGGACTAAGTGAGAATGTACAACACAACACCTGGCAACATAATAAACATTCAGTCAATAAAATCTGTCTAGGCACCTATCTAAATGTCTTCTGAAGAAGGGGTTATTTTATAACATTTTCTCAGCATTTAATATTATCCCACTCCCAAACCAAATAAAGGTGAGACTCACAGCAACGAAGTGATTTTATATATACAGAGAGCATATGCAGCATTATACCTTAGCGCAGGTAGGGCTATCTGATTCCAAGAGTCATTCTCATTCCATTACATCACATGACCTTTCCCATTAAAACTGCAGGTTCCAATGTGTTGAATATAGTACTTGTCCAAGACTTGCTTCTTTTTTAAAATTTATTTTATTTATTATTTTGTGTGTAAGAGTGTATTGCTTGCATGTAAGAAGGTGGAGGTGAGAGGAGGGCACTGGATCCCCGGGAACTGGAGTTAAGGACAGTTGTTAGCTGCCATGTGGGTGCTGAGAATTGAACTCAGGTCCTCTGCAAGTGCTCTTAACCACTGACCCATCTCTCCAGCCCAAGACTTGCTTCTTAACATATATATTTTATGGTTGAGGGGTCACAGAGACTAAGGCATTAGAGAATTAAATATTACCTTCAAAGTGTCTTTCCACATAAGAAAAACAAAAAGAAGAAATACTAACAAAGGCCAAATACTAAAGAGAGGAAATTTCAACTTTGATAATTCTATGGAACTGCAGTGGAGACAGGCATAGTATAATGGCTGCATGTGGCACCCGTGATTTACATTCTCATGCTGCAGTGTCCTGATCTGAACCAAAAAACTACAGTTGCTAAAGGATTATAACTTGACAGCCATTGGACCAACCCTGATATCTAATTTTAGCACATCACTTGCTCCTGCAGTATTTAATCCTAGTTAAATAAGCAAAGCCTGTTCTCAATTGCTAAATGATAGCTCTCCATTTCATTCTGTAACTTTTCCATAGCCTAAGTCAGGAATCACAAAACAGCTATGGAGTTATTTTAAGATACCTCATTTTTTCCAAATATTTTCTTTAACAAAACAAATAAAATAATAAGGTAGTCATTTCTTCAGTCATGTGCTCTGTATTAAATGTTTTCCAGAAGATACTTAATTTTTTTCATGTAAGTAGTTAACACACATTTTATTTGTCAAGAACAGACTGGTTTTAAAGAGGACAATACATAAAATACCAGTTTCAAAATGTCTCAGTGAGAACGGTCACATGCACATGTCTATAACTTCAATTAAAAACAGAAGACCAGGGACTGGAGAGATGGCTCAGCAGCAAAGAGTGCTTGCTGTACTTCTAGAGGCTCTGAGTTCGCTTCCCAGTAACCCACATTGGGAGGTTCACAACTACTAGTAATTTCAGCTCTATAGTATTCAACATTTTCTTCGATTCTCTGTGATCTCCTACATACATGTGGCACACACACATAGACATACATACATACACATACAAATTAGAGTGACAGGATCTAAGTAAAGCTTAGATGGACAGTGAGAACTACTTTACTTTTATAGATATTTTTGCTTTGACAGAAACTTATTTTCCACAAATTTTAGATATTTGGAACTTAAATGTGGAATGCTCTATATTCAGTTGCTCCAGAAATATTTTAAATACTTCCTGTAAATTACAATGTAAGTTCGCAAACAGTTCATTGAATTGTTATTGACAATGGAATGGAAAAAGCAAAAGTTAAAAAAAATCTTATCTTAAAGAATATAGGTCAAACATACTTTGCAACAGGAAAGAAGATAGCTATTTTC
Organism: Eospalax fontanierii; assembly: GCA_035773235.1. Taxonomy (NCBI): domain Eukaryota; kingdom Metazoa; phylum Chordata; class Mammalia; order Rodentia; family Spalacidae; genus Eospalax; species Eospalax fontanierii. The sequence continues at coordinate 48,095,836 of CM069545.1, forward strand.
TGGGAAGGCACTCAAGTTATTACAATGGTACTGAAAATCCATATATTGCCCCAAAACAGACCAAGGCTTCATAAGACAGAGATTGGAAGGCCCTGGTTTCCCACTGACTTTGCTCCTTTTGCCTTTTCGAGAATGAAAGAATGAGAACTCCATGTGGTGTCAACAGCTTCAGTTCCAGCACTCAGGAAGCAGGGGCAGGAGGATCTCTTGTGAGATAGAGGCCAGCCTGGTCTAGATAGTGAGTTCCACGTCTGCTGGGGCTATAGGGAGATCCTGTCAGGGAGAGAGAGAGAGGAGAGAGAGATAGAGAGAAAGTAGAGGTGGGAAAAGAAGGTAATAGTAAAGTATTACATTCTATCATTTTTATCCACCAGATGATAATGATAGAGTGAATCTGGGAGGCTATTTCTCTCTGTGTTATTCAAGTACCCAGTTGTGATACCTTCAAAGAAAAAATGGAAATTTGACTATATGGAAAATATATTTCACTTAAATTTTTGTTACCTGAAAGGACTGTTTAAAAAAAAAAAAAAAGTTATACTGAATTACAGTATCTCCTAAATCAAGGCAATATCAAATGAAAAAATAATCAGAATTCCCCATCAAGGTGGCACTGTGAATTTAGCTTCAAATGAGCATATCTATATGCTTTAAACACATGGTAATGACAGAAAAAAGGAGTAAAAAGAAAACCAAAGGAACTTGTTAGTTTCAAAAAATGAAAATAACATTTTGTGGACCAGAAACAAGCAGAAATAGCTAGTAGTGAGCTGGATTAAGCTACAGACTGCCAGGGTTTGGCCTTGAAGCAGCTAGCAACAATTGCAATTTTGCTCTTTTGGAATATGCGCACTAAAACTCTCTACCCAAGATAGAAACCAAAGCCAGCTTTGTTATCAGAAGCCAGGAATGGAATCACAAATAACCTGTTCAACCATCCTGGTTTTTCTAGAACTCTTCCAGGTTTAGTAATGAAAATCCTGATTCCCAAGAAATCCTTCAGATTCAGATGAATAGCACTGGCTGGACAGCAGATTTCCCCCAGGTTTATGAAAGAAGGCTGAACAAAATTGCGTCTGATGTAGTTCTAGGGCTATGTATGTACCTAAATGTGGATCCAGACGGGTAAAAGGACAAAAGAAAAATATTACCACGGCAACTGAACTGAGACATAAGCTGACTCAGTGACTAAACTGGCCATATTCTCAATATTAGTAAGAAATAAAAGCACTCTGAAGCCATTTTAAGAACTGGTTCTTGGGCTGGAGAGATGGCTCAGCGGTTAAGAGCACTGCCTGCTCTTGCAGAGGACCCAGGTTTGATTCCCAGCACCCACATGGTGGCTAACCACCATCCTCTTCTGACCTCCACAGGCATTGCATGACATGGGTGCACTTCCATACACGCAGGCAATACACTCATACACATAAAATTTAAAAAAATATTTTTTTTTCAAAAAAGAACTTGTTTTGAGTCAGTGAGGTGATTTACCTGGTAAAGGCACTAGCTGCCAAGCCTGATGATCTGAATTTGACTCCTGGGGTCCACATGGTATAAGAGAGAACCAACACCAGAAAGTTCTTTTTTGACCTCCAGACATGCTGTGACACATGTACATTCATAGACATACACTAAATAAACATAATAATTTAGAAAATCATTAGACATACAAAGGAACAAAGTAACAAAACCCATAATTAGAATAAAATTAGCCAATGCCGACACAGAATTGACAGATATTGGGGAATAAATAGAAATTGACTTTAAAACGGTTCTTTTAAATATGTTTACTACATAATGGAAAACATAAATAAACTTGGAAACAAATACAATATCTCAACAGACAACAACAGAACAATAACAGAATCAAACATAGTTTTTAGAACTGAAAAATACACTACTGAAATAAAAACCTCACTGGATGCTATGAGCAGCAGGTTAGGCACTGTAGAAGATCAGTGGAACTGTAAAGTGGCAATAGAAATGAAACAACCTGAAACACAGAAGGATAAACAACAAAGGAGTCCTACTGAACTGTGGGCAACTTCAAAGAACACAACATACAATTCAAAAGGATAAATGAGAAAGAAGGGGCAGGAAGAATATTTGAAGAAATAAATAGTGGTAAGAATGTTGATAAATTTGATGAGGACTATAAACTACTTATTTCCAAACTCAATGATCTCTGAGTGTGATAAATGGAGGAGTACAACACCAATGCACATCACAATTAAATTGTTGGAAATCAATAATAAAGAGAAAACCTTAAAAGTAGCAAAGAACAAAAAGGCATATTAAATGCAGGTGAAAAGAGAAAGAGTGACGATTTCTCATCAGAAACAATCAAGTTAGAAGACAAATGTTGTAAGGAGGCAATAACAACAAAATGTTAACTTAGAATGATCTGTTCAAACAAAACCTTCAAAAATGAAAACAAGGGACTGCAAAATAGCTCAGTGGGTAAAGGTTCTTGGCACCATGCCTGACAATCTGAGTTCCATCCTTGAAACCCACATGAGAGAAGGGAGAACTGACTCCTGCAAATTGTCATCTGACCTCCATGTATCCATTGTAAGTGCATACACACACACTCAAATTATCTATCATCTATCTATCTATCTATCTATCTATCTATCTATCTATCTATCTATCTAGTGAAAAACCTTTTCAAAGTTAAAACTAATGCTTGGGCAAGATGGATCTTGCCTATAATTACTGTGGTTGGAAATGTAAAGGAAGAAGATTGAGAGTTCAGGCCAGCCTGTCCTGAGTATGATATTCTTTTTCAAAAAACCAGGATCTGGGAAGGTGTAGTTCAGCAACAGAGCATTTGCCTAGAATGCAAAAGATCATAGATTTTACTGAAAAAACAAACTAATAAAATAATAAAAAGACATTTTCAGACAAAGAAAAACAGACCCGAACTACAAGAGATTATAAATTTTTCAGATCGAGAAAAGAAACGAAAATAGTATTGGAAGTAGAATCTATTTGGGTAAACATGAAGTAGCTTTTTGTTATTTTTAAAATTGATTTCAGAGATAATTAAAAATTTTTTTGAATCTTTAAAATATTTTATGTGTATGAATATTTTGCCTGCATGTATGTAAGTGCGCTATATGTGCAGTGCCTGAGGAGACCAGAAGAGGGCATTGGATCTCCTACAACTGCAGTTACAGATGGTAATTAGCCACTGTGTGGGTGCTGGGAACTGAACCCAGGTCTTTGCAAGAGCAGCAAGTACTCTTAAATCCTGAGCCATCTCTCCAATCCCAGAGTTAATTTTTTTAAACAAGAAAAGCATAAATTATTTGTAATATAGTCCTGACATTTAAATACACTGTAGAATTATACTGGAGTCACACTGGGCTGGGACGGTACCACAGTAGTAGAGCACTTGTTATCCATCTTCAACAACACATACATGACCCCCCCCAAAAAAGGAAAAGGAAAAAATGAAAAGTAGTTAAAACTACAAATATCATTTAGTGTATGGGAGAAATCTATTTTCCCGAGACCCACCCCCAGAAGAGCCCAACTGAATACATAAATCAAGCAAACCCAGGGGCTGGAGAGATAGCTAAGCAGTTAAGAGTACTGGCTGCTCTTACACGGAATCCGGGTTTTGTTCCCAGCACCACATGATGGCTAACAATAATCTTTAACTCCAGTTCCAAGGGATTTGATGCCCTTTTCTGGCTTCCATGAGCATTGCACACACATGTTAAAATATTAAGATATGATCTTAGCAATGTCTTTCAGAGTAAAGTATTCTTAATATTTTCAATGTAAACACACAAAAAAGATAAGGCTGGAGAGAAGGCTCAGTGTAACCACTGTTCTTATCAAGGAACTGGGTTCAGTTCCCTGTCCCCACATGGCAGCTAACAACTGTCCATCACTTTAATTCCAGTGTATCCAATGCCCTCTTCTGGCTTTTTCAGGAATTGAATGCACATGGTACACTTACATACATGCAGGCAAAACATTTATACACATAAAAATAATTTAAAAAATAAAAATTAAAGATAAGTGGTAAAAGGATCTACAGTGGTAAAAGGATCACTCATCAGGAAGATATAACTATTCTAAATATGTGTGCACCTAACCTCTAGATCAAGTAGATCACTGGCAGCTTTAACACAGACATCTTTTGGGAAACGTGAGCTAGTTGTAACTTTACTGCTACCTACATGTGCAGGACAGGGTGGTCATACCCTCATACTCCTCGTATGAGGTACCCCCATGTTCCTCACTCTCTCTTACTCTCTCCTTCCCTCCCTCTCTTCCTCCCTCTCTCCCTTTCCTCCTCCCTCCCTCTCTTCCTCTTCCCTCCATATGTAATAATGCATGCTTACTGGGCACTCTGAAAAAGAAGATTCTCTTTGGATCAACTCTTCTGGGCCTTAGGAAGAACACTTTCTGAGTGTCACTGAAACACAGTAGCAAGGAGACAATGTTCAAGGATAAAATGCTGTGCTGCCAGAGCTCAAGAACTTCACTGCCTTTTTGCTGCTGACACATTAAGTTGAGTACAGTAAACCACCATGGCTCTGATTAGTTGGGATGCTATCTGGTTTGACACCAGAGGGAAGTTCAGGATCTGTATACACCAGGGACCTCTAAGAGGCCTTACCATATTGCTAAGGACTTTACCAGCCTTGCCATGGTACCCCTAATCATGTGGTTCTTCCTGGGATGCCTATGCAGGTCAGCTGAATACTGACTGGTGCAGCTTCAGGATACTCTTTGTAGATAACCTTAGGACCATGACTTTACCTCCTTGCCAGGGGCCTCTTCTAGTAGATCCTGAATCAGGGACAATATAGGGTTGTCAGCAAGGAGGGCAATCTGTTTTTGCCATTTGGACCATGTGCTCCATAAAAAGCACCAGACCGAAAAGAAGAATTTTAAGAATGGTAGAAAGGCCATCTTGAAATGCTTGGTATTTGATAACAGATTTCAAACCAAGCCAAATCAAACTCAAAGTCAAAAATCACTCTGACCCCTTCTTTTCATGCAAGAAAATATCTTGGCTCAAAAAAACACCAAAGATGTGGCAAGAAATTAAGAAAGCAGGCAGAGATTCTATGCTGCTTCCTGTGGGAGAATCCCCTGAGCAATAGCAGGTTTCCTAAGTTGGCCTCTTGACAGGAAAACAAACAGAAACAATTGGTGGGACAAGGCAGCACGCTATTCCTATCTGCTAGTAGTGGTGAGAATATGTGCATTTTCAGGAAGCCAAGGTAATCTAAGAGAAGTTCATTCCAAGACTAGTGACCTCACTTCATCTAAAAGGTTGAAATGAAACACCGTCACCCTGTTCTGTCTCACAGTTTTAAAGGCAATTTCACAATAAGGCCTTAAAGGGACAAAGGCCTCCTGCTCCTATCAACTTCCATGCCTGTAGTGTAACACACCCCCAAAATGTGCTTGTTGCTGACTTGTGGTGAAATATCTGAGATGATTCAAACATGAACCCTCTTGGGGTAGGGTCTAAGCAATGCTCCAAGAAGTGTGGAAATCCAGAGATAACTGTTTAAAACAAAAATCATTATGATATAGTGTGGGAATACAAAACATACATAGCAACAAAATTTCTTATACCAATAATACAAAGGATAGAAGGGAAGAGATGGAAGTACACTATTGTATTATACTACTGAAAGTAGACTGACTAAATAAAGATGTATGCTATAAACCTTGAACCAGCCATTTAATAAAGCAAAGAGACAAAGATAATAAAAGCAACAGAGAAGATAAAATCATTTTAAAATATCCCCAAAGGAAGAAAGATCAGGAAAAAAAAGAAAGGGCTAGAGGTGATGAAGTACTTACTTTGCAAGCATGAGAACCACAGTTCAATGCCTAGAACTCACATTAAAAACTCAGGTGTGGTGGCTCAGGCCACACTGGAAGAGCAGAGACAAGAGATCTCTTTCGGCTCACTGCCCAGCCAGCCTAGGCTATTTGGGAACTACCAAGCCAATGAGAGGGCTTGTCTCAAAAACCAAGATGGATAGCACTTGAGGAACCACCTTGGAGGATGTCCTCAAGACCTTGAATATTTACTTACACACACACACAAACACACACACACAGACACACACACACACAGGAAAAGAAGAAAACAGACTTAGAGAAGACAAAAAGAAAAAAAATAGCAAAATGGCAGAATAAATCCAATCATGTCAATAATTACATCAGCTGCAAATGAACTAAGCATACCAATTAGGCATAAACGCTAGACTAGGTAATAAAGCAAGATCTAACTGCCTATAAGAAATATAATTTAAACATAAAAATGTAGATTAAAAGTAAAAGGACAGGCAAAGATATATAATATAAACACAGATCAAAAGAAAATTGAAGTAGTGGCTACATGACTAGTAGCAAAAAGATACAAGAAGTAAAGAGACATCTTTCATAATGATAAAAGGGCCAATTATTTGGGAAGACATAACCATTCTAAATATGTGTACTAACAGACCTTCAAAATATAAGTAAAAACTAATACACCTGAAAGAAGATCTATGCAAAATAGTAACAGAGACTTGAATTTCTCTTTAACTGATAAAGTAACTGATAGGACAAGTATGTAGAAAATCAACAAAGATATGGAAGACTTCAATAAAACCATTAACCAATTTAGCCCATTGATACTAGAGTCCAGCATCAGACAACTGTGAGCTACACATTTTTCTTTTCAAACACATACAGAACATTTACTAAGAAACACCATCTAGACTTGTCCCATAAGTAAGTCTCAAAACATTTAAAAGGACTGAAACTATAAAAATATGGTTTCTTACCATAAAATGGAATTAAGTTAGAAATCAAGAAAAAAAAATCTAAATTTCTAAATATCTAAAATATTTAGAAATTAAGCACCATATTTGAAGGCAGCCAGTAAGTTAAGTAAATATTTACAAGAGAAGCTACAGGAAAATATTTTTGCTAAATAATAATGAAAATAAAGCACATTAAAATTTGTATAATAATTAAAATAGTGGTTACAGGGGATTTTTGGCAGGTCATGTTTGAACAGAGACCATAAAAAAGACTTAAGTATAAATATCTAAATGTCCAAGTTGAATTTAAAAAGATTTAGTAGCAAGTTATTAAAAGCACAAAAGCTCTAGCTAGGTGTGTTGGTGCATGCCTTTAATCCCAGCACTCAAAAGGCAGAGGCAAGCACATTCCTGTGACATCAATGCCAGTCTGGTCTGCATAGCAAGTTCTAAACCAGCTGGGGCTATATACCTTGTCTCAAAAACAAACACAAAACCAAAAAGTATAAAAGCTCAAGAGACATCAAGATCCCTATTTTTCTCATTCTGTAGCGGTGGCTGGCCTGGAACTCATTATATAGAACAGATTGGCCTCAAATTCACAGAGATCCACCTGCCTCTGCCTTCTGAGTACTGTGATTAAAGGCGGCTACTACCAAGCCCAGTCTAAAATCTGTATGTTAAAAAAAGAAAAAACATTTATTTGTGTGTGTGAGCATGTCCATGTCGTGGGTTTATAGAGGTCAGAGAACAACTTGTGAGAGATGGTTTTCTCCTTCTTCTATGGGAGTTCCAGGGATCAAACTCAGATCACCAGGCTTAGTGTCAGTGTCTCAATCCATTGAGCCATCTCACCAGGCCTGAGACATGATTTTTTTTTTCAGGGTGTATTTCTCTTAAACTATACAAAAGGAGAATCCCATAATTCCTAGAAAGAGGAAGGCCGATAGAGCGGCATTTGAGGCTAAAACCATTTAACTCTATGAAACAGAACTGGTGAAACAGATTAAAAACAAATTCAATCTGCATTAATTTTTCTAAGTCATTTTCTAGTTTATCCTCATAAAAACTGATTTGTTCTTCAACTGTATTTGTAGTACTTACTATATTCCAGGAATATACTAGTAATGTGGGAGGTACAAAGTGGTGAAAACCCCAAACTATTTATAGATCTTCGAACAGAAGATGGGAGAGACAGTCTATAAACAATTATTTTTCATAAAATGGAGATAATTGTAAAAGAGAAAAGAGCAAGGAGGTAGGGAAATAATTCTCTCCTCTACCCCACAAAGGATGAAACCCAGGTCTTTCTTGCATGTTATGCAAGTGAATTACCACTGAGCTATACTTCAGCAGCACAGGAGTGATAAAGAGTAGACAGGGAGGATTTCATTGATTATGAAATCTGATGTGATATCGGAGGGAAGAGCAAAAGGAAAAAGGAGCAAGCCATGTGAAAATTTGGGTTAATTTACTAGGGTGGGCCTAGCCAGGACACCTGCCCTAGGTTTTCAAGAAAAAATAAACAAGCCAAGTGTGGCTAGTGCCCGAGAGTCAAGAGAGCAGAAGATGTATGTTACAGGCAAGAAGAGAGAGCAGAGACAGTCAACTAAGGTTTTTATAGGGGTTCTCGCTGATCCACTCACTAAATGTGAGGCCTCTGGAGGGTTCTGTGTAGACAGGTGATAAGATTGTCTTGGATTTTAACAGTATCATTTTGACTCTCATGATGAAAATAGATCAAAGGGGAGGGAATCTGAAAGGAAACTAGTTAGGAGACATTAAGAATCCCAGAGAAGGAACTGGAGAGATGGCTCAGGGGTTAGGAGTACTTGCTGCTCTTCCAGAGGACCTCAGATAGTTTCCAGTACCCATGTCAGGCAGCTCACAAATGTCAGTAATTCCAGTTCCCAGGGTTTTAACATCTTTTTCTGACTCCATGGGCATGCACACACATACACACACACACACCCCACACACACTCACAAAGACACATGTAAAAACAAAAAATAAAAATAAAATCTTTTTAAAAAATCCCTGAGGACTGATGGTTGCTTCTACCAAGGGGGTTTCTAGTTCATTCAAATGAGAATATGATGTATGAAAAAGGAGAAAGTTACTGACTCACAATCTTTGAGTAGGGGAAGTCATAATACCCACGTATAAATTACAGAGACACAGTGCCAGGAACATTTGATTCATAGGGAAAAAAAAGGAAGGTGGATAGTTTAGGCACAGATACAAGTAGATGACTGTATGTAGTAGTAGTGAAGAAATTTCTGTTAAGTTTTTTTGTGATTCCTCCTATTTTTCAGGGAAATAGGAAGCAAGAGCTGAAAAATGAGAGAGGAAAGTAAAATGTATACATTCCAGAAACTAGGAGAATGAAGAGAGTAGATTTGTCAGCTTTTGTACCCTACGATATATCTGAAACAACTCTCTGACATTTTGTTCTGGACATCTAGAAGAGATTATCAATATTTACTCACTTTTTATTTATGCATGCGCTACTCCAGAAAGAAAGCAAATCTTGTTTTTGTTTTTTGTTTTTTGTTTTGTCTAGTAAGGGTTTATGTGCTAAGTGAACAGAATGTTGGCAGGTTTGTAGCTTACTTGTAGGCTTGCAGAATTGAGGACCTCTGTTTTGAATTCCTTATTACAAGACTACAAAAATGAAAGAACCAATACATTATAAATTTAAATGAGCTTATTGTTATGTGTATTTCCCATTTACCCTAAGATTACTACAGCAACAAAAACCTTAGAAGGAAATTAAAGTCAGAAAGGGAAAAATGCTTATTGTTAAGAGGGTGAAAGATTAAAAATGTTTTCAAAGAGACCACAAAGCTTTCTAACGACCATTTCACATAGAAAAACTAAAGTGGTATGTTTTTTCATAGATTTCATTTATCTTCTAATAAAATAATCTCCAATAAATAAAAGTGTAAATTGTCCTGAATATACTATATGCCAAAATTACAAATCTATGAAGGTTATGTTAGGTTAATAAGGATATGAATTATCATTTTATGTTTTTCTATTGATGCAACTCAGGAAAATATCAAAGTAATCTTGGTGTTTCATAAAACATGAAAAACATATTCTCCTAAATTTTATTCCCTTGAAATTTTGAGAAAATTCACATCAAAATTATACTATTATTGGAACAACATACACACACACACACACACACACACACACGCACAGAATTTTCTCAGAATCCCAATCTTTATAAATGTCTCACCATCAAAATTTCCTTTATGATACAATCTTTAGGCACATATTCCAAGACTTGAATTTCCAATCCAAATAAGCTGACTGAAAGGACAAGTAGCTTGACAATGGTTACAACTCAAGATACATTTGAAATAGTTCTCTAACTTTGTTTGTTTTTGAGACAGAACCTCCCTGTATTTCCAGCTGGCCTGGAACTATGTAGACTAGGCTGTCCTTAATCTCACAGATTCCCCCGCCTCTGCCTCCTAAATGCTGGGATTAAAGGTGTGCACCACCACACCAGGCTCTAACTTAAATTTTTTTTAAAGACTCATTTTATGTACACAAGTATTTTGCCTGCATGTATGTAAGTGCACTCGTGTCGAGCAATGCTCACAAAGGTCTGAAGGTGTTGGATCCCCTGGACCTGGAGTTATAAATAATCGATTGTTAGCTCACATACGGGTGCTAGGAACCAAATCCAGGTCCTTGCAAGGGAAGCCAGTGCTCTTAACCATTGAGCCTCTCTCCAGCCCTGGGTTCTAACTTTTAATAAGATAATGGATAATTTAATAAAAAGATAATGGATAATTTAATAATAAGATAATGGAGTTTTCCCTCTCACTGTTGACAGATTATTTAAGAAAAATTAGGCCAATTCCCAGAGACAATAATTCTTTATGTATAGGAAATATGTCCAAAAAGAATCATCATGAATACTCACAGCCAAAAACTCAATATACTCTTTTTTTGAGGTATGAATAAAGCAAAATTAAACTCACTAGTTCCTAAAATATTAAAGCATCCAAAAAAGGTATTCTGATTATTCTTTTTATTGAATTTTTGTGATTTTTCATACAATCATCAAATTGCATTTAGGTCCCTTTCTCTATCCCCAATCAACTACCCTTATTGCTTATTGCTCCCCCATGATTGTTCTTTTTTTTTCTTGGTATTTTTGAGACAGGGTTCCCTGTAGCCCCAACTACCCTGGAACTTACTATGTAGGCCAGGCTGGCCTTGAACTCACAGAGATACGCCTGCCTCTGCATGGGATTAAGGTATGTGCCACCACACCCGGCTCTCATGATGATTCTTAAAGACAGAGGAAAGCAATTATAATTCTTAGGCAGAATTGTTAAATTCTGTTTAACTCAAGGTTCAGTTTTAAGTTTGGTTTTGAATAAAATGGCTTTGAATTTTGAATAAAATGGCTTTCTGCAAATTTTCACTCCCAGGAGAAGTCAAGCCCATATAGGTTTGACTTATCCGGGTCTAGATACTTTGAGAAATATTGGATGAAAGCGAATGATACAAATGTTCAAACTAGGTCCAATTCATGACCACAAAGGCCAGAAAACTGTGCGTGTAACGATAGAGGCTTTTCTTCTGAAATTTGTGTACCAAATAAAATGGGATACCTTGATTAATATAAATGAATCAAACATTATGTGCAAGTGAAGAGGTAAGAAATAAATCATTACAGCTCATTTTCAGTATAAGCTGCATTTAGGGCTCACAGGAGAACAACGGAAGGCACTAGGCCCCTGTCTTCTCTAGCTGGCAGCTGGCAGCTGGCAGCTAGCATCTGCTTGTTTAGGTGCTCTCAATTCATCCTTGGGTTGAAAAGTCACACGCAGTCTGCTACTTGACTGAGTTGGTATACCAGAAAAGGAGGGAATCTCGAGTACTGTGATACACATTAAATAATGCTTTGCATCCTGAACCAATATGATGAGTATTGGGGGAAGGAAGAAATACTAGACACTAGGCATACTATACCTCCCTGAACAACTCAGTCACTGAGGAATTAAGAAGGCAGAAAAATGTGATCAGGAATATTAAAACACTGTTTTGTGCCAAATCTGCTCACTGGCCATTTGTGTCCTGTTCTAGGCTGCTACCCAGCTTCAGAACAACTGAAAACACATGTCTTACTTTCACTACTAAGAGTCTCCAGGACTCTTACTGTGAAATGAAGACCATTATTTCTCATAGAGAATCCAGATTTTCACTAAATCTATTTTATAATTTCAGTCCATTCTACTCTTGAATTAAGAATTTTCATAATTCACATGCTTTATTATTTATTCTAAATTTGTCTTTTCACTCTCTTACACTAAGGAAATGTAACTCATGAACATACCCCAGTTGTCACTGGCATAAAATATTCCTGATGAATATATTTTAAGAAGTAATAGCTAAAATAAGTTTTTTGTTTTATTCAGAGCCTATAATTATCTCTGCAATTCTTGCCCCTCATTTGCACACACAATTGAAGGCTGACTGTCCTACTGCTCTCTGCCAAATTTCATTCTGCTACCATCAACCATGTTCCAACTTTCAATATCTCAGGTTGTAATTTCTTTGCTTTGTGATAATAGAAGGTATATTTATTTTGTATTGGAAGGAGATCAGCATGCCTTACATTGCTTAAACAGTTAATCCTAAAGTCTTATTTGCACCATTAATATAAAAGAGAAGCTGTAAAACCTGAGATAACTTAAAGTCAGTCAAAAATAAGTCCTAAAGTTAGAGCTTGTCCGATTTTTCCTCAAAAAACTTTGCCTTGGCCTCTGTGTTTGAGTGCTACTATAGGACGTATGCTTGTGGATGTCGTTCTTAGAGAAAGGCAACTAACTTACCTCTCATGTAAGTAAGCATTTCTATATTATATACTAAACATATCTTTATTAGACTGATAATTCCCTAAGAGGTCTGAACTTGAAGACCTACAAGTTTCTTTCCAAATCAAAATCCTGTGATTTCTATCTATCTTAACCTCTACCTCTAGATTTTGAGAATTCTTGAGACTATTTATATTATGACACAAAGTTGCCAATCTGATCATTAATAGTGTATCAATCCCTTTCCTGCATTATATTTCTATAACAAAATCCAGACTTTTAGCACCATTCCTTATGCAGGACATCCTGAGATATGCAAAAATAGAGAAAAGGAGCCTGAGTACTTGCATGCATGCATTCAGTACTCTCTTCTTATGACTGAGGATGTGATCTGACCAGCTGCTCAAGTTCTGCTGCCTTGACTTCTCCACCATGAGGAACTGTATTTTTAACTGTGAGCCAAAATAAACCATTTCTCCTTTAAGTTGTTTGTCAAGTTATTTTATCACAGCAAATGGAAAAGAAATCAAAACACCTGGATTTGATAGGTACATGAGTAAATTTCCTCTTATTGCTGCAGGGGCTGGGTCCCACAAGCAGAGAAGCCAGAGTTACTTCCAGCTGCTGGTGACTATAAAAGTAGCTTCATTGAAGGTCTTATAACCATAAAATCCCTGAACTACTTTGTGGATGGGTTCAATTTAGGAATCTATGACCTTCTTCTCCTCATAGCAGGTTTCAATGTAGTTTCACCATTCGTAGTATCCATTACTAACTAACTTTTGGGAAATTTCCTCATCCATAAAATGAAGACATTGCCACCTATCAGGGTTATTGAGAGGATGAACATAACATAAGTAAAATCTAGTTAGCATGGTATTTGATACACATTATGCTGCTTTATCAAATGGGAACCACTGATCTGGGGGGGAAGTTGAGGTTCACCATGCTATAGGAAGTTTAGCTGACTCAATATATGCTTGGTTCTCTTATGAGTACTGACATTTCTCCCACTGGGTAATATTGCTCCCTCTGGGAAATAAAATAGTTAGCTTTGGGAGTCTGCAGTTCAATCACTCATAAGCAAATACATTCTCTAGATGGCAAGTAAGACTGGAGTATATCCACCACATTAGCATTTGAAGATTTACTGGACCTAGTATGGTAATTCACAGTATGGAAATTTTTTTTAGTACTGCATGAAACTGGGTTGGCTTATTTCAACAAAAATTAGAGAGAAAAGCTTGAATTTTGAGTCAAATCCACAAGAGACAGCAAAGAAGCAATCACAATGTTCAAAACATTTGAAATAATGCACTGATTTTAGATTTTCCAAAAGGTCACTTCACTGCTTCTCATAATTAGAAATGTTTTTCAGATTAGACGTTGTGGCTCATACCAGCACATGGGAGGTAGAGGAAGGACGATCAGGAAGAAGGTCAAGGTTATTTTTTATCACAGTGAAAATTTGAGTCTAGCCTAAATTATGTGATATTCTATCTCAAAAAGCCAAAAACTAACAAAAGAATGTCTTTCAAAAGTATAGCTGTAATATTAAGAAAATCATTTTAAGTTGGGCATAGTGGCTCATGTCTGCAATCCTAGCATTTGGGAGTTGGAGGCAGAAGGACTGAGGCAAATTGGAGGCCAGTCTTGGCAAGAGTGAGACTTTGTTTCAAGCAAAAGAAAACAATAAACAACCAAAAAAACCAAACAACAAATCATTATACAGTATAACTTTAACTAATTTGAAGTAGATTTCCTCACTAAATGGATACAAAAGAAAAATCCTTATATGGAAGGCTAGAAGTGGTGGCTCACACCTTTAATCCCAGGACTTGGAGGCTCAACCAGGCAGATCTGAGTGAGATTGAGACCAGCCTGGTCTACATAGTGAGTTCCAGGCCAGCTATGACCACAGGGAGACCCTGTCTCAAAAAGACCAAAAGAAGAAAAAAAAAATCTATGTCTGTAAGGAAAGTAAGGCCTTTTTTTTTTTTTAATTGAATTTTTGTGTAGTTCACACAGAACATCCAAATCAATTCGATATCCCCTTCCCCGTTAGCACTCTCCCAAAGCCCCCATCCACTGGAATTCATACATTCTGTCATCTGTGTCAAGGTCCATCCTGTCAAGTTGCTGTCTGCAGACATCCTTCAGTGCAAGTTCATCCACTAGGGTCTATCTAGTCAGCTGATCCAGAGTCATTCCCCTTAAGAAGATCAGCTCTTCCTCACCCAGCGGTAATCAGCTGTCAATAATTCATCCAATAAGATTGGGGCCTGTTGCCCATTTCCACAGTTCTGTAGTGGGGTTTTGTCCGTTTTGAGTTTGCATGTATCTTGTGAATGCTGACACTACCACTTCTATAGGCTCATATGAGCAAGGAAGGTCCCAGGGGTCTATAGGTCTCTATTTCCATATGGTCATGTACCTTCTCCCTGGCTCTCAGAGTCTTTCCATCCCCTTCTTCCACAATGGTCCTTGAGCCCTGGATGGGTAGAATTTAACATAGGAGTCCTGTCCAAGGACCCACACTCTACCTTTTGGTCATTTGTTGCCTTTTGTGTCCCTGGCCCTTTGTTGCATGAGGGAGCTTCATCAATGAGAAGTAAGAAATACATTAGTGTTCTCTTTATCCCTTTATTCTATGTTTCATGAGCCTTAAGTGTAGAGGTTGCATTGTAGATGTGCTATTTAGACTTGGGAAATTCATAATCTGTGTATGACCAATTATGGAACTCTGTAAATAATCTCTATCTGTTGAAAAAGAAGCTTCTTTGACATCCTTTTCTTTAAGGATTCATATATTGCACACAGTAAGAAATTGCATTTGTCTAGGGATGTGATAGCCTTGAAGTTTTCTCTAAGATCTACAAAGATTGCTATTTTGTTGTCATTTTAACTGTATTCTCTGATTAAACTATCAATTAGCCCTTTTAGAAAGCACACAAGCAAAATATATACTCTCATCAATTATCAAATAAAATGCCTTTATACATGATCACCTTTATACATTTCTATTTTATTTTAAAATATTTTAAAAGCTATTACAAAATAAAAATCTAATCTTTACAACCTTTTGCCTATCTCTTTAAAACATAGGCTTAATATAAGTTCCAATAGGCTTCCTAATAATTTTCTTGAATTCAGAGTTTAAAAATTTACTTTTTAAGATACCTGAAGTGAAATAATAAATTTTCTATAGCAGATCTTTTACAAATAAAATATTTTAAAACTCTATGTCATGATATAAAAGAAAACAATAATTATGGTGGATAAAATAATAAATGAAATATGATATGCCTTCTACTTGTACCTATGAGTTGTATGGAATAATCATTACAACAGATGTCCTTAGAGAACAAAGAAGAATAGGACAAGTATAAAGGTGGGGGAAGGCTTGAGAGGTATTTTCTGTTATCTTCTACTGTGTGGTCTTTCACTGCACTATTCTTTAAACAGAAGCAGGTCTCCTCAAGGGCAAGTCCTGCTTCAAATGTCCCCTCATCCTCCTGAGTACAGAATAATGTGTTTGTGTAGTATACGATTACACCAGACAAGACTGTGAACACATGTGATTTACTCAATGATACAATTCTGCTTCTTTTAAAGATAAAGAATGCATTTAAAGTAGCTTGTGTATGAAACTGGCAATTCCTTAGAAGATTCCATTCAATAGAGAATAATAATTACTTATTTTAAAATATTAGAAGCAAAACCATTTTTTGTCTTTCAGTTTCTTTCCAGTTACCAACATCAATTGTTTCGGTTTAAGAGAGTAAAATATACCATGAGTAATTACTTTTTTCTTCACATAAGCAAAACATCCCCATAAAATACTTTTCAAAGATCTTTATGTGCAAATGACTTAAAATTGTGTTATGATAGAGAAACAACTAAAAATAACACAATCATCAGCACAACTTCTAACAGGAGGCCAGACTAAAGGACATGTCTCAGGAAAACAAGCCGCTCACATTCCCAGAATACAACCCCCTGGGAGGAATTCTGTCTTCTCTAACTTGCTGGGTGGTATTGCCCATAGGAATTACTTAAAATTGAAAATCCCAAAGCATGGTCACCTAGGAGAAAACAAGACAGATATAATTTGAGTATAATTATTTTCAAGTAATAACAGTAAAAAGAAAACAACCTTAAATGCTAAAGGTTGCATAAGCTTCAATTTCAACAGGTAGAGAATTTTGACGTTTACTTATCAAACACAGTATTTGCTAGTTAATAAGGAAAATACACAATGAATGAATGTGTACTTAGCATTTTTTCTTTAATATTTTATATATTATATTATTATATATTATTATATTCAGTACAGCACTCATTGAATTATGGATACACTGAAATAGTATCTAAAATAATAAACAAAAAACAAACATTTAAGAACTTACTACGTGCCAGACATGTTTTAGGTATTTTACATGGTTTATTTAATGTATTCCTTAATAAACTAGTAAGGTAAGAACAAGTATTCATTCCTATGTTACAAATAGAGACACAGAAACATCTGAGTAAACAAGATCACAAAACTAGAATTCAAAATGAGGTATCTTGTCTCTAAAGCTCTTGCTTTTAAGAGAAGAGCTCTTATGTTTAGCCCAGTAAATGTAAAATTGGATTTTAATCCTATTATTATGCAAAATTATTCCTTTAAGGCTGTAGATTCTCAGTTTCTTTGTGAACTTCCACCTCTTTAACTCATTGTGCCTGAGACTCAGTCCCTCTCCATTCATCTTTTGGTTTCACCTGCTTTTCTGAATAGCCTGGGTTCTAGTCTATTCAATGCCTGAACATCCTGCCCACAGCTGTTGAAGCCAAATAGAGTGGTTCCCATAACAATAATCATTATTTCTTCCCAGTGAAACTTTACTGTTGATTTATTCAGGAAAAATCATGCTGTCTGGTGTTATAGGGCCTTCACCACGGCTTAGCAAACCTTTCACTAGATAGATACTTCATGGAACCCATAGCAGCTGTTTCAAACTTTTTCCAGGACTAAATTCCCAAATGCATCTGTCTATCAATCATTTTTAAAATTGTTTTAGAATGGATTTATTTAAAATTTGTACAAAGTAGGTTGCCAGGTAATAAACAGGATATTCACTTAACTTTGAATTTCAAATAAGGAATGTTTTACTTATGTCATGTCTCAAATATTACATTACAACATGCTATTTAAGATGATTTTTAAAATGACAACTATATTGAAAACCTATCAAATATTTCATGAGACAAAGTTAATGCTGAAAATGTATTTGCTGTAAGCCTAACTTGGTGGTATATACCTGTAACTCCACCTATGCAAGAGCCGGATGCAGAAGGACTAGGAATTAGAGGCCAGTTTAGGCTACTGAGATCTCAAAACAAAGAAACAGACAAACCAACCACCACTACCACACACAAAAAAAAATATCAGCTAAAAAAATTTTTTAAAAAGCAGTTTTTAAGAATTCAAATTTAACTAGGTATCTAGTAATTTAATTTACTGCGTCAAATCTAATCAAATGCCTTCCTTCCAATCCCAGAAGTATCCTTCCTCTTTTCAAAGGTTAATTCTCTGTTGTGTTAGTCAGCTTTCCATCATTATAATGAAACACCAGGATCAATTAACTTATAAAGACACAAGTTTTAGTTTTGTCCATTGTTATAGAGGTTCCAAATGAAGATCAGTGGCTCCAGTGATTTGCGTCTCTGGTGAAGACTACACATCATGACAGGGGTGCATGACAGAACAAACTGACATCAAAAGCCAGGAACAGAAGGAAAGGGGCCCTATAATTCCCTTGAAGAACATGTACTCAATGACCCAAGTATCTCCCACAAGTTAAGCCCTGTTTTTCAAAGGTTCTATCACTTCCCATTAATGACACTCGGGCAGCAAACATATAACACATAGACCTTTAGAAGGCAGAATCTAAACTGTAACATTTATGTTATTAATCTCCCCTTTGCCTCCCTCTCTTCATCATGGTATATATATTTTAACCTCTCCATGCCCTTTGCCATGACACTTTATAATTTCTCTAAAGAGGGACATTCTACTTCCTTTCTCCCTGAATGTAGTATAGGACACATAAACTGCTATGTCAACAGAATGAACCAGAAATTTGTTAGTTTGGAGTCTGGATTTCAAGAGGCCTAAGAGAAGAACATGCAAGCCATACAGCCCAGGAGAATGGTAGGTAAGTGGATCAGTCCAGTTTAGAGCAAAGCTCTCAATAGGCTTGCAACTGTACAAGCATGGTTTGCTGAAACCAGTCAATCCTTAGACATGTGAGTTGTAACAGTAATTATTGTCTTACGATACTACATTTGTTATACAGCAAAAGCTAACTGAAACATATATCCTAAAAAAATCCATAAAACCCTTATCCTGGTATCTTGTTTGACTTTCTTGTACTCCCAAACCACTGCAAAAAATATTATTTGTTGCCTTCCTTCTCTTGCTAACTGTACCAATTCTTTTTCTTCCTCTCCTCCAGGCCCCCAGAGAGTCTAATTATGTAGCCCAGGTTGGCCTGAATCTTGCAGCGATCCTGCCTCTCCTTACCAGTATTGGGATTATAAACATGTACCACCACAGCCCGCAACCTTTTAACTGAACCTCCAAACATCCTAATGATCAGTCATATAGTCTAGCACTTTCCTCATCCATCTAGTTGTAAATCATTCTGCATGTTGTCTATCAGTTGGTTGAAAAGTTAAAAAAAATTTTTTATTATTTTATGTGTATGAGTGTATTGCCTACATGTGTGTAAGTGTACCGTGTCATGTAATGCCCATGGAGGTCAGAAGAGGGCATTGGATCCCCTGGAACCTGAGTTAGGGACAGTTGTTAGCTGCCATGTGGTTTCTGGGAATCAAACTTGGGTCCTCTGCAAGAACAGTCAGTGCTCTTAACTGCTAAGCCAACTCTCCAGCCCCTGATTGAGGGTGTTTTGGTTTTACATTGAAGAACAATTGTGGAAGGCAAGGAGAAGCCCTTTGAGTCCTAGTCCCTGGGAGCTTTCATTTCACTCAGTGTCTGACAGCAGTGAGTGGCGGTAACAAGCAAGCAGTAGGAGCAGCAGCAGCAAGTGGTACTCTCTACTTTTATTGTCCTCTTATAGAACCATGGTGATTGGGACTTCTGGTCTTTGGCAGCAACTCTCAGCCCTGGGTCTAAGACCTTTGGCCTTAAGAGCTCTCTAGAACTCTGCTAGTCACCTGGCCTGCAAGTTCTCTTCTCTGGCATCTTATAGCCTTTTATCCAATTTTAGTCTCGGCTCTCTGCCCTTTCTTGCCATCTCTTTTCTTCCATCACTCTTCTTCTTTCCCTGGCCATTGCAGAACTGTTCAGCTGCTGCTTCTTCAGCTGTCAAGCAGCCAACTGCCTTGCTGCTTTCACAGCTTGGCCTGCTGACTGCTCAGCTGTTCCTGCTTCTGTGGTAAGCTATGTGCTTCTGCTATTACTACTTCTCTTCTGCTGTCTGTTTCTTTCTTCACTTTACTATCTCAGCCAGCACTACTTAAAGAAAAGAACACTCAAGAGAAGCCTTTTATTGGGCCTGATGTTGTAACACCAGGAGAGGCAGCGCAGAAGTGTCTCCAGGCCAATTCACTAAGTATGAGCTATCTGCTTATACAGTTCCAGAAAGGGATGTTTGGACCAATTGGTTATTTGTTTGGATCAAGCACAATTTTGCCTCTTAGCATCACTCATGGTCATTAAAGTTTTTATTTTGGACCTAACACACAGCCTTGCCTTTCAGCACCAGTCACAGAGATCCCCTCTTAGACCATCAGAGGAAGTCCTCCTTCTCTGGGCAAGGTAGAAATAGTTGCAGGGTCATCTAGAGTTCATCAAGGCTTGTGATAGAAGAAACGTTCAGTACAAACTGTTTCAAACAGCTCTGGCTGAAACTGCACCCTGAGGAGCCAGGGTCAACCAGCTGCAATCCTCTAGTAGTTTCTCAAGGCATCTGTGGAGTGTTCCAGACAGCGACTGCTGACATATGGGTAGTCTACTTGGCTATTTCACATTGTTCATTCAAACATTACCGTACTGTCTCTGCCTCTCTTTCCCCACACTAACTCCTTCTTATATATAATCATTAAAATAAGTCAATAATAATTTCCTAATCAAACCAGTCAGACTTCCCTATAGAAATTTACCTACTCTAAAATTGACTCACTATTCAAAGTCTCCCATAATCTGGTTTTAAGAAATGATTTAGGGGCTGGAGAAATGGTTCTGTAGTTAAGAACACTGACAGCTCTTGCAGAGGACCCGGGTTTGATATCCAGCATCCACACGGCAGCTAACAATCATCTATAACTCAGTTCCAGGGGAATCCAACACCTTCTTCTGACCTCTGAGGGCACTGCACAACAGGGATGCACTTACATATATGCAGGCAATATACTCATACACTAAAATAAAAATATAAATTTAAAAAGATATTTTCTAGGTTTTCTGTCAATACTTTGGATGAATAACTTACTTTTACGATTTTTTTTTTTTACAATATATTTCTTTCCTTTTTCTTTCTAAGACAGGATCTCACGTAGCCCAGGCTGGCCTCAAACTTGCAATGTGTCAAGGATGATCCTGAAGATGACCTTCCTGCCACCACCTTCCAAGCATTGGGATAATAGGTGAGCAACACCACACTCAGTTTATATGGTGCTGGGAATCAAATCCAAGGCCTCATTCATGTTAGGCCTCATGCATGCTAGGCAAACACTCAATCAACTTTCCCCAGTCCCCAATATCTTTCTTTCCAGGTGTTTCTTCTATCTTACCTTCAATGTCTGGCTAAGATGCCACCTGACAGTGTTATCAATATTTTCGTATGTATGACTCATCACTCCTATTTTTTTATTTGTCTTTTATGTGTATGAATGTACTGACTGCATGTATGTATGTGCGTCCATGTCATGCAGTGCTCCTGGAGGACAGCAGAGGGCATCAAATCCCCTGGAACTGGAGTTACAGATGGTTGTTGGGGCCATGTGAGTGATGGGATTTAAACCAGGGTCTTCTACAAGAGCAGGGCTCTTAACTACTGAGCCATCTCTCCAGCCCTATCTTTCTTATTTTGAAGCATATATTAATTATGTGTAATGAGTTATAACATTTTCATACACATATATAATGTAATCTGATCAACACCTCCCATTACCTTCTCTTGTTCTCTTCCCACTAGGGCTAAAGGAGCTCCTTTTCCCAACCAGTCCCTAATCTATTTTTGTTTTTGTGTGTGTGACCGAATTTTAATTAGGGTTGCTTACATGAACATGGGTGCGGGGCTATTTATGAAAGTATGGGCAGCCTACCAGTGGCTATACCACTGAAAAAAGTCTCTTTCTCCTCGTAGCAACCATTAACTGCCTATAGCTCCTCAGGGAGGCATGGGCTTCATGAACCACCCCCACCTCCCAACAACTGTCAACTGCTTATCAATTCTCACAGAGGTACAGGGGCTCAGGAGCCTCTCCCCACTCCACAATGGAATGTTGAGAGCCCAATTTTATGAAGGTCATGGTTAGGTAATCAGAGTTGCTGTTGAGTTCATGAGTGCAACAGCCATGTCATGAGCAGAAGCTAGCATTCCACAACACTCTTCCCTTTCCCATCTCCCTTCTATGGCAGTCCTTGAACCTTGGAAGGGGTGATATAGGTGTCCCAATTAGGGTTAAGCATTCAAAAGTCACTTATTCTTAGCACTTCGACCAGTTATGAGTCTCTATAGTAACTGCACTCCAACTACAAA
Source organism: Eospalax fontanierii (assembly GCA_035773235.1). Taxonomy (NCBI): domain Eukaryota; kingdom Metazoa; phylum Chordata; class Mammalia; order Rodentia; family Spalacidae; genus Eospalax; species Eospalax fontanierii. The sequence continues at coordinate 48,118,243 of CM069545.1, forward strand.
AAGAAGCTTCTCTGATCAAAGTGGAGAGAATCTATGGGCATAAACATAAATATCTAGAAGGCAGTTTTGACAGCTTCAACATGTGCTTTTAGAAAAAACAATAGCAACTTTCCTCTAGATCTTACGATTTCCCCAGGCATAAGCTTTTGGCCAAGTTTATAGTAACAGATAAGAATTCTCTTCTGTGGAACAAGCTTCAAGGTGGCTTATATAACAGTTGTGCCACTATTGCACCAGTGGCATCTTGCTTGGCAGGTGAGTAGTGTAGCATTTAGGGTTCATAGTTGAGTAAGATTTTTTAAGTCTTTTTCCAGCAGTCTACATAGCATATTCTGGCACTATGAAAGCTGATCAGCAGGGAAGACGTTTCCAGTTCAGTTTCAGTTTGATTTCTCTGTGGTCTGCAACCAAAGCATGTGATCTCTTCACCAACAGGGTCTTACCATAAAGTTCTGGTGAGCAAACAAGTACATTCATCACATTTAGTTCTTATTAGTAATGAGCCCTTTTTACCTTATGCTCCTTAACTCCCTGATTAAAGATCTTTTTCTATTTGAAAGTTTTGTTAATTATTGTCCTATCTGTATAAATAATTTTGTAATGGGTGAACATATATTATATTAAATTATCATTATATATTTGCATTATTTAACATATACGGTTTTAAAAGCCTTAAGGACCTTAATGTAGCTAATTAATCTTTTGTATCCCCTAGAAACTTCTATAATGCCAACTCATAGTGGATAATAAGTGAAATCTGAACAGATGAATAAATGGATGTTTATAATATAAGGCTTGTGTCTAGGGTAAGTACTGTTGATGTAGTCAGCCAGTGTATGTTTGCCAAGAATTTATGAACTGCTGGAATCAGGAGGTAAAAATCTTGGCAGCTTAGAACTAAAAGTAAGTCTAAACCAAAAACCATCAAGTTGAGCAGAGATAAAACTGCCAGGAAGCTAAACACAAACATTAAGTAAAAAGTTCCAAAAGACTAAAGGTGATACAAGGACCAGGCAGAAACACAGCAGAGACAAAAGTAGTTGAATAACAAGTTCATATGGAATGGTGGAGTGCTTGAGAAGTCTATACATAACATTTACCAAAGTGAGTGGAAAGAACATGTACTTTCAATCTTATTGTAAAAATGTATAATAGTCCCTGGCATAAATTATAATATTGTTATTTCAAATTAAAAGCTGAAAAATATACCTTTTAAAAGCATTTACTTATACAGGAGAGATGGCTCAGTGGGTCAAGTTTTTGATGCATAAGCATGAGTAGCTGAGTTTAAATCCCCAACACCCACATTAAAAAACAAAAGCCAAGTGAAACTGTGTGCATTTGTAATCCCATTCTGGGAGTTAAGGCAGATGGATCCTGGGGACTTGCTGGCCAGCCAGCCTGGCTAAAACAGTAAGCTTCAAGTTCAGTGAGAGACCCTATCTAAAAAAAATTAGGTGTGATGTTTCTAAGACTAAGATATACACACACACAAATACATTTCTTATTCTGATATTATTTAAAGAAGGAAAAACTTCTAGATTAGTTTCTCTCAAAGTTAATACATTAGGCAAGTAACAAAAGAAGATTACCCACAAATGTAAAGGACTTGGATTCTTGAAACAATCTTACCTTATAAAGTGTTTGGTAATTATTTACTCTCTACATCTCAATTTTCTCATCATAAAATCTAAAATCTTAGCTTACTTCAGTGGTTCTTGACTTGAAGACTATGATAGGTTTGCCTATGGCCACCATTCTGACTTGGCAGATGTGAGAAGGGAGAGTCGGGTTAACTGCATCTTTATAATACCTCATAAGTAATTCTGATGCATATGACTGATTAAGACTCAATTATCTAAATAATTTTGTGGATCTTTTGCAATTCTAAGAGTCTACTTTTTACATTTCATCAATGAAAATATAATAGCCCCCAGCTTTTATTATTTCTCTTCTCTTGTTAATGAATAAATATAAATTTTAGGAAACGGGTAAGAGACATCTAAATTATAAATAACAGCTACATTACTATTTACCAGTATAAGGTATTAACTAATTCAATATAAACAAGCATAATTAGATTCTCACAATACTGTAAGAGGAGTACCAGCATTGTCACCTTTATATTATACAGATTAAGACAAATAAAGCATAGAAAGTAACTTACTGTGGTGGTTAAAATAAGAATGTCCACCATTGGCTCTAAATATTTGAACACTTGATCAATTGGTAGTGCTGTTGGGAAGGGTCATGGAACCTTTTAGGAGGTGTGGCCTTATTGAAGGAGGCATGTCACTGGGGGGTATGGGTTTTAGCCTTGACCCATTTTGAGCTTGCTCTCTGTGCTTCCTGTGAGTGCTCAGCTTTCTACTCTGGTAGTGTCTGCTGCCATGCCTTCCTGCCAGATGGACTCTTATCCCTCTGGAACTATAAGCCAAATAAAGTCTTCCTTCTGTGAATTGTTTTAGTTTTGGTATTTTATTATGCCAACAGAAAAAAATCCTAATACAATTAATCAAAGTCACAGAGCAGGTAAATAAACTGGGCTGCAAAGACTGAACTCTCAAGCTTATATAGTACACTACTGTTGGGGGTCCCAGCACTCAGGGCCAGCCCAAGGGGGACCAAAGGGTCTCCATCATGGTGGGGAGCGAGTAGGCACAGAGTCAAGACACCGACTGCAGGAGATGAGCAGAAAGCAGCAGTGGTGGTCTGCTGCAAACTCATTTATTCAAGAAAGAGCAGAGAGTCTTATAAGTCTTGTTAGCCAATAGCCTTATGGGGTAGGGTCCTGACCACAGCCAATCGCAGTTTGTTCCCAGGTGGATCAGGTTCCCTTCAGGTGCTGGACAGAAACTGGCTTCACAACCAACCTGTGTGAAGCACCACACCCAGGAGAGCCATTCCTTCATTCCTCCTGGCAGGTGGCCTAGCTAGGCCCACCCTGCATTATGCCCAATACACTATCATTCAGTACATTACATAAACATAAAAATATATACATCAACAACTAGCACTGCTTCCCTGTTATGTTAGGAAAAGGACAGCATGAGTTTTTAGGAAACTGAAAAAGGCAAGAATGAAATGATTCAAGAGACCTGAGTCTAAAAACTACTTTGACTTATAAAAGCCTCTTTAGGTATGGCTACTATCCTTAGGGGTGATTTCTCTTCAGTTATTTATTTCATCCCAGAATATCTGAGACATGTTCTTTTAACTGATCAAATACTAACTTTAAAATTCATACCCTATCAAATGAACTAGACTGCCCCCAACTGTATGGTAAAACATGAAAGTAAGCACAATAGTTAAGCCAGAGACAGAGAGTAGGTAATCACTGAAGGGATTCTGCCTCTTAATTACTTTGGTTGTACAAAGGAGAATTTGTTGGCATTTAGAATATGAGGTAGGGATGATAGAGCTTAATATATTATAAGGTAACGTTCTCTTCTTATCAGCTTGGATAAAGAGGTATTTAAATAAAGTGTGTGATCCTAAATTTCAGTGTTAAAATACCAATCTGTATTACAGTCTTTTTTATATCTCGGTTCACTCAACAATCTGAGTAAAGATACTGGTTAGATCTGGTAGTATGTTGAGTGGCAGGACAGGGAAAGAAATTTGGGGCTTCTGGCAAAAGTAGTAACAATTTAAAGCAGTGAGAAAAGAAAGGAAGTGAAGACAGGAGAAGACTATTAGGGAGAACAAAGGCTTTAGACAGGAGGTCCCACGGCAGAGAGATCAGAAAGGGTGACAGACTGACACAGATGGGGAAAAACACTGGAGATGAAATGTCAGGGAGCTAAAGTGGTTGTAATGGAAGAAACTGACTGAGAAAGAGAAGATGAAATCCTGGCTGGGGAATGTGAAGTATTCTATACTACAGACCAGATATATGGCAAAATCCAAGGTATGGAAACAGAAGTGTTTGGTGAAAGAAAATAGAAATCTCCGGAGACAAGCATGTTAAAGAACTGCTAAATTGGGGGTATAGAAAGGAGAATTTATAAGTAACATTATATGTTGGCATACTGAATATGAGGTTCAGATGGTAGAGACTAGAGCATTACAAGCTAAAACCTTCCCTATCCAACAGTAGTAGAGGTTTTTTACACAGGTGGTAAATTTACTCAGGATGAGTGTAGAAATTAAAATGAAGAAAGTCTGCAAGCTACATGCAAAAGTCTTTAAAAAACCTTGAAAGAGCTTGGATATGCTTAGAATAGGGGAACTGGGGGAACAGGTATTCTAGATACTTATATTGTAAAACACAAGTGCAGAAGCAGCAGCAAAATGAGTAATGTTTCTTTTCATCCATTATTATAATTAATCATTATTCTACCTTTCAGACTTGCCAAGACTTTTGGTTTACATTTTCATTCTGAAGCTAGGTTCTCTTATCTAACCTGAATGGAGAATGAAGCTATCTGATAATTCCAGCAGCAAGCAAAATATGAGCACCTACTCTCCTAAATTTAGGAAAATAAATTACAACTCAATTATCTAAGTTCTGATTTGAAAATATCTGGTGAAACTAAAGGGTAATTCCCACTTTTCTTTTTTTCTTCTTTTAAGTGTGAAAATACAGATATACAACAGTTCTTTATGAACTTGAAAGAAGAGGCTAGCCCATTATTTCTTGGTAGGCTGGCCTTTACATAAAGGACTTCCACCTTCAACAAGCTGAAAATTGCTGTTACTGATGGCTTCAGAATATCATTGACTGTCTCCAACAATTGCATGTTTTGTTCCATGGCTAGACTGGGCACCATTTGCTCACCAAATGGTGCAATGCAGAGGGCAGGGAGAAAAAAAATCTACAGCAATGATGGTATGTTTGGTACTGGGCAAAGGAAAAGGAAATGTCAAGTATTCAACTTATTGGTCAGCAACAAATGCTTGAGCTCTGGACTGCATCTTACTTTTCTTTGTAAAAACACCCATAACATCTAACACAGTACTTTAGGAATTACCAGGATATCAACAAAAAACTTAAATAGTACAAAAAATTATAATGCAATTAATGAAATCTATGTTTGATATAAAACAGATGAGCTGGTGTTACTGAATCTATTAAACCTTAGTTACAAAATTTGCTCTCCTTCTAACTGTATATTTTTATTTAGAATACGTGCTGATGTAGGAAGTTCCTTATTTCTACTCCTTGAGATCTTGAGAGAAAAAAAAATAGCCAAGGCAGATTTTTCTAGATGGAAGAACTGGAGGTCAGGTTTATCCTGTGCTACAGCATTAACAATCACTGAGGCTTCTTTTACTTAGTAATTACTTAGTTAAAGGATATCTTTCCCAGATTACTAAGGAAACCAACTTTGAGCAATAGATCTTCAAGCATATAAACCACTGTTACTGAAACTTCCCTTTGCCTTATTTTATCTTACACTGTTATCCTTTCATTCATGTGTCAAAAAATTGAGCACCTATTATATGCCAGCAATGTGTTCCTTTTACTTATCTCATTCCTTTACTACCTCTTCTTTAGCCACACTACACTCCTGCTCATGCCTCAGCTCCATTCTATTTATTCCTTAGAGACTATATCCTTCAGAAACTCTGAAATGAAGTGGTTTAATATGTTTAGATTAATATTTTCCACCTTCCATATTTCATATATCAATAAATGTCCAGACCAAACAGAAGAGAAGACTAGAGTATCTGCAAGGTCTAAAACTTGCTGCTCTGTTAAATCTCATTGATAGCTCCTTTTCTTTCAGTTGCTCTTATTTGCATCTCTTTCTCAATGCTGTCTGTCCTTTTACTTTGTTATACTTACACAGAGTCATCTTGGTTTTCCTATCAATTATCAAGCTTAAGAATGAATTTCTTTCTATTAACTTTGTCATGGTTTTTAGATCTTCCCTGAATCCCCTATTTTGGTCAAGACAGTTCCTCATCTTCAAATTTTAAAGTCATTTTCCTCAAAGGAAACTTTATTCTTCTCTACAGACTAGATCAGGCAATTCTGTTATGGGATTTCATAGCATTCTGTCCTTTTAACCACTTCAAGAAATCTGCCTAATGACTGTTCATATCCATTAGAACAGAAATACATTACTAAGGGTTCCTAGGTCACATCTAGTACACAGTTTTAAATAAAGCCTGAAAGGAACCCACCCATACTCTTGATGTATTATCTACTAATGCTTTCTGGATTGCAACAGCAAAGTTGAATAGTTGTAAGAGACTATATGGCTGGAGAAACCTAAAATACTATCTGTCTATTAATGGGAAATTTGCTGACTTCTTCAATAGACTATAAGCCCTATGAAGGCTGAAATTAGGCTTGTGATTTTCGATTTGGTCTTCCCAGCACTTAGAATAATGCTTAGCACCTTTTGACCGCTTCAATTTAAATCTCAAGCTTTAAGCCATCTTATTACAGTGACATATATGGGATTCAAATGACACATGAGATCATATGAATCATCTTGTATTTATTACGTGTAATTATAATCTCTTTTAATCCAGATGATTGTAGTATTCTAATCCAAGGGAAGAAGCAGAAATTAGTCAAATATATACAAATAGGAGATTAAAACCAGAGATATGTGCTACAGAAAAAAATAAATTGCATAATGAAAGATATAACAAAGAATCATAATCACCAGGGAGCTTGAGAAGGTTTTCCTAACAAAGTGACCTTTGAGGTAAAATCATTAAGAGTAAGTTAACAGGCCAGAAAAAGATGGAGAAGGATGAGGAAACAAGGCAACAAGAATATTACATGAAATTCTCTGGTGGAAACAGAACATGGCAAGTGCCAGTAACCGATGTTTTTGTAAAATACTGAACTATGGTCTAAGTTTCATAAATCATTAAGGATAACACCCTCAATGGAGCAAGGTTTTCAACCAAAAAATTCTCAGTGTGCTATTTATATCTATGTGAAGTTTTAACAGGTCTGTTGTGTAACAAAATAGACTATCTTATGTCCATAGCACAGCATATCCTGTAGTCATTAAAATAATATATATGAAAAGCTTTAATTAGCATAGGAAGCTTCTGCTACATTGCAAAGTGAAAAAACTAAGACACTATTTCCACTATGTATTTATAGAAAAGAACAATTGAACTAAAATGTTAATTGGATTACCTCTAGGAGGGACTGAATTACCCATGCTTTATTTTTCCTTAATTTCTGTGCTATATATTTAAAGTTGGAAAAAACATTTGATTGAGAAAATAAATATACGAGCTGCTCTGTATCTCAAATAGCCTTTCCCTGGTATCTGGAATGAAGACATAGTATGGGCATCAAATACCAGGAAAGTTAATTGTCAATAACAAAGATTATCCGGGGAAGTTTTCTGGAATTTGATTTAATCTGTGACCATAAAAAATGTGGTGAAAACTTTAGGGCCAAGAAAACTATCTTGATATATGCTGCTCCATACAATTTACTTTGGACGTTCTGTATATTATTTAAATTAGAACTTAATCTACTTGGTCTCTTCCATACTATCCATATACAATGCATTAGAAATGTTACAGTATCAGCTGGGTATGGTGGCTTACACCTGTAATCTTAACACTTGGAAGGCTAGCCTGGGCTATACAGTGAGTTTCAGGTCAACTTGGGCTATAAAATGAGACTCTCAAAAAATCCATACACACATTGTGGTGGTTTGAATGAAAGATATCCCCCAAAGGCTCAGTTATTTGAACACTTACTTGATCCTTGGTTGGTGGCTCTGTTTGGAGAGGTTTTGAAACCTTCAGGAGGTGGAGCCTTACTGGAGGAAGTATGTCACTGGAAGGGGATTCAAGAGTTTATAGCCTCACCTCACTTCTAGTTTCCTGTGTGATGAAATGTGATCTCTCAGATCTGATTCTGCTGCATGCCTGCAGCTTTGCACACATGCCTCCCCACCAGGATGAACTCTTATTCTCCTGGACTGTATGCCAAAATAAACATTTATGTCTCTAAGTTGTGTCTGGCCATGGCTTTTTATCACAGCAACAGAAGAGTAACTAATACATGTAGATGAGAAAAAGAGAGAGAGAGAGAGAAAGAGAGAGAGAGAGGAAGGAGAGAGAGAAAGAGAGAATATGAAAATGGTATTAATTCTTATTCTGGAAGCTTTTTAGTTTTTTGTTCCTCAAATACGATATTCTACAGACTCAAAAGACTCCATCTTAAAGACCATTACTGCTAATTTACAGAAGTGGGAAAGTCAGAAAAGCCCAGCTTCCCTCAGTAATTGAGTTGGTTTAAAAGATAACAGATAAGATTATTGCTTAGGAAATTCATCTAACCTTATATGATTTAACTTTCTTTGGGCCAAGAAATATTTAGTAGACAATCAATATCTTCTTACCTTTGTAGTTAAACAGGTGCTATAAAGTTGGGGAAACCTGAATAAAGCTTTTTGGAACTGTATAGAGTTGACAGTAATTGCGTCTAAGATTTGCTTCACTTACTCAGAGCTTCCAAATTCCTCTGGGATTGTTTCTGTTCCATCATGATTTTTTTTTTTTTTTGAGACAGGGCCTCCTTATAGCCCCAGCTGGCCTGGAACTCACTACGTAGACCAGGCTGAGCTTCAACTTACGGAGATCTGCCTGCCTTGGCCTCTCAAGTGCTAGGATTACAGGTGTGTGCCACCACACCCGGCTCCATCATCATTTCAAAAAGGCAAGAAACTAAATGAAGGACTAAGTAAAAAATTTTCATTTAGATGACTACTTTCTTCACAGCTGATACTTTGAACTAGACAATTTTTTAAATGTAGAGACTGTTGCAGGCATTATGAAGTATATATATACATAAAATATCAAATATATACACATTTATGCCATTTATATACATATATGTATATATTTTATGTGTACATATATTTTTATACATATATAAATATATATAAAATGTCAACAGAGACAAATCTCTCTTGGTTGAGAACCACTAGACTAAGTGCATTAGTTATTTGGTCCTATAATTGAGTTCAGTGAAGATAAAGGAATGGGATGACAAAAAGACTAATTTACTTTCAATTTTATTGCCTTTAGTAGAAAACAAAAGCAGCCAAATGATGGGGGTGGGAAGAAATCTTGTCAAATCACTCTGCCCTCCTCTACCTATTCCTAGATTAGCGATGCATGGAGAACCACGAGAGAAACAGTAAGCATCAGAAGCTATTCAGACAACTCACTACAGCAAAGGTTAAAGAGTAATAGGTTTGAAGTTATAGGGCATGGGTTCTCATTAAATTATATTTGGGGCCTAGCTCAGTGATCTGTAAAGTGTAGGTGTGGAAGATAACCAATAGTGATGATTGTAAGTAGATTTTAAATTTTTTTAATTTAAATAAGTGCCAAAACTTACTTTTTAGATGCTACACTTAGGGCAGTGCATAAAATATGAAGGATGAGCTAATCTTTTTAAATCGAGGGACTCTGGATAGGCTGACTAGACCTCAGTGGATGAACTTTCCCTGAGGAACATTTGGGGACAGTAACTTGACACAATAGGCCTTAACACAGATGAGAGACTGTATGGATTCCAGTTGTGGGGCTATGAGGGGTGCCAGTGGGTAAGGGCATATAAAGATGATTAAGATTGATTGAGATGTTCTGTATGAAATACACAATGATTCAATAAAAAAAATTTTAAAAATATGAAGTCATGTTTCCCTCTTTCAAGAAAACCAAAGTCTATCAGAATTATAGACAAATAACTACAATAATATAAACATCAGAATGGAAGCATGTACAAAATACAGAAATCTACTTGTGAAAAGAAGGAAACCTTTAATAAGGAAGTGGCAGTTTAGCTAAGACTTGAAAGGTAAACAAAAATTTTGTCAGGAGACAGGTAGGGGGAAGATATTCCAGTTAGAAAGGCAAGCACACACATCTGATGCTTCTTTTTTTAAAACATTTATACAGAAATGGACTTACAGGTTGCTCTGAGCTGCCCAACAAGAGTACTGGTAACCAAACTCAGGTCCTCTGCAAGAGCAGAACATGCTCTTAAATCACTGAGCTATCCCTCCAGCCCCAGATCAGAAGCTTTTTTCAAAAAGTATATTTAAGCTGAGCATGATGGTAAATGTCTTTAGTCCCAGCACAGATCTCTGTGAGATTGAGGACAGTTTGGTCTATATAGTGAGTTCCAGACCAGTTGTGGCTATAGAGCAACCATGTCTCAAAAAAAAAAAAAAAGTATATTTTAAAAACTATGTATGTACTCTAGTGGTATGAGAAAATAAACGGAAATGGGGGTGCTGATGCTAAATACCTAAGACTAATCACAAGGCTTGTACATTATTTGTCATGTTGATGCAACAAAATATGTGACAAAGCAACAAAAGGAAAGATTTATTCTGGGGACACAGTCCACCACAGCAGGGAAGGAGGTGGCAGGAGCAGGAGGTAGCTAATTTCAGTCAGGAAGCAAATGATGACCGCCTGTGCTCAGCTCACTTTCTCTGTTTCATTCATTCCAGAACCTTAGCCCACAAAAAGGGATGGTCTATATTCTAGATTACGTCTTCTCACGTCAATAAATCCAATTCAAATAATCTCTCACAGATGTGCCCAGAAATTTGTTTCCTTGGTGATTCTAAACCCCATCAAGTTGACAATCAAGATTAACTGCTTGTCTACTACATGTAAAAGAAAAAAAAAACAACTATCTATCTATCTATCTATCTATCGATATACATATATATATATATATATATATATAGAGAGAGAGAGAGAGAGAGAGAGAGAGAGTGTGTGTGCTAGGTATGGTAATGCTCATCTTTAATCCCAAACTCAAGAGGAAGAAGCAAGCAGATCTTTGTGAGATTTAGGCCATCCTGGTCTACACAGTGAGTTCCAGGTCACCAGGGGCTACAGGGAGACCCTCCCACCTCCCAACAAAAAAATAACCCAAAACCAAAATTACATTTACTTATTTATGTATCTATCTATCTATCCATGGGGGGGAGGGTGGACATGTATGGAGATCAGAGGACAACTTATAGGCACTGATGCTCTTCTTTTACTATCTGGGTTCCAGGGATTAAATTCAGGTTGTTATGCAGGTGTCTTTACCTACTGAGTGATCTGGCCCACCTATAATTTTTTTTAAACTATAGCTGGTAACCTGGAGTCAGATCACTCCTAAAGATGGTGTGAGGAAAAAAACTATAGAGAAGGTAAGAAGTCAATCTTGTGACTACTGCAGCAAGTCTATCTAAAAATAATGAAGACCCACAAAAGGACAGTGGTTATATAGATGGGATAGAGACTATTCAGGGAAGAATTCACAGAACTTGAAGTGTGAATGTTCAGGCAATCATAGGTAAGTCTTAAGAATTTTGCTGAACACTTTCTGGGTCATTATTTCCATTTAATCCTAGTAGGATGGAAAGTAGTCCAGTTTGCTAAAATTAGCTAAAAAACTAGTTTGCCAATTTTACCAAATATTTGTTTTAAGGAATATGTATCTAGAATACATTTAATAATGTAGCTGAATCTAGAAACAAACGCCTTTGACCTTATCACTATGGAGATGGAGTTAAGAGAGTCAGGAGTCTAAATCCAGTCTCAGCTAGGCAAGTATCTTCTCCCCAAAACTAAAGCAAAACCTTCCCTCAAAATCAGTTTTATCTTTGGTACACTTTTTAGTGAACTGGATTTTGGTGAAATAATTTAGAACCAAAGGGAAACAAAATATCATCTCTATTTTGTTGAAGAGAAAACAGACTCACAGAAACTAAAGTTGATAGCAAGAACACAACCAGATTTTTAGAGCTAGTGAACTTTAAATTCATTTCTACATGACTTATACACCTAAAATAAAAAATAAAATATTTTTAAAAAGAAGAATGGCAAAGTCCTCTTTGCTGGCATTTAGTCTATGTCTGAGGAATGAGAATACTAAATGTACAACGACTGTTTCAGACAAAATGCTGGAAGTCCCCTTGAGAAACTCAGATCTCTAGAGCTAGCTTTTTTATGAGCACGTAACCCATGTTTTATTTAATGATCTGCCAGCAGAAATATAGAAATTCCTACTATATTTTTTTCATTTGAACTTTTCTAAGTGAAGTCCAGTGGTACAACAAAGCATACATATAAGCAAAGATTCTGTGTCCTTCTGTACTTGGCACCGTATGCACAGCCTTCATGATGCTTCCTGCGGACAAGAGTCCGGTGGATTTATGAGGTGTATGAAATCAAAGTCATAAAGTGAATACAAAACTTTTTTTTGTTAATGAAGGTGTCGACAGTTCTATCAGGCTATGATCTCCATTTAAATCTGATTCAAGTACAAAAAGAAGAAGGTAACAATATTCAAGAAATACAAGTAACCAGAGAATCCTAACACATTCTTACTCATTTTGTTTTCTGTGACCAACTATTTTTTTGAAAATGACAACACAGAAGGGCAATCCAGATTTCTTTTAGTTCCCTTTTATTCATCAGTAAACAGAAAGTAAAGAATGTTGTTAGAATGTATCATATCAAGAAGGAAAATAAAAACAGTTTTGTGCTAAATTTGTTGTGAGGGGTTGAAGATGAGCTGAGCACCAATGGCTAATGATTTTATTGGTTGGGCTATATAATGAAGCTTCCATAAAACCCCCAAAGGATAGGATTCTCAAGAGCTGGACATGTGGAGGTTCCTGGGCAGTGATATGCCAGGAAAGGTTTGAAGTACTATGCCCTTTCATCACCCTCATCTGATGTTCATCAGTATCCTTTATAATATCCTTTATAATAAATGGATTGTTTCTTGAGTCTTGTGAACCACTCTAGAAAATTAACTGAACCTAAGGAGTTGTAGGAACTGGGAATTCTTGCTAGACAGAAGCACAGATTAAACAACCTGGGATTTGCTTTTATCATCCAAACTCAGAGGGTGATTGGTGTGAAACTTCACTTGTGGGATCTGATGCTATCTCTAGATAGATCTGTGTTAGAATTGAACTGAACTACAAGACACCCAGTTGGTAACCCTTGATATAGCACTGGTTTGCTAGGTGAGTTGGGGGAAATTTCTATACATCTGGTGTTAGAATTGTGCAATGAGAATATAGAAAAAACTAGATTTGAGTTTTTTTCTACACAGTGTCACATACAAATAAATCATAGTTGGCTTCAGATTACAATTTATGTTAAAATTTCTTGATTTAAAGGCAGATAAGGGGTTGGAGAGGTGACTCTGTGATTAAGAGTACATTTTGTAGGACTCGAGAATGACTCAGTGGTTAAGAACACTTGCCGCTCTTGTAGAGGACTGGGGTTTGATTCCCACCACCCACATGGCAGCTAACAATTGTTCCTAACTCCAGTTCCAGGGGAATCTGATGCCTTCTTCTGACTTCTGCAGGCATTGGACAACATGGGTGCACTTACATACCTGTAGGCAATACACTCATACACATAAATGAAAACAATACATAAAATATTTTTTTTAAAAGCCAATTAAATTGGGGATGGTGTTGCATGCCTAAAATTCCAGCACTCAGAAGGCTGAAATAGACGGACCACAAGTTCCAAGCCAATCTCAGCTATACAGAGGGACCATGTATCAAATGAAACATATTAGCAAATTAAAAAACATTGGAAGGAAATGAGGGAGGAAGTAAACAGAAAAGGCATGATATTTTAGTAGAAGAAATGGCATTTTGAACAAGCCTGTTTTCATTTTGCTCTGAAACCCACGAATTATACAACTTGACATGGCTGGGTTAGTTTAAGTGAGTACCAAGGGAATAATGGATACCATTTAGATCGCAAATCTCTTAAAGCCAGAGAACCAGGTTTACAAAGTATATAGCTTGCCCAGTGTGATGGTACATGCCTTTAATCCCAGCACTCAGCACTTGGGAGGCAGAGGCAGGCAAATCCAGGAAATTCATGCCAGAAAGAACACACATTCCTCATTAGTGCTATTCTTGTCGAAACCCATCTATATCACCTGGCAGTCATCATTTCTACCACCAGAAATAATGCTCTATTCTTCCTTAGTAACCTGGAAGAATACTATGGTGTTTGGCAGAAGATTCCACCTTCCTGAATACAGGTGAAGCATCATGTTGCTGAATTTGCAAATAAATACTGAATGGGTACATCTGATTGCTGGAAATGAGGCCCCATGTTTAACCCTTCTCCTGTTAGGACCTTTTTCAATTAATTCACATTCAAGTCAAACCATTCTGATAGCTTCAGAATCATTTTAGAAGCCTGAATACTACCTATCGGGGTCTACCTTTCCCAGCTCCTGTTAAACATGTACCAGCATGCCACTGATTTCATGCTACCACTCTAGTTCTATGGGATCCTGGAAACTAGATTTTTATTTGCTAGCTTCTAAAGTACAGAAAAGCAAGCTAGAGGATGATAGAGGTTAATCTTCACTGTCAACTTGATTAGATTTAGATCACCATGGAAACACAAAGTATATCTACAAGGGTATTTTCTGGTATTTTCCAGAAACGTTTAATTGAAGAAGGAAGACACACCCTTAATGTGAACAGCACTATTCTACAAGCTGGGTCCCTGACTGAATAAACAGATGAATGTGAGCTGAACAATAGCATTCATCTTTCTCTGCTGCCTGACAATGGACAAAATGTGACCAGCTACCTCACATTCTTGTCACCATACCTTCCCCACCATAATGCTCTGTATTTTTGGAATGGTAAACCAAAATAAACCCTTTTCTCCTTAAGTTACTTCCTATCAGGTATTTTGGTCACAAGGATGAGAAAAGTTACTAATACAAACAGAGCAAGATACTTATTATATTTATTTTATGTGTACGAGTGTATTGCCTGCATGTATGTAAGTGCACCTGTGCTGTGCAGTGCCTGCAGAGGTCAGAAGAGGGAGTAAGATCCACTAGAACTGGAGTTATGGATGGCTGTTAGCTGCCATGTGGGTGCTGGGAATCAAACCCAGGTCCTCTGGAAGAAACAAGTGTTCTTAACTACTGAGCCATATCTCCAGTCTCAAATAGAGCTAGATATTGTTTAACTAGGCCATCATAAATTATCTGTGACACTACATGGTGGTCGTGGCCTACCATTCTAGATGATCAATTGCTACTCTAAGGGAGTAAATCCCTGATAAGCAAACAAGTCACTGAGAAGTAATAAAAATGGCACACTTTCTGTTTCTTCTTGGACTCTTGCAGGAAAGCCTTATTTTTAACTCTAACAGGGCCTTTTCAACTGACCTGCTTAGAGTTCCTTAGCCCAGGATATATTTCAACTTGGAGATGTAACCTATCAGCTTTTTTTCTTTGTTTAACCAATCCAAAATTAGGGGAGGTGAAACTGCTAAAACCCAGGTTCTCCCCAGGATTCTCAGTTTCCAAATTCCCCTCTCCATTTGTGAAGAGCTTTATTTCTCTGTGTGTATGTATGAATGTGTGACTCTTGCACACATTTTTATTTCACTTTTCATTAAGTTTATTTCTTGCTCTTGGCTGGTCTGAGATTTTTCTTGCCTTCTGATTCTTTAATTGGCTGAGAAAACCAGCCCAACCTCACCCCTAGACTGATAACAAGCCTGCAACACTACCAGGCAAATGTTAACTAATGTTCAAAAGTATTGGTGCAGAAGAGCAGGTAGGCTTTGAGAAAAGGTGTGAGATGATAAATATAGGTTAGCAAACTAGAATAACTGGCAAATTGTTAATCGTTATCATTAAAATATATTTTTATAATGCTGTGCTGGCACATTAACTGTTTTGTTTCTTACCAAATCTTCTTTTCTCTAGTAAATGGTAGCCACTTTAAAAAAAGATGCTTCAGGTTCAATCTTGGCACTTTCCATATTGTCCACACAGACTAGTCAATTCCTCATGATCTTTACTGTTTTTTAGATAAGTGGACACATCTGGATGTGAACTTTCATCCATATTATCAGATTTGAGTTTTATTTATCGACTAGGAAATAAACTGAAAAATAAAGTCATCTGGAAAACTCATTTATCTAGTAAATAAAGGTTTAAAACTGAGTCACTGATGCAAAATGCGGACTTTTTCTTCAGGAAGTATATTTACAAAACAGTATTAAATAGTGGTTTGTTAGGATATTTGTTAGGTTTTTAATTTCAGCATCAATTTAAAATTTAATAGATACAATATTCTTAATTTCATGCTGCAAATATTTTTTAAGAGTGAACATTCTTTCTGTAGAGTTTTAGAAGGATTTGAATTACAGCTGCTTAATCTTACCTTGCTTGAGGTTCACGTAAGTGGCTGACGGGAGTTGCTAAGAATATGGATTTCCAAGCCCCATTCTCCCCAAATCTAATCCAGTAAGTGACAAGATACTAACGTTTAAAGAACATCCTAGGTGCTAAAAACACAGTGAGAATCACTGGTATTGTGAATTTGACATTCTACGAGTACAAAATGTTTAACAGAAAATGTCTCACACACAGATGAAGCAGGGTTTGTACATGGTAGTCATATTTTAAAAACACTTCTAGTCTTATAAAACCTCAATTTGAAAAATCTGGCTCATACTTACAGCTGTTATTAGGTATGTCCTAATCTTGCCACCTTGACTTGATGCTCTGAGGCTAATTTATTGTAGTAATCAGTCTCAAATCCCTCTAAGCTTAAATTCTTATTAGCATTTATGTTATGGAGTTTATGGACAGTTTCTTTCGGGATCTGTTCCCTTTAAGCCTTTTGATTTTATATGGACCTACAATGGCTCCAAAGGAGGCACACTCACACTTCAAATACAAGGCAATACAATAACAAGTAAAATGCACCTGATAATATATAAGCAGAATAGAATAAGATCTACTTTATACAGATAATGACTGTCGAGATAAATCCAGTGGCAAATTTCAAAACTGAAACTAGTTTCTGCTTCCTGTTACTTAAACCTTTTTGTTGGAAACAACTTACAAAAATTTTTAAAAGACCTCTCGTTTTACATGCGAAAACTGAGGCCTAAGGAAACCAAATTATTCACCCAAGGTCACGCCCAACATTAACTTCTAACTTAACATCCAAAACTACAGCATCTGTTACGCCAGCTCCCCTAATTCCTAACTGCACCACTTCATGTCCTCTCAGGCACCGAATTGAATTGTTTTGTCTAACGGTCCTCACCCCTCCCCCCGTTTTTTATGTCAACGGGTAGTAAAATCTTGCACAAGGTGTTAATGACTAGTACGGTGAATTTCATAAGCCCTTTTCTTTTGCCAAATTTTCTCCGAAAGGCTCAGTACACTGGGGAAGAGGAGTGGAGGGACTGAGAGCAAACAAGTCCTTACAAGTACTTGCGCGTGCGAGAGCGCAGCCTGCGCGGTCGGGGAGGAAACCAAAGCAGAATGTTCTAGTGCGAGAGAGGAAAGGGGGCGGGAGGGGGGAGAAAAACTCGATGGTGGGAAACCCCTGTGTAGTGGCTCTGCCAACCCCTTGGCAAAGCTGGGCAACGCTGGACGTGAATAAATCTCATTAAGTGGCGGGGTGCAAACACTGCAGCACAGCGGAGGAGGTGAGGGTAAAGGAGCCTCTGGGCACGTAGGGGAAGAGCGGGAGAGCCGGCGGCCCCTTTATAAGCCGAGGCCCGCGCCGCGCACGCGCGCACACGCCCGCCCCTCTGGCTTCCGCGGGCTGGGCGCTGAGCCGCCGCGTTACCTGAGAAGGGCGGGCCTGTCCACTTGCCCCGCCCGGTACCCCGCCCTCCTGCGAGGCCGTGGCGGCCGGAGCTCCGCACCGCGCCTCCCTCTCCCGCCCGCGGAGTCCTTACCTTAAGAAAAATGTCTCTGCGGTTGCCCCCTCCTCCTCTATAGTATGTGAAATGGCGGTCGGCGGGGCGAGGAAGCGCTGCTCGGGCCAATCCGCGTAGCCGCCCAGACGGCCCTGATCTCCGACCCTCCCCCTCCCGCTAGCCTCCCCGAGCCTATCCATGATATCGGTACTCCCCCTCCGCAGTGACCGTGCCACAGGCCGAGTCATCGATTCCTCCGCGCGCTCGGTGGAGCCTGGCTTCCCGCCAGCTTCTTCCCTCGCCGCGCGCTCTGGGCGGGGGAGAAAACACCTTGTCGCCCCCCACAGGGTTCCCGCCGGGGCCCGCGCCCGCCTCCCTCCCTTTCCCGTCGCGCACCCCCCTCTACTACTCGCCGCCCCCCCCTCGCCCCACACGAGCGCACACCCCTTCTCCCCTCCCCCAGTGGTTGCGTCCGTGACATCATCATCATGGCAACAAGAGCTGCAGCCTGGGACCAAGGAGCCCGTGTGATTCCCGGCGGCGGCGGCCGTGGCGGCAGCACCAGCGGCACCACCCGACCTGACGAACGCGCGAGGGCTTCTCTTCCGCTGCCTCTCGCCCGGAGGTTCTGAGGAGGCGGCCGCCGCACACCCTCCGCCGCCCCGCGCACCGCCGCTCGTCTCGGTGTCCGCCGGAGGGGAGGAGGAGCCGCAGCGGAGCCGCCGCCGCTGCTGCCGCCGCTGCCAGGTCGCCAGTGAAGGGGAGGCGGTGGCGGCGGCGGCGAACATGTTTTCTGTGAGGATTGTGACTGCCGACTACTATATGGCCAGCCCGCTGCAGGGGCTGGATATCTGCCAATCCCCCCGCACCCAGGTCCCTGTCAAGAAGGTGCCGGTGGTTCGAGTCTTCGGAGCGACCCCGGCAGGTAAGCCGGCGCGGGCGGGAGCGGGAGCGGGAGCGCGGGGCGTCCGGGCCGCCCTCCCCGCCGCGCACACGCGCGCACGCCGCCGGCCTCGCGGAGGTGGCTGCCGTCTCTTCCCTCTTCTCCCTGCTCGCCCTTTCTCCCGCGCGTGACAAGAGGCGCAAAAAAAAAAAAAAAAATGTGGGTCGGCGCGAGCGCTGCGCCCCCCTCCGCGGCCAAGAGGCGGCGGGCGCCCGGGCTGCGCAGCGCGAGTGGCGGGCGGCGGGCAGCGCTCTCGCCGCTCTGGGTGGGCCTGGGGGCTGCGCGTTGGCCCGGTGGGCCGCTCAGCCGGGTCTCCCTGGGGCCCCGTTTAGAAAGGCTTTGAGAGCCGAGGGGAAGTGTCTGCTCGGTTGTCAGACGCTCCCCTGGCCTCTATTCACCCTCGCTCTCCTCTGCCCCTTCCGGAGATGCCGTGGCCTGAAGAAAGTGGCGCCCGGAGGCAGATAGTCTTTCTCACTGAAGTGACCATGTGGCTGTGCTGGGAGTGTAGGTCGTGGCTGCTTAGAGTTTAGTGCCTCGGCGTCTAGGGAGCCGGCTGCATCCTCAGGTGCAGTGCTTTCGGGAAACGTGCAGCCATGGAAATGGGTGTTTGTCGCCCAGCGTTCAGTGTTACACCTTATGGGGTGAATTCCTTAGGAAATGCTGCGGAGCTCTGCAGCGTCGACAGTTTAAAATGCCCTCAGGCTGGGCTGTAGGGTTGCGTTTTAAAGGCAGATTTTAAAAATATTTTGAAGAAATGGCAGGGCGGGAAGAGCAAAGACAGAAGCTGCGTTCTGGAACGCTCTTGGGAGTTTGTAATATAATTACGATAGAGGTCAAATATACAAGGTTTTTTTTTAAGTTGTTTTGCTTTTTTAAATGCTTTAAACTGCCCGTATGAAATGAAGCTCTATTCCGGAAGGGATGTTCTTGCCAGTGTATTGCTCTGTGGGATTTTCGATTGCATTTCCCACTTGATGCTGCTTGTCCTCGTCACATTCATCGTTATTACTACCGTCAGCGTTTGTAGACTACCCAGATCATGGCACTTTCTCAAATACAGACACTCATTCCAAGTCGTTATCTTTTAATGTGAATTTTCTTTGTTTAAAATGCCATTGCTTTAAATGAGATTTGGTAAAACACTCCTTTTTGAAATAGTGAAAGATTTTGATGCTGTGAACCTCGAAGGAGAATTTGATGCTATTAACAGTTGGTGCAAAGTGTAGCACTTGAAACTGGAAAGTAGAGGCTTTAAAGTGTCTTGAACGATAGGTTTTCTGCCCTTTCACATTTCCAGGTGCTATTTTGTTTTGATTTGGAATTTCCCTTGTTCTCATGTCAGACAGATGCAGAGGATGATAGTGAAGTTGGTGAACTCTGAAGCAAGATTTCCAAGTTGTACAGCAACATACTAATAGAATATATTGTGGTATTACTGTTTGTATGGTGGTTGGGTTAATTTTCTAGTGTTTCTTTAATCCCTGCTATTCTGGAGATTAAGTAAGTGTCCCTGAGTGATTTTCTGAGTATTTTGTAGAAAATGTTTGTTTGTGGAAATAAATGAATTTCAATATAAGCTTGACAGTATGTGTCTGTAAAGGAATCACACATAAAAATTATGGTATACACTTGTGTTTTTGAATATTGAAATGCGAACCATCCCAGGGTAAAAAAATGTCTTTTCCTCCTGAATATCTTACAGTAGGTTTTAAATTTTAAAATCCCAAACTCGGTTTCTTATATACTTTGAAATGTATAATATAGATGAATTTTAAAAATGAGTATTTATGATACCGGAAAAACCAAATTTCAAGTTGCTAAGGATTATCAAATTGAAATATATAATTCACAGGCTCAAAGAAAAATTTCAAGCTTGGCACATGCATGAATGGAAATGTCACATTGGGACTCATTAATTTGTACAGTTAATATGTGTTAATAATTATAAGAATTTACTTGGTTGAGAGATGCCTTGGAGCTGAGGTCAGAGAGAGAACAGCAAAATAATTACTTAACCAGAGAAAAAAATCGGTCTTTGGCATACATTTAAAGTTTCAATTTTCATAAATCAAGCTAGCATTTTCAGTGTCAGAAACTTCCATTGAAATTAACATTAATTCAGTAGCAACAAAAACTAAACAGAATTTTCTGCTCTGAATTCTCTTCCCAAAGAAAACTAGTTCAGGCCATTCAGAAAAATAAAATTTGAGAACCATGTAAAAAAGAGGCCAAAGTACCTTATTAAAAATTTGATGCTAGAATTTTTAATGAAAACAAATTTATTACTATGAAATGTAGATTGTCTGTATCTTTACTAACAAGCAAAATAAATTAATGAAAAATTGTAATACCTGATAAATTTGTACTACATAAAGTATAAGCCTTTAATATGTAGAGTTCATTTTGGAAGTCCTTAAATCTTTGGAGAAAAGATATTTTTAAAATTGAATGTGCTTTACAAAGGAGGCCCTGAAGAAATTTTCTATCCGTGACTATTTAATAATTATAAATTCTGATCTGATTGGATTTATATGTTTTACTAATAGTTTTTCTGTTATTTAATGAAAAGTAATTTTCTGCTTTAGGAAACAGTCCAGTTAACATTTGTTGTCCTGTTTTAGGGACATGTTTTTAGTAATATAAATAAATGTCTGGGGTTTAAAAACTTCTGTATCTTGAGTGATGAAATTTGAAAATAAGTATTAAAATTTGAACATATTTGAAGTTCTGACTGACAAATTAATCACCTTCTGACTGAAGATAGTGATTCCTTAAAGAATTAAATTTTTTTTTCATATAAGTGATGGAATTCCTTTTTTTAAAATCCCTTTGCTTTTTAGAATTCTTTTTTAAAAAGTACTACATTTATGTATAATTTCTGTGTGGGCGTGTGCGCTTGCTTGCTCACCACAGTGTATGTGTGAAGTTGAGAATGTTTTCTCTCCTACCATGTGGGTCCCTGAGATCCAGTTCAGATCAAGGTGGGCAGTGAGTACCTTTACCTGCTAAGCCTTCTTGCCGTCCCTGAACTTTTTGTTTTTAAATGTCTTGAACATTATTTTGATGCAGTTATGTCCTAAACATTATCATTTGTAGAAAAATTGGTTAAATTTTTTAAATGACACTTTAGTAATGTGTTTTAGTGGAAAAAAACAAGGTTATGAATAAAGTACAGGACAATGTTTTTTTCACCTGTATCTGAATGTGGGTGTGACTACTCAGGGAATTTGCTTCACATAAAATCCTGGAGCATCCTGCTGAGGGCCCGACTGAGGTGAGATGCTAGATACTGTCCACTTTCCACATCTCAGCTTTTGCTTAGTTGCTTGATATAACTCACTTTATGCTGACCTTAGAAACTCTTGGTCTTCTCAACATCAGGTTAAACATAATTATCCTTTCAAAGAGCTTCCCTGCTGAGATGCAGAGTAGGAGTAAACAGAAGCCTGTGAGATGTTCACAAACCAAGTAATTACACAAAGTAGGCCAAACAGACTATAGAGGGAGCTGCTTGTCTTTGAGATTACTGTAAGGAGCTCTTCCTTACTGTAAGTCTTCTTCCAACTGGGTGAATATTGGGTAGATTGTTGTGAATATTAACTGTCAAACATGAAATGAGGTGTTTTTTTGAACATAAGAAATTGTAATTCTGAAATGCTGTATAAGAATTTATTTGAGTGACATATACTCTTCTTACATTTTATAAACCTAACGGTAATGAACTATTTAGAAGGACCTGACTTTTCTGGTAAATTGGTAGATTATTAAATAACTTTCATCAGTATGATTTTGAAAACTATAGAAGTTGACTCAAATTATAAAAATTGAATGGGAATCTTGTTCATTTTGGGGGGACTAAACATTAAAAAATAGTAAAATTACATAATATTCATGTGGCTAGAATTATTAGAGATTTTTAGGAGCTCTGCAGAGATTTAGTCAGCCTAATCACAAGTAAAATCAATTGGTCACTAATAAGTATTGAAATCCTGAATAGAAAATTTTACTATTTTTTACTATATTTGATTAAAATTACAATCAAGAAATTAGATACAGGAGCCCGCTTAAATTTGGGCCTAGTAGAATCTGTTGATAATGTGATTCAGTTCATTTAGTGAACACTATGGAGAACCTACTATGTATGTTAAGTTATATTTTATGTGCCATTGTTTAAAAGTTTAGCGTCCAGAAACTCAAACCAATAGAGATGATAGACATATAAACATAAATTGATCACTGAATGATTAGACTTTAATAGAAATGTGTATAAAATATGTTGAAGACCCCAAAAGGATGGCATAGTAAATGATCTCCTGACAGGTAACAAGGAGAGTCCAGGGAAGGCTTCATGAAGGAAGTATGGATTACATCATCTTAGACTTTTAAGGAATTAAAAACTTCTATTAGAGGAACAGATACAAGGTAATTCACAAATGAAGAAAACTGCTTTCTACAGGGCAGCTTGGCAATGTATCTACCAAAATCCTTAAAATGTTCCTTTTTGACCCGTTACTTCTAGTTTCGGGGATTTTAATTTACAACCGTAAATCTGATTATCTTTTGAATCCATCTACTTTTCATTGTTTCTCACTATCCTAGTGGCAGTTCTTAGCATTTTGGAAAGGTTTTCTACAATAGCCCCTAATCTTGGTTTATCCCAATCTACTCTGTCCCCTTCTAATCTAATTTCTACTGTGTAATCAGATCTTTTCAAAATTCAGACCTGGTTGCATCACTGTACTTGAGGCACTTCAGTAGCTTTCCTTTGGGTTTAGAATACAGACAAAACTCCATGTTTTAATGCAGTATCATCTATCTGTTTCAAGGTCTTGCATAATGTAGCCCCTATCTTTCTGTTCAGTCATGGCTTGAGCTGTATTCTTCTTGCCTTGCTCTTTGTGTTCCTGCCATAGTGGCATTATTTCAGTTCCCTTTTCTTGCCGTGCTCCCTTTCATGATTTGGGTTTTGTACTTGCTGTTTCTTCTGAGTAGAATGTTTTCTTTTCCTTCTTCTGAATTCTATTTTAGCTTTACTCAGGGAAGCCCTCCTCACCCACAGACTCTCAATGCTTTTTGATAGCACTTGCTGTAGTTAGCATATGTTGGTGAGTAATGTCTGGTTTTTCCTCAATAGATTTTAAGTACCTCCAGAAATGCTGGTAATATGTTTGTTTTTGTTCACTATAATAGAGATAATGCTTAACCAGAGTGCTTGGAAAGTAAGCATTTATTGCAAAAGTTAATCAATAGATGATAGTCATCACAGAAAACAACTGCAGATATCTAATAATTGGGAAATGGTTGCATGGGAGGGGCATCATTAAATCTTGTTTATAATCTATGTAAGATGGAGAAATACTGTCATTATATTTTTGAAAAGAATCAGTTTATAAAATAGTCACAAAATGCAGAAACAAATTGAAATGTAAAGGTTGGTTCTCTGTAGAAAGTGTGTTTTGTATTTTTCAGATTTTCTACAGAGAACTTATATTGATTTTATAATTTGTAAAAGACCACACAAGTTTAGGAAAAACCAATTTTCAAATGAGGCTTAGAAATAATAGTGTTTTTCATTTTTAAAGAATATTTTTATTTTATGTGTATGGAGTGTTTGAACTGCATATATGTATGTGCGCCCATGTCTTGCAGTGCCTGCAGAGGTCAGAAGAGGGCATTGGGTTCCCTGGAACTAGAGTTTTGGATGGTATTTAGATGCCATATGGGTGCTGGGGACTGAACCCAGGCCCTCTGCAAGAGCAGCCAATGCTCTTTAACTGCTGAGCCATCTCTTCAGCCCTAGAAATAAAGTTTTTAAAAGGTTCGTTATGATCTCCAAAATAAATATCCACTAAAACGCATAATTACGTGATTGTGTTTTGATCTTGGTTATAAATTTAATTTAGGGGTTTTTTTTGTTTGTTTGTTTCCCTGTAGCCCCAACTGGCCTGGAACTCACTATGTAGGCTGACCTTGAACTTGGGCTGGCCTGCCTCTGCCTCCCCAATGCTGGAACTAAAGGCGTGCGCCACTATGCTCAGAAGAAATTTGAAAAAACAATTCTTATATTAAACTACAAATTTCCAGTTGAAGTCTATCCATTTATATATCCTTATTTTAATTTTAAAGTGGGTGTGTGCGGGTGTTTCTGGTACTGAGGGTCAAATCCAGGGCCTTGTATATGCTAGACAAGTGATGTACCTCTCTGTTCTATCACCAGGCCTTGAAATGTTTTAAAGATGACATGATTTTGGCACAAGAGAGCAATGCAACAGAGTAAAAGTCAGAAACTAACTCAAATACTTGTGACTACTTTCATATATAGATACCACTCTGACCTACCATAGGAAGGGACAATTATTTAATAAGCACTGTTTGGAGGTCTAGCTACTATTCTGGAAAAATTTAAAAGTTGGCTTCCAGAGGAATCAGATACTTACTTGTGAAATAAGAAACAGAGGATAATTATTTTTTTTTGTAAGCCTTTCAGAATATGAAAAAAATAGCTGAAATTAGATACTGAATTTTGTGACACAGAAGTGAAATTCCGTATGGGGAAAAATAATCAAGTTCAAAGGTAAATAGACTAGTAAACTCATTTGTGCTTTTGAAAAAGGACTAATTTCTTGCTAATAAATAGGTCCTACCAAAAGAAAGTGAGCAACAAAATTTTATGGTAACACTGGGAATAACAGGTACAGCATGCTCCTTATGATCTGTCATGCTTATAAGATTGCTTAGGATAACTTAGGAAAGGAGGAGGAAGAATGGCTGTTTCATATATTGTTGATCATGTTTTGTGTAAAGCAGTTTGGAAATTTTGAGAATTAAAAGTGCACATTTATTACAACAATTCCAGTCCAGAATTTTATGCTCCAAATTTTGCATATGTGTCAAATAAAATGTAATAATATTTGTGACACAAACTACGTATAGCAGTAATACCATCTCTTAAGACAGAAGAGGAAAAAAAGCAAGTTGTATGTTTTAGGAAGAGGTACAGAATATAATGCATATGAAATAGGTATAAGATATAAAAGAATTTGGTAATAGTGATTGCCTTCAGTGGATAGAACTGCTGACTGGAGGACAAAAATGAACCTTTTTTCCAGTATTATATACCAAATAATATTTGGTAATTTAATTTTTTATTGTGTACTTATAATATCTATTCAAAGTGAGTATTTTTTAAAGTATGTTATAGTTATATGAAATGATAAAGTAGAACAAAAAGAAAAGGCCCTAATTGTAGCAGTTAAATAATGGTTTGTTTTGCTAGAGGTCTTTTAATTCAGAGCATTTAATTGATACACAAGGCTCATCAGAGGGTGGCCCTAATTGAATAGGGGCTGAAGGGGGGCCATCTTTGGGGTTCCTATGAACCCCAGGATGAGTGATAATCATCAGTTAATGCTCCTTTTGATAGTTTAAGTGCATTAAGAAGGTAAGAAGATGCTTTACTAATTTAAGGACTTCAACCACCAGCCACGGGGGACGCAGCCGTTTCTTAAGGAAAAGGAATTATAGAGCTGGAATGAGTTTGTAGTCAGAATCCTAAGGAACATGCCATCCAGTGGAAGGTACATCATACTGATGGTGAAAAGGAAGCAGAATGTGCAAGGGGGCGGGAGGGTACCTACCTCACAGCCTAAGTCTCTGGTTCACATCTGTTGAATTCTGCTTGCCATGTGCATTTGATATACCATTTTAGCTTGCTGAAAAGTAGCTATCTATCTAATAGAATATTCCTTTTAAAAATTATCATTATTTTGAAATATTCTTGACATGAAAACATTTGGATTCCAAGTTCATTCATAGGAATTTTAGCATCACCTATGTCAAAGAATATTTACCTTAATACTTAGCATTTCTTGAATTAATATTAAAGAATATACAATTTGTTTTTTAACAACCACCGTGCTTGTATTCCATGTTTCCTGCTGTTTATTCAGGATGTTAAACAAGTGTTAGTTATAATGTGAAAAGAGTTGAGAAATACTATTCTCGTCTCTCTGTGTGTGAGTGTGTAAATAAATTTTAGATAGTTTCAGGGATTTGTCTCTGTCCAGTTGTTGATTAATATGGGGCTGGATTTGAAAACTTGGACTCTGACAGCTTTCACTTCTTCACCCTTACTCCTCTTCTCTCAAATTTGAGGGATATGTAAGATGATTTGATAATTGAAAGTTGAAAACAGAACATTGGAGGAATTACTAAAAGAATTTCATGTATATAGTTTAGAAGTCTTTTAAAAATATTTTATTATTTTGTGCATATGAGTGTATTGCCTGCATGTATGTAAGTGCACTCGTCCTGCCATGCCCTCAGAGGTCAGAAGAGGGGTGTCAGATCCGCTGGAACTAAAGTTACTGACAGTTGTTAGCCACCATTTGGGTGCTGGGAATTGAACACAGGTCCTCTGCAAGAGGAGCCAATTCTCTTAACCACCAAGCCATCTCTCATGCCCCAACTAATTTAGAAGTCTTTAAAGGCCTCCTGTGTCTAGTAAAGGTTAGAATCTAAGTGTAGAATAGGTTCTAGCAAGATTTGTTTTTGTATGTGATGATTGTATCTATGTTCTTTAAGAATAATAAAGTGCTTACTTCAGCATATATACTAAACATTGGAATGATACTGAGATTAGCATGGCCCCTGCACAAGATTGGCATGCAGATTTGTGAAGTGGTCCATATTTTTTAAAAAATAAAACCTACATATAACAAGGAATTTAAAATAGCTTAAACGAAAATGAGTACTAGAAGTGTACACATTTTAAAAAATATATTGGACTTTTGAGGTTCCTTTGCTATAAGATTTTTCCTCTTTTTTTGATTTGACTAGAATTTATTCACTTGTAGTTAATATAAGCAAAAAATGATTGAAGCCTAAGTACATTGCATATATTAGGGTAGTTTGCCATTAGCTTTAGATATTTCAAAGAAATACTAAAAATTTAATGATTGTGGTATGTTGTATGCTGTGGAGTGTGAATCACTTTGGTACCTAGTTGCTGTCTTAACACCACAGTGATAGTAAATAAGGGGAAATAATGGAAATAAAGATACAGTGAACTGTGAGTGTAATCATGTTGATGTGTAATTGGCATGTAAATATAAATAAGAA
The DNA here is from genome assembly GCA_035773235.1 of Eospalax fontanierii. Classification (NCBI taxonomy): domain Eukaryota; kingdom Metazoa; phylum Chordata; class Mammalia; order Rodentia; family Spalacidae; genus Eospalax; species Eospalax fontanierii. The sequence continues at coordinate 48,146,003 of CM069545.1, forward strand.
ATGGGTATCTTAAGCAATTACAAAGACATCCATTATCCAAACTTACAGATGCATTTTTGGAATCAAAGCAAATCATTTTTTTTTTTAACCTTTTGGTGTTTTTTGCTTTTTGTTTTTTTAAATTCTTTTGAAAATCTCCAGATGATCTTGTGTGTTTCTTCTAGTTCCTGTAGATTTTTAAATAATTTCTTTTTTAAATGAAAACTTTTGTTGCTTAATTAGTATTGGGAAACTGGACTGTTTTCTGCAGCAGAAATTGAATATATGCCTAGCAAAGTGAATTCTGAGAAAAATGGATAGTCATTGTCAATGGAAAATAATTTATATATATTTTCTGGCCAAGTCGATTTTATTTTTAGGTGGTAGATTTGGGAAATATTAAGAATTCGAAGTCAATTTCCCTGGGAGCAATTATTTAATTTTCTTTGGGTTCAGAGAACATTTACTATATTAAAAAATAAAAATGTTACTTCAAAGTTGCCTTGTTTGATGTATAACAGGTTGTAAAAAATTTTTTTTCCTTACGCTTCTTAATTGCCAAGAAGTAGTACAACAAGAATTAAAAGTTTTATTTTGCATATACATATATTTACACTTCAAAGTAATTTTTATATTAGGTTTTGTTTAAGGTGTGAAACTCAGAAGACTTTGTTAAGAGTACATGTTCTATGTGAAAGAATGTAAAGTTAAAACATGTTGGCATACTCCTAGTTTCTCAGAACAAGAAAATGACTAATCTAAATTTCATTTCAGAATAAAAACCAAGACAAGCCACATAAAAGCAACCTAAAAATTAAACTGTCATCATATTATTTGTTTTAAAACTATGGAATAATATATCTGAGGAAGATTACTCTCAAAATTGTTTTTCTCAATTTCAAGTAAGTAATTTATTTTGGTTAATATATTGGGGTAAAGGGGGTGGGGTGATCCTTGGCATTGAAGTTGGTACTCATCTTTAAAAGCAACAACTCAGTTATTGAGCTCTTTAAGCCTCTGATTCCTATGACCACTTCCAAAAGTTTATCTCTTTGATTTCCTAGACCCAGCCCTTTTCCATAAGGCTATTAAAGTACTTATTGCATTGAGTATTGTTTGAAATAGTCATATGGTACTACGTTCAGGTATTCCCCTGACCCCTAATATTCCTCCCTTCTTCTGCTGTCTGTGGTGACATATTCTGGCCAAGTAACTTATATGTGCCTTAATTTCCTAATTTGTGAAAGTTTTAATACTTTCTACCTCACAGGATTATGACTGAATAAAATAATCAACGAATGCCTTCCATGTATAGTAGCATAAATGTTCTTTTTTTTTTTAACATTCTATCTGTAGAATCTACCTTGTTACTGTACATATAGTAAGTGCTCTTTAAAAATGTTTAAATTGAAATTTTAAAATGTAGTTTATATTGCATTTATGTATTCCTCACATTAGTATAAAATACATTACGTGAACATTGTGAGGTAAGGCTTTTTACAGTTGGTTAGTGACTAATGTCTACAGGTGAGAGATAATTGCCTCTTTAAAACACATTTTTAAAAATTGGTGAATTTTTATAATCATCTAGACATAACTTTTTAAAGACTATTGCTGTATGTAGGCAGGAAAATGTCCAGGTCTGATCTTTAAAAATGGCAGTGATAAGCAATTGATCAAGGAGTAACTATAGTTTTCCAGTACTGCAGATTAGGTTAAATGTATTTCTTTGGAAGGAACCTTACCTTCCAAAACCCATTAGGGCCATCCATATATATGCATAGACATATACATATATGTACATAGATGTATTTTGGTAGAACATGTTGAAAGTGTATGCCACATGTCACAAGGGTGACATGCTAGAAGAGATCAATTGCTCTGCTTATTTTTGCTTTTAGTAAATTTATAATACATACACAAAAATGAATCCTTTGGTTTTCAAACCCATTTATGATTGTGGAATATAGGCCAAATGATTAATTTATTGTTTCATATAACTTAAACTTTCTACTTTTTCTCTGCCTGTTTCTGGGGTTAGGGTTGTTCTTGTTGTGGCAGTTTTTTGTTGTTTTTGTGTGTGTTGCTGTTGTGAAGAGAAGGGTCTTCCTGTAGCCCCTCTGGCCTGAAACTTGCTATATAGACCAGATTGGCCTTGATCTCACAGAGATCTGCCTGCTTCTGTTTCTTGGGTGCTGGGACTAAAGGTATGTGCCACCATGCCCAGCTAATCCAGGGTTTTAAAATAAATGATATCTTTTAAGTTTTTCACAAAGTCAGAAAGATATTCAAGTTAATTTTGATTTATCACATTTAGTTGATTAAGCTTAAAGTTTTAAAAATAGAAACTATATGTCACTTTAATTTTGTATTATTTAGTGACAGAAGTACACCAGTTACTGATCTTTTACTACATACTGTATCCCAAGTGATCGAGGCTTTCCAACTATAAAAAAAAGATACTATTTTCTCCATTTTATACTAGAGGATTTGAGGTATGGAGAGGCTAATTAGCTTTCACCTAAGTTATATAGGATATTGTTTGCCTGATAGCATGTGAGACTTTAGTGAGAGAACATGTATTCTCATCTATTATTCATCTAAACAAAAGAGTCGTAAAAGCAAACTCTGATTTCTCAGAGACAATAATGGCCATTATTGATTTGTGGCAGTTACCAAGACCATATTCTTAGTTACAGTTTTTGTGATGGTATCCAAGTTATCCATACCCATTTTTTTTTTCCCCAAGCAATGCTAATGTCTACTCTCAACTTTCTGTTCTCATTCAGACTGAATTATTTTGTGTATGTGTATTTGTAAGGTAATTGGTCTTTACTTTCAAACTTATAGAAAATATCGTTGTAAGTTTAGTATAACTAAGCAAGTAGTATGTGAATCTGCACTCAGTCCTTCAGATCTGTAAGTTCTGTGTTCAGAGATTCAACCAACTTCAGTTGAAAAGTATTTGAGGGGAAAAAACCCAGTTGCACTGGTCCTGTATATGTATAGTCTTGTTTTTTCTTGTTATTGTTTCTAAATAATAGAGCATAGCAACTATACATATAGTATTTATATCCAATGTGGTATTATAAGTCACCTAGAGAATGTTTTAAATACGTGGAATGCAGATACTATTCCGAAAATTTTAGGTGAAAGACTTTGCGTATCTGAGGTAGAAGGATGGGGATCCTGGAATCAGTTTCCCACAGATACTGGGAATAACTGTATTCTCACTTTGAAATTTAAAAAACGGAAAGGTAAAGCAAAAATTTTCTTTGATCACCAATCTTATTTTCCTGCCTTCTTTTATCAGTTTGGATGTGCAACAAGCCTCTTCAAAATTTATTATTGTATAACAGTAGCTATGTATTAATCTATGATTCTGGGCTTCTCTTAGTTAAGCATTTCTGTTACTGCTTCTCTGTGGACTTCTCTATATGCTTGCCATCAGCTGATAGGTCACTTTAGAGGTGATTGGTCTAGAATAATTTTACATGTAGGTCTGGAATTTAGTACTGGCTATTTGGTTAGGGTGATAGAAGGCCATGTGTCTCTAGCAGGCTAGCAATGGCTCTGTCATTTGAATGTAATACCCGAGTTTACAGGAGAAAGAAAACCCCATAAATTATTTCTTGTTTCGTGGGCCAAAATAAATCACATGGTTTGACAGGGATTTCCTAAGGGTATAGAGCTAATTAGGGGTCATTATTATTATAATCTATACTACTGTTGCTGGCTCATTTTCCAAAGGACACGTTTGCCAGTATGACATTGCTCCTTTGTTAAATAATATCTTTGATGATTCAGATAAATTTAATTGAAGGAATTAACTTATTTTTATTCTATTCCTATCTTTTTCCATCACAGTCACCCAACAAATATTTATAGAATATTCACTAAATGTATAAGTAAGGTATTATAAGAAAGCAATAGTGAAATAAGACTACTGTATTCATCATTCAAGTTTCCTTTGTTTTTTTTTATGTAAAGAGAGCTCTACAAAAGCAGATCTTGTGGGCTGCATTAAAAAAAAATGTTTCACAAAGACTTCTTCAAAGATAAAAATTGTGATAGGTTGTTTAATCTGTACCATGACTAGAAATGAAATATGTTCAAGATTGTTTCAGCAGATATGGCGGCACGTACTTTTAGTTCCCTCACTCAGGGAACTAAAGATCCACATAGAGTTCAGGCCAACCAGGGCTACCTAATGAGACAGTGTTTCAAAAAAATAAATAAATAAAGTCATGATAAAATGAAAAGAGATTATGTTCTCTAGTGTTTATCACCACTATGATGGGCAAAAATACAGAAGATATTAGTTCAGTTTTAATTTACATTTTTTTTAAAGGACAAGGTCTCTCTAGAAGCTCAGCTGGCCTGGAAATTGTTATGCATACCAGGCTAGGCACTATCTCAGTGGGATCTGCCTGTCTCTGCCTCCTGAGTGCTGAGATTAAATGCATGCACCACCACCAGGCCCACCCAAAAAGTTTTTTTAAATGATTGTTGTATGTGCATAATGTATGGGTGGATGCATGTGCCATGGCATGCATATGGAGATTAGAGGACAACTTTGTGGAGCTGGGTCTCCTCTTTCACTTTTACGTGGGTTCCAACCCTAGTCACCAGGCTTGCAGGGAATGTTTCTTTACCTGCTGAGCTGTCTTCCTGGCCATGTATTATGGTAAGATCGTTTTTCCATATGCTTGAGCTCTGCCTCCTGCTCCTCCTTCCTCCCACATTTAAACAGACTCATAGGATTTCATATAGCCCTAGCTGGCCTAGAATTCACAGTTTAGTTGAGGATGACTTTGAACTTGATCCTCCTGCCTCCCACTCCCAGTGCTGGGATTATATGTATTTACCTCTGTACCTAGTTTATCTGATGCCAAGGATCAAACCTGAAGCTATAAGTCCATATGTTTCTTTTCAATTTAAAAAAAATTTTAAATTTATTTTAATTTTATGTTGTGTGAGTGTTCTGCCTGCATGTTTGTAAGTGCACCATATGCTTGTTATGCTCATGGAGGCCAGAAAAGAGATCCTCTGGAACTGGAGTTTGGAATAGTTGTTAGCCCGTTTGGGTGCTGGGACCCAAACCCTCGGCCTGTGCAAGAATAGCAAGTACTCTTAACTGCTGAGCCATTTCTCTAGCCTCCATATGTCTTTTTTAAAAACACTACTTATTTATATTTTTATTCATTTTCTTGTTGGGAGTCTTGGTATCTGGTCATTGATTTTTGAGGTGTTCTTCATATATTAGAAAAAATGGCTTGTATCCATGAATTGAGCCTTCTTATGGTAAATGCTCTGTATTTAAAGTTTTTTTTTCATTTTGTAAAAATTTTTTGTATCTTAAATGAACCTTTTGGAACATATTTAGATGAACTTACTAAATTTTAGTACTAGGGACAAGAATGGAAAGAAAAGATCCAACTTACTTAGCTCATCTTTAAAACTGTGATTGAAAATAAAAAATTTAAAAATACCCTGTCTTTGAATTTTTTCCTTTTCTAGATTTGTTTCTGTCATAAGACTCCTCTTTGTAGCATTGCAATCAGGAAGTAGGATCATCCTTCAGAAGGCCAATTTCAGATGATCAGATTGTATAGCATAGAAAATAATATCAATTAGAGTAAATTGTTAAAAATAGCAATTGTTTTGAGTCTTGCCTATTTCACATTGTATAAATAGTGATGTGTTTAAGACATGCATAGCAGTATTAGTAGTTCAAACATTGCTTTATTTTTTTCAATAGTGTAGCCAACACTGTGGTTACATTAGTGCCTAGAGTGTTAGATTTTCATTGATCAAATATAAAAGAGACATAGAATGTAGCTTTTTTTAGAAAAGCAGTAATGCTACCCACTTCCAAATAATAGCCCAGGGGTTATATATCATTGCAGGAAGTTATGGAAGAAGGTGACAGAAGCATCTGCTACCTCCTGTGTAGTATCTGATGTGAAATACTTGATTTTTATTCCTTGGCTTCATTATATAAGAGATCAAAGCTATAAGGCTAGGTTAGATTAGTATGTTTTGAGTAATTTGCATAGTTATATAATTTTTCAGTTGAGGTCTTTTTAGGGTTTGTTAAATCATCAGTATCTTTATATGTGCATTTTACTGAAATTTGAAGTGAATTTTTCATTTATTTGATACAGATTATTAACAGTCCTTTTAAAAAGTTGAAAAGCATTTTTGAAGTTGTAATACAGCTCACAATGTGTTCATTTAGTACAATAATTTTCCTTCCCGAAAAGCTGATATTAAACCAATGGAATATCTTGCAACATAAAACTTCAAGAAAATACATTTCTTGATTTGTTTTTAAATGATATTTCCTATACTTATTGTCATCTCATCTGTCATGAACTGAGTTTGTTTCCCACTTTTGTTTGACTTTGTATCTTTAATGGTCTTACTTTGTATATGCTATTTGGCACAGAAAGCTTCCTGACTGGTTGGTCTTTTAAAGCAGTGTTTCAAACTATTTAGAAGAATCTTCTTTTTTTGGACTTGAAAGTACATTGAAAATGAATTACTAGAGAAAGGAAAAAAAAAGCTCCACTTAGAAACTTAACAGCAATAGATTTGCTGTCAGATTATCATTAAGTTTCTAAGTGCTAACTTTAAGGTTTTACTATTGTTGCAGATCTGTCTGTAAGAAGTTTACTTGAGTAGCACTGTAGATGTCTTTTATGAATCCAAAGTGATGCGCCATATCATTCCCTTTTGAATCCTAGTTCTTGCCCAGTACACTTACCCTTTTTCTTTTGATTTGATTGTTTCAGTGATATGTGTTGTAAATCATTGTCACTATATTTTAATTCTTTAAGGTTACTTCATGTTTTAAAACCCCACCTCAACCTATTCTCAGTAAAATTATAAATAATAAAAATTTTGTTGCAATCAATATGCTTTATTCTTTTATCCTTACAATTTAACCCTTCTCTTTCAGGTTTTTTTTTTTTTTTTTTTTTTTTTTTTGGTTTTGCAGCGTAAAATGACATGCACTTTCCTTTGTAAAAGCATAAAAATAGAAAAAAATTCAGTCATATAACCTGAAATGTAACTGTAATTATAAAATTCAAGAACCAGACAAAATTTCCCTTATCCATACTGCTGTTTCAGGCTTTGGAGAATTGCTGTACATAGCTTAAAGACAGGACCCATGAAATTCATTTGTTTCATAGATAGCCTTAAACATAAAGCCTGAAGGAAACTTCCTGTAGTATTTTTTGTGTGTCTATATTTGTATTTTGACTGTGGCCCATCTTGAGGTTAGGTGTGGAATTTTCCTGCTTAACAGTGTCATGTTAGTGTTGAACAGTTTGGAATTTTAAACCATTTCAAATTTCAGATTTTTCACAATGGGGATACTAAAATTTTACAAAATTTTTTAGTTTTTTTGGCACTCTAGCTTCCCATACTAATTTGTAAGTAAGACTACTTTTAAATGTTCTTTAATTATAAATTAAATTATAAATCTCCTAAATTATACATCTCCTCTTTTTAAAAATTAGTTTTTGTATCAAAGTAGTTTGGAATCAGTTGTATATATCAATTTGGTATTGAGCACTACTACTAATCTTTTTATATCATACTATTTATACCCATTTTTGAGTTTCAGTTTCTCTTTGCGAACCACAGATTGGCTTTGAACTTGTTATGTAGCCAAACCTTGACCTTAATCCTCCTACCTTCTGAGTACCTGGACAATTTTTAAAATATATTTATTTTTATTTTATGTGTATGTTATGCCTGCATGTATATAGGTGCACCCATGTTGTGCTGTGCTGGAGGATGTGAGAAGAGAGTATCAGATCCCCTGGAACTGGAGTTACAGACAGTTGTTAGCTGCTATGTGGGTGCTGGGAATTTAACCTGGGTCCTCTCTAAAAGCAGCAAGGGCTCTTAACTGCTGAGCCATCTCTTCATTCCCCCTTTTGAATACGTGGATTATAGGTGTGTATTATAACTCCTAGCTTAGATTCCAGTTTTTATTACTTTGGTTCCTTCAGATGTTTCCAGATACTGTTTTTTTCAGGTGATTATATATGTGGAATATTTTTCTGGACCCTAGAATATTTAAGAATGAATTTTGTTGCACGTGTATGTTATTGACAGCATGGCTCAGTATGGTATACTCAACCATACCATAGTATTCTTGTGTCCAACTCTTTTTCTTTAAAATTCTCTTGATAATTTTTCTGGTGTCTTTAAAGAATTATTATTATTATTATTATTATTATTATTATTATTATTGGGTTTTTGACACAATGTTTCCCTGGAACTGACCTAGAACTCACTATGTAGGCCAGGCTAGCCTCTATCTTAGAGAGATCTTTCTGCCTTTGCCTTTCAAATGCTGGATTTAAAGGCATCTACCACACCTAGCTAAAAATTGTTTTATTACATTAATGGTTGTGTGTGCACATGTGTATTGTGGCATGTGTGAAAGTGAGAAAACAATTTGTGGAAGTCAGTTCTCTTTCTACCATGTGAGCCCTGGGGATCAAACTCAGGTCATCAGGCTTGGTGGTAAACATCTTTTACCCATCTCTTGGGCCCATGCTTTTTAATTTTGAATGGAATAATTCCTTTCACTATGAAGATGTCGGTACTTTTTAATTTGGGATAATTTCTTCTATTATATCTTTGGTTATTGCTTTAATTCCTTTCTTGTGATTTTTAAAAAATGTAAACAGTAACCAATAAGCAATTTTATAAGTATCTCTTACTTATGGATTGGATCACATTTCTTTTTTGTTTTTTTGTGCCTTTTTTCACTCTTTATTATCTATTATTTAACTCCTAAGTTAAAAAAATTTTATCTAGTGTGTGTGTGCACATGTGCACATGTCTGTTTGCGCCATGACACATATATGGAGGTCAAACTTGTGGGAGTCATTTTTCTCCTTACATCATGTGAATCATCAGACTTGGCAGCAAGTACTTTCACCTTTTAAGCCATCTTTGAAGCTCAAACTTATATTTTCTTATATCTGATTGTGAATACAACTACATTTCATTTGTTTCCCACTGTAAATTTTCATAGATTGTGTGTGTGTGTCTTTATGTCTGAATTTGAGTATATATATGTACATCATGTGCATTCAAGCAATTGTGAGCTCCCATATCAGTGCTGGGAACTAAATCTCGGTCCTCTGGAAAAGCAACAAGTGCTCTTAACCACTGAGCCATCTCTCCAGTTTCCTTCTTTTTTAGGTCTTTTTGAGACAGGTCTCCCTGCAGCCCCAGCTGGCCTGAAACTTGATCAGACTAGCCTTGAACTCAGAAAGATCCACCTGCCTTTGCCTCCTGAGTGTGGGATTAAAGGTGTACACCACTACATCTGGCTTTGGCAATTTTTTTAAAAAGATAATTCATCAGACTGGCAAGATGGCTCAGCTGGTAGAAGAACTTACCACCAAGCCTGACTATCACCTAAGTTTGATCCCCAGACCCACATGGTAGGAGAGAACCAACTTCCACAAGTTGTCCTATGACTTCCACATGTATGCCCTTGTATATACATGGACATGTGTAGTAAATTTTTTTAAATTATCTATAGCCAGGTATGGTGGCACATGCCTTTAATCCCAGCACTTGGGAGTCAGAGGCAGAAGCAGGCAGATCTTTGTAAGTTCAAGGCCAGCCTGGTCTGCATAGTGAGTTCCTGGCCAGCTGGAGCTACAGGAGACCCTGACTCACAATGACTTTAAAAAATATATATATTAAAAAAAAAATATATATATATATATATATGTATGTATATCTATATCAGAGACCTATTTGCCAATAGATAGGGCATGCTAAATCTACTTTGTCATCTTTACTTTCCAATTAGAAGATGATAAATTTGCCCTCCCTGATTTTCAGAGTTAATAGCTATGCATAACCCACTAAGTTGAAAACATTCATCTAATGTTTCTCTATCGGATTGAGATTTGTTTCCCTCTGTTGCCTCTGCCTGCTCTGGCATGTAGGAGCATAAATATTCCTGGGTAATACAAGGTACTGTGTTGTGTGTGTTAAATGAGAGCATTGTATGAGAACCTCTAAGTTGTAAACATCCTAGGGCTTAGAAGTAATGGAAGCTAATTTACTTATTTTTAATTTTTCATGTTTTAAGACAGGCTCTCACTCTGTAGTCCAGGCTGGCTTGAAACTTACAGTATAGCCCGGGTCAACATTAAACTCACAGGAATCCTCTGTCTCAGCCTCCCAATTGCTGGGATTACAGACATGATTATATTCAGAAAGTTAATTTAATATCCCAGGATGGAAATAGTTAAGTTCCATCAATTACAAGATAAGCAACCTTAATTATCTTAGGTTTTTAGCAGGGGATTAGTTTCTGTTGGAGAGAACTATGTCTCTAAGATAGAAAATAGAATGTACATTATAAACATTTTAATAAAAAATTGGTAGAAGTTATTCAGTACTCCATTCTGAAAAGTATATTTTCTCCTTATTTTTTATAATTTAGCAGTTGGAATGTGTTCTATTATCATTGATATATCATATTTAATTGGCAGTTCTCTGGCTGGCTTTGAACTTTTGATTCTCCTACCTTACTTCTGGGGTCCTGAAATATAGGTGTATGCCACTGTGCCTGACTCTTTTACTTTCTTAGTAGTACAAAGATGAATTAATAATGTGTTGCGCTCATTGGCAATTTCAGTAATGAAGTTCATTAAAAATAGATGTTTGGCTTGGTGTTATTCTAAATTGAATTTTTTTGTTGTTGTAACAATAGCTTTTCCTTTCTCTGGACAATTGTGACCTTAGGCTAACTTTGTAGCTTTATTCATTTGGGATCCTGATAAGGTGGAATATCAGTTATAAGAATTGAGAATGCTGTGGATGAACTGTAAATACAAGGGATGTAGGTTCCAGCTTTGAGCTTTCTTAGGAATGACAACTCTTGTAATTGAATAAATCCATTGCTGAGGCTCAGAAAGCTATTTCTCTGTTTCTGTTTGATACTTTTGACTGAAATAACTAATGCAGCAGTACTTTTACCCTTGATTTGCTTCCTAAGGAAGCAGAAGAAAATAGTTCCTGAATTATTGCCATTCTGCTGGCATGCTCTTTCATGTTTTACATTTTATGGAGAAGTATAAGCAGTATCAATTATATCCCATTTACATTGTGAGATTCCGAACGTTCAGTTGCATCTAATGGGGTATTTTAACTGAATATCTTAGTGCCACTTAGTTTTTGATGTTTGATTGCTGAATGAATATGGATTTGTTATTTAGTCTTCAGAAGAATCTTAAATGATTAATATATGCACATGCCTACACATTTTTTTCCAAAGTTGATGTAGCAAGGTATACACTCACAGACAGTGTATAAGATTCAGATGTTTCACACCCTCATCAATATTTATCAGTGTCAGACTTTAAATTTTAAGTTAATTCTTGATTTAAAAGAACCTACATCTCATTGTAGATTTGTATATATGTCTTTCACTAATGACTTAATTTTTGTTTGCCACCTACTTCTACCAAGCACTGATAGAGCATTGTTGAAATCTCCCAAGTTTTTTTTCCTATGTTTTGATACTTTGTTAAGTCCATGCATATTTTGGAATTGTGATTGTCATGATGAAATAATATTCTTATCCCTTGGTACCAAGAAAGTATTTCTTATCTTTAAATCTTTTTTATTGACATAGAAATCTTTCTTTTGCTTAATAGTCACGTATTATTAATTTCTTATCAAGAACTGTGAAGCTTGCTGTGAATTTTATAGCTTTAGACATAAGTTGTGTCCATTTTATGCATATTTTTAAAAGAGAAACTGGTTGAGGTCAAGTACTTATCTGAAGTGCTCCAGAATTTTTTGAACATGATGTGTAGGTAGGTATTCAAAAAGTTTATGCTTTCAGGGACTGAAGAGATGGCTCAGTGGTTAAGAACACTGGCTGCTGTTGCAGAGGAACCAAGTTCAGTTCTCAACACCCACATAGCAGCTAACAGCAGTCCATGACTCCAGTTCCAAAGGATCCAACGCCTTCTGGCCTCTATGGGCCTTGCATGTACATGGTGCACTTACATCCATGCAGACAAAACACCCATACAAAGAAAATGTAATTAGATAATTTTAATTTTTTTTAATGTAAGATTTCAGGTTTTCTGATTAGGGATGCTCAACTTGTATATAGTAACAACACAGATGGATTACTATACATATAATTACTAATAAAGTAGATATTAAAAATGAGAAATGATTGTATAATCTGTACAGTCACCACAAGTTTTCAGAAGAATAAAGGGGGGAAATGTTCCTTTCATATTAAATGGAGTATCAATTTCAGTATGTATAGTATGATTCTTCTGTTAAACGCATATTGTAAACATATGTTTAAAATAATAAAATATGCCCAAATGTGGCATATTTATTAGGTGATTAGTCAATGATGTTTTTATTTTTGTATTTTTGAAAATAAAAGCATTTATTATTTTATGATTAAGGTTTGTGAGATAGCTCAGTGGGTAAAAGGTGATTGTCATCAAGCCTGTGACTTGAGTTTGATTCCTAGGACCCACATGGTAGAAACGAACTCTCCCAAATTGCCCTCTGCACTACACACACTTTCTCTTCTCTCTCGCTCTCGCTCTCTAAATAAGAAAAAGAAAAACATTAATCCAAAAACAGAAAAAAATAATCTGGCATTATTCTCCTGCCTGAGACCTTCATTAACTTCCTGTATTCTAGAAATATTTCCCAAACTCTAGTCTGTGGATATACCCATCTTAGAATTACAGTGTTCTCATTAAACATATAAATTCCGAGGATCCTCTCAACTACAAGTAATAAAAATCTTTGGGACTACTTTAGGAGTATGTACTAATAAACATCATTGATGATTGTTATATCATCTAAGGTTTTCAAACTATCCTGCTATGGAATAAATTATGACTTTGGGTGACATAAAACTTTGCCCTTATGTGACAGCTAGCTGTCTTTTCAGCCTCCTCTGTGCCTTCTAAACTACTGTCTGAACTGTTTGCTCTTGCTCCAATTGCATGTCCTTAAGGCTTTGCATATAGTAATGACTTAAGAAACACATATCTTGACTGTTGTAGGTGTGCAGAGTATCTAGCAGTGTCATCCTTCAGATAAACTTGAATGAATAAATGCTAGTTTTATGGATGGGATGGCTGTTCATGTGGTAATTTCTTCATACTTCAAGACTGTCTTGAGATATTGTGAAGCATAGTACGGATTTCTTCATTCAGTTTGGCCTTTGCACCACCATTGTATTTTATGCTTCTGTTTGAGCAGTTATCACATGATTTGAGAGGCTTTGAAGGGGGGACTCTATTACAGTGTGAGTTTCTTGAGATAAGATCCACAGATACATATGCTGCCCATCACTTGTATCCTTAGTGCATAATGCCTAGATATGCTGTAGAATTCAGAAAAAACTCATGAAAGAATGCCAGTTATGATTCCACTTATGAAGTATTTAGAAGTAGGATAGTTATGAGGGGCTAGGAGGAGCAGGGAATGGGAATTTTTCTTTTTGCTTAATGAAGGTGGTGTTAATTTAGGATGACAGAAAAGTTCTTTAAGTTGATAGTGGTGATCATGATACAACAAATTAAGCGCACCTTAAACATCACTGAATTATGCACCCCAAGAAGGTTAAAATGGTTAATTTTGTTACATATTTTATTACGGGTTTTTGTTTTGTTTGTTGTGTGTGTGTGTGTGTGTGTGTGTGTGTGTGTGTGTGTGTGTGTGTGTGTAATGTATCTGTGTGGTGTATGGGTAGATGGAGAGTCCGCAGGAGGATATCGGTGTCCTCTCTCTCACTCTCTGCCTTATTCCCTTGAAACAAATCTCTGACTGAATCTAGAGCTGGGCTCTTGGTCGGGTGATGGCCCAAGTGATCCTCTTATCTCTGCCGCCTCACTGCTCTGAGGTTGCTGCAAATGCTGTTACCCACTGAGCCATTGGCTTATGCACTATAGCCCTAACAATCTTTTTTTACATTTTTATCTATTTATTCTGTGCGTATGTGTATGGGTGTGCATAGATTACAGTGGCGGTGGAGGTCAGAAGACAACTCTTGGGAGTCAGTTCTCTGCTTCAGCCGTGTGGGTGCCAGGGATTGAACTCAGGTCCTTAGGCTTGGTAGCGAGTACTTTTACCGACTGAACCAATTCTCCAGTCCCTAACAGTTTTTTTTAAAAAGATAAGATAATAAAGATAAAGATTTGAGTCCATTTAATTCAACTTTGTAATTTTGTTCTCAATAATTTGTGGCACCAATTCCTTTTGTTTTATTGTTAAATTATAGTTTCTTTAAAAAAATTTTTAATTTATTCTTTGAAAATTTTATACATATATACAGTGTATCTTGAGGTATACTTTACATTCAATAAAACTGAGCAGTTACATCAGCTATGGCAAGCATGTAGTCGTGTGACTGCCAATACCACTATCATGTTATATAGAGCATGTCTGTTATGCTAAAAAGTTCTTTTATGTGACAGTTCCCTCATTCTTGATGCCCAGTGACTACTGATCTGATATATTACTATAATTACTATAGTTTTTCCTTTTCTGAAATTTAATATAAATGGACTTATCTAGAATATTGTTATTTCTTTCTGTTACATATGTCGATACTGTGTTTTATTTTTTCACTAGTTTTTCATTGTATTTGTATACCAGTCACTAAAATTTTGACGTAAAGATAGTTTCTAGTTAGAGCTGTTATGAATAAAACTGCCGTGAGCACAGATGTACAAGTTTATATGTGATTATGTATTTTCATTTCTCTTATAGAATATTAGGAATGGGGTTATTCAGTCATACAATAAGTTTACTTCCTAAGAAACTACCGGACTTTATTTTCTAAAGTTGCGGTATAATTTTGCATTAGCTCCATTTTTTCCATACACTTTTCAACAGTACATTGTATTTAGTCTTTTTAAATTTTATCCTTTTTTGCTGGAACTATAATGATAATCTTATTGGGGACTTAAATTTTATTTCCTCAAGAAACAAAGATATTGAGTATCTTTATATCTACTTGTCATTCATTTAATTTCTTTGGTGGTTACTTATTGAAAAAAATTTAATTAAAAATTTAATTTCCTTTGTCATTAATTCAAAAGTGTAGCTTGTATATTCTGAACACAAATCCTTTATCAGGTATCTTTTGTACAGTTATTTTCTCCCAGTTTGTGGCTTGCCTTTTCATTTTCATAATGGTCTCTTTTTGAAGAATAAGTTTTTAAAATTTATTTTTATTTTATGTGTATGAGTGTTATGCATTGTGTGTAAGTGTATCAGTGGGGGCCAAAAGAGGATGTGGGATCCCTCAAACTAGAGTTATGGACAATTGTTAGCTTCCATGTGAGTACAGGGATTTGAACACAGGTTCTCTGTAAGAGCAGCTAGTGTTCTTAACTGCTGAACCATCTCTCCAGCCTCTGAAGAGTAATGTTTTTAATTGTCAGAGTCCAAATTTTTCTTTTGATTCATGTTTTTTATGACCTATTTAAGAATTTACTAATGTAAGATAATAAATATTTTCTCCTATATTCTTGAGAAGTTTTCAACACCTATTTTTAACAAGATAGAGTTTAAAACACTCAGTTTTCTAACTTGTTAACAGATACTTTTCTAAAGTGTTTTGTTTTGAGACAGGGTCTTGCTATGTGATGCTGACTGACTTTGAACTCACAGTGTCCTCTTTCCTCTGTTCCTGAGTATTGTAATTATAGCTATGTGCTGCTATGCGTGGGTAATAAAAGCCTAATAGAGATTATTTTGATCAGGCTTTTTTTGACTTTGATGTGTTTTATAAAAACTTCCTTTGTATATTTGGCCAAAAATTTGATTTAGATGCAGGCAAAATATTAGTAGTATGCAACACAGTTATATGTGCCTTAGGATTTACGTTCCTGACTTCCTGGTAAGTATTAGACTCTCCCACAAAATAGTTGCTCTTAGGATAATACATCATTAACACTTAAGTTATTCTTTCAAGATACTGTATCTAAAAGTGCTTTCTCAGTCATTTTCTCTTTACTAGTATGAGCACAGATTTGTGTAAACCAGACCTAAAGAGATTATGAATGAAGTAGAATGCCATTGTTAGGGGCTTTACTATCCAGCTGTGAAAAAGTAGGTAATTAATAGGAGTAACAAAACTAGTTACTAATAGTGTCTATTGGTTCAACTTGCAAATATAGAGAACTGTATAGAAATATGTGAGACAGTCTTAACTAGACTCAGCTTTCACTGCCTTTGTCCCATTGTGATTCCATTTTAGCTGGGTGCCTGGCTCCTTATATATAGGAGCCTTTTTTGAACTTGCTTAAATCCTAGCTCAGGTCCAGAGCATCTACTACTCTTCATGTAAGATTGTGCATTTATGCAATTTATATGGGACCTCTTCATAATTTTGTCTCTTTTCTGCCTGATACCATGTAGAATAAATTTAATAAATAAGTATTTTCTCCAGTTCTTTCTCTTCCAAGAAAATAACTAGTATATTTTTACAGGAACTGCATGACCCTACCTTTCCTCATTGCACAAACTAGTTGTCTTTTCCAGACAAAATAACATAAGCAAAAGCCGATATGAAAACCCTGGTTTCTTGTATTCTCTTCTTGTTCCAAATATGAGAGATTTTTTTTAATGTACAATTTTTGTCAAATCATTTTTTAAAAGATGATCCATATATATACACATATATAATCATTTCTGTTTTTAAAAAGGGTGAATTGTGTGATTTTTTTTTTTTTAAACATTTTTAATTTTATGTGTCTGAGTGTTTGCATGTATGTAAGTACACCCATGTCACTTCAGTACCTGAAGAGGCCAGAAGAGGGCATCAGATCCCCTGGAGCTGGAGTTATGAATGGTTGTTAGCCACCATGTGGTGCTGGGAATGGAACCTAGGTTCTCTGCAAAAGCACCAGTGCTCATCGTCTATCCAGCCCCTATATGTAGCTTTTCATAATCCTCCTCTTGTTTCCATAGTAGTTTGCTCTTAAAGTGTTAGTTTAAGAGGATATTATCCATTCCTCTCCCTTTTTTCTTTCTGGTAGTTTTATATAGCACTTTTCTTCTTCTGCAGAGACTTAAATTAAATGTGCTGTTTATGACTTTGCTTAAAGTTGTTAAATAGTTTGCTAATGCTTTTGTACATTTTTTTTAATGCTTCTTTCCATGCTTAGGATAGTTTCCATTGTTGTGTCTTCAAGTTTATTGATCTTTGATTCTGGCATTTTTGAAATGTTAATAATATTCTAACTATTTTTATCCCTTAAATATTTTTCATCCCTGAGGTGAAATTTTTTATTCATATTTTTATATAGTTCATATCTCTACTTAGTTTAAGCATTCTTCTACTTTCTTAGCATAAAGTATTGAAGCCTCTGCTTGATAAATCTATTATCTGTATAATTTCTTGTTTTACTATTGATTTTTTTTCTTTTTCACTTTAAATGTAATCTTAACGCTGAAGTTTTTTTCTTTTTCTAATTCTTTTCTTTCTTTGGTATATTATCTATATTTTCTTGATTCTTCATGTCAGAAATTTTTTATTACATATGAGACACTGGACTTTACCTTGTTTTATGGTTATTTTTTTACTTCTAGAGAATTTTTGAGTTGTATACTGGAATACTGCTAATTAATTTGTAATAGCCTGATACCTTTAAGATTTATTTTAAAAGAAACTTTTAAATTTTTATTTTTTATGTGTATGAGTGTATTACTTGTGTGTATATAAGTGCAGTGCCTGTGGAGGTCAGAAGAGGGCATCCAATCCCCTGGAACTGGAGTTCAGATGGTTGTTAGCCACCATGTGGGTGCTGGGAATTGAATCCAGGTCCTCTGAAAGAGCAACCAGTGCTCTTAACCACTGAGCCATCTCTCTAGCCACCCTTTAAGATTTATTTTTATGCTTTCCTTTTTTTCTCTCTAATTGTTTGAAGCAAAAGGTAATTCCCTATTGTTTCATCTATATCAAAAGCCACTTCTCAGTTTTTAAAGATTCAGCTCAAGTATTACGTCCTCTCTAAAGAAGTTCATATTCTGTTTTCTTGTCAGGAGTTACATGGTTGTAAAGAACAAAAGCTTTTTCCATGAAAACTCTAGGGGCTAGAAAGATGGTTCTGCAGTTAGGAGCAGGTCCTGCTCTTACAGAGGACTGAGTTCGATTCCCAGCATCCATATCACTTACGCAAACATGTTAACTCCAGAGGGTTCCAATGCCTCTGTCCTCTTTGGCACCTCTACTCATATGCACACACCCAAAAACAGCCACACACATACACACATAATTAAAAATAAATATTCTTTATTATTTTCATTTTATGTGTATGAATTGCCTGTGTGTATGTAAGTGCAGCCCTGTCATGCAATGTCTGGAGGTCAGAAGAAGGTGTCAGATCCCCTGGAACTGGAGTTAGAAATGGTTGTTAGCCACCATGTAGGTGCTGGGAATCAAATTGAGGTCCTCTGCAAGAGCAGCTGGTGTGCTCTTAACTGCTGAACCGTCTCTCTAGTTCCCTAAAAATAATAAATCTTTTTAAAAAGGCAAAGCTCCAATTTAAAAAGGGAATTTATTATTCCAATACATAGAAATCTCACAGATCTTTCCTGTATGACACAAATGCCTATCTTCCAGTTTCTTCTCTGTATACTGATTTCTTCCACAAATTTCTTTGCCTTTGACTCTCATATGCCAGAGTATTAACTCTAGCCTTTACTGAACATCACCTTTCAGCTTTAGTTTTTTAAAAAGATTAAATTGTGTCTGTGTGTATGTGTGCATCTGTTGTGGCTACACATCCAGTACGGTGTACATTTGGAGATTAGAGGACAACTTGAAGGAGTTTGTTCTCTCTTCCACCTTGTTGTGGCAGGATTTTTCTTGTTTCTGTTGCTATGTTGTGATCTCCATGCCATGTAGCCTGCGAACTTCCAGTCAGTTCTCCTATCTTCAGCTCCCATGTCACTGTAGAAGCACTGGGATTCTAGATGTGTACCACTACAATCAGTCTTTTTTATATTTTAAATGGATTCAGGGGATGAAATTCAAGAGGTCAGGCTTGTATGGCAAAAGCTTTTACCCCCAAAGCCCACCAGCCATCTGCTTTGTTTTTATAATAGGTAGTCAGATAGCTTATTTATGTAAGTTGTTTATGTAATTTTCCAATTCCCTAGTATTCCTTTTTGGTGAGCATAGTTCAGTATTGATATGATGATGCTTTATGAATAATAAATTTTTGTTAAAACAAAATACTAAGGCTTAATGTGAGAAATAATTTATAAATTTTAACACAGTAAGTTAGAGTTTCAATACTCAGTTATGCTCAATAAATAATATTTATACCAAGGTAGCACAAATACTTTGCTTAAGTTCTTTGATTTTTTAAAGTACTACTCAACTATATAAACATTTACAGAACATGTATTTTTTAATATTTTATTTATTATTTTTATTTTATGTGTATGAGTGTATTGCCTGCATGTGTGTAAGTGCACCCATGTGACACAGTGCCTGGGGAGTCAGAAGAAGGTATCAGATTCCCCTGGAACTCTAGTTACAGAGAGTTGTCAGCCACCATGTAGGTGCTGGGACTTGACTCAGGTCCTCTACAAGAGCAATCAGTGCTCTTAACCACTTAGCCATCTCTCCAACCCAAAACATGTATTTTATACCATGCACTAAGAAGTGTTTATACTCTAGAAGAGGACTCATCAAATCTGGAGTCTCAGGATCCTCTATATACATTCTGCCTCTGAGTTATATCCCATCCCTGTTTTTGCTATGTAGTCTTAATTTTTCTTTCTTTATTTCAATTTTATGTATATGAGTATTTTGCCTGAATGTATATGTAAGCATATCTGTATCATGCAGTGCCTTCAGAGACTAGAAAAGGGCTTTGGATCCCCTAGAACTGGAGTTAGGGACTGTAAGAACAGCCAGCCAGCACTCCTAACCACTGAGTCATCTCTCTAGCTCCTTTTTACTAAAGATTTATTGAATCATAGTACCTGCTACTCATTCATTACATTATTATTTCGGGTTGTTTCATGTTCAACAACAGGTGAGATTAATGAAAACAGATTTACAAAAGACTTAGATTATACGTAAATGATAAGAAATGTTTCATAACATGAGAGATTATATTTATAAAAGTTTCTAGACATTTATAGATTTCACTATAGAAAGTGTTCTGCATTCAGAAAAGTAAATATTGAATTGTAGTTATTAAATAAATACTTTCCAGTGGTGAAGATTAGTAATTGAAACTTTTCCTGTATTCTAAACTTGTGCAAACTAAAGCATATTTAGAACAATGGGAACCAGCCTTCTCACTATTGATCATAGGAAAAAAATACAGGGATGACCAGAATGATTCTGAGGTATTGGGTTGGAATTACAGGCATCAGTATGAGCTCATAGTTCTTCATAGACAGGATAAATACAGAAATAACTGTGTATGAGAATATCCAATATCCTACTTCTGTGTACTTAGAAGTTACAGAGATAAGGACATCTCCTAATACAGATAGTCCTAGTGTCCAGGACCTCTTATCTTTTCCTCCCTCTCTCCTTCCTTATCTTGCCCCTCCCCCAGGAGTCCAGGCTAGCTCTATAGAACTTTCCAAAGGGAATTCTGAATGTCTAATCCTCCTGCCTCTACTTTTCCAGTCCTGAATTTACAGGCATGTGCTATGACAACATTTCAGATCCTGATTTCTAAGCATTTTCCCATAAAAGAAACCAGGGGTCTGTAGAAGTCACATTCTGTAATTAGGAGCAGAGAAAACACAAGATGTGTCTAAAACATCTTATTCCAGAAAGATGGATTCTGGATTCAGTTTAGATATGGAAATTGGAAATTGTGTCAAATGTAGTGGTGTATGCCAAGTGTAGTGGTCCATACCAGTACTTGGGAAGATGAGGTAGGATTGGCATTTCAAGGTCCATCCAAACTACATACTAAGACCTGATTAGGAAGAGAAGGAAATGGGAGGAAATAGAAATTGTTGTTTTTGCCCTTAGAACAAAAAAAAAAACTGAGCAAGCCAAATATCAACAGTCTTTCCATCTCCATCAGAAAAACTGATGTTACTAGGTAAATAGTGCCCTCAAACTAGAGAAAACAGGTAAATATTGAGAGTCACATTTTACCAGGATTAAAAGCCAGTAGTGCCAGGAAGTAGTAGGAAAACAATCTGTAAAAAATGTTGGAAGCTCAGTGTGAAAGTTTGTATTAAAACTGAGGCCCAGTCTATCCTTTCATTAGATTTTTTTTTTTCTTTCTAGATGCCCTTTCAGGTTCTCATAGTGAAAACTAGAGAGTGGGAATGCCTTTGAATTTCCAGTAGGGGAAACTGGAAGTAGGAACTACCAGAGCCTAATTATTAGGGAAACTAAAGTTCCCAATTTCAGGCACCTTTCGTTTTCCTGTTTTATGGGAAGGGGGGAAAAGCTGAGAAGGTCTTAAGAAAGTCCCATCCCATATTGAAACCGAGTCCTAGAACTGCAGAACATTTCTTCTTCTCTCTCTTTTCAACAGGCTCCTGTAAAACAGAGTTCTAAAGAGTTTCAAGACATACATTCACTTTGTTTAATAGTTTCCAGAGATAATAGACAAAGGCAAGGACATTAGAGGAAATTTTAGTTGCTAATGGCTGTGTAGTTACAACAAACAGTAAACATAGCTCCCTAATTCCTAGAAGGACATGCCAGAGAATCAGGGATATTCACATTGGGAACTTGAAATAATTAGTAATTCGGTAATGGCTCTGAATGTAAAAAGCAGATATTGTACAAGAACAAGTGGGTCATGTGAGCTTACAAATTGAAATTCTAACAAAATCAAAAGGAAACACTAGCAATCATAAACATTGTGACAAATAAAGAGTAGCGTTGATAGGCTCATCAGAAGAGCAAAAGAAATATGTGAAGTAAGAATGACAGAGAATTGATGGTGAACACTAAACCACAGATCCAAAACAGGATCAGTACATGGTCCTCCAAAATGTATACCTAGATATATCGTATTACAGCTGCAGGAAATCAAAGGCAAAGAGAAATTTTTGAAAGAAGGCAGAGAGCAGGAGAAACCTGACCTTACCTATCTTTATAGGAAGAGGGATGAGAATTACATTGGACTTCTCTTCACAGACTGTATAAAGAAGAGGAGGTTGGGGTGAAATACTTACAATGGTCAAAGAAACTTAAACTACAATTCTGCATATACCAGAGTTATTTTTTAAAAATAGAGAAATGAAAACTTTTCTCTGACAAATAGAAAATTGTGGGAATTGATAGCTAGTAGTAAGAAATACAATTTGCTTTAAACAAATGTTTAGAGAAATGATCTGAAAATAAATTTTGTATAGGTTTGGCCAGCGAGATGGCTCAATAGTTAAAGCACTTGCCATGTGAGTCTGATGACCTGGAACCCAAGGTGGAAGGAGAGAACTGATTCCTGAAAGTTGTCTTCTGATTTCCTCACTTGTGCTGTGGCATGTGTATGCCCCACCCCCACACATCATACATATACACATAATAATAGAATAAAAAATTTAAAAATCATAGGTTAGAAACCTGGATCTACATGAAGAAAGGGAAGAGCATTAGAAAAGGACAAAGTAAAGGTAAAAAGCTTTCATTCCATTGGCTCTAAGCCTAACTCAGTAGTAGAGAACTCTCACCTAGCATTTGGAACTGGAATTACAAACAGTTGCTAGCCACCATGTGGGTACTGGAAATTGAAATCGGGTCCTCAACAAGAACTGTTAGTGCTCTTAACTGTTGAGCCATCTCACCAGCCCCAATAGTTCTTAATCTTTGACTTTTTGGTTTTTTTTTTTACTTAATGAAGATTGTACTCTATAATTGACAAATGTGATTTGAGGTTTAAAAATACTGCATTTACTGTATCTTTAAATCAAAATAAAGATTTGCAAGTGGTTTTAGTGGCTTATTATTGCTTTTCCCATGTATTCAATAATTTAAGTAAATATTGATTCTAATGTTGCATTCAAAATTAAGACTTCTCATTAGAGATCTCAAAAGAGTATAGATAGATTTAAATATTTTCTAATAGCTTTGTTAAACTATAATTCATATACTGTATTTTTCATCTAACATGTACTGAACTTGATGTCTTCACAGAGTTAACACAACCATCACTTAGAAATATCCTTTTTATTCAGTAAAAGTCACAGCCCATTTCTTGCTAATCCCCTGAACACTAACAACCCTTAGTCTCCTTTTTGCCTCCAAAATTTGCCTATTCTGGACATTTCACATAAATGAAGTCATTTATAATATGTGATCTTTTGTGCCTGGCTTTAAGGATATGGTATCATTATCAGCACCCCTTTTTTTAATGGATGAATAACATTTCTTTGAACAGATATTTTATGTTATGTTGATCTATTATTTGGTAGATAAGAAAAAATGTTTCTACCTTTTGAGTATTATAATGTTGCTGTGAATATTCATATATGCATTTTTGTATAAATATACATTTTCATTTCTCTTTTGCATATACCTAGGAATAGAATTGCTGGTTATTTGGTAACTATGTTTAACTTTTTGAGAACCACTAGACTATACTTAAAAACACCTGCACCGTTTGGTTAATTGGTAGAAAAGTTTTCTACCAGCAATGAGACTTCAGTTTCTTTGTAGCAGTTGTTTATTTTCTAAATTTTATTATAGCGGTCTTTGTGGGTATTAAAGAGGTATTTGTTGTAGGTTTGATTTGCATTTTACTGACAGTTACTGTTGTTGGGCATCTTTTCATGTGTTGATTCTCTGTGCATCTTCTTTGGAAAATGTCTTTTCAGATCCATTGCCCATTGTGCTATTCATCATTATAGCAAAATATCCGAGGAATTTAATGGAGTAAAGGTGTATTCTGGTTCATGATGTCAATGGTTTTAGCCTACAGTTGCTTGACACCACTGTTGTTTTACCTGTGATGTGAGGAAGTATGTTATGAATGTATTCGAGAAAGCTGCTTACCTCATGGCATTTAGGAAGCAGAGAGAAGGGGATAAGGGGCTAGGGCCCCAATATCTCCTTCAAATATATGCCTCTAATAACAATGACTTCTTTCCACTAGGCCCCATCTCCTAAAAATTTCTACTGCCTTCCAGGAATATAGTAGGCATGGGCCCTAACCTCAACACATCGGGGCACATTTATAATCTAAACTAGAGCTCTCATTTTAAAATAAGCTTGTCTTTTTTTTTTTTCATCACTGTGTTATGAATTGCTTATTTTAGCTAAAAGTTCCTTATCACATATAAGGTTTGCAGTTTTTCCTTCCATTCTATGAACTGTCTTCACGTCCTTGTAGAAAAGCAATTTTTAAGGCCACACAGCATAGCTGAACAATTTGTTAGACTTATAGATGATGGTAATTGTTCTCCTTATTTTTTGTTTTTGAAGGAAACTCAGGCATTTATATAAACAAATTTAACTAGACATTTACGTATGTCTTAACTTACTGTTGCTTTTAAATTTCTAAGGTAAATTTTCATATCATAATGAGAATATGTTAATTTTACTTTGAGACCTGGCTGTTTATCTTTAGACTGAAAAAAACCACAAAAATTGATGTGTATGATCGTTCTGGCCAAAAGATCTGAAAAGAGCAAAATGTTTGTTTCATAAGCTAGAATTTTATTTTTTCCAAAAGTTAATAAACACTAGTTTTAAAAAAATTCTTTATTTTATGTGTATGACTGTATTGCCTCCATGTATGTAAGTGCACCCATGTCATGCAATGCAGAGGTCAGAGAAGGCATCAGATCCCCTGTAACTGGAGTTAACAGACAGTTGTTAGCCACCATGTGGATGCTAGGAATCAAACCCAGGTCCTCTGCAAGAGTAGCCAGTGCTCTTAACCTCTCAGCATTCTCTCAGCCCCAGAATTACTTATTTTTATTGTATAATAATGTTAAATTTAATACGGAGTTTGGATACCTTATTTTATTAAATTTCTGGTGTATTATCCATTTAAGAATATGTATATTGGGGGCTGGAGAGATGGCTCAGAGGTTAAGAGCACTGACTGTTGTTGCAGAAGTCCCAAATTCAAATCCCAGCACCCACGTGATAACTAACAACTATCCATAACTCCACTTCTTGGGGATCCAATGTCTTCTTCTGTCCTCTATGGGTATTGCACAACACAGGTGCATTTGGATACATGCACATAGTACACGCATACACATAAAATAAAAACAAAAAAAATTTTTAGAGAATATCTGTATTATATTTTGCTATTTTGTTATAGTTCATTCTATAAACATGGTCTTTACTTAGCTTCATTCTAATTCCATTATGACAAAATGAAGATCTAAGGATATTTTAAGTATTTTTATTGTTGGCATTTGAAAGAAATTTTAAGGAGAAAATAAGAACAGTACAATTTTCTAACAGATTCAATTGAAAACCCTCTTCCAAGGCATCCAATTTGAACAAAACATCCTATTGTGTATATTTGCCAACAACAAATGATCAGTTCTGTCATCAACTATGAGTACTTTACAACTCGATTCTGATACTACCCAGAGTTAGCACAAACATCAGCCTAGGTGCCCTCCACAAGTAGGGTCTCCAGCCTACCTCTGCTTCTACTTGGCCACTGTAAGCAAATTTGAGGGTTCCCACCAAATTTCAGGTGTTGTAAATTCCTAGAACAATAATAAAACCCAAGAAAATGCCATTCATAATAATTGTACTTTATTAGAAAGGATATTCAATGATCAGCTAAATAAAGAGGTACATACAGAAAGGTCTGAAGGGGTCCTAAGCTTAGGAGTCTTTATCCCTTCTAGTCTAGATATGCCATCCTTCTGATTCATATGATTAGTATAAATGTTCTGGTAAAATTGGTGCCTCATGAAAAACAAAAGATAATCATTTGACTCCAGAAACAAAGGACAAAGACCAAATATATGTTTGTTAATATTGCAATGATTGTTTGTTGTGTGTCATATACTTAGTAAGATCTCTGCTCCCTGTTGGGATTGGAAATAGGTAGAATGAGAAGAAATCTTGATGGGAGGATCACCAGGTTACCTAAAGAGAAGACATCTTGTATGTATTAAGGAAACTTAACCCTATAGGTGAGAAACAGTGAAATTATTTACATGGGGATTGGGTCTGAAGCCTTGCAAAATATGAGATTAAAACGTTATAGGCAAAATATCTCTTAAATTGGCTAGAATTCATCATACTTCCAGTAAGTACAGCAGCAACAGTATAGTTTTTCTCTTTTTTATTATTTTTGTGTATATGTGTCATGCGTGCATGTATCAGTGCACCTGTGTCACACGATGCCCAGAGGTCAGAAGAGGGTATTGGATCCCCTGGAACTGGAGTTACAGTTGTTAGCAACCCTGTGGGTGCTGGGAATCAAATCCTGGTCTTCTGCAAGAGCAGCCAGTGCTTTAACCACTGAGCTGTCTCTCCAGCCTCTAGTTTTCCTCTTAAATGGACAATAACCATACTATTACTTGATCTACATGTTAAATGAAATACTTATTCTGCACTCAGGACCATTGTGTTTGTGGCGGGGATACACATTTTTCCATACTTGTGCAAATATGAAAGCCAAAGGTTGACATCAGGTATTTTCCTCTTTCACCTTCCAGTGTAGTTTTTTGAGACATGGTCTCCCACTGAGCCTCTAGGATCCACCTCATTCTATTCCCAGCTCAGGGATTGTAAGCACATGCACCGTGCCCAGCTTTTTACGTGGGTTCTAGGGATCCAGATTCACATCCTAATGCTTGTACAGCAAGCACTTTACTCATCAAGCCATCTCCCTGACCTCTCAGGACTATTTTTAATGAAAACTGAACTGTATCCTTCAAATAATAGATTAACCTTAGTTACCTTTTCGTGGGATTGCTTTCATTGTTAGAGAGGCAAAGGAACTGAGACCAACTAAGGAACAACAAATTTACTTCCACTTCTCATGGCACTAGAACATTTATTAACTGGACACATTAGCACCATTCAGTTGTATTCTCATATTCATTCATGTGGTCTCTGTATGTCTACTTCTTTATTTTATCATCCCTCTTCCTACTCATTTTTTTAGCATGTGTAATGCCAGTTCTGTGTAGTATAATGTATAAGTGCCATAATAGCCTTATATAGATTATGTGAGGACATAAACAATTCACCTTCTCAGCTTTTTTTCTTTTTTTTTTAGGGAGGTATAATTGAATTAGCAGGTGAGCTGGTCCTTCAGGAATGTAACTACAGTTACTATTGTTTCTCATTCTAAACACAGACATCAGTCTTTATTTTAAAAATTGTTTTTGCACCTACCCTTTTCTTATGTCCTCAGTGCTTATTCTGTTGATTATAGAGTAATTAGCTGAAAGAAATGTCTTGAACCCTTATGAAAGAATACTGAGGCATGGAATTCAAATCCTTAGTTTGACTGGTAATGTTTCTATATATTCTTCTCATTCTCTAAAAAGATTTTATTGTTTATTTTTAGTTTATGTGTATGAGTGCTTTGTTGTGTGTGTGTAAGTGTATGTAGTGTCTGTGGAGGTCAGATCCCCTGTAACTAGAATTATTGATGGTTGTTAGCTGCCATCTGAATGCTGAGAATCAAACCCAGGTCTATGTCAGAATAGCCAATGTTCTTAACCACTGAGCCTATTCTCCCTATTTTGAATAGCACTGCAAATGACACAGTGGGTATGAAAATGTGGACATCAGTCTTTCCTATTGCTCTGGTTATTTTCTTCATTTTTGTGACTGAATACCTGACAGAAGCAACTTAAGGAAGGGTTTATTTTGGCTCTTAGAAAGGTGGAGTAGTTGGTGCATGAGACAGGAAATAGAGACAGATGAATATTTGTTCTCAGCTTCCTTTTTTCTTTTTATTATTCTGGGACCTCAGTTCTTGAAATGGTGCTGTTCACATTTAGGGTAGGTTTTCCCACCAAAGTTAACCCACCCTCATAGACATGCCCAGAGGTTTATCTCTTAGGTGATTCTAGGTTTCTTGTCAGGTAGACAATCAAGATTAACCATCACACCCACTGAGTGGAGTTGTATATGCCAGAATATAATGTACCTTAGGGTTACCTATATAATTCTGTACAGTTTTATATCTGCCATTAATAATTGGTTTCCTCTGTTTTATGTTGTTTTTTTTTTTGTTGTTAAAACTGCCTTTTATGTTAAATAAATATTTTCTTGTATACTGTTTTATTCCTATTATTTCTTACACAGTTTTAAAGATTATTTTCTTTATGGTTGATTTGATATTTATGCCTTACCTCCTTAAAGTAGTCTTGTTTGGATTATGTAATTTTAGTGTATAAGAATTTTTCTCTATTATAGTTCCATTCTCTTCTCCTTTGTACTGTTGTCATCATACAAAGTACATCTTTCTGCCCTATGTCCCCTCAAAATCATTTTATAATTATGGCTTTATGTTCTTATCTCTTCAATGAGATAGGAGAAGGAAAGAGTTATAAGCAAAACTATATTAATATTGTCTTTTTATATTTATTTAGTTATCTTTGTTCTTGTTCTTTATTTCTGTGGATTTTAGTCACTGTATTTTTACTGGAGTCTGAAATAAAAGACCCTTTTTAGTATTTCGGATAGGGCAGGTTGGTTGCTGACAAATTATTTCATTTTGTTTGTC
This sequence comes from Eospalax fontanierii, assembly GCA_035773235.1. Lineage (NCBI taxonomy): Eukaryota > Metazoa > Chordata > Mammalia > Rodentia > Spalacidae > Eospalax > Eospalax fontanierii. The sequence goes on from CM069545.1 coordinate 48,174,700, forward strand.
AAGGAATGCCATAAGTTCTTTTTTCTCACTTTACCTGGGTCACCTTTTTTATGAAGAAGTTTTGCTAGATACAGGATTCTTTGCAGAGTGATTTTTTTTTTCATTTAATAACTGTCATTCCACTGCTCTGTGGTTTCTAATGAGAAATTATCTATAAACTTTACTGAAGAAATTTTCTGTGATGACATACTTTTGCTGTTTTAGAATTTTTCTCCTTGACTTTTGACAGTTTATGATGTGTTCAGATGTGAGTTTCTTTGAGTTTATCTTACATTGAATTTACTGAGTTTCTTCTGAAATTTTTTTTTAAAATTCGGAAATTCTTTGTCATTATTTCTTCAAGTATTCTTCCAATCTCCTTTATTCCCCTCCTTCTGAGACTCCCATTGTATATACAATGATATGTTTGAAGGCACCTCAGAAGTCTCTAACATTGTTCACTTTTTTATTCCTCAGATTTGAGAATCTCAATTGACCTACTTTCATTTGCTGTTTCTTCTACCAGTTCAATTTTTATACTAGCTACCTGGAGATAGCATTAGATCCCACATGTTAAGGGCTTAGTCCACAAAAGGACTACCTAACTCTCTTCACACTGTCAATCACAAGTTTCAGGTTGTGACCAGGTTCTGACTACCAACTGTAAAATAAGGTTCCCATGACCCCCTCTCTTCATGTTTCATTAATTTGCTAGAGTAGCTCACAGAAATTAAGGATATATTTTATCCATTATAAATGGATAGATTGAAGAGTTGAGCAGGACAAAATATGGAGGAAGGGGGCATCTTAAGGCATGCCTCTAGGAATCTCTGTGTACTCAACAACCTAGCCCCTTTTGTGCTTTTGTAGTAGTTTCATTACATAGGCCTGATTAATTATATCATTGGACATTAGTTATCTCAACCTTTAGTCCCTTTCCCCTCCCTGGAAATTAGAGATGAGGCTAAAAGTTCTGTCCCCCTAATTGGTTGGTTCCCCTGGCAACTAACTTCCATGCTGAACCCCCAGGAACTAGAAATCTTTTTAATACACACAATACAAAAAGAATGGCTAAGTATGTGTCTTGGTGACAGAGTGCTTGCCTAGCATGCACCAGGTTCTAGGATTTCATCCCCAGAACTGTTCAATAAACTTAAAGTACATAAAAAGTGGTTGAGGATTCAACTCAGTGATACAGTGCTAGCCTAGCAAATGAAAGGCCCCACAGTTGAGATTACAAGAGTTTTAAGAGCTGTATGCTTTGTGGCTAGAGAGATGGCTCAGCATTAAGAGCTATTATTGCTATTATTCCAGAGAACTCAGGTTTGGTTGCCAACACCCACATGGTTGCTAATAATTGTTCCAGGGAATCCTACACCCTCCTTCAGCCTCCACAAGCACTGAATGCACGGTACAATCATTTACATGTAGGCAAAGGGCTAAAATAATAATAATTTTTGAAGTGCTATATATGCCCACAACCATTGACATAGAACAGATACCCATTTTTCATTATACCACAGTATCTTAACTTCCCCTTATATATTTATTTTCATTATTATTTCTTTTCAAATCAAGAATTTCTGTTAATTTTCATAGTTTCTACATTTTCACTGGTATTTTCTGTTCTGTAGCGCATGTTTTCTCATACCTTTCTTTTACTTACCTAGGCATACTTCCTTTGGTTCTTTGAAATACTAGTAATTACTGGTTATAAAATTTTTGTCTAATAAGTAAGTCACTGTCTAGCATACTTCAAAGACAATTTCTTTGAATTTTTTTTATATCCCTGCATATAAGCCCATTTTTCTTTTTTGTCTTATTATAATATTTTCTCTGAAAACTAGGTATTTTCAAATTTGTAGCAGTTTTTAAAGTCATATCCTCCCTACCTCAAGTATTTGTGTTTGCTTCTTGTTCTTGTTTCATTAGGTTGTTTTTTGTTTGTTTGTTTTTTTGTTTTTTGTGTTTTTTGCTGGCTGATTCCTTATAGTCTCTATTCTTAGATATGCCTGCACCACTATCTTAAATGCAGTTAATGATTGTCTAGTTATTTCTTTAAATGTTGAAAAATTAATAGTTTTTCTCCCAGCTTTTACAGAGGGATTCTTGTATGTTTGTTGAGGCACAGGGAAAAGATTAGAAACTTCATAGGGCTTTCCTGGGCATGGGCAGAGACTCATATATTTGTATTGGCTTTTAATTCCTTGTGGTACCTCAGAAGTAAGTTTGTTGGGCTTTGCATTCCTTGTCTTTATCTTTTAAGGCATTTGATTAGCCTCTTGTTACACTATCTAGTAAAAGTCTCTCAGGCAGCTGCATTATTAAATAATGTTGCCGTCCTTTGGCAAATACTCTACAGATGACTGCTCACATATAGCGAGCTCTCAGTCAAATGAAGACAAGTTGAGATTGGAGCTTTTCAGCAATCTTCCAGACAAGTAATATAGTGACAGCTTCTAGGTTTGAGACTTTTGAGAAGCTCCAAATTGGTTTTGTTACAAGTGTCTCTAGTGGGCCCCCAGGGGACCTTCTTATGTACATCTGTGTAGGTCAAAGTTTATTTTGTCTCTCTCCCTCTCCCTTTACTTCTCCCTTCTTCCCTTCCTCTTTCTCCTACTCCCTTCCTTTCCACTCAACTCATTGTTGAGCCATAATCTCTTTTGCTGTCAGGTTTTTGTACATTCTCACTTTCGCAAATTCCAGATGTCACACCTCTGGGACGCTTTCCTAAGTTATCTCAAATGTCAGTGGTATCTCTGCATGTAGCTGTAGGTGTTTATTACTGCACTTATACCATCCTATAATTGCCTATTTATGTATCTGTTTCTCCAGATGGACTACAGTGTCCATAAGATCAGAGACTATAAATATGAGCAGTTTGTGGCACTTATACCATCCTATAATTGCCTATTTATGTATCTGTTTCTCCAGATCGACTACAGTGTCCATAAGATCAGAGACTATAAATATGAGCAGTTTGTGATCTATTATGTAATATTGGGCCTTGATAGATTGTTTAATGAATAGAAATTTTTTAGTCATATTTATGAATAAAGGAGCCAGCTATGCTCATTATTAGAAATACAAACAGAAAATCAGAGTGGTGTCCCACGTCTTTAATCCCAGCACCCGGGAGGCAGAGGCAGATGAATCTCTGATCAAAGCAAGCCTCGTCTACATAGTGAGTTCCAGGCCAGCTGGGACTACAGGGAAACCCTGTCTCAAAAAAAAATACAAACAGACAAACACATGAATAAAATAGATATTGAAATGCCAAAAATAAATGAGAAACCCCAAGATACAATTTATAAATAAAAGGAGAAAATGAAATATCTGACAACTCAGTCATACTTCATACAAGGAAATATATCAAAACACCATGTATTGTTCGCCTTGTTTGCTTTCTGTTGCTGTGTCAAAAACACTGACCAAAACCAATTTGAGGAGGAAAGGACTGATTGCATCTTACTCTCCCTAGTTATTGCCTATTAACTAGGGAGCTGGGCAGGAGCCTGCCTGAAGGCAAGAACTGAAGTACGCATATCCATAGAGAGGAACATTGCTTACTGACTTGCTCCTGTGTCCTGCACTCAGTCTGCTTTCTTTTCTTTTTTGAAAATATTTTTTATTTATTATATTTTTATTTCATGTGTATGGTATATTGCTTGCACGTATGTGAGTGCTCTCGTGTTGTGCAATGCCAGCAGAGGTCAGAAAAGAGCATTGGATTCTCCTTGAACTGGAGTTTTGGATGGTTGGTAGTCTTCAGGTGGGTGCTGAGAATCAAACCTGAGTGCTCTGCAAGAGCAGTCAATGCTCTTAACTGCTGAATCATCTCTCCAGCCCTCAGCCTGCTTTCTTATAAAATGCAAACCATCTGCCCAGGGGTGGCACCACCCATAGTGGCCTGGGTTCTCTTATTTTACTCAACAATCAAGAAAATGCCTCCCAGACATGTGCACAGGCTAGCTGATAGAGGAAATTCCCAGACTAAGATGCCCTTGCCCCAGTTTTCAAGTTGACAACTGAATCTAACCAGCACCAGTTGGCGAACTTTTTGTAAAGTATCATGTTTTAGATTTTAAGGGCTAAGTAATCTCTTGAGCAGTTTATCTACCTTGATACAAAACAACTATAGATCATCATTCCAAATGGATGTGCAGTAAACTTAAATTACAAAAATAAGCAGCAATCAGGTTCGTTACAAAAGCTATAGATCTGTTACAAAAATATTCCATAATTAATTTTTTTCAATATTGTTAGTGAAACCTATACATAAGTTTTGGAGAATTAACTTGACCTTTATTCATGTTGGACTTACACCTTAAATTCAGTTTGGGAAGATAATAAAAGGAAATATTTAGGGAAGGGAGAGAATGGAGAGATCAACGATTAAAGAGTTTTGATAGGATAAATATATTTTAGAGATGTATTTACCGAATGGTGATAATAATTAATAATGTATACTTAAAATAGAGAGTGGAGTTGAAACAGTGGCTTAGGAGTTAAGAGTACATATTGCTCTTGTAGAGGACACTGATTTGGTTCCCACCACCCACATTGAGCAGCTTACAACTGACTGTAATACCAGTTCCAGAGGGCTCCAACACTTCAGGCCTCTACAGACACCCACACAAATGCATAGATGCCCACATAGACATACACATAATTGAAAATAGTTTAAAATTGTCAAAACAGATGTACTGTAAATATAGTTTGGATTTGTAAATAATACCTTAATAGAATTGTTGGAGTGTAAGATAGAGTTATGCTTTCTTATATCCACATGTCACCTAGAAATAACTAATACCCTAAATCTTTAAGAATCTAAATCATGTACTAGATTTCAAAATAGTTTAATTTTTATTAATTTTATAAAAATGTTCTTAAAAGAATACTGTGTATTTAGCATCTTTTAGTATAGTGGAACAGTTTTTGGACTAATGTCAAAGTTCTTAATTAGACCACAAATACATTTGTACCAGCTACCCATAGAGTTCTTAGAGAAGCTACAAATTTTAGTGCTAAAAACTGATTTGGGGGGTGTTTTCTCACAGCTAAGCCTAATCCCAATTAATGGTGTTGAAGTAGACTAGTTTATCTCTGACAGACTTTGCAACTGTTATGGCCTCACACATTTATATGAGGTAGAGCTGTTATAAGGAAATAGATAGGTCTGTATCTTGTAAAGATAAAAATAATGCAGTTACAGAATTACCAGTTTTACTGTAAAAATGATAACCATTGCTATAAAGAAATTGACTCACATGTTTATTGTACAGTTCTCTTTAACCTTTGAGTTATTTTACCTCGTTTCTCTTCTTTTCTGTGATAGTTGTTAATATTATGCCAATAATTCGTGCTGTGTTGTTCTTGAGGAAAAATGGCAAATAAGGTACTGAGCTATCCCTAGAGACCAGAAAAAGATATGTTTGCATTGAGATAATCATAGTAACTGAATAGGATTAAAAGTATTCAATGAGTAGAAAAATACAGCAGAGACTCCTACCAATCATATTCTTATTTCCTCCTATACCAAAGTCCTTCTATTTTCATAGATTGTTTCTTCAGATACCCACACTTCCGCTTCATTCTTTTTTTCTTAATTATTCAATTCTTCTCAGCATTCTTACATTTAGTATTTATTAAACATAGGCAGTGTATTTTGTACTTGGGTCCTGGAAATACTGTATTCATTCAAACATAAACAGTATTGTCATCAAATGACTCAAGGAAAATAGGCACTTTTAATGCAAACTAAGAACTGAAGAATTAAGGATCAAAGAAGCCAGTGTTAACTCTTTTAGAAGAGAATGTTCAATTAATAGTGAATAAAAGGTTTAGATTTTGTCAATCTACTTCAAATCCAGTTTCAGTACTTAAAAGCTATGTGCCTTTGATTATCCTGTGCCTCTGTGATACCTACATGATTGTTGTAAATTTTAGAAATAAATAGCTATAAATCACTTAGGATAGTGCCTTCTGCATAGTTTCTGTCTTTCCCCTAAATCTTACATCCCCAGTTTTTTGTAATTCTAAAACTTCTGAATAAAAAAATACTTTCTGTGACTCCTACTAAGCAGAAAAATGTGAAAAGTAGCTTACAGTTATTTTTTAAGCTACTTCATTGAATACTATTGAGAGAGAAACTGTTAATCGAAATAAAATTTATCCTTTCTCTTAAATATAACGAAAATTCCACTAAGCTATATTGACCTTTAAAAATTATCATCTTTATGGCTTAGTGTTAAAAGCACTGACTACTGTTACAGAGGACCCAGGTTCAATTCCAGGCACCTACATTTTGGCTAACAACCATCCAATTCCAATACCAAGGGATATGATGCCATTTTCTGGCCTCCTTGGGCACTACGGGACATGGATGTACTTGTATGCAGCATGCAGGCAATATGCTCATACACATAAAAATAATAAAAATTTAAAAAATTATCATCTTAAGTTCTTACAGTATTACTTGTAAAAATGTTATTACACTAGTAATTTTGTAAATCACTGGTCTTGAATTGTGAACTTACAGGAAACATTTCTGTCTCTCCATATCCTTCAGCATGCTAATTGCTGTTAATTGAATTGTGGTTTATATCAACCAGGGTCATGTTTAAAACTTTTACTTATTAAGTAATTGAAAGCATTTAAAGTAAATCATCAGTAATATCAATAATATTGATATTATTATTGATATTATTGTTATATTCTTAAGACTCATCATTATAACTAGAATTTTCTCTATTTGAACATTTTAAAAATATATTTTTAGGAAACAGTTATATTTAGAAATGAATTTGCCAAAGAATTTACTTTTAATTTAAAATTTTCATTTCTCTGCAATTGTTTCATAACTGCTGGTACAAATAGAAACTAAATTTTCAACACAATATATAGTTTTACAAAAATAAGATGGCTGATAGTTCAAATCAGAATGGGTATGTAGACTTGCCTAGTACATACATTCAAAGCCCTGGCTAAGTTGAGTCCCAGCACCAAAATAGTTCATCAGAATATTGTAGTCTAGAGGTTACAGATGTTATCCACCGTATGATTGTTCTTTCCAGTGTTACTATACTTCATGTAATATTTTCTAGATTTGTTAATTTTGTTTGTAACTATACCTTAACAGTAAGACAGACCATGCTAGGAGTGGTGGCATACACTTGTAAACCAGCTCTGGGGCAGGAAGACCTCTGTGAATTCAAAGTCAGCCTGATCTACATATTGATTTTGAGGTCAACTGGGTCTATAAGGGAGACGCTGTTATTCATAACAAAATAACCACAGAATACCAAATAGTTTTCTGTATGCTTTATATAAATCTAAATCGGAAATAGTAATCAATAAAATGATTACTTTTATGCCAAAAGAAAAGGCCAAGTGATCAAAGTGAGGAAACTACAGTGAGTTCAACAAAGGTTCAAGATTTTTCTGGCAGGAATAGTTCAGTGGTAGTGAATGACAGTATGAGAAATTCAATTGTATTTTTCATCACTGTTCTCTCTATTTAAATTAGACAAATGATATGTGCCCAAGAGGGACTAAGGACAATCCTCTGAGGATAAGAACTACTTCCATATAGTCCTGCCAGATTCTGGAGAGTATCGGTGCCTCTGCTATTTGTTGCTGTTATTACTTAACTTGTCATGGATATTGTTTCTTTGGCAGTTTTTTTTTTTTTTTTTTTGTGGGTTTTTTTTTTTTTTTTTGGTGTTTCTTTTTTTGGTGTTTGTTTGTTTGAGTTTAGTTTTTGTTTTGTGTATTCTCTCTAGTATTTCTTATCTTGGCTGTGCCAGGTTGTATTTTGGTGGGTCAGCATCTTTAATTTTTTTGCATCTGAAAAGTGTTCCTTTTTTTTTAACTTTAGGCTTCACTTCCACATTGTGTCTCCCTCTGTCCCATTCTACTGAATGGGAATTTTAGATATCCAGAAGTCCATTTCCATTACAGACATTGTTCTGTAAGAGGTTTTCCCTCCTCCTTTCCATCCCCAATAGCAAAGTTCCATACAATGGAACATCTTTTGCCCTTTTCTTTCGCCTAGAGCTATTTCAGTCTTAGGAAAACCTCTCAATAGAAAATGTTAACTCAAAGACAGGCATTCACTGATTTTAATAAACTTTCAGTGAATTTTGTAAGCTTTATAACACGATTCAGTGAGGTACATAAAACTAGTCAGATTGTAATAGTTAAGTAGCTATATATATTTTCACCCACACTACATAGCATTTAAATCATATACTTCAGTGCTTATGATTACAAAATGTTTCCAAGTGTTCTCTTGTAAAGTATGATTAATACAAGTGATTATGGCCGAATTTTCTTATCTTAGATAAGCTGTGTTGCCACTGGAACATTTGAATGACTTGTATTCTGAATTTTATATTGTTAAAATGTGTTTTAAAACTAAACTTTATAATATGTTACATTTTAGGTCAGAAGACATGTCTTCATCTACATGGCATCTTTCCTTACCTCTATGTGCCATACGATGGTTATGGACAGCAGCCAGAAAGCTATCTTTCTCAGATGGCATTCAGTATCGACAGAGCACTTAATGTGGCTTTAGGCAATCCATCTTCCACTGCTCAGCATGTATTCAAAGTGTCATTAGTATCAGGAATGTAAGTATATAATATCTTTTAAATGTTGCTTATCTGTATTTCTTTTGCTAATCTAATTAGAGGAAAACATTCAAATGAAATACAGTCTGTTCATACTTGTTTTCCTTTCATACTAGTGGAACTGGTGGATTTCATTTGAAACTTTTAAAACTTACTTATCATTATTTTATGTGTATGAATGTATTGCCTGCATGTATGTAAGTGCCCACAGAAGTCAGAAGAGGGTGTTGGATCCCCTGGAACTGAGTTATGGAAGGTTGTTAGCCACCATGTGGGTGTTGGGAATCGAACCTGGGTCCTCTACAAGAGCAGCAGATGAGCCATCTCTCCAGTCCTCTTTTGAAACTTTTAGTCAATTTAAATGACTGTCTTTTAGTGGTTTTTGTTTTAATCGTTTCCATTTCTCTGCTTCCTAAATTGAGAAATTACTTTTTGAGAACTTTTCTGTGTGCACTATCCTGGGTCCTTGTCTCTGTACTGAACACCTGAAATTATCAGTTTATAAAAAGAAAAGATTTAATTTGTTTCACAGTTTGATAGATTCCATGTTCATTTGAGAGAATACATCATTGCAGGGACATGTAGCTGAACATACCCACCTTATGTCCAGAAAACATAAAAGCGGAAAAGGAAGAGATTATGCATCTACACTACCCATTACAACATGCTCCAATGACCTAAAGACTTCCTGCTACACTACACTTCTTAAAGATTTCTTCACTTCTCAATGGTGCTATTCTAGGGAAACCTTTAACTCATGGACCTTTAGAGGGGATTCAAGATGTAAATTATTGCTCTTGTGATATATTGCTGAACAAAACAAAAGTCTCTGCAACTGTTATAGTCTAGAAATAAGAAACAGATAAGAATCAATACATATGAAATAGACTTATTTGCTACATGATAATTGATGGGTATAGAAGAAAAGACGTTGGGAGAACAGGATAAGAATCATTAGTGTAGGAAAAGTGGACTTGTAACAATTTTAAGTAGAAGAAATAAGCAAGGGATTTGGAGCTAGAGTGGAGGAAGTAAGGAAAGGATGACCAAAGATTAGAGAGATGTGTGAAGTGCCAGAGATAATGTAGGGTGTAATTCTCAAAGTATAGTTTCCATGCATTAACTTTATTTATCAGCTGTGAGAATGTGGTTTTCAGATCTCTTAAGTACAGAAAGTATGCTTGAACAATGACATGGTGAAATCTAGTTTACTATTCCTTATGACCTGAAGCTTTTTCCCATAGGCTACTCTTAGCTAATGAAATGATTGAGTACGAGAATGCTAAGGCAAGTCTGTTATTGGGAGACTTGAGAATTCTGCAACAACTTTTCTATGTTTTTTCTTTTTTAAAAAAATTATTTTTAGTTTATGTGTATGAGTATATTGCCTACATGTATGTAAGTGCACCCATGTCATACAGTGCCCACAAAGGTCAGAAGAGGGCATCCATCCCATGGAGGTGGAGTTATGGGTGGTTGTTAGTCGCTACGTGGGTTCTGGGAATCGAACCCAGGTCCTTTGCAAGAGCAGCCAACACTATTAGCTGCTGAGTCCTCTCTCCCACCCTGTTTTTTTTCTTTTGAATATCATTGTAGTGGAAGATAATTTACAGTTTTTGCCCCCACTTCCTTCTCCTTTACTTGGAATCAGATCAGTATCTAGGCTTGATGGTTGTCCCTGCCATTTATAGTTCTGCTCATTTCCTCTCACATGTGTTCTCCCTAATAAATTCTTTGTATGACATTTATTTCTCAGAGAGCTTATGCTAGCATACCTAACAGCTTGGTTAAAGAATGTTATTGGGTTACAACCTAGACCAATTGAATCAGAAACTCTGTAGATTGGAGCTCAGAAATCTATATTCAGTGAATCTTTCTGATAATTCTGATACATACTCAAGTTTGAGAATCACTGAAGGAAACTATTTTTGAGAACTTTAAATTTTGTCTTGTGCTGTTGCATGATACTGAGAAGTCAGTATCTGACTTAAATGTAATATGTTTACTTTAGCAACTATGGAGAGAAACAAAGATTGTAGGAAGACATGAGTAGAGAAGCAGGAAGCACATTATGACTGTTTCATCGGTCTAGGTGTTAAAATATGGTGGCTTGAATTCGGGTAGTAACATGGAAGTAATGTGAAGTGGCCAGCTTTTGGATCTATTCTGACAGTTAAGATTTGCTGTTCAGTTGGTTGAGAGTTGTGAGATGCGTCAAGGATGATTACAGAAATCTTTGTGTTGCTCAAAATTTTGAGTCTGTATTAATGGAACACATTAAAGGAAAGATCTAAGGTTCATGCTTAGACATTTTGAGTTGATAATGTCTGTGTGCAATCCAAGTAGAGACCTTGTCTTTCTTACATCTTAAGAGTTTCCCTTGGATAGAATGCTACCCTCTCCTTTACTTCCTCATTCATTTACTTGAATTCCCTTTTTCTTTTGTCAGATTCTAAATCCGTAAAGCACTCTTTTTATAATGTAATTGGATCATTTTTAAATCATCTGAAACCTTTCATACAGTTCATAGAATAAAGTTTAAACTTCTAACCACAGCTACATGATTTGATCTCTGCTACCTCCTATTTACTGTGTTCCATCTAGAAACACTGGTTCTCTTTGCTTTCAGTTTCTGTGTATACCAGGCTCTTTCCCACCTGAGTTCTTTGCACAAGCATTTTCCTTTCCTTAAATATTCTACTTCTGTTTAGTTGGTCAGACTTCTCCAGAGTTTTCTTTGACTACCTCACCATTAAGGGAAGATGTTGTCATTATCATCACTGTTCTATAATACAGCCCCTCTTTGTTTATTTAGCACTTAACACAGCTTATAATTATTTTAATTTTTATTTATTTACTTAATTTTAAGTGTTTCTGCCATTAACTGATAAGCTCAGTGAGAAAAAGGATCATGCTTATTTATTGTATTCCTAATACCTTTTTACAGTGTTCAGCACTATACTAGTAAAAAGAAAGACAAACAATAAGATATAGATATAGTTGTAGATTTTAATAAACATACAGATTTGAGAGGAAGTTTGCTAGGGAAATTGTGTCACATGGTTATGGAACCTGTGAAGTCTCTTTTGTTCAACAGTCTGCCTCTAAGCTGGAAGCCCGGGGATGCTGGAAAGAAATTCAAGTCTGAAAGCCCTCAGAACCAGAAAAATTGAGGGTATAATAATGCTCAGCCCAAGGCTAAAGACCCTAGAACTTTGAGGCTGCTGCTATGAGTCTGGAAAGCAGAATTGAGATTTACAAAAGCTGTAGAGCATGAAGCTCTGATATCTAAGAGCAAGAGAAAAAAGTATATCCCAGTTATAGGAAGAGAGAAGAAATCACCTTTTTCCTACAACAAATTTCATACAACAAATTGGATTGTGTTCACCTACATGGAGAACAGATCTTCCCCATTTACCCCCCAGTAAGTGCGATTTCTCCACTTAGTCCATTAACTTATATACCAGTCTCCTCTGGGAACACTCTTACAGACAAAGCCAGTTTTCTAGTTATTCTATGATCCAGTCAAGTTGACATCTAATATTAACCAGCAAATATAGATTAATAAGTATTTGTTCAAGTAAATAACTGATGTGAAAGTTCATACCCATTCTACAATAGCATCAGTTTTGTTTAGAAATAATCGTAAGATTTTTCTTCTAATTTTTAAAACTTAACTAATTTTCAAGAGCTTTTCTATAGGTGTCTAATGTCAGAATTGAATCTTCCAATAGTATTGAACAATTGACAATCTCTGTTTTGCTGAGTATTTGTTAAAGTACCACCATTTTCTTGAGCTAGATACACAGATTCAAAAATTCAAGAAATTTTTGTTACCATTCTCCTTTTTAGTTTAAAATTTTTTATCTATGAGTGTTTTGCCTACATATATGTAAGTGCACTCCTGGCATGCAGTGCCTGTGGAGGTGATGTCATATATTCTGGAGCTGTTAACTACCATGTGCATGTTAGGAACCTAACCCTGCTCTTCTACAAGACAGCTAGTGCTTTCAACTACTGAGCCATCTCTCTTGCTTATTTTAGTCTTTTTTTTTGGAAATTTTAAATTTTATTTTATGTATATGACTATATTGCCTGCATGCATGTTAAGTGCACCCATGCCATGCAGTGCCTGTAGAGGTCAAAAGAGGGCATTGGAGCCCCTGAAACTGGAGTTATATACAGTTGTTAGCTGCCATGTGGATACTAGGAATTGAATCAGGGTTCTTTGCAAGAGCTGTCAGTGTTCTTAACTATTGAGCCATCTCTCCAGCCCCAGGGGTGGATTTTTTTTTTTTCTTTTAAACTCTAGTTATCTTTTTTTCCTTATCCAATTCTACTTTCTCCAATTTCTTTACCCCTTCAACATTTTGTACTTCAGAGTAGACCAGGTTGCATATAGCTACCAAATTAAAGTGTGTTGTATACTTACCTCCATTCTCCCTACTTTCTTCTTGAAGCTGGATTAAAAGATAAGACTTTGTACTCATTTCTGGGATTCGGTCCTACTCAGCTACCAAGATTTTATTTCTAAATATGTCTAAATTAATTAGCTGAGGTTTGGTAGTTACTGTTTTTCTTTTCTTTTCCTATCCACTGGTGTTTTTTTTTAAGGACTTATTATATAAGATTTATAGAGTTTTTAAGCTATATTTTGAAGCAGTATATATGAAACCAGAATTATAGATTTACAGAGAATTTTAGTTTAATAAAAACTTTTACTTTGAGATTGAGACTGCAATTAAAAAACGTTTATTAAAATACTCCAAAAAATTATTAGCAAAACCATGACTAAAAAGATAATATGGCACACAAAAATCAGGTTTTCTTCCTATTTATGTGGCTACTTGCCTCTCCTGATAACTTCATATATATATATATATATATATATATATATATATGAAAACTATCACAGCTGTAGGAAAAGGTTAAAATTTTCCAGTGAAAGAAAATGAGATCCCATTCATGCATCTTTTAACCCTTTCTGAAAACAGTGGGATGAAGAGCAGCATATCACATAAGCAGTAGATTTAGATCAGATACTGATTTCTAACTTCTAGATGAATATACACAAAGAGGTAGTGTTGTTTATAAAGCAACAGAAGTTGGGTGTAGAGATAGCTCTGCAGTTAGGAGCACTTGCTGCTCTTTCAGTGAACCTGGGTTTGGTTCCCAACATCCACCATGTTCAGCTTACATCACCAGTAGTTTCTGTTTCAGGGGATCTGATGCCGTCTTCTGCCCTCTGCAGGCACTGTGTAACATATGTGATATGTGGTACAAACTGCATGCACCCAGGAACACACATATATACATTAAAATAGAGAAAATAAAATTGTTTTGAGAAAAAAATGAAAGGCAGAGAGGTATTCAGAAAGAGTTCCTGAGAGGTAAATGTAAAGGTTGAGCCCAGAGCTTTCCAGACTGAAGGAATAGCAATAGCAAGCAAAGAATTTTAGGGAGAGGGAACAAGTTAGAGAGGTTAAGTTATAATGATAAGATTAAGTGAAAAATAAGGATGAGGTACAATGAGGGACCTTTAAGACTTTGGAAGTTAGCAAAATAAAGTTGTAAGTAGAAATTACTTACTAACAGTCATAGAGATAGCTTTGACCAAGAAGTATGAAATAGGTACTTTTAAAAAATTAGCTTTATTATTACTGTGTGAGTGTGCATATGATGTCTCTGTGTGTTTAGGCATGCAGGCATCATATAGCACATGTGGGGACTCAGAGGGCAATCTCTGTTGTTGGTCCTTGTCTTTTACCTTGTGTAGGGTTTTTCTGTTGTGCTTCTGCTACATGTGCTGGCGTATGAGCTTTCAAGACAAGGATTCTCTTGTCTCTGCCTCCCAGCTCCCTTTAGGAACTGTGGGATTACAAACACACCTGGCTTTTACAGGGGTTCTGGGAATTTGAAAATGGGTCCTCATGCTTTTGAATGGCAAGGACTTTTACTCATTTTTTTAAAAAAAATCAGTGTTTCAAAGGTGCTACTAGAGTTTTAAACGCACCTAAAATTTTATGAGAACTTCAGTTTACTTCCACTTGGATTGAGAGTTTTTCTCATCATCATCTTATGCATCACTCTTCTTGTTCAAACTCATTTCTTGAGAGAAGCATACAATGACATAATTATGATTCTAAAGTCCATGAACTTTCGTCTCTTTAATTTTTTTTTAGCATTCATTTATTTTGTCGTGTGTTGTATGTGCCATGTAGAGGGCAGAGGACAACTAATGGGTGTCAGTTCTCTTCTTCTACTATATGAGTTCTGGGAAATGTCCTTTACCTGCTGAACCATCTCACTGGCCCTTTTATAATATCTTAATTTTTTTGTCTATGCAGTCTTCATAGAATTCATTTGATTTGTATGTATTTTAAAGACATCAGCTGCTAAAATTTATATATTTTATATATAAAATACACACATATACATACATATGCTATAATACGTATGACATTTCAATACATGTATACCATGTATTAATATTAATCAGGGAAATTAATATGTCTGTCAGGCCTCTTTAATTTTAGAAGTATTCAAAATCCTTCCTACTATCTGGTTGTAAATACTAATTGTGATCAACCATAGTTACCTTTTGTGCTCAGAACATTAGAAATTATGTATTCTTTACCATTGTTCCTCTATCTTCTAGTAAGTAGATCCTTCCAGCTCTGATACCAACTGTAATATTTATTTTCTATTGACTTAGTTAATATCAGTGTTCAGCTTCCAAATATATGTGAGAACAGACACTATTTGTGTTTCTGTGCCTGACTTTTTAGTTAATACAGTATCCTTAAGTTCAATCCATGTTGACACAAATGACACAATTTCATTAGTTTTTGTGGTTGAATAACATTCCATTTTGTATAACCAGATACATACTATATTTTCTTTATTCATTCATCTACCATGTATTCCTTAGTTGATTCTATTATATTGGCAATTATTAACAGTATTGTAATAAGTATGCAAATGTAGATGTATCTTCACATACTGATTTTAACACCTTTGATTATATACATAGTACTGGGATTGCTGGATCATACAGGAGTTCTGTTTCTAAGGAACAGTCATACTGTTTTCTGTAAGGACTATACTAATTAATATTATTAACAGTAACATGAGGGTTCCCCTTTCTCCATATCCTTATCACCACCAGTCACTTTTTGTCTTTTGATAATAGCCATTCTAGGTAGAGTGACATTATATCTCATTCTAGTTTTGATTTTCAATTCCCTGGTGATTAGTGATTTTGAGTACTGTTTCATATAATTGTTGGTCATTTGTGTATCTTACCATTTTCTCATTTTAAAAATTAAATTATTTGGGTTGTTTAAGTTTTTGATCCATTTTTTAATTGCTCAGTATACATGACAAGAGAATTGGATTCCAGTTTTTTTATTCTACAAATGGATATCATTTTACTTACTGAAGAGACTTTGCTTTCTTTAATCAATATATGCTTATACTACCTTTGTTAAAAAAAAATCAGCTCACTGTAAAAACATGGGCTTATTTTGAATTTTCTGTTGTTGTCTATATCACTTCCTCCTCAACCCCCCAGTACCATGGTCACTAATACTTTGTTGTATGTTTTTCAATTGGGCATTGTGATTGTTTTGGTTATTTGTATCTTCTGTCGTTCCCTACAAATTTTAGGATTTTTTTTTCCTGTAAAGAATGTCTTTGGTATTTAGGTAGGAATTTGCATTGGTCACTTAGGCAGTATTTTAAGTAGGGAGTATTTAATTTTAACTGTTGTTTTTTTCCAATCCATAGATACAGGCCATCTTAACTTCTTTTTCTGTTTGTTTTTGTTTTTGGTGTATAGATCCTCTAATTTATTCTCAGTGTTATATAATTAGTAGTTACAAATTGTTAGCCACCATGTAGGTGCTAGGAACTGAACCCAGGTCCTCTTAACCACTGAGCTGTCTCTCAGTCCCTGAGAGACATTTTTGGTCAGTTATTTTGGGAATCCTTTGAGCTTTCTAGATGTGAATTTCATCCTGTAATCCAGGTCTGCCTTGAACTGATCCTCCTGACTCTACTACCTCTGTAGTGTCTGGTCATACTATAATGTTTTAAGTTGTTGTTCTGTTGGCTAGGCTTTCTCTCCTTCTTCCCCTTTCTTCTGAAATCTCATAAAGTGAATGCTTACTTGTTTAATGGTGCCCAGTAAGTGTCAATATCTTTTTAAAAAATCTGGATTATTTCTACCTGTCTAGCTCAGAAATTGTTCTACATGTTCAGTTTTGTTAAGACTCTCAACTATAATTTTACTTATTATGTTATAGTTTTCAGAAAATCATTCTCTTGAATTCTTTGCCAAGCAATTCATTCATTTCCTTTCCATTACAGACTTGCTAAACAGTTACTATGTTTCTTTGGAAGTACAGTATTACCTTGTTCTTTTTTTTAATGCTTCCTTATGCTGGTATTGGCATATTTCACGGATCAGTTCTCTCTACCAATTTGTATGGTGACTGATAGTAGGAAACTTTCCTAGGTTCTGGTTGGGTATACTTAATATAGTATGTATGCAGCTTTTTAAATTATAATCAACATTTACAATGTTTCCAAGTTTCTTTATACCTAGACTTCAGTGGTTGTGGGATTCCATTGCCAACTAGAAGGCAGTTCCCTTAAGTTGGACCTGGTAAGGATGAGTGGATAAGGTGTGGCCAAACTTCTGTGAATAGACTACTTTTTGGTCAAAGAAGGTTCGTTATCAGGGCTGCCTGGTTGGTTTCCTAGGGGCTTCAAAAGACCAAGCCAGACTTAAAAGGAAACTTCCTGAGGGCCTCAGGAGACTTAACCAAATAGAAATAGGAAAAGTGTATTCTGTGGCTTCTAGGGATATGGATTAATAGGCAAAAGCAACTTCTTTATAGAGTATTGATGCTTGAGGGGTAAGGTAGAAATGGTTTACTGCTCCTTTTTGCCCCTGGTTACATCAAAGTGGTATTTTTAAGAATCTTTTTAAAGTGCTTCAGTATTTTTTCATATGTAAACCTCTGGTACATTTAACTGGAAGTCTTGGGTATTTTTTAAATTATTTGTGTTTTGGATAATATTAAATGTAAAGAAGACTGAATTAGGACAGATGAGCCCAATTAGGACAATAAGTTACATTATTTCATCTTGGAGTTATGGAAATAATTTAAATGTTTTTCTTATATTTCAGGCCTTTTTATGGTTATCATGAGAAGGAAAGACACTTTATGAAGATCTATCTTTACAATCCTGCAATGGTGAAAAGGTACTAAGATAAATGAAATCAAGATATGAATAACCATCACTTAAATATTTCAATAATAAAAAGAAAAATCTAGAAGAAAGGCCTATGTAGTTTTAACATTACAGTAGAGACCATAAAATGAACATAGATACATATATATAGAGAGGCCCATTGCTTAGATTGTAAAAATATATTTCAAAGGTAGAAGGTTGTTGGTTTATGGTGCCCCTCTGCTTCTTTTCTGTCTTAGAGTTTGTAGCAATGTGTAAGTAGAGATGAAACTACTTCATATAATGTTAGTGTCCTGTTGGCCAGACCAGATGTTCAATACTAAAGACAAGATAATAATAAATAAAATTTTTTTTTTTTTTAAGTTGGGGGATGCTGGAGAGATGGCTCAGCAGTTAGGAGCACTGTCTGCTCTTAAAGAGGACCCACGTTGATTTCCCAGGATCCACATGGCAGCAAGCTAACAACCGTCCCTAACTCCAGTTCCAGGGGATCTGATACCCTCTTCTGATCTCTGCAGGCATTACATGACATGGGTGCACTTGCGTACATGCAGGCAATACAAATCAAACAAAAATAATAAATGAAATATTAAAAAAGATAACTTCAATTTCAAAGTACGGAAAAATTTGTGAATTTAAGACTGCTGTAGGAAGACTTCCTGTTGACTCCTTTCTATATGTTTTATATCTTGGATTTTGTTTGTTTTTCTTTGTTTTAGTTTTGCTCTTAATTAGTCTGTTTGCTTCAGTTTATTTTCCCCATTATTGAACCCATATTATTGAGAACAGAAATGAAACATATGCATATTTCATTATCCTTTGAATATACAAGATTTTGAAATGTATCAAGATTTTTAAATATATGTGGTAATGAGCATAGGGGGAATGCTGAATTTTGTTTTATTGAAAAGAGCAACTTGGTCACTATGTACTGAGTTCCAAAATATATTATAAATTGAATGTTTCCCTACTTTTAATTAAGGAACTATGAAAAATACAAGTTCCAAGGGTATGAGGTTTGCTCTGGATTAAACTAATTTAATACCTTACCAAATACACCCTTAATTCCAATAGTTACTTTCTTTTGTGAATAACAAGTAAAAGCTAGTTTTTTTGGCTAGACAGATGGCTCAGTGGTTAAGAACACTGACTACTCTTGAAGACCTGGTTTCAAATCCAAACACCCACATAGCAACTAACAACCATCCACATAACTCCAGTTCCAGGGGATCCAATGCCCTCTTCTGACCTCTGGGCATTGCACAACACGGATATACTTGTATACATGCACGCATAACACTAATACACATTAAATTTTAAAAAATTAATTTTTTTAAAAGCTAGTTTTTCTATAGCCCACCTCTGAAAGCTTCCATAAAGTACCATAATAATTTTCCAGCATAGGCACCTGGTAGAATTTTTTTGTACCGGTTTTCTATTCACTTTGCTTATATTCATGAAGCACAAAAGAACAAATCTTGGGGATTTTTATCATCTCTCACATACTCCGTGGTAAGACAGCAAATACCAGTCATTTTTGTCTTTCTCATCCCCAAATTGTGCTAGAATAAGTTGAATGTCAACTTTACAATTGTAATAATCAAATACTTAATAAACGATTCCAGTAAGTTTACTTTATATTTTAGTCAGCTTATCTATATATGTTTAAAACCACCTGATTTATTACTAGATTAATTCATTTATTCAACATTTTACAAATTCTTGTGAATTGTCTACAGTATTTGTTGCATTGTTAGGTAAATGTCAATGAGCTAAGTTTATATGGTTCCTGCTCTCAGGGAACTTACGTAACTAAACAAGCAAACTCAGGAATATATTAAAAATGGTATTACATGCTATGAAGGAAATGATAGGGTTAATGATGGAAATTATTTTTTTCCTTCTGGTTCTTTTAATTATCTTTTGCAATGATTGTTTATATCTCAGTATTTAATGTGTACTGTGGTAATTAAAGTCTAGACTCTAAAAATAAATTGATTAAAAATATTTTAAAGAAGAAAAAAAGAATATAAAAGTTCAGTAAGTAAAGACACTTGCTGCCAAACCTGACAACCTGAGTTCAGTCCCTTGGATCCACATGGTAGAAGGAGAGAACCAACTCTCACAAGTTGTATTCTGACCTCTACACTCAATCAATCAAATAAATAAATGCAATTTTAAAGTTGCCTGCAGACTGGGTATGCTGGGCCTTTAATCCCAGCACTGGGGAGGCAGAGGCAGGCAGATCACTCTGAGATCGAGGCTAACCTGGTGTACATAGGGAGTTCCAGGCCAGCTGGGGTTACAGGGAAACTCTGTCTCGAAACAAAACAGACAACACAAAATTTACCTGAGGCCAAAATCTGGCACTGTTGCCTAATAGTTAAGAGATTTATCCTCTTCATTTCATAGCTTCCTCATCTTGAAATTCTTTTCTTTAATATGTTGATTATAAAACAGACTGATACCTGCTCCTTTTCAAGGACCTCTTCCATCTGTCTTGTCAGTTGTCTGCATCTCACTTTCTCACACTAATAATGCTAATTTGCTATATACACATTTCTACGTAGAGATGGACCCATTTCTATCCTTCCTTCTTGAAAGATTTACCTCTTTATATCAAATTTCTTCCCATTCACTCTTTACTCCATATGACCAATATATTGAAATTGCTTTTACTGATGACTTCTATTACTGAATCCAAGTTTTTCTTTGTCTTTACTGTTTGAACTTCTGATACTTAAGAGACCTTCACATAATTGTGAATGTTGGCTTTTGTGATGTAAAAACCTCCTTTAATTATCCACATACCTTTGTAATCAGTAATGTTGCTGACATTTTGTTGCTGTTTCTTTTATAGTATCTGTGATTGTTGCTTAGGGATTAGCTTAGACATTCATCTTTCCCCTTTATACTTTCTTTCTGAAGCCTTGTCCACATATTTTCATTTTGTTAATGTTTATGTATTTGACCTTCAAATTAAAATGAGTAGTCTCAGTTTTTCTCACCAGCCCTCAATCAGTATACCAAACTATTTACTAGCACTATAATAAAGAATAAGGACTCACATGTAAGAGAAAATTTTATTTGAACTCTTTCATTTGTGTGTAATTCTTTTTAAATCTAAAATTCATTTTCTTTGTGAAATAGTGTCATGGGTTGTATTAAAGTTAAGCATTTAACACACTTAAGCATAGTATCCTGCATATAGCATTTAAAAGTACATTACTTCTATGGTGCTAATAAAATTATTATTCATTATCATTCATTTCTAATATTATAGAACTCCACCAGAAAACTCTACTATGCTAAACCTTAGAATACCTAAAGCTATTTATTCTTATTTCCTCTGAAAACTAACAGTAGCAACAAAAACGTGTTTTCCTTTCATTCCCTCCTTTTTCAATGAAAATACCACCAATCAGGCTAAGTCAGAAGTTGTCATCTTCAAATCCTACCTCCCTTTCCAAATCTTATCAATCATTAAAGTCTGACCATTTTCACCCTTACAGGTTTCCTAAATCAGTACATCAGCATAATTCTTGTTTTAACTACCATTATTTTCATTTTTTCACAATTGCCTTCTAATATGATTATTTTACTTTCCTACTCTGGACTTCTCAGGTACATCTCATTGTTTCTTCAAATTCATTAATGGCCATCTATGATCTGACTTCAGATCTATTTAATCTTCTGCTTAGACTACTCTCCAAGAAAGCTTTTCAGGAATTACCTCTGAGCCCCTCTCTAACTTGTTTCTTGTCATAATAGTTTATGTACTGTTATTATTCCTCATCATGACAAAATAAAATGGTAACACGTCTTGATTGGTGGGATTATGAAAGCTATTTTTGTATTTATTTTAATAGTTGGAAACAGAAAAGGGAGATTTATTCACTGTGGCTACATTGAGAAGGAGAAATAAATCTGCCTAATTACGTCCCCCTCCCCCAGTCATTGGGTTCTTGAAGTAAGTTCTTGAAGTTTAAATAGAGAGCCAAGTACATGTACATCTAAGCTGTCCTAGTCAAAGTATGGTCCTGCCTATCATTGACCACTTGTGGTCTGGACTTCCGACTCAAGGTACACACAAGTGTGAGAACTCTTCCTAGAGACAAGTTCCTTCTCCCAGCATGAGATTCTGTAGATCCATTGTTTCAGTAGTCCTGATAGATTGGAGACACAGTTGTCTTTTAGCAATATCTTTATTTCTCCCAAGCTAGGTACAGTTCCCCACCTTCTGTTTTAACATCTCAAAATTGAGATGGAATATGTCTATGTCTAAAACAAATATAATAAACAGAAATGCAAGTAGGAACCAAAGATAGATCACAGTTAGTTAGAACCAGGTAGCCATGTTTAAGAAGCATGTTTTATAATGTCTTGACTTAACTAATTAACTAATTCAGCCCAAGCAACTCCATCTTCTGGTTTGAGACATGGTCTAGCTGGCCTCCTACTTCAGCTTCCCAGGTCCTGGGATTACAGACAGGTGCTAAAATGTCCAGCATGTATTTCTTAAATTTTTTATTTTATGTGTCAGGGTGTATTGCCTGCATGCATTTAAGTGCACCTATGTCATCAATGCCATGGAGGTCAGAAGAGGGATCAGATTCCTTTGGAACTGGAGTTACAGATGGTTGTTAGCTACCATGTGGATTCTGGGATTTGAACCCAGGTCCTTTTCCAGAGCAGCCAGTGCTCTTAACCACTGAGCCATCTCTCCAGCCCCCCAGCATGTATTTCTATAATTTTTAAAAAGAAAATTGTTTGAAAATCTTCTCCTTTTTTAATCTGTGAATCTTTTTCATTGAAAGTATGTTCTTTACTTTAAAACTTTGATTTAAACTTTATAAGTCATACAAATTTCCAGTAAAACTTAAGATTGTTAGTGTTTTTGCTCTCTATATTTGTATAATCTTTACTTCATTTAATATTTTAAAGAATATAATGTTACAACTTTTTTTTTAACAATAGGATATGTGAACTTTTACAAAGTGGAGCCATAATGAATAAATTTTACCAGCCTCATGAAGCACATATTCCCTACCTCCTACAGCTCTTCATTGACTACAATCTTTATGGAATGAATTTAATAAATCTGGCTGCTGTCAAGTTCCGTAAAGCAAAAAGGAAAGGTAAGGTTAATTTTCAAGTTCAGATTAAGGCTTTGAAACAGGTGCTGTATAATCAATGATTTACAAATAGTATGTTTTGAGAAAACAAGCTATTAAAAAATAAAGAAAAATGCCAAGAATAGGATTCGAGATTATCAGGAAAAGCTCAGAAAACATTTAAGTTGTTTATTAAGATACTCAAATACTCTACAGAGGATAATTGGAAGGATTTTAGTATATTCAGAGCTATGAAAGCATCACCATCGATGTCAAATACTTCTATCACTTCTGAATGAAGCCTTTGTATGTTTTCGATCTCTAACCTGTAAATTTCCCAGGCCTATGACCCTGAAACAATCACTAATATACTTTGTTTCTATATTTACCCATCCCATTCATTTAATATTAATAGAATTGTATAGTATATAGGACCATATGATTTTTTCTGTTTAGCTTAATAATCTTAAGGTTTATCCATATTGTAACATTAATTTCTTTTGAACATATATTTTGGTGTAAAATTTCTGGGTCCAATGGTCTAGCTTTCTTTTCTATTTAATTTTTAAAACTATTTTGTTACTTTTTTTTATGTATGTGAGTGTATTGACTGCATGTATGTTAATGCACTGTGTTGTGCAATGCCCACGTAGGTCAAAAAGAGGGCTTCAGATTTCTCTGAAACTGGTGTCGTGGACAGTTGTTAGCCACCATATGGGTGCTGGAACTTTAACCAAGGTCCTCTGCAAGAGTAGTCTTTGCTCTTAACCACTGAGCCTTCTCTCCAGGCCCGTGTCTAGCTTTCTTTTATATTTTTTTATTTTTTGATTTATTTTTTCATAAGTGTGTGCATGTAAGTGTGGAGGCAAGTACTTTACCTACTGTTATATCCCTTCTTCCCCCTCTTCTACATCTTTTAAAACAAAATGAAATAGACATTTTTATTCCAGTCACAATGTACTTCATGATTTGCTTTCCACTCTTCACTACTATACTTCAGCCTAATCAACCCTTTTATCTCTTAGCTTACCAACCATTCTCCTTTGGTTTAATTCCTTCCATTTCTTCTACTATACCTAAACTTAACTTTTGTATCGTTGAATAGTGGGCTGTATTTTAGTGGTCAGTCTCCTTTAAAAAACAAAACAGTTTAAAGGCTGGATAACATTCAAACAGAAATATTGAATGCATCAAAGAATTTGCAAATAATAAAAAGTACAGACCAGTGAAGCAAGGTAGACCCAGAAATAGGTCCCCAGTGAAATAGCTCATAGTTGCCTTGCATATTTTCACCTTAGCCTTGACAGTGGTTCTGTAAATCAGTGGAGAAAGAATAGTCTTTTTAAAAATAATGCTAGAATTATTGGATGTCCTTACACCAGAACTGATACATACGTTCTGTGCTTAGTGTGTTTGTATGTCTTCTTGTGTGTGTGTGTGTGTGTGCGTGCGTGTGTGCGTGCATGTGTTACTGAGGATTGAACCCAGGGAATTGTGTATTGTAAGCAAGGATTCTACCACTAAGCTGCATCACCGGCCCTTGTTTCTATTTTATTTTGATACACATTCTCACTAAGTTGTTCAAATTGATCTTGAACTCACTTGTAGCCCATGTAGGCATTTCACTTAAAATCTTCCTGCCTCAGTTGCCTTGATAACTGGACCTGTACTACTAGGTATTTATACGTTTTTAAAACAGTAAGATACATTACAGATTTAAATGTAAACTGTCAAACATTTTAGAGAAAATAAGGGGAAAAATCCAGCCCTGATTTTGACAGGTTTTTAGACCACTGTCCATGATCCGTGGACAAGGCCCATGAGGAAATAAATTGGTTAAATAAGTTAGATTTTGTCAATATTTGAAATTTTGCTCTGTAAAAACACTTTATAAAGAACGAAAAGACAAATCATAATATAAAAACATTTTTGCCTATAACATATTTAATAAAGTATATAGAGATTTCTGAAAAATCAACAATACAAAATTGAATTAAATAGCACCAAAAGGTTCAAACATATTTCCCACACAAAAAATTAGAAGGATGGCAAAAACACAAAAAGGTAATGTTCAACATCTCATAATACTAGGAAAATATGAATTAAAACCAGAAAGAGCTACCTCTACACATCTATAATAAAAGGCTATCATTCAAAAGACTGTTGGGAAATTCAAAATTGTACTTACTTTGGAAGATATTTTCATAACATTAAGCATACACTTAACAGTCTGACACAACTATTGTACTCTTAGATGTTTGTTCAAGTGATTTAAAACTTAGGTCCACTGAAATCTGAATGCAAATTTTTACAGCAGTTTGAATTGTAATTACTAAAAGTATGAAACAAGATGTTCACTAAGTAGATGAATTCATAAACAATTGTACTTTTAATACCACTATTGCTGTTTCTGAAATATATTGTGTTTTCTTTTGTTTGTGGATTAAGATTTAAGTATATTTTCAGTTTTCTGTGAAATGTCCATTAGAATTTTATTGAGGCACACACAGAATACCCTAAGAATTTTAAAGTCTAAAAGTTTATAATTCATTTTTAAATGAGATTTTAAAAAATTATTATTTTATGTGTATAAGTATTTTGTCTGCATGTACTCAGTACACCACATGCCTGCAAACCCACAGAGGCCAGAAAAGGACATCAGATCCCTTGGAACTGGAGCTTTGGACTATTGTTAGCCACCATATGTGTGCTGGGAACTTAACCCAGATCTTCTAGAAGAGCAACCATTCTCTTAACCGTTTTTAATCATATTTATCTCAATAACATTTAGATATATGATACTTTTATTATGACGTGAAATTTTGTAGCTATTTCTTGCTCATTACCATACATTGAAAACTTTTTCCCCTCTCTTGATCTGAAACTATTACTTTCAATTACATAAATGTATTCCTCTTTATATATAAATCTTTAGGACATAATTTTTAGGAGCTAGTCATATGATTTGTAAATTACTCTACATAAAGGATTGTTTTGTACAAATTAAAATCATAGTTTATTTAAATATACCTTTCCTTTTCTAGGTGATTCATCATGTGCAACTGGATCATTCAAGGATCAGTTATCAACAGATTCCCTTGCTGGTACTTTATTTAGGTGGGAAGAAGATGAAATACCAAGGTTAGTCAATGTTGTTAAGGATGTGAACATTTTAAATATGTACTAGTTGTAGTCAGTAATCAGTAGTTATCATAATTAAAATTTAATGTTTTACTACATTGAATCTTTTTAAATCTGTAAGTTTATTTTAAAAGCAAGTCTCAGTATTAATATATTACGTGGAATCATAGATTTAAAAAACACAGGGGCCTAGCAAAATGGTTCATCAAGTAAAAGCGCTTGCCCCCAAGCCTATTGAGCTGAGATCAATACCTGGTACCCACTTAGTGGAAGAGAACCAATGCTCTCAAGTAAGTTGTCATGTGGCTTCCATATGCGAGCAGTGGCACACATACCTACACACAAAGACACAGATGTACAATAAATAAATAAATACATGAACAAACAAATAATAAAGTAAGTAAATAGAAAATAAAAAACAGGAGTAGTTGAGAACAAGAAGAATCGGGAATATCATTTGTCCACTTTTCAGTATGCTCACCTTATCTCTTGTTACATGTTTTTGTTCCACATCTGAAAACTATTCAGAATTTCAGGGGGAAAAAAGGTATCTAGACAAATGTTTTAGTATGTATATAATTTTTGATGAATATCTGTATTGACCTTCGTTAACCATTTCTTCCTTTGGCATGAACATAATAAACATGGAATATCTTTCCATACAAAATGTAATGAACCAAAGACTACATTTAAAATTTTCAATTTTATGTTATATGAGTGTTTTCCCTGCATGGAAGTGTACTCATGTATGCAGTGCCTATAGAGCCCAGAAGAGAGTGTCAGATCCCAGGAACTGGAATTATAGACAGTTGTGAGCTGCCATGTCATTCTTGGGAACTGAACTTGGGTCCTCTGCAAGAGCAATCAGTGCTCTTAATCACTGAACCATCTCTCTAGCCTCTAGACTGTATTTTAAATGATATCAGTAAGGTTGGCCTGAAGTAGGGTTTTTTTTCTCATCCTTTTTTCATATATATATACACTCATAGTATCATGAATTATTGTGAATTCATTTAATATCCTTGGGTTTTCTAGTTCCTACCTACCAATGAATTCCTGTATAAGAAAAATTTTAGATCTCCAACACTTTATAAAAACAGCTTGGGAAGTTTGCACTAGTGTAATTACTGTATTCATTGATATCTTTTATTCACAGTTCTTTATTACTGGAAGGTGTTGAACCACTGAGTACATGTGAATTAGAAGTGGATGCTGTAGCTGCTGACATCTTAAATCGGCTGGACATCGAAGGTACACATGCAATTATATTTATTTTTGTTTGCAAAGCATAATGCCCCAAGTAGAATGGAACTGTTACTAAAGAATTAAGATATTATAGGGGAAAGCAAAATATTTTGATGTTTACTTCTTTATTTCTAAGAAGAATATGTTGCCCAGTTTTCTATCACAGTGACAAAAATACCTTAGAAAATCATCTCAAAGGCAGCTTGTTTTGGGCTGTCAGTTTCAAAGGTTTCAGTTCATCTGGCTCCATTGTCTCTGGCCTGTGGTGAGGCAGAACATTGTAACGTAACAGATCTGTTTACCATGTGGAGGCTAGGAATCAGACAAAAAGTGACTAAGACAATATAAATACAACAAAGCCAAAGCCACACTCCTCCAACTATACCCAACTCCCTATAGCTTATTCAACCCTAAACTCAATGATTAATTAATTAACTTAGTGACCTCATGATCAGATCACCTCTCAGTAAAGCCATTAGTCTGTAACCATGCTTGCAACACATGAGTCTTCAGAGAATATTACATATTTAGATCACAATAGATAGTCTTTATATTTTCATTTATATTTCCATTCATAGGACTCTGCCTAGATATGAAACTAAAGTAACTGTGACACTAAAATTTCCCAGGGCCAGGCATGCCTTTAATCCTAGCACTTGAGAAGCAGAAGCAGGCTGATCACTATGAGTTTGAGGCCAGCTTGGTCTCCATACCAAGTTCGAGGCCAGCTGGAGCTACATGAATATCCTGTCTCAAAGAAAAAAAAGAAAGGAAGAAAATAAACTCCAGTATAAAATAACTTTGTGTGCTTTGCTTTTAATTTTTTGTTTTTAAGATTTATTTTTATTTTTAATTATGTGTATGTGTGCCTGTGTGTGGGTACATGCATGTGAGTGCACATACCCATGGAACCCAAAGAGGTCATATGCCCTGGCCGGATTTAATGACTGTTGTGAGCCCCCTGTCATGGATGCTGGGAACTGAACTCAGGTCCTCTGCGAGGGCAGTGCATGCTCTTAACACGGAGCCATTTATCCTGCTCCTGCTTTTTAATTGTTTTGTCTTCAGTTTATATACCAGGGAAAAAAGGTTTAGATCTACTGACTCTCATATGTTTGCATATTATTTAGTTGATGGGTTTGGGGGACTCATTAGGGCAGAAAAAAATCTAAAAAGGGAACAAGATGAAAAACTCTGAACTGGGATTATTTGTCCATTATCAAACACACAGTGTTTTTCTTAAAAGATAGTATTTATTAAAGCTTAGGAGTTATTGTAGTAAGAATTTTTCATTTTATCCTTATAATATTGAGATACTGTGATTACAGCTCAAATTGGTGGAAACCCTGGTCTGCAGGCCATATGGGAAGATGAAAAACAACGGCGAAGAAATAGGAATGAAATATCTCAAATTAGCCAACCTGAATCACAAGGTATAAACCTAATAATGCTCAAGTGATTTAAGTGAATATTTTTAGTGGATAAATTTAGTCATTGAGTTTTTCCCCTGACATTAGATGTTACATTTTAAATTACCTTTAAATTTTTTATGTATTTCTGTTCATTCCTCCTATTGTCATTGGTGTACAATAATTCTTTCTCTCTATAACTATCTCTAAAGTGTCACTTCATGCATTGATGACATCATCTCTACTATTCTTGGTTTTCAGTATATCTTGTCTTCTTGCCTGTTTGTTGTTGTTCTTTTTTCATCCTTTAGTATATTCTAGTCTTTATTTCCAAATAAGGTGTTGAAAACCACAAGTCTCAACTTTAAAACGCTGTTTTATTTATTCTGCTTTGAATTTACAAGCCATGAAATATGTTTTTTGGAATTGTCATTCAAATTCTCACCTTGATCATCATGTACAACTATAAGGAAACCATTTATTATTAGTTATTGCTATTGTCAAAAAATTTTGAGAAGACTTCAGTCAATGCCATGGAAACAGCAAAATTCTAAAGATAAGCATAAAAATACAAAAGGCAACTCAGAAAACAACTCTCTATTGAAGTCCAGCTTAAATTTTACTGTGGATAGGGCACCAAAAATGTTTTGATAAAATTTCTGTCTTTTTTATGTCCTTTAAAATAGAAATATATTTTACAAAGATAAGAATCATGCATTTTCTATTTATACTTATTAATGTACTTTTACATTTAAAGATTACAGGTTTGTACCAGCAACAGAAAGTGAAAAAAATTTTCAGAAGAAACTTCAAGAAATTCTCAAACAGAATGATTTCTCTGTGTAAGTGATGCTTTATTATAGATCTCAGAGCCAATTTTGTTTCATTGTTATATAGTTTGTTATAAAAGTTATATTTTAATTAAACAGAACATTATCAGGATCTGTGGACTACAGCAATGGATCCCAAGAGTTTTCAGCTGAGCTAACATTGCACTCTGAGGTTCTATCTCCTGAAATGCTTCAGTGTACTCCAGCCAATATGATAGAAGTACACAAAGACACAGAATTGGGCAAAGGTGAGATTATCTTTTCAGTTAAGCAGAAGTAATATAACAAATATCTCTGTATCGGGCATTAGTTTTAATACTTGAGTTTTCTCATTTCTTTTTTTTCCCAAGAAATGAACATGGATATAGTAAATATCTTCTCTCCTTTTCAATTACTGTTTCTGTAACTCTAAAGATAAACAGTAATCTGAAAGTTGGTGTGAACTATTAGTATGTATAATTTTGTGCAGTTTTCTTAAAATATGTATGTCCATATTTATGTGTATGAGTGTATTGCCTGCATGTGTGTAAGTGCACCCGTGTCATGCAGTGCCTGCAGAAGTCAGAAGAGGATGTCAGATCCCCTGGAATGGATGTTGTTACCCACCATGTGGGTGCTGGTACTCGAACTCTGATACTCTGCAAGAGCAGTTAGTGCTCCTAACCAGTTTGACTTTTGCTGAGTGCTTTATCTGCTGTCTTTAGGTCTTGTGCAAGAGTTTCTCTACAAAACACACACAAGTATAATTTGTTAGATGCTAGGGTGCATGCAATAAATATAGCTTGTATATAGTTTGTGTGTAAGAATAATGAAAGTTTTATTCTTTAGTTAAATTGTCTTGGTTGCTGTTTTTTTAGGCAAGAGGAGCCTTGATAATATTTGAAAATGCCAAATAATAGTTTTGAACTAAATGTAAAAAATGTTTGCTACTATGAGTATTCGAAATGGCATTTCCATAGTGTAATCTGTATTCCTAATTACCAACGAGTTGGAGCAAATTAAAGACTTATTTGTATTTCTTTATCTCCAAATTGATTTTTTATGTTCTTTGTTCATTTTCTGTTAGGTCACTGAATTTCTTTTTTTTTTTTTAAGATTTATTTGTGTGTCTGTGTGTGCCTGTCTGTCTGTCTGTCTATATGTTCATGCAAGTACCCTCAAAGGTCAAAAGAGGCCTTCAGATTCCCTGGGAATTAGAATTACAGGCCATGTGAACTGCCTGCTGTGGGTGCTAGGAACAGCATGGGCCACAGGCACCTCTCTAGCCTTGGTTTTTATCTTTCCCATTGTCCTGTAGGAATTCCTCATATTTTGTAGATAGTAAGCCTTTTTCACTTATTTTAGACATATTATCTTTCTATCAAGGTTTATTCTATAGCTATCTACAAGAAATTTTTGCAGCTTTTTTCCATGTGCTTTTAATTCTTACTTTTAGTGTTTTGCATGTCTTTGCTTTTTAAAATATTTTACTTATGATTTTTATTTTATGTGTATGAGTGTGTTGCCTGCATAAATATAAGTACACCTGTGTCGTGCAATGCCTGCAGATGTCAGAAGAGGGTATCAGATTCCCTGGAACTGGAGTTACCAACAGATACTTGTTAGCTGCCCTGTGGGTGCTGGGAGCCAAGCTTGGGTCCTCTGTGAGAGCAGCTAGTGCTATTAACCACTGAGTCATCTCTCCAGTCCCCATGTCTTTAATATTAATGTCAAGTTTATCTATGTATTCTTCTATGGTTTGGTTTTTATGCTTCGGTTGCAAGTCCTTCCTGATGTAATGAAAGTTTTCTCTTAAGTGTTTATCCTAAGGCTTTTAAGTATGCTTACAATTTAAATTTTCCTATTGACGTCTCTAATTCACTTGAAATTTTACTTACATAAATAAGAAGGATCTCATCATCTTAACATGTGTATGAGTGTGTAAGTAGTTGTGCCAGCATGTTTACTAAACAGGGGTTTTCTTCTTATAGATTCCCCACCTCTATTATATTCCCTATGATAATTCTATACTGTTTCAATTACTGTCCTTTATAATACCTTATCAGGACAGCTCTTCCTTTTATTCAGCTTGAGAATTGTTTGGCCATGGTTTTTTAAAAGAGCTCTCCAATATTCATTTTAGGATTGCATTATTATTTTCTTTGAAGAAGTTCTTTTATCTTTTCTTATCAGCTTATGTACAAACATCATACTGTTACCATTTTACATGCTCTATTTTCATGTCCTTCAATAGTTTTGTAACTTTTTATATGTCTTTGTTTTGTATATTCAGTTCATTTCTGATTATTGTAGTTATGGACTTTATTGTTTTTTAAATTATGACATCTGTTGCTGATATTTGTGAACTTCACTGACCTTTGTGCATAAATTCCTTGTCCAGCAACTTTTATTAATACTAATAGTTCATTTTATTTTCTCTTGGGTTTTCAGTATATTATATCCTCATCTACAAAGAACAATTACTTCCTTTCCCATACTCATTTTTTTCCCTCATATTTTAATGTCCTGCCATGATGTCAGGGATGATTCTGAATTTAAAATGTTATTAGGGACTTTAAATGAAATACCTCTGTTTGATTTTGTTTGCTTTGAGCTTTTACTGGATGACCTAGAACTTGCTTTGTAGACCAGGCTGACCTGGAAATTGAGGTAGTCCTTGTACCCCTGCTTCCTGTATACTGGAATTGCAGTTATGGAGCACCAGACATGGAATTCTTTAGTATTTCATTAAGAGTGAAATTTGTTACAGGTTATTAGTAGATGTGCTTGAATCAGGTAAATATCTCTTCTAATTTTCTTAGTATTTTGTTGTATTGTAAATCGTGATGGATATTAAATGGAGTTTTACCAAAAAATATTTTTGTGAATTTATTGATACTGATCTTTTTCTTTTACTTTGTTAATATGTCAGGTTACATTAAAAGAAAATTTTATTTCATGACATATACTACCCTTCTGTTCTTTGAAACAATCCTTTCTTGGTTATATGTGATAGAGTTTGTTTTGCTTTGCTTTTTGAACATTGATATATCTATTTTACTAGTATCTGTTTAGAATTTTGACTTTTTTTTAATCATTGAGAAATATCTATACTCTTCCTCAAAAAGTTGTAGGATTTCAACTCTTCTTTTGAGAATTTTATTATATTGAGATGAACTCCTTAAAGTCTTGATAGACACTATCTGTAAAACCATTCAGCATTTCTAAAATACTATTTGTATGAGTGGATTTTTTGTGCAAAGTAGATTTAAAGTTCTATTTCTTACCTTGTCATAGCTCTGCTCAAGCTTTCTATTTCTGTTTGAGTTTGGTTCTGTGTAATTTTTTTCTAAGACATTATCTTTATTACATGATTTTTTCCATGTTTTAATATAAAGTTGTTCATAATATTAACTTCTTTCCTTTGGCATGTCCCTTTTCAGTCTTAGTATCATGTATGTTTTCTCTATAACTTACTTTGATCATTCTTTCATTCTTTGTAGTATCATCTCTATTATTAATAGTTTTAGAGAACTAGGGTTTGTTTTTATTGGTTTGCTCACATGCCTGTTTTAGAAAGAACTATTTTCTGAGTTTTGTTATTATTGTTTTTGTTTTGCTTCTTCGTTCATTGTTCATTTGTTTTGATTAAATATTCCTTATTGGCCCAGCTGTTTTTATTATATTTTATATAAAAATATATATTCCTAGAGATTTTAAGTATAAAATACTCAGCCGTATTTAGTTTCATGTCTGTTTAAATTCCCGAGCAAGAAAATAGAATTGTTTTCAAATTTGCTATATTACTATAGTCTTTTTTCTTTTTTTTCTTACTGTATGCTTTTTATTCTCATTCTCTCCCTCACTAGATTACAATACAGGGTTCATTCTATTTTTGTTCTTAAATATTTTTACCTGTTCTTTGAAAATTTCATGCAGTGTATTTTGATTATATTCAACCTCCCTCCCTGTCTCTACCTTCTGTGCTTTAGACCTCTATTAAATGTTGAAAGACCACTATTTTTAGATAGTGAATTGGAAACTTTTGAAAATTATACAGTTACTGTCAAATGAATTTGCTTGTTTTGAAGCACACAAAAAAAAGAATTTTATTGTTCAGGAGCTCAGCATGATAATGGTACATGCCTTTATGATTGAGAAAGTTTATCCACACTTTTTCTCATTTCTCGTTAAGTTGTAGGATTCCAGCTTTTCTTTTGAAAAATTTTATTACATTGGGATGATCTCTTTCTTAAAGACTTGAGACGTCAGCCCTTGACTTAATGGAGACAGACATACAAGGAGTTTAAAGTAATCCTATACTATAACAAGTTCAGGGATACTCTGGGCTGCATAAGACTATATCTCAAGAACAGTGCGCACGTGTACGCGCACACACACACAAACATACTTTATATGTCCTAATTATAATGATTTTTAACTTTAGAACTTAGGCCATTATTTTAATGCTTTTGTGTTCTTTGTCATTTTAAGGTCACACTAAGCATAAAGTAGAAGAAGCACTTATTAATGAAGAAGCAATTTTGAACCTCATCGAAAATAGTCAGACTTTTCAGCCTTTGACTCAGAGACTGAGTGAGACACCAGTTTTTAGTAAGTAATAACGCTACCATAAATATGTAGTATTTTTAATTGGTTAAAGCAAGTTTTCTAAGTGGATTTTTTTTTCTTTCTTTGATTTGAAGAGGTAAATGTTTCATATTTAGTAAATACTGAATATAAAAATAGGGTCTCATTAAATCAGGTAACTTTGTATTTTGTTTTCTGCATAGCTTTTTATTTTATTTTTTAAAGCTGTGAATGAAAACCTTTCCTTATAAGCTTTATTTTGAGAGAAAAACCATACTGCTTTGGACGTAAAGGTATTTATGTTATTTTTATGATTCCACTTTTCATGTGTGGTGTATATATGCCTAGTTTTGAGTGTGTGTAGTTGAGCATGCATGTATGTACACATACATCTGGAGGCTCAGAATTGGTGCTGACACTCATCCTTAATTTCTCTTCTACATTACCCCTTGAAGTAGGGTCTTTCTGTCAAACTCCAAGCTTACCAATATAGCTATCTTGCTAACCAGCTTGCTCTGGGCATCCTCTGACTCTGCTTTCCAGGGTTAGAATTATAGGCAAGCCACTATGTCCACCAATCATTTCCATGGGTTTCTGGAGATCTGAACTCTGATCTTCATACTTGCAGAATAATCACTTTTAACTGCTGAGCCATCTCCCCAACTCCAAAATGCATTTATTTTAAAGTAATACTCTTTAAATGAAGGTACATTAATAAAACTATGACTGGTTCTGTTATCATGAATTTCACACTCAAATCATTAATTTGGGGATAGCATCGCACATGACAATTGTTTCTGAGTGTTGTTGCATTAATTAATTAATTAATTAAATGCATTATCATTATAAACCAATTTATACTTTGTGCTTATTTGGTTTGATATAGTCAACAATACTTTTCTCCTTCACTTCCCTTTGAAAATTTTTATGATATCAAATATAATCCAAGCTCCATTTGTTTCCCTCTCTCTGTTACTTACATTTTCATGTAAGTGGAACATAAATCGACTGATTATGGACAATCCCAAAATTAATGTATATTATCATATTTAAAATATTTTAGACAAGGAATTTTGTTATAAATGAGCAGTCATATTCATTAAGAAATCTTCCTAAGACCACATATCTATTTTATTTTGAAGTTTGTAATTTCAAATGTTTTATTTCTATTTAAATAACTATACCAAAATCTTTTAAATTGCATCCTAATTATTTAAACAACAGTTAAGAGAGGACATAGAAAAACTTAAGGAATTGAAAAAGTATGAGTGACCTATCCATAATTCATTATATTAGCCAAATATATTTTATCTCTAGCAAGTATAATGTCACTTTGCCTAAAGTTCCAAAAACAGGAGCTTAGTTTCATCAAAGATCTGAGAGTATGAGGCAGGAAAAATGAAACTATAATTTTAGGTTTAAAAAGTGAATTGGTGCCAAAATGACTTTTAAGCACGTATTTTTATATTGCATTTTATAGCATGAGTAAACCAGTTTCTTTATCTTTTAAAGAGTTTAGTTTTAATAAATGGGTATTTGTCATGTGGTAGTATGTACATGTGAGTGTAGATGCCCACAGAGACCAGAAGAAGGCATTGGATCTTCTAAAGCTAGAGTTATAGGTGATTATGAACCACGAGAAGCAGGTGTTGGGAACAGAACTAGGGTCCTCTTTAAGAGAATTACATGCTCTCAAGCACGAACAGTCTCTCCAACCCCTGAACTAATGTCTTAAACATCAACAAAGGAAACATAAAACTTGATATTTTAGTGAATGGAAAATATATTACTTCATTTTACACAGAGAGAGGTTGCATAGTAGATTAGACCC
Source organism: Eospalax fontanierii (assembly GCA_035773235.1). Lineage (NCBI taxonomy): Eukaryota > Metazoa > Chordata > Mammalia > Rodentia > Spalacidae > Eospalax > Eospalax fontanierii. The sequence goes on from CM069545.1 coordinate 48,210,715, forward strand.
TGTCTTAATGCTTTTTTATTTTATTTATGTTGTTGTTTGAGATGGGGTCTCCCTATATCCACCACTGTCCTGGAACTCACTATGTAGATCAGGCTGACCTTGATTTCACAGAGATCCACCTGCCTATGCCTCCCAAGTGCTGAGATTGTATGCCATGGTCCACGGTGCCCAGCCCAGTTTAATTACTCTTTTTTTTTTTTTGCTAATGCTTTGTAACAACAACAAAAAAATCTTTATTTTGAGGTATATTATTAAATTTGTGCGGCCTTAACTATTATCCAGTTTCAGAACATTTTCATCATCCCCAGAAAAACTCTGTGCTCATTAAAAACAGTTTCTCCCTGTTCTTCTTAGCCCCTGAAAAACACTAATTTCTCTTGTGTTAGGTTTGCCTAATTAGAGCATTTTCATGGAAAAAAATTATGTTATTTTATATCTCCCTGCTTTCAATTAACATGTTTTCACAATTTGTTCATACTATAGCTTGGGTCAGTGCTTAATTTATTTCTTGCTCTGATAGTAGCCTATCATCCATATAATAATACATTTTAATTGTCAGTTGATAGATATTTGAGTTATATCAAATTTGAGTGATACTATAACTATTACTGATATGATTCATGCACAGCTTTTGTGGAAATAGGTTTCCATTGCTATTTATATATTGACAGAAAATTGATACCTAGAATATACAAAGAAGTCAAATAATTCAGCACTGAAAAAGAATCAGTAAAGAGACAAGTGAATTGAACAATTCTTAAAAGAAGAAACACAAACGGCACATATATGTGTGTATGTACACATACACACACACACATAAACATTTAATATCCTTAGTGCCAGGAAAATGCAAATCAAACTACACTGAGATTCCATCCCATCCCAGGAAGAATGAGTGTCATCAAGAAACAGCAAGTGGGCCTGTGATCCCATCTATTCAAGAATTTGAGGTAGAATGATTGCAAGTTCAAGGCCTGCCATGGTTACAGAGGCCATTCTCAACATGAAAGAGGGGTAAAAAAAGAAGTAAATAACAGGAAATGTAGCTCAAAAGTAGAACATTTCCCTTGGGTGTGAGAAGGCCTGGGTTCAGTCCTTAGCACCACTGAAAAAAGGAAAAAGAAAAACCTAAAATCAAAACAAATGCTGGCATGAGTGAAGGGAATAAAGGGACTTTTAAACACTGTTAGTGTGAATTTAAATTAGTGCAGCCACTTTGAAAATCTGTGGAGCTTCCTTAAAAATACTTACAGCTATCAAGGATCAGGCCATATCACTCCTGGGTATATCTAAGTTGTCATAGAACAGCTCCCTGCACATTTATGTTGTTGAGGCACTTAGAATAACCACAGTATCAAACCAGTCTAAATGTCCACCAGCAAATAATAAAGTTTGATTTATATTTATACAGTGCTTTAATTAAACCATAAAGAGCTAAATTATAGAAACTAGAGGTCACTATATTTTAAAAACTAAGCCAGATTCAAACACAGAAAATCTCGTTTGGGTTTTTGTTTGTTTGTTTGTTTTAGATGAATATAAGCTGGGCATGGTGGTACATGCCTTTACCCAGCAGTCAGGAGGCAGAGCAGGGAGATCTCTGAGATTGAGGCCATCCTGTTCTACATAACAAGTTCTAAGCCACCTCAGGCTATAGAGAGAAATCTTGTCTCAAACAAAAATGAAGAAACCAAACAAGTAAAAAATGAATATAGAGCTAAGGAGATGGCTCAATCGAAGCATTTGCTGTTCAAGCAAGATGAATGGAGTTCAGATCCACAGAATCCATAAATGCCGGGTAAGCATGGCAATCCGCTGGTAATTCCAGCCCTGTTAGGCAGAAATGAGGGCTCCCAGGAGCAAGCTGGCCAGAGAGATTAGCCTTAGCAGTGAGCTCTGACCATACCTCAAAAAGACATTGTAGAAAAGCAATTAAGGAAAATTCCCTACATCAGCCTTGATCTCTACATGCATGTATGTGCATACCTGAACTCACATGTGAACATACAGGCACAAAAAAACAGCTCAACTAGATTTCATTTACCTCTCCTACGATCAAAATAAAAGTTTAAGTAAAATATAAGATGTTTAAGTATATAAGTCTTAAAATAACTAGCATTGATTAAAATATTTCTTCTGTGTTTTATTTTACTTAGGACTATGTTTTCTTTAGTGTCCCTCATCAAGCCTAAGTAAGAGCTTGGATATCTCTTAAAAAACACTAAACCCTAGTTTCTGTCACAGAAAATTCAGATTTAGTAGATGTGAGATGGACTCTGATATAATCTTTTTTTAAATAAGGTCACAAAATATTCTAATGTAGGTAGTTTATGAATTTCACTTTGGGAGGGCTACATCAACACCTGAGCCTTTGCACCAGTTATTTTCTTTTAATATGTGTCAGCATTGATCATGTTATTTTATAATTAATCACAATTGTTAAATTATTTGGAAATTTTAAACTATTTCTTGTTTATCACTTTGTTTTTAGTGGACAGTAGTCCTGATGAAGCTCTGGTACACCTTCTTGCTGGTTTGGAAAGTGATGGATATCAAGGGGAAAAGAATAGGATACCATTACCATGTCACTCCTTTGGAGACACTAAAAATCCCCAAAACAGTGATGATGAAGAAAATGCACCACAGATTGAAAAGGAGGAAATGGAGCTTAGTTTGGTGATGTCCCAGAGATGGGACAACGATGTTGAAGAACATTGTGCCAAAAAAAGGTAATTTTAAAATTATTTCAGTCACTATAATAAGTACTTTTTTCATCACTGTGCTTCGGTCAGAAATTATATTATAAAATGCCTTGTGCACTAAATTGACCTGAAAAAAACTTTTTAAATAGTGACTTTTTTTATCCTGAAGTAAAATAAAGTTTTGCTACATTTAAAAAGATTAAGCCTAGCTTTTAGAAATCATTTTGTGCATATAGTATTAACAGATTTGAGGAACAAATGAGTCAAATTGAGGGTTCCTCCCTATTTTAGAACTTAATAAGAGTTAAACTCTAAGAGTTAAGCTGTTTATGAATCTAGATAGTAGTGTATGAAGTCAGCTTGAGAGCAAGGAATGACTTTCAGGTCTGGTTTAACTGAGTAAATTAAATATTAAAAGTAAAGAGTCTCAGAAGCAGATGTTTATTCTGCTCTGCTTTTAAGAATAAATCAGTAAGTTGAATGTGGTAACATATACCTGTAATCTCAGCACTCATGGGATATGAGGCAAGACAGGAGGGAGGATTGTGAGTTGAAGAAGGCCTGCCTGGATTACATGGTGTAACCCTGTATCAAAAACTGAGGGATGTACCTGGAGAGATGGCTCAGTGGTTAAGAGCCCTGGCAGGATGTGCAGAGGACCTGGGTTTGGTTCCCAGCAACCACATGATACAACAATGTGGAACTGGAGTTACAACCATCTGTAACTCTGTATTTATGTGTCTATTTAATAAATTGGAGCATGGAAATGTCCAGATGAGGTATTACATTCTTACATAGCCTTACCATACTAGTAGGTGTAGTTTTTCCTACAATTTAGTTAATGTTTTTGTGTGATTGAACCCAATTCTGTGCAAGCTGTATATGTCCATTTCAACCTTGGCAAAACAAACCAGGCATTTCATAAACATGTAGTAGACAGAAATTGAATTTAGATGCGTAAAAAGGAATTTGTTAAATTTATTCTGTATATTATGTTATATTTTGCCACAAACACCATAGTTTAAGAAGAATGAAAAAATAAAAGGAACAAAAAAGAACACTGGAAAGACCTGTGAATACTGTTACTTTAAAAGAACATTTGAATAGAGGATATTTTTTCTAATTAGATAATTATGGGACACGTGATAAATATATTTATATACTGAAAAGTATCATGTAGAAAATGACATAGATCTAAAAGCATGAATTAAGGTATCTGAATTGAAAAGATTGTGTGTGTGTGTGTGTGTGTGTATGTGTATGTATCAAAACGCAGTTAGTTACTAATAGAACCAGTAATGATAGAAAATTGATCCTGTGAGATTGCAAGTCCCTGACCCAGAGAACATGACAGAAAGCTTTTTTTATTTTATGTGTGAGTGTTATGCCTGCACACGTGTGTAAGTGCACTCATGTCATACAGTACCTGCAGAGGACTGAAGAGGGTGTCAGATCCTCTTAACTGGAGTTATTGATGTTTCTTAGCCATCATGTGTGTGCTGGGTCAAACCTGGGTCTTCTGCATGAACATTCAGTGCTCTTAACTGCCAAGTCATCACTCCTGAAAGAAGAGATATCAGAGCTTTTAAAATAAGATGTTTGCATTGAATAGAAAAGTGATTTTATGACAAATTGTGATTTGTAGAAGGCTTATAAGGGAAATTGTTCTGTATATGTGATATTTTCAAGCATTTGGCCAGAGAAAAAAAGTTGGGTATAGAGAAAAAGGTTTTGAGCATTTAAATGAGAGGGAAAATACCAGGTTAGTATTAGTATGAGAAGGAACTTAAAGAGATTATCTGAACTTAGAAATCCATCTAAATTTTTCAGTAGCCCTCTTTGTAGCTATTGCAAGATCAACTCAGTTATCTGTATTGTTGTCTAGATAAATCACTGCTGCTTTCTCCCTAACCTGACTTGAATGCACTCTTCCTTACTTTTTTTTTTCACTTCAGACTATACTGATTATATAATCTATGAATTCCTTAGAATATGTCAGGATGCTTCCTTTTTTAGAAATAGCTCTATTCTTATTTGTTATATTTGCATATTATATCTAACGATGATACTATAAGAAAGGATGTGACTACACAGGATAATCCATAATATTGTGGAACTGTAAATGTAAGAATTATAATGTCTTCTACTAAACATGAAAGAGATTATAAATTCTATTTACATAGCTTTTTTGTAGATGCCATAGTGATAAAGCAAAATAAAATTACTTTTTATTTTTTTAAATGTGTTTTTGCAGCTTTTAAAATTGTTTCACTGTTAGAGTCAAATCAGATCATTTTATTTAAGCTGTGTCTTTTTCTGATGATCACACTCACCAGTGAATTTAAAAAATTTTAGGTCACTGTGCAGAAATACCCATAGAAGTTCAACTGAAGATGATGATTCATCTTCAGAAGAAGAAATGGAGTGGAGTGATAATAGTTTGCTTTTTGCCAATCTTTCTATACCTCAGTTAGATGGAACTGCAGATGAAAATAGTGGTAAGTAAACATGTCTGTTGTGAGTATCTGTTTATTTGGTGCCTAGAAACATTTTGTTTGAAAACTATAATCATTTCTTATGTACCTGGCATGAGGCTGTAGTGACAAAATTATAAGACTGAAGCTGGCTTATCTACTTAGTGAGTTCCAGGCCACAGATGATCTCTCGATTGTTTAGGTTGAGTTATCTTAATGATTGGGTAGCTATTTTGACATACAAACCTCAATTCCATATAAGTCCTTTCTTCAGAAATTAAGATTGAAATAAATTCTTTTTCTTTCTCTGATTCCAGACAATCCATTAAACAATGAAAATTCTAGAACCCACTCTTCTGTGATTGCAACAAGCAAGCTGTCAGTAAAACCCTCCATCTTTCACAAAGATGCTGCTACATTAGAACCCCCATCTTCTGCTAAGATAACCTTTCAGTGTAAACACACAAGTGCCCTTTCTTCCCAGGTTTTAAACAAAGAAGATTTAATTGAAGACCTTTCACAGCCAAACAATACAGAAAAAGGTCTAGATAATTCAGTCACTTCTTTTGCAAATGAAAACACATATTCTGTGAAATACCCTGGATCTTTAAGCAGTACTGTCAATTCAGATAATTCTCATAAGGAGATTTTTAAGAAAGATACCAACCCAGCATCTTCCTGTGAAAGTAGTGTTTTTGATTATGAAGAAGATATTCCATCTGTTACAAGACAAATACCAAGTAGAAAGTATACAAACATTAGAAAGATTGAAAAGGATGCCCCTTTCATACATGTGAACCGTCACACTAGTGAGAATACATTGGAGAAAAACTCTTTCAACTTTCCTGACTTAAGTCAGTCAAAAAGTAAATTATCCTCTGAAGGAAATGAAAAGGGAAATAGCACATCTCTTAATAATATATTCCCTTCTTCATTAACTGAAAGTTGTGACATGCTGTCATGCTCAGGGGAGAATAGAACTGTGGTAAATTCTCTTGATAGCATTACTGACGAGAGTGGACTAAACAAACTTAAAATTAGATATGAAGAATTTCAGGAGCATAAAACAGAAAAGCCAAGTCTCAGTCAGCAAGCAGCACATTATATGTTTTTTCCCAGTGTCGTTCTTTCTAATTGTCTCTCTAGACCACAGAAATTATCTCCTGTCACTTACAAACTACAACCTGGCAATAAACCATCTAGGTTAAAATTGAATAAAAAGAAATTTGTAGGTCATCAGGAGACTTCTACCAAAAGTACTGAAACTGGAACCACAAAAGATAGTTGTATACAAAATAATCCTTACAACAGTAATTCTGAGAAGGATAATGGATTGAGTAGTGATTTAATTAAAACCACTCTTGGGTCATTTGAAAATAAAGCACCTACAGAAAGTTTTATAGACTGTCATTTTGGAGATGGATCTTTAGAAACTGAACAATCCTTTGGACTATATGGAAATAAATATACACTTAGAGCGAAGCGCAAGGTAAATTACGAAACTGAAGATAGTGAGTCAAGTTTTGTAACACAGAACTCAAAAGTCAGCCTACCTCATCCCATGGAAATTAGTGAAAATTTAGATGGAACTCTAAGATCTCGAAAACGAAGAAAAATGTCTAAAAAGTTGCCCCCTGTCATTATAAAGTATATTATTATTAATAGATTTAGAGGGAGAAAAAATATGCTTGTGAAGCTAGGAAAAATAGACTCTAAAGAAAAACAAGTACTACTAACTGAGGAGAAAATGGAACTCTATAAGAAGCTTGCACCTTTGAAGGATTTTTGGCCAAAAGTCCCTGACTCCCCTGCAACCAAATATCCCATTTATCCATTAACACCAAAGAAAAGTCACAGAAGAAAGTCAAAACATAAATCTGCTAAGAAAAAAACTGGTAAGCAACACAGGACAAACAGTGAAAATATTAAAAGAACTTTATCTTTCAGGAAAAAACGGTCACATGTTATGCTTTCTCCTCCCTCACCATCTTACAGTGCTGAAACCGAAGACTGTGACTTGAATTATAGCGATGTTATGTCTAAGTTAGGTTTTCTTTCAGAGAGAAGCACAAGTCCTATCAATTCATCTCCACCTCGCTGCTGGTCTCCCACAGACCCAAGAGCTGAAGAAATCATGGCTGCTGCAGAAAAAGAAACAATGCTTTTTAAGGGTCCTAGTGCATATAATAGTAAGACTGTTAATTCCCGAGTTGGAAAAACTAGCCGAGCAAGAGCGCAGGTTAAGAAATCAAAAGCAAAGCTTGCTAATTCCTCTGTAGTTACTAAAAAAAGGAACAAGCGAAACCAGACAAATAAACTCGTAGATGATAGAAAAAAGAAACCAAGAGCAAAGCAGAAACAAAAAGCAAATGAGAAAGGTACTTCAAGAAAGCACATAACACCTAAGGATGAAAAAATAAAACCACAGCCTGAGACTGAAATCAAGTTTGTGCTGAAACACCAGAATGTGCCTGAGCTCCCAAGCAGTTCTGGCTCTCAAGCACTTTTTAAACAGAAAGAGATATCACAGGCAGGCTCTGCTATGGATCATCCACTTTCTATTTCCCCACATATTAATGCACAACAGAAGCTATCCAGTTGCTTTTCTTCTTTCTTAGAAAACAAGAAGTCTGTAGATTTGCAAACATTCACCAGTTCACGAGATGATTTGCATTCGTCAGTTGCTTGTAGTTCTGTAGGATCTGGAATCTCAAAAATTACCATTCAAAGGTCTCATAATCAAAGTGCTATGTTTACTCGAAAGGAATCAGCCTTGATTCAAAAAAATATTTTTGACCTTTCCAACCATTTGTCTCAGGTAGCACAGAGTACACAGATATCTTCAGGTATAATGTCTCCAAAGACAGAAGAAAATGCAAATATACAAAAAAATTATGTGTCATCTCTTGGAAAGTTAAATGAATATCGTAGTTCTCTAGAATCAAAGACAGACCACGTCTGTGTCCCTAGTTTTTTGCATTGCAAAGACAGCCAACAGCAGATTGTGTGCATGTCGGAGCAATCAAAGCACAGTGAAACTTTAGGAAATGCAGCTTCTGAGGAAAGCCAGCCACCTAATAATTGCTTCATAGCTTCCTTGAGAAGCCCCATCAAACAAATAGCATGGGAACAGAAACAAAGGGGCTTTATTCTAGATATGTCAAATTTGAAACCTGAAAAGGTAAAACAAAGATCACCACCAGAAGCAGTTTCACAAACCAAAGCACTTTCTCAGTGTAAAAATCAAAATGTGTCAACATCTTCAGCATTTGGTGAAGGACAGTCTGGCTTAGCTGTTCTAAAAGAATTGTTACAAAAAAGACAACAGAAAGCACAAAGTGCAAATACTATACAAGACTCAATGTCTCATAACCATCAGCCAAATAAAAATATTTCTGTTTCTTTTGAACATAACAAGACAAATAAGCGAACACGATCAGTAACGTCTCCAAGAAAACCTCGAACTCCCAGAAGTGTAAAACCTAAAGAAAAAACTCCTAAACATCTAAAAGTAGACCCTCTAAATTTACAAGCCTCTGGCCAATTGGATAATTCCCTGTCAGATGATAGTCCTATCCTTTTTTCAGATCCAGGTTTTGAAAGTTGTTACTCACTTGAAGATAGTTTGTCTCCTGAACATAATTATAATTTTGATATTAACACAATTGGTCAGAATGGATTTTGTAGCTTTTATTCTGGAAGTCAGTTTGTCCCAGCTGACCAGAATTTGCCTCAGAAGTTTCTAAGTGATGCTGCTCAGGATCTTTTCCCAGGACAAGCTTTAGAAAAAAATGAGTGTTTAAGTCATGACAAACAGAATTGTAGCGAGGAGAAGCATCACGTTTCCGACTCAACCCCCTGGATTAGATCTAGTACTTTAAATCCTGAACTTTTTGAGAAACCGTCCTTAGAAAACAAGAATCTTCATCACAGTCAGTGGAAAAATAGCTTTCATTCTCTAACAACTAGGTCTAATTCAATAATGGAGTCTTTCTGTGTCCAGCAAGCAGAGAACTGTCTAAGTGAAAAATCTAGATTGAATAGGAGTTCAGTTAGCAAAGAAGTATTTCTCAGCCTTCCACAGCCAAGCAATTCAGACTGGATTCAAGGACACACCAGAAAAGAAATAGAACAGTCTCTTGACTCGGTTAATACTTCTTTTACAACTATACTTTCCTCCCCTGATGGGGAACTTGTGGATGCAGCTTCTGAAGATTTAGAATTGTATGTTTCAAGAAACAATGACATGTTGACACCAACTCCTGATAGTTCACCAAGGTCTACCAGTTCTCCCCTGCAGTCTAAAAATGGCAGTTTCACTCCTCGAACTGCTCATATTCTTAAACCACTTATGTCCCCACCAAGTAGGGAAGAAATTGTGGCAACTTTGTTGGATCATGATCTGTCAGAAACTATTTATCAGGAACCATTTTGCAGTAATCCTTCTGATGTACCAGAAAAGCCCAGGTAATCAGACTTATGTTTTTTTCCCCTTGGATCATTTTTAAATAGCTTATTTATATAACAGTTCATACCTAATTGCTAGTTTTCTGTCTGTGATAATTGCATTTGTAAGTGAAATAAAGAAAATTATAGACTGATTGAGAACACTTACTAGCAAGTTGTACCTAGAGAAATTTAAATTGATGATTTAAGTCTTTAATAATACCATGTCTCCATTAAGGATTAGAAGAGTGAAGGTTCACTGTGACATATTGCAAAATTAAGAAGAATGTCAAAATACTTTAAAGTATTCTAGTGGGTGGCAAGTGTGTATGTTTATGTGTGTGAATGTGTGGTGCAGAGGACTGAACCTTGTTATTAGCACTCCACCCTGAGGTACACCTCACAGTTACCATTTTTAAAGTAGAAGTTTTAAAAACATTATACGTTTAAATTTTTATTTATCGTGTATGTGTAGGCATGTTCATACAGATGCACATGCATGTAGGGAGATCAGAGGACAACTTGTGGGAGTCAATTCTCTCCTTGAACTGTGTGGGTCTCAGGGATTGAACTCAGGTTGTCAGGCTTGGAAGCAGGGGCCATTACCTGTACAGCCATCTCACCAGCCCAGCATTAAGCTTCTATACTTTTTAAAAAGAATTTAATTTCTTTAAAGATTTTTTTTGAAAATGAAATTGTTCGTCTGCTTTCTGTCATATAACAAATAGTGGAGATAACCAACTGATAAAGGGAAAAGGTTTATTTGGACTCACAGCTTTAAAAATTCTAGTCCATGATCAGTTAGCCTTGTTTCTTCAGGTCTGTGGCAGTATATGGCAGCAGAAGTACATGGCAAAGCAGAACTGCTCACCTCATGGCTAGGACAAAATAGCAGAGGCCAGTGCTCATGATTTAAAGACTGCTCACTAAGTCCTATCTCAAAACTTCTGGCAGTTTCTAAAGTCTCAAACTATAGATCAAGCCTCTAATGCATGGACCTTTGGGAAACACTTAAAACCCAAACAAACTGTAGCAATGAGCATACATAAGTTATTAACATTTTGTTTTTATTCTTTGAGAACTTCATACAATGTGTTTTGATCATATTTCCCCTCCCCAACTTCCCAGATCCACCCAACTTTGGAAATTTGTCCCCCCGCCCCATCTAGTCCAATTTGTCTTGCCCAAATGTACATATGTTTTAGGTATATATTATGATACATAAGTAAACATTAGTTTTGGGTGACTCCATTACAAACCACTTTTCCTTTGATTTCAACAGTTTTAGTCTTATAGATACTATTAGTTTTTCATAGTTGGTGGAAGGGTGAAATGAGCTTTGGTTCCCCTTATTGTTTCTTTCATTCAGGATTTTCAGGGAAATAATAGATACACACAGAGCACATAGTGAAGAGCTAAATAGTACTGGTTTACTTAGCAGTGACTGAATAGTATTCTTTACTACTTTAATGACCAAAGTGGTTTGTAGCTAATGAAAGCTAATGTAGAATACATGAGTTAATCCAGAAGTTTAGGGCTAGAGAAATCAGTTGGGAAAGTACTTGAAGACACATGTTCAGTCCCCAGACCAATGTTTAAAAAAAAAAATACTAGGCATGATAGCATGCACTTGTAATCCTAGTTCCTAGTGCTGGAGGGTAGAGACATGTGGATCTCTGGGACTTGCTGGCCAATTAGCCAGCCTAGCCTACTCAATGAATTCCAGACCAATTGAAAAACCTTATCTTAAAAAAATAAATGAGGAAAGAAAATTGGAAAGAACAATACCCAAGGTTTGTCCTCTGACTTCCACATGCACACATACACACAGACATGCAAAGAAACTAAACCAATCTGTTATCTTTTAATTCCTGGTTCCCATGTCATGCACGCACGCATGTCTGTGTGTGTGTCCATGCAAACAATAAGCTGTTCATTTTGTGCTCTGCCAACTCCAGTTTTTATGGTGTGTCTAACTCTACCACTTAGAGGAAGAAGAAATTATGATAATTTGCCTCATTGAGTAGGTGGAGTTTTGCTTGTTTGGTACTGGAAATTGAACCCAAAGCCTCATACATGCTAAGCACTTACTCTACTATTGAGGTATACCACCAGCAAGTGTATTTTTTTTTAATATTGAGGAATTTGGGAAGTACAAAAGCTTGTTTGAATTGACTTGTTTGCTAAACTACTATAGATACTAGAGAATATAGAAGAAATACTAGAGGCTATAGAGAAATCCAGATTCTGAATAATAAATTATTACATTGTTTTTATCTATATGTGGTGGCAGTGGAAAATTACTTTTATTAATGGAGTGGTTGGGGAGATAAGTTGGTAAAGTGCCTATTGTGTAAACATGAGGACCCAAGTTTGGATCACTAGCACACATTCAATCCAAACACGATGACACTTGTCTTTAACTCTAACACTAAAGAAAGAGACAGATCCCTTGAGTTCAGTGGCCATCCAGTCTAGCCACATTGATGAGTTCCAGATCAGTGAGAGTCCATGTATCAAAAAATAAGATGGAGAGTGATGGAGGAAAACAGTGTCAACCTCTGACCTCCAACATATGTGTACACACCCACACAAAAATGTATATACACTCCCCCCCAACACACACAGATTAATGGAAATAAGGATTTTGATGAGTGTCATCTTCAATGAAAAATTTTCATGAGGCACTAAAAAATACCTTTTGTCTTTTGTATTGATGATGCCTTCCAGCTATATTGTAGTTATATACCTGTGAAGAAAAACATACTGAAGCTGACAACGCAGTATTTTGCATAAAATAAGGGTGGGTGGGAAAAAAGAGAGGGGGATATTTGAGACACTTTACAGGAGTGTTAAGACTCTTGAAATTATTTGGATAATTGTTTTATTGATACAAAGCATTTGTTCTAAAATTTATCTATAGGGAGATTGGTGGACGGCTCCTCATGGTAGAGACTCGACTTCCAAATGATCTGGTTGAATTTGAAGGAGACTTTTCCTTGGAAGGACTTCGCCTGTGGAAAACAGCATTCTCAGCAATGACTCAGAATCCTAAACCAGGGTCACCCCTTTGTAATGGCCAACCAGTTCTCAATAAAGGGTCAAGTAATAGCCATAAGGTGATTGAAGATAAAAAAATTATAATTATGCCTTGCAAATATGCCCCAAGTCGACAACTGGTTCAAGCATGGCTTCATGCCAAAGAAGAATATGAACATTCTAAGAAACTTCCTAAAACTGAATTAACTGGAGTACTAAGATCTGCTGAGAATGTCACCCCTTTAGTTAATCCAAGTGACATCCCTGTCATGTCTTCACAAATCAATGCAAGCCCACATCTACTTCCTACTACAGCACATGCCAAGGAAGATGTTAAGACTCAAATTGCTCTGGAAGCACCAACCACAGGATGCAGTCAAACTGTAAGTGCTACTCAAACACTGCTGCCTGTTGCTTCTACAACTGCCCCTGAGAAAGATGAAGATGATGGTAATTATTATGTTAGGTACAGCTCCCCTGATTCTCTAGGCATTCCACCTTGGCAGCAAGCAACATCTCCAGATTTCAAAGTATTAAATGGAGACGATAGATACTCATCACCAGTAGAAGAGCTATGTTCCCTAGCTATTGAAAACTTTTTAAAGCCAATAAAAGATGGTATGCAAAAAAGCCCCTGCCATGAGCCTCAGGAGCCAGGAGTGATCTCTCCAATTAATTCTAGGACAATAACTGGGAAATGTGAGCCACTCTGCCTTCACAGCACACCAATTATACAAAGAAAAGTTCTAGAAAGGCTTCCTGAAACAACTGGCCTTAGTCCTTTATCAACAGGTAAGTGTACAAGTAATGGAATGTCACCATAGTGTTCTTCAAAGATAGAAATGAAGACAGTATTAGACTACATAATAAAAATCAGAGCTTTGTAAATGAAATTGTAGCTTAGCAAATCAAAGATAATTAACTTATTGTGCCTTAGAAAATTGTCACAGGAATATTTTCATCATTCTTTGAAATCTGCTTTATTATATCTTTCTACCTTCTGGGTGAAATAGAGGAACCCTCTCAGAAGTCTTACCTTGAACTTGATTTTTGTCATTGCTTTAAACATACCCACCTTGTTTTTATTTTTTCCCAGTGGTGGGTCTCAAACCCAGGGCCTCATACATACTAGACAAGCATTCTACTATATGTAAATACCCCTACCTGCCTTCTTACCTTTATATTTAGGATGTGAGCCTGATCCTTAAATGACTAAGTAGAAACAAAACCAAAAATTTCCCTTGACCTAATATCTACAGCCAAATATCTTTTCTTTCTCCTCCTTCAAAGCCAATTTCTTAAAAGATTTTTCTAGTTTAACAGCTCCATGTATTTATATTTCATTATTCATTTTTCACCTACTCTAAACTGAATGCCCTCTCAGTTATCTAATCAGAAGTTGTCCACACCTTTAAATCCCAGCACTCAGAAGCAGGCTGACCTCTGTGAGATACAAGCCAGCCTGGTTTGTATAGTAAGTTCCAGGCCACTGGGGGCTATAGGGAGACCCTGTCTTCCAAAAAAAACCAGACCCCCCCTCAAAAAAAAGTTGTGAAATTGCAGTGCTTGTGTTCAAGTATTCTTTATTTTGTATCATAATGACCCCAAAGCAAAAGTAGTGATGCTATAAATTCATAGACACCAAAGAGAAACTGAACAGTGCTTCCTATATGAGGTGAAAATCTAAGAATTTATTTTGAGAAAGATCATATTCATATAACATTGCATTATATTTTTAAAATTCTGTTTTATTAGCAGCTAATGTTAATCTTATTGTGCCTAGTTTATAAATTAAATTTTATTATAGGGATTTAGGTATATATAGAAAAAACATAGTGTATGTAGAATTCAGTACTATCCACAGGTATTTACTGAGAGGTTTTAGAACATAGTTTATACAGCAGATAAAGGCAGCTGTTGTAATTTCACTTTTATATATGTATAATGAATTTATGTTAACTTCTAGAACCCATAAGAACAAATTATCCCAAGAATAATGACTGAGATATAAAGCTCAATAATTAAAACCTAGATATGTTTATTGAAAAATACCAAATTTTAAAGTTATTTTGGTGGAGATTGGTGATTTTAATTTTCATTTTTGAATTATGAAATCTGGTGAAGCTTATAGGATAATTCAATAAGATTTAAGTTTTTGGAACAACAAAATTTATTTTAAAAACCTTAAGAAGGTAGTTTTGATGTATAAGTTACAAATGAAATTTCTTTTTTTCTATAGAATCAAAAACCCAGAAGTTAAGTTATAACAAAGGAAGTAACACTGACACCCTTAGAAGAGTTCTTTTAACAACACAAGTGAAGGTAACTATACTAAACATACTTACAGATCAGTGGAAGACCCAGTCTTATTTTTAGATTTTGGTTAGATAAATGATAACTGTATCTCAATTTAAATTTTTTCATTACTTATTTTTGGATCATTATTTACATACCTTTGAGACAACAAGAAATTGCCTTTTTCTTTAGTTTTTTTTTTAATTGTTGGGATCTAAAAGATTCTTATATGTAAATACAAATATTACAGAGAAAGTGAATATGATAGCCAAAATGTGGATTATGAGGATACAAATACATTAACTGATTACTGGCAATATCAGAACAGTCCAATCTCAGCAGAGCTCAAGTAAGTGATTTTTGATCCCACCAAAAATATATCCTTTTCCTTGGTTTATTTTTTTTATCATATATAACTTAATTTTTAAAAATTTACTTCACTTAGTAACAAAGGAAAACAACAGTATTTACTATTGAAATTGAGAAATTATGTCTTTATTCAAATACTAAAAATATAATAGTTCTTAATTGAGTGTATGGTTATATGAAAGAGATATGCTTTCGCTATCTATTCTTGGAAATACAGGACAGAAACCACTTCCATATTAGCTACTTCTCATGAAAGTCATAGCATAAAAGATATGTTTTAGTATTTATATGTTGAGGCTAATTTTTTTTACTTTCAATTATAAAATTGTAGAATTATAAACTATAGAAAAAACAAGTAACAGTGAATCGCACATTTTAAAGAAAATGGTTAAAAGGTTTAAAAAGCAGAAAAATTCTTTAAGAAATAAAGCTGGATGTATTGGTTTATACCTGTAACTCCAGCACTGGGGAGGCTGAGATAGAAGAATCCCTGTGAGTACCAGGCTAGTCTGGGCTACAGTGTGAGAGATGTCTTTAAAAAGCAAAACAAAACAAAAACAATAAAAGACTGCTATTTTCTAAATGCTTGAATTTTTTTCAAATACATGTAGCATTAAAGTACAAATGCAGACGTTAAATCTTGTATAAACTTTAGCCATGTAGTTACAAATGGGGTTAACTTATATTTCCAAGAAAGGTCAAGATAAGTGTCCATATGGTATAAATGTGAGCTCTGTACCAGACTATTTTCAGTTTGTGGGGGCTTGTAAACTCTGATATTTATCAAGATATAGGTTGTATCAGATATTTTCTATACATATCCTGTTATTAAAATGAATGTTAATAAAACAAATTTTCTTATACTTGGAAGATAAGGTGATCATTTAGCATTTATCTAAGTGAGAATGATCAAAAGAAAAATGATTGCTCATATTTTTTTCTGGCTATGTCTTTTTTTTTTTTTTTTTAATAGAATCAATTTGCAGCAGTAAATACCCCAAAGAAAGAAACTTCTCAGATTGATGGACCGTCTTTAAATAATACATATGGTTTCAAAGTCAGCATACAAAACTTACAAGAGGCAAAAGCTTTACATGAGGTAAAACTGCAGTATTATGTTGGATACACTGTGCTTAACTGTCAGGTTTCAGTCTATAGAAAAAGTATGGGAATTTTGAATGAGGAAGAGATATGTTAAATTCTATCTTTGTTTATCTCCACTTTGTTATTTTTATTGTGTTTGTATAAAATAGAAAATACTTTTATAGTATTCATCAGTTACTGAGACACTGGTTTCTGCTTTCACAAAACTAATAGCTAAAGTTTAATATATAGAAGCTAAAATAGAAAAGATTTTTAAATTTTAGAATTATGTATCAGAAATCTTTATTTTGTTATTTTAGGATTGTTGCTCTAAGGTGTAATATCAAATATAATTTTTATTTTCTGTTTTGTTGACTTTGTATGGATTGGACAGAATATTTAAATGGGTCACTATAAACTAAAAGTACATGATAATTGGTAGAAATCAGGGGCTGGAGAAATGACTTGGTGGTTAAGAGGGCTTTTTGCTCTTACAGAGGATCCAAGTCCATTTCTTAGCTCTTATATTAGGTGAACTCACAATCTCATGTAACTCCAGTTCCAGGAGATCTGACACTCTGTGGCCTCCTGGTTCACCTGCATACATGTGATGCACATACACTCATACAGACACAAATATATACACATAATTAAATAAATAAATCACTTTTAGAAAGATAGAAATCAGTATATTTTTGTTGTATGTGTGTATACTTTCATTATGTTAGGCTCTAGCAATGCATTGAGAACTTAAAATACTGTCTATTTAACTGAAGAACTGAATCTTAAATTTTACTTAGTTAAAATTAATTCAGATCTAGAAACTAATACTCAACTTATGTATTGAACTTTCTAAGTTTAAAGCAACTTAGTTATGTAAAACTACCTTTGTGTTTAAATTTTTATTATGTACTTTTTTATTTTTTTCTCCTTTGAGATAGGATCTCCCTGTAGACCAAGCTGGCCTGGAACTCGCCATGTAGACCAGACTTCCCTCTATCTCAGAAAGATCTACCTACACTACCACACCCAGCTTGATTATTTATTAAAATTTTTTATTTATTATTTTATGAATATGAGTGTATTGCCTTCATGTATGTAAGTGTGCTTATGTTGTGCAATGCCCAACAGAGGTCAGATGATCCTGGAATTGGAGTTACAGACAGTTGTTAGCTGCCATGTAGGTGCTGGGAATTGAATCCAGGTCCTCTGCCAGAGCAGCCCAGTGCTCTTAACCATTTAGCCATCTCTCTAGTCCCTTGTTTTATAGCTTTGAGACAGGGTTTCACCATGTATTCCAGGCTAGCCTTGAACTTGGCCGTCATTCTGTCTTTGCCTCGAAAGAGCTAGGATTTGTACAGGTATGTACCACTATTATTACTCACCTTTAAAACCACTTTTTCTGTGGTTTTATGTAATTTTATGTAATTAACTGTAGATCAAATATTTCCATAGAAAATTTATTATCCATGTTAATATTTGCTAAGAATGCAAAATACATATTAGCTTCAAAGACATAATCAATAAAAGAATATTGTAAAGTCCCAGTAATTTTTGTTGTTTTTTGGTTTTCTTGAGATAGGTTCTCCCTGTAGTCCCAGCTGACCTGGAACTCACAGAGATCTACCTGCCTCTGCTTCCTGAGTGCTAGTCTCAGTAATTTTTTTATATTGGTTATCTATTGGAACTATAACATTTTATTTATTTATATTCATATATATATGCACCTCTGACCCCAAATTGCATGTAGGTACATGCACCTGTGTCCTGCAGTACCTACAGAGGTCAGAAGAGGGTGTTGTATCCACTGGAATTGGACTTAGGGACATGCCATGTGGGTGCTGGGAATTGAACCTGTGTCCTCTGCAAGAGCAGCCAATGCTCTTAACTGCTGAGCCATCTTGCCAGCCCCAAGAAATACTTTGAAAAAAATATTTATTGTGCTGGCAAAATGACTTAGTCATAAAAGGCACTTGGCCAAAAGCCTGTCACCCTGAATTCAACCCTGGAACTTGTATGAAGTAATGAGAGAACCAATTCTCACAAATTGTCCTCTGACTTATATACACAAAAATGCTTTTAAATTTTAAGATAAATAAATAATAAAAATATGTACTAAAACAAAATTGATGGACTTTAATAAAAAAAAAAAGACGTATGCACAGAAGCCAAAAGAGGGTGTCAGATCCCTTGGAGCTGGAGTTACTGGTATTTGTGGAATGCCTGGCTTGTTAGATGGGTACTAGGATCTAAACTCTGATCTCATGATTTCACAGTAAGGTCTCTTAACTACTAAGCCATCTCTCCAACCCCCTGAAAAAATTGTTATATTTTACTTTATCTTCTTATTTAAAATACATAATTTTATTTGTTACTTCACTCTACCCCATCCTATTCCAGAATCATAACCTCTTGAAGTTAAAAATCACTCAGGATATCTAGTTGATTGCTAGTAGACGTTTCTCCTCTCAAGACTTAATTAGTCACCTGGTGGTCAAAACAGGAAATGAATCCATTATAATCCTTCATCTTGGAAACTTCGTTCTTTCTCTCTTGGTTTCCATTATCTAGGGCTAATCTGTCTTCCTTTTATATATCAGTAGTTAGTGCAGAAGAGAAGGAATCTTGTTCTACTTTCTCCCCTACCTCTCTAACCTTACCTGATTCTTTATTCTATGGTTGTTTTAAATCATACTCTTAAGAGCAGCAGTATATTTTATATCTAATAATAGGAAGACAAAATTTGAGAGTGAAATTTTTAATAAGTTATTTTTCCAAGAATCTTTTGACCTGAAATTGCCTTCATAAGTCTTCTCCATACCCTTTATGGATGTTCATCCTTTTCTAATTAATCTCATTGTTTTGTTCTTAGGTTTGGGCAGTTTTCCATTTAAAAGTTTAATTGTTAAAAATAAAATCCTGAAGCGTAGTTAAAACCTTTTTAAATTGCTTCATATATGCAAAAAGTCTAAATGTAAGTAATTCTCATAGTAGCAAGTTATTAGATATGAACTTTAAACTCAAAAGTGATTTTCTTTTTAGTTTAAACCAAAGGTATAACTACAGAATAGTTGCCTTTGTATACTGTGGCAAGCACTTAAATTAGTCATTTTTTTTCTCAAACAGGAATTGAGAATCACTGCACATATTTTAAATACAGGTATTTTCATTGAGAGGCTGGCTCTAGCTGAAACATTTTCTTAAAAAAATATATGAATTGATCTAATCATAGAAGCAAAAGTCTTAATTTTAACAAATTTATGGAAATGTTAACATATGCTTTTTATTTTACGTCCCCATTTTCTACAGTTTTGCATGTATGTCTCCTTAGGGTCTTGATGAAATATACTTCTTTTGAATATGTATATGCATGCTTCAAAATACTTCTTTTAAGCACAATTTTTATTTCCTTTCATAGACCCAGAATCTTACCCTTATCAGTGTGGAGTTACATGCTCGAACTAGACGAGATTTACAACCAGATCCTGAATTTGACCCAATCTGTGCTCTGTTCTACTGTATCTCCTCTGACACTCCACTTCCAGATACAGAAAAAACAGAACTCACAGGTGTAATAGTGATTGATAAAGACAAGACAGTCACCGATCAAGGTATTGTTCATTTTATTAATTATATACTTACCCATCCTAGAATGAATTTTTTGGTGACAGAGTATTATGTAACCCATGTTGATCTTGCACTTGCTTTGTAGCTGAGGCTGGCCTTGAACTCCTGATCCTCCCACCTCTACTTCCCAAGTGCTAAGCTTATAGGCATGTGCCACCATACATGGCTTTGAATGACTCTTTTTAACAGAATTTCTGTTTTGGAAAAACAATCCAAAGAAGCAGTCAGGAATACTTCTAAGAATGTTGGCTGAGGTTGGAGTAGGAAGTTATGCTCAACTTTTTCTTAGACTCATGATTCTTTAATCATTATCTACAATCACAGGTAGACTGTGATATGATAGAGTTCTTGATAGCATGTATGAGGCCTTTGAGTTCTGTCCTCAGCATCCCAGAAAAAAAAAAATCAGAAGCTATATGGTGCAAAGATCTTAATAGAATTTCTAATTAATATATAATTTATAAAATACTAATTGTTCATACAAAATCCAAATAATTTTTTTTTTAGCTTGGGTAGGCAGTCTTCATTTTGTATAAATATTTTACTGCTAATGTAGAATGTCTCCTGTTTTAGAACATTGTTACTACTCTAAGTTAATTGTTTATAAGACTATATATCTTTCTAAGTAAATATAGTTTGGTTCAAAGGTTATTCATTTACCTGTTATAAGCATTTTAGGAAATACAAGTATTTTTCTACAATTTTAAATGGTAACCATTACAAATGAATTAAATCCACTAAGGAGGAAGATTTAGTAGGGAACAAAGCCATGAATAATTTGATGTTTATGGGCTGGAGACATGACCCAGCAGTTAAAAATGCTGGCTGCTCTTGCAGAGGACTCAGGTTTGATTCCCAGCACCCACATTGTGACTAACAACCCTCTGTGACTCCAGTTCAAGGGGGAATCAACTCCCTTTTCTGATGTTTGCAGGCATTACATGCACATGGTGCACTTGCACTAATGCAGGCAAAACAGTCATACACATAAAATAATAAAAGAATTTGATATTTAAGCAGTGACACACTTCAGCCAGCTCACATCAGCAAACTATTTTCATGCGTTTTTCAACATAGTGTTGCTAGTTTGAAAGTAACCATGACTTTCTATAATAAAGTGGCAAGGCTTTATATAATAGAAATAGGCAAGCACTGACACATCAAGATTCTTTTTTTCTTGAAGAGGTAATCATTAAATATTTTCTGGCATACTAGTGCTAGTGCTCTGCTAGGTAAAAACCACTTCCATTAGGAAGACCAAACAGAAACAAAATAATAACTTTCGTTGTAGGTGATGTGTTATATTGTCTGGGAATTTTATAAATGAAGAATTCTTAAGGGAATAATGGAAAAGCTAAAATTTGAATTTTTATTTTAAAGTAGGAAAACTAGTTAGGAAGTTTTACTTTGGGGGATAGTTGTTGTATTCTTTTACTGAAAAATAAAGGCTGATATTATTTTATATGTTATTGCATGATACAATTTATATATAATAAACATTTTATTTCTTAGATATCAGATATCAGACCCCATTACTTATCAGATCTGGAATTACAGGATTAGAAGTTACCTATGCTGCTGATGAGAAGGCACTCTTTCAAGAAATTACAAATATAATAAAGAGGTATTATCTTGTGTTTTCTGCTTTTTCCAGTCTTTCTTGTTCAATCATTTCTTGCTGCTGCAGATAACATAAGTAAAGGTATAAAAGAGGAAAGAGAATCCTTTTTGTGACCCTTGAAAGTAGATAATTACCCCTGAAAAAGACATTTATATTCAGCCTTCCATCACGATTCCCATTCTCAAATAAGAGATAGGAGAGAATATATTCTATTTTCAAGATTCAGGGGCCAGGGAAACAAAAATATTTGCCCCTACCTTCCCAGTTGAATTTTTCTATGATGCTTAAATAATGAGTATTTGTACAAAAGTTCATTTACATTGTTCACTTGAAAAAGTTTGTACCTTGGTTGGTATCTACCATTTCAGTAGTGTTTTGAATTGTTTTTTACTTTGGTAATTAGTCTTAGTTCATAGTAAACTCCCATCAGAGTTTATGAAGAGGTTATTTTAAATAAAACCATTTTAATTTTAAAATATGAAATTGAGGAGCTAGAGATTTGGTTCAGCAGTTAGAGTTGCTTACTGCCAAGCCTGACAACCTTAGCTCAGTACCCAGGACCTAAATGATAGAAGGAGGGAACTGATGCCTGAGGGTTCTGACCTCCACACATGGGTGATTCACACACACACCGTCTCTCTGGCTTGCTCTCTCTCGTTCTCTCTCTCGGAGATAAATAAATGTTTAAAAAATAAGACAGACTTACCTTTAAAATATTTATATAATAATTGAGAGCTGTGGTAGGTCAATGGTAGAGCACTTGCCTAACATGTACAAAGTTCTGGATTCAATGCTCAGCACCTCAGAAGGTAATTATATGTGGCTCTTGAATTTTCTGGGGGAGGTTATGAAGTTATTTTGTTTTGTTTTGTTTTTGTCCTTTTGAGACAGGGTCTCCCTATAGCCCCAGCTGACTGGAACTCGCTATGTAGACTAAGCAGGCCTTGATCTCACAGAGATCCATCTGCTGGCACAAAAGGTGTATGCCACCATGTCTGGCTTTGGATTTTCTAAAGAATGTAATCCTATTAAGTACTTCATTTTCAGGGAACTTAAACCTTTGATCCATTGCTAGACTTATATTTGAAATGCCTATAATGGGCTAGAAAATGCTTTCTGGATCCTAATGTACAGACAAAAGTTGTTCTTGAGAACATGGTTACAATTTACTTCTTTCTGTCCCGCTTCATATGGTTGAACATATTTATTGAACTCAATAAAGATTGCAGTAATATGCTGTATTAAAGATCAAGATAACTACAAATTCAACAGCCATTAAAATCCCAGATATAAACCATTTTGAAAATTAGAAAACCACAAAATGGGTCAGGCGTGCTGGCACATGCCTTTAGTACCACCAGCATTTGTGAGGCAGAGGAAAGCAGATCTCTGTGAGTTCAAGACCATCCTCATCTGCATAACAAGTTCCGGACCAGCTGAAACTTCACAGTGAGCCTCTATCTGAACAAAAGAAAAACAGAGTATGTGTTGTCTACTAAACAAAATTCACTTTAATGACAGAATCAAAAATGATATACTGCCACCCATCATTCTAGGAAGAAGCATTTTTACTCTTTAAAGCATTGATGACTGAATAGATTTCTAGACATTTGAGTTTACCATTGTCATCTGTACCCATTATCTTCTCTTAAAGATTTTATGAAATGCTTTCAGTGTCCACACATTTATTTCTGCAAACAAGTTAGGAAATAAAACATGTGACTTCAGTCAGTACCATTTTGTGTGCCGGCACGTGTCCTATAAATCCATGTACTTTGTATGCTTGTCTTCTCTTTAGGTATATTCCCAACAGCAGGATTACTGTCACCACTGAGAATTTCATCGACCTTTTCAAGTGTAGTAGACTTGTTAAATGTCCTAAAATTAATTATATTACTCATTATAGAAAATGTGGAAAAATAAACAAAACAAAAAGAAAGGGAAGAAAAACGTTTGACTATTAACATTTCAATTCTGTTCTGCCCCTTATATATAAGTTCAAATAACCCTCCAAAAAGATTATTTTTTCACCGTATTTGTGAATACTTACTGAGCACAGACTTTGGTGTCATCTGGTCCTATATTTTTTGTCTTGAGTAACTTTTCTCTGTAATCTTCACTTTCTTCAACTGAAAAATTAGTAACATATATGAGAATTAA
Source organism: Eospalax fontanierii (assembly GCA_035773235.1). NCBI lineage: Eukaryota > Metazoa > Chordata > Mammalia > Rodentia > Spalacidae > Eospalax > Eospalax fontanierii. Next base: position 48,234,531 of record CM069545.1, read on the forward strand.
ATAAGTTAATGCCTGGCACAGTCGGTATTTAAATTATTAACTGTGGAAGGTGCTATCCTGTGTGCTAAATATAAAAGTAAAATTAAACCAGGCATGCTTCTATAATCCCAGCACTCAGAAGGTCAAGGCAGGAAGATCGAAGTTTGAAGCCAGCCTAGGCTACATAGTGAGACTCTTATTTTAATTAAAGAAATAAATAAGCATCTTAGAATATAGCTGCATGTAGAGTTCTTGCTTAATATGTACAAGGCCCTAATTGGATTCAGTTCTTAGAATAATAATAATAAGCTAATCAGTGATTTTGAGGTTCTTGATGGGCTACTATAGGTTTTGCTCTCAGAATTTGACAGTAATCAGTTCCTCTTTTCCCTGTGCAGTTTTCCCTTTGAAATTAATGTTTATTTTCCATTATACAGAAGCCAAAATTTTTTTCATTATAGTTAAAGTGTGGAGGTACTAAGAGGAGCCACAAAATAACTTCTGAATTGTATGCAAGTTATCAGTTCAACTTTACTAGTGTAATTCTGTAGCTACAATAAGTAACTTTTCTCTTCAAGTTCCATTATTTCTCTCAGCCTTAACATGGCTATATACTCTAGAAGTAGAGTGACAATTCAATTACCTGGAGACTCTCTATCCTAATACCATACCCACACATGCCTAACAACTTACCTACCCTACCTGTATCTTAGTCTAGATTGTGACCTTTCTCATAAACTTCAGTGATAATTACTTGCCTTCCATCCCAAATTCCACCAGCCTTGTTCCCAAGAAGAAACCAAATGTACAGTCTTAGAATGAATCAACTTATTTAAGAAAATAAATCAAGTATTGTAATCACATTGGTTTTTTTAAATATCTGTAGGTTCTACTGAATCATCCCTTCCCGTTATAGAGAGACTATTACAGAGTGTAAACTTTTATTTTTATACTTTCTATCATGAAAAAAAATAGTTTGGATAAAGGTCTAAATGTTCTATGGTCTTTTTTTTTTTTCCCCTTTCTTTAGGTATGATCCTGATATTCTATTAGGGTATGAGATTCAGATGCATTCCTGGGGCTATCTCTTACAAAGGGCTGCTGCTTTAAGTGTTGACTTATGTCAGATGATCTCTCGAGTGCCAGGTATGTAGAGTTGTATTTTGTGATTCAACTACAGAGCAAATTATAAGGTAAATAAAGATTTTTTTTTTTTTTTAAATACTGTTATTCTAGCTTTTTTTCAGAACTAAATCCTGGTAAGTTCTAGATATAACTCATTATTATAAAAAAAAATTTAAAGCAGAGGAAAAAATTCTCCAATCTTACTGCTATATTCACTGTTTTATTTGTTGGGGTCTTCTCTACTTTCAGCCATTTTACATTTTAGACCTCTTAAAAAAATAATGTTAATTATATCTTATATTCTATCCTTATTAATACTTTCTTCATGCAGTATCCTAGAAGAATTTTCCCATATTCTGAGATAGTCTTCACAGAAATTCTTATGAAGCTACATAATATTTCCTTAACTTGATGAACCATAATTTTTGTTTATCTGGTTCTATGGTTTTTGTCCATTGACCTTGTTAAAAAAAGAACAAGAAGGCTCAAGGAGCATTAATAGTTAACTATTTGATTGTTGATTTTTGAGACTAAGTCTAAAACTATTAATACCATGAATTTTGAAGGCTCTTCCCAAAGGGTGTTAATGCTAAGTTTAGGGAGAGTAATAATATTCACAACAAAATTGCATTCAATTTGTGATCATTTTTGCCTCTGTAATTACAAAATTTTTTTAATACTTTTTTTTTTTAGACGGAATGCCTCAAATTTTTCTGTAGGTTTTTGAATGTTCAAGAGAGGTACCCCTAGTGTTGGGGGACACTTGTCAATTACTTTAATTAGTTGTAGCAAGTAAAGTATATGACTTAATTCATAAGAATGATTGCAAGTTCATGTCCTGGATTAGGGGTGTAGCTTAGTGATAAAGTGTTTGCCTGTTGTATTTTAGGTTCTGATTTGACCCCCAAAACCACAAATGGAGGGAAGGAGAGAAGAAAGGGAAAGAAGGCTCACATGCTTTCATAATCACTGTGGAGACTTTGTAGGAGACAGTAGGGTACAGCAGGGTAATAGTGTTAATGCACAGATTCTGGAGAAAAGACTGCCTGAATTTAAAATCTGGTTATGCCATTATCAACTTCTATAATGTCAAACAAGTTGACCCATGCCTCAATTTATCCATCTTTAGAATATAGGTGGTAATAGAACTTCTAAGATAAATTGTAAGAATGCCTGAAAACATACTAAACATTATCTCATTAGCATAAAGAAAGAAATGAAGAGGGTGTGAGTGCATTTCTGAGGCCTTTGAGGTGAAGTGAACTGATTTAGAATACTAGTTCTTTTACTATAGGATGCTGGGACAAGATGTAATGTTTCTGAATAGATTTTTTTGTAATACTAAATGAACTTACAAGGGTATGTGCTAAAATAAAAGAAACAATGTTGGTAAAATTTCTAAACATAATAAACATAATAAAGAGAATAAAATAGATATTTTAATTATTCTAGAACCTTTAATCAGCAACATTCATTATATCTGCTATTTTTATTCTCAGTAAAATCATTACTCAAGAAATTAGACTCAGTTCTATCTTCTATGAGGAATTCTCATGGCTTTCCATGAACAGTTGAGAGAATTTTGTTCTGAGTGTATCAGACTTGTAGAAAATTGTGTGTGTTAAAAACGGTCTTTGGGGCCTGGAAAGATGGCTTAACTAGTAAAATATTTACTGCACAAGCATGAGGATCTGAGTTGGATTCCCAGACAGAAAAACTGGGTGTGGTGCTAAGAACCTGAAATCACAGTACTGGGGAGGTAGAGACAGGAAGATCCCTTGGGGTTGCTGACAAGCCAGCCTAGCTAAATCAGTGAGCTCCAGGTTCAGAAACTATCAAAAATTAAGGAAGAGATAGATTAAAGAAGATACCTGACATCAATCTTGGGCTGCCACGTATACATATGCATGCAAACCCACCCCACCCTTCACTAGCTATCTCCCTCTCTCCCCAAGCCCCACCTCAAGAAATGACCAGTTAATGGACTATTTTAAAGTTTCACTTGAGAGTCTTGCTATATAGCCTAGGTTTTCCTCAAACTCAGTCTTCCTGCCTATGTTCCTGTGTACTGGAATCATAGGCATGAGATACTATATGTCTAACAGCAATACAATGCTAAAGACAAAAAAGAAAATGCTATAGCATTACGTGTTAATAAACGTAGCAGAAGAAATTACCAGTTTTCTATTGAATTTTTGTGTATTTTATACAAAATATCTTAATCTATTTTATACCCTCTCCTATCTAGAACCCACTCCACCCCCCCATAGCCCGTCCCACCAGATTGCATGAATTTTTGTCATATATATGTTAAGGCCTGCGGAGTCAAGTACCTAGTTAGCCCTCAGTGCAAGTTCTTCACTGGGGTTTAGTCAGCCTGTCTAGAGTCCCTCTCTTAAAGATAACTCTCCTTCACCCAGGGGTAATTCTTCTACTAAGATTGGGGTCTGCTGCCCATTTCCCCAGTTCTGTGCTGGGTTTTTGTCTGCTTGAGTTTACATGGGTCTTGTGCTTGCTGTCACTATTACTGTGGGTTCATATGAACAAGGTCCCAGGAGCCTATAAGACTCTGTTTCCATATGGTTATGTACCTCCTCCCCTGGCTCTTACAATCTTCCCATACCCCCACTTCCCACAGTGATCCCTGAGCTTTGGGTTGGAGAATTTTAATACAGGAGTCATGTCCAACAATCCATACTCTACAGACTCGCATTTTCTGTACTTTGGCTATTTGTGACCTTTTGTGTTCATTGCCCTCTAAAATTTAAAGAGAAAAGGTTTAATATTTAAATATACATCCTGATCGCTCTATATACAGGGGTCGTATCTATGGAGTCAGCTAACTATGGATGAAAAAAACCCACATCCATTCTTAACTATTTACATTGTACTATTGTAAATAATACCACTGCTATGCACAGATCTTATACAAATATTGAGGCATTTTATATAAGGAGTTGAGTTCTACATATTTTGGTATCTGCATGATATCCTGGACCCAGTGCTCTGTAGATCCCAAGGGATAGATGCGTATACTGTATAGAAAGATGAAGAGACGTGTGTGTTGGTATGTTTTCAAAATTTCATCATAATCTGAAAGAAAAATTGTTTTATTAAAGTAATAAGTTTTATCTTTTTTTAATATGAAATAGACTGGATTACATTTTACCTTCAGTTTTCATTCTTAATATTTTTATCATTCTCATTTTCTTTGGCATAATTTACCTAAAACTTTGTTTTCTGTGAGTCTTGATGCAATCTGCATTCGTTTCTATAGATGACAAAATTGAAAACAGATTTGCAGCTGAAAAAGATGACTATGGATCAGATACAATGAGTGAGATAAATATTGTTGGCAGAATCACATTAAACCTTTGGAGAATCATGAGAAATGAGGTATGGTCTAAAATTTGGGGGAATGAGATTTAGATCAGTATAGCAGTTTAGTCATAACAATATTAGTATGAATTATTCTTTTGTTTTGTGATTTCGTTTTGGTATCATACAGAAGAATTACAGTTTAATGTTATTAATGATTTTAATTGTTTTTCCATTTGTATCTAACAGCAACTAGAAAAATCTAGGACTATATAAGTATAGTCCTAGCACTTGGGAAGCTAACGTAGGAAGATTATGAATCCATGGTGACCCTGGACTGTATAGTGAAACTCTTAAAAATAAAGTAATCAGGGCATGGTGGTACACACCTTTGATCCCAGTACTCAGGAGACGTATCAGGTGGATCTCTATGAGATCAAGGCTAACCTGATCTACATAGTGAATTCCAGGTCAGCTGTGGCCACAGGAAGATCCTGTCTCAAAAATAAATAAATGTTTACAGCTGTAACGAAATATTCTGATATTTGTGTTTAATATTGTATAATTTCATCTTTTTCAAGAAAAAAAAAATCTAGACTTTGCAAGGAACTTCTCAAAAAGGAACTAGGCCAAATTAATAAGTTAAAGTTGCAAAGAAAATATTTGGAAATAGTTAATAACAGCATCCAGTTAAGGATTTGAGGTCTCAGGGTTTTTGTTGAATAATTCTAACTAGCTATCCCATTTATTTGCAGTCCTTTATTGAAATCATTCTTTCACATACAGAAAAAGCTTGTATGACTTACTATATATTTGATGTTGCTTGCTTTTTCTAAGTGAAATGTAAAGATATTTACTATAAATTAGTCTGTTCTTAGATTTTGGACCTTAGTTAACAACTGCTGAACTATTTGTATCTAGACAAACAAAAAAAAAATCATTCCTAGTGACTTCTCCTCTTTGAAACTACTTTTTCATTTTACTATTACACTTTACTTATCCTTGTAGCTGTTCTGGTTTTATGTTAAAGATTTGACTTTCCAGTCATACTTGGGCACATGATAATTATACTAGATAAGGAAATAGGTTCTCTCTAAAATTCAGGTACCACCATTTTTCGTCTTATTTCATTTTTCTACTGAGTCTAAAGTTATGCTCATATTTAATCTAATTTGAAACTGTGTGTACCTCATATGAATCTACTTGGGGATAATTTTATGTGCAGGTGTTGGTGTAGGTGTAGGTGTGGGAGTATAGTATGTGCTAGATATGGTTCCTCAGGAGCCATCCACCTTGTTTATTGAAATGAGGTCTCTCATTGACCTTTAGCTTGCTAATTTTGGATAGACTGGCTAGCCATTAATCCCCAGGGGATCCATCTGTCTCTACCTCTTAAGCCCTGGGATTACAAGCCATGCCACAACATTTTTATGTGGGTTCTGGGGATTGGACTCTGGTCCTCATGAAGCACTTTCCTGACTGTTCTGTCTCCCTAGCCCTCAGTTTTATAAAATCAAAAATATCCCTGCCAACTTGGCAACTTTTATAAAATCCCAGATGAACTTTGTAAACAGTAGTGGTAGTGCTCTGTCTCTCAAGCTGTTTTGAAATATCAAAGCTTTGGGTCAGAACTGCCCTTGAGTGTTTTCTTCATACTGAAGACCCTCAAAGTATGTTTTCTGGATTTGGATAGTTCTAGAGGCTCCTTTTATATCTTTATATTTTGTAAATGTTATTTAATTTTATTTTATTTATATGAGTTTTGCCTGCATGTATGTGCACCTGTGTGATGCAGTGCCTGCAGAGTTCAGAAGAGAGTGTCAGATCCCCTGGAACTGGAGTTAAAGATAGTTTTCAGCTGCCATATGGGTGTTGGGAACTGAACCCAAGTCCTCTGCTAGAGCAGCCAGTGCTCTTAACCATTGACCCATCTGTCCAGCCCCTATCTTTATTTATCTATGTTTCTCTCATGACGTTTAGCAGTTTCTAAGTTGTATGATTGTTTTAAAAAATCTTAACTTTGATTATATAATAACTTTTGCTGTTCCCCCTGGACCCAGAGTCTTTGGTGACAAATATATTGCCTCTTAAGTAATATTGTTTATTGGATATGTTTTAGTTGCTTATATGGAGGAATATATGACTCATACACAGAAAACTAAATATTCTTGCAGATCTTCTAGATTTCAGACTTAATCTAGGCCTTTCAAATTTTGCCAAATGATTTGGCAGGTACAGAGCAGTATTAGATTTAACCATTTAGATTTCTCCATTTATTTTAAGAACCTAATTTTGTGAGTGTTAACACTCTAGTTTCTAATCATGTCTTCCTGTTATGTCCCCTATTACTGTTTTTATCTCTTTCCTCGTATTCTGAGAAAGACATTTAGATTTAAACTCTATACCAATAACCTGATTTTTTAATACATCTGTTTTATTTACTGCTTTCAATGTTGCTTTTATTCTGTTGTTATTATTAGTGTCTTTACACTCTTTTGTCGTTGAAATATGTTGTTTTTATCTCACACCATTGCTTTTTGCAGCCTGTTGAGAGGGGAGAGGAAGAGAGAGACAGGAATAGTACACTTACAACTAAAGTATAGAGATTAACAGATTTTAAGTAATAAAGTCCAGTTCAGGTCACTGAACTGAGATGAAATTAACATTCAGTCCCTGTTTAATTTTCTGAGTTAAAGATTTAAAAAATGTTTATGTCCAGTAAGGTATGCATACCTTGTAATTGTGATTCAGTTGTTACAAATATTTCCAGCTTACTTTCCTATCGTCTATGAAAAGTTCAGAGTGGTATTAGGACTATTTTAAACAAAATGTGCTACATAAAATGCAAACATTATTATGGTACCTTACTCTTTTTGTTTTATTTTGTTTGTTTAGGTTGCTTTAACTAACTACACTTTTGAAAATGTGAGCTTTCATGTTCTTCATCAGCGTTTCCCCCTCTTTACCTTTCGAGTCTTATCAGATTGGTTTGATAACAAGATAGATTTGTACAGGTAATGTTTTACAACCCTGAAATGAATATTGTAACATATCTCTTTAAATCAGCATTAATGAGCTATATATTGATACATTACAATGCACACAATTAAATTACATTGCTCTGTGACTTCAAAGAATGTATCCATTTACTCTGTAACCAGTACCTACTCATAATAAGGATGATATCTAATACCCAGAGAATATCTTTAAACAAATTTATAGTCTGTCTACCCAAAGCCTAACTATCCAAGTAAATACCTCTATTTGTAAATTACTTTTGCCAACTTTAGAACTTCATATAAATGGAAATACTAATAATTTATCCCTATGTGTCTGACTTCTTTGAAGAAACTCACTGTAATATTTTCTTTCAACTGTGTTGAGATTTGAGTATGTTGCATGTTAATTTTTATAATTCAGTAGTGTTCAGTTATATACAGGGATTTATTCATTAAGTTCTTAATGTATATTGGTGTGGTTTATAATTAGTTTGAGTAAAACTATTATATAATAAAATGTATGCAAGTCTTTATGTGAACATATATTTTCATTTCTTTAGTTGTGAAATTCCTGGGCAAGTCTGTGAACATTTTAAGAACTTGACAGTCTTTGGTAATTTATCAATTGCAAGTCTGCTGGAACTATATTGTCTCAGTATTTATTTTTCAGAAAATGCCTTTATTCCATAGTTTTAATTATATTTTCAGTGCTTCTTTCTAGAATTGAGTTTTACTTTGCTTTGCTATTCTTTTTCACTTTAGGGATTTTCATCAGCTTTGCTTTTAGCTTTTTGCTTTCATTGTTTTTGATAAGTCCATTGTCATTCACATTTTTCTAGTATGTGCAGTTCATTTGATTCATTTTTAAATTTTTTTGTTCTTTTGTTTTGTTTTATTTCTAGACAAGGTCTCTATACATACCCTGGAGTGGCCTGTATGTAACCCGGTCTGTGTAACCCAACCCTGACCTCGTATTTGCCATCTCCTTTCCTCAGCAGCCTCCCCAGCACTAGGATCACTTAGAGTAGACGCACAGGGACTACTCATTTCTCCTGGTCCAGACTTTAGACATTCCTGTTTTCCTGGGGCACAGGGTAGTACTTTCTCAGCATCCCAGTTTTTCCCACAATGGCAGTAGATCTCTGCTTTGTACAGATGCCAGGTTCTGGGTCCAGACAGGTTTCTCAATATCCTTTAGCAGCAAATAGCATTTTCTTCTACTTCTTCCTTAGCAGCAGTATTCTTTTGCTTGAGTTATAGAGTAAGCCTTATTCTAGAGTAAAAACCTAATGCATGATTTTCCTGAGCTCTCAACTGATTTTTTTTTTTTTAAGAAGAAAGTAATAGGATTTCTTCACTCTAGCATTGCTAGTCCTCCACCCCCAGTATTATCTGCCCATTCTGCCCAAACTCAGTCCATAAGCAGCTCTGTTCTTTTAAGCCTATTATGGTTTTAATGAGCTTAATTTTCATTTCAGCCATGAGGTAGTCACTCACAAGGATCTCTACCTCTTTCTGACTCCCAACTCCTGTCATTTGCCCAGCTTTCTCATCTCTGGTGCCCCATCCTATCAACTATGAGCTCCCTGAACTCTTAAGTTCTCCTTGGCTTAAGACAGCCATATTCTACCTACACTACTAGTATACTGTATACTCTGTTTAGGAAATTGTCTCTATATTGAGCCAGAAGTTCATCTTGTAAGTTTCCTTTCCTAAGAAGACAGTCTTTAATTGCCTGTTGTTCTTTGCCCAAAAACTGTTACTTTGAGTCTGTGTCCAGGCAGGAGAGTTAGTTAAGGACTTGCTAACTGCATCATAGTTGAAAGTGAAAGTTATTGCCTCTACTGTTTCTTTAAGTTATAGAGAAAATTATAATAGTAAGTTGAGAAAATAGCTGTATAAAGAAGAACATTCAGAGTTAAGATATAGTTCAATGGTAGAGTGCCTGCCTGCTTTAAATTTTAATCCTAGCACCACAAAAAAAGATGTTTCTGGTATTTAAAATGAGTGCATTTTAGCTTACTGAAATCTAAGGCTAAATAGTAGTGAAGACAAAAGATACAGCTTTAAAAACAACTTTGTGTATCTGGGAAAACAATTTTCTGATCATATCACTTTGTCTTCCATTCTCTTTTGAGGAATCTTCGGGAAGTGAAGTGTAAACTACAGTAAGGACCAGTCTTGCAATTAAAATTTTATAGAGGAATGAAGTTATACCTCAGTTCCTATAGCATATGCAAGGAAATAAACATATAAAGCCAATAACACATTTATATTCAGTCTAACAGTAAAAACTATGTTGGTCGTTTATTTATAGTTGATATAGTACTCTAAATGCATGGTTTGATTTTGTGTGTGTGTGTGGTTTTTTTAATGCATATGAGTTTTTTGCCTGAATTATAAGTGCACTCATGTGTGCAGTGCACATGGAGGTCAGAAGAGGGTATCATATCCCCTGAAAATGGAGTTATGGACAGTTCTTAGCTGCCATGTGGGTGCTGGGAACTGAACCTGGGTCCTCTGCAAGGTCATCCAGTGCTCTTAACTGCTGAGCCCCTAAATGAAGCCCCTAAAATGTATGTTTTACTACCTCTGATTAGGATTTATCCAGGAAAAGAAATTCCATTTTTGCCAGCTCAAATAAAGAACTAGAACTGGCTTAGCAGCATCAAGGAAAATTTTCTAAATAATTACCTTTATCCTCAACCTTATCATAAATACTATTTAAATTTTTATATATTATTATAGTTTTACTCCCCTGAAATTTTCTAACATTTATCTCCTTAATTGATACACTTTGTTTAAAGGTTCATATGTGACTCATCCCTTAAGAAACCTTATTTTCAATATGTTGCCTTGGGACAGAAAACAGCTTTTTTTCCTGTATATTCATGACATGGATTCTTTTTTGACAGATGGAAAATGGTTGATCACTATGTTAGCCGTGTCCGTGGAAATCTGCAAATGTTAGAACAGCTGGACCTAATTGGGAAAACCAGTGAAATGGCCAGACTTTTTGGCATTCAATTTTTACATGTACTGACAAGAGGTTCACAGGTAGAAAATTTTCTTGTACCCTTTAAAATTATATATGTGTTATTTATTTTTCAGATGTTTGAAATGGTTTGATTTTTTTAATTTAAATATTTATTATTTAAATTTATTGTGTATGCCCTTGTGATTTATGTGCACCATGTGTATGCAGGTGCCCACTGAGGTCAGAGGGCATCATATTCGATTCCCTGGAACTGGAGTTGCAGGTGGTTGTGGGCCACCTGATGTGGATGCTGGGAATGGAGCCTGGTTCCTTTGTGAGTGCAGTAAGTGCTCTCAACCGCTGAGCATCTCTTCAGCCTGGAAATTTGTAGTTTTTCCCTTTATTTATCATTATCTAATTAGTACCAGAGTAATCAAACCTTGCATTGTTAAAGATATCCCTTAGCAATGGGGACACCAAGAAAGAATGCCTACTTCATGTTTTACATTTCTAAAAATTTTGCATACTCCAACTCCTAAAAGATATTAGTCAGTGTTAGTGAGACCTGAAAAATTACTTTAAAATTGCATAAAACAAAATGCAATCTTGTCTGGATGTGGTGGTGCATGCCTTAAATCCCAACACCTTGGCAGTCATCGGCAGGTAGATAGTTGTGAGATGGAGGCCAACCTGGGATAATTACCTATCAGGTCCAAGAAAGCTGTGACTATACAGTGAGACACTCTCAATAAACATACAACAACAAAATCATGCAGTCTTAATCTGAAGGGGGAAAAATATCCCCCAAATATTATCATATAGTCAAATGACTAGTATATTTATATTTAGATAACATTCTCTTTTTACCTTCCCTTCCTGCTTTGCAGTACCGTGTGGAGTCAATGATGTTGCGTATTGCTAAACCAATGAACTATATACCTGTGACACCTAGTATTCAGCAGAGATCCCAAATGAGAGCCCCACAGTGTGTTCCCCTCATTATGGAACCTGAGTCTCGCTTCTATAGCAACTCTGTTCTTGTTTTGGATTTCCAGTCACTATATCCTTCAATTGTGATTGCATATAACTACTGTTTTTCCACCTGCCTTGGCCATGTGGAGAATTTGGGAAAGTAAGATTTCTTTTTCATTTTTACAGTTATGTTATTGTTCTTTATATATGTTAAAATCACGTACTTTTCTTTGTATGTACTTCATATGTTTCTTAAGAGTAAAGATGAGCCTATCATGGTGGCATACACCTTTAATCCCAGCACTTGGGAGGCAGAAGCAGACAGATCTCTGTGAGTTCAAGGCCAGCCTGGTCTACATAGCTAGTTCCAGGCCAGTTGGGTTATAGGGAGACCCTGTCTCAAAAAAACAAAACAAAACAAGAGTCAAAATGAATTGGGCTAACCCATTTGTTGCAGTTGACTTACTAATTGACATGGATCATGATATATTTGAGTTTCATGTATGGATGGTTCGTGTGAAGAGGATCATGAATAGAGGTAGATCAGCCTTTCACCTTTCTGTTTTACTCTTCATAAAAATCAGTAGTTTTCTTTAAAATGAAAATTATTTTTAATTGTAATAAATTAACATTTTAATATTTTGAAAATTATTTTTAATTGAATTGCTTGAAAGTGATGATTTTATAATTCCAGCTGTCACCTTCTCTTGACTTACAAATAAACTATGATTTTCAAACCTAGACTAAGCTCTTGTATATTAATTCATGTAAATTGAGTAAGAATAACATTTTAAAGTCTCAAAGAAGGGGATATTTTTCTTGAATTACAAGAAATACAGAATCTTCTTTTTGATGATTTTGTGTACTTGAGACCAAGTGTTGTGGTCTAGTCTGGTCTACGCTTCAACAGGAATCATTTGTGGAAATTGTATAACCAATCCTCTGTGATTAGGGAGGGAATTTAGAATTACTTATCTTTTTACTTGAATTTTTCTTAATATAATATGATCATATGTTGGCTTGAAATTTAGCAAGTTAGGAAAAGTTTCTTTTAATAAATAGTGTATAGTTGAAGAGCTTTTGGTGATGAACAAAGTACTTATATTACTAAAGTACATGAACTCATTTTTAGATGTTTGAAATAATTTGTGATAAAATTAGAGAAATGCCTAAAATCTGTTCTATCATTTAAGAAAGTATTTGCTTAATATTTTCTTTCTTAACAGGTATGATGAGTTCAAATTTGGCTGTACCTCTCTAAGAGTACCTCCAGATTTACTTTACCAAATTAGGCATGATATCACAGTGTCCCCCAATGGAATAGCTTTTGTGAAGGTAATACTCTGTTATAAATAAAAGTAATCAACTGTGGCTTAACTTTGGAGAGCAAATTGTTGGTACATAATAGAAAACAAAAAGACTACATTTTCTTGAATATTTTACCTCATAAAGTCAAAAACAGAAATATTCTAAGAAATCATTTCAAAGAAAAACAGCCATCTTGTTTTGGTTGAATTTAGATTTAAAATGTTTTTAATTATTAACATTTAATTAATGAAACATTGAAGGAAATAAATGTTTATTTATAATATCTGCCTTCTGCTAAAATCTGGCAGGTATAATTAGCAATTTGATGGTTAAAAGATGTTATCTACAGAAACTTAAATTGTTTTAACATGTTGCTCTACAGATTGCTTTTCTACATGATTTTAAATTAAACTGAGCCTATCTCAGGCATAATGTATTCTAATATGCTTAATGATTATATTTCTAAAAAGATACGCAAGCAAACAAAAGGATCTCTCCTCTTTGATTTTTTCCTCAAAAAGAGACTAGGAAAAGCCTCCTAAATAAAGAGGAAAATAGAGATTTAAGAGATTATGTTGCCTCTTCTATGCCAACTTCATTCTTTTTCTGTTTCTGTGGCAGTGAGTGAGTGTGTGTTAGAATTAATAAACAAGAGTGTTTGGTAGTAGAGCAGACCCCACCAGCCCTCAAATTCATTCTGCTATACGAACCAGAACTATCATTCTCTCTCAGTAAGAACTAATGTAAAACTATAATTAAGCAATTTAGATGTGAAGAAAATTATCAAAAAGTTAATGGTATATTCTTTTCTTAGAAAAGTTTTAAGTAGAGTATTTCCAGTGTTTGATAGAGACAAAATCTAGTTGGAAACATGGAAAATTATTTTTTTTAATTAAATGTCTCCCCATGTTTAAGATATTTGTTTCCAAGTCACATTTTTACCAAAAACAAAACAAAACAAAAAAAAAAACGAATGAACCCAGAGGTAAGAGCCCTCCTCAGTATAAATTATAAAACACCAAAGAAAGAAATCCAAGAAACTAGATGGAAAAGCTTTCTCATATCCATTATAGAATTAATTTTGTTAAAATAGCATTCTACCACAGGCAAACTACAGATTCAACGTAGTCTCTATGAAAATACCAGTGACCATCACAAAACTGGAAAAAATAACCCTAACATTCATATGGAAGCACAAATGATACCAAATAGCAAAAGCTACTCTAAGCAAAAAGAATATGTTGGAGGGAAGGCATCATAATACCTAATTTCAGAATACACTGCAAAGCCAAGTAATACAAACTACAAGTATTAGCATTAAAAAAAAAAACAAATGGAATAGAATAGCCCAGAAATAAACCCATGTGTCTAAGCCCTCTGATTCTTGACAGAGTACCAGAAACATTGGAAAAAGGTCACTTCAACAAACGGTGTCTAAGCCTTCTGATTCTTGACAGAGTGCCAGAAACATTGGAAAAGGGTCACTTCAACAAATGGTGCTAGGAAAACTGGCTATCTATATGTGGAAGATTGAAACCAGATCCCTCTACATTTAGTCCTATATTTTAAAAAATCACTTCAAAATGAATTAAAGGCCTTAAATTTTGAAACTACTAAAGAAAAAAAGACTTCAGGAAATTGGCATAGACAGCAGTTTTTTGACTTGGGAAATACAAGCTAGACAAATAGGATTACATCAAATTTAAAAGCTTGTGATAAAGATAAGTGTGGTGCTGCACACTTTTAATTCCTGTGCTTGAGAGTCAGAAGCAGGCAGATTTCTGAGAGAATGAGGCTAACCTGGTCTCCATAGCAGTTACAGACCAGCTGTCTCAAAAAAAAAACAAACCAACAACAACAACAAATAAAAGCTTCTAATAGCAGAGGAAACAATCAGGAACCCTGCTAGTTGTTTATCCAACAGGACTAATATCCAAAATATAAAAAGAACTCGAAAGAAATAACATATAAACAAATATTCCAATCAATAATGTGATCTCAAAAGAAAATATGAAAAAATGTTCATTATCTTTAACCGTCAGAAAAGTATAAGTCAAAACTGTGTTTTGATTGCATCTTACCCTAGTCAAAATGGTTGTCATCAGGAAAACAACAAATGTTGGTAAAGATGAAAGAAATAAGAAAAGCTTTATTATATACTGCTGGTAGATATATAAATTAATATAGCCATTGTGGCAAACAGTATGGAAACTCCTTTAAAAAGTAAAAATAGAACTGCCATGTGACCTAGGTATGTATATACCTAAGGAAGCAGAGTCAGCAGACAATAGAGATACCTGCATACCCATATTTATTGCCTCACTATTCACAATAGCCAAGCTGTAGAATCAGTGTAGTTGCCCATCCTGTTGACCAACAGATGAGTGGATAAAGAAAATGTGTTTAGGAGCTGGAAAGATGGCTCAGTAGTTAAGAGCAATGATTGCTCTTACAGAGGACCGAGGTTGGATTCCCAGCACCCACATGGCAGCTAACAACCATCCATAACTCCAGTTCCATGGAATCTGCCACCTTCTTCTATTCTACAGACATTGCACAACACAAGTGCACTTATACATATGTAGGTAGTACACTCATAAAATAAAAATAATAAAATATTCAAAACAAAAAGGCTTAAAAAATGTGTTTATATACAATGGATTGTTATTTAGCCATGTATGAACAACAAAATCATGTCATTTTCAGGAAAATGGATAAAACCTGAGAGTCAACATCTTCAGCAAAATAACCAAACAGAAAAGAAAATATCACATTTTTTTTTTCTCAGATGTGGAAACCAGGGGATTGGGAGAGAGAATGTGAAGGTAGAAGAGGTTCTATTAGGGAAGGCATAGGAGAACAGGGAGAAGGTATGAAAACAGAGTGTGAGAAAATACAGTTGGTAGGGTGTGTACAAACAGAATACAAGGGCTGGGTGTGGTGGTGCATGCCTTTAATCCAAGCCCTTGGGAAGCTGACACATCTCTGTAAATTCAAGGCCAGCCTTGGCTACCTAGTAAGTTTCAGACCAGCCATGGTTATATGGTGAGATATTTTCTCAAAAGCCAAAACACTTTCTATGTAGATACAGATAGATAAATATAAATTATCACAGTGAAACATTGATTTTTGCAATTAATGTGTACTAGTAGTTACAATTTTAAAAATATGATACAGCAAGGGGAAAGTTACTACTGCTTCAAAAAGTACAGCAAATTAATGAGAATTAGACCATGTTCTCATTGTCATATGCATAAGCCATTTGTTTTCTTAATCTCCCTTTAATAGCATCTTAAAAACCTGATCTAGATTTTGACCTAGTGGGTAAAGCTGAATGAAAATAAGATTTTTTAATATTCAAGAGTGTGATTATCCTATTCCTGAGGTTTTGTTTGTTCAATTCAACATGCATTATTTTGCACGTGTCTGTGAATCATCAGAGTTAATACTGTTTTATGGTTTTTATTCCTACCAAAGTTCTCATAAATTCTCCCTAGTCTTGATTAATACAAATGATTTTTTTTTTTTTTGGCAACAACAAATTTTATCACCTCACTATTCATCCCCTCTTCCAGATTGCTAATAAATATAGGCCGGAGGGGATGGCTTAGTGGTCTAAGCATCAGATTTGAAATACCTAGAGTCCCTGGAACTGCAGGTTTGAATGTCAGCAGAGTCAACCCAGCTCATCATTCTTCCAAGGTAGATAAATGGAGTTCCATGCAGAGTACTGTGTGGGGTCAGTAGGGTGAGATCTTTAAAACTGAGATTGGTTATGAATGATACAAGGCCCATGTGTCTTTCTCAAGAATGGGGGTCTTAACGTTTGAACATTTCCCTCTGAATTTGTTGTATGGTTACTTATACACTAGTTGACATCCTCCTTCTTAGAGCTCTCAGAGCTCAGATAGAAGTGCTTCATTAGATTTCTAAACAGGAACCTTTTAGAAGAAAAATCCTCTTCAAAAGAAATAAAATGATGATTTTGCATTGACAGCTGCTAGTCTTTTGGCCATTCTATTACTAGCATGTTTCAGTTGATAATAGTTGGCCATTTATTATACTTTGTGTTTTCTTCTTAGTTATCTCAATCTGTATGTATGTGTGTGTGTATATATATATTATATATATATATATATATATATATATGTTTGAGGGATTTTATATATTCTTTTCTTTTATGATAGCCTTCAGTAAGAAAAGGTGTTCTACCAAGAATGCTTGAAGAAATTTTGAAGACTAGATTAATGGTGAAGCAGTCAATGAAGGCTTACAAGCAAGACAGAGCTCTGTCGCGAATGCTCAATGCACGTCAGCTAGGACTAAAGCTAATAGCAAATGTCACATTTGGCTATACAGCTGCTAATTTTTCTGGGAGAATGCCCTGCATTGAGGTAACATGTAATCTGTAATATTTTTTTCAAAAGAGAGTAAAGCAGTGTTAAAGTAATAGCCATTAATATGTTTTGTTTTGTTTTGAAAATACAGACTAAATAGAGTTTCATTTCCATAATATATTAATTTTTCTTAAATTGGGTCTATAAACATGCACATTCTTGAGTATTTGTTTAAAATTCTGTGCCTTTATTTCAGTGATGTTTTTTAATAAAATACACATATATGCATATAGTCTGGATCCATTTATTAGCTTGAGTTATATAGTGACGTTTACAATAACTTTGATGCTAAGTCATTCCTTTCAATATATTGATAGAAACCTCATTGTAGTTAGGTTGTCTTGTTCAAATATTAGAATAAAGAAAAATAATTCCACAAGCTGGGGAGGTGGCTCAGTGAGTAAAGTATTTACTGTGCAAGCATAAGGATCTAGGTTGTTATTCAGTACCTACATAAAAGGCAACTCAGACCTGCAGTCTCAGGGCAGATTTAGTAGGGACAGAGGATCCCTGGAGCTTAGTAGCCAGCTAGTTTAAATGAATCAGTGAGCTCTAGGTTTAGTAAAAGGCGGAGAGGATTAAGGAAGACACCCAGTGTCTACCTCACATACACACATGAGCATGTACACACATACACCCTACGCAAAAAGAAAAGAAAAATGATAACATACTTATTAGTGTACCAGTAAGATAAGGCAAAACATTGCTTTTTCATCACTGAGGTTGAAAATCCATTTTCAGAGAATAATACTCAAGTCATTTGACTTGAATATAATATAGTGCAACAGAACATAAATTTATCAGTGATTGAGAAAAGGCAGGAGATTTGTTCTAGAAATGATCTTTTACTGCTAAATGAAGATGGGAGATCATGTGCCAGATTTATGGTACTTCACGAAGGAAAAACTAGGGGAAGAATAAAGTCTCCACAACTCAAAATAGGCAAAGTGAACTTCAAAAACCTATTCAAGGGCAAATGACATGGCTCAGCAGGTAAAGTGCTTGCCATGCAAGCTTGATTATCTGAGTTCAATCCCCAGAACCTGTTTAAAAGTAGGAGAGAATCCAGTTCACAAAAGCTGTCCACTGACCTCTGCATGTGCACTGTGGCACACATCCACACACAGTCACATACAAATACACACAATTTTTTTAAAGGTGCCAGTGGCTCATAAAGTAAAGGCACTTGCTGCCAAGTTTAACACCCTGAAGTCAATCCTGGGACCCAATGGGTAGAAGGAGAGAGTGAACTCCCACAAGTTTTCCTCCACTCACACACACACAAAATAAATAAATGTAAAACAAAAATTTTTTAATCTATTTAAGATGTACAATGCCATATTCATATTGACAGCACCAAAAAACACGCATAATGAAAAAAATAATGAATTTTTTAATATGATTTTGTTCATAGTAGAGAAATTTTTGGTTTTGTAATTTTTCTAGAGAAGCTATAAGCAATAAATTTGTGTCGTTTTATTTGTGCCATGTTTCTTTACTTATAGGTGACATAAAAATACTTTCTCAGTCCTGTGGGTTTGTTTATATACTTCAAAAACATGGATCTATATGGACTAGTAGAAAAATGAAAATATTACTACTGTAGAACCAAAATATCAGATCTACTTTTAGGCTCTTTCCCTAATTTATTTCCTATTTCTCAGTTTTAAATTTGTTAATATATTTTGATAACAAATACTATTTTGTGCTTCTCTTAAGAGAATATTTACACTAAGAAGCTGAAGATCAAAGACCACATTTAGTGAAAATCTTCTTGCTACTACATCATCAAATTCTGAAAAGTCAGTAGGGCAAGAGAGAGAAGAGGGTACTACTCACACCTGCACCAAGAACCTACTCCTGCAAAAACTAACCCACTTCAATTTTAATTACAGAAATCCACTCAAGGCGGCAGAGTCCACATTTCCTAATCACCTCTCGGGCTCATTCCTTAGCAGTGTTACACTGGGGATTATGTTTCTAATAAGAACTTTTGGGTATATAGTCTACCATAATAAGAAGTGATACTTTTAAAACAGATTTAGCTTTGGAATAACTAGAATTTGAGGCATGTGGAATTAGCACTGGAAGTTTAAGAGTAGAGTTATGCCAGGAAGTACAGTGCTGCTTAGTATGACCACCAAGCACTGTTGGCCTCCTTAACCATAATGTTCTTTGATATTCCAAGGTTAGTGGCTACAGGTAGGTGTTTGGCACATCATCATACTACTAACTTTGCAGTGCAATGTTGTGTTAACTTATGTGTGGAATTATGAGTGGAAAAAGCAGCTAACATCTCAAAAACTCGTAATGAGCAAGTGAAAAGTTAGCAACAGCAGAGTAAAAGAACCATTAGACCATTAATGGTCAGGAAGTTTATTCTATTATCTGTAAATATTTATAGAGTATATATTTGGCGTTAGGATGGCTCACTCATATATTTTCTCTCACATATTAGAAAGTTTATTGCATTTGAAAGTGGCAGTAGGAGGTCCAGAATCTAAACTCTGGGTACTCAGAAGGTTGAGATAGGATCACAGGTTCAAAACCAACCTAGTCTGCATGGTGAGTCCAGGTCAGCATGGGCTAAATAGTGAGCTCTGTGTCAAAAAAGGAGGTGGGATGGGAAAATGGTTCAGTCAGTAAAGTGCTTACTGTGTAGGCATGAAGACCCAAGATCCCCAGCACACATGTAAATGTGGAAACAGCTATACCTGTAACCCCAGTGCTGGAGGGAAGTAGAGACAGGCAGATCCCTAGTTCTAGGTTCAGACCCTGTCTCAAAAAAGAAGATCGGAAGCAACTGAGGAAGATACCTGACCTCACAGACACACACACACACACACACACACCCCTCACATAAATAATTTTTAAACATTAGAATTAAGAGATGGGAGAGAAAGAAGAAGAAGAAGAAGGTAGCAAAAGGGACATATGAACATTCAAAACTTCTGAGTTTCAGTTAGTTAATAGGACTTTTTAGTGATTTTAATGTATTAAGTTATAGGTCACATTTTCAAGGTTTTCTATTGTACTTAAAGTCTCAATAGAATTTTGTTCCTTATTTAGAATCAAATTTCTGCTCCAAGTTTTATTATTACTGTGTTATTTATTCCTTTGTTCATATGCTAATGTTTACTTTGTAGTGCAACTTTAGATAGTTTTCTAAATACTGTTTGAAAAATTCTAATTCTGTAGTAGAAAGAGAAGAATCATTATTACTATTGTTTCCTTAATACAAAAGACAAAATGCATAGTTTTTGTTTTAAAATTGTAAAGGGAGTGTTCCATTTAAGTTGAATGGCAGTCTTCTCCATCTTTTAACTTCAATGGGTATGTTAGTCACTTTTCTGTTGCTGTGATGGAAACACTGACCAAGGGAACTTATAAAAGAAAGAATTCATTTAGCTTGCCCCAAAGGGGCAAGAGTCCATCATGGCAGGGAGGCATGGCAGCAGAGGTGGCTAGAATAGGTGCAGAAGCTAAGTGCTCATATCTTCAAGCAAGTACAAGGAGCACAGAGCAACTGGAGATTCAGCAAGGCTTAGAACTCTCTAAGTCCACCTCCAGTTGAAGTGCTTCTTCCAGCACTAAGACCTTCAAAACAGTGCCACCATCTGGGGATAAAATGTCCAAATACTTAGAGCCTATGGGTGACATTCTCATTCAAACCACCACAATGAGTTTAATAAGTTTAACAACAATGTTATATGGTCTCCTTACTTTACTTAATTATGCAGTGTAATGAGGATGTGTGTCATAGTATTTAAGGCCTAATATCCTTTCATCAGCTTGTGTTATGATCCTTCTTAAAATTCACTGATCACCAATGAAAGATCCTTGGACCTATTTATCTACCTATTTTATTTAAATTGAACATTGTTACTATATTTTCCATCACTTAATTACATACATTTTTCCTTTCACTTAGTGCTTTCAAAAATTATATATAACCAACCACGGAGATTAAGGTCAATATTTAAATACATTATCATAAACAGAACATTTTTTTAAAGAGATGCATATATATATGCTTGGATCCAACTGAAAATAATTTGTGACCAGATTGGTTAGAGAAGCATAAAAGAAGGGCTTTTTGTACCTGTGTACCTTATAAAAGTGTGCAGTCGGGATCGGGAGAGATAATGGTTCAGAGTTCTTACAGCTCTTATAAAAAACTCCAGGTTCAGTTCCCAGCCCCCAAATGGTAACTCCCAACTACCTGTAACTTACAATTCCAGGGGATCTTGACACCTTCTTCTGGCCTTCCAAGGTACCATGCATGCATGTAGTGTACATACATATGTGTAATCAGAACACTCATACACATAAAATAAAAATAAATCTTTTTAAAAGGGAAATCCATTATACTTCCAGATAAGCTCAAAGGCAAGTCTATAGTCATTGATTCTTTTAAGTCATTTTCTTGACTATGTGAAGATACTGATAGCTATTTTGATTTTACATTATTTTATATAACTAAAATTTTAGCATTGTGTTCAAATTTATTGACTTTTATTGAACCATATTAAAAAACTATTTCCAATATGTTTGTATCAACAGGTTGGTGATAGTATTGTTCACAAAGCGAGAGAGACCTTGGAACGAGCAATTAAATTAGTAAATGATACCAAGAAGTGGGGTGCTAGGGTTGTTTATGGAGATACTGACAGGTAATGGATTTAGGGGTTTATAATTGGGGTTTGTTTGGTTTGGTGTTTGATATCTCCTTTTTGGTGTTTTAAATAGCTTAAGGGTAATCCTTCCTGAAAATATACTCCTGCTTCAATCTTCTAGTCCTTTTGATTTTATAGCCAAATAATTCTTCTGAGTCTATATGAATTTAAATTTTAAAAAAAAGAAAAGAAAAGAAAGCAAAATCAGGGCTGCAGAAATAGCTCAGTAGGTAAGAGTACATGCTGTTAGCATGAAGACCTAAGTTTGGATCCTCAGCATTGATGTAAAAAAACTAGGCGTGGCCATGCACACATGTAACCCCAGATCTCTGAGGTTTGTTGACTGCCATCCTAATGGAAAACAGTAAGTTCCAGGTTTGATGAAAGTCTCTGTCTCAAGAAATACTCAGTGTCGTCCTCTGGCCTCAGTGCATGCCTACACACACACTTAATGCACAGAAATCAGTACAATCAGTTAAAATCAGTCAGTAACACACACAACCTGTTTTTTAAAAGGCAGTTGCCAAAACTGTGAGCTGTTAACTTTTTACGAAGTTCCCAAATCTCTTGATCTTCTTCTAAGAGAAGTATACCGATGATTGTAGTTCCCCAGAGAGTATGAAACGTCTACAAGCCCATTCACATACTGACAAAGAATGGGGCAGCTTTTCTTCAATTAGTAGCATCAGCCTGCTTGCTTGTGCTAGTATTTTTCATGGCCCAGTTATTTATGTAACATTTTACTTGGATGGCTTCTTGAAATTCCCCTAGATTTGTAGGTATTCAAATTCCTTGGAGTTTAAATTGGTTTTCCTAGTAAGTTTAGAGTTTCGTTGTCATCATGCCAAGAGCACTTGGCTTAGCAGCTCTGATCACTATGTAATGTAGTAGAGCAGTAAAAGGTAATGTTCTTGATCAATAAAAATAGCTTATAAGTAGTCTTTAGCCAGCATTTAATCTTTGCAGTCCTTAGATATACAGTCAGCATTACCATATTAATGCTGAATGAGACCTTGTTATATGTAACAACCTTTTTGTTACCTGTAGGTGGAGATAGTTTCAGATTTTTCAAGCTCTAGGGATACTCTCTAAATAATCCTTATCAGAAACCACTTCTTAGTTTATCTTTGAGTATTTCACTGCTCAATTGAACTTTTTTGGTATTCTAGCAAAATAAGCTATTAAAACAAACCACTGTGTTAGAATTCTTTGCAGAACTTTTAGAGAAGAAAGTCAAACATTTAAATTGTTGCTTTTAGTTCAGAGTCCATAAGTGTAGAGTTGTTGACATCCAGAATCATGATTCTGATGAAATGTTATTTACCGTTTAAGATCCTTTTAAGAATTCAAACAAGCAGGCATGGGATTAAATGCCTTTAATCCCAGCGCAGGCAGAGGCAGGCAGATCTCCCAGCTTCAGGCTAGCCAGGGTTTACATAGCAAGTTCCAGGCCAGTCAGTCAAGGCTACATACTGAGACTCTGACTCAAAAAAAATACATACATACATACATGAAATCTAGTACAGGATCTCAGAACTAGAAAATGATTTTGATATTATTTAGGTTAGCAATTTATATGCTGTTAGGAAGTTCAGAACCTTAGGAGGCCTTAAAATATATCTTGTAATTCTTAAGAACAAATTCTTTTGGGGTAAAAATTTTGTCTCAGATCACCTCACTAGTTGGTAATTGACATAAATTTGTACTTCATGTTTGATTCCTAGTAAGTGCTTTCTCTGTACAGCAGATTTAATAGGTAAGAGTCCTATCAGTGAAAGTGTATAGTATCATTTTGATCATCAGTCATTACTTGATATATTCAAATGTTCTTGAAATCTGTATAAAAATAGTTAATTTTCAACAGGAACAATACCACCTCAGCAGAGTATAAGTAAGTTCTTAGATGTACAAAAAATTCCTCCAAGATACTAGTCCTTAATAATTACTATCATGAAAATTAATTTTAGTTTTTTCCTCAAGAGGATAATAGTGATAAAATGTTAGATGGTAGACTACGCTATGGATAACATATAATGCTTGATAGAATGAAAAATAAAAGCACAGTGAAAAGGAGATCTGAAATCTCTGTCTGTAGTCCCAGCCAATTACATGGCCTCTAATTCAAATACTTCATCAGCAGAATAAAGGAACTTGGTAAGGGATGGTGAGTGACCATTGCTTCCCTCAGTTTCAGATTCAGAATCTTGAATCCCAGCTGAGGAGGATCACTTACCAGAGTATCAAAAGGACTTAGGAGGCTATTTTACCTCTAAAAAAATTTTTTGTAATCCATTTAGAAAGTGTATAAATAAACACACTCTATATTATAGTGATTCAAATAGTTGTTTCTTATAGTAATGTTTCTCTATTGATCCCACCCAGTGGGATATGTCATGCTTCAATCAATGACTGGAGCTATTTATAATAGCTAGAACTATAATGAGAATCTCTTAGGAAATTCATCAGACTATAAGAAAAGCTTCCTAGATAAAACTCATATCCCTACTCTGTGCCCCTCAAATGAAAATCATTATTCTAAATGTGTACTTGAGCCTCTTAACCCAAAGATGAATGTTATTTAAATGTACCAGTTATTAAGTACCAGTGATGTGGGTTCATCCACTGGAGCCTGGTCAACCCAAGAAGGGTACAAACCTAACTCTATAGGCCTTAATATATGCATTATAGAAACTTGGTGGGGGTGCAGATATGGGTGGGAATCTAAATATGATCAAAATGTATGAAATTTGCAAAAATTCAATAAAAGTTTTAAATAAAAAGTTCAAGGACTGGAGAGATGGCCAAACAGCACTAGGACTCAGGTTCAGCTCCCAGCACCCACCGTCTGTAACTCCAGTTGCCGGGTATCCAACACCCACTTCTGGCCTTCCCAGGTACTACATGACATGGGTATACTTACATACATGAATGCAAGACACTCATACATGTAAATTAAAAAATTTTAATGTTTTTTAAAAGTACCAGTGATTATAAAAATTCACTTTAAGACATTGTTTCCACCAGGTATAGTGGCTCATTCCTATAATCCCAGGATTTGAGAGGCAGAGGCAGAAGGATCACCACAAGTTTCAGGTCAGCTTGGGTTAGCTCCAGGCCAGTTGGGACTATATAGTAAGACCATCATAAAAACAATACCAACAATAAACACATTCTTCCCTTTTTAGACTACTCACTTCCATACTGTGACCAAAACGTCACTTTAATTCTGGCCAGCTCTCTTGAAGCTTAACTCCAAATCAGATTATTCAAAAGAGTGTATCCACTAACAAGCCCACTAACATTGTTGGGTAAACATCTCAAATATGTATCCTTTCATAACTGTCAAGGTATAGTGTATATGTGTGTACATATATATACATATGTATACATACACACACACATACAGTATTTTTTCTCCTGACCCACAGATTAACATGATTCGCTTTCTATTACTATAGATTAGTTTTTATTTTTTTCAAGAATTTTATATAAACGGAATTGTAAGTATGTTCTTTTTTATGTATGACCCTGAAGAGTGAGCATTCTAGGAGACAGATGGGGGAGAAAAATTAGAGAACATAGAAGTGAGTGCTATTCTAGAAGTGCATGTATTATTCTGTGGTCAGTCAGCCCATCTAGTAAAAGCTATCCTAGGAGGCACCTTAATAAGGAACATGTAAGGTGATCTTTGGCTTAGGCACTTTATCACCCAGGAAGTTACTCGTGATGGTTTTTGTACTTATAATGACTTCCTCATCACCTTACTGTAATTTTAATCCCTTAGTATGTTTGTACTGCTAAAAGGAGCCACTAAGGAGCAGTCTTTTAAGATTGGTCAAGAAATTGCTGAAGCTGTTACTGCTACTAATCCTAAACCAGTGAAATTAAAATTTGAAAAGGTAAGTGAAATATATTAATTTATATACCCCCTAGATATTTCTCACTCAATTGTTAGCCATATCAAGTTCTGTAAATAATGTTGCATATTAAATTTTTTAGGTTCAAATAATCTCATTCAGGAATGTGGTGGGGTTTTTTTTATTGTTGTTTTTGTTTTTTGGTTTATGTGTGTGTGGTGTTAGAGACTAACTCATACTAGGCAAACACTCTACTATTGAGCTATATTCCCCAGGCCTAGTTTTTTTTTTTTTTTTTATTAAGAAACATCTTAAAGATATGAAAAGATTATTTCAGTTATTTTGCTATAAAACAGGTCACCCCTAACTTAATGGTGTAAAACAGTCAGAATATCATTCTGCTTGTAGTTCAGAAAAAGTACACCAGGCTAACTTGTCTCTGCTTCACAGAGTCTGGGAGATGTAAAGAATGAATGTAACCCAGGCAAGCCTGAGGGTAATCTAGTCAACAACTAGAGGCTAAAATCATCTGAAGCTTGCCTACTCTAATGTCTGCTCGTGAATGATGGCTGTCCATAGCAAAATCAGCTGGAATACTTACACATGGCCTCTCCTCAAGGATTCCTGTGCTTCCCCATTACAAGATGGCCAGGCCCTAGGAGTAAACTTCCTAAAGTGAAATGCACAAAATCTATTTTGTTTTTTATGACTGTCATATTTTTATTTTGTTGCTATAATTTAAAAAATCATCCTCTGACTGAAAGCAACTTGTGGAGGAAAAGGTTTATTGAGCTTATGCTTCCAGGGTACAGTCCAACATTGAGGGAAGTTATAGCCAACATTACAGTGTGCTGCTTCCTCACTTGCTTCCCTAGCTTGCTCAGCCACTTTGATTGTGTAGCTCAGGCTTACCTGCCCAGGAATAGTACAGCCCACAGTGTGCTGGGCCCTCCCATATCAATTAGAAATTAAGAAAATGCCCATAGGCCAGTCAGATGGAGAAAATTCCTCAGTTGAGATTCCCTTGTCCCAGATTTCAAGTTAACAAAAACTGACCAGCACAGTGACTCGGTTGGAAAGTCACACTATTACAAGCCACCTTAGATTTAAGGGGAAGGAGTCATGGTGTAAAAACCCTGTACAAGATGAAAGGTATTTTCCCTTTGCAAAATACAGTATGCCACAAGGACTTTGAATTCTTCTCACTGTCTTAATATCAAATATGTGTGTAATTCTTTCCATATAAATATTGAGGGCCAGGGTCATAGCTCAATTCATAGAGCATTTGCCTAGCATGCAGGAAACACTAGTTTTGATCCCAGCATCGTATAAAACTGAGCTTGTTGGTGCATGCCTATAATTCCAGTACTGGGAAGGTGGAGGCAGGAGTATCAGAAGTTCAAGGTCATCCTTGGCTACATAATAAATTTGAGGCCAGCATAGAATACATGAGACTCTAATCCAAAGAAGCATAGAACCCAGTCCTGTCCTCTAAGAGCCAGTAAACTGAAGGAAAGGATTAGAGATGCACATAAATGCTATCCTGTCAGCTACATGAAAGTAGTCTCCCTAAGCACTGTAAGAAAAAAAAAGGTGGAATTACATCTGCCTTAGTTTGATGAAGAAATATATGATACAATATTGAAGAATTGCATGCTACAAAAGGGGTTCAATCTCGGGACCAGAAGAAGAAAAAAAAGTTTAAAATTTCAGCAGACATCATGGGTTGTAATCATTCTACAAAGGAAAAAAAAAAAAGACATTTTAGAAGGCAGTGAGGTTCAAAAACTATAGCAAAGGATTGTAGAGTAATAGGAGATCAATGTGGAAATTGTGTACAGCCTGTGTACACAATTGAATGCCAGGCTAAAGTCTTCAAATTTTATTCATAAAAGCTTTTTTATTAGAATACTGTAGACTGGGTAAATTGTGAAGAACAGACATCTATATCATTGTGCTAGAAACTGGAGACCAAGATCAAGACATCATTGTCTTGTGTTTAGTGGAAGCTGCATTCTTACATGATGGAAGACAGAGGCAGTAAATTCCCTCTGTGATAATTTCATAAATCTGTCCAATCTTAGAATGAAAGCAGGATGTCTCCTGACCTAATTATTGTATATAAAGCCCCCCACAATACTGGCACATTAGCAACACCTTAAACATGTCCCCTAAGGGGGATGCGAGTAAATTACAGTGGTTGTCAAGTAGGAGAGTGATGTGATCGGTGCTGTTTAAGAAAGATTGACCTCATAGTGGTGTAAAAGGTAGAATGGGAAGAGGATAGGCTCAAAGCAGAAATGCCTCATGCAACTTTTGAATAGTCTGAACTAATGAAATGACAAGTGAGAGATTCAGAGAAAGATGGGCGATAGAAGTAATCCGTTTAGGAGGGACGGTATGGAAAGAATAAGAGGAAGACAAAAATGATGACTCCTAAGTGCTTGCCTTCTTGAAGCAAGAATTGGCCATAGTAGTTACTGAGTCAAAGAGGACTTGGATAGGGTATCTCTTCTGAATGAGCTGATGAGCGTTGAAATTAGGAGAGAAGGGAGGGAGTCTCACTTGGAACATAGAGATAAATGCTATTCTAAAATATATATATATGATGCTATGGTCACTCAACTCACTTGATAAAGTGAAAAGCCTGATGAGCTTGGAGAATAAAAATTTAACTGTACAAAAAAAAAAAAATCAAAGACCTGAAATACTGCAGAACTTCCCAAAGAAAATAAAAACATTCATTGAGAATTGTTCTGCATCTCTTCATGATGAATAGTAACCTGAAGTTTTATTTTCTTGTATCATCTTTGTCTGGTTTGGGGACAAGAAAAGGTTGCATTCACAAAATGAATGAAAAGTATTCCCTCAGCCAGCTATGGTGACAAACACCTGTAATCCCAGCACACAGCAGGTTGAGGCAGTAGAATAGCTGCAGATTTGAGGTGAGCTTTGTCTGCATGACAGGTTGAAAGCCAGGCAGAGCTACGTAGCAAGATTCTGTAAATAAATAAATTTATTTAATGGGGTTATGGAAACACTTCAGTTGATAAAGTACTTGCCACTAGAACCTGAGTTTGATGTCAAACACCCATGTAAAAAGCCAGGAGTGGTACCACGCATGTGTAGTTCCAGCACTGGAGAGATAGAGACAGGATCCTTGGGTCTCAGGCAGCCAGCCACCTTACCCTAAGTCACTGAACCCCATGTTCCAGTGAGAAACCCTGTCAAAAAAAAAGACACAAGGTTGTACCTGAAAGGGAATGAGACTCAAAGTTGTTCACTGGCCTTCATAGCCACATGGACACACAGACAGAACCATACATGCTAAAGCTATTAATAAAAAAAATGTAAGGGTATCTTCTTTTTTAAGAAAGTACCTAAGATTAATGCAATTACTTTTTCCTTAAATGGTTGCTAGAACTGATTAACAAGCCATTTGGAAGCCAGAATTTTACTTAGAAGAGGGTTTGTTTTTTTAATTGTAAGCAAAACATCTTTAACATCTTTAATAGATAACCACATTATTCTAGTTTTCATATTTGTTTTAATAACTTTCAGTTGCCAAGGAATTCCCTTCCAAGTTGTCCATTTTACTGGCATGAATCTTTATTGCTTTAACCTCTGTAGGGTCTTTAGTGACATTCTTTCATTTGTGATATTGATAATTTACGGTTTTTAAAAATTTTTCTTTAGTTTACTACACATTTTTAAAAGTCAGTTAGTTTCCGGTTTCATATTTTATTTTCTTCATTCTGCTGGCTATGGGTTTAGTTGGCTTTTGTTTTCCTATCTCTTAATTTGGAAATCTGATTCATTGTTTTTTGGGTTTTTTTTTTTTTTTTAATGTGTCTAAGTATTTTGCCTGCATGTGTGAGTACACCCATGTCGTGCGGTGCTTACAGAGGCCAGAAGAGGGCATTGGATGCCCGGGAACTGGAATTAGGGATGGTTGTTACCCTTGTGGGTCTGGGAATTGAACCAGGGTCCTCTGCAAGAGCAGTCAGTGCTCTTAAAACGCTGAGCCATCTCTCCAGCACCTTTTTTAAACTTTTCTGTGCCCTTTATTTTTATTTATTTTACATGTATGCACATTTTGCCTGCATTTGTGAGTGTACCGTGTATGTGATGCCCACATAGGCCAGAAAAAGACATCAGATCCCCAGGAACTGAAGTTAACAATGGTTGTTAACTGTCATGTGGGTAATGAGACTTGAACCTGTGCCCTCTGCATGAGCAGCTGGTGCTTTTAACCACTGAACCATCTCTCCAGCTTCCTGAAGTGGATATCTAATGGATAGCTTATACTACAGTCTTACTTTTAATCACTCTTAATAATCTCTGCTTTTTAATTGGAATATTAAGGCCAGGTATATTTAACATGTTTGTTGATAAAGCTTGAATTTTCCATCCTGGACTACTTACTTAGTTCTAGGCCAGCCAGGGCTACATAGTGAGACCCTGCGTCCTCTGATACCCCACCCCAAAACAAAGATTGAAAACCTCCTCCTTCTATGTCCCATAATAGGTAACTGGTTACATAAAGTGTTAGACCCTATCCCCACCCCCACAAAGCAACAAAGCAAATGAGCTTTCTGTTCTGGAATGGAATACTCCTCAAAATAAATTATTAACTTAAATATACAAAATGCAAAACAGTATATATGGTAAGCTGTCATTGTAGAGAAAAGAGTATATAAGCACACAAAATATCTCTGGAAAGACACATGGGAAACCAGAAACAGTATACCTTTAAAACTTCTCACTATTTTGTTCCTGTACCTTTTAATTTTGTGCTATATTTATATATAAAATAATCTTAAGATATGATTGATTGCTCTTGATTTCAAGTCTATCCTCAGCAGTTTCGATTTGTTTATAATTGACATCGGAGTAAAGATAACAGAAACCTAGTCTTGGAGGGGAGTCGTTATTGAGAGTCATCTTGTCCATTTTACTACAGGTATATTTGCCATGTGTTTTACAAACAAAAAAGAGGTATGTGGGTTACATGTATGAAACATTGGATCAGAAGGACCCAGTATTTGATGCAAAAGGAATAGAAACAGTTAGAAGAGATTCTTGCCCTGCTGTTTCTAAGGTAAGCTCAACTATTAAAATAAGTAGCTAAAGAATCTGCTACAAACATAACTATCCTTAAACACACATTCCACACACAGGTACAGAAGGAACTGGAGATTTTGAGAGTTTTCTTTTTTCTTTTCTTTTTCCTTTCTGAGACAGGGTCTTCCTGCAGCTCACTTTATAGACCAGCCTGGCCTCCTGCTTTGCTTCCTGAGTGCTGAGATTAAAAAAAACACCCAGTGAGAATTTTATTTCTAATGAAAACTATTTTACATCAGTCATAGTTTCAGACTTCTCCCTATGCCTTATATTTTATCAAGATTATTTAAAAACAAATAAGTTAGTAATATTTTCTCTCATCACCCTTTAAAATGATGACAACAGAATATCTTGTCATACATTTAATAGCTCCCAAAAAGTATGGAGCGTAAAGAAAAGAAATGAGCAGGTATTTCTCAAGTAACACAATCATTTCAGATTAACTTAAATTTTATATACTTGAGTTATCAAATATAACTAGAAATGTGTGATCTTTAAGGTGAATTTGAGATATATTCAATGGTAATTTTTGTAAAGATACCTAGTATATTCTTTCCCTTAGGTACAGAATTGACCTACGCCAAACAGATAAGCATATAAATATCACATAAATATTCATAGGTTCAAATATTTAAAATAAGACACAAAATTTTCACCTGGAATTAATTTATATTAAATCCACCATATAATTTTCCTGTATATTGGATGGATGATTTTGTCACAGAAATATTTCCAACACAGAAAATTCTGTCACAATTACTGGTACTAAAAAAAAAAAAAAAAAATGTTGATTTTTTTTTTTTTTTTTTTTTTTTTTTTGACTGATTGGTAATAACATTTCTCTTTGTCCTTTCTATAGCTTGAGTTGGGTTCTTTCAAAACATAAAGACTGGTCTGATTTTTCCTGCTTGTAGTGCTTTGACTATTTAAGAAAACCTAAATGTTTTTTGGTTTCTCATCACATAGCAGATGTTTCATGTAAACATCATTCCAATATGCTTTTTCTAAATTACATGATAGCCTTAGAAATAGCAAACTGCATAAAGTTTCAAAAATACTTTTCTAATCACTTTTATTGTCTAATAATAAGATTTGGATAGATCGAGTTCCCTGGAAGGGTACTTGTGTGTATTGACAAGGTCTCACTTTTTACTCCACTGCCTGATACAGCTCTTTAGTGGAAGCATAACAATAATGTTGAAACATACTGGGAGATATTTTATCTTTTGTGTGCCTTTTTCATTTTAAGATACTTGAGCGTTCTCTAAAGCTGCTATTTGAAACAAGAGATATAAGTCTAATTAAACAGTATGTTCAGCGACAATGTATGAAACTTTTGGAAGGAAAGGCCAGCATACAAGATTTTATCTTTGCCAAGGAATACAGAGGAAGTTCTTCTTATAAACCTGGAGCTTGTGTTCCAGCTCTTGAACTTACAAGGTAATGATGCACACAGAAGTACAGTCCTCAATAACCACTGTCATCCTGGGGTGTCTGCAAGGACTAAAAAGACAGCTAGCTTACAGACACACGCAGTTGTGTCTCCACTTCCCCACATGGAACTTCACTAAAGAGTTGGGTTACCCCATACTTTGTAAGATCTCCTCTTCTGGGCTTTCCTTTGGAAATTAAATACAATAAAATCATGACATGTCTGATAACATTTTGTTTCTTCCATATCAAAATGATTAGGCAGTCCTTAATACTGAACTGCCAAAGCATTTAGATGCTATCATTCTGTAGTCAGACTGTTTAAATTTCTCTTTTCTTTCATTGTTAATTATAATAGCTCTTACTCTTAGATTTATACTGTTTTCCAGGTAGGATTGATATATAGAATAAATTTCAAATTGTTACAGCATTACCTACTTGGTGTCAAATGAGTGAAAGATATATAATTCTCGAAGAAGCAACAGTCTAATTTGAAGGTGCCCCTATAGATTCCTCATGGTTTCAGGCTTAATTCTCAATCAGTGTGCTGGGAAGCTACCGTCTATGACAACCTGAATGTGTATTTTATTTGGGTTTGAATAGGAAAATGCTTACTTATGACCGGCGCTCTGAACCTCGAGTTGGAGAACGAGTGCCATATGTCATTATTTATGGAACCCCCGGAGTACCCCTTATTCAGCTGATACGGCGCCCAACAGAAGTTCTACAGGATCCAACTCTGAGACTGAATGCCACTTATTATATCACCAAGCAAATTCTTCCACCTCTGGCAAGAATCTTCTCTCTTATTGGTATTGATGTCTTCAGCTGGTATCATGAATTACCAAGGGTAAGTTTACTAAATAGTATATAATATCTATAAAGTTGTCTAAACTATAGAAATATTAAAATCAGTCCCTAAGAATTTTAGTGATAGCAGCCACAAAATAACTCCGAGTAAACCAGCTAATGGAAAATAAATGGAGCATAAAATCACTTAAATGGGTATCTAAGAAATGTATAGGAAGGTCTGATGAGATGCTCAGTGAGAAAAGTGCTTAGAGTTCAGGTCCCTAGCATCTATCTAAAAGGCCAGGCATTACAGTGTGTACCTACAACCCCTATACTGGGAGGCAGAGACAAGAGGGTCCTGGGAGCTTGATGGCCAACCAGTCTAGCCAGTCCTTGAGCTCCCAGTTCATTGAGAGATCCTGTCTCAATAATAATAATAAAAGTGGAAAGTGATAGAAGAAAACACCTTCTGGGTCTACTTCTGGGATCCACAGCACAGGCACAGAAACACATATAGACACAAAGAAATGCATAGGATATAAGGTATCACGGTAGCACACATTTATAATTCCTCACTCTAGAAGCTGAAGCAGGAAAATCATGAGTTCAAGGTTAGCTTGTGTTATATATATGGAATATAGTATAGGACATACATAGTCCTAGAGAAACCAGATAAAAGAAATAATGTTAAAATTACTATTACACTAGAGTAAAACCTGCAGTGTAGAAGCTTAGTACAGAGAGTTTTGCTTGAACTCTGTTTAGTGTACTCGTATTACTAAAATAGTAATATTTGAGTTGAAGCATCCAGGGTACATTTTTCTAAGAGAGTAGTGGCATTTTTTTTTTCGTTTTCATTTTGGTTGGTCTTTTTGAGACAAGGTCTCCCAGTAACCCAGCAGGCCTGGAACTCACTATGCAGATCAGGCAGGCCTTGATTTCACAGAGGTCCACCTGCCTCGTGAGTGCTGTGACTAATTGCATGCGCCACCATGCCCAACAGAGAGTAATCATTTTTGTGTACTTGTGAGAATTTACTTCAGATCTGCTCAATCATTTGCCGCTATCTCAGACTGAAATCAGATAGTATTCAGTCAAACTGATAGATAAAAGTAGACACTTACATTACCTATCAACCAGCATTTTTAAAAGGAATGAAAAAAAATAAAGCTAGGAAACTGAAATTGAAGCTATGCTTCAAAGAATTTGTGCTGTATTCTGGCTGTAAGCCCAAAAGTTCAGGGTTTTTTTTTATTACTATATTTTCATTTCATCACCAGCAAGAATGTTAAGCCAATGGCATTTATAAGAAACTACCTCCATGTTATTTATGCAGCGTGAATTTTGGAAGACCACCAGAAGATCCCAAGAGTATGATACTTTAATACTATTTCAATGTAAAAAGGGTTACCAGATCTCTGAAACCAATATTAAAGAATTCCTCAGTGATATGTATCCAGTTGAATTTGAAATGATACTAAGTTGTAAGCTCCATGAAAGTAAGGACTTTGGCCATTTCTGTATCCCAGTATCTAAAATAGTAGCTACTCAACATTTGTTAAATGAATGAATAAAACTAATTAACATGGGAAAAACTGTTTTGCTGTGAAGATAACTTGGGCTTATTCCTGAATTGATGTTGTTATAGATCCAGAAAGCTACTAGCTCATCCAGAAGTGAACCTGAAGGACGAAAAGGCACTATCTCACAATATTTCACTACTTTACACTGTCCCGTATGCGACGACCTGACTCAACATGGCATCTGCAGTAAATGTCGGAGCCAACCTCAGCATGTTGCAGTCATCCTCAACCAAGAAATTCGAGAGTTAGAGCGCAAACAGGAGCAACTTGTAAAGGTAAAGTCTTCATCAGTAGACCTGGAATCCCAAGCAGCCTGACTTTTCAGAGATAGTCAACACTTCATTGTAGCATGAGATGTGAAACCAGTGGAAAATGAAGTGAGGGTTCTAAACTGGTAAACTTTTGAAAGTTTAAGAAATACTGTAGGGGGCTGGAGAGGGCTCAGTAGTTAAGAGCACTTGGCCACGAGTTTGGTCCCAACACTCATATCAGACATCTCATAACCACCTGTAACTCCAGTTTCAGGTGATCCAGTGCCTTCTGGCCTCCCACAGGCACCTGCATGCATGTTATGCATATAAACTCACATAGGCATGTACACATGCACATAAATAAAAATAATTTTCAATTTTTAAAATAAATACAATTGAACTAAATAGTAAAAATGGTTTGTTATTTTAGTTTTTGGCCTTATAAAATAGTATATTGTTTATTAAAACTTAGAATAGTCATTTACCTAGTTTCTTTTATTTTGAAAGCAAAGTTTCAGTTGATCCATCAATATTGGTCAATTCTTATAAACTCTTGTGATCTTAGTGACTGCAGAGTAAGCTTGGAAAGTCTGCTGTTTTGAGAGTCCAGATAGAAAATAAATAGGTAATGGTTGAGTCTTACTGCCACAGACTGTTCTAGGCAATCTTACATTGAGGTTAAGTAATTTACATCTTATTATACTCCTAATAAGTAAGTGTCTGGGCTGGAATATCAACATAAAATATAAAGACTATTTCTCATATGTGGAAATTCTAACAGAAATAAACAGCAAACATTTCTTAAAGTAAGGAAGTCTAAAAAATTCTCTCTCTTATGGCTATCTCAATAAAATTCAATCTCTGCGCCATTTCCTGTCCTTTTCCTTATCAGAGTGTACCTACCACATCTGCCATACCTTTTTAGCCCATGAGTTGTACTTTAATCTCACCTTCCTTCTGATCTCTGAATACTCTGTTCCCTCAGCCAGGATTTTTTCCTTATTCCCCTCTAATAATTTGAGAGGAATCAAGTTTAAACAGCTAGGCAGGTGACGTCTTACCTACAGAAGACTTCTACCATAACTTCTGCTTTCCTGTGATTGTGTCTGTCTGTCTCTCTGTCTGTCTCCCCTAGTAACATCAAGTGAGCAGGTAAGACTGGAAGCTCTGCCTGACACTAGCCCTCCCTGGTGGTACACTATAAATATTTATTCAACAGCTTCCTGCTTACAGTATGATTAAAAGAGCAATAAAATAACTTTCAGACATTTTGTAAAGTTGCCTGATCCTAGTCAATACAGACATTGAAGTCACTAGGAACATTGAAGTCAGGGGAGGCTCTCACCTTCTTTTTATTTTATCAGCTGCTATCTCACCTGGCACAAACAGCAACTAGCTAACTCTCAGCAAATTCCCTTAATGGATTCTGGTATATAGTACATTGATAAGAACAGGAGCTTCAGACCTCTGCTAAGGTCAAGCAAGCTGTGAATAGTCTCTTCTAGGTTCTTTTTGTCTTCTGCCCTCAGTGACAAATACCACGTAAGTTAGTACCATCAATTAAGCCAGTACTCTCCTTGCTAGTAGGTTTTATTTCTTATAAAAATACAGTTTAAAATAAAAAATACTCTTTGTAAATAAAGATAGTTTAAATCAGGCATGATGTACATATCTATAATCCCAGTATTAAGGAATGGGGGGGCAGGCTGTGCTTCATGAGACCTTGTCTCAAAAGAGAGACAGACACACAAAGAAGGGAGAGACACTCCACGACTAAAACTGTATTTTTTAAAGAGTTAAAGTCTATCTCTCACATGTATATGTGGAAATTTTTATAAATCAAACTATAGAACCTGCAGTGAGATAGGAACATTAATAATGATTTTGATAAATTTTTCTCAATCTAAGCTCAGTCAAGCAATTACAAATAAATAAATATGGAAGATCTGAATATCATAAACTAATCTTTATGTTTGTATATCAATCTGTATAGCACAAAGTTAGACAACCCACTTTTAGATGTTTATAGAATTTAAAATTTAAAATATGAGGGCTGGAAAGATGACTCAGCAGTTAAGAACATTCACTGTTCTCCCAGAGGACCTGAGTTCTATTCTCAGCACCCATATCAGGTGACTCACAACTGCCTGTAACTCCAGCTCCAGGAGATCCAATACCCTCTTCTGGCCTCCACAGGTACCTGTGTACAATGTTGGTGGCATACACTCACTAGGCAAATAAAAGTCAAAATAAATCTTTTAAAAAATTATTTTTAAAGCTTGATTGTATCTAATCTATACAAAAAAGACTCAATAAATTTTCTAAAAGACAAAAACATTTATAGACGGCATTTATTAATACAGTGCTTTAAAGTAGTAATTAATTATAAACTCAGAAAACAAAATGGTCCTTCACTCAGAATCTATGACTCCCTGTTAAAATGGACACTACATATCAGATCCTAGATACACATAACAGATACCAGAGAAAAATTTATCACCTTCTATACTTTTAAGATGAAAACAGATGAAGTGTCTGACAGAAGATTTTTGAAAAACTAAGAAGGCCAAAGGATAGCAAAAAGAAAGAATTTAGAAAGATCTTAGAAATCTCTCTTTAAACATCTTCCTCCTTAAGTCAGAATATAGGTGTCCTAGTTGTGTTGTTTAAATCTTTAGATGTGTGAATTGAGCTATAACACTAAAGGATTAAATCACTGGTAAAAATCTTTAGAGTAAACTTTGAGTTAAATTTAGCAAGTTGAGTAATTGCATCCTAGATTATTTACCAGCAAGCACAGAGAGTTCTTAAATATCTATCAGTTTATCCTGGCACCTGAGTGTATAACTATAGTACATACAGTTGTAACATAGAAATTCTTTATTTGGAAATAGATTTGAGTATTCTTGGCAGAGCTGTAATTAGCAAAAGGCTTCCTAGAACAGGGTGCTCCATCTTTGCAGAGCCTGTTAAAGCTCATTTGCTTCTGATTCCAGTATCCAGTGTTCTCAGGAAAATATGCCCTTCTGTTGACTGGAGGATATTGTCTCAGAGAATAATAAAATTTCAGTGCCCTATGAGCCATCTTTAAGTCAGAACCCCTCCAGTAACTGTCCAGTAGAGATGTACCTGCAGTATTGATTGAGCTCTTAAAACACGGCATGTAGAGTGATACTGCTACTTGCCTTCCTATTTGCTTGCTGTGTGTTTGTTCACTCACTTGCTCCTGTGTTTGTTTGCCTACGTCTGAAATGTGGTCTCAGTGTGGCCTAGAACTCTTACCTACGTTGATCTTTTAAGGCCTCACTTGTATCATTTTAATTTTTTTTAATTTTCATGTTTAGTAATCATTTTAGCTAAATTTATGACTTGAGGCTAAGTATCATTTAAAATCTGATGGTTGTGTAAGGCATCATAATGCTTCCTCTTTTGTTAGAAATTTGTCCTATGGTTGATTATCCTTTTTATCAGAATCACTTGGACTCCTTGAAGAGGACGGCTTCCTAAGCTTTTATGCCTGGGGATTCTGATTCATTAGTGTTGGTGGGGTCAGACATTAATTTACTTTTGAGCTCCTTTGTTAGCCAGCTGAGCACTGTGGTGTAGAGGACTACTATTAGAATCACTTGATTTAATTTTTTTTTCCGTAGCATTTTCCTGTTGACAATTGAGTAGTATATTGTGTGGATTTTTTTTCCTAATTGATACATTATGCATGTGTATGGAGTGTACAGTATGATAATTCAGTATGTTGAGAGTGTGTATTGATCAGATCAGCTTAATTGCTATCACGTTGTATTGGAAACATTTCCCTTTTTTTTTTGACACAGTCTCATGCATCTCAGGCTGGCCTCAAACTCACTTTATAACCAAGAATGACTCTGAACTTCAATTGATCCTCCTGCCTCTGCCTTCTGAATGCTGAGGTTACAGGCATGCGGCACCACACTGAGTTTGTGTATATGCAGTATTAGAGATGGAACCTATACTATGATGCTTACTAGGCAAGCACTCTACTGAGCTTTTGTATAGACAACTTGAAGATGCTTTTTTTCTGTCTCTTGAGATGTATAATTGCTTATAGACTATCATAATACCTATTAGCCAAGCTTTATTTATTCCTCCTCCAAGCCTCTAGTGACCATTATTATACTCATTATTTCTGAAATGTAACTTTTTAAATTTCTACATATGAATGAGAACATGTATTTATGTCATTCTGTGTCTGGCTTATTTCACTTAATATCTTCCAGTTGCACCCACATTGCTACAAAGGACAGGATTTTTTTATGGCTGAATAATACTTCATTTTGCACATATGGCACAGTTTTCATTCATCTGTTGATAGATACCTCCATATCTTGACTTGTAAATGGAGCTAAAATAAATATTGGGTACACATATCTCTTTGATATGATGATTTCATTTCCTTTGGATATATACCCAGTAGTGGAATTGTATTATATAATAGTTGTATTTCTGGTTTTTTTGAGGAGTCTGCATACTATTTTTTCTGATTCATTATTCTCTTTTTCTAAAATGACCATTCTAATTAAGATTACAGTATACCTCATTGTATATTTATTTGGTTGGTTTGGGTTTTTTGAGACAGGAGTATTTAGTACACTCACCTGCAACTTCCTTTGTATTCTGGACAAGCCTGGAACTCAGGAGTTTCCTGAGTGAAAAGATTGTAAGCATGCGCCACCACACTCGACTCTCCATTTCAGTTTAACACATATCCTCCTGCTTATTAGTGATATTGACTCCTTTTTCATATTTATGTGTTTTGCCATTGGTTCTGATAGAATTTCATTTTCCTTATCACAAGAATATTTTCTCTCAGTCCACTGTTTACTGTTTCCTTTGCTCTATGAAAGCTTCTTAGAATCTCATTTGCTGGTTACTGCTTTTGTTGCCCGTGTTTTCACAGTATTATCTTCAGTTACAGTCCATGTGAGTGGTGTCTGCAAGTGTCTCTGTGGCTTAGTGTGCAGTTTTGTAGTGCTACGTCGCCTGTAATGACAGAGGTCTCCCAGGTAGCACAGGTTTGGTAGTGGTTTCTTATTCTGTAACCTTGGGCAAGCACAGGCCACCTGCCTGTGAATTTTGATATCATAAGATTCTGTTGTAAACACAGATTGATATAAGGAATAAAGTGACTCTTTAGACAAGTACATTTTTTGTGAAATGTCCTTAAGAAGTACCTGACTCATAGGGTAGACTAGGCGTCTGAGAGATTAAAACAAATGGAGTTTTTAATACTGAATTTCATCTTATATGTTTGCCAATTATCTGGGTAGGTCAGAAATGAGGGATTATAAAGTTTTGTTATTTGCATGTATACATGGAAACTTTGCTATTGTTTTATCTGTTTCTCTTATGCTTTCAGATATGCAAGAACTGTACAGGCTCCTTTGACCGACATATCCCTTGTGTTTCTCTCAACTGCCCAGTACTTTTTAAACTCTCAAGAGTAAATAGAGAATTATCCAAGGCACCATATCTCCGGCAATTACTAGACCAGTTTTAAGTTACCATATCACAGAATTCCAGGTGCTATTTGTTCAGTGTTTACCACTAAACTGTCGTGCATGGTGCTTTCGCAACCTCCATCAAGTCACGGATGTTCAAGGTTATCCAAGACTATGAAGACTTATGCTAACTGAATTAAAAATTATACTTGCTGATCTCTGAATAGCTCACTTCTTACAGTGTACAAATTCCTCATTCTTTCGCCTTTTTAATGTTGTTTTATAATGCAGGTGTTAGATTTGCTCCAGTTTATGTACCATCTTGTAAATCCATTTGAACAGATCATGTTTACTTCCCTATGGAAGGAACACTGAAAACCTCTTAAAAAGCATCTGTGCATTTTCCTTAAACTGTCTGTATTAGACGTGTTACTTAGAGATATTCATTCACTTTATAATTTTGACTGCAAAATATTTGTAAATACACTTTTTTACTTTTCAAACAACTGAGTAAAATAATGTGCAATGAATTTTATACAAATGATTTTCAAGTTGTTTGGTATATTTCCTCTAGGTTTTGCTTGACTCAAATGTAGATTGGTTATTTTGATCAAACTGTGCAAATAGTACCATGTGTAGCATTTTTGAAACATTATTTTCTAAAAAACGCTGTCTTGCTTTAGCTATTAATGGGGCATTGTGAGGAACTGTGCAAAGACATTTTTGTTACAAACCTGTGGGCCTGTTGCAATACTTTAAAAATAAAAATTTTATTCCATTTTTTGCTTGTTTTGTATAGACATTTCTATTGCTTCTAAATATGCTTAAAATATTTTCTTTCCTTATGTACTGTACAGTTAATCTTATTTGCCATCCCTTGAACACAAAATGTGTATTTAGAATATTTGTATAACTGTATAAAATGAAAAAAGGAATTACGTGGTCAGTGCATTGTTTTTTAAACTGGAAATCATTTTGTTTTAAGAGTTAATAATGGAAACCAAATTAAAATTGAATAAAATATGAAGTATGTTAGTGTGGTTTTTATCTTACTATAAATAGAATTCTCATTTGTTTTGTAAGCTGAATTGGTTACATCTTCCTGCATTTTAATGAGATAAATTTGGGGGCTAGAGATAGCGGAGGGGCTCAGTTGACAGAGTGCTAGCCTAGCATGCACGAGGCCCATTCAGTCTTAGTATGCATTCAGTCTTAGGTACCATATAAACACTGCACTTGGGAGGTAGAGGCAGAAGAATTTGGAGTTTCCAGGCATTCTCAGCTAAATTGTGAATTTGAGGCCAGCCTGAGCTACATGACTATCTCAAAAATAAAACAAATTTTTAAAAGCCAAGCATGATGGCTAGCAATAAGACACCAAATCTATAATCCCAGCACTCTGGGAGGCTGCAGCAGAATTTCTTCAAATTCTAGGTCATTTTGAGCTACATGTAGCAAGACATTGTCTCAGGAGGGGTTGGGAGTAGATTCCACTAATTATTATATCCTGACCCATTCTCCTACCAAAATGCTAGGATTAATTTTTAATATTTTCTTTTATGTGCATGAGTGTACTGCCTGCATGAAAGTGCACCCATGTCATGCAATGTGCACAGAGGTCAGGGCATCAAATCCCCTGGAACTGGAGTTACCACCTATGTTGGTGCTGAGATTTGAACCCGGGTCCCCTGCAGGAGCAGCCAGTGCTCTTAATTGCTGAGCCATCTCTCCAGCCCATAGGATTTATATTTATTGTTTATTGAATTTTTGTGTATTTCATACAAAACATCTGAACTTAATGCCCCTTTCC
The DNA here is from genome assembly GCA_035773235.1 of Eospalax fontanierii. Taxonomy (NCBI): domain Eukaryota; kingdom Metazoa; phylum Chordata; class Mammalia; order Rodentia; family Spalacidae; genus Eospalax; species Eospalax fontanierii. The sequence continues at coordinate 48,276,604 of CM069545.1, forward strand.
CCTCTGGTACCCTCCGACAGCCCACCCCACCATTGGGGTTCATATGTTCTCTCATTTGTGTTAAGGCCTATTATCAAGTTAGTGTTCTCAGATGTCCCTCAGTGCAAGTTCATCCACTGGGTCTAGTCAGCCTTTCTAGAGTCCTTCCTCTTAAGAAGATCAGCTCTTCCTCCCCCAGCAGTAATCAACTGCCAATAATTCGACTATGATTGGGGTTTGCTGTCCATTTCCACAATTCTGTGCTAGGTTTTTGTCTGCTTGAGTTTGCATGGATCTTGTGCATGCTGACACCATTGCTGTAGGTTCATATGAGCAACGTCCCTGGAGCCTGTAGTACTCATATTTCCATATGGTCATGTACCTCCTCTCTGGCTCTTACAGTCTTTTCCACCCTGTCTTGCACAATGGTCCTGAGCCCTGAGTGGGTGATGTTTAATCTAGGAGTCCTGTCCAAGGACCCACACATACTGCAGACTTATTCCCTATGTTTTGGCCATTTATGACCTTTGTGTTCCTGGCCCTCTGTTGCATGAGGGAGCTTCATTGAAGAGAATTGAGAGATGCATTAGTGTCTCTTTACCCCTTGTTCTATTTTCCATGAGCCTTAGGTGTAAAGGTTGCATCATAGATGTACTACTTAGGCTTAAGCAATTTACAAACAATATCTGTATGACCAGTTGTGAAACTAATGTTGAAAAAGCGGCTTCTTTGATGGGTAGTGACTGGAATATCTGTCTGTAAATATTAGGATACATATTTTGTACATAGAAATTACATTTGTCTAGGGATGTGACAGCCTTAGCATTTTCTCCAAGATCTAACCTCTCCAGCCATGTGTATTTGGCTATGTTTACAGTACCACATGAGTCTCCTCCCATTGAGTGGGCGCTAAGACCAATTAGGTAGCCATTGATTGCCCCCAAGATAAAAGTGCCACTACTGCACCAGGGTTGTTTGCTGGGCTGGTCATTGATGTTACTAGGCCTTGAGCACCATCAATTAAGGTCTCCCTTAGCTTGCATAGAACTTTCAAAGCTATGAGAGCTAGCCTTCAGGGGAAATGTCAGTTCAGTTTCAGGACAGTTCAGCTCCATTACTCCAAATCCTGTGTCCAAAGTATGTCCTATCTTCAGCAATAAAGTCTTACCTTCAAGTTCCAGAAGGCAATCAAGGCCTGTATAATTTTGGGAGTCTCTGGCACCGTTTCTTTTTATGTAGCCTTCATCTATATACATGGACTCCTAGAGATATGTGTGTGTAAATTGTCAGGTTTTTAGATTAATAATATTCCCTCTGGTGGGTTAATTTTTTTAAGGCAGCAATATTCCGGTAAAAAGCTAGTATTCACCCTTTCAAATAAAAATATATTTGTTGGTAGATGTTAAGAGTTTTTACTTCTGTACAATTAGTCTTTAGGCCAGGACTTTTCTGAGGGAAACAAAAGCTGTATTACTTTAAAAGAGAAAAAAAAAAAAGCTTAAATGCCACTTTTTTATATATGTCAGTTTTCCCCAATGGAAAAAGATTTTTCATCTGGTTAGTCGCCATAAATGGGTTTTCCAGTGCCAGAATTGAACACATATCCCTCAAATCTTACTAAGGCATGATACTTTTGGGGACCTTTCATATTTGTTTGGTGGGCTGGAGCTTAGTCCTCAAAATCAGGGCTTATTATTAGTCATTGCATGAATGGACATTGCCAATTTTCTCTGTTTTTCTTCTAAATTCTATGCTGTCTTGTCAGAACTAACAGTATTTCCAGCAACTATTTTATGTCATGATTGGACAGCCATAGTAACAAAAACTATTGAACATGAATATAAACTAGCCCAGTGTTAGACACAGCACAGTATATGTGGTCACCTTTTCCACAAGGAAATGTGACTCTTCTACCTGTCCTCATACTGCCTTTTCGTTGTTCTATTTGCTATAATAACTTTCTTGGGGTGTTGAAATTTGGATCAGTTTCACCAAGCAGTTTTTGTAAGGAGCTCCCAGTGTTGCTTTTGTAATTATTTTCCCATCCTTTTTAATAGTTTGGTTTTTTTTCGTAGTACTGAAGAAATTTCATTCTTTAACATGTGTTCATTTATCTGAAGAACTAGCTTGGTCTGGGCAGATGATTTGGTAGTAAGAAGAGCAATTGCTCTATAAGCATAAAGCTTCAAATCCCCAGCACCTACTTTTTTTTTTAAGCCAGGCCTGGCTCTGTGCCTTTAACACCAGTATTGGGAGAATAGAAATATGGATCCAGAAAGCTCCCTGGTTAGCCATCCTAGCCAAAATGGCAAGGTTCAGGTTCATTAAGAACCTGTCTGATGGCAGTAGGACACAGCAGTAGAGGGAGACATCTTACATCCTTTGCTCTGTGTGTAGACACCTACACACTCAGGTGTGTGCACCAACCTATGCACAAAGAACTAGCTCAAAAGTAATTTCATTAGTCATTGCCTGAATATGTTGAGCATTTTCTCTCATTCTTCCCACGTAACACCCAAGTCTTTCCCAATACATAAACCATATAATACTATATGGACAGAATGGTATTGATAAAGAAGGCTGTTAGGCAAAAATAGATTAAAAATTTGTGTACAGACAGCATTACCCACCTCAGATCTGTTTACATAGGAAAACAGCTTAATGAGAATAATGTAGGCTTTCAGTCATACACAGACCTAAACTTGAATTCTACCTCCATTTGCTATTATTTGTAGAATTTGAATAGGAAAAGCTACCTATATCTATAAATTAAGACTAGTAACACTTGCCTTATACGGTGCTTGAGGGTCTATATGATATACAGTGTTTTAAGTGTGGGCAGTTTCTATGACAGCTAAGTAAGTTCTTGGTTACTTGTATTAATATTCCTTCTCTCCAAAATGGATAAGTCAGAAATACAGTTAAAGGGATGCCTGTATCTATCCGAGGAATTACATTTACATAAAATATTAGATCATCCCAGGCATGGTGGTTTGGGAGGCAAAAGCAAGTGGATCTCTGTCAGATGGAGGCCATCTTGGTCTACATAGTGAATTCCCAGTCAGCTGTGACTACAGGGAAGAGTCCTGTCTCAAAAAGACCAAAAACAAAAAAACAAAAAAATTAGAGTATTAAAATTGTCGTTCTTTTATATAAGTTGACACCAATAATCTTTTGAAAAATAAAGCTTCAGGAGCTGGAGAGATGGCTCAGCAACATTGGCTGCTCTTGCAGAGAACCTGGGTTCGGTTCCCAGCACCCACATGGTGGCTAATGACTGTCCTTAACTCTAGTTCCAAGGGATCCAACACCCTCTTCTGGCCTTTTTGCAACCAAAACTAAAGGTGTAAGAAAGCATTATGGTATACAAAGCCCCATGCTTTGTAAGATAATTTTTAATTTTTTTAAAGATGGATAATGCTACTCCCCCAAACCATGGATTATTAAATGAAGTCTCAGGGCCAAGTGTAAGATACTCCCCTATAAGCTGTTGGTCAAGGAGGCCCCAGAGTTGCCAAAACAATACAGGCTATTGTCAGTGCTCTTCGTTGCCTAACAGAACTGGCTGGAAGCCCTATTGCTGAAGACACCGTACACTTTGGTACTCAAGCTGGAACTTAACTGGAAAAGTCCTTCCTGTCGGCTACCTTATATAGTGCCAAAATGTTATGCAGGCTGCAGGCGAAGAGTCGTCAATGGTCTTAGCCTTCAGGTAGACCCTGCATGCAAGATGTGCCCACCATAGCATAACTGTTATGGGGTAACCAGTGACTTGCTGCTTTGATTTGAGGAATACGCCAAAGCAGAGATTTCATGCCTACTACTATAAACCTGCTCAGACAGCCACGGTACTATTGCATTTACTGACACCTGCATATATTATCTGTTTTAGCTCACTTTGTATCTCAGGTTGCCATTGCTGTTCTGCTCATCATGGCTAGAGGACTGATCTGTTGGGGTCCATCTTCACCAGACAGAATGTGTGAGTCCCCAACCAACAGGGCATGCTAAACTTGCCAGAGCAACAGGTGGACCCTCTTTAGATTATCTGGAGTATTCTGTCTGACCTTGGCAGCCACAATAAATTATTTAAAATATTTTAGTGTATACTCTGTATATATGGTTTCCTTAACTAAAAAAAAAAATGAATAATTTTCTAGTTAAAATTTCCTACTTGGTTGAATGTCTTCCAAATAATAAATGGTATCTACTATGTAATTATTTGCTTAGTATATGTATAGTTTTATCAGGGTTACCACAACACAGTTACCACAAAAATGTAGCTTAAACACCAATCTATTTCCTCACAGTGCTGGTGACTAGAATCCAGGATTCCCGGAATTGTCATGGCTGTCTTCTCCCTGAATTTCACATGGTCTTCCCTCTATGCCTCTGTTTCCAGATTTCTACCCCTTATAAAGACATCGGTCATCCTGGGCTCAGCCATGCTCCCAGTGACTTCATTTGAATATTTTTGTCTCTTATATACCTGAACTTCAAATCTAGTCATATTCTGAGGTACAGGTGATACAGTTTCAACATGTAAAAGGGAGAGGATAGCAAAATTGAGCCCCTAAAACCATGAATGAGACAATATTCTAAGTGATTTTACAAATGAGAGTTCTGACTTAAACCTCACAGTCAAAGCCATGAAACACAACTGGGAAAAGTGCAGGCGCGGTGCGGAGACTGCAAAGGAACCTGCTGGTGGAGTAAGAGAGGCCAACGCGGAGAGGCCACACACCTCACTACCACAGAGATGGGAGCTTTTTCCAGATGTTCTACCAAATCCATTTGTTTCCCAAACCCGGCAGAATGAAATCACCGTTGTAGTAAGAGGGAAAATGCCCCTACAAACCACTATCCTGTGCAAAGGGAGAGAGCGGAAGGGTCCCGGCCACTCCTTAGCTCTAGCTTTGTAAACCAGAGGTTCTAGCCATACAAAACCTCTCCCAGGGAGCGGGGTTCTCCAAACGTAACCATTCTCATGCCTCATGGAATCCATGAGTGATTTATACAGTGATAAACTGAGTCCCACTTCCTTGTGGAGCACACCTGGGACTCTTGTGTTCCCACAGGAATCCCGCCCAGCTTCCTCAAGGGGACCAAAAAGGGCCAGGCTTCACTCAGGGCACGGGCACAAGACAAAGGTGCAAGAAGATAGTCATCCAAAGCTGAGCACACAGATGCAAACTCACTAAAGCAGAGACAGGAGGTCAGGGACACATGAAGCGACATTTATTACGACTGTTTAGGTAGGTGGGGGGTGTGGACATTTAGTCTTTCTCAGCGTCAACATTCACACTGTAGGTAGGCATGGCGGTGCGAATCTTTAATCCCAGTCCGCGGGGAGGCAGAGGCAGGCAGATCTCCAAAACTGAGGCCAGCCTGGCCAGTTGGGACCAGGGAGACCTTGTCAAACAACACAAAACAAAACATTCACACTATAAAAACCCTCATAAGGAGGACTAGAGCAATAATGTACATCTGAATTAGACTCCAAGGGACAAGCACCAAACTACGTCCTTATAGTCGTGTCCGTTTACGTGTGGTGCACCACTCCGGCCAGCCTGAGGGGTTGGGGTGAGTAGACAGAGTCAAGCCACAAAGTCCGAGAATTGGGCCGGAAGCAGCCCAAGCGGTGGCATGGTAAACTCATTTATTGAATAGTGCACAAGCTCTTATAGGCCTGGATAGCCAATAGGTCTGGATCTTATGGGGTGGGGTCTCAAATACACCAATAGTAAGTTTATCCCCAGGTAGGCAGGTTTTTTCCAGATGCTGGTCTCCCAATGAGCCAGAGCAGAACGCCACACCCACAGGAGCCATTCCTCTATTCCTCCTAGCGGGTGGCCTTAGGCTAGGCCCACCTTACATTATGCCCAACACATCCTCACTTCTTAAGTGCAAATCGGCATGGGCACTGGCAGCCGGCTTACAGCTGCTGAGCCCTGTAGAGAAGGGAAGCAAGGAGGGCCCCTAGGTTCTGTCTGATATACCTTTTGGAAAACCTTTCTACTCAAAACAGACATTCCTTCAAGAATCTAGGAAATTATTACTCAACAATGTACATCCTAAGACATGCAGCTAGTAACTTCATTGTGGACTGAGAAATTTAAAATAGATCTTAAGGCTGGGCAGGCACATACCTTTAATCTCAGCACTCAAGAGGTAGAGGCAGGTTGATCTCTGTGAGTTCAACACCAGCCTGGTCTACAAAGTGAGTTCCAGGGCCAGCCAACAGTACATGGTAAGACCCTGTCTCAAAAATAATAGCAGTGTCATTTCCAGACACATCTGTGTGCTGTGTGTAAGGTGTGGATGAAACCCCCAACAGTTTCAGACTCAGGAAGAAACCTGGAGCCAGAGCTTATCTAAGCCTTGCAGATAAGACTCCAGATCCCAAATTCACAAAGGACACTGGGCTTCCTTGGCAGATAAGACTCAGGACTAACGGAATTCACAAACAGCTCTGAAAAAGGACTACTTCCTAGCCAGAAGCTTGCCTTAAACATCAATCAGATGTCATGGCAACCACCCTCCCCTAAAAGCCAGGAGGGGGCTAAAGGTTTTTAAGGCTTTGAGGACTTGGACAACAGGCTGGCGCTGGCTGGTGCTGCGCAGGGCTTTTGAGACTCAGACTTGGGCTGAGATCGCTCCCCTGAGGAGCACGCCAGCCCGGTTCCCCGGAGCCCCAGCCCCAAGATGGGGGTGAGGGGGCTAGCCTCCCCACATCTCTTCGGGGAGGCTAGCTCCCAAGGGGGGCTAGCGTTTCTCCACTCGTGGGTGCGGAGGAGCTAGTCCCATCCGGTCTTCTCTCAATAAAGCCGGTTCCTGTTAGCTGCCAGGGGAGTCCGGTCCCTTCTGTCTGCTGCGTCTCTCGAACCCTGAACCTGACACTGTGAAAATAACTTCCCATTTTCAGAACTCACATATATTTTGGAACACTCAATATCTAAAATCTGAAGATACTGATTTATTTCTGAAGGAGAGATATCAAACTCCTTTTAAACATAAAAAAAAGCTGGGCCAGCAAGATGGCTCAGAGAGCAACGGTGTTTGCCCTGAAAACCTGAAGAACTGAGTATGATCCCAAGATCTCATGGTGGAAGGAGAAAACGAACTCCCAAAAGTTGTCCTCTGACCTCCATATGTACACATCTGTACTCACAAATAATCACACATAACACACACACACACACACACACACACACACACACACTGAAATAAAAATTAAAAACAAAAGCCAGGCATGTTGGCTCACACCTGTAATCCCAACACCAGGAGGATCGCTGCATGTTCAAGGCCATCCTGAGCTAATGAGTTCCAGGACAGCCTGAGTTACAAAATAAGACCCACCCTTAAACAAAACAAAACAAAATAATGACAATAAGTATTTATGTGAATACATTATTCAAACAAACTCTTGGATTATACAAAGCTGGGTAATTAAATCTGAAACTTTCTTCTTAGAAAAAGGGATTTGTCTTAACTGTAGATATAGGAAACCTTTTTTTTTTTTTTTAGCCTCCCAGAGAAAGCTGGTGAGTGAAAACCTACAGAGAAAGTTACAGAATTTGGGAATGTTTTTGGTTTTAGCAGAATTTCCAGCAACAGAACTATTTCCTTTGCCAATACCAAGGGATATGAAACACTCTTCCGGCCTCTGGGCACTGCACGATACAGATGCACTTACATATGCAAGCAAAACACTCATACATATAAAATAAAAATTTTAATATTTTAAGAATCATAAAACCCAGCTGGGCGTGATGGTGCAAGCCTTTAATCCCAGCACTCGGGAGGCAGAGGCGGGCGAATCTCTGGTCTCCGTAGTTCCAGCCAGGTGAGGCAATAGGGAGACCCTGCCTCCAAAAGAAAAAAAATCATAAAATCATTCTCCAGTCTACCTACTATCCAGCTAAGACCCAACTACACCAGAGGCAAAGCAGTATGTTTAGAGGTCAGAACCCAAAAGGAAGACAGGAAAATTCAGAAGTTAACAGTGCAGAGGCCATGTGGTGGCACGTGGGAGGCTAAGGCAGTAGAAATGCCATGAGTTTGAGGCCAACTTGGGCTGCACAGCAAGACCATCTCAACAGAAAACAAGAGCCAATAAGACAGTTCCGTGGGTCAAGGCACTTGCACAAGCCGGACAAGCTGAGCATAATCCCTGGAACCCACATAAAGGCAGAAGGAGAGAACCAACTCCACAAAGCTGTCCTCTGGCCTCCACACATACTACATACACACACATATTATTCATATCACACAATATTTTTTAAAAAGCATATAAATCAGTCATCTCTGAAAAAAACTAAAAGAAACAAAGACGGAACAGATAATAAAAGAAAACAAAATACTGAGTGATTATTGGAACGAGAAACTTCTTGATTGTAAGCATTCTGAAAAAAATTTAAAAATTCATACTCAGGTTAAAGGTCATTCAAATGCCAACTGGCTAAAAGACATTTAGGGAAAAAATTCTCCTCCTGACAAGGTCATTCAATTTGCTCTCTTAACATCCAGCTGAAGCCCAAAGCTTCAATTTTAGACCACTAAGTAACACTGGTATCTACCTCGTGACTCATTTGAAGCCAGATCTTTCCTACAGAAAATGACAAGGTCTTCTGACAAGATTCCAACACAATCTTTCTGACCCTAGACTTGTTCATTTCAAGGCCAAGAAGAAATCCTCTTGGAAACACCTTCTGATTTTAAAAAAATTATTATTATTATTATTTTGAGACAAGAGTCTTACTTATGTAGCTCCTGGTTGGCCTTGAACTCATGGAGATCCACCTGCCTCTACCTCCTGAGTGCTGGGATTAAAGGCATGAACCACCATGCCTGGCCAAAATTTTTGCTGCCTTGTTTATCCAACTGGGTCTTGATGTAGGTATTTAAATTTACATTTATATTAGAATCTCATTTAGTGTCTCACTGGCAGTGTTTTGAGAGCTAAATTCACCCTCAATACGGACAGCCCTACAGGCAGTGCAGATACAGTGCGCACTCGTCATCCTTTTCAGTTCCACAGGACAGGGCTACATTAGAGAGGAAGCTCGGGGCAGGCATCCTCTGATCTTGTCCATTTGACTCCTCGCAGAGACCGCCAAATAGGAGGCACTCCACAAACACGGAATAAATGACAACAATCAGTGTGGAGTACGGAAAGAACCGAACCAGACTGCGGTCCCGCAGCATGCTTATGCAGGTGTGCTGTGCACGAGGAGCGGGGTGCCCGAGGGCCGATCACTCATGAACATGGACAATCGTGTCAAAAACTCCAAACAGGCTGACAAGATGGCTCAGTAGGTAAAGGTGTTTGCCAGCAAGGCTGACACTCTGAGTTCAGTCCCCAGAGCCCACATGATAGGACACAACTGACTGATTCTTGCGAGTTGGCCTCTGAATTCCACATGCGCATGCACATGTACACATGCACAAAAATCAACAAATAAATGTAAATTTTTAAATTTTATTATTTTTATTTTATATGTGTGAGTGTATTACCTGCATGTGTGTAAGAGCACCCATGTTGTACAATGCCCGAGGTCAGAAGAGGGCGTCAGATCTCCTGGAACTGGAGTTACAGATGGTTGTTAGCCTCCATGTGGGTGCTGGGAATTGAACCCAGGTCCACTGCAAAAGCAGCTAGTGTTCTTAACCCCTGAGCCATCTCTCCAGCCTGTAAAAAAATTTTTACCTTAAAAATAGGAATTGCACAAGTAACAAAGATTCTACACTCACAAAAATAGCCCTTGCAATCCAACGTGTTTTCCATGGGAAACAAATCCCTCTGTTAGACTCTTGTTAGAAACTGAATCTCAGTTCTTTTCTAAACAATACTAAATTAGAATCTGTACTTTAACAGGTAATTCTAATGCACGTTAAGGTACAAGATGCACCAGTCTTAAGTCTGCACTCTTTTAGACCATGCAAGTATTATCACTCAGAGATTTTCTTTGAGAGGGGGTCTTTTTGAGGTGGGATCTCCCTGTAGCCCCAGCTGACCTGTAACTTACTATGAAGACCAGGCTGGCCTCTAACTCACAGACATATGCCTGCCTCTGCCTCCAGAGGTGTGTGTGCTACCACATGCAGCTCACTCAGCCAACTTTTTAAAAAATACCACATACATCTGCATGTAAACCTGTAACACTCTCAATTTCAATTAAAGAAAAATTTTAAGTCAGCATCTTTCTGTACTTTCTTCTACTTCTGACCCTACAGTATAGATATACAGTATACATATCAAGCACATATGATATCATGAGTTCACATACACATGTGGAGTGGTAATTAAGACATAGGCACCTAAAAAAAATGTAGCTCTTACAGGAAGAATGTCAAACTGTTTTAAAAATAATCTTTAAGCAGCACAGTTAGGGGATACACATTTTGGGCCAATCATTGTGGTGGCACACGCCTTTAACCCAAGTATTCAGGAGGCGGAGGCAGGCAGATCTGTGTAAGTTCCAGGCCAGCTTGGTCTATATAGCAAGTTCCAGGCTAGCTGGGGCTATAGAGAGACCCTGTCTCAAAAAAGCAAACAAAACAAACAAACAAACAACTCTACGAATCCAGATAAAATCACTTACATGTAAGCTCGGCCTTACACAGTTTTCAGAAGTGTGGTGGAACTCTGGTAATCACCCAACTTGAGAAGATGGCAGTCACGGCCTCTCCCAGGCACTCTAGTTTGCTTGGGTTTGGGTGTTTTTTTTTGTAAAACAAATTATAATTCTAAGAAAGATAAACATAGTTTAACAACTATAATGTCAATAAATTTTAGGTACAAAATTGGCTATTTCTAATAATTTGTAATTTACAGATTTTCATCCTTGTTATCCTCTCTTCATAAAATGAGGTTGAGAAAAAAATGTAAAAATTTCTCTCTAAATGATCAGAATTATGTATTATTTATGCTTGAAATCTATATTCTTAATCTATTACCAAATTAAAAAAAATTTTTTTTTGAGACAGGGTCTCCCTGTAGCCCCAACTGACCTGGAACTCATTAAGTAGACCAGTTTGGCCTCAATCCCAGAGGTCCACCTGCCTCTGCCTACATAGTGGCATTTATCTTCATATTTAATTATGTATATATGTGTGTGTGTGTCTGTGTGTGGGTATATGCACATGATGCACTGCTGCAGAGACCAGAAGAGGGCACTGAATCCTCTGGAGCTGGATTTACAGGCAGCTGTGGGCCACCCAATGTGCTCAGACCTGAACTCAAGTCCTCTGCAAGAGCAGTACATGGTCTTAGTCACTAAGCCCCCATTTACCAAATATTTTTAGCATATATTTTTATCCCTTCCCCCCAGAAAACAACTTCTATTTGAACCAAGGTGTTACTTAAGTAGTGGTGGCTGCTCTGGAATTTACCGTAACCCAAGATGGACTTTAACTTGCGGATATCCTCTTACCTCAGCCTCCTGAATGCCTCAGTCTCCTGAGTGCTGAGATTATAGGAATATGCTATCACAATCAGTGTAAAAAAAATTATTTTTGAATACATTTTTCATTTAATATCCTCAATTTATATTCTACTCAATCCTGGAATAGAAAATAGATATTCATAGGCAAACTGGCAGAAAAAAAATTCTGGAGTTTAGTTTAGCAGTGATGTACCAGTACAGATTTTGTACTGTGGGTAGTTACATAAGATGTGAACACTAGGAGGTGAAATGTACACAGTAGCCCCATATTATCTTTACAATTTACACCTGAATTTAAAACTTTTCCAAAATTAAATATCTGGAATATTTATGTAAAGATAGCCATGGTAAACTTTCCTCAGTATTGACTATTACATAAAACATAGTATTTTAGATCACCAACATAAATAGCCAACATGGCTCATCATACTAATATCAATGAACCATTCACTACTGCTAAATTTGGCACAAAAATAGTTTTTATTTCATTTAAAAATAATGAATCAAAAACGTGGCCTAAACACAAAAACAAACAAACAAACAAACAAACAAACAAAACAATAACTCTGTAACCCAAAGGTGTGCTGGAATTTACTATGTAAGCTTAGGTGCTAACTACACTGATCTAACACTCAAGGAGTGTGAGGAACATGGCATGAGCCCCCATGCCTGGCTTTCCCTAACTTCATTATTTCCTTCACATTAAGACGAATTTTAATAGGGTAAAGGGCTAAAAAATAAAATAACATTTTGGAAAGAAAAGACCTAATTGTCCATGCTCAACAAAGAAAAGATCCTCCTATGTGCGTGCATGGGGAGCATTCCAACCTCACATTGGTGCATTCAGTAGGGGGCACCCATGATCACAGGGGTTTTGCTTTGGCTCATTCTTTTCAACCCTTGAGAAACTTGACTTACAGGTACTTGATTGTGACTGTTGCACCCTACAGTGCATTCCAATGATTCACAACCCTGTTCAAGCTTCTCCCCTTTTGGGACAGAAACTGTGACTGATTTTGTGGCAGCCAGAGTGGGCAAAGGTAGTGGGATGCCATTCCTACATTACATGCCACACAATTCTGAATTGACATGGATTCTCTATCTAGGAAAGGAAATTTCTCCTTGCTTTGAATAGGTTATTGTAAGAGGAACTATAAGAATGTCACCTGGCAAGGAATTGTGGGAAACCTCAACAGGTTTCAGCCGACAACAAGCAGGAAATGGGAAACAATTACAGGAAAGTAAATACTGGCAGCCAGCATGTGTCCCTAGAAGAGGTGCCCCACTGCAGAATGCAGACACCCCAGTGACTGCACCCCTGTGTGACCCACAGAATGCAAAGAGTTAAGTCATGCCAATATCTCTATGCTGTTCTTAACAGCTAGTCTGTGGTAATTTGTTAGTCAGCAATAGAAAATTTGGGTATGGTTATTGTACGTCAGCTGATATTTACCTAGGAACTAGTTTTTCTTAGAATTGAGCTGTCTTTTCCTTCCAATACTGAAATGTATTTTCACACCATCACAGCACCCATGTTCTCATATGGCCATTTACATTTTGCACTGTGGAATTTCCAGGGTGTATTTTCAAGTTCTACATTGTGTTCTTATCACCACACTTCTCTTCTGAGCTTCATCTTCTGCCCTCTAAAGCAGATGCTGAAGGTAGAATCCTTGCTTAACAAAACTCCCAGCAGCCAAATAACTGCTACTGCCTATAGCCTGACAGCCCAAGGAAAAGCTGTAAAATGAGGCACAAGCAGTTTCCAATCCCAGCAAAGAGAAACACACAGTATAAAAGGAGCAAACCGATGAATGCAGTCTGTCCACCCACCCTCTCCAACACTGCTGTTAGTAACATGAACGAGTGTGGCAGTGGGCACATGGGGCGTCAATGGGCAGTGGTCAAGAAGGTACTGTGTGGCGGTGGGCACATGGGGCGTCAGTGGGCACTGATCAAGAAAGGTGCTGTATTTCACTTAAGACAAACCAAAGCAATTTTTTAGAAAAGCAAATTTATAGAAATTTGATAAGAGATAGCAAACATACTATAAGCAGGTAGTAATTCGTTCACTTAGCATAAAACTTGGGAAGTAAACAGTCACTCATCAAGTCTAGTCACTTAGCAAAGGATGGCCCGTACGAGTTCTGCCACACACATATGATGTAGCATTTCTCCTCCTTGTTTCCTAGGCCATCTAGCTACGTTCTTTTTCCTTTGGATTCCCAGGTATTTCAAAGACAAATTTTCCAGTCACTAAAGAAGACTGTGCCTCATTGTAAGCTAAACTTTAAGCCTGATTTATAGTACATACATGATTAATACCCAAGCCCATTGAGGGTCAAATCTTAAAACAGCAAGACCCAGCCTCTGTTACTGAGGTGGGCTGTGGGCACCAGAAGATCCAGATACACTACTCCTCCTTCTGCAGTAACTCTAAACCAGCTTCTATAATGGAAACATAAGACACTGGGGATTTAGCTCAGTGGTACAGTACTTGCCCAGCAAGCAGTAGGACCCGCGTTCAGACAGCAGCACTAGAAAAACTTAAAAGTTAAAAAATAATAACAGAAAAGCAACACATAGTATCTCCAGACACCATCTGAATATGACAGAAAAGTAACATATAAAAATTACTTTTTCTTTTTAAAATGTCAGCAAAAATACTATAATCTCAAATTTGGATGAATTGTATTTCACTGAATATAGATACAGACTGTAAAACAAAATTATTTTATAAATATATGTGAAACAGTAATAAAATCTGTTATAATATGAGATGATCACTGAGTAACACCTGCCCTTATTCAGACATATGATAAGTTGGGGAAAAGGACACATCTTAGGATCAATGAAATGCAGCAATAAAAAAGGTAGTCTTCAAAAAACTATTCAAAGAATACATTAAACATCAAGCATGTAAAGTTGGCATGATCCCTCAGGAGCAGCAAAACATTCTTAAGGCTATTTATTTTTGTTTTACTTTACATTTTAAAATAAAGGGCTGTTTTAGCAGAAATCTTTACAAATTTTAAAACACACATTTCACCATGCATAATGGCATACACCTATAACACAAAACTTGGGGGGCAGAAATAGGACAGTGAGACAGAGGCCAACCAGGGCTGCCTAGTGAATTCCAGGCCAGCTGGACTACAAAAACATTGACTAAAGAAACAAAACAGAACAAAATAAACCCAAACCCTAAATTTGTAAATCATCTCATTCTCTAGAACCATAGGACACTGAACACACCGGCTTGTGCTAAGTGACTAAACATTATATCAGATAGCAAGTATCATTTTGAATATCAAAATCTTGGCTTATCTATGTTCTCTTCACAGAAATCAAAAACAGTCAGCAGCATTTTTTAGTGCAACCCTAATATAGAGGGTATAATTAAGAAAAACATCTTTCCATTCCCAAAGATGTTCTTTCACACGACTAATCTCCACAACCTCCTCAGAAGAATGAGGATGTCTGATCATTTGTCAGCAAACCCATTCAAATCCTCTGCTACTGGAACACTACTTACACATAAACACCATCTTTGCATTAGCTGAAAGGTGGGGACCATCAAATATTACCTGATCAGCTTCCTGCTAAGCAGGAATCTCATAACAATATCCTACTGTACAGGATCAAGTGGTAGTTTACAAAAGACTCTGGGGGTTTACAGAACACTTCAAATCATTGCACTGCTTGCTATAGACAAGAAATTTTGATTCCCAGAGCATGCTGAAAATCTGCTAATGTTCTGCTCTGACTGGCATCTTTAAGAGTGGTAATTATTCAGTGAAGTCATTCAGTAGTTCATCTTCTCTAAGTATTAGTCCCTTTTGTCCTCATGATTCTCAAGAAGATTGTTGGTATTGACTGAAATGGACTCAAAAATCAGTGCATTTGAGAAGAACTGATCAGAGACCTCGGCTGTGGGTTCCTTCAAAGTATCTCTAGATATCTCCGTTGCTGACTGCCTCTCGGGATCACTCATTTCAACCACTTCAAAATCCATTTCATTCCATTTTTCTGCATCTTCCCCTTCATAGTCATTCAGTTCAGAGTTAGAAAGCAAAGCTTTCTGGTCCTCGCTCTTTTCCTTTCCTTTTCGCTGGCGTTCCAGAGGTGAGGTGGCTAACTTATACATCACAGGAAATAAAACAGCAGTGAATACTGCTGACCCCAAACAGGTGTACAGAACTACTGGCAAGTCAGGGTATTGTCCTTGAAGAATTCCAATTACTGCAGGAATAGCCATTTCACCCAGAGCAGCACCAACTACAAAAAATGCCGCAGATTTCCCAGTTAATGTAGTGTACTGCTCAATCCAAGAAACTCCACTGGGAAATGTGGTTGCCATCGACGCTCCATACACTGAAGTTGCAATCCAGAGACAAAGCCTGTTCTTGTCAAAAAGCACCAGAAATAAAGACGAGACCAGGCTGCCAACGTTGCTCAACACAATCAGGGTTCCGGGCTGCAAGCACGCTGCAAAGAAGATGGCCAGGCCCCTGCAGGCTGCAAAGGTCCCCCAGAAGATGGAGTTCAACCCGGCTGCTTCACTTTCTTCCATGCCAGCATGGGTGGTTGCAAATGAGAACACATAAGAGCCATATGTCACCTCAGCTCCGACGTAAAAAAAGAAGAACAGGAAGAGGAAACAGAGCAGGGCCTTGTGGTATTTAGCTCTTCGAGATCGCTGAGCAGATGCTGTGGATTTTTTCTGCTTTGAGTGTTTCTTGCAAAACAGAGCAAAGAGAAAGAGGGAAACTATTGAGACATAAGTGCCAATGGAAACATAGGCCCACAGCAAATTCTTGTCATCAGGCACTGCAAACAGAGAGCCCGACGTGGCTTCAGAGGATGCGTTCAGCATTAGACGAAAGTCAGGCTCTGTGTGGTTTTCAGCAGAGGCCGCTGTGCCCCATGCCAGCTTAGCCAGCAGGGGGGCCAGAAAGGCACCCAAGGCGAAACTGAAGTGCAAGGCCTGCATATGGGGGGCTCCTTTGTCCCCCCAAAGATCCAAGATGAGGACGTTTCCACCTACCAGTGAAAGAAAAGGAAAACGGTTATAAACACTGTATTAATATTTTAGAAAAAAAACAAAACAACATGAGTTCATGAGCCTGGCATGGTCGTACATGCCTTTAATCCATGCCAGCACCAGCGCTTGGGAGGCAGAGGCAAGCAGATCTCTGTGAGACTGAGGCCAGCCCAGCCTACACAGGGAGTTCCTGGTCAGCTGGGGCTACAGGGAGACCCTATCTCAAAAAACAAAAAGTTTGTATTACATGGCACTAATTTTGTGATATTCTGTTCTCAAAGACTGCACCAAAACCATTCTGTATCTAAGGAGTTCTAGGAACTCTACCACCTGAGAACCATGCATTACATCTCATCTTCATACATGGACCTGACAAGCTGGTAAACCACTGCCCTCTAGAACCAGGCACGTTAGCAAAGGCTTTTCATAAAACAATACTAATGCCACACTGGGGAATAATACTGATATAATGTACCTATTTATTTACAAACAGCAAAGTTTTATCATCAGATAGTAGCCAAATTATCAAAGCTTTCCATACTTGAAGCTGGTAGCCACTTGAGAAGTATTATTTATATATGCATAAAACATGTAAAACATTCAGTCAGGAAACTAAATACTCCAGAATTCTGATGTACCTATTACCACAACAAATGTGCATAATCTGCACAGTATGGGTACAGAATCTACCAGGTAAGGGCCAGAAGCATCAAGGCTTTGGCTCTTTTTTTTTGTTACCCTTGAGATAAGCATAAAATTCCACCCTGTAATTTTACAACCAAACAAAACTCATACAAAATATTTCTGGGACTGGAGAGATGGATCAGTGGTTAGGAGTACTGGCTGCTCTTGCAAAGGACCTGGGTTCAGTTCCCAGCACCCACATGGTGGCTAACAACTGTCTATAGCTCCAGTCTCAGGGGATCCCACACCGTCTTCTGACCCCGGTGGGCACTGCTCAACATGGGTACATTTACTTAAATGCAGGCAATATAAAATAAAGTAAAAATAATAAGACATAAAATATTTCCACAATGTATGGAAGAACAAAGAGCAGGGAAGCCCGGACTAGAGAGCTGGAGGTGGAGGTGAGCAAATGCTCTGCAAAGCGACGGTCTGTGAGGCGTACTTGCTGGGGACAATGGGAACTTTTCAGATAATACAAAAAAGAAGAACAAGGAAAGGAGCAAACAGCACAGTTTCTCGAAACTCAAAGCTCAGAGTCTATTTTACACTGGAAGGTGCTTTTGTGATTCTGCAGCCAGACAATGGTTCCACACTTGTTTCGTCTTATCATTTCTTATAGTACAATGACCAACTTCTAAAATGAAAGCTTAATTACTTATCTGTATTGTAATTACCCACACTAACAGGGTCCTTCCAGGTTTGGGCCCTCTAACTCAACAATCTCTCATAGATTAAAATTCTTTATGTTTATAGGTGAATGCTCAAAATGGATGTTCTGAATGACAAGCAGAGTAGCTGCTAGAAGATTCGAGGTCACCCTCTGGCCCCAGTCTCTGTCATTTCAAGAGACAGTGTAATTTCATTGACTGTCCTTTTCCTAGATGTAGGGTACTAGTAGCAGAGATGGCACTACAGGATTCACCAACCTGTATCCAGAATGCCCATTGAAACACCAAAGACAAACATCATGAGACCCAGTAAAGCTGCTGTCTTGCAGAACGGAGTAAGATAAAGACCAACTGTGGTAGCGAAAAGCGACACCCCTGAGGAGAAACGTCAAAAGTCAGCTCAAAACCACATTTCTACTTTAGAAACAAGGAGCTATTTATTTATTCATCAATAATAAATTATTCTCTTTGCTTTTGGAGTGGAGTGGGTCCCAGTAGAGCAATACTTAGTCCCTAAAATGAAAAAAAGTGCATTTTACTGTAGTCATCAAAGTGCTGTTTAAGAAGTAGCTTCTCCACTATTAAACAGATTATCAACACAGATTATCTGTGTTGTAATGATGTAACTGTATTGAAAAAAAGCATGTTAAAAGCTTCCCCCTCTTTCCCAGAGGATGGAAGAATAGTGTGAGCTCATCACTGACATGAGGCAGAAGGACAAAAATGCAGCCTCCATCACTTCACCCACACCATGCCCTGCCCCTTTATGATCAATCCAGAGTCCACAGAACCTGGCCAGATTCCAGCAGCCCACCCTGACTTGTGGCCCCAGAAGTCATGCCCTACACAGACAGGCAGCACCCCACGGACCTCTGTGTTACCCTGGAATGGAGTCTAAAGTACAGTAAAGGTCAGCAAAGAGCAGAATTGCCAGCACTTACACCCAAGGGCAAGGTAAGTTTCCAGTAGGTTCAGTACAAGGTCCCTCCAGATATAGAAGTGGGAACAGAAGCCATTGAGACCCAGCTGCCAGGGAGAACACCCACTCAGGACCCAGTTCAGGTACCAACAGTTTTTTCTTAGAGCCAATTTTAAGTTTGCTGACATAAATAAAGAAGCAAAAATCAATTACTGACTTACCCAAAAGTAAAAAACTATTCATACAGTCAAAAAGAATTCCACCAATCATAGAGCCACACAAATATCCAGAGGCACGGCCAACAAAAATTAGAGAAAGACTACTGATATTTCGGTTTACATTGATTGCCAGATCTTGAAACGTGGGTCCCAGTATAGCAATACTCAGTCCCTAAAATTAATAAAAGAGCATTTTACTACAGTCATTGAAATGCTGTTTATTTAAGAAGAAGCTTCTCCACAATTAAAAAAAAACTGGGAGGAGGGGCTGGAGAGGCAGCTCATCAGTTAAGAGCACTGGCTGCTCTTGCAAAGGGCCTGGGTTTGGTTCCCAGAACTCACACAGTAGCTAACAACTGTCCATAATTCCAGCTCCACGACATCCAACGCCCTCTTCTGGTCCCTATAGGCATTGCATGACAAAGGTGCACTTACATTCATGCAGGCAAAACACTCATACATGTAAAATAGATAAATGGGAAAGAAATTACAATATAATGTAAGGGATTACATTAAGTCCAACATGAGGAAAAGTGTTCAAGACTATTATTAGTAGTTGGTCTTGTATTCACCTTTGATTTTAAAAGGTTTTTTTCTTTTGTTTTGCTTCATCTCAGAAGTTTCCCTATACAGCCTTGGCTCATCTCAAACTTGTTATGCAGCCCAGGATGACCTCTTAATTCATAAGCTTCCTGTCTCAGATGTTCAAGGTGCTATTCCAGCACATAGAGTTCAGTGATAGCACTTAAGGCCCTAGGATAAATTCCTATTGTAATTGAAAAGAAAATCAACAACAAAACCCAATGTATTTCACTATTTAGCTCCAAATCAAGAGTGTACTCCCTGTCAAGCAGCAGCAACCAAGGACTAGGGACCATAGTGCACACAGGCCCACAGCCTGTGTCAGTGGAACAAAAGAATCCTACATGCATGCTGTCATCAAATTCCTTCAAAGCACTTGCAAGGCTTGACACACAGTGTACCTGTAATAATTTCTGTTTTCTGGATTCCCCCCATCAAAGTTGCCTAGGAAGGGCTGGAGAGATGGCTCAGCAGTTAAGAGCATTGACTGCTCTTGCAGAAATCCTGGATTCAATTCCCAGCACCCACACAACAGCTAACTACCATCTATAATTCTAGTTCCAAAGGATCTGATGCCCTCTTCTGACTTCCAAGGACATGGCAAAACACGGGTGCACTTACATACATGCAGGCAATACACTCATACACATGAAATAAAAATAATTTTTTTAAGTAGTCTATCATTGTAGATGCCGAATGAACAGAAGTGATTCTCATCAAAAGATTGGCCCTCCTAACACTCAGGTCAAAAATGATCAAGTTTAGCAAAGGTAGTTCTGTTCTTTAACTTGAATCAAGAAAATCATTCAAGTGGGGCGTGGTGGTGCAACCCTTTAATCCCAGGATAATCCCAGCACACGGGAGCCAGAGGCAGGAGAATCTGTGAGTTCAAAGCCATCGTGGTCTACATAGTAAGTAGCAGGTCAGGCCAGCCAGAGCTACAGTGAGATCCTGTCTCAAAAAAAGGGGAGGAGAAGGAAAGAGAAGGGACAGGAAGGGAGAGGAGAAAAAGGAGGAAAAAAGGAAGAAGAGGGAAAGAAAAGAAAATCATTTAGGGATCTAAACCAGGTGTGAGCAGAACATGAGAAATGTTTTTGATCCTGTCATTTAATCAGAAAGGCCACTTTCCTCTCAGGCCTGTTTCCCATCAGCAAATAAAGCTGGCTGGATTTGGTAAGGCCGCCAAGAAGAGGCAATCCCCTCAAACCAGCTTTTGCTGTGTAATCATTTGGAGCTTCAGTAGATGGACGCAGAGGAGCGCAGGTAAAGACCTGGGTATCCACTCCTGTGTTGCCCCGAGGAGACTTAGGGAGGTTTGCTGATGTTAGAAAACTTATTATGAATCAGTTTGACAGTTGACAATACCCCTCCACGATTAGAGTTATGTCCATTTTCCAGATGGAGAAACTGAAGCCCAAGCAGATGAATGCACTCAAAGATCACACAAAGTGCAAAGACTTGGGGAGACCACGTTCGCTGCAGGACGCTGCTCGGGTTGCAGCCCAGCTCTCACCAGCCCCAGGAAGGCGGCACACAGCACCACGGTGGTGAACCAGCGCAGCCTGCTCTGGGTTCGGTCTTTCCGCCGGGAGGCCGGCGCCCCGGACTCATTCTCTGCACCCGGGTCTGCATGGAGCAGCCGCTGCCCCCCGGCCGCACGGAACTCCAGTTCCAGCTCCAGCTTGATGGCTCCAAAATGCTCTTCGACGTCCCTAATCCACCAGAGCCTAGGTGGGCGGGGCGGGCCCACGACGCGTGCGTCCCTAGGCCCCCAAAGGCGCCACCGCCGCGGAGACAGCCCGGCGCGACCCCGAAAGCAGGCCCTCTGGAGGCGTAGGTGCCGGGCACCGCGCCCCCGGAAGCAGAGCGCCTGCGCAGACCGCGTTCCGGAAATGCAGCTTCTCGCCAACCAGGAGCCATCTTCTAACCGGAAGTTGATGTGGTTGCTAAGAGATTAGACTGCCTGGCTCATGTTAGGTCGCATAATAGCCGAGCGGTGGAGCGCTGGGGTCTCGACCGCAGCCGGAGCAGAAGGCGAATCAAGGGGTAAGACGTTGCAAACCTGTTAACAGTGGCCTAGAACTGCAAGGTGGAAACGCCCGTCAGCTCACCTGGGAGCCGGAACGTCTTGCCTTTATTTGCTTTCCCTTGCTCCTTCGACTTATGAACGTTTTTATTGCTCACTTCTCGGTGTCGTTCTTCTTTCACTCCACAAATAGTTGTTGACCCTCGTGTGTAAACTCAGACGTGTGCTCTCTGTTCTCAGAATTCCATCTTGGCCCTAATCTGCAGACAGGAAGGTTAAGTAAGAGAGAGTAACAGCTTCCAAAGGCCACTCAGCAAATCCCTGGCCTTAAAGAGTGCAGTGATAGCTCAAGAAAGAAATCTGGGTTTAAAACTGGAGTTGCAAGCCCTCGAAGATAATCGTACTGTTGTGAGTGGAGCTAGATAGCCATTTGTGGTTTCTAAATTGTTATGCCCGCTAAAAAAAAAAAAAAGATTATGTCCTCATATGACTACAGATTTGTTCTTTGACCCCATGGGCCACAGCTCAAAATGTTCTTAAATTTGCACTGTCTGAAATTCTTTTTTTAATTAATTAAATTTATTATTATTTTATGTGTATGAGTGTTTTGCCTGCATTTATACGTGCACAAAGGCCCAGAGGTCAGAAGAGGACTTCTGATCCCCTGGGATTACAGTTGTTAGGTGCCATGTGGGTGCTGGGAACCAAACTGTGGTCCTTTGGAAGAGCGGTTAGTGGCTCTTAACCCTGAGCTATCTCTCTAGCCCTGTATCAGGAATTCTTTTCCACCTGATTCATATTCATACTCTTTCATATCCTCCCCTTTCTCTCCCACCACTGCCCCCACCATGGTCTCTCAGCCTCTTACTAAACTTGACCTCATTCCTTGTAACCACCTTATCACCTTCATTTATATGATCATCAACTTCTTCCCAATTTACCTTAAATTGGAGTCCACCTCGCTGTTCTTCCTATTTTAGTTCTTCTCTTCATTTCTTGCTTAGATTATTCCAAAAGTTTCCTGATTTGTCTCCAAAAGTATGTTTCTTTAAAATTTCAGTGGGACTTCTAGAACATTAAATTGATTACAGATAAGGGTGTCTTAAAATAAAAATCACCCTGCATGCTACAATATTAACCTGCCTGGCAAGATGTACCCACTGGTGCAATAGTGGCATGACTATTATTGGAGGTAGCCAACCACTTTCTGCCTGGATTTGAGGCCTGTCCCACAGGAAAGAATTCATGCCTGGTACTGTAAATCAAAAGCTCATGGCTAGAGAGTTCATAGGCCTAAGAGAAGAACCTGTTGTTTTGCTAAATTGACATATTATCAAACTGCCTTATAAATATCTCTGTTTATACCCATATGTAAGTGCTACTCTCTACCTTGGATAGAGAAGCTTCTTTTTGCAGTGGGCAGCAGTCATGCAAGGACTCCTAACTAGTGAAAATGCTAAGAATCAGTAATCAGCCCTAAATGGGACATTTATATCAACATCCTAGACATACACACCAAGGCTCAGAGACTATCAAGGAAGAGAGGGTGGAAAGAATGTACAAGCTGGAGAATGGGGGAGTGCTGTGCACTGGTGTCTTCAGGACATGGCATATCTGTTGCACTCCTGAACTTGCAGTAGTTGTGCTTACCTACACAAAACTTGTAGCATGCATAGAGAGGGGCAGGTGGGACCAGACTGAGGAGCTATTGGCAAGTGATGGCTTTTTGGGGAAGGAGATTCATTTTTCTTCAGAGTGTGGCTGCTGGTAGCTTACTCCTGCTACTGTGGACGGCCCAACACCCATGCACTTTTAGGCAACACTAACTGGACTCAGTGAGTTATAATTCTTTTTTTTAAAAGAACATTAAAGTGGGAAAGAGAAGGATGGGGGAGCCTAGTAAGAGTGGGAAGGGGCACCTGAAAAGACCAAGATACCGTGTATCCATGTATGAAATTGTCAAATATAAAAATGTTCTTAAAATATTTATTTTTGTTTTATATGAAGGAGTGTTTTGCCTGTTATGTGTACCCCTCTTGTGCAATGTCTGCGGAGGCCAGAAGAGGGCATCAGATTCCCTGGAACTTGTGTTACAGACCTTTGTTAGCCACCATGTGGGTGTTGGGAACCAAACAGGTCTTCTGCAAGAGCAAACAGCACTCTTAACCGATGAGCCATCTCTCCATCCCCAAGTGAAAGTATTCTGAAGAAATTAGAATCAGGTACTCTGGGTAGAGGTAGTACTTTGAAATGTTTAATTTTAGTCAAAGCAATAGCTGTAATTTTATTTTGTTTTCTTTCTGGGGCTGAGAATGGAATCTAGCAGCACACTATATTAGATAAGTGCTCTGTGAAAATCATTGACTACGGGATTTGTGCTGTTAGAGGTAAAGCAACGCGAATAAAGGCGTATGGAAACAGACGAAAGAGGAACGGCTTCCACTCAGGAGTGCTGTGGACTGTTCCCAAGAGAAGTGACGTTTCACCTAGGCTTTAAGGGGGAAAGAGACTTTGCCATATGGTAGTTATATTTTGGAATAAGCAGCTGTTAGTACAAATGTACAGAGATGATGGAAGACATGGAGTGTTTGTAAATCAGGTTGTGCCAAATATTGGGAAAGCCAATGCACACAAAAGAGCTGCATTTCCTACCTTTTTAGTATGAAAAATTGGTATTAAATTAAGTTGTGTAAGTTTAATGATTATGCTAAGTACAATGAAGAAAAGAAGAGAGGCATTAGGAACATCGATTCAGGGCCAGTGAGATGGGCTCGGCTTTATAAAGGCACTTGCCACCAAGCTTAATGACCTGAGTTCAGTCCCAGGACTCACATGGTAGAAGGAGAGACTTGACTCCCAAAAGTTGTTCTCTGACTTCTACATATGGGATATGTGTCTGTACATGCATGTGTGGTAAATAAATGTAAATTTTTATATTTGAAGGCTCATTTTTAATTACATGTATGTGGGAGTGATATGTGTACATGAGTGCAGTGTCTGCAAAGGCCAGAAAAGGTGCAGAATCTCCCTGAGCTAGAGCTGCAGGTGGTTGTGAGCCACCCCTTGTGGATGCTCTCCAACCTTAACTTTTTTTTTTTTTTTTTTAAGAAAATCTATTTTAGTTTTGGGTGTTTAGGAAATATTATTATTTGAATGTTAAATACCACCACCACGCCACCCAGGCTCATGTATTGAAAGCCTGGTCTCCATTACAGCAGTGTTCTGAAGTGGGAGCTTTGGATAGGATAATATTGTAACCATCCTGGCAGGAGCAAAGATACTCCGAAGAAAGACACAGATACCCCTCCCTTCCATTATCAGACTATTGTGACAATGGACCTTAAGAAATTGGACTCTCCTCCAGGAGTCTCTTGTCCAGGAAGGAACAGTCTTTCCCCCAGTCAGAAGGGAAACTTGTCTCCCAGGAAGAGATTTGACAATGTCGATAATTTGTAATACAGAAGGAGAGCCAGGAGCCAAGACAGTGTTGGGCATGGATTTGACCTGACTAGGACTGCTTAGTTATTCCTCCCTCTGGCCCTTTGTTTAGACCAAATCTCACATCAGTACCTAGAACGTGAATTTGAGAGCCGAATTCATTTGCTCTCTATTTGTTCCTCTTTCCAATGTGGACAGACTGTTACTTGTCCCTTTAATTGGTATATTGAGGATAGGCTATTGACCCTAGCTTGTTAGGTCTGTCAGAGTTCAGGCTTTGAAAACCCTAATAACTCCAGTAACAATTTGGGGTCTGATTTCATGAATGATTAATCTAGTTTTTGATTCGCAGATTAATGTCTGTGTTGGATAGCTTCATTTGTCAACCTGACACACCTGGTTGGAGGAAGCTTCAACTGAGCAGTTTTCTTCATTGAACTGACCTATAGCCCTATCTGTGGGGCATTTTCTTGATTGTTGAGTGATGTGGGATGGCCCAGCCCGCTGTGGGTGGTGCCGCCCCTGGTGTGGTGGTTTGAATGAAAATATTCCCCCTGGCTCTAGGTATTTGGACATTGTGTCCCCAGTTGGTGGCAGTGTTTGGGGTGGTCTTAGTGTGGCCTTGCCGGAGGAAGCGTGTCATTGGGGGCGGGCTCAGAGAGGTCTTAAACCTTGATGGATCTTCAGTCACTCTCTGCTTCCTGTGCCTGCTTGAAGATATGAGCACTTATCTTCTATTCCTGCTCTAGCCACCTCTGCTGCTACGCCTCCCCACCATGATGGACTCTCGCCCCTTTGGAACTTTAAGCTAAGTAAACTCTTCCTTTTATAAGTTCCCTTGGTCAGTGTTTCTATCACAGCAACAGTAAAGCAAACTAATACACCTGGGCAGGCGGTCCAGCTTTGTATAAGAAAGCAGGCTGAGCACAGACAAGGAGAGCAAGCCAGTAAGCAGCCTTCCTCCATGGTCTGTGCTCAAGGTTCCTGCCCTGAGTTCCTGCTTTGTCTTCCCACAGTGATGAACTGTGACCTGGGAGATGTAGCGTAAAATAAACCTTTTCCTCTCTATGTTGGTTTTGGTCAGTGCTTTTATCGCAGCAATTGAAAGCAAACTAGAACAATGCCTGAGGAAGTAGCTTTGTTATAAGAGCAAGTTGTTTCTTTGCTTCTTATAACTCCAGGCCATGAGCAGGTCTGCTAGACTGTGTACCCCCAGCTTGGTGTTCTGCTTCTTCACAGGCCCACAGGGATAGGGCTGAGTAACCATCAACTCGACTGCGGGCCAGAATAAACCAGCTTCCCCTTACATTTTTTGTGTCAGGTGTTTTGCCATAGTGGTGAGAAGCTGACTCTCAGGGAAGTGGTAGTAGGAGATGTGGTTGTTGCTATGATAGTCCCGAAAATGCGGATCAAAGCCTTTGGAATTTGTTTACAGAAGGAATTGGGAGCAGTTTAGAGAAGCAGTCTAAAGAAGCTCTAGATTGCTATAAGAAGAGCTTAATGGCTGATTGTAGGGGGATCATGGGAGACTAGAGTGCTGATAGGAATGTGGAGAGGAAAGGTTCAGTTAAGAGATTCACATGGAAATGATGGCCTTATTGGGAACTCGACAAAAGACCATTTGTGTTATATCATGGCAAATAACTTTTCAACATTTTTTTCTATGTCCTGAGACTTTATAGGCAATTAAGTTTAAAGACTATAGAGTATTTAATGTGATTGAGGGAATTATAAGGCAGCACAGCATTCAGACAGGACATAGGTGTTGCTGGTTGCTTTTAATCAGATTTACACTGATAATTGAGATCAAAATCAGAACATTTGCAAAGCTTGTAGTTTTCCCAGAAACAGAACCTGCTTAAAGTTGCAGCCAAAGAGGGTTTGGTTGCTAAAGAGAGTTGCTCCATTAAGAAAGAATCCAAGGGTGTAGAGAGATGATTCAGTGGTTAAGAGCACTGTCTATTCTCGCAGAAAACCAGGGTTTGAATCCCAGCACCCATATGGCAGGAAACAAATGCTGGTAACTCCAATTCCAGGAGATCCAATGCTCTCTTCTGTCCTCTAAGGGCATTGTAGGACACAGATACACTTATACATAGACAGACATAATACACATAAAAATAAATTTTAAAAAAGCATTTCTTAATAAAAAATTAAAAAGAAGCCAAATGTCAGGCATGGTAGTACACACGTTTCATCCCAACACTCAAGAGGCAAAGGCAGGTGGATTTCTATAAGACTGAGACCAGCCTGATCTCCAGTCACTTTGAACCCCAAGGTTGCATAGGAAATTGCTTCCCTGGAATTTGTTTCCCCATTTTCAGCCATCTAGGCACTCATGATTGACCAAGTAGTAACTCCAGCAGTTACTCACTAGAGGCAGACCTTGGTGTGGTCCACATGGCACTTTTGATAAACATATATATGCAAAAGTCATGGGATACTCAGTGCTTCCACTAATATTTCAAAGGAAAGCTTAGGAGCCCTGGGAACAAGGGGCCAGGTCAGAATTCTTGCAAGTAGCCCCTGAGTGGGTAATGTATGAAGCTGTGGTATGAAGCCAAACCCAAAATGGAAGTTGGAAATGCCAGGAACCTTAGAATGCCCACTGAAGGAAGTTGCAGACAGCAAGCAGATCCAGCCCAAAAGAGAGGCTTTGTGTGCTGCAAGAGAGCAAGGCCATACTGTGGGACTGCCCAAGCTCATTGGCGTTCCCATCACCCCAGCGGGGAGACTTAGAGGTCAAACGTGGAGCTACAGGATTTAGTTATCCCTGCTGTGTTTTCTCTTGCTTGGGACTAATTCATCCTTGCTATTTTCTTTCCCTCTCTTTTGTAATAGGAATGTTTAACCCATGTCATATCTTTAACACATGTAGTATTTGTGTTTTATGGGGGCTCATGGAAAATACTTTTCCAACTCAGAGAAAGATACAGAGTTGGTCTTGGGCTGCTGAGCAGTAATGGAATTGTTAAGACCTTGAGGACTTAAAGGTGGACTGAATGCATTTTGCTCTATGAGATAGGATTCAGGGTTGGAATACTAGAATTTGGATGTTAAATGTTTGCCAAAAGCTTGTGTGTTGAATGCTTAGTCCCCAGTGCAGGGGTCTAGGGCCTAGGGGACTAAGTACTCGGGCCCTTGGAGGTGATAGAATCATGAAGGTTCTGACATCATTTTTGATTAATCCATTTATAGATTCATAATTCACAGACACACACACCCTGACACCCAGGGGTCAGTGTCTTTGCCTCCTGGTGAAGAGCTGCCTTCCACCACAAGCTCTCTGCCGTGCTGTTCTGCCTTACCATAGGCCCAGAGCAACAGGGAACAGGGTCAAGCAACCATAGACTGAAACTTTGGAATTCATGACCAAAGCAAACTCCTCATAAATTTATTGCCTCAGATATATTGTGGAAAAGATAGAAAGGTGACTGATGAAGGAGTCTTTGAGAAAAGCTTGGTGTGGTAAAAGACATATAAAAGAAAATGGAAGATGAACTGGGAAAGGTATGCTAGGTCTACACTGCAGAAAGCTTTGACCATCAAAGGAATTCGGACACCTATTAGCAAAATAAGATTTAACAAAATAGAAAATGCTTTCTAGATATGTTACTTAATTTATCTTTTGTTTTATTTTGTTTGGAGTCAGGGTCTCATATAACCCAGGGTGGCCTTGAACTCACTTTGTAGCTAAGGATGACCGTGAACTCCTAATCCTCCTGCTTCCACTTCCCAAATGCTAGGATTACAGGCATGTACCACAACATCTGTCAGTTTTACTTCTACAGATATTTCTAAACCCAGGCTTCCTCTCTTAAAATGTTAAAAACAACAAACCTACTTTAGAGCGACAGATAACTTAGGTCACGGACCCTGCAGTTGGGCAGTATCGCATTCTAGAAGGCAGAACTGTTACTTTGATGAACTAAACTGAGGTACTTGGCTTTACATGCAAAAAAACTGAAAAAGAAGCAGCAGAAAGAAAAGAAGACTGTCCTTCAAAAGTCACTGTCTTTGCCAGGAAGGTGGTACCTGCCTGTAATCCCAGCATTTGGGAGGTAGAGGTAGAAGATGCAGTTCAAGGCCGGTAGTGAATCTGAGGTCACCCCGAGAAACGTAGGACTTTGACTCTAAAGAACAACAAAAAGTTCTTTTTTTCTCTTTGTTTCTCTAGCCCTATAGTCTGTAGTGGTCTGGACTCTCTATGTAACCCAGGATAGTCTCAGACTCATAGTTATTTTCCTGCCTCAGCCTCCCAAATTCTGAGGTTACAAGTGTAAACCATCATATCAAAAAGCTACTTTTCTTAGGCTTAAAAGAGACTTCCTTGGATAGACCTGGCATTCACTGGTAGAATGTTTAGCATCTGCAAGACCCTGGGTTCCAGCCCCAACACAGAAGAGGAGGGAGAGAGGCTCTCTTATTATGTCTGCTTGGATAACCTGCCTCCCTCTGTGTCCCCCTAGCTCCTGTGTTCTGATTGGTTGTTGTCATTAGACTCTATAATCTAGAGGACAGAGATCATGTCTGTTTTGCTTTTCCGCATGTCCCGGTATGCTTACAGTGCCTAGCATGTGCCGGTCACTCAAATTATTACTATATAAATTACAGTATATATAGGATTAAAAACATCCCAAGAATTGGAACCTGAGTTTTCACTGGAGCTAGAGCCATTCTGTGGTCATGTGGGACTGAAAGTCAGAGTACAGTGAATGAACAGTGAATGTGGGGATTAAATTAAATACCTTAGATATGAAATCATGTATTACTACTGTGGTAAAACATGACGAATCACGTAGTAGAAAGCACATGGGCCTTGGAGTCACATAAATATAAATGTGAGGGACAGTGAGACGGCTCAGTGGCCAAAAAAGCCTTGCCAATCCTTGATGACCTGAGTTTAATTCCCAGAACCCAGGGTAGGAGGAGAGAACCAACTTGTGTGCTCTGACTTCCACAGGTGCATAGTGGTTTATTTATATGTACACACACATACATGCATACCATACCAACACACAATAATCATTTTTAGGGACAGGCAAGATAGCTCAGCAGGTAAGGGTGCTTTCCACTAAGCCTGAAGATCTTAAGTTTGATTCCTGGAACCTACATGGTGGAAAGAGAACTGACACTCACAAGTTATCCTCTGGCCTCCACACATACGCTGTGGCATGCATGCATGTGCACAACACACACACAAACATACACACGTGCGTGCACATGTGAATGAGTAAGTAAGTAGGGGCTGAAGAGATGGCTCAGTGGTTGAAAATATGTTCTGCTCTTGCAGAGGACCTAAGTTAAGTGCCCAGGACCCATGTTAGGCAGCTCACAACCACATGTAACCCCAGCTCCAGAGAGATCTGATGCCTCTGGCCTCTACAGACACTGCTCTCACATATATACATACATACACATAATTAAAAATAAACTTTTAAGATAAATAAATATATAAAGTAAATTTTTATAAAAAGAAAATTCAGCAAGGAGTACAGTGCCAGACAGGAGAGACTTCCCTTTGAGTGGTTGGTTAAAGTAGTGCAAGAGACTCCCAAAATAACACAGGCCCCATTGCTGGAACCCTTGGTTATCTCCCAGAACTTGAAGGTAAGACCCTACTGCTGAAGACAGGACGTATTTATGACATAGGACTTGGACCAATGAGCAAGAACTAACCTGGAAGCCTTCTACCTGAGGACTAGTTTTCATAGTTCTAAAGGATACTATGCAAGATGCTAAGGGAGACAGTGATCCGACCCAGTCCTAAAGCTGAATAACCATAGCAACAGGCACATCAAACTACCGCCATTGGTGCAGTAGTGGCTGTGATATCTAGGGGGTGATCAACAGCTATCTAACTGGACTTAAATCTCTCTCAATGGAAGTTAACTCATAGGTGGCACTCTAAACAAGCCAAATACACATGGCTGGAGAGGACATAGATCCTAGAGAGAACCCTACCTCTGTCATATCTATAGACAAATGAAATTTCTTACCATATCCTAAATATGGATCCCTGTATTTACAGACACGTATACAGTACACCACTCATTAAAGAAACTTCTTTTTGCTACAGATGGAGGCTATTGCAGAGTTCTACAACTGGTCACACACAGAAAATATATACATCTGAAAGATGTAACATATCTACAATGGAACCTCTACACCTAAGGCTCGTGGAACATAGTAGATCAGAGGGAGGAGAGACCAGTGCATCTCGACTCTCACCAGCGAAGTTTCCTTATGAGCAGAGTGTGATATACACAGAAGGCCACAGCTGGCAAAGTTTTAGAGAATAAGAGACTGCACATTTTGTGTCCCTCGATAGGACTCCTACATTAAACCTTACCTACTCGTGGCCCAGGGACCATTGTGGAAGAGGTGGCAGAAAGATTGTAAGAGTCAGGGTTGGTCCATGAACACAGGAAAACAGGCTGTCAGGCCACTGAAGCTTTCTCATGTGAACTTGTGGCAATGAAGGCCTTGAGCACAAGACCCATGCCAACTCAATCAAAAAAGGGCCCAGAGTAGAGCAAAGGCAATGGGTGGTAGGCTGGCCCTAGTCTAAGAATTGTTGGAAATGGATTTCAGCTGGGTGAGAGAGTAGACTTTCCTTAAGATGTCTAGATGGGCTGACCAGACTCCAGTGGATGAACTTGCACCCAGGGACATCTGGGTAAAATGCTTGACTGGCTAGGACTTACCATGTATGGCAGGATTCATGAGGCCCAGTGGTGGTTGGGGGAATGAATGGGAGATTTGATTCTAAATTTGATTAAAAATTGTTGTATGAAATGTACAAAAGCTCAATAAAAATATTTTTAAAAATAGAAAATTCAAACTACATAGTTCCTGATTTCACACCACAATGATAACTGAAACCTGAGAGATAAAGTATGATACTTAAGCACTTTGGCTTAGTCAAGAATATTGGTGAGGAACTGGAGAGGTGGCTCAGCAGTTAAGAGCACTGGCTGCTTTTGCAGAGGCCCCAGGTTCAGTTCCCAGCACCCACATAATGACTAACAGCTGTCCATAACTCCATTTCCAGAGGATCTGATGCCCTCTTCTGACTTCTGAAAGTATTGCATGACATGGATGCATTTACATGCATATACATAATACACTTATACACATAAAATAAAAATAATGAATAAAATATAAAAAAGAATGTTGGTGAAAGGGAAGCTCATGGATGATATCTCAGAAACTACATCCGAATTAAAACTTCAAGTTTTAAGTTTATTTTTAAATTTTTTTGTTTTACTTCTGTGTGTGGCATGGGGGGCCAGGTGCCCGGATGAGCACGTGGAGGTCAGAGGACAATATTAGGGAGTCAGTTCTTTGCTTGCACTGTGGGTTCCAGGGATTGAACTCAGGTTGTCAGGCTTGAGCAGCCTTTTACCCACCAAGCTATCTTGCTAACCAAAATTTCACATTTTTTAAGTGGCTGTTTTAGTCAGCAAGTATCACTATCCACAACTATTAACTTTTTAAAAGGAGCCCCAGCCAGTTCTCCACTGTTTCTGGCCCTATGGAGCCTCCTACAGTGAGGAATGTCAGAACTTGGCCAGTACACTCAGGCCCAACCAACCAAATCCAGGAAGACGAGTATCAGCTGAGCCCTTCCTCAGAGCAGTGGGTTTATGTTGGAGATTTGGAGATTAGGAGTTTGGAACATTGCCGGGTTGTTTGTTAGTGTGGGTGTATAGGAAGCACAGCACATATGTGGAGGTCAGAGGACAATTTCGGATGTTAGTCCTTGCCTTCCACCTTATATAAGATGGTCTCTTTGCTGTTTACTGTGGTATAGGCCAAGCTAGCTTGCCCATATGCTTCTGAGGATCTTCTTGTATCTACCTCTCATCTTATCATAGGAGCACCACACCCTATGGTGCCTGACTTTGTACATGAGTTCTAAGGATTTGAACTCAGGTCTTCACATTTGCATGGCAAGTGCTCTACCTACTGAACCATCTCCCCAGTCCTTCCTGGTGATTCTAATACAATTTGTTGTACATATAGGAGCTTAGATCCTGTCCTTTCCTGCCCAGTGCCAAGATTTCCGAAGAGGAAATAGAAAAGGCTAGGCTTTGCCCAGAGTCCCTAGTACGAGGCAAAGGTAAAGGAAGATCCTGTCCTGAGCAGAGTACACAGCTGTAAACTCAGGTCACTCAAAGCAGAGAGGGTAGCAGCTAAGAACATGAGGAGTATCATTTACTGCAGTCATTTAGATAGGACAGAGTGGGCACCTAGCTTCTCTCAGCTTCGACTTTCCCATTTTTAAAATATCTTTTCCAAAGACTCAGAACATGTGAGGAGGATTGGGAAGATAGGTGTACATTCAAATCATGCCTGAGTTAGAAATACTGAATTGTCCCACTCTTCTCATCTTAAGTACCAAACAGCCATGAGTACTGTCAGCAGCTTTCAACTTCTGGGTGCCTCAGAGGTGGGGAGCAGCAGGCCACCCCAGCATCTGGCTGATCCGCCGTTCCCAGGACCTTTCCATTCAGAAGCCGGAGGCTGCCATCACTCCCTTTAGGAAATTATTACTCAACACTGGCCGTGAAGGGGCGCCCCTAGTCACGTCTCACTGCTGGGTGGGATGTTTAGTAATGGTGGACTTCTCGAGAGAAGCTGGGGCACCGGAGATAGAACATGTCACTTCCGTAGTAATGTGTGAAGTGAGTGGATTATCATGGAACTGAAAGAAGATTCTTCACCGATGCATGAGTGCCAAAAGCACAGGCAGCTCTGCTTTTATAACCCATTCTCATCAGTTACAGCTGAATGTTTACAGAAGAGCAAGCAATAATGAAGCCAGCATAGAGCAGTTTAGTAAAACAGAATGAGCAGGATACAGTATCAGCATAGTATGCCTTCTTGGGAGATCAAAGTGTCTCCTGAGAAACTAGGGGAGCACCAGCATTCCAGAGATATCTCCCTAGCTAGCATCTTTGCATAAACTCTCTCATGAGCCACAAGACTTTCCAAACATACATGCTCAAGATTCAGCTTCATTCATCAAGCATATTTTTAAAGCCTTAGGTACACTATTTCACAGTCCCTTCAGTGAAAGTATTCCCACTTAGAAATAACCCTGTCCAACCAACCCGTACATCATAGAGCACTCAAAACCAGTGGTGCTGGTGGTGGTAGTACGACTCTACTTCCACACTCAGGACAAGGCCAGTCTGTGGTATATAGCTAGTGTGAGGACACCTGAAGTACATAGACCATCTCTTTAAAAAAATGAAAATCTGAAGATATTCTTAGCTACAGAGATGCTAAGCTCATTTGTTTAAGTTTCAAAGAAACAATGGCATATGAATCAGATCTACACCCAACATCATATATATGTCAATGTTTTTACGCAAGCCCTCTTCTTTATTTTTTGATGGGGTCTTCCTGTAGCCCCATGGAACTTGCTATGGAGACCAAGCTGGCCTTAATCCCACAGAAACCCACCTGTCCTGACTTCCAAGTGCTGGGATTAAAGGCCTGAGCCACCATGCCTGTTGTATGCCCTTTTATTATGTAAAACCAAATAAACAGTGAAATGCAGTTATATTCAAATGTAGTCAATCTACAAGATCACTCTTTAGAGCAAAAACTCAAAATTGATTAGAACACCTATGCAGAAGGGCAGGCAACTTGCAGGACTGGAGTTGCTTTGGGCAGAACTTCCAACAAGAGAATTGACTCTTCACTGTACTTAATCAGCAGTGATGGAAACAGAGAAATGGGAATCTCTTCATCTAGACTTGTCTTTCAGAGAAAATGCTGTAAAATCACCTACAAAGAACACGACTTAATCGACCTATGTTAGCCTCTGATGAACAGAGATTCCAGTTTCCTGTACCCCAAAGGTGCTGCTTCTCAACTTTGGCTAAAATTATACTTATCAAGGGAACTATAAACACTGAAGACAATTAAACTGATATTTAAATCAAAGTGCTGGGCACTGGTAATTTTGAAATGCTGACAGGTGTTTCTGGCAGCAGCCAGAGTTAAAATCTGTGGAAGCAAAAGACTTATCACCAGCACTGAGGACAAGGCTAATTCTGCAGTCAATTCGCCTCGAATTCTCGGGTTTCAAAGGGGCAGAAGAGAGAGCACTTTGCTCTCCTTCGGTATTACTGAGCACTTCTCTTATCATAGTCAAAGAAAAGCACTTTGCACTTCAAGATAAAAATGGTAATATAAATTTACTGGTTATGATTTGCAAAACAATAAAACCTTGATCATTTCTCATAAACCTGGACTCTAGCAAGGGCAATTCTGTCACACTAAGGCTTTGGCCATGCTAAGGAATTGTTGTGAGCTCTGTGAACATCATAGTCATGCTGCCCCTTGCTGTTATTCTACCACAAACACAGAAATGCAAACTTAGAAACCTTCACAGTTTTTTAAGTTTTTTCCATCAAGCACTTTTATTTTTCACTTAGCCTCCTCTGGCTCTCATAGCAAGTAAACTGTTCATAGCTCTAGTTCCAGGGGATCCAGTGTCTTGTTCTGGACCTTGTGAGCATCGCACAACATGGGTGCACTTATATACATGTAGGCAAAGCATTCATAAACATTAAATAAATAGCTTTAAATGGATGGAAGGAACTACTGTACAAAGTTGTCCTCTGATCACACATACACAGTGGCATGGACACAGTAATGATGAAGACAATGATGATGACGATGATGATGATAATATAGAATTAAATAAAACAAGGTGGTCCAAAGTTTGTCAAAAGGGGACACTCTCCTCCTAGGGGTTGAGTTTTCTGCAAGTGCTAAGAGACCAGGTTGAGAACTGAACTCCCTCAGTCACCCCCAAGTTTTGAGAGCTATGATACAAGTTCTTACTCAAGCATACAAGTGTTTCCTTGACTCTACTGAACAAACCCTAACACATTTCAGAATCCCTGGCTGGAACTTTCTTTGAAAGGTTTAGGCACATTGACTCATCTGCATTATGCCAAGTATTTTTTTAAAAACTGCAAATAAAGTATGACCCCAGGGACATAAAAATCCTGGAAATTTGCAAATGCAAACACCAGACAGTAGATATAGCTACTTCACTTTTCTGGAATTCCAGTAAGCTTTACTTCCTCCTCTGCTAATATCAATGGTGTCTAGTAAATCTTACTTGAAATAGGAAATTCTGCTCAGTCAAGAATCTCATCTGTCTTCTGTTGTAGTCCTAGGCCCCTGATTACCAAGCATGGGAAATGCTTGGTCAATGTCTGTTAACTGACTAAAATGTTAAATGAACTTGGAAACTTTTTAGTCTACAGGTTGAGGATGTAATTATGTCTCCTACAAAAAGGAAACCATTTTTACATCTCTGAAGTATAAATGCTACCCTTTTATGTCAGGTTTTATTATTATGGATAAAACTTAGAATCTACAAACTTTGTCTAATGGACTCTGTCCAAAAAAAAAAAAAGTTTTCAGTTAGCTTAGATTTTTGTCTTAAGTTAAAAAGATGAACATTATTCAGAGAGTCTGCCAGTGTCATCCAGTTACCTATTAACAATAGTCACTGAGCACAGTACCACTTCACAGGGAAGTGAAACTTCCCTCTGGGTTTAAGGGCTCCTACACTCAGAGTGGTAGGTGTAGGACTGTTGAGGTGGAGAATCTCTCTTCAGTTAGACTGAAGCCGAATCCATTCTCAGACTAACCCAGTACAGTGACAGGTACTCAGTCACACAATTTCAACATCTAGACTAGAAATACATAGGAAAAGGGACCACATGAACAGGAGGAGGGTGCGGTTCCAAAGAGGGGCAGAACTGCTGTGAGAGAGGCAGAGTAGCACAGTTCATGATTCCCTAACACTGCTCCTTCTAAGGCAGTCAGTGAACAGAAGGAAGTGTGTGCATTTAGCAGAAAATTCGAATCAGACCCTGTAGTAGTCACACCGCCTTCACTGTGACACATACATGAGAGAAACTGCTTGAAACAGGAAGAACTTATTCAGGCTCACAGTCCCAGAGGCTTCTTTTGATGGTCAGCTAACTATTGTTTCTGGGCATGTGATGAGGCAGAGCATCATGGCAGAAAGGCATTGTGGGACAAAGCTGCTGCCTCGTGGAGACCAGGAAACAGAGACACGGGGATAGCAGAGTCAAGATGCATCTTTCAAAGGCAAGCCTCCAAGTGGACCATACCCTCACCTTTCCATGGTGTCCCGATAATGCCATCAACTTATGAACTCGTGAACGGATCATCCATGTGTAAAGTCAGAGCCCTCGGGACCCAGTTACTTCCTCAAAGCCCTGCC
Source organism: Eospalax fontanierii (assembly GCA_035773235.1). Taxonomy (NCBI): domain Eukaryota; kingdom Metazoa; phylum Chordata; class Mammalia; order Rodentia; family Spalacidae; genus Eospalax; species Eospalax fontanierii. The sequence continues at coordinate 48,313,901 of CM069545.1, forward strand.
TCTGAACACTGCGGCACTGAGAAGCAAGGTTTCAACACGGAAGCCTTTTGGGAAGGATGCCCATATCCATAGTAAACCCTAACACACAATAATGACAGACAGTACTCTAAGGATGGGAGAGAAAGTTCATCAACACTTACTCTTCAGTACCTTGTATGTGGTAAGATCCCAAACACTCAAGAATACAATGCAGACTGGAAGCAGACAAACCTCTGAGGTAGATATCTGACATAACCTTTCATTAAGTTTATTCCCACACTGCATGGGTGATACTGAGCTAACTACAATGGGTCAAAAGCCTGTCTAGAATTTGAAACAATACTTTTCATAAAGCTGATCTCCTCTACATAAGCAAGATTAGGACTACGCCCAAGTAGTAAAGCCCAAATTAAAAAAAAAAAATTCCCCAAAGACTTAAAAACAATATTTGGAGACATTTCTTGCAACATTATTTATGATAACTAAAAAAGCAGAAGCAACTGCAGTGATCATCTACAGAATAATAGATAAACAAAATGTCAACTGTGTGTAAACTGGAATCTTACACTAAAAAGATTAAGAAATGCTGACATACATTACACTATTGGTGAGCCATAAAGACATTATATTAAGTGAAAGAAGCTAGTAAAAATTGACAAATGTGATATTCCACATGTAGAAGGTACCAACTCAAATCATAGACAAAGTATTCAGAATAGTGGTTATCAATGGCAACAAGTGGGTGAATAGGGTGTTAGTGTATAAAAGAGTGTACCAAAATGGTTTTGCATTTACAAGATGAAGAGAGCTCTTTGGTGGATGGTAGTAGTGAGTACACAACAATATGAGTGCTCTTTTTAAATTTTATTTTTATTTTATATGCATTAATGTTTGACCTGCATGTATGTAAGTGTATCCATGTCATGCAATGCCTATGGAGGCCAGAAGAGGGCATTGATCCCCTGGAACTATAGATAGTTGTTAGCTGCCATGTGGGTGGCTGGGACCTGAACCTGGATCCTCTGTAAGAACAGCCAATGCTCTTAACTGTTCAGCCATCTCTCTGTCCTAATATGGAAGTTCTTATTACCAATGAACTGTACACTTGATGATGGGGAGATATATTTATGTTGCATATATGTTTTACTGCCATTAAAAATAAATAATTTGTGAAAAAGCACTTTATGCTCAAGAAGTTATTGAGAAGCTAAAGGCTAATCACTCAGGCTACTCATGTCATGTAACAACTTCAAAACCTTTCTCCAGGCTGTGCCTTAATCAGCACATAACCAAATGCTCCAATGACAACGCACAACAAATTTAAGAGCTCAGATACCAAGTGCATTTTAACATTAAAAATGTAAGCCAATGTAAGAAAATTAAAACATAAGAACTGATAATTATTGCAGAAACCAGCCTTCTTCGAAAGATCCAAAAGAACAAACCATAATTAAAAATCAACTCAAGAGCCAGTTACTTTGGGACATACCTGTAGACATAGTTATCTGAGAAGCTGGAGGATTGCTAGGACCCATAATTTCAATTCCAGCCTGGGCAACATAGCAAGACTATGACTCAGAAAAGAGAGAGTGAGCTCCAGGTCTCAGTACCAACCACACTACCAAATTCTACTTAGAGCCTTAATCAAAGAACCCTCTCCAGGAAATGGTGAGAATGCTGGGAATAAGTTATGGGTGAGTGCTCCAACCTAAACAAGACATTTATACCATCCCCTCTAAGGCTTAGGGAACACTGTGAAAGACAAAGCAGAAAGAATGTAAGAGCCAAAAAATAGGGAAGACATAGCATTACAGTCACAAACTCATACCTGCTATGGATGCCTATACTGGGTCCGGACAAGAATGGACCTGTCAACAGTCAGGCATGGAGAGAAGAGGAGGGACTTGGGGGGCTTTACCCCTCACTGCCAAAGTATTTGCTGCCAACATATTCAGGGAGAAGGAGAACCATTGTCTTTTGTTATGTGTGGTGATTTCACTAGGCTTCCGTGAATAGTTCCAATCCAGTGGTCACACAGATGGCCCTGGTTGAACTAGCTGGGTCACAAAACAAATCCAAAAGGCATGGGACTAATGAGGGGAAGGAGTTCATAGAGATGGGAGAGAGATGAGGGGGAAGTAATCAGAATGCGTTGTATACATCTATGAAACCGTCAACAGAGAGAGAGGGGATGAAGACAGGAAGGAGAGGAGGAGGAGAAGGAACTGATTTAAGTTCAACCTAACTTAAATGGCAACTGGCCAAAGTACATTTTTAAAGGATCCTAAATCCTCTTCCTCACAACCAAGACCACCAACTTTAGTTTGTCTCCCACAAAAGCAACCAAATATTCCATTTTGACACCACTTAGCTCTTCTGTCTACTCGCATGATCTCAAGTCTAGGCCTTTCTCAAAGGCCATAAAAATTTATATTATGCCATTTAACAAGGTATCTACATAACATTTCTGCCTCCAGATGCTGTTAATTTCAAAAGAAACAAACAAATTCTTCCTGAAAATACCTTCTGTGAGTAATAATTGGATGTTACAAGTCTCTCACTAGCCCCTCAATACAGCAGCCAGTAGCCAAGGAAGCTGTTTCTATTTGAATTAAATTAAAAGTGTATTTGTCATCATGCAAACCATATTTTTAATAATACAAACTTTCATTGAATAATTTTTATGAATCAGAGACTGAGTTAAATACATCCTTTCAATGACATAAACCCCAAACATTAACCTGAGAAAATCATAAGCCATATTTCAAGAACTAAATGCACATAAAATTGGTCTGTAGTATTCCTGACCAGCACGGACATGGAATATTTCCACCAGTCCAGAAACTTCTATTTGATAGGACTACATTAGAGAAGAAGTTCTATGATGACAGGAATCCTCTGTGTGTTGGCTTAGCAGCCCTCATCACGCACAGAAACTTCAAAATAGTAATACTTAGACTAGGGATGTAGTTCAGTGGTTGAGAACTTGTCTCCCAGGCTTAATCCTAATACTAGAAAATATGTTATTCAAACCATGAAAGAAAATGACCGAAAGTCAGTGGAGTAGGTGGAGAACAATAAACATCATGGGTTGACAGCTCCGGAGCATGTTTATACAGGGTGTTTGGTTTTGTACATGGTGGGTGCTAGTGCGTGTGCCCGTGGGAGAATACTGAGCACACACAGGAACTCCTCCAAAGTGGTACCTTCCTTACCTAACAAAGTGGGTCCCTGGGCCAGCAACTACATCGTCTGGATGGCTCGTTGCAAACACTACATAAAAGACATTCACATTTCGGTGTGAAGAGTCTGAGTACATTTTCCAGTACACTTTGAAATGCATACCATGTACTTACCACCATGCTTATCTCCTTGGGCTCTATCTCCTGCACTCCAAGAGTAGAGGCTGTTTCCCTGTTTAGCAAGCTTCACAGCAGTTTCCTAAGGCTCCAAAGCTTTGGGAAATTCAGTAAAATGAGGTAGAGGTCATTTCCAAAACTGCCTAAAGAAAAAGGAAGTATCAAAGCAGCAACAGCCTTTAATGTCCAATTGTCCACCAGCCCTATGTGAAACTATGAGGTCATTAACATAAACCAATGATGGGTACGTGGGGGTGAGTGGCAGTGGTCAAGAAAAGTACTGTTTCAACTTAAGGGAAACCAAACCAGTTTCAAAATCAAATTTATTATATATATATAATAGGTAAGAGAAAGCAAACATTAATAAGGTAGAAATTCAATGTCATTCAGCTAAACTGTTAGAAAAAGTAACATAATTTCACTCATTTATCTAAGGATGACACTACAACAGCTTTGTCACACATAGGAAATAGCTTTCCTTATCCCTGACCCCTAGGTTCCAAACCACCTTTGCCTCTGAATGTACCTCCCAGGTATTTCAAATTCAAGAATCCCAGAGGGTTACACAAGTATTCCAACCCTTGGAAAAGACTGCCTCAACATAAACTACAAAAAATTAAAGAGTTTTATAGTTCTTATAATGTGTCTAGCACCAAACTCAGTGAGGATCAAGAAGACTTAGTCTACAGCTCTAGATTAAGGACATGTAACAGCTTCAAGCATTGGTCCATACTTTCTCCAAATACTAACTTAATATAATTTGAAACAAAATTAGCATATACAGATTGAAGTTTCAGTCTGGGATAATGGTACTATCGTGTAGTCTTACTCGGGATACCAAGTAATCAAGAAACTGGATTACTTGAGCTCAGGCATTTGAAAACAGCCTTGCGCGGTGATATCCCATAACTTTTGTCTTAAAATTTGTAAAAAATAGTATAATCTCTGTAATCAAATTAATACATTTCAGTAATTAAGACACTAATTATATAGTACAATATTTTATGAAAAACATAATGTGTTTAAACAGTTAAGTGATTATTTCTTATAAGATATCCTGTTTCAAAAACATTAAAAGTATGAGGAAAATGTATATCCTAGGACGGACCAGTACAGTACTGTCCTTATCTGAACGTGAATGAATATATTCCCAGAATTCAGAAGTTTGAGGCAGGAGGACCACCTATTCCAGGCCAGCCTATAGTACGTAGGAAGACTCTGTCTGCAAAACAAACAAACAAATAAAAAAACAACAACAAAAACCAAAACAGGACAATAACAATAACAGAAAAATGTAATAATAAGGTTTTTTTCAAGTAATACTTTCAAAGAAAGTATTAAAGTATTGGCATACATTCATAGAGCACATTCTTTTTAAAATTTTTAATCCGTTTATATTTTATGTGTTTGAGTGTTTTGCTGTTAAGTGCACCACATGCATGCAATGGCTGCAGAGGCCAGAGAGGGCATCAGAGCCCCTGGAACTTGAGTTAAGGAGGGGTCTGGCTGTCCTGTGAATACTGGGAACCAAACTGCTCTATAAGAGCAGCCAGTGCTCTTAACTGCTGAACCATCTTTCCAGCACCATGTAGCACATTTTTAAAACTATTTTTGCTTCATTCTCATTTGAAATGAAGGAGTTCTGTCAGACAACTTCCACAAATATAAAAACCTGTGGGTTTCTCATTTTGGAAATCATTGCATTTTCATTTCAAGAAGGAGATGACATGAAAAAGGCCCATGCTAAGTGCCTCAGTGTGAACCTAGAACACAGAGACACATCTTGAAGCGAGATCTCTCCCATGTGTTCTCATAAATATACAAACTCAAACAAGTTATTTGCATTCTCTAACTCAATGTTATGGATAAAAATAACAAAATTAATGATGATACTTCTCTATTTCCAAATACTCTTTCATGAAACTATTCTCTTCAATCTCTGGGAAAATATGGATGCTTGATCATTTGCTCAGAAAATCCATTCCATTTCTCCATGGTGTTGATCTCTAGAGTACTACCCAACTTCTTAAACACAAATGTCTTTTTTGCACATACCTCCCCAAATAAAACATTTCCCAGTGAGTCTCCTGCCAAACAGGAGTCTCATAACAGCTTCCACTATATGAGAATACTTCATACAGTATGGGGTCTCTAGGAATTCTAGAACTTGTAAAAAATTTTAAACAGCTGCTCTAAGTATATCTAGAAACTTTGATCTCCAGGAAACACTGAAAATCTGCTAAGGCTCTGCCTGGAATGACTTCTTCAGGGTTATTATGAAGTCACTAAATAATTCATCTTCTCTAAATCTTAGTCCCCTTTTTCCTTTTGTGTCACAGAGGTCACCACTATGAACTAGACATCAAGGCATCTGGGAATTGCTTGGAGATCTCAACTGTGGGTTCCATCAAAATATTTCTATTGCAGAATACATTGTATTCCTCATTTCAACCACTTTAAAAAATCTATTTCATTCCATTTTTTTCTGCATTTCCCCCTTCATTCTCTTGTTCACAGTCATTTAGCTCAGAGCTAGAGAACAAAGCCTTCTGGTCCTCGCTCTTTCTCTTTCCTTTATGACGATGTTCCAGGGGTAATGTGGCTAACTTATACATCACAGGAAATAAAACAGCAGTGAATACTGCTGACCCAAAACAGGTGTACAGAACTACTGGCAAATCTGGGTATTGTCCTTGAAGAATTCCAATTACTGCAGGAATAGCCATTTCACCCAGAGCAGCACCAACTACAAAAAATGCCGCAGATTTCCCAGTTAATGTAGTGTACTGCTCAATCCAAGAAACTCCACTGGGAAATGTGGTTGCCATCGACGCTCCATACACTGAAGTTGCAATCCAGAGACAAAGCCTGTTCTTGTCAAAAAGCACCAGAAATAAAGACGAGACCAGGCTGCCAACGTTGCTCAACACAATCAGGGTTCCGGGCTGCAGGCACGCTGCAAAGAAGATGGCCAGGCCCCTGCAGGCTGCAAAGGTCCCCCAGAAGATGGAGTTCAACCCGGCTGCTTCACTTTCTTCCATGCCAACATGGGTGGTTGCGAATGAGAACACATAAGAGCCATATGTCACCTCAGCTCCGACGTAAAAAAAGAAGAACAGGAAGAGGAGACAGAGCAGGGCCTTGTGGTATTTAGCTCTTCGAGATCGCTGAGCAGATGCTGCGGATTTTTTCTGCTTTGAGTGTTTCTTGCAAAACAGAGCAAAGAGAAAGACAGAAACTATTGAGACATAAGTGCCGATGGAAACATAGGCCCACAGCAAATTCTTGTCATCAGGCACTGCAAACAGAGAGCCCGACGTGGCTTCAGAGGATGCGTTCAGCATTAGGCGGAAGTCAGGCTCTGTGCGGTTTTCAGCAGAGGCCGCTGAGCCCCATGCCAGCTTAGCCAGCAGGGGGGCCAGAAAGGCACCCAAGGCGAAACTGAAGTGCAAGGCCTGCATATGGGGGGCTCCTTTGTCCCCCCAAAGATCCAAGATGAGGACGTTCCCACCTGCCAGTGAAAGATGGGGAAAATGGCTACAGTTAAACACAGTCAATCGCTAAAAGCATTCATTACTATGAAAAGAAGGAGGAGTTTTTACTACCTGGTAGTTTTGTGATGTTCTAAGTTTACACACATCCATTCTGTAATTACGGACCTCTAAACCACTATCATCAGAAGACTATGTATTTCAACATCTTGTCTTCATGTGTGGAAATTACAAGTTAGTAAACAGTTTCTCTTGAGTGAGGCACATTAGAAACAATTTATTAAACAAGAGTGCTAACTTCAATGGGAAGTAATACTACATTTATTAATCTGTAAATTATTTTTGAGACAGAGTGTCATGTATGCCAGGCTGCCATGTAGCTAGGATTGTAGGCATGCGCCTCCACATCCATTTTATGCATTGCTGGGAACTGACTCAACATGGCTTCATGCTTCCTAGGAAAACACTCTACCAAGTGAGCTACACCCCCAGGCCTATATGAAAATGTATATGCAAAAAATCAAGGGTGTACAAACTACCAAAGCTTCTGGAACTTTTATTTGGGTGACAATTCCAATTGAGGAATATTATTTTCTTATGTTTAAAGAGATGCTAAAGACTTTGTCAGAAACAAGAATTCCCCGTTGTTTTGGTATGCTTGCCACAGGAAAAAAGAACAGTTTTCAGAATCTGTACTACCAACTACAAAATAAAAAATGAGGACCATCTAGTGTTTGGCTATCTTGTAAAAAAAAAAAATCAGATATTTTCAAATAAACATATATTTCTAGTCTGTAATTTTATACCCAAATGAAGCTTAAAGTATAAAATCTTTGTATGATTTATTAAATATCATTAGACCAAGAAAGGGAGAGATAGAAAGCTAGCACTGATGATAAATGACTATCATGTATGTTATTTAGCATGTTTTCAAAGATAGAAATTACACACAGAAATAATCTGCTGTGGAGAACAAGAACTTCTGAGAGAGAAAACAACCAAAAAGACAGACAAGAACAGGCTGGACAGATGGCTCCGGAGTTAGGAACACTGGCTGTTCTTACAGAGGACCTGGGATCAGTTTTCAGCACCCACATCGCAACTAGCAACCATCCGTAACTCTAATCCAGGGGATCTGATGCTCTCTTGTGGTCTCTGAGGGTTTGCATGCACATGATGCACTTAACATACATGCAAACAAAACACTCATACACATAATTTTTTTTTTAAAAAGAAGTTAGGAACATGGTACCAGCACAGGTCTCTCTAAGCTCAAAATCCGGGACATTTTCAGCTGATCAGCTGCTTTTGTGTTTTTGCAGCCGTATAATAATTCCACCCTTGTTTTGTCCTATCAAATCATTTCCCATACTAAAATAATTGAATTCTATCTCAAAATGAAAGCCTGCTCACTTGCATTATATTATCTACAGAATAGGAGTCCCTCCCTGTTTGGATAACTGAACAATCTTTCATAAAAAGCAAAATCTTCAAAGTTCACTTCATAGTTGGATGTTCAAAACTTGGTTCCATAGCTGGCAAAGAGGGGAACTGCTCGAAGTGTGATTCTGACTGGGTGAGCCCATGCCACTTTAGTAGCAAGACAAGGGACAGTACAATGACATCTACTCCACTTTTCCTAGTAGTACTGTCCTTGATCCTGGATATTACACAGAAGGATTCACTAACCTGTATCCACAACACCAACTGAAGCGCCAAAGACAGACATCATGATTATCAGTAATACTGCCTTCTTGCAGAAAGGAATAATATAAAGCCCAACTGTGGTAGCCAACATTGACACACCTGAGAAGCAAGATAATAAAAACAAATATTTATGGGGCTGAAGAGATGACTCAGCAGTTAAGAGCACTGGATGCTCTTGCAGAGAACCTAGGTTTGGTTCCCAACCCATATAGCAGTAACAACCACCCATAACTACAGTTCCAGTGGACCTAATGCCCTCCTCTGACCTTCCTGGGCATTTCATGACATGGGTGCACTTACATACATATAGGCAATACACTTATACAAATAAAAATATTTTAAAAAACAAATATTCATCGAGGTCATAGGTCAAAGGAACATCATAAGACTTCCAAAAATACAAAATTATCTTGAGTTAAAACTGGCTGGTCATGAGTAGATGAGTGACACAGGTGCTATATAGTGGTGGCTTCATAGAAATCTTTTATAATATCTGTAGATTGTAAAATATAATTCACTATAATATGAATACAATTCTGTCACTACAAACAAATGATATAACAAATAGGTAAGTTTGATAGTCCATGAATCAAAGCAAAAATTATTACCCACAAAGGAATTTTTATATATGAGATAACAATGTAAAAATAGAAAAATAAAACTTATCAGTATATACAGATTTTAGTAAGACTTTACTAAATAAGTTCATTGGGAGATAAAAGGAAAGGAAGTAAAAACATTATTTTACTTTGCAGATAATAGTGATTATTTATTCGTTAGCAAATTATTCACCTTGCCGCCAAAGGAGTCTTATCATAGGAATTTAAATCATCTTTAGTCATGTCAGTTGATTGAGAAAAGCATGTTGAGAGTTTGAAGATGTGAAGCAGCAGCAACCAAGTGGCAGCCTGCCCACTTCAGCTGTCAGCCACTCTGCAGGAAATACTTTTCATATCGAGAGTCAAGTTGAAAATTCATTGACAGTCACAAAAGAATCAAAGATCAGTGTTTACTTACCCAAAAGTAAAAAAGGATTCATACAGTCAAAAAGAACTCCACCGATCATTGTACCACCTACAAATCCAGAGGCACGGCCCACAAATATCAGAGAAAGACTGCTGATATTTTGGTTCACATTTCTTGCCAAATCTTGAAATGTAGGTCCAAGTATAGCAATACTTATTCCCTGAAATTTAAGAAAAACAAGGGCTTTTAACTTAAAATCATTAAGATGATGTCTATTTAAGTGGTATGGTATTTCTATCATATGAAATGGGAGAGGGAATTACAATGTAATGTAGGGACTCATTTATTCAAACAGGAAGACTGTACAACACTCTTAATACTAGAGGTATACATGCTTATGATTTTTCTTCTATTTCTACTTCTCAGTTTTTAAAATTTGTTTAATCTGGCTTTTAGTTGAAAATTCTGTTTAGATTTTGAATACCTTAAAAGACTACTCTGCATCAATAGTTAATAAGATGTATTAAATCTATTCTCAAAACATTTTCTTACATTTTAAATATACTTCATGTATGATTAATGTAGGAATTTGGATGCCAAAAATTTTAATTCTCCAACATTAATGTATTACTTATGTTATATTAAAATAGTAATATATCTGGCACACGTGGGTCCTTTCTCTGAACCACACATACACAGTATGTTGGAGATAAGCTATCTGAATGTTTCTAAATTTATACTCTTCTTCAATAAAATTCCAGAGCCATCAGGAAGGAGTATTTACTGTAAGGCTTTTTAAAAAGTAAATATTTGCATACACATGTACAAAAAGACTTTAACAATAAAATGTTGCCTACACAAGGTGTTAGGAAGAACCAAAGGTTGCAGTTCATTTTCAGAGGAAATTCATTGGAGCCTTAAAGAAAAACGCTTTTCAGTCATATACATCTTAAGAGTAATTGATTATAACTGCACTGTTCTCCTCCAAACTAATGGTATCCCCTGTCCAAGCAGTAGGAACACAAGACCAAGGACCACCGTGTGGAGAGGCCCACAGCTAGAACCCAGGCACAAGGAAAGAAGACTGAGTATAAGTTCTAACTAAATTCTTCCAAAGGACTTGCAGCAAGGGCACACCAAAGCACCTTCTAAGTCCCTCCCACATCCAAGTATGAGAAACAAGCCAAGTGTGATGACAGATAATCCACGCACTTGAGAGGCTAAGGCAGGAATATCACAAATTCAAGCCCATTCTGGACTACTTAGTGAGACCCTGTCTTAAAAATACTAAAATCTAAGAAATCATTGTGACTCAGACTGTGGTGCAAAGTAACCCGAAACGACTCTCGTGAAGAGTCACTATCCTAACATTCCAGAGTCAAAAAGTTTAGCAAAGGCGCTTCTATTCTTACACTTTGATACAGAAAATCATGTAAGATCTGAAGACTTGATTTAAATAGGATTACAGGTGTGGAGTCACCAAGCCCAGTTAAGAGACTTGCTCTTTGACTCTATCACTTAAGCATTCACCTGTGGGATTCAGAAAGTCTTTCCTCTCTGGACCTGTTTTTCTTTTCAGTCTACAAAATTAAGCAGTTGGTTGAATACGGTTAGTCCACCAGAATGAGGAGCTTCTTGTACTGGAGGTGTCTGTGCAGTAATTTGGGTGGGTGTGGAGAGGTAAAGGCCTGAGCGCTCACTCTTGTATCCCCTCCGCCCCCAGGCGACTAGAAGCTTGGCTGACGTTGGAAAACACATTTAAGGAAATGACTTCGGTTAACATTAACTCTCCAAGATTAGAATTGTGACCGTTTTCTAGATCGCCTAACAAAGACCCCTGGCAGATGCGAGCTCCCACTGCACAGGTGGGAAGGCGGGTCTGCCACTGGGGAGGCCGCGTCACGTTCCCTGCAGCCGGGGAGGGGTGCATCCTCTGTTCTCACCAGCCCCAAGAAGGCGGCATACAGGACCACAGTGGTGAACCAGCGCAGCCTTCTCCCCGTCCCGCCATTTGGCCGGGAGTCCGCCGCCTCCCGCCGGTTCTGCGTCGCTGCGGACTCGGCCTGGAAGAGCCACTGGCCAGCGGCCGGATCGGCCTTTCGGAACTCCAGTTCTACCTCCAGCTTGGCGGTTCCAAAAACTCTCTTGGTGCTCTCATCTTTCATTCAGAGAGTAATACTCTGCGCGAGGCCCCGCCCCGGCCCGGCGGCCCCGCCCCGGCCCGGCGGCCCCGCCCCGGCCCGGAGGCCCCGCCCCGGCCCGGCGGCCCCGCCCCGGCCCGGAGGCCCCGCCCCGGCCCGGAGGCCCCGCCCCGGGCCTCTCCAGACACGGCCTAGGGAGGGACCGCGGAGGAAAGCGGAGCCGCCATACCGCGCTCTGCAGCCGGCGGCTGGTCTGGGCTTAACCTAGGCACCGGGCTGGCGGGGGGAGTGAGAGCTGCAGCCTTGCCCTGGAGGAACAAGCGGTAAGGGGCCGCTAAACCCTGCTGAGGAGAAACTGCGAGTCGCGCAAGATGGAATTCCAGGGCCACCCCAAGGTCGCCTGCGAAGGGGAGGAGGGGCTGGCCCTCATCACTTTCCGCAGATCCCAGGCCTCGCGCCTGGGTGCCTGAGAACTCTCTGTCGCAAAACTAACACACTGCGGGTTCTGGAATCGCCTTAACCTGTTTAGAGAGAGGGGACTATGACGTAAAGATTAGGAAACAACTTGCACAATCATGAACAGCAACTCAAGAAATAAATCTAGGTCCAGAGCTCTGGGTTCAGGTACACGTCCCTTCGAATTCCAGCAAGTAATTCGAACAAAGCATCAGATGTTAGATTTGCTGAGGGAATTTGCAAGTTCAGGAGGGAAAGGCCTGATCTTTATGGACAGCAACTTTGCTTTCTTTTGGTCTTGAGATGTAACCATTTTTTGTCTATCTGATGTCTTTCCACCTGATCCTTCCCTCTCCCTTCTCTCACATACATTTAGGCTCCCAGACCACAGACCCTAATCTCCTCAATCCTTCCACCCCAGCCCTCCAGCTTTGTTCATGTGTGGTCTGTAAGCCTTCCCAAGTTACCTCAGAATTGTCTCTTAAGTCAGCTTCCAACTCTCCATTTTATAACCCTCATTCATTGTCCCCATTTCTTACACAGACTATTACAACAGCTTTCTGGTTGATTGCCAAAGCCCGGGATTTTGAGAGTTTTAGTGGGGAATTCTGGAGCATCAAAGTCAAAGCAGATAGGACTTTAAAAAATAGACTCAGGAGCCCTGTTTGGTGACCCAGCTACTTGAGAGGCTCAGGTGTGTGTGTGGGGGGGGGTGTCACTTGAAATCAGGAATTCATAGCCTGGGTAATACAGCTTCACACACACACATGCACACACACAAAATTTGAATCAGATATGTCAAACAGATGTGGGGTTTGATATGTATTTTATTTAGTTGAAAGACGACATATGGTCTAGTTACTTTCTATTGCTGAGATAAAAGATTGACCAAAATCTACTTGGGGAGGAAAGGGCTTATTTCATTTTACACTTCTAAAGCACAGAGTATCTTTGAGGGAAGTCAGGCAGGAACTGGAGCAGAGACCATGGAAGAGTTCTGCTTACTGGCTTGCTCCTCTGACCTTGGCTCAGCATGCTTAAAAAGAAAAAAGAAAAAAATATATATATACATATAGTGTATTGTCTACATGTGTGTAAGTGCACCTGTATTGTACAATGCCTGTGGAGGTCAGAAGAGGGCGTTAGACCCCCTGGAACTGGAGTTATAGACTGTTGTTAGCCTCCATGTGGATACCAGGAATTGAACCCAGGACTCTGCAAGAGCAGCCAGTGCTCTTCACCACTGAGCCATCTCTCCAGCCCACTCAGTCTGCTTTCTTATACAACCAGGACCAGCCCATGGTGGCACCACCCATAGTGGGCTGGGCCCTCCCACATCATTCAACAATGCAGAAAACGCCTCGTAGACATGCTCACAGACCAGTTCAATAGAGGAAATTCCCCAGTTGAGGTTCCCTCTTCCCGTGGGTCAAGTTGACAACTGAAGCTGTTCAGCACAACATATAAGTGATTATTAATGACAAGACTCATATTGTTAGTAGGAAAGCAATATAAAGAAAGGGTTATAGGAATATATAGAAAGGAAGAACTAATTCCACTTTGAAGACTTGAAGAATGTTTCATAGAGAAGGTGACATTTCATTTGGACCTTTGAAAAACAACAGAATTTGCCATAGGAAAGGGAGTAATTTAAATGAAAAAGCAAGTGTTAGGGTAGTGTATAAAAGAAATCCGAGGGCATGGAATTTTTTTAAGGTGGATTATGTTAAATATTGGGAAAACCATGCATACAAAACAGTCACAGTTCCTACGTCATAGAACTTATAGGTTAGTAGGAGAGACTAGTATTAAACAATTACACAAAAGACATATAGTTTAAAATTATGCTTAATATTTGTACAATGAAGGAACATATAGAACTGTGATTTCAGAGACCTATTTTTGTTTTGGTGTTTGGGAAGATATCTGAGAAAAGTGTGCTGTGGTTGAAATAGTATGTAAGACAGTTCAGATGATGTGGGAGAAGTGTGTTAGGCCACACTGTAAAGAGCTTTGGAGTCCAGCAGCTCACTTCTGTTGACACATTGAGATTTAATACAACAAAGTATGTTTTCTAGAATATCAGCCTTCCTGATACTTCAACTTTCTTATCTCAGACTGAGTTTATCTCATCTTCCTCAGGAAACCTTCACCCACTCTTGTGGTACCCGATGTTGCCACCACCATCCACCTGGTCATCTCTGGGAGGATTCCAACATCACACTTTGGTATTTCTTTCTTTCTGTCTCCTCAATACATCATAAGTTCTATCAGTATTACTTCTATAGATATTTCTTTTTTTATTCTTTTTATTTTATGTGTATGAGTGTATTACCTGCATGTCATACAATGCCCGCAGAGTCAGAAGAGGGCCTTGGATTCCCCTGGAACTGAAGTTATAGACTGTTGTTAGTTGGTGCTGGGAATCAAACCTGGGTTCTTTGCAAAAGCAGCTGGTACTCTAAACCGCTGAGCCTCTCTCTAGTTCCCCTGTTTCCGTAGATATTTCTAGAACCAGGCCTCCAGGCCTCCTCTCTGTTAAATGGCTGAATTGTAACATATCTAGTTCATCTTATTGGCACCTTTTTTCCTTTGAGATAAAGTTACTATGTAACCCAGGCTAGATGTTTAAACTGCACAGTTTTCTACCTCAGCTTGCCAAGACCTGGGATTATAGGTAAGTACCACCAGACCTATCTCTAGTAGTCTTTCATTAGGGATTCTAGGACAGGATAACATCTAATTCTACAGGCAGGATGGTACACTGGTAACCCCAACATTCAGGAAACCAGAGGTGCAGGATCACAAATTCAATGCAACTTGGACAAGACAAACAAAAACCTGAAATTTGGTGTTCAGATAAGCTGAGCAGAAACAGTTTGGTTCTACATGCAGTAAAGGGTCAAAACCAGAAAAAGAAGAAAAGCTGATTGGTCCTTTAAAAGTTCCTTTTGTCAGAGCATTAAAAAAGAGACCTCCCCTCATGGAAGCTTCCTATGTAAACGGCCCATTCTGACATCATGATTGTCAGATTTGATCCCCAACATATTCTAGCACAAGTACAGTGCCTGGTGTGTGGAGGTCAAATTATTGATATATAAATGATTGCATTGATTAAAGAATTAAAGAAATCTAGGCAACCAGAGTTATCTTTTTAGTAGAGCAGATATATAGTCAGGTATGAGCTAAAGCCAGAATACATAGACAAACAATAAATAAATTAAACAACTTAGTCAAGAGCTTAGTTTAAGTAGAACAGCTATCAATAAAGATGTAGACTAGCTTAATGAAAATAGCATAGGTTTGGGGGTCATAAACTAGGGACTAGGACTAGGGAGAAAATGGCATCTACATATGTATCTTCGTCTATTAAAATAGTACTAATAGCAACTGCCCTGTAAGGTGCCTCACAGTTCAAGATGATCAGAGACATGCAGTGTAATAAATGTATACAGAACAAGATACTATTATAATTCACCACACATGTATTTTTAATGGTCCCTCCTCATCACCAAAACTACACAGTTGCTGACTTCACACATGGTAACTGAAACTTGATGTGTAATGTAGGGATACATAAGCACCTTGGCTAGGTCAAGAATATTGATTAAAGGAGAGGTTAGGGATGATATCTTAGGAATTCGATCTGAATACTAGTTCAGTCTTTTAAAAGGGCTGCTTTAGCTTCTTCCTTGAGGAATGGTGGGTGACAGCAGCACAGCGGCAGGGCCGAGGACCCGGGTCTGAGCCTGTGAGGCCATGGCGGCAAATCTTGGAGGATCTGGTAGCAGTCTCCAGGGCTGTGGTCAGGCTGTGGGGCTCCTGGAGGTAAGGAGTAGATCCCAGTTACCAAGCTGGGCCACCTGGTCAAGGACATGATCAAGTCCCTGGAGATCTACCCATTCTTCCTGCCTATTAAGGAATCTGTGATAATTGACTTTCTCCTGGGGAGCATCCCTTAAGATGAGGTTTTAAAGGTCATGCCAATGCAGAAGCAGACACACGCTGGCCAGTAGACTGGGTTCGAAGCTTTTGTCGCCATTGGGGACTACAGTGGTCTTGTTGGTCTGGGTGTTCAGTGCTCCAAGGGGGTAACCACTGCCATTCGGGGGCCCATCATCTTACCCAAGTTTTCAGTCATCCCTCTATGGAGAGGCTACTGGGGAAAAAGGTTGGCAAGCCCCACACCGTCCCATGCAGGTTGGCAGGCCACGGTGGCTCTGTTCTGGTGCTCGTCCCTGCCTCCAGAGGCACTGGATCATCTCTGCACCTGTGCCCAAGAAGCTGCTGCTGCTGCTGGTATTGATAATGCCACACATCAGCCAAGGGCTGCACTATCACTCTGGACAACCTCACCAAGGCCACCTTTGATGCCATTCCAAGACCTACAGTTACCTGACCCCTGACCTCTGGAAAGAGACTGTCTTCACCAAGTCTCTCTATCAGGACTTCATCAGCCATGTTGTGAAAACCCACACCAGAATGTCCTTGTGGAGGATGCAGGCTCCAGCTGTGGGTACTACATACTATGGTTTTTATATGAGAAAAAATAAAGCAAATTAAGTGTTATAAAAAACTGGCTGCTTTAGAAAAATGCAATCCCCAAACCATTAACCTTTCCAGAGAGATATCCTACAGGCCCCAGTTGGCTCTCAAGTGTATCCTTGTGACCCACTCTATTCTCCCATCTTTTGGACGGTGATATGTCAAAACTTGGCCACTAAATCTATCCTCATGCCCCATAAAGATCCATAAAAAATGAAATAGGAGTGCAGTGATAACTGAGCCTTTCCTTGGAGAAAGCACTGGAGACTCTTCTTTCAACATTCATACTTAAAATATTGCCTTCTCCTCTTTGTGCCAAGGTTTTCTAAGAGGAGGCAGAAAAGGCTAGGCTTTGCCCAGAGTCCCTAGTACGAGGCAAAGGTAAAGGAAGGTCCTGTCCTGAGCAGAGTGCACAGCTGTAAACCCAGGTCACTCAAAGCAGAGAGGATAGCAGCCAAGAAATGGGGAGTATCATTTACTGCAGTCATTAGATAAGACAGACTGGGCACCTCGCTTCTCTCAGCTTCGACTTTCCCACTTAAAAAATAGTCTTTTCCAAAGACTCAGAACGTGAGTAATATTCCTATACATGTACACTTAGAAACACTGAACTGTCTCGCCCTTCTTGTCTTAAGAGCAAAACAGAGCCGTGCATACTGTCAGCAGTCTTTCAGTTTCTGAGTCCCATAGAGGTAGAAAGCCAGGAGGAGATCCCAGTGCCTGCCTGACACGCCATTAGAAAACCTTTCCACTCTAAAACAGTGGCATCTATAATTGTCCATATTAGCAAATTATCCAACAATACTGAGACGTGTAGCTAGGAACAAGCTTATTGGTGAACTTTTAAGTTTAGAATGTATCATAAAATCCTTGAGAGAAGCAGAACAAAGAATGGTACATTCCAATTTCATCCCAACAGTGACATGAAAATACTGCTCACCAATATAAGTTTGAAACACTCAAAATGTAAAATCTGAAGATATTAACTAATTCTGAAGGAGATATGTTAAGCTTATTTTTAAACTTAAAAGAAACGACAAATGGACCAAGAATTTTTCCTTAAACCAAGTATTTACATATCATATATAACAACATTTTACTCAAACTGTTACATAAAACCATGTAAACAGTGAATGCACATATATTCTGTTGTAATAAATCTACAAGACACACCTACTCTTTAAGGTGAAAAAGTCAAGACTGACTAGAGCACCTGTGCAGAAGGACAAGCAACTTGCAGAAAATGTGGAGTTGCTCTGGGTTTGGGCATAACATGTAGCAGCAGAATTGACTATTCCCTTTGTTTGACCAAACAGCAGTGATGGTAACAGAGAACAAGGATTCTCTTCCTCTTGGCTTGTCCTTCAGAGAGAATGTAGGAAAATCCCCTGCAAAAGAGCATTACTTAACCAACCTACAAATAACTTCATCCAGTTTTCTGCATTCCCAAAGGCTCTGGTTCTCATCTTTGAGCATTACATTTGCCAGAGGAAATTTTAAAAGATTTTGTATTAATTGTAAAAGTGCTGGGCTCTGGTAATTTTGAAATACTGCCAGGTGACTATAAGAGCAGCCAGGGTTCAAAACCACGAAAGCAATGGCTTATCACTAGCACTCAGGACAAGACTGCACTCTGCAATCAAGTTTTTCCTGGGGCCTTTTGTCTTCCTGGCACATATGGATTCTAAAGAGGTAGAAAAAAATGGCACTGTGCCCTCCTTCAGTATCACTAAGCACTACTTGTATATCCCAGCCCAGAGAAAAGTACTTTGAACCTCACAATAAAACAGAGCAGTGTCTGATTCTGATCTTTAAAAAGCCATAAAACCTAAAAAGCTTCTCATAAACCTCAGCTGTATCAAGGGCAGATCTGTTCATGGTTTTTGCTACACTGAGGATGGAGTGTGGCCTGTAGGAACATGATGATCATGTGAGCCCCTTCTCTTTTGCACCATACACAAAATGATGCAAACTCAGAAATTTGTTTTTATATTTTTGTGCAAATACAAATATGCTCTTACTACTACTTTTCTCTCCCCTGGCTACCTCTTTTGCAGTCTATCCTAGTTAGCTTTCTACTGGTATGATAGAACATTCTGACCAAAACCAACTTGGGGAGGATAGAGTTTCTTTGGCTTACAGCTGTCATTGAAGTCAAGGCAGGAAGGAACTTGACGCATGTGCCTGGAGGTGGGAAATGAAGCTCAGACCATGGCGGAACACTGCTTACTGCCTTGCTCCTCTGACCTGTGCTCAGTCTGCTTTCTCACACAACCCAGGACCACCTACCAGGATGGGTGACACCATCCACAGCGGCCTGGGCCCTCCCTTAAGAAAATGCCTCACAGCCATGCCCACAGGCCAATCCAATGGAGAAAACTCCCCAATTGAGGTTCCTTCTTCCCAGGTGTGTCAAGTTGACAACTGAACTGTCCAGCACAATTGACCCCTTGTCACCTTAACTCACAAACACATCACTCCTAAACTCTAACCTTTCCATTTCTTACCCCCAAGATCTTATGTTAATAGTAATATCACAATATTAGTACAACTTTAAACGTTCCATAGTCTTAAGAAAATTCAAACACTAGGAATCCAATATCTCTAAAATAATCCAAAGTCTCCTAATTGTGGGATTCTGTAAAATAATAAAACAGGTTAAATGCTTTTGACTCTAAGAGGGAAGAACCAGGGAACAATCAGATCAAAGCAAAATAAAATTGAACAGTATACATAGCTCAGTATCTGACATCTGGGATTCACTGATTATCTTCTGGACTCCAAGAGTCTCAAGGAGCTCCACTTTTCTGGCTCTGTCATACACAGCACACACAGCTTATCTTGTACATACACTCAGGCCTGTTCCCATCTACAGCTTCTACTGTCCTTCGTGGTCACCCCATGGTCCTGCCATCGTCAGTATGCTGGGTCTCCACTGTACCTTCATCAGTGCCCTCTCCTGGACTGTCAGGGTGAAAAGCCTCAGCTTCTCTCCATGGCCCCTCAATCCTGAGGTCTCTACTGCAGCTGACCCTGCACCTCCATCAATGGCCTCTCCTGGCCTCTGAGTGTGTAAAGCCTTGTTTCTCTCCATGACTCCTTCAATTTTGCAGCTTTCATGCTGCCAAAACACACATAGGAAGACTCTTTAACACATTACCAAATTCTGCTTCCAGCTTGAGATGCAGTCTTGGCCCCTCTGGACCACAGCTTCCATGTGATAACCCTAAGGAAATGTTTCCCAGAAGATTTTGCCTTAAGCACAACTGATATTTCAGCTTCAGCTAATAAACATTAATCGTCCCAGTGAAGCACTTCCACAGATTATTAATCCAAGATATATCACAAAAACGGCCCCAGATAGTGTCTTTGAGGAATTCTCAAACTTCCCTCTGAAACTTCACAAGCTAGACCTCCATCATCTGCATTTCTCCAAGTCCCCACAGAATAGCTCACTAAGCTCCAAGCACTCAATGGCTTTTCCAGCCCAAAGCTCCAAAATCCTTCTACAATCCTCCCAAGAAACAACATGGACAGGTCCTTTGTAGCAATGTCCTACTCTGATACCAATTTTTGTTCTAGTTTGGTTTTCTGTTGCTGAGATAAACAGCATGACCAAAAACAACTTTGGGAAGAAAGGGCATCTTAAACTTTCAAGTGACAGACTATCATTGAGGGAAGCCAGGGCAGGAACTCAAGCAGGGCAGGAACCTGGAGAAATGCTGCTTACTGGCTTGTTCCTCAGGCTGTGCTCAGCCTGCTTTCTTATATAACCCAGGAGCACTTCCCCACGGTGGGGTAGGTCCTACCTTATCACTCAACAAGAAAATGCCTTACAGACATGCCCATAAGCCAATCCACAGAGGGAATTCCCTAATTGAGGCTCCCTCTTCCTATTTATGCCAAGTTGACAACTAAAGCTATCCAGCACGCCCTTTATAAACATGAGCTGGATGTAATGGTTCATGCCTGAAATACCAGCCATCAGGAGACTGAAAGCAGGAAGATTGCCATGAGTTTGGGGCTAGTCTGGGCTACCTAGTGAGTACTATGCAAGCCAGAGCCTTTCTCAAAAGTGGATAATTTAATAAAGAGGCAGATGTTGAAGCAGAATCCCTGTTTAACAATAACTACTGCTGCCTAAAGCCCAGGGAAAGCAGTAAATGGAGAAGAGGTATTTTGAAACTCTAGCCAAGGGAAAAGTATACCACAAAAGAGCAACAACCTTTTATCCATCGATCTTCTCTAAAACTGTGAGAATAGTATCATGAAGCACTCGATGACAGGCATATTGTAAGTGGACTGTTGTGAAGAAAGGTGTCATGTTTCATTTAAAACAAACCAAAAATTTATTCAAAAGCAGATTTACAGGACTTAGGGAAGAAAAAGCAAACCATCTATAATCATTTTGAAATTAAATGTTATTCAACAGAAAACAACTTGGGATAAGTGAAATCATCATTAATTCTAGTCATTTGTAAAGGATAGCTCAGACCAGCTTTTCCATACTCATGTGAAGGAGCCTTTCTCATGTATGACTCTTGGGCCATCAATCTTAGTTTGGTTTCCCAAGTATTTTAAACTCAGGGAGGCAGAACCTTGAATGGTGGATAATGCAAGTGTTCCAACCACTAGACAGACTGTGCCTAACTGTAAATTAAAATTTTCAAATGTTTTCAGTACTTAGGATGTAATTACTACTCAAAACTAGTAAAAGTCAAGTCTAGAGATAGTAAGGCCTGGATCCATTATGTTTTACTGAGGTAGTTAAAGGCATCAAAAAGACCTATCTCTATCTCTCCTACTTAAGGTAGTATCTATAGATTCCCTGAATATGATTAGACACAAATTCACTCTACTACTAAGATAATAAAACAAAATGTTAACAATCCAGTTTGAACCTAGAGACAAATTCACATATTAAACATATTCAGACTGGCACATATTCATATTCAGTAACACGTTCAGATGCCTCTTACCATCTTATCTCTCTTCTCAGTTGAAATGAGCAGTTGGTTGTTCTAGCAGACATCCCGGACAAACTTGAACACCTATATGTTTCTCAGTTTGGAAAGCATCTCATTTTCATTTCTAGGATCACAACTCAGGAAGTGAGATAGAGGAGGCTACATTAAGTGCTTCAATGTATAGCCAGAAGGCTGAGTCACATCCTGAAGACAGTTGTCTTGAACCCTGCTGTGCCTTCTCATCATAGAAACAAAAAGCAAGCCATTCACATTCAGTAATCCAACTGACCAATAAAGTCAAGCAAAGTGAAAAGATCTGCTCATTTCTAAATATGATCTTTCATGAACTATTCCTCCCAACCTCTGGTAGAATGTGGATACCTGAACATTTGCTCAGCAAATCCATTCTCTTCTTCAGTGGTATTCCTCTATTTGAATGCTATCCAGATTTTCAAACACAGATGACTTCTTTGTATGGCTTGAAAGTTGAGGCTATAAAATACTGCCTAATGATTCCTGCCTAACAGGAGTTGATAACAGGAACTTAAGAGAACAAGATCACTAGGTTACACACTGGGAATGATAGATGTTAAATAAAGCATTTTAGTATTTCCTATAAATGAACCTAGAAACTTTAATCCCCAAAGAACACTGAAAATTTGCTAATGATCTTTCTAATTGGCTCATATAGAAGTGATTATTCAAGGAAGTCAGTGGGTTAGGAATCTATCTACTCAGTGGTAGAGTGCAAAGTACTGGGTTTAAACCACCCTTCCAGATTCCCTCTCTCAAGAAAGAAGAAGTCAGCAAGGACTCCATTTTATGTATTAGCCCCATTTGTCTTCATTTCTGACAAGGTGCTTGCTATAGTTTCAATATGAAATGTCCTGCATAGGCTCATGTGTTTGAACACTTGATCCCGGATGGGAGTGCTATTTTGGAAAGTTATGGAACCTTTAGGAGGTGGGACTTCTCTGGAGGAAGTGGGTCACTATAGGCAGGGCTTGAGGTTTTATAGAAGGCCACATTTTCTGTCCTCTCTGTTTCCTGTTCTGCCAAGAAGTGAGGAGGTGAGGAGTCCCAGCTACACACTTCTGCTGCCACAGTGACTCCTACCACCATGCCTTCCCTTCTGTGATGGACTACACCCTCAAGCTGAGGGCCAGAATAAACCCTTCCTCCTTTAAATGGCTCCTTGTCAAGTATTTGGTTACAGTAATAAGAAAAGTAACGAATAAACTATTTCACAGGAGGATTAACAGTACTAACTCAAGAGGACTCCAGTTCAATGCATTTGAGAGGAATTGGTGGGTTGCATCTGAAAGTTCCTAGACATCTGTTGCAGAATGCTTCACTGCATCATTCATTTCAGCTACACCAAAATCTGTTTTTTCACTTTTCTGCATCTTCCCACTCATTCTTTTCTTCATAGGTCAAACTTAGAGAGCAAAGTAGTCCGGCCCTTACTGTTGATGTTCTCTTTTCTCTGATGTTGCAGAGGTGAGATGGCCAACTTATACATCACAGGAAATAAAACAGCAGTGAATACTGCTGACCCCAAACAGGTGTACAGAATTACTGGCAAATCTGGGTATTGTCCTTGAAGAATTCCAATTACTCCAGGAATAGCCATTTCTCCCAAAGTACCACCAATTACAAAAAATGCAGCAGATTTCCCATTTATGGTGGTGTACTGCTCAATCCAAGAAACTCCACTGGGAAATGTGGTTGCCATCGACGCTCCATACACTGAAGTTGCAATCCAGAGACAAAGCCTGTTCTTGTCAAAAAGCACCAGAAATAAAGACGAGACCAGGCTGCCAACGTTGCTCAACACAATCATGGTTCCCGGCTGCAAGCACGCTGCAAAGAAGATGGCCAGGCCCCTGCAGGCTGCATAAGTACCCCAGAAGATGGAGTTCAACCCGGCTGCTTCACTTTCTTCCATGCCAACATGGGTGGTTGCGAATGAGAAAATGTAAGAGCCATATGTCACCTCAGCTCCGACGTAAAAAAAGAAGAACAGGAAGAGGAGACAGAGCAGGGCCTTGTGGTATTTAGCTCTTCGAGATCGCTGAGCAGATGCTGCGGATTTTTTCTGTGAGTGTTTTTTTAAAAATGGAGCAAAGAAAAAGAGAGAAACTATTGAGACATAAGTGCCGATGGAAACATAGGCCCACAGCAAATTCTTGTCATCAGGCACTGCAAACAGAGAGCCCGACGTGGCTTCAGAGGATGCGTTCAGCATTAGGCGGAAGTCAGGCTCTGTGTGGTTTTCAGCAGAGGCCGCTGTGCCCCATGCCAGCTTAGCCAGCAGGGGGGCCAGAAAGGCACCCAAGGCGAAACTGAAGTGCAAGGCCTGCATATGGGGGGCTCCTTTGTCCCCCCAAAGATCCAAGATGAGGACGTTCCCACCTGCCATTGAAAGATGGGAAAATAAGTTAAACATAATAACAGCACAAATGCAAAAACAATGGAGCTGGAGAGATGGCCCAGCAGTTAGAAGCACATAATGCTCTTGCAGAGGACTGTTGTTCAGGTTCCAGCACCCACAAAGGGCTCACAACCGCGGGGAAATACAGCTCCAAGGGGATCTGATGCCTCTGGCCCCTACACTTACGTACACACATGTATGGTGCGTGCACACACATGCACATCCACATATACACACATAACAATTACAAATAATATTTGGGACTGGAGAGATGACTCAGCAGGGAAGAACACTTGCTGCTCTTGCAGAGGACTCGGGTTCATTCCCGGCACACCACGGCAGCTAACAACTGTCCCTAACTCCAGTTCCAGGGGATCCACACCCTCTGCTGGTCTCTGTGGGCATCACATGTATGTGGTGCACTTACATACATGTAGGCAAAACACTCGTACACATAAAATTAAAATAATAAATTATTTAAAAATAATAAAATTTAAAATCTAAAAAAAAAATCAGAAAACAGACAAAAATGTTTCATTATCATCAGAAAGCTGATGAATATTACATGTTATGAGCACTACAAATGTCCTGTTATTAAACCTTGGCCTTGAGTCAGTTCTGTGATTAAAGAACTCTTATGTAGTGTAATGTCTCATGTTCAAATATGAAATCCTACAAGGTTGTGAACCACTACTTTCTAGAGCCAGGCACATTAGCAGAGGCCTTACAAACAGTGAAAACACAACACCAGGGAGTAATGTTTACTTGGGTTTTTGTTACATGTATGTGGGGGTATATATATTTATTACATATATAATAAATGCATATATATATCAAATTTTATCACCAGATAATGGCTAGATGAACAAAGCTTTCAGTAATTTTGAACTCACAGCCATGGGAAGATTCTTATTTGTGAACAATAAATTCAGATTCAAGACACCCTGTTAGGTGCCTGAATGCTCCTGTTACAAGAAACAGGAATATCTTTTAAAATCTACATTCATACTGTCAAAGTGGCTGCAAGGTGAAAAACCAGAAGCATCAAATCTGTGATTCTTTTTTAAAAAATCAGATATTGTCAGATAACACATAGTTCCTACCAATTATTTTTCAACCAAATGAAGCATGATGTATAAGATATTTCCACCTGCAGTGAAACACTATTAGAGAAAGTAAGGGATGGATAGAAAGCTAGAACTGGGGTAACAAATACCATGCCTAGTGCTTAATAGGTGTCCAAAAACATGACAAGACATAGCAATTGCTGAGAGGAAATGACTGAAAAGAAACCCAAGAAAAGTAGTACAGAGCATGAGCTCAAAGTGGGTCATTTCAAGTTGGATAGGTGTTTCTATGCTTTTACAGCCTAATGTAGGTTCCCACCTCATTTCACCCTAATAAGTCATAATTCTTCTTAGCCTAACAGGATCAAATTTTACCCTGTAATCACCCACAGAAAGGGTGTCCTTCCACATTTGGATAGTACAAATCACTCTCTCATAGAAAAAAAATCCTTTAGTTTATTTCAGTAACTCTTTAAAAACTGGGGCCCTGGTGGGCAAGGAGCATAGCTTCTGGAAGGCCGGGTTTAACTGAGTGACCCTGTAACCATCTGAGTAAGCCTATGTCATTTCATGAGCGCTGCAAGTGATGCGGTAATTACGCCGAGGTTCCCAGAGAAGACACTGAGATTCACTAACCTGTATCCAGAATACCAAATGAAACACCAAATACAGACACCATGGTGATCAATAAGACTGCTGTCTTGCAAAAAGGAGTAAGATAAAGACCAGCTGTGGTAGCCAACATTGACACCCCTGCAAAGAAGGTAAGAATGTCAGCTATGGAGACAGATAATATCATAAAACCAAAAATGAAATACGGTCAAGTTAAAGCTGGGTAATCTTGAGAATACGAAGTTGCAACTTCCACAGTGGGTTACATCATATAAACCTTATGAAATCTTTATGACTTGTAAAATACAAGTGACTACGGCATGAGCACAGTTCTAGCACTACTGATGAGCTATAAATGATAACAGAAAACGTTTTAGCAAGGAAGGCAGGCCAAGAAATATTTAAATGTTTGACATTTATGAACTGAAAGAGATTTTTAGATATGAAGTAAAAAAAGGCAAAAGACAGTAAGTTAGTATAGAAGTTTGTAATAAAATTTCAAAAACAGACTGAAGAGATGGATCAACCAAATAAAGTGCTTGAGTCTTTAAACAGAACCCATGTTTAAAAACAAAAGTCTGGGGACACCTGTGATCTCAAGTGCTGATGGGGCAGAGACAGGAGGATCCCTGGGGCTTGATATCCAGCCAGCCCAGCCCATTTGGTAGATTCCAGGTTCAGTGAGAGTCCCTGTCCTAAAATATAAAGCAGACGGACAGACAAAAGGGCTCAGCAGGTAAAGGTACCTTTACCTTTACCTAGGCCTGATGACCTAAGTTTGATCCCCAAGACCCACATGGTGGAAGAATAGAATCACTGTCTGCAAGTTGACCTCTGACCTCCATATGTGCACAGTAGCATTTGCATGTATGTGTGTATACACAAATCCAATTAAATAAATTTATTTTTAAAATACTTATTTTAAGTTTAAAGATATTTATTTAAAAAATAATGTGGAGAATGACTAAGAAAGTCACCCAGTGTTGACCTCTGGCTTCTACATGCACACCCACCCCCCCACACAATTAAAATACAATAAAATCTTTTGAACAAATTGATAGGGGCTCCCTGTATCACTCAGTAGTAGAGTACATAATTTGAATGCACAAGGCCTTGGAGCTGGACACATGGCTCAGCCGTTAAGAGTACTGGCTGCTCTTGCAGAAGACCCAGGTTCAGTTCCTAGCCCACATGGCAACTAACAACCACCTGTAACTCCAGTTCCAGGGGATCTGACAACTTCTTCTGACCTCCTCGGGCATTTCACAACACAGATGCACTTACATACATGAAAACAATACACTCATACACACACACACACACACACACACACTAAAAATAGTAAATAAAATTTCAAACAGAATGCATAAGACCCTGAGTTTAATCCTACCCTCCTCCTGCAAAAAAATTACATGTGTACATATATTCCTTAACTCACTCTGGAAACAAATGTGGCTCATCAACAACAAATTACTTTCTTTGTTTCCAAAGTATTATGTGAAACCAAATATTCTGTGAACATATCAATCTGTTCAATAAAGAGTATGTTAAGAGTTTCCATCTTTTCTAGGGTATGGAAGAATTATCTGGGTTCATCACTGACATGGAACCGTCTTAGTTTACCAGCATCCTCTGCCCTTCATGCTCAGCCCAGAGCCCACAGTGCCTAGCTAGGTCTCAGCAGCTCATTCTGACTTCTATGGCCCCAGGAAGCCTGCCTTCTATCCAGATAACCAGAACTTTATGGATAACCAGTATGTGACCCTGGAGTGGAGCCTAAGTTACAGTGGCTCAGGATTGCGTGCACACAGGCACACACACACAATCAAGTTTCCAGAGGGCTCAGTACAGATTCCTTGCAGTTGTCGAGGTCAGAGCAGGAACCATGGAAGCCCAGCAGCCAGAGAGGACATCCACACGCTTCCCTGTTCTGACGTCAGCCATCTGCAGGCTGTGCTTTATGTCTACAGACAAACTGTAAATTCACTGACAGGCACAGAGAAACAAAAGTTGATGTTTACCTACCTAATAGTAAAAACTGATTCATACAGTCGAAAAGAACTCCACCAATCACAGAGCCACTCAAATATCCAAAGGCACGACCCACAAATATTTCAGAAAGACTGCTGATATTTCGATTCACATTTCTTGCCAAATCTTGAAATGTTGGTCCCAGTATGGCAACAGTCATCCCCTGAAAGGAGAAAGATCAAAGTTTTATTTACAAACAAGTTAATGTGTACTCCCTTTGTGTCTGTTTAACAAGAACAAAAAAAGGGAGGCACCGGTTACAAAGCAGAGAATTACTTCAGGGCCCACAGTAAGAAAAAAAGTAAAATACTGTACTAATTTTATCAGAGCCATAGACTCTGAGAGTTTTTCTTCACCTTAAAACTTAAAATAAAACCCTTTAACTCCTGTGGCTTTTGTTGCATTGTTTCCCATTTAAATAAAAGTTAACAGGGAGCTGGGAATATAACTCAGTGGTAGAGTGCTTGCCTGCCATGCTTAAGTCGGCATTTTCTATCTAGCACTGTAATATAATAACGATAATCATAGAAACAGTATGGGGAGGGTGGTAGCTCAGTTGGTAGAGTGCCCGCCTAGCACGCAGAAAGCCCTGAGTTTGATTCCCAACACCGCACAAAACCAGATGTAATCCTAGAACAAATGGATTGGAGGTAGGAGGATCAGGAGGAGTTCAAGGTCATCCTCAGCTATACAGTAAGTTCCAAGCTAGCCCAGGCTATCTGAGGCTCTGTCTTAAAATAATAAAATAAGTAAAATACAAAATAGTAAAATAAACAAATTTACATGATATGTCATCTGCTGTTTACTTACCTAATAGTAAAACTGATTCATACAGTCAAAAAGAACTCCACCAATCACAGTCACTCAAATACCCAAAGGCATGACCCACAAATATTCCAGAAATACTGCTGATATTTTGATTCCCATTTCTTGCTAAATCTTGAAACCTGTGTTGAAGGTTTCTTTGAAGAAAACTGTAGAACTGAGGATTCTTAGATGGTTTATCTCATAAGTTTATCTATATTTGAAATGATGATAAGTTCTATATTTGAAAAATATTTTTGAAATACATTTTTTTAGACAGGCCTGAAACTCACTATGTAGACCAGGCTGGTCTCGGTCTCACAGAGATTCACCTGCCTCTGCCTCACAAGTGCTGGGATTATTAAAGGTGAGCACCATAATCCCAGGTAACATTTTAAATGGTTTTCTATATTTTGAAATATGCTACAAACATTAACATGAGAATTTAGAAGTCAAAACTTTAATTTATTGGGGCTGGAGAGATGGTTCAGTGGTTAAGAGCACTGGTTACTCTTCAAGAGGACATGGATTTAATTCCCAGCACCCACATGGCAGCTAACAATCATCTATAACTCCAGTTCCAAGGGATCTGACGCCCTTTTCTGACTTCTGCAGGCATTGCACGACACAGGTTCACTTACATACATACAGGCAATACATTCGTACACATAAAATGAAAATAATAAATATTTTTAAATTTTTAATTATTATAGTAAATTATTAAATTTAACTATTTAAATTTAAAATATAAATTACTAGTGTGGTATATGTCTCTAATCCCAGCATTCAGGAAGCAAGGCTAGGCAGATCTCTGTGAGACTGGTCTACATAGTAGATTCCAGGCCAGATGGGGCTACAGTGAGACCCTATTTCAAAAAAATTTAATTTTCAAATTGTTCTCATTTTTTATTTTTATTTTTTTCTATGTATGTTTGTGTATGTGTATATGCCACATGTATATGGGGGCCCAAGGAGTCCAGAAGAGGGTGTCAGATCCCCAGGAGCTAGAATTACAGGTGGTTGTAACATGCCTGTTACATGCTTGGCATGGGTACTGGGAACTGAACTCAGGTCCTCTAGAAGAGCAGCAAGCACTATTGTCCTCTATGCCATCTCTCCAGCCCTATTCTTATTTTTATATCTTTTAATGGCAATGTTTCTGGTGCACGTAGGAGTTTACACAAATATAATACATATGAGATAAACCATCTAAGCATCCTCAGCTCTACACTTTCCTTCAAAGAAACCTGCAACACAGAATGTAGGTCTTGCTTACAAAATGCTGCATACATGTTATGACTTTAACAGTAAGGGACAGTAATTCATTATCCAAGTAAACTCTGGCTTATAGCTACCTTGGTATATATACACTCTTACTGTCTGGGTGTATTTCTCATAACAAATAGCTTATCTCACGGGCTGCACAACATATGGATATATATAAATAAGACAAAGTCTAAACTGAATCAGTCACAGCTCCTATACACCACTTTCTTGTTCTGTCTGTAAATATTTTCTTTCCACACTGCTGGGTGGAGTCATCTCTACCTCCATTGGCTCTGGGAGCTGCCCAACTCATGAATTATGGGCTTTGCTCAAATAAATTCTTACCAGATTAAACATTTGAGCATCAGATGTATAATTGGAACTAGACTTCCAGTGATCATAACAGCACAAAATAATCAATGGCTTTAGATCTAAAAATTCACCAGAGGGCTCTGGTATATTTTCAAAAATATAAGAAGTCTGGAACTCTAGGAGGCTGGGAGTCCACTTTCTAAGACAACTGATAACTTTATTCACAAAAATTATGGGCCCAGAATCTGTGTAGTCCATGAAAAATGAGTTACTATTACTAAGATCACCGTAGACATAAAGTGGGCAGAATTGGGGAGAGTTACTCAGAATAGAACTTACTTGGATCAAATTGTTCACTTGGGAGGAGCATTTGAAAAGTAAGGACCCAAAGCACCACAAGATCAATAGGATGCATTATCTAATTTGTACACAGAGACATCTAAAATAGTAAACAGATCAAAGAACTCTATAATGCTTACTTGCACAGGCCACAGGAAAAAAGTATGTCTTTTCTATAAATATTTTTTTAAGTTTGTAGCCACCTAGGCAGACAACAAGTTGTGTAATCTAGATACTTTATAGGGTTCTTTGTTGGTTTTTGCAATGCTGGGGTTTGAAGCCAAGACTTTAAACATGCCAAGAAAATAGTCTACCACTAACTATATTCCTACACTCTGGACCTACATATGCTCTAATAAATTAGTGAGTTTTGTTCATATGCTGATGTATTTCTAGATATATCTATATGTATAATGTAAAGGATAAGAAACTTTTTATATTTTTAATGTATTTTGTTCTTTTGGAGACAGGGTCCCCCTGTAGCCCCAGCTGGCCTGGAACTCACTATGTAGAGCAGGCTGGCTTCAGTCTCACTGATCCACCTACCTCTGCCTTCTAGTACTGGGGTGAAAGTCCACCATACCTGACAGATCATTTTCAAACAATTTTTGATTCATATATTTTTATTTTATGCGTTTGAGTGTTTTGCCAGCATGAATATGTCATGCAGTACACACGGAGGCCGGAAGAGGGTGCTAGATCCCACCGGAACCAGAGTTACAGTCAGTTGTTAGGTGCTGGGAACCAGACAGAGGCCCACTGCAATGCAATCAGTTTTGCTAACCACCAAGCCATCCCTCCAGCCCCCAGGATAAGAGACCTTTATTTAAGAAAAGAGTACTTTACAAATAAAGTCTCTCAAAATAATAACCACATTCTTTTCACTGTTATGTGATTTGAGTAGTCTGGTTAATAAGAATATTGTTGGCTTAATTAAAACAGACCCACATATTTTTCTACTTAGGGCTACTGTAAATCAAATTTATCTGTAGCATAATTTTTTTTGAAAATGGCTTATGATGCCTAGCCACTTGAGGGCTCATTTTTTATAAACATCCTAGGCATAATTGTTTACATCCTAGGCATAATTATGTCAGATAAAATTCTGTATAGAAGATGTTCCTTCTGGGCCAGAGTATCTTTCCATTTGTAGTATCAAGAAGGTACTGTTAGGGCTAAGAGAAATCTGAACAAATAATCTAAAAAGGAGGGGCTGGGCCAGTGAGAAAATCTTGCCTCTTCTATAGTTTCTCATTGTTAGAGGCTCAAGACATTGGAACTGTTAGTGAACATGTCTAATGCCACACTGACAGCTTATCCTATGAAGAGCACATGCTTCTTCTAGAGGTTACGATTCATAGATATAGCAGCCTACACATGACTGGTGTGACATTGACAATGACTTGTTTCCTATTATTGATAGAAACTGAGGTCAATAAAGGTTGAAATTTTTAATCCATTAAAGTAAGGTTACTAGAAATAAGGGAAAACCCCTTTATGTAATTATACAAGGAAGATGTATTTTTAGTACGGAAAGCAATATGTTTGAAGTATGAAGTATGAAGATGCTTATTCAAAGGAAAAATTGGTTAATTTTTGTCTTAAAGTAGAATGACTGTTGTTCTAAAAGAATAAAAATATGGCCAAAAGTTGAATGGACAAAAATATTACAGAAAGTCTATAGAAGAGGAATTTTGTGGAAAGAACTGTATGTGTGACCAAGCTGGATGATATGAGATGAGAATTATTTGGAGATTTTTCTAAAAGCCAATCATTAACAATAAAGTTCACTGCAAAGCTAGAATTTGGTTTTCTCTATTAAAAACAGGGTTGTCTTGGAATTTTGGATGGTGTGCAACAGGAAATTGTGAAAAATTTTTGTTGTTAAATTTGAAGTAATCAGCCTAGGAAACAAAGATCCTGCGTGTCATCAAGATAATTTCCCATGCTTTATGTTTATGAAGTTGTTTAATCACTTAAGAAATCGAGTCCTCTCTAGTAAAATATTTAATTAAAAAATCAAGATTATGTGATTTTTTTTATATTAACTGCTACTCATATTCTGGATAAATGAAAGACTATTGTGACCTGTAATTTTATTTTGGTCAAATATTTTAAACCCTTGATTTTTTTTTTTAGACATGGTCTTTCTATAGCTCCAGCTGGCTTGGAATTCACTATGTAGACCAGGCTAGCCAGGAACTCTGAGAGAGCTTCCTGCCTCTTCCACTGGAACTGAAGGCATGCTCCACCAGGCCATGGCAAGCAGACCTTTAATATTTTTAATGGACTTCTCCAAATTAAATTAGGTCTTTTCTCAACCTTGAACTAATTTGGGGTTTTCCAGATAGAACCTTAGATAATTCTTTTAAGTAGATAAATAGTAAAGTAACAGGGCTTGTTTGAGAACATGGGAAGCATGGTCAAATAAGTAATGTTAAAATTTCTTTGAGCCACATTTGTATGGGTGTTTACTGATGTTTCAGAAACTGAATGAAATTCATAGAAATGTAACAGTCCTAGTATAACACCATCAGTCATAATTCTACCTGTCAGCATTCAGTGTTGTGTGCAAAAGCTTGGCCCAAATGGCCCACAGGTGTAGTCCTTAGTAATCAGGAGGCTGGAGAAGGAAGCTTAATTAAGCCTGGAAGTTCTGGCTAACAGGGACAACAGAGCAAGAGCCATCTCATTAAAATAAGAGTTGTATGCAACAGAAATAGCCAACTTTTTGTCTAATGTTTCACTAGTATAATGAATTTTTATCATATTTTAAAATCATGGCCGTTTTAGGCTTTGTCATTGACAGCTATTTACTCTAGTACTTCCCTTTACAGATTTAGTGTTGAGGAACAGTGTGGAAAGATTCTAAGGACAGAATTCTGGTGATTTTAAAGGCAATCCATTGGAATGGCTAAAATACTCATTCTAGTGAAGAGAGAAAATGGCTTATAAATCTCAAGTAGATGTTAAACCCCATATCAATCACAAGACTTAATACAAAAGAAATGACTTGGCAGATTTTCCTGCTACATCAGCCAGTAGTGAAGCTGTTGAGCTATGCAACGACAGTGAGCCCCCCAAGCCTGATCCAAGTCAAATTATTTGTTATAATCTATTCAATACACGGTTTTAGGCACTTGAAGTAGAAAAGCAAAATTGGTATTTAGGAGAATGTTAATCCATTGCTAAGCATGAGTTCAAGGAGAGCTTGGATGGCTGCCTGGTATTTGCTGAGTCTTTAAAGCTTCCAATATCTAAAGCTCTACACTCTCTGCTTATCCCTGAATAGGACACCCATATCAAACCTCTGCCTCCCAAGGCTCCCAATGCAGAGGAGGGGGTGGGAGGATTGTAAGAGCCAGAGGAAGTGGATGACCTTAAGGAAACAAAGTTTTTCAGACAGTTGGTCAGTTACTCGTATAAACTCACAGCAATGGTGACAGCATGCACAAGTCCCATGTACACTCAAGCTAGGTAAAATCCCAGCATAGACATGGGAAAATGGGTGAGAAGCCCCAACCCAACTTAAGGACATTTTGGCAATGGATGACTGCTGGGAAGGGGTGAGACTCTTGATAGGTTAACCAGGCTCCAGTGGATGGACTCACACTAAAGGACAACTGGGGACACAAATCAGACTCTATCGGCCTTATTGTATATAAGAGAGTACATTAAATGGGGCAGGGGCAACGGGGAAGTGAGGCTAGGAGGGGGAGATGAAACACATCAAATGTGTTTGCCAACATGAAAATGGCAAAATTCCATAAAAATGTAAAAAAAGCTCTTTGTATTATAAGACTCATAGTGGACAAAGCAAGATGATCCCAATGATAACAGAACATAGATGGTAGCTCTTCTAAGAAAACTGCACAAAGGCTATAGCCTATGTTTGTTTTATCATACTCACCACCTTGGTAAGGTAGTAAAAAACTCAAGTGATACTGCAGCAACTCCTGGATGATTTGAACTTTCAGGTGGACTTCACTCACTTGCCACTTTCAGTGCTGATTTTCCAAGTGTAAGGGACCTTCCTATATAGAAAGGCTGACCGTGTAACAGTAGCTAGTTATTTTAAAACCTGTTTTCCTTGTGGGTCATTCCTGGAAAACCCTCCGGCGATGGCCGTACTTGTTTCTCTGCACAGCTGTAGAATAGCTAAATAAAGTATCACAAACACAATGGCTCCTGAACTGAACGGATTGCTTTGGTCATGGGTGTAGCCAGTTGATGGCAACTGCATCCACTGCACTGGCAAGCATAGTCCGAGCCCTTGTGAAACAGTCAGTGCAAGGCTGCATTGACTCTGACATGACTCGGTAGTCAAGGCTTCAATACATTACACCAAAGTCTCTTTCAGTAGCTATAAGAAGCCCTCATGACCACCAGCTGACAATGGCCTGAACATTTATGACCTGGATCCCGAAAAGCTGGTTTTTTTAGCATCAGCCATTGAGTTGCTACATCTGATTCTGTTGCAAGATATCAGACCAGGTTTTTCTTTGCAGAAAAACATCAGAGCCCTCAGCCTAGATCAACATCTCTCAATATTCTTGAACATCTGTTGGGAATCTTACAGTGAACCTGAGCGCAGATGTTTCTCCCCCCAGGAGCAGAGGGCATCTTATGTGGGCACAGCTTTCCTAAACTTATGGATCAAGACTGCTTTGTCACTGCAAAAACTTTACCGCCCCCCGCCCCCCCGCCCCCCGCAATTACTTGCTGTTCTGATCCTTTCCCTTTCCTTACAGGAAAACACCTGAACTGTGGCTAATCCAAGTGTTAATACTGTAGTAAACAAAACAAAAAGCCCAGCAATCGCTGGGTTTGTGGTCTAATGCCCCCAAATTAGGAAACAATATCACTACAAATCATGCTGCTCCATGTTCCCAGTCACCTTGACCCCAAAGAAGAACAGAAAGTTCCCCTTGGTGTGCTAGGTATTATGATCCTTGCTTCCTACACTCACTGGTAACACTACCCTGACCTCAGTTACTAACCCAATTGCCAGTAATCATAGGAAACCCATCTGAGTGATGTCCACAGGAGGTACATTTGCGTACAAAGGACCA
Source organism: Eospalax fontanierii (assembly GCA_035773235.1). Classification (NCBI taxonomy): domain Eukaryota; kingdom Metazoa; phylum Chordata; class Mammalia; order Rodentia; family Spalacidae; genus Eospalax; species Eospalax fontanierii. The sequence continues at coordinate 48,349,449 of CM069545.1, forward strand.
AGAAGGACCTATGTGACCACTAAGTGATGTCATATGCTGTATTGTGTGCCAAGGGATCACAGAAACAGTGGGTGAGAAAATTTAACTGACCCCTGCTCAAATGCTACTAGGTAGCCATCTTTTCCAGTCTCCAGTATTGATTGCTCTGTGGAGAATTTCTCTAGGCTGTTCACTCCTTGGCTGGTTTAGAACTGGCTGTTTGGCCTGCCTCTCTCTGTTCACTCCTTGGCTGGTTTAGAACTTGCTGTTCGGCCTGCCTCTCTCTGTTCACTCCTTGGCTGGTTTAGAACTTGCTGTTTGGCCTGCCTCTCTCTGTTCACTCCTTGGCTGGTTTAGAACTTGCTGTTTGGCCTGCCTCTCTCTGGCCTTCTGAGGAGTTTCCATAGTCTGATTTCCATAGTCTGATTCCAAAGTCACCAAGATGAGTTCCAACCTCGAAGAAAACGCGTAAGTTAGTTTCTACTGAAGAATCTTAACAGGATTCCTGGATGTCCATTCTAGACAACAGGTGGTGCTATTGCAAGGAACTTGGACCTAATAATAAAGTTTGGGAAAATTTTTTGTCTTGTAACCCATCAGATCTCCCAGGAGTTCAGAAAGTTCAGTTCTCTGAAGGGTGGATAAGAAATTCATGTTCATCAAAACCAACTCCTAGAATTTTCTTGTACGTGGTGCGGGCTTGTGGTACTGAAGAAAACAGAATGAAGTACCTAACTTTTCCTTGATTTTTTACTACTATTCAATGAGTAATGAAGCTGAGTGTGGTCACCTGTAATCCCAGCACTTGGGAGGAGGCAGGAGGATCAGGAGTTCAAGGTTATCCTCAGTTACATATCAAATTCAAGGCCTGCCTAAGCTACATTAGACCTTGTATCTAAAAAAAAAAAAAAAAAAAAAAAAAGTGCTGGGCATAGTGATGCAAGCCTTTAATCACAGCACTAAGAATCTAAGAACTAAGGAGTCGGGAGGATCTCCATTGAGTTCAAGGCCAGCTGAGTGTATATAGTAAGACCCTGTCTCAAGACCAAAAAAAAAAAAAAAAAAAAAAAAGAAGGGGGTGGGGCTGCGCAGCTGGATGTAGCTCCAAACAGTGCACGCAGGTTAAATGGACAAAGCCCTGGGTTCAGTCTCCACCAAAAACCAAACCTAAACTCAGATAAATAAAATAGCTGATAGCATGCTACTGAATGCCTAGGACTTCTCAGAGAGAAAAAAAAAGCCTCCAACACTTCATTTACAGACATCCTAAAACAGATTATGATCAATAGTGGTAAAGAGAATTATACCTCTCGTGTGTGTGTGTGTGTGTGTGTGTGAGAGAGAGATCTCTGGATTATATGATTGTGCTCTTGGGTTCATGGAGACAGCCGTTAAGGACTGCATCAAATTTCTTAATATTACTTCTAGTGTGTCATATTCTCTCAAGAGTTATAAAAAGAGCTGGGAATGGTGATACACACCTATAATCCTAGACTCAGGAGGAGAAGTTTGTAGCCAGCCTGGGCTACACAGCAAGACTCTTTCAAAACAAAAAAAAAAACAAAACAAAACAAAACAAAAAAGGGTCATAAATGTTCCTATTCAGTCATCCTTCTAAACAGAAAACAAGAACATGAAGAAAGCATAAAAATACAATTAATCTGTCCTTATGAATTGTGATACTACATTTAGACCACGTCAGTTGACTTTAGTGGTGCAGAAAATGATTTCCAGTGCTTAAGGTTTCAGTCACTCTAAATTTGGGAGGCTGGTTAAAAAGAGGAGAAATAGTTAAATATAGCCAAAGCTGTCTCTGTGTTTAGGGAATGATCATCTACCTTAACATGTCAGTAAACTGCCACCTGAGTTCATTCTTGGGACATGGAGCAGAGCAGCCAAGCACACAGCCCATCACAGGTTGCACTCTCCCCAGAAATGTGCTGTAACCAGTCAAGCTATTTCTATAAAGTTATATCTGTCTATAGCTACTACCTGCCCACGTTCCTGGGTGGAGCTTCTGAAACTCTCCTCATTTACTTGCTGTTTACTTTCGGGATCTTGGGGTGGAGGGTGGGGAGTGGCAAAAAAAGTGCTAAAATTAACTTACTTAACCTTTCCTTCTAAAGTAGGTGTTAGAAAGAACTAAGAGTACTAGTTGAGTTTAGCTAAAATTCCTTGGACCCCTTAAGAAAAAATATTTCTAATTTACATTTCAACAATTATTGAGTCTAATAAAGGCAGAATGGCCCCAAGAGCCAAAGTGAGAGAGAAGAGCCAGAACAGTGGCTTGAAGCCTAGAAAGGACTTAAATAAAGCCTGGCCTAGTAAGTACTCAGCAAGCATCTGAAAAGATCTTTCTTTCTCAGATATTTCGCTACCCCTAATCTAAAACAATTCTGCTTCAAAGTTTTTGAGATGTTAAGTGTCTAGAAGCGACTCTTGCGGGAACTCTGCCAACTCCACCAGATTATAATGATCAAATAATGGGGAAATTTCCAAGTTTGACAGGGACAGCCAAAGGCGCTTCTAGCGTTGCACTTAGTGCTAAGAAACATTAAAGGTGGGCATGTTCCTGGTTCTACCACTTAACCACCTGTCTGACCTAGAAAAAGTCACTTTCCTCTTGGCCCTATTTCCTGTTTGCAAAACCTAGGGATGGCCGAATTCGGTCAGGCCACCAGGAAATGGAAATGCCAAGAAAGTAGGTTTATTGTGTGATAATTTATAGTTTAGAGAGCAGCGGCTACAGACCCAAGCAATGTTATGGAAGTTTGCTGCAGTTGGAAAACATATCAGGACAACTAATTTTGCCTGTGATTAGAATTGTACCCATGAGCTGGCTGATGCTGAAGGGCCGAAGGTCACATAGAAGTGCAGAGGGAGGGTGAGAGTCCAGCTGGGAAGGGCAGGGTCCATGCAGGAGGCTTGCAGCCTCAGTCTCACCAGCCCGAGGAAGGCGGCATACAGGACCACAGTGGTGAACCAGCGCAGCCTGCTCCCGGCCTGTTCCCTCCGCGGGGAGCCCGCCGCCTCCGGCTCCTCGGTCGCTGGGGTCTCGCCCTGGAGGAGACGCTGCGCGGCAGCGGCGGTGGCGGGTCCGCGGAGCTCCACTTCCAGCTCCAGCTCGGCGACTCCGGACAGCCGGTCTTGCTGCTTGCCCGGCTTTTCCGCAGGGCCCCTGGAGTTCTGAGCTCCGGTCATTCCCGTCCGAGGTTCTTCCTGGCGCCACCTCCCCCCAGGAGTCTTCCTGAATCAGAGACAGAAAGCGGGGCTTCAGAACACGCCTGTGTTAGTAGAGTAGACATTCACGCCCCATCTTGCACAAGTCCATGCAGATTACATGATGGAAAAGAAGGTTCCAGCCAACCAGGACTGCGACTGCAGTCGGAAGTAAATGTGGTTACCTGAGGCTAAGCGGCTGCTTCTCACCTAGCTGAACCCGCAGACACCCGCTGACGGGCGCCCCATGGCGGAAACATTTGGAAGTGCAGCCTCAAAACAGGCCTTTGGGAGGTTTAGGCAGGAGGGATACCTAGTTGGAGGCCAGCGAAGGTTACATAGCAAGGCCCTAAGTCCAAAATAAAGCGAAAAGATGAGAATCCTGACGGTTCCAGCCTCTCAAGCCTGCTGTGGGCTGTCTCTAAGGCGGCTTTGCCTACTAAGTGTGGTCCTCTAACAGAGCTATAATAGACCCTTTAGAGCATCTAGGGAGCCAACGGGTGAGCACCCTATCCTAGCCCTGGGAACTCTCCAGCAGGTCCAGGAAAGGTAAATGACTCAATGCCCAGCATATGCAGTGAGCCCAAGAAAAGGATTTGACATAAAGCACAAACACAGTTAATGCACCTACACAAACGGTGAGTAAAGGCAGCATTTTCTTATCCCACGGCTGCTAAGATGGCAGAGATCAATAGAGGTCAATAGTATGAAATGGAATGCACCTGATATATTAGCAAATGAGAGCCTCAGAAAAATTTAAAGGACCACTCCCAAATTCTGACCAGGAACAAAGATCCAAGTTCCAAATGCTAGTCAGTGTAAGTTCCAGAGAGAAAAAGAGAAAAAGATGCTCTATACTGTAAGGTGTGAATGAAACCCCCAACAGTTTCAGACTCAGGAAGAAACCTGGAGCCAAAGCTTATCTAAGCCTTGGAGATAAGACTCCAGATCCCAAATTCACAAAGGACACTGGGCTTCCTTGGCAGATAAGATTCAGGACTCAAGGAATTCACGAACAGCTCTGAAAAAGGACTACTTCCTGGCCAGAAGCTTGCCTTAAACATCAATCAGATGTCATGGCAACCACCCTCCCCTAAAAGCCAGGAGGGGGCTAAAGGTTTTTAAGGCTTTGAGGACTTGGACAACAGGCTGGCGCTGGCTGGTGCTGCACTGGGCTTTGAGACTTAGACTTGAGCTGAGCTCGCCAACCCGGTTCCCAGGAGCCCCAGCCCCAAGATGGGGGTGAGGGGGCTAGCGTTTCTCCACTCGTGGGTGCGGAGGAGTTAGTCCCATCTGGTCTAACCGCAATAACGCCGGTTCCTGTTAGCTGCCAGCGGAGTCTGGTCCCTTCTGTCTGCTGCGTCTCTCGAACCCTGAACCTTACATATACCACCAAGACCTTTTATTTCAAGACCAGCCTATGTTGACCTTTGTCAAGTCCCTTTAGAACCTCTAGTTCTAAAATCAGTGCCACATGTACTGGGACAACCGAAAGATCTTTCACTTTTCTGGATTTAGAAAGACCTCCAAATGCACTGACAGTTTTATAAGACTGAAAAATGCTATGCACCAAAATGGACAGTTGTTTGGAAATGAATTCATTGTGAGGAGACAAAATAAAACACAAGGTGGAAGGACCCACATTGCAGGGTTGATCAGCTGCAGCCACTTTAGTCCACATCATGACATCAGCTGTGGCATTTCCAATCTAGAAAGGACTGTTGAAGGAACATCAGAGACATGACTGTCATACAGACAGCTTCATTAAGCGAATAGATTAATAAAATACAATTCTAGAAAAGGAGAATGACGATATGGGAAAAGTGAAATGATCATATACTCAATTCCTAAACATTCTTGCTGCTTAATAACTGACTTTCTGTTTGCTACTAGAGGCAACCTCAGCTCTCAAAATGTCTCAACAGCTGCAAATATGAAGTATTTACAAACTTAAAAAAGAGATGTTTGGAAACCTTGATGAAGAAATATGGGCCAGGAACAGCAAGATGGAAATTCGTGCCCATTCTCCAGGTCATGTGGGGGCAGGAGGAGTTCAAAGTCTTGAAGTCCTTACACAATTTTCCAGAATGACTGCCTTTGAATCTGTGACATTTGATGTTTCTTGGTTTGTCTTTCATTGTTCATTCCACAAATATTTGTTGAATCTGATGTATAAATTCACATGTACTATCTCAGTTAATACAATAAAGACAACACTCTGATTCTTCCTTATTATTCACAGATAGGAAAATTAAGTAATAAATAATACATAAGAACTTGTTCAATGTCAGTCAGCAAGTCACTGGCCCTGCATCAACAGTTTAACATAGCTCAACCTGGAGTTTGGGGATGTTCAAGCACCACTCTACACACGATTCAAAGGCGGGGTTTCAAGCATGCACACTAGTTCTAATTCCCGGAGATATCGCCTATGTTGTATAGAATCTCAACAGGGCATTATGTCATTGATTAGTTTTTATGCCACCAGAGAAATGAAGCTCTCATCTTTTTTTTTTTTTAAGAAAATAACATTTCTTTGTGGTGTTTGTGTGTGTGTGTGTGTGTGCATGTGTGTGTGTGTACAAACTTGCCACAGTGCACATGTACCATGTACCATGTGATCTGAGGATTGAACTCAGGTTGAGAGGCTTGGCACCAAATGCCTTTCCCGAGCCCAGAACATCTTATCTGTATGTGACTCTAGCTTTGCTCTTCATTCAAACCAACCACATCCTCAAAGCATGAGGTTTTCCTTTAACTATAAAGTCTTTTTCATTTAATTACATTCATCCACGTAGGCTCCCAGACCACAAACCTTATGTCACTTTTTACGACACAGCTTTCCAGTTTCATCCATTTGATTATTAAGCCTTCCCAGATTGCCTCATAAATGTCTCTTAATTGCTTCCAATTTTCCATTCCCTCCACCTTAGTTCTTGTCTTCATTTCTTGCCTAAACTACAACAAATTCTTTTTGTTGATTTCTAAAGTGCATGTCTTGAAAGTTTCAGCCAGCCTCTGGCATGTCGAGGTGATGACAGATTACAATCAGACCGAAGCTGTGGGGAAAGAGGGGTCCTTATCCACTGCGGTGAGGGCGTAGGTTCGTGCGGCCCCCGTGGAAATCAGTGCGAAGGGTTCTCGAAAGACTGAAAATAAGGAGCTGAAGAGAGGACTCGGTGATTAAGAATACTTGCTGTTCTTGCAGCAAGGTTCACTTCCCAGAGCCTACATGGCAACTCACACCCTGTGACTACAGTGCCAGAGGATCTAATGTCCTCTTCTGGCCTCTGTGGGCACCAAACACATACATGATGCACATAGATACATTCAGGAAAAATTCCCATACACATAGATAAATATGTTTTTAAAACTAAAAAGTAGGATAACTATGTGGCCCAGCTACACCTCGCCTGGGCATACACCCAAAGGACTCTTTACCCTACCAGAGAGATACTTGCACAGCCATATTAAGAGGCTCTACATCTATAGCAGCAAGGAAATGGAATCAACCTATATCTAGTCCATCAACAGGTGAAAGGATAATGAAAATGGGGTACATATACACAAAAGGATTTTATTCAGCCATAAAGAAAAATGAAATTTTCAGGAAGATGTGTGGGACTGTGAATTATATTAAATGAGGTAACTCTGGCTTATAAAGACAAATACTACATGATCTCTCTCATATAAGGATCTTCACTTTTATTTTTTAATTTATTTATTATTCTTATTTTATGTGTATTGCCTCCATTTAGTAAGTGCACTCACGTTGTGCAAAGTCTGTGGAGGTCAGAAGAGAGTGTCAAATTCCCTTGGAACTGGAATTAGAGATGTTTGTCAGTTGCCATGTAGGTACTGGGAATTGAACCTGTTCAGTTCCTCTGCAAGAGCAGCCAGTGCTCTTAACTGCAGAGCTGTCTCTCCAGTCCCCTAAGTTTTATATGTGTGTATATGTGTACATATGTGGGAGAGTGGGTAAAGGTCAGAAAATTGGAAAGGAGCTCACGAGAAAGGAAACAGGTGCTTTAAAGAAGCACGTGATATGAAACGGACCAGGGAACATCAGGGCTGAGAATGCACAGAGATGACGGGAGGCAGGGAAGATGACGGAGAGGGGAAGCATAGAGACGTGAACCAAAACTAAGCGTATCAGCATGCCATGCAGAATATAAGGCTCCATCAGGAATAGTTAATGTTTTGGGTAATGAAATGCATAAAATTATTGAAATAATGATATTAAAATAAGAAGGCATTATTGGCTCCTTAAAAACGAATCCTTCTTTGTACAAAGATGTTGGAAAAGTTGCAACAAAATAAATTTGTGTGGAAGTTTCCATATGAAAGACTAAATAATGCAACGAAAAAATTGAAAATAATAAGTATGTTTGAAAATACCATAAGAGGAGAAGCAGGACTGCACTGGAATATGCATACCAGGAACGGGACTGTTGAGGCCCACCTCATGGGTCTTGCTGCAGCCACCTCTGACTGCTCTTCCTAGTGTCCTCGGGTCTCCAGGAGTGGGTCTCACCAGGGCCCAATATGTGTTTAGAATCTTGTTAAAAAATTTGAAGCCCTAATTGTTACATTCTGAGGAAGATGTGCTCAAGGGAGTTAGAGTGCACATGCTTGTTTAGAGAAAGCTGTCTGGTCCCTGTGGACCCCTTTCCAAGAAGTTGATTCTCTTGAATTGTCCTGAGTGACCATGACTAATGGAGCATCTCCTATTAAACTTCTGAGTTCTCAGTCTGCCCCTCAGAGCAAGTTTGTGCCCCAGCTGTCACTTCAGAGGCTCCTGACGGGGAACTGGTGGGTCAGCGTGGGGAGCCCCTCCCGGCACCCTTGCTTGTGTCCCCGTGGGCCACACAGATAAGGCTTGAGGCACAGCAGAGCCCCATCTTGGTTAGTAGCTCACCTCTCAGAACTCGACAAGACCAGTTCTGCTCACCTTCCTGAGAGCCCTCAAGGTTCCTCAAGGCTTTGCTGAGGTCTGTACCTGCCCTGGAGCCACCGGCTCTATAACTGGAAGTTCTGCCAAACCGGAGGAAGTCTCTGATCACTTTTAGTGTCTCCCTGCTGGAGGAAGTAATAAACTGACTCTATGAAGGACTTGGGTTTTTTTGGTTTTGGTGTGGTTTTTTGTTTGGTTTGGTTTAGGGAGGAAGGTGCTTTTGGACTTTGCTTTTTTTTTTTTTTTAAACTGGAGATAAAACCCTATGAGAAACACTATCTCTGAATTACACCCCTGCCCTGGGTCCATTTTTCTTTTCTGGTGACTCTCCGCCCTGGAAGGAAAACTTAGGGGGTAGCTACAGGAACGGCAAAGGCTGGGGCCCTGGCTTTAGAGCACACCCTGAAGAGGAAAAGAAATACATACGCTCATGCATTTACCGATGCTCTTTGTGTGTCTGAGATCATTTTTTAATGGCTGATTCTTGTACTTTCCTATGCTTCAGGACAATTAGAAGTCCTCTAATCTCTGCAGTGCCTTCCTATTAAATATTTAACTACATGGATACAGAAAGTAGAACTGAACTGGAGAACACAAAGGGGCCAGAAGCAAATTCCACAGTTATCTGGTGAGACATCTGTTAACCATTGTATTGGTGCAAACAGTAAATTACATAGCTAAGAATGTCTTAACCCTTGCCTGCAATATCTGTTTCTGTAAACATGCTGTTTAAGGAATTTCCTGTAATGGCTTACATACATTTGTGTTGAAAACCATGTAGGTTATAGTCTAAACCAACCAATGATGTACTTGTTAAAAGAAAAGATGTAAAAAACCCTATAAAGATCTATGGATTTCTATAATCAAGGCCCCAGAACCTCAGAGCGTTAGCTCATCTGGGCCTGCTAGTATAATAAAAGAGTGAGTTCTCAAGAAGGAGGAGGAAGAGGAAGAGGAAGAGGAGGAAGAGGAAGAGGAGGAAGAGGAAGAAGAGGAGGAAGAAGAGGAGGAGGAGGAAGAGGAAGAAGAGGAGGAAGAAGAGGAGGAGGAGGAGGAAGAGGAGGAGGAGGAGGAAGAGGAGAAGGAGGAGGAGGAGGAGGAGAAAAAGAAGAAAAAGAAATGCCATAAGAAAGTCTTTTGTTTTGTTTGCTAAGTTAATAATATAAGAAAGAGTCAGGCACTCAGGGAGAGGTAGTATTTTGAGGTATTTTCTATTTAGTACAAATGATTCATATAAATTGACTACGGTAGTGTAACTAAACACCGTGGGTTTGCATCTCACTGAGTACAAAGCCAAATTAGACACAGCCAAGACATGAAAGAATGGAGAGACTTATTACCTGCATCAGCTACAGGAGCTTACAAGTTCCTTCCAGAGCAATGTGCTCTTGGAATGCAGGAAATTCGAGGGTTTTATTTAGGGAGCCTGTACATATTCACATAGCCATACTCATTCCTAGGTATGTTTGGTTAAGAAGTACATTCCTGCCAGGCATGGTGACACACGTCTTTAATCCCAGCACTCAGGAGGCAGAGACAGGTGGATCTCTGTGAGTTTCAGGCCACCCTGATCTATATAGTGAGTTCCAGGCCAGCTGGGGCTACAAGAAGACCCTGTCTCAAAAGACCAAAAAAAAAAAGAGTACATTCCTGAGCATGTTCAGTTAAGAGCATGGGGCAAATGTTTACCTTTGGTCAAGCTCAGTTTATACCATAAGGCTTTAGCTGAAAAGAAAGGAAGGGCTTTGAAGGTATGCTAATCCAGAAATTTGCTCCTGAGGGTGCCTGCTTCACTTAGTACATAAAATAGGAGTAACAGGACTTAGGAATGCATAGAGGCAGGAAATAATTTCTTGTGGGAGACTCATTGAACTTTTGACTGATATTTCATCTGGTTTACTGAAGGATATTTTGCTCTCAGTAAATCATGAGCACGAATGTATGGAGAACTCTGAGGACATGAAATATTTGTAAGCCAGCTTAGGCTAAATGCTGGGAAATCCATGCCTGCAAAAGACATGTAAGGTAGTACCTAGTACTAAAGTGGCAAATAACCCAAGAAAATGAACTGAGATAAACCGTCTCCAGTGCATCTGTGGAGAAAAGCCACCTCTCCAGCTTCACTAGTCAATCATTTGCTCCTCGGACCTACTGTAGAGAGGCAGATTTTCCTTAAATTATGCGGAATAGATGGGCAGAATACTTAGTATGTTAATGAGGCAGTGAATTTTTATTCCCTGAAATGTCTTCAGAACATCTGGATTCTGAGTAGTCCTTCCCAGAGGCCCAAACACGATCATAGTGTGCATGCCTCTGCGTGTATGTGTTCACAATGTGTGTGGGCACATGTTGTGTGCTAGTGTGAGGGTGTGCAGAGGTCTGAAATTTACGTCAGGTGTCTTCTTTCGTCCCAGGTACTAGGATTATAGGTGACTGCCACACCTGATCAGCTTTTACTGAGTGTCAATCACCTACAAAGAGCATGACTAAACCAAGTTATAGATTAACCTAAAAATACCGTGACCAGCAGAGGTTCCAGTTTTCCGCATTCTTAAAGGTGCTGATTCTCAGCAATAACTGAGTATTACAACTCAGCTCCACTGCAGACAGTTAAACAGATATCCGAGTAAAAGTGCTGGTGGGCACTACTGGGTTAGAAACACTGCCAGGTCACCTAGGACTGAAACCCAGGACAAAAGCTTAGCTCTTGGCTGGATGACTTTCTACAATCATGGTTTGCCTTGGGTCCCATCTCCTTCTGGAGCTTACAGCTTCTTGGTGTAGCAGAAGCAAAATGTCATTTTGTTCTGCTTTATTGTCACTAAGCTCTTCTCTTATCATAGCCTGGAGGGAAAAAGGCATTCTGCACTCCGAGATAAAAACAAAAGTCGAAACTCCTGTGGCTGATTCTGATCTACAACCTTTGGACTCTCTCACAAAGCAGCTTTGTCCTTGGTTTTTGTTGTCTGCGTCTGAGGATGTGCTGTGACCTTGTGCGTCCTTGCCGCTTTCCACCGAGTGCATGAAATGCTTCGTGGAAACTCTGGGTGTCGTTTTTTCCTTCGATAACATATATTTACTTGGCAAGCAAGGCCTTTTTTTTTTTGCTTACTTTGCAGATAAACTTTTTCTTTCTTAAATGCTTCCTTCTGTGAGTCATTTTTCAACAAGTTAGGAGCCTAGAGGGTAGGTATTTAGTCACAGGAGGTGACTCTACTCAAGATGCAAGTGATGAGAGCGGGCTGAGAGCTGAGAACATCTTCATTTACCCCTAGGTATGGGGAGCTATAATCCAGGATCCAGCTTAAATCTGAATGTGTCTTCTTGGATTTTCTGAACAAATCCCAACATTAGTGTCAGAATCTTTTGCTGGAGCCTTCCTCAGCAGGTTTTAGCTCTACTGACCTCATGAACACTGTGCTAAATATTTTCAGAAAATTGTAAATCAAACATGACCCCAAACATAAAGCAATACCAAGGGACTGAGAGCTCAGCTACCTTGCTTTTCTGGAATTGCATAAAAAATATTATAAGGGGCTGGAGAGATGACTCAGCCCTTATGAGCACTGGCTGCTCTTGCAGAGGAGCAGGGTTTCATTCCCAGCACCCAGATGGCAGCTAACAACCATCTATAACTCCAGAGAATCCAGCACCCTCTTCTGACCTCCTTAGGCACTGCATGGCACAGTTGCACTTACCTACATATAGGCAATACACTCATACACATAAAAAAATAAAAATAACAAATAAAATATTTTTTAAAATATTACAAAAAGCTTTACTGGATGTTCAGCTAATAGAAATTGTGTTTAGTAAATGCTTTGTTAAAACAGTAAAACATAACCTCGGTGATGGCAAGTGTTGTAGACCAGAAACAGAGAATCACCACATGGGAATGAATACAAGATAAAAAGCCTTTATTACATCTGGACTGTCTCTAGACTCCAAGAGACGGAGTGCCAAAGAGTAGTCCCGCTTGTCTTTAGAGTTTAGTTTTTATAGGAAAACATGGGTGCTTTCAGGCTAATTTTAAGCTGACCAAGCCTAAATTCTTGCACGTCTTAAGTGAGCATGCAAGTATATCTCATAAAAGTAGAAGTTTCTGTTTGAGGTTAGGACATCTGTTTGTTTAAGACTGTGACATTTTACTTGTTCGTAGAAATTTTGGGCTCCTTGGCACAAGAGAACAATAGGTACAAAGTTCACACAGCAGTCAGATTTCACAAAGCAAGGTGGGGACACATTACAAAATGGAGTTATTCTGGTTCCCTGCCTGTTACAGCAAGGATCTTTTCTGTCTTCTGTCTTATTCCCAGAGCTCTGATTACCAGGAATGACAAATGTTTGGTCAGTATCTGTTAAATGACTAAAATATGTGAACTTGGAAAGTTTTGGGTCTACAGATTTGGACTGTAATAAATCTCCTACAAACAGGAAATATGTTTATCGCTCACTCAAGTATAAATGTGACCCTCTTGGGACAGCATCTTTTATTTCCCAAGTAAAAGTCAAAGGGCCTGCCAACCTTGACAATAGCTTTTTCAAAAACAAAGTTTGCAGAAACTGGAGAGATGGCTCAGCAGTTAAGAACACTCTGTTCTTCCAAAGGACCCAGTTTGGATTCCCAGCACCCATATGGCAGCTAACAACTGTGAGTAACTCCATTTCCAGGGGATCTGACACCCTCTTCTGATCTCTGCTGGCACTGTATAACGTGGAGCCACAATACTCATACACATAAAAATAAATAATAAAAATGATAAATAAAATATATTTTTAAAAAGTTTGCCATCGGCTCTGATTCGGTTTTCACTCCAGTTCAGGAGAGGAATCAAGCCATCAGTCCCAGAACCCGCCGCTGCTGTCCAGGCGGTCTCAGCACTCTCAGTAGTGTTGACAGCGCGAGGCACAACGTCATGACAAAGCACAGTGGAGCTCCATTCCTGTGTCAGCTTTCTACATTCAGAGCCATAAGGGTAGGCACTGAGGGTCAGGGAGTCTCTGGAAGGCCAGGGGAAGTCAATCTAAGGTGAACGCATTCAATGCTGACTGGAAACACCTGAGACTAGGTCCAATGAGGACAGCAGCATCTACTTAGGTCAACAGATTCCTTGAGATTATGAATCAGAAACAGAGAGAGGATGGGCCAGGAGGGAGGAGGAAAAGGAAGTAAGCAGCACCACCGAGGGGCGAGTGCAGCTGGACTCTCAGTTACCCGACCACATGCCACCTGCTCTAGGGCAATCAAAGACCCCTGTAAACAAAGCAGTAGAAAACACAGGACCAAACTGGGATAAAATGCCCTAAGCACAGTAATCACAGACAGTAGTGTTACCAGTTACTTAGTTTTCCTGTATTTTAAAAGAAATTAGGAAAACAGGTTTACTTACACTACAATCACATCCGGAATAGAAAGACTCCTGGTGTCTCTCCACCTTTCTCGTAGCACTGTTACACTCTTACAGAGAAGGTAAAACAAAAGCCAAGAAATAAAATATATGTGTGTGCTTCCAGAACTGAAATCCCTTCCTCCCCTGGCTGGTCCTCTGGTGCCAGACTTGTTGATTTCTCCCTTCCCACAGCATGAGATTCCTGGGGATGTTTTCATTTGGGGGGAGTCCAGTGTTTTTAGGGTTCCTGTTTTAGTAGCCTGATAGCCAAAGAAAGAGGCACAAGTGTCTCTGCTTAAACACATCCTCTGCTGTGTGTCACACATGTGTGGTGGTGTCTGCTGCACATGGAGGGTGATGCCCGCTGGAGTCAGCAGGAAGTAAGGACTCCAGCCTCCAAGAGTGGGAAGGCATGTATTTCCAACAAGTGCGTGCCGTGGCAAGAAGTGCCTAATCCAGAATGCAGCTTTGTCTGACTGTGATGGCAACTCTGCATGACCACAGTTGAAGACATAGTTAAGACATGCCAGACTCCAGAAGCAACAAAACACAAGATAATAAATGTATGTTGTTTCAAGCTGGTGATTCATGGTAACTTATTACTCTACATTAGAAAATGTGGGTATTGGAAGCTAGGTGTGGTGGCATACTCTTGTAATCTCAGCACTCAAGAAGTAGAAGCAGCAAGATCAGAAAATGAAGGGCAGTCTTTGCTATATAGCAAGTTCAAGGCCAGCCTTGGAGCTCCCAAGGATTCTCCTGTTTCCTGCTCCGAGCTCCCCTTAGGAGCACTGGGATTACAAATGCTCATAGTATATATGTTTGGTTTTTACGTGGACTCTGAGGATTTGAACTCAGTTCTTCACACTCATGCAGCTTTTACCCACTGAGCTACCTTTCTGGATCCCCACCAACATTTCAAAGGAAAGTTTTGAAAGTTCGGGGAATGTGGGGCAAGATGGGAGGCCCTGCAAGCAGCCTTCACAGGGCAATGCATGGACTGTGGGAACGAAGATGAAGCTGCTGTAGAAACCACAGACAGGTGCTGTTGCCAAGAACACACATACCTGTCAGGAGAAACTGCAGCGAGTGAGCAGTCAGCCCAAAATGTGGTGTGGTGTACTACAACCAGGAAGGCCAGTAGCAGGTGGCTGCCTGGGGCCTGGGAGTCAGTTCCTGACCTGTTCTCTGTCTGCTGGACATACAGTCATAGGATATAAGGTCTGTCTTCAGATGTTTAGGTCTTGCTGGTTCAATTTCTCTTTCCTGTTCTCCATTCCTCAAGAGGCAGAAGCAAGTTGGTCTCAGTAAGATCAAGGACAGCCTGGTCTATTAGCAAGTTTCAGGGCAGTTGGGACAGGGAGACCCATCTCAAAAAGACCAAAAGAACACGAAAGAAAAAAGAAAAGAAACTATATAACTTTCTTTTTCGTTGTGTGTGTGTGTGTGTGTGTGTGTGTGTGTGTGTGATGAGACTTAATCTAACCCAAGGAAGGTTAGGGAACATGGAGACCAGGTATCAAGGTCCAACAGATCTGTTTTATTGATTAAAAACAGATTCATCCAACACATTCTCACAGTCTTTGACACCTGTCCCAGAATAGAGGTAGTCGTGGTCACCAGCTATGACAGGTGGTTCCAACTGTGCAAGCGGGTCCCGAACTCGTGGCGGGTTCCACAGCTGACCCAGTAGGTGGCGCTGCGGCTCCAGTAGTTCCAGCCACGCTCCAACTGACAGGGCTGGACCGGCCGGTTCCGTGGCTCAGCGGGTGGCCGGGCGGGTGGTCTGATGGCAGGTCCGCAGGTCGGGCTCGTGAACGCCGGAGCTGTGCGGGCCTCAAGGCGTGACCATTTCCACGGTGACACGTCCTAGGCTAGACTGACGGGACTTCAGACAAGGGGAACGCAGTCTCGGGATTCTTGTGGATTAGCGTTGGCCATTTAGCCCTTGGCCTTAGGCTTTATAGGGAAGTTGGCAGTGTGGCCTCACCAGCCAATCCGCTTCCAGATGACTTCCCTCACCGTCCCGCTCTATCACAGCTCTGCGGCCTGTGTGACCGGGGGTCTGATATGGAAGGGAGCTCCTGGGCTCTACGCAGGGGGTCCATCTGTAAGATCTGACACTAGGGAAGCCCCCGCTCTGAGTGACTGGAAGATCTGATACTACGCGCTCTGTCGGCTGGGCGCTTGGCCTGAGTGTTTCCAAGAAGAAAAGGGGCATTCTAAGTCTCTTTGCAGGCACCTGGCTTTGCTAAGAAAGTGCTCTGGTCCTATCCCTAGAGCTTGACCACAGGCCTTCCCAAGAAACTGAGGCACTTCTAGGCTTTATCCGCCCAGCACTGGCTGGAGGCTTTGAACTTAGCTCGGATAAGGAGAGTGTTCTGAGGGGCCCGCTTAGTTACAGGCTTCTAACTTATGAAACTGAGCTCTAACTTCTAACTTGTAGAATCCTAGCTTATGAAATTATATTATGGGTTTACAATGTCTTATATGCTAATTGTCTATTACTTATATGCTATATTGTCTATTATGTACTTTATATTTATAACTATGGGCTTACAGAGTTACAACTTACAAACTAGTAAACTTATAAGACTGGTTTACAACTTATAGACTTAATTATTTAGCATGTGCTTCTTATACTTATGGATTTAAACTAATTATTTATCTAATACATAAAATTATAAACTTATGGAGTCTACATCATTATTACAGCTTACAAACTAATTATTTAATACATGTTCCTTACAGTGTGTGTGTGTGTGTGTGTGTGTGTGTGTATGTGTGTTAACCAAGTGCTTTATCACAAAATGATTCCACCAACCCTCTTTTTGATCTTACAGAAAAGCTCACAGCCAAAAGTATCCCTTGAAAGTCTCCGAGAAGATTTTGGACTTTTAGCAGTACTGGAAACTGGAATCATTAATAGCTTGAGGACTCTTGGAGACTCACTAAATGCATTGTGACTATACAAGTTCAGGAAACTGAGATGGCATGATCTTTTGGAGCCAGGGGCAATTAAGTTTGGATCCTGAATGTTTCCCAAAGATCCATGTGTCAAAGGTTTGGTCCCTCGAGATGGTGGAGCCTCTAAAAGGTGGAGCCTATTGGACTTGGGCTTTTGAACAATTCCAGAACACTGAAGGTGTTGAGAATTCTTGGAGTATGGCTGATATTTTGTACTATGAGATAGATATGGTCTTTAGGAGATGAGAAGAATACACAGTCTGAATCTTCAATTTCCTCAAAGGCCCAACAATTAGAAGTATGGTCCTCACAGTGGGACATTCAGAAGTGGTAGAGCTTTAAGAGGTGGGGTCTAATGAGAGGCCTAGGTCATTGGGTATGTGCTCTTTAAAGTGATGTGGACCCTGGTCCCCTTGTTCTCTCCTGCTTCCTGGGCACAAGGTGAGTAAGTTTGCTCTGTTTTGTACTCCTGTCATGATATTCTGTATTGCCACAGACCCAAAGGCAACAGAGCCAAGCAGTACTGGAGAATGGAATCTCCAAAATTATGACTCTAAATAATCCTTTTCTGTTTATAAGTTGATCATCTCAAGTATCTGTTACAGTAACAGAAAGCCGTTCATATTTTGGTTTGTAGAATCCAAGTGAACTCTGCAGTGTGGATTTCTAAATTTATGCCATGTTCTTATTTCCCTGAGCTCCGTCTTCTAGCTCTATATCTAGATGCTGAAGGTAGAACCCGTGCTTAACAAGCTTCCAAGTAGTCAAGTAACCACCACTGCCTAGGGTAGAAAAGCAGTAAGCGAAGCAGAAGGAATTTCCAGGGTATATAGGAGAACAACAGGTTTTCACTGTCAGGTTGCACACCAGTCCTCTCTAAAGTTGTAAAGTAACTGACATGAACCATTGTGGTAACGAGTATATATGATTAATGGGCAGTTGTCAAGAAAGGAGCTAGGGAGATGAAGATGAAGTTTGCCTATATGGTGGGAAATGGTGGGAAATGTAGCTCATGTACTGGGCTCTGGGGTTGATCCTTAGCACTGAAAAAATCAGAAGTGCTGCACCTCACTTCTGACAAACTAAAGCAATTATTATTCAAAATCAGTTGTACAGAAATGGGATAAAAAAAAAAGCAAACATATTGCAATCAGGTAGAAATACAGTGTCATTCAGAAAAAAACTTGGGAAGAAGAAGGTTTAATTTAAATCACTTATTAAAGGATAGCCCACCCCAGTTTTACCACATTCATGTAAAATAGTCTTTCTCATCCCTGACCCTGAGGCCATCCAGCCACCTTCTCAGCTTCACTCTGAGAAGAGGAGCCCAGATAATGAGCAGCACAGGGCTCTCTATTCCTGGACAGACTGTCTCACTGTAAATTAAATCTATGGGCTGGGGAGATGGCTCAGTGGTTAAAACATGTGAGAACCAGGATTCAGATCCCCAGACCCCGCATAAATGCTGGATGAGTGTAGCAGTTCACCTGTGATTCCAGTGCACTCTGAGGGCACAGACAGGGGATCTCTGGAGCAAACTGGCTAGCCAGACGAGCAGTATAAGAGCTCTCTGGGTTTATTCAAGAGACTCCACCTCAGTGAATAAGATGAAAAGCAATCAAGGAAGGGGCTAGAGAGATGGCTCAGCTGTTAAGAACACTTGCTGATCTTCCAGAGGACCCAGGTTCAATTCTCAGCACCCCCATGGTGGCTCACAACCATCCCTAACTCCAGTTCCAGTGGATCTGATACCCGCTTCCTGTCTCTGTGGGGCATTTAGATACATGCAGGCAAAACACTCATGACATAAAACAAAAATAATAAATAAAAATTTTAAAAAGTAAAGCAATCAATGAAGGTTCCCCATATCAACCTCCGACCTCCACAGACATGCACACAGATGTACACATGCACATATACATGTGGCCACTTATGTGAGAACGTGAATATGCATATGAGTGCACACAATATACACAAATACATGGGGAATTTTTTTGAATGATCTGTCAAATGTGTATAGTGCTTATAATTATTACTCAAAACTAGTGAAAATCAAATCTAGAAACAATAAAACCCAGATTCAATCTCTGAAGTGGAATAAGGGGCTGAAAAGAACCTGTATACAATTCTGTAGCTCCACAGCCAGTGTTGTAATTTGTGTCTAAAATCAGAACATAGTATCTCCAAAATCTACCCCAACATTCCAGAAAAGGAAATTAACATGTAAAAATAATATTGAGGGGGCTAGAGAGATGACTCAGCAGTTAAGAGCACTAGTTTTCCCTTCAGAGGACCCGGGTTCAAATCCCAGCACCCACATGACAGCCAACAACTGTCTGTGGGATCTGACTCCCACTTCTGACTGCACACATTCCGCAACATGGGTGCACTTACATACATGAGACAATATACTCTACACATAAAATAATAATAGGGGCTAGAGAGAAGATTCCAAAGCTAAGAGCACTGGCTGGCCTTGTGGAGGAGCTGGGTTCAATTCCCAGCACCCACATGGTGGCTAACAACTACTGTCCATGACTCCAGTTCCAGGGGATCTGATGCTCTCTTCTGACCTCTCCAGGCATTGCATGATACAGGTGTACTTACAGGCATACAGGCAATACACTCATAAACATAAAAAATAAAATAATAATAGTAATGTTGAGAATGTCAAGGCGCATTATATACTTGTATGAAAGTGTTCTTGTAAGACCCAGTGCCATATGCAATAAATATATGCCAAAGAAAAAAGAAAAGAAAAAAACAATGTTGAATTAGGTATCTTCATAATCCCTCTAATACAGTGAATTGTGATGTTTTGATGAATCTGATACACTGATTGTGAGAGTCAACATTACTTTGTGTATGTAGAAGACTGTTGATTAACATTGCCACAACGTTAAGTGATCATTTATTGTTATAAGATCGTGGTAAAAGATATACCTTAGAACTGGTGAAATACAGCTTTAAAAAGCACACTTCCAAAATCTACTAACAAGGTATGAAACAGTAAGCATTCTAGATTGGTCTATATTCACATTTACTAGTATTCTTAAGGCTACTTAGGAGTTTTGTTTCATTTCTCATTATTTGGGGGGATATCTTATAGGAGCTGTATAACGAATGGATTTCAATTTGGAAACCATCTCATTTTCTTTTCTAGAATCACAGATCAGAAGATGATTTAACAAAGGCTATTCAAAGGCCTCATGGTAGCCCTGGAAGGCAGAGAGCAATGCTATAAAGACAGACCTCTTGAACACTGCTATGCAATCTCTTCATAGAACAAAACAGGTTAGTCCTTAGCATTCTTTGGTCCAACCTGCAGAGAAAGTAAGCAATGAGTAAAACCTGTCCATTTTCAAGGACACACTCATGAAACCACACTCTCCAGCTTCTTAGGCAGAGTATAGAAAGCTGGTCGTTTGCTCAGTGAATCCAACCTACTCCTCTGGGTTTTCTATATCAGAATACTACCCAACTTCTTAGAAACAAATGTCTGAGCACTTAGAAGACTAGGCAGGAGGATTGCAAGTTTGAGGCCAGTCCAGGCTACATAGTCCAACACTGTTCCAGGAAGAGAGAGAGAGAGAGAGAAGAAAGAAAGAAAGAAAGAAAGAAAGAAAAAAAGAAAGAAAGAAAGAAAGAAAGAAAGAAACGCAAACCAAACCAAACACGAAGGGATATTTTCTGTGTCCTCTTTGAAAGACAGAGCAGGTAAACTCTTTCTTAGTCAGCTTCCTTCCAAACACAAGGCCCACAAGTCCACCTAGTCATTTATGGAAGACACTGAGAATTAACATTTCAAAATAGTCTACCACTTGCTATAAATAGGCCTAGAAATTGTGATTCCCAAAACACACTGAAAAGCTAATGCGTGGCTCTGACCGGCACCTTTAGGGTTGTAATTATTCATTATTCACACAGGATGCTGATTATTCACTGAAGTCAGTCCACATTTGTTCTGTGTTTGTCCCTTTTGTCTTGGTGCTTTACAGGGGAATTGCCAGTGCTAATGGCAGAGGACTTGAGCAGTAAGGCACCTGAGGAGAACTGCTTGGAGATCTCAGCCATGGGTTCCATCTACATAGCATAGATCTTTATACAGAACGCCTCGTATTCTTCATTTTAACCACTTTAAAATCTACTTCATTCCATTTCTTCCATCTTCCCATTAATTACTTTCCTCTTTAGCTCAGAGCTAGAAAACACAGCTTTTTGGTCCTTGCTCCATTTCATCCCGTTTTTCTTCATCCTTCCTTTCATTTTCTCCTTGTAGCCCAGAACTAGAGGGTACAATTTTCTGGCCCTCCTTTTTGATGTTTTTTTTTCTGCTTATGATTCAGAGGCAAGGTGGCTAATTTATACATCATAGGAAATAAAACAGTAGTGAATATTGCTGACCCCAAACAGGTGTACAGAACTACTGGCAAATCGGGGTATTGTCCTTGAAGAATTCCACAGAGTGCAGGAGTAGCCATTAGTCCCAAGGCAGCACCAATTAGAATAAACGCTGCAGACTTCCCATTTATGGCGGTGTACTGCTCAATCCAAGAAATCCCACTGGGAAATGTGGTTGCCATCGACGCTCCATACACTGAAGTTGCAATCCAGAGACAAAGCCTGTTCTTGTCAAAAAGTACCAGAAATAAAGACGAGACCAGGCTGCCAACGCTGCTCAACACAATCATGGTTCCGGGCTGCAGGCACGCTGCAAAGAAGATGGCCAGGCCCCTGCAGGCTGCAAAGGTCCCCCAGAAGATGGAGTTCAACCCGGCTGCTTCACTTTCTTCCATGCCAACATGGGTGGTTGCGAATGAGAAAATATAAGAGCCATATGTCACCTCAGCTCCGACGTAAAAAAAGAAGAACAGGAAGAGGAGACAGAGCAGGGCCTTGTGGTATTTAGCTCTTCGAGATCGCTGAGCAGATGCTGCGGATTTTTTCTGCTTTGAGTGTTTTTTTAAAAACGGAGCAAAGAGAAAGACAGAAACTATTGAGACATAAATGCCGATGGACACATAGGCCCACAGCAAATTCTTGTCATCAGGCACTGCAAACAGAGAGCCCGACGTGGCTTCAGAGGATGCGTTCAGCATTAGGCGGAAGTCAGGCTCTGTGTGGTTTTCAGCAGAGGCCGCTGAGCCCCATGCCAGCTTAGCCAGCAGGGGGGCCAGAAAGGCACCCAAGGCGAAATTGAAGTGCAAGGCCTGCATATGGGGGGCTCCTTTGTCCCCCCAAAGATCCAAGATGAGGACGTTTCCACCTGCCAATGAAAGATAGCGGGATTGATTTAGGTTACATGAAAGTCGCTTAGTTAAGAAAATAAATAAATAAAACAACAATAACAATAAAGATGCACAAAGAAGTATGAGTCTGTATTATGTGTCATGAAGATGATAAACTTTCTAAATTATAAAAGACTGCACCTGATTCAACTCTGTAATGAAGGAACTCTCACCCACTACTACCAGAACATTATACACTCTATCATCTCATACTCATACATGGAACCTGACAAGTGAGTCAACTATCACCTGGTAGAGCCAGGCACATCAGCAAAAGCTTCTTATAAAATAGTGCTATCACTTCACTAGGGAGTCTTATTGATGCATCTGTTTATGTATATGCATTATATAATATGCATATATACATACTTGCATAATATGTATACATGGTACGCATGCACACATATGTACATACTTGGCAAAAATGTTATCAGACCAAAAGGCTAGATTACCAAACTTTTTGTACTTGCAATAGTAGAAATATGCCAGGCGTGGTGTGCACACCTTTATTCCTAGCACTTGGGAGGTAGAGGCAGGCGGATCTCTGGGAGACTGAGGCCAGTTTGGTTTCCATAGCAAGTTCGGGCTAGCTGTGGTTACAGAGAGACCCTGTCTCAAAAAGATCCCCTCCCCCAAAAAAGTAGAAATACTATTTATTTATTCATAAAAGAGATGTGAAACATCCACTCAAGAACCTGAATACACCAAGATCCTGGTGTGCCCATTACAGGAAGCAACGCACCTTTCAGAACCTGCACTTAATAAAAGCCCAAAGCTTTAAGTCTATGGCTGTCTCTTTTTTTTATTGAATATTTTCAGATAAGCATTTAATTCTACCCTGAATTTACAACCAAACAAAGCCTAATGTACCAATTATCTTCATATTTATAAAATAACATTAGAGCAGAGGAGGATTAAAAAGTTGAAATTTCAAAGTAAATAAATATCACATTATTTAGTAGGTTTTGTGTGTGTGTGCATGCATGTTTGTGTGTGTAATTTGTATATTATGTAGAATGTGTGTGGTATATGTATGTGGTACATGCATGTGAGTGTGTGGGTGCCCATGCCCTTGGGTGCACATGTCTTCCTCTATCGCCTCCCACCTTATTGATTGAGACAAAGTCTCCCGCTGAACAGGAAGCTTGCCATTTTTGCTAGGATGGCTGGCCAGTGAGTTCTTGGGATCTGCCTTTCTCTGTCCCCGAGTGCTTGGGGTTACAGGCCCACACAGCCATGCCTAGACTTTTACGTGGGTGCTAGGGATTCAAACCCACGTCCTCATACTTGCAGAGAAAGCACTCTTACCCCCCTCCTCCGAGTCATCTCCCCAAACCCCCAGGTTTTCAAAGACATGATGACAGGTGGAGAAGCTTAACTGTAGAAGGAAGCTTTGGGAGAACAAAGAACATAAACAAAGAAAGTAGTACCAGCACAGTTTCCCCTAGCTCAAAAGCCATGGTCCATGCTAAATTGGAGGGCTGTTTCTACCTTTTATCAGCTAAATGGTGCTTCCACAGTCATTTTTGTCCTACGAACCCATCAATTCTTCTCACACTACAACAATGAGATTCCATCCCTAAATGAAAGACCACTTACCTGCTCTGTTATTATAAGCAGAAAGCTGATTCTTTCTTCTTTGGAAATTGATTACAACCAGCAATCTTCCATAGAATGAAATCACTAAGATTTCTTCATAGTCATATATTTAGAAAATTGGTGTCCTAACATACTAGAAGACTGGCTGAGAGCAGGTCTGAGTAGGTGACCCCATGACCAGCTTAGTGGTTCCCGGCCATTTCAGGGGACATTTTAGCAGTGATGTCCCAGTTCCAGTTTTGACCCTGAAGGATTCACTAACCTGTGTCCAGAATACCAAATGAAATGCCAGTGACAGATGTCATGACAATCAGTAGGACTGCTGTCTTGCAAACAGGAGTAAAATAAAGACCAACCGAGCTCAACAGGTTTGACACCCCTGAGAAGAAAAGTCTGAAAGTCAGCTATAAACACAGTGTTCATGTGGTCATGAATCAACACCATAAAAACTTCCCAAACATGCAAACTAAGATGAAATTAAAAGTGTCTAATCTTGTGAGGTGGGAGCTGTACCTTCTATAAGCAGTCATGTCCTTTAAATACTGCAAAATCTTTATGGACTATAAAATATAAATTATTAAATGAATATAATTATATTACTGCTAGAATCAAACTGTAAGTCACAATATCAAGAAACATTTTGTGACTACAAAGGTCAAAAATTATTTACTTAGTTTGGAGTGGTAATGCACGCCATTAATCCCAGCACACAGGTAGCAGAGGCAGGCATATTTCTGTGAAGTTGAGGATAGCCTTGTCTACATAGTAAGTTTCAGGTTAGCTGTGGCTACAAGGAGACCCTGTCTCAAAAAATAAACAAAAACAAGCTATATATATTTACATAAATGCTTCATATTTTAAAACCAAAAGAGGGAGCTGTGAGGGGGTTCTGTAGGTAAAAGCACTTGCTGATAAGTCTGATGACCTGAGTTAGATCCCAGGGACACTCATGGTAAAAGAGGACCAATTCCTGAAAGTTGTCCTCTAACCTCCACATATGCACCCTGGCATCCACTAACTAACTGTGCTGGGTAGCTTTAGTGTCAACTTGACACAAATGGTTTGAGAGAGCCTCAACTGGGGAAGTGCCTCCATTGGACTGGCCCGTAGTCTGTGGGGTGTTTTCTTTGTTGTTTAGTGCTTCGGGGAGGGCCAAGCCCACTGTTGGGGGTGCCGCTCCTGCGGAGATTATTCTGTATTGTATAAGAAAGCAGGCTGAGCAGGGGCCGGGGAAAAGCCAGGAAGCAGTGTTCCTCCATGACCTGTGCTCCAGCTCCTGCCTCCAGGGTCCTGCCCGAGTTCCCACTTGGGCTCCCTCAGTGATGAACTGTAATCTTGGAGATGTAAGCCAAATAAACCCTTTCCTCCCTAAGTTAGTATTGGTTAGAATGTTTTGTCACAGCAATTGAAAGCAAACTAGGACACTAACTGGCTAATTAAATGAATAAATATGTAAATAAATGTAATTTTAAACTTTTAAAATAAATATTTTATTATTTTTATTTTATGTGTATGAATGTATTGCCTGCATGTATGTAAGTGCACCTGTATCATGCAGTGCCCATGGAGGTCAGAAAAGGGTGCTGGATCCCCTGAACTGGGATTATGGACTCTTGTTAGCTGCCATGTGGGTGCTGGGAATCAAACCCAGGTCCTCTGGAAGAGCACCCAGTGCTCGTACACACTGAATTATCTCTCCTGTTCCATTTAAAAAAAAAAAAAAAAAACGTTGAAAGAGGCAAAAAGGGTAGCTGGAGAGATGACTCAATGGATAAAGCACTTGCATACTTGAGGACCAGAGTTCAAATCCCCATCACTTACATAAAAGTTGGATGGGTGTGGTGGTCATGTGTAATCCCAGAGCTCAGGAGGATCTACAGGGCAAGCTGGTTCAGTAAACTAGCCAAATCAGTGAGCTCCGGGCTTCTACAAGAGGCCTTGCCTCAGTGAACAAACGGGGAGTGATTAAGGAAGATGCTTCTGGCCTCCACACCCAAGTACACATATCTGAACACATGAATCCACAAACATGTGCACATGAATACACACACATACACATGCATGTACAACTTATGCAAAACAAAACCAAAGAACCAGAGGGAACTTAAAAAATTCTTTTTGCTGTTTTTTATGATTTTCATATAATATAATTTGATGGTATTTAGGTTCTCTCTCTATGTACACCTTCCTAATGCTCCCAGCCAATTTAATGTACTGTATTACACACACACACACACACACACACACACACACACACACAGCCTATAGAGTTTGCTTTGTTTCCTCAAATGTCCTGAAGAGGGCAAAAAAATGCAATTAGTAAAGTAGTTTAGAGTAAAAATGTAAATGAATTAGTTTGGAGAACAATGAGAAAAACACAAAGTATGTAGTTTGGGGCTGGGATTTCGATCAGCAGTAGAACACTGGTGTGACATAAGAACTTTGATGTAATCCTCTGCCAGCAAAAAATTACCATGTTTATGTAATTTATCATATGCCTTCTTTCAACCCACTTTGGAAATAAAAGGGATCATCTATTTATTCATCAGAAATAATAGGTTGTTCTTGGATCTGAAGATGTTTGTCACATTTTCTTTAACCATGTTAACGTTTTCAAAGCACAGCAGGGTCAAGTTTTCCCATCTACTCTCAGGGTGTGGTAGAGCAGCCTGGGCTCAACTCTTAACTCGGAGCATCAGGGACAAAACGCAGCCTACAGAATTCAGCACCATTCTCTGCCTCTTCGTGTTCAGTCCAGGTTCCAGGTGCTCATTCTGCTCTCTGCAGCCCTAGGAGTCGTGCTCTACCTTGGATAAATGCTTTTTTGACAGCTAGTGTGTGTGTGTGAGTCTGGAGTAGAGCCTGAGTTAAGGTGAGGTCAGCGAGGTTGATTTGGGATTGCCAACACCCCCCAGCTCATGGGCTAGTTAAGGAAGCTTCCAGAAGACTCAATACAGATTCTCTGTAATTGCTAAGGTAAAAGAATCTGAGGACACCCAGCTGTTGTGGGGCAGCAAAACAATGGTACACCTTCAGTTGTCGGTCAATCTACAGGTTCCTGCTTATCATATGTAGACATAAACTGTAAACAGTAATAGAAACAATGAAACAAAAATCACTGTTAACTTACCCAAAAGTAAAAAATGATTCATGCAGTCAAAAAGAACTCCACCAATCACAGAGCCACTCAAGTATCCCAAAGCACGACCCACAAATATTTCAGAAAGACTGCTGATATTTCGATTCACATTCCTGGCCAGATCTGGAAATGTGGGTCCTAGTATAGCGGCACTTACTCCCTGAAATTAAAAGGACAAAAGCTTTTATTTATAAGCAAAATGATATTTATCTCATTTATATCCACTATAAAAAAAGGGGGGAGTGGGTATAATGAAGAGAATTGCTTTAAGGCCAATAGTAAAGAAAAACTATTCCGGGAGTTGATATGGCTCAGTAGTTAAAAGCACTGACTACTCTTGGGTTTGATTCCCAGCACCCATATGGTGGCTAACAACCGTCCCTAACTCCAGTTCCAGGGGATCCAATGCCTTCTTCTGGCCTCTGTGGGCATGGCATGCCAAGGTACACTTACATGCTTGCAGGTAATACACTCACATATATAAAATAATAAGTAAAATATCAAAAAAGAAAATATACAATATTAAAATTACCAGGGTTATAGACTCCTGTCACTTTTCTTTGTTTCAAAACTCACTTTTTCAAAAGTTCTTTAAAAGCCAGTGTGGTGGCACACACCTCTAATCCCAGCACTCAGGAGACAAAGGCAGGTGGATTTCTGTGAGATCCTGGCCAGTCTGGTCTACATAACGAGGACCAGGACAGCTGGGGCTTCAGGGAGACCTTGTCTCAAAAAAATAAAACAAAACAAAAGTTCTTTAATTCCGTGGCTTTTTCTTGCATTATTCTGTAGTTCAATAATACTTTGAAAGACTATTCTATAATAAAAATTATTAAGGAACTGGGAGTGTAACTCAGTGGTAGGCTGTTTGGCTAGCATATACACATCCAACTTTGGTGTCTAGCACTGCAAAATAACAACAATAATATTCATGTATTTATTCATCTATTTATATAGTGTATGTATGTATGTGTTGGTTTAATTTAAAGGTATGTCTTTAGAGTTTTCAGCATTAAATGTGAGACAGATGAACAACTTTTCCTGTGTGGATTTACTAGTAAAATAAGCTTATATTATCTATAGTGCAAGACTTGTCAGCAAGATTAATTGATGTAATCGTCTTTATAAGCAATCACGCATCATTGTTAAAGGTGAGTTAAATAGATGTCTCAGGGCCTGGAGACATGGCTCAGCAATTAAAAGTTCTTTCTGGTCTTCCAGAAGGTCCAAATTAGTTTCCTAGCCCCACACCAGGTAGATTACAACCTCCTATAACTCCAGCTCCAGAGGATTTGGTGTTCCTCTCTGACCTCTGCAGGTACATGAACAGATATGTACACATACACATAATTAAAAATAAATATTTTTCAAAATATATGCCTCAAAAAGAATATTTTGCCATTTTTACTATCAAGAATTAAAAGTTGGGGCTGAGGGAAGTCTGCACAATCAATAATTTAATTCTAAGGGATAACAAAAATAAGGCCTAAAGGGATAGAAATAACTTTTTTTTTTTGAGACAGAGACTCACTATGGCCCCACCTGGCCTGGAATTCCCTGTGTAGACAAGGCTGTCCTCAAACTCACAGAACTCCACTCACTGCTGCCTTCTGCTGGGATCAAAGGTGTGTATCACACGCCCAGCAATGGCAATAAAATTTTGCCTGTCTACAGATTATTTTTACAGACAAACTCAAACTATTTGAGATCGTTAGTGAACATGTCTGTGCCACACTGACCAAGTTATAGTGTGAGACTGTGTGTGCATCTAGCTCCTGAGATCCAGAGATTTACCAATCTGTATTTTGTTAGCACGGCATTCCTAGTGACTTGTACCCTGGAAATTAAGATCAATAAACCTTAAAATTATAAGTAATGCACAAAACTAAATTTGCTAGAAATAAGAAAAAGGAAACCTTATATGAAACTATACAAGGAAGATAGATGTGCTTTTGATAAGGAAAACCTATAAGGTAAGAAGAAGTTTTATTTTATTAATAAAAATGGAGTGTGATTTTTGTCCTTAAGTAGAATGACTAGTTCTAAAATGAGAAATGATACAGGACAAAAGTTGAATGAAAGAGAACATTGAGGTGTGGCTTGAGGGCGTGGCTCTGTTGGTAGGTGCCTGCCTAGCCTGTGGGAAGCCCTGCGTTCAGTCCCCAGGCATGAACTGTGGGGGTAGTACAAATCTGGCATCTCAGCACTAAGGAGGTGGAGGCAGATGATCAGAAGTTCAAGGTCATCCTTGATGAGGTATTGAATTCTAGACAAGCCTAGGATAGGAGGGACCCTACCTAACAACAACAACAAACAAACAACAAATCCCAAAACACTGTAGAAGGCAAGAAGGCTTATTATCCCAGATGAATTCTGTGAAAAGAACTTTACCTGTGACAATACTTGCTGAAATTAGAAGGAAATTACTTACAAGTTTTTTTTTTTTTTAATGAGCATTACTATCTAGACTAGAATTTGGTTCTCTCTGTTAAAAAACAAAATAACAAGCAAACCCAAAATCAGGAACTGAGGAGATAGCTCAGTGTTTAGGAGCACTTACTGCTCTTCCAAAGAATGGGAGTTCAGAAATTGGAGAGATGGCTCAGTAGTTAAGATTCCTGGCTGTTCTTTCATAGAACCGAGGTTTGGTTCCCAGCACTCACATGGAAGCTAACAACCATCCTTAACTCCAGTTCTAGGGAATCCAACAACCTCTTCTGGCCTTTTACACACATGCAGGCAAAACACTCACACACACACACACGCACACACGCACACACACACACACCATATATATATATGTGTATATATATATATATATATATATAAAAGAATGGAGCCAGGCATGGTGGTGTATGCCTTCAAGACCAGCTCTTCTGAGACAGAGGGAGGTAGATCTCTGTGAGATGGAGGCCAGCCTGTTTTACATAGCAAGTTCCAGCCCAGCTAGGGCTACAGGGAGACAATGTCTCAAAAAAAAAAAAAAAAAAGAAAAGAAAAGAAAAAGGTAATGGGAGTCCAACATCAGCATCCTCCTGTATCTACAGCTCCGGAGAATCTGATGCCCACTTACGACACCCTCACATATGTAGTAGGCACTCATATAGACAAACATACACATAAATAGAAATAAATCTTTAAAACACACACAGGATTTGGGGCTGGTAAGATGGCTCACAAGGTAAGGGCGCTTGTTGCCAAGGTTGTCTCCCTGAGTTCAGTCCCTGGAACCAGCTTGGGAGAAGCAGAGAATCAACTCATGCAAGTTGTCTCTACACATACACATTGTGCTTGTACACACACACACACACACACACACACACACACATAAATAAATAAATAAATAAATAAATAAATAAATAAATAAATAAATAAATAAAAATAAATAAATAACTGCATTTGAGGCACTTGACTTAGGAAACAAAGATTCTGGGTTTCACCAAGATATTTCCTGTGCTCTGGGATTTCCTTATTATGCTTTTGCTGTCTTAAGATCATGCATGGTAGTGGCTCATGCCTTTAATCCCTGCACTCTGGAGGCTAGGCTAGGAGGATCAAAGTGTTCCAGGCCAGCCTGGGACTACATAGTAAGACGTTGTAGCAAATAAAAAGCAGTATGTACTTTTTGTATTTGCTTTTATTTATTTTTATTTTATGTGTATGAGTGTTATGCCTACATGTATATAAGTGCACTCATGTCAGGCAGTGCCCGTGGAGGACAGAAGAGGGTGCTGGATCCCATGGAACTGGAGTTACAGATAGTTGTTAGCTGCCACATGGGTGCTTGAACTTGAACCCGGGTCTTCTGTAGGAACAGCCACTGAGCCATCTCTCTAGCCCCTGCATTTGCTTTAAAGTTTTGATATCACTTTGGTTAAATGAAGGACTAGTGTTCCTCTAATTAAGGATCTAATTTTGATCAAATGTTTTAAACCTCTGTTATCCTTTATGAGCATCTCCAAATCAAATTAGCTTTCTTCTAGATCTTGAATTAATTTTGGGACTTTCCAGATGGGTTCTTGAAATATCTCCAAAGGGTAAATCTCTTTATAAAAAGGAAGATATTGTTAGCTTGGTACATTGAATTACAGGGGAGCACAGTAAAATAATAAGAAACGCAAAGCTTCTTTGAGTTATGTATGAACAGATGTGTTCTTGATTTGTGTTTCAGAGATTGTATGAAATTCTTAGAAGTACAATGGTCCTAGTGTAAAACCATTAGTCACAATTCTAATTGTTCTGGTTCTTCGTTGTTGTTGTTGTTTGAGATAGGATGATCTCATGTATCCAGGGCTAGCTTTGAACTAATATGTAGGGAGGATAACTTTGAACTTTTTCTAATCCTGCTGCCTCTACCTCCTGAGATCAGATGTGATTACAGGTGTTTACTACCACTCCAGTTTATTTGGTGCTCAGAATCAAACTCAGAGTTACATGCTAGGCGAGTCCCCACCAACTAAGTCACAAGCCGCTTTAAATGTTATCTTTTCAGTGTTGTGTGAAAGGCAGGCACAGCAGGCCTGCTTGTAATCCTAGCTAATGAAGAGGCTGAAGCAGGAAGGCTGGTTGAGCCCAGGAGCTCTGGTCAGCACAGACAACATGGGAAGACCCATCTCATAGAAGTTGTGTGCGCCAGTTATAACCAACTTTCCTTGCCAAGAGCATCACCATTGTGACAAACTCTCACCTGTCTTTAAACACGGCCACTTTAAATCCTGTCGTTTAAAGACTGTTGGTTGTTTAGTCTGATACTTTCCCAAGCTGCTACCAATTTTGGTGTTCTAGGACGTTCATGGGAAGGACTCTGTCAAGTTCCACTGGTCTGGGTAGGAATTCTCAGACCTCTCTGAAGAAACTAAATGGTTCATAAGCATCAAGCTGATGTTTAGCCTAATGTCAAGCACAATAAGAAGTAAATACTAAAGAAATGATTTGGCAGATTTTCATGTTAAGTCAGCTGGTGGTGAAATTATTAAGCTATGGCAGTTTGAATACTGCAGATTGGTCCAAATCCAATCATCTATGAGAACCTATTTGCAAACAGTGCTAGGCATGTGAACTGTAGAAACAACTTTGGTATCTCAAAGGATACAAGTCCTTTGCCAAGCATTGGATAGATGCCTGGTCCTTGCTGAGTCTTCAAAGCTCCCACTATTCAAATTTCTGTACTCTAAGACACATTATGGTAGAGATGAAATGATTCCAATGATAGCAAAACATTGGTGGATAAATATTTTCACTGCAAAAATGTTTCTGACCAAGGTTTGCTTGTCAGCCCATCATTTTTGTTAAGACACTATAACTCCAAGTCACATGCTTCTAGCAACTGGATGAGTCAAACACAGACAAACTCAATTCACTTATACCTAAAGTGCTGATGCTCTAGGTGTGAGAAGCTTTCCTGTGTATAGAAGCTGCTATTGCAACTGCAGGTAGAGTTACTAGAAGATACATTTTCCTTGCTGGTCATTCCTGGAGAGCCCTCCAGCGATGGCCGTACTTGTTTCTCGGCACAGCTGTAGAACAGCTAAATAAAGCATCACAAACACAGTGGCATTAAGCCGAGCTCCTGAACTGACTGGATTGCTTCAGTCACTGGTATATCCAGTTGATGGCAACTGAATCCACTCCCACTGGAGAGCATAGACCGAGTCCTTGTGAAATGGTCACTGCAAGACTGCAACCCCAGTGACAGAGCCTCAGGGAGCTCTAATTTGCATCAAGTGTGGAAGTGTGGCGTGGATCAGTAGTAATGTGTAGCGGCTTTAATACATTACACCAAAGTCTATTTTCAGGAGGTAAAAGAAGTCCTTCATGATCACTGACACATGACAACGAGGCATTTCATGATCTAGAACCTGGAGAATAGGTCTTTTAGAAACAAAACCACTAAATGATAACTTGATTCTGTAGGAAGGGACTAGTCTAGGTTTTTCTCTGCCCAAGACTTCAGGGCCTTCAGTATGAGACCTAAATCTTTTCATTCTAACAGGTTCCCCAGACTTCTCAAACTGTATCCCTGCTGCCACACCTCCCCAGAGGCAGACAGCATCTTTACAAGTGGATGTCTTCCCCAAGATCCTGGCATTTCCCTGCCATTTTCTTTTTTCATTTCCCGTAATTTACTCCTGGCCTAATCCCTTCCCTTTCCTGTTAGGAAAATACATGGAAAACACACTAATCCATATAAGCCATAAATTATAGCTATTGCCGACCCCCCCTTGTTTCTTAGTGAGTAGACTTATAACTCCAAAGAGTGAAAGTCCTCCTTGATATTCTAGACACACTCACTGGAAATGACCTGCCCACTTAACCTAATTACTACCAAATGCAGGACACTTGTATGATGTCTATTAAAGGTGTACTGTACACCTAGGCATGGTATGTACAAGACTGAGGAATTACCTCTGTGAGTACAATCAAAACCTTGGTGTCACATTAAATCAAACAATGTCTCTTTCCTTTAAATGAGATGATGTATCCTTGTAGCATGCGACAAAGGGCGTGTAAAAAAGTAAGCTTCTCAGTAGACCTTGTTCAGGTACAGGTGAATGACTTTAATGTCTGCTCAAACACCACTAGGTGGCCATCTTTTCCATCTCAAAGACCTTTATTGGCATTGTAGACTGTTCAGCAGGTATAAGTCCTGCCTGGCTCATTTCTATCTTCTGAATTGCTTAGTTGTATAGAATTTAAAGCTAATCTGGAAGTTTGGGGGAAATTTGGACCTTGTAGACAGTCAGACTTCCCAGAGTTCAGAAGTGTACAGCCCCTCTCTGAAGGGTGGATGAGAACATTCACATTCCACAAAAACTTAATGGAACAAAATTGTACTTTAGACTCTCTCTTTGGAGGCTGGAGAGAAGGCTCAGCATATACTTCTCTTGCAAGGGACTGGAGTGGGGTTCCCAGCACCCTCAGTGGGTGACTTACTGTAACTCTGCTTCCATGGGTACCTGCACTCATGTGCGCATGTCCCCTCCCAGCACACAAAATTAAACTTTTTAAATAAAGATCTTCTCCTTGCACATACTGGGGACCTGGGTGTAGTTCCAAAGAAAACTGAATGCTACAGCAATTTTCCCTGATTAACTAATACGCAGGGATGAAAACGGAACCAGAGAAACGAGGATGCAGCTCAGTGGAGAAAGCATGTCCTTAATGGATGACGCCCTGGGCTTAGTCCTCAGCAGTACACACACACACACACACACACACACACACACACACCACACCACACCACACACACAACTGCTGATGATTCTGCTGTTTGCCCTGGGCTCGGTCCTCAGCAGTGCACACACACACACACACCCCCCACACCACACACACAACTGCTGATGATTCTGCTGTTTGCCACAACACCAAGGAAACTTTCCAGGGGAGGAGGACCTGTGTTCATGGGAGCAGCAAGCACTTGGTCTGCAGGCATCAGCAATGGTGGATGGCAAGCCTGGCAACTACAAAGCTCTCACTACTTGTGTTCAGTAGTTCTCCAGGTTCATATGGCTCATCTTGCCAGGCTAACTACAAAATGTATACCTATTTAAATCAAGCAATTTTAGTTAATTAATGTTGAGACAGAGTCTCACTATGTAGCCTTGGCTGGCCTTGGACTTGGTATGTAGACCTCAAACTCACAGAGATCCAATTGCCTCTGCCTCCCATGAATGTTTCTATATAGTCATCAGTTAACATGAAGGCGTAAAGAATCATTCAGTTTATCTGTTACCGCACGCTGTGAATTCCATACTGGACCAAACTGGCCATTGACACGGTTCAGAGAGTGCTGATGGTGCCCGAGGTTTCAGTCAGTCTCACTCTGAGAGGCTCACCCCAAAAGAAAATGGGGTTGTTAAGTTTGGCCACCAGCTGCCTCTATGTGTACGGCACTGTATACTACCTTAATATCAACAAACTACAACCTAGCTGAAAGAATATTCTTAGAACTAGTAGCTGAGTGGCCAAGTGTTCAGTCTGTCACACTCTGCCTACTGCCCAGAAAAGTGCAAAGAGAGCAAATGAGTTTGAAGAAACCGTGTTATTTCTGTATACTTCCTGTTCTGCCAGTGTTCCAGGGTGGAGTCTTCTCAACCTTTGTTGGCCCAGGCACTCTCTAGTTCCTCAACCATTTCTTTGTAGAAAGAAACAGCTAAAATCAACAAGTCTGACCTTTACTTTTTAATAGGCGTAACAGAGACCTAAAGGTTAACAGCTGGCTTTCAGAGGAAATTCCTTGGAACCTTTAAGAAAACGTTTCTAATTCACCTGCCTTTTGAAGACCTGATTCCAATCGTGCCACTCGGCTCCAAGGCTAGGTGCGCCCCTAGCTCGGCAGGAGCCACCCAGGACTGAGGACCAAGCTGAGCACAGGAGCCCCGCAAGCACTGGGTGCAAGGAGAGGCAGAGCACTGGCTCTGACCATAGCTCTTCCTGCCTTCCAAGGACTTGCAATAAGACGCGGCCCCCAGAGGGACGGCCCAGCATCTGCCATGATTTGTTTCTCATGATTTCTCCCCCTCCTCCCAACAAAAAAACCATTTTGATCAGAATCTCAGAGATACTAAGTTACCTGACTCTCCTCAAGTCACTCACTTTCCAGCTCTCCAAGGTCGCAAATATCAAATGATAATGGGGAGAACCCCACCGATATTGGATTGAGGTTAGCACAGGCATTTTCCAATAAAAGACCCTTCTCTAGCCTTGCGCTTTCCTCCAAGAAAAACATTTAAGGATCTGCAGGCTTCATTTAAATAGGATCAGGGAAGAAGAGTGAGACATTCTTCCTGGTTTACTGCTTAAGCAGCTCTGTGATCTGGAAAAGTCACTTTCCTCTTGGGGCCTATTACTCAGCTGCAAAATTAAGCGGTTAACCGAATCTGGTCAGGGCACAAGGAAGAAGAAATTACAAAAAAAGCCTTTTTCTTTATAGTAATCTGACACGGTGAGAGCAGTGGGTGAATCCAGCACAGCCCCTCCTCTGTCTCCTCTCCACACAGACCCACCAAGGCTTGCTGCAGTTGGAAAGCATTAAGACAATCAGTTTCACACTTGACAGCTAACCCTCTTTGTTTAGAATTATACCCATTTTCCAGATGATGAAACTGGGGCCCAGGCAGCTTAAATAATGCCGCACAAGGTCACCCAATGTGCTGGTAGTGAAAAGCAAGCCTCTAACAGGGAAGGGCGGGTTTGCTGCAGGAGGCCTGCTGCGCCCCGGCCTGGCGGGGGTCAGCCTCAGATCTCACCATCCCCAGGAAGGCGGCATTCAGGACCACGGTGGTGAACCAGCGCAGCAGGCCTCCTGCCCTGCCCCTCTGCTCACTCCTCGCTGGGGTCTTGGCCTGGAGGAGGCGCTGCCCCGCAGCCGCTGCCCCAGACCCACGGAACTCCATTTCCAACTCCAGCTTGGCGGCTCCAGACAAGAGGTCTTGTTGCAGCCCAGCTTTTCGCCAGGGCCCCTGGAGCTCTGAGCCCCCGTTCCTCCGAGCAGAAGAGTCCTCTCCCCAGGGATTGTCCTGAGTCAGGATCTGGGGAAGTTACACTTTGGACTGTGCACGTGTTGAGAGCAGTGGACACTCGCGCCCATCTCACATCAGTCTTAAGGAGGTCAGTTGGCAGAAACAGGCCTTTCGCAGCAACCCGGACTCAGTTTCCACTGCGAAGTCAACGTGGTAGCCTGGGAGACCAGATGTCCCTCTCTGGGCAGCAGCATCACTGCTAAGCGCACACGAACTGACGTGCTAGCGCCTCGAGGTGGAGAAAGCTGGAAGTGCAGTCTGAGGACAGCCTCATGAAGAGGCTTTGGGGCTGGAGAGATGGCGCAGAGGTTAAGAGCTCTTACAGAGGACCCAAGTTCGGGCACCTCAGTGTCTCCGTCAGGGGTCTCTAAAAGCGCTCCGGGAGCACCCAGGAAGCAGACTGGCAGTAGTCCTCTATGGAGACTCTCCAGCAGGCCCTGGGGGGCAAAACTGATTCCAAACCCAGCACATGCACACGAAGAAAATTAGAGAATTTAATATAAAACATACCAAACAGCAAGCAGTAAAGTTTTACTTTTAAAGATTTATTTATGGGGGAGTCATAGGATGCGTAGAGGGAGTTGGTTCTCTCCTTCCACCACGTGAGTCCTGGGAATCAAATTCAGGATTCAGGTCATCAGGCACAGCAACAAGCGCCTTTACCTCCTCCTGAGCCATCTCACAGTAGTTTTTGTACAATTAGTAAGACGCCAGTTTCTTTTTTCACAACCGAGATGGCGGAATTTGCATGAAATAAAATGCTAATGAGGGTCCTGAAAAAACTTAAAGTAGAGTTGTAGTCATCTTGGCAGGTGTGGGAATGTTCAGTCCCGGGGCTAGGGCTGAATCCTTTGCCTTGTGCTTGCTAAGCAAGTGCTCTACCACTGAGCTAAATGCTTAACTACAGGAATAGAGACATTAAGCCTCTCTGGCTATCAGACTGTTGAAACAACGGACCCCAAGGAATTAAAATTTCCCCCAGGAGTCTCATGCTGGGAGAAGAGGTTGAAGCCTGATGCCAAGCAGACAAGAAACTTGTCTCCTAGAAAGATAGTTCAAGTGGTTCTGACCACTTGTCAGGCCATCTTGCAAAAGAGAATGGAGCTGAGACCAGGATGGTTCGGTGATGGGTGGGACCTCTTTGACCAGGACAGCTCAGTTATGCCTACCTCTTGCCTCTCATTTAAGCCTCATAGCAGGACCCTAAAGATGGACTTGGAGAGAGGGCGTTGGACCTATTTATTTGTTCTTCCCACCAGTGGGACTCTGTCTTGAAGAAATCTTCCTTTGCTTTTCATTACTACTTGGCTTTTTAATTGACCTATTGAAGAAAATGGCAAAACCTAGTTTGTTAGGCTTCTGAAGTCTAGGCTCTGACCCCAACAATTCCAACAGCACTACCAAACTCTGACCAAGAACAAGGATTCCCAGAGCTCCAAATACTAGTGATAACACAAGTTCCAGAGAGGATGGTACCAGGAAATTACGTGAGTGACATTTCATTTCCAAGACCCAGAGATCCTGACCTTATTCTGTCATTTCCCTTCAAGCCTTTAGTCCTAAACACACCAGCTTTGTGCACCGGGGCCAAATGAACGGTGTCTTGATTTTCTGGACTTAGAAAGACCACAAATGAAGAAATCCTTGCAATTGGCGGTCTTAAAAGAGTGGGTGAAAAAGCGCTGTTTATTGGATGCTGTTGTCAATGCCACATCACTAAGTCGACGGAGAAAACTAATAAACTTTGTAATAGTCTCCATGTATTGCAAAAAGGAGCTTCCTTGAGGAGTGGGGGAGGTACACTTGTCAGTCTAGTTGGCAGCTCTCTGCATCAGCATGGTCCTGATCTAGTACTAATATTCTTGTTCTGCTGCTATTAGTTGAACCTCATGGGTCATGCGTCAGCTTTCATAGGTACCATCTCAGTATTCCCAATATGACTCTACCTCAGTCTTGTTTACAGAGAGGAAGATTAAAGCATACAGAATACATAGCAACTTGCTTAGAGGAACCAGCAAATCTGTGGCTGTACATGAACAGTCTGCCAGCGCCCAAGAACAAAATCCGAGCTGAGGGAAGAGCTTAGTGACTCAGTGCTTGCCCAGCATGAACCAGGCCTGGGCTCTGTCCTCAGCTTGGCACCAACAGCAATAACTGCCTGAGTCAATGCTAGGGTTTCAACCATACACACCGGCCCCAGTTCCTGCAGATAATTCCAGAATTGTAAAGAGTTGGAAAAGGGCTTGCCTGGAACTCACCGTGTAACTGAGACTGGTGTCAAACACATGGCAATCCCCCTGCTTCAGCTCTTGAGTGCTGACATTATATCCAATATTCTCAGTTTCAGGCTGAAGTTTTTCTGAACTCTAGCTTTGTTTCCTCCTGCTCTGTGCTGAAGCCAGCCACGCTATCAAATGCAGTGTAAATATTCTTCTTAGCCTCGGGGGTACAGACCTGTCATCTCAGAACTGAGGAGGAGAGGGAGGAGGAATACAGGAATCAGGAATACAAATTCACTCTTGGCTACATAGAGAGTTTGAGGCCAGCCTGGGCTACACACAACCCTGTCTCGGGGCCCAGAGAGATGGTTCATTGGGTAAAAGCACTTGACATGCAAGCCTGACACCATGAGTTTAATCCAAGAACCCACGGTGGAAAGAAAGAACTGACTCCCAAAAGTTGTCCTCTGACCTAAAACATGCATGCAGTAGCATGTGTACACCGTACACACACACATGCATCACATACACACATAATAAATAATATAATAAAATAAATAAAAAATGAAACTGTCTCAATAGTTTCCTTTAACTCTGACGTGTCTTTTCCATCTAACTATGCTCTCTGTCTCTGTCTCTGTCTCTGTCTCTCTCCTCTTGCCCTCTCTCCACTCTGGCTCCCAGACAACAAACCTTTCTGTCATCATTTCTTGCATCCCAGCTGTCCTGCTTCTTCCATTGGTCATTAGTCTCCCCCGTTCACTTCAGAAATATCTCTTAAATCAGCTTCCAGTTCTTTGCTTCCCCATTCTTCAGTTCATGCCCTCATTTCCTGTGTGGGCTAAAACAAAAGCTTTCTTATTGATTTCCAAAGTATGCCTTGAAAATCTAAGAGGTCCTCCTGGATACAGATAACAGAACTTTAGAATTAGAGTCAGGCATGAAGAAGAGAGGTAATACTTTGAGATATTTTCTTTTAATTTGGGGGAAGGGTTGTTTTGTTTTTGTTTTGTTGAGGCAGGGTCTCACTATGTAGTCCAGACTATCCTGGAGCTCAATATGTAGACCAGGCTGGCCTTAATCTCACAGAAATCTGCTTACCTCTGCTTCCCAAGTGTTGGGATTAAAGGTGTGCAGCACCATATCCAGCCTATTTTGAGGTACTTTCTTTTAGTATAAATGATGTATGTAAACATTACTGACTATGGGATCTTCTTGTTGTAGGAATCCAAGCATTATGAACAAACAGCCATGAGAACATGGGGACAGAGGACTAAATTCTTCATGGGAAGTTTGTAGGCTATTTTGCTAAGAAGGTGACATTCCACCTGGGACTTTGAAGGATAATAGAATTTGACATTGGTGAGCGGCAATTCTAGTGAAAAGCAATAGTGTGCACAAATGTATAAAGAAATCTGAGGAGGAGTTGGTTCTCTCCTTCCGCCAGGTTGCTCCTGGGAATTGAACTCGGGTTGTCAGGCTTGGCGGCAGGTGTCTTTGCTTACTGAACCCTCTTACTGGCCCTAGAGTACACTAAGAACACGAAGCATTTGTAAGTTAGACAAGGTTAAATGTTGTAAATATTGCATGAGAGAGTTGCAGTTCCTAGCTTTAGAGATTATAAACTAGTGGGGGAGACTGGTGCTAAACAATCATACAAAAGGGATGAGCTTAAAATGCTTAATAAGTCCCATGAGGGAAAAAGTGGGGCTGTGATTTAAGAGACCTCATTTTAGTTCCAGGTGTTTGGGAAGATACCATAGAGAAAAGCTCAATGTAAAAAATCAAAGGAAGATAAAATAGACCAGGAGAGCGAGAGGGAGGTTAGTCAGGTCCATGCTGTAAAGAGCTTTGAGCAAGGCATTTGGATTTCAGAAGCTCACTCTATTAACACACTCAGATCTAATACAACTCAAAATGTTTTCCAGGACATCAGCATTCAGATAATTCATCTTTCTCATCTCAAACTGAGTTCACCTCATCTTCCTCAGAAAACTTCTCCCACCCCAGTGGCACCATACTGCCACCACTTTCTACCTGCTCATCCCTGGAGGGCTCAGGGGTCTGCCTTGATTCCTCCTCTCCATCTCCTCAGCATATGACAAGTTCTTCCAATGTTA
This sequence comes from Eospalax fontanierii, assembly GCA_035773235.1. Lineage (NCBI taxonomy): Eukaryota > Metazoa > Chordata > Mammalia > Rodentia > Spalacidae > Eospalax > Eospalax fontanierii. The sequence continues at coordinate 48,389,844 of CM069545.1, forward strand.
CTTCTTAGGTTTTTCTAAACCCAGGCATCGTCTCTGTCAAAAGGCTGAATTACAACTAAATTAAAAAATCTAGAGCGCCTTCATTAAAGGTTTTAGGACTGGGTATCTTCTCATCCTATAAAATAGAATGGGTGTGTGGAGCAGAAACAGTTGGCTTACTATGCAATAATGGAATGAAAAAACCAGAAGCAGAAGAAAAGCAGGTTTGTCTTTTAAACATTAATTTTGTTGGCAGATTCCAGGAGACCCTCCTTCCTTCCCTGCTCAGATAAACTTAGCCCTATTGACTTGGTGCTGTGTTCTGCCAGGTTGTCACCATCAGACTTTAAAACCAAGAGGTCAGAGGTCACATGTGATTTGGTGCCCAACATATGCCAGAGTTACCAAAGGCGTGGAAGCTTTCTTGGCAGTTTCTTGGTCTCATCGACAGAAGAATTTTTAAAATGGACAGAGGGGACTCAAGGACAAGTTTAGAGTTAAAGAGAGAAAAAAAGGCCCCGAGCGTCAGGGTGAAAGGTCTTTGCCGAGGGAAGAGGACAGAAAAGCGAGAGGCAGAGGGTTTCTCTTTGGTTTGGTTTGGTTTGGAGACAGGGTCTCGTGTATTCCAGGCTGGCTTCAGACTTCCTGTGTTGTTGAAAATGACCTTATTCCCAATCCTCCTACTTCAGCCTCCAAAGTGAAGGCATCAGAGGTCTGGACCACTACACCAGGTTAACGCAGTGCTCAGCATCAAACCCAGGGCTGTGTGTGTGTGTTAGGCAACATTCTACCAAGTGAGATACATCCTCAGTCAGAGAGTTACACTTAGAAAAATGTGTGTGCGTGCACATGCGTGTGTGTGCAGACGTGGGTGTGCCACAGCACAGATGTGGAAGCCAGAGCACAACCGCAGACGTTGCTCCTCACTTTCCACCTCGCTGTTTACTGTTGTGTACACCAAGCTAGCCGGCCCACGGGCTTCTGGGGATTCCCTGTCTCCACCTCCCAGGAGAGCTGGGGTTACAGATGTGCACTACCCAGCTGGCTTTCCACGGATGCTGGGGATCCAAACTCAGGTCATCCCAGTGCTTTACCCATTGAGCATATCCCCAGCCCAAGATACATCTAGGGAAAATATCACAATAAAAACAGAACGAAAACTATGCACTTGGAGAGACAAAGTGGATACGCCAGGGAACGAGAAAGAACGGGGCCCGGGGCTTTTGTCCCTTGCAGTTTTATTTCCGGGGCACAGATTTCCCGCTTCCTGTGCTGGCACGGCATCCGGCACAAAAGCAGCGCTCTACCCTTTTGGGTCAACCAAAGAGGAATTATTTTACCTTAATATTTTTTGTTCTAACCTAGTAGTCATGAGAGTTGCTGTCTGTGACCTAAGCTCTCTCAGGCTGTGCCTAAGACCAAAAGAACAACTGACTGTATTTTAAAAATTTTTGTTTTTATTTTTTTTGTTTTATGCTTATGTGTGTATTGCCTGCATGTGTGTAAGTGCACCCATGTCATGCAGTGCCTGCAGAGGTCAGAAGAGGGTGTTGGATCTCCTGGAACGGGAGTTACAGATGGCTGTTAGCTGTCATGTGGGTGCTGGGAATTGAACCTGGGTCCCCTGCAAGAGCAGTCAGTACCCTTAGCTGCTGAGCCATCTCTCCAGCCCCCCTGACTGTATTTTTGATCATCAGTTTACCTTCCAGTTTTGAAGTCAGGAAGGAATAAACTAACAGCACCGTGTTAGCTCTGGGTTAAGAAGGAACAGCTGATACCACTCTCCGTTGACTCCTGGCCAGAGTGAAGCCACTGCCATTGGTTCATCTTTAACCTTGAAATTAGTCACAAGCAGGTTCCATACTTTATCACTCACTGACAGACCTAGGCTGGTTCATTTTCAACCAAACAACGGAGAGCCAGTATTTGGAAATGAGTTACTAGCAGCTTAGAGGTTTATCATTATAGAGCTTGGAATCTGCCTCCTTTGTTATTTTTTAACTTCCTCTCTGCCTTAACAAGTCTGTAGTCCCACGAAGGGGACGTCTCGTCATATTTCTTTTGGCCCTTTGACTGCCTTTCTTTATGTTGTATAACAGGATTTTCTCTTTAACATAAGATGGGTCTTCCTCAAAAGACATCCCCTCTCACCTGATCCAGACAGGGGAGTCACCTATTGTAAAGGGAGTTACTGACTGACAACCATGCCATTTATAAAGGGTATTATTTACCTGGGCATTACTGACCACCAGTGATGCCATTTGTCTCAAAGGAAGCTGACGGAATGACAGCCATGTCCCTGGGAAGTAGAAGACTACAGAGGCCTTTTCTTCCGCCTAGATCCCCCATCACCCTTCCTCAAGGCATATGGACCTTTATAAGGGAAGATGGAGGAAGTTCTCTTCTTCAATAGATATTTCCAGAAAATAGGGGTATAGACCCCCCAGAAAGGTCTGTTATTTCTTGCTAATTAAGAGTAGGAAACTGTGTCGGGGAATAAAAGGTGACTGCTTGATCCAAAGATCCTAGCAGTTGATGCTGTTGCTCTGGTGGTCGTGGCTGAAATCCTTGATGCATTGTCATCTGAAAGTGGATTCTAGATTCTAGAAGAGCAGGGTGTGGTGGCACACACTTCTGATCCAAGCACTCAGGAGGCAAAGGCAGATGGATCTCTGTGCATCCAGGGCCAGTTTGGTCTATGAGCTCTAGGCCAGCCAGGGCTGCATAATGAGGCCCTATCTAAAATAAAAAAATAAATACAAACAAAATAGATTCTCAAAAAAACGAACTATTATGTTAGGAAGACAAGCACCCCAAATAAGCAGAAACCCAGAAGAGATTGGAAATAGTAAGATTAGGGAGAAAACTTACTCTTTTTCTTTCTTTTTCCAGTGCTGGAGATCAAATTCAGGTCCTTACCTCCCTGAGCCACACTTCTAAGTCTAAAGCTGTGTGTGTGTGTGTGTGTGTGTTTGTGTACACATGTGCAAGTGCATGTGTACGTGTGCATTGATGTAGAGGAGAGGAGGTCATTCATCAGCCTATGATGTCTTTCTTCAGGAGCTGGCCACCCTTGTTTTTGAGTCTCACTGGGACATGGAGCTCCCCACCTAGGCTAGACTGGCGGGCAGCAAGCCCCAGGGAGCCTCCTGTCTCTGCTTCCTTGGAACTGAGATCACAGCCTGAGCCACGACGCCTTGCTTTCTACTCCTGAGTTCTGGGTATCAGACTCAGGTCCTCATGTTTGCACAGCAAGCACTTTAGCGACTGAGCTGTCTTCTCAGACCCCCCAGCGCAAAACTCTTGACAAGAAAACCGACTTTAATTAGGATCAGATCTCTGGCTAAACTTATAGAACCAGGTATCTGATTATACACTTCTCGAATATCAGTCTCGAGCATTCCTGGGTAGCTGACATAGGCACAACAAATTTTGCTAATTGCAGAAAGAGTCTACCTTGCCCTAAAAGGTAATAATCTCAAGCTAGCCTGTTATCTCACACAACACAGGCTAACAATCAAGGGAGGTAGTTCAGGCTTCAGTGGTGAATGATGCTTTGGTTTTTTGTCTGTGTTTTGCTTGCTTTGTTTGTTTTCTTGAGAGTCTTTTGTAGCCCAGGCTGGCCTCCAACTGACTATATAGCTGAGAATGACCTTGAACTTCTGACCTTCCTGCTTCTACTTCCCAATTACTGGGATCACAGGCATGGAGCACTATGCCCCACCATGGCCATGTCTTCATTGAGTTGTTTTAGGGTAAGTTCACAGTAGGTGAATCCACCCCAGGTGCTGTTAGATCCGCAGGCCAGTTTCATTCAAAACGGATTCTCTACTTATAATGGACATGAGTGATGTGAACAGAAACTCCTGGTGGAATCTTAGGTCCCCCAGTCAGGGCCTTAGGCTATAGTTACTTACATATTGGAAACTAACCTAATTTAGACTGTGTGAAAACAGGACCTACCAGAGAGTTGGACTGTGTCCAAGACAAGAAAGTATCTATTCTTTGGGAGGAGTGGAGTGCCGGTGGTTCCCCAGATGTTTCTGGAGGGTAACTGTTGTTATGTGCGTGTGCATGTGCAGGTATACATGGGCCATGGCACACATATGGAGGTCAGAGGACCGCTTTTCAGGAGTCAGAGCTCTCCTTCTACCTTGTTTGAGGCGAGGCCACCCCTGTTTCTCCCACAATGCTGCATAGGAGAGCTTCTGGCTAGTCAGTAGTCTCGTGTCTATCCCCACCTCACCACAGGAGTACTGGAATTAGAGATGTACACCACCACATCCAGCTTTTTACTTGAGTTCCAGGAATCAAATTGCAGTCACCAGACTTGAGCAGCAAGCATTTTTATCAACGGAAGCATCTCCGTGTCCTGGAATCTGGACTCTCTATGACTGCTGGTTAAGATGCAACAGATGTGGCCAGAGATTCAGGAATTTGTCCACCTTTTTCACTAACATTGTCTCCATTGCTCTCCTGAGCAGATCTTGGTTAGTTGCAACAGTGTTCAGAGTTAACCTTTTAAATCTAGTCTAGCTCTTCGAACCTTTTTATTAATGCTAATCACTTCTCTCCGGTTACACTGTCCTGCTGAGTGTTTCAGACCATGAAGGTGGCCCAAAATTAATCATTTTCCCTCGTACTGTCAGGGTCAGTTGAGGCCTCTTAGGGCTTGCTTTCAGGATTGATGAGGGGCCTCTTTTCTAGTTTCTTTCCCTCTAGCAGTTGTGCCATCTGCTGGGATAGGTCAGGGTCTCCCCCTGCCTCGGAAGCACTGGGGACAGTCTCTTTTAATGACCCTGCCCCTGGCAGAGCACACTGGTGAGGGTCCAGCCTCTGGGGTCTCTACAGCTTTTTGTTGCCAGAAAATGGGTGATTTACTGCAGTTTAGGGCCCTTTCAGAGGCATTTCCTGGGACTTGGCTAACACCCAGGTGGTACAAGGGGAAATACTGTCTTCTTAGCCCTTGATCCTCTTGTCTTTGCCCTAGAACTTTGATTGTTGAAAACTTAGGTCAGTTTCAGCAGTCTTCAAGAGGAACTGGTGCATTTTCTTTTAAAATTTTTTGCATAACACTTAGATAAAGTTTAGACACACATCACCTTTATCAATCACTAAGATGTACACATTTTTAGTCACAGAAATGGCAGTAGAAATACGATGACAATCTAAGTTAAATTATTTATCAACTATAATTACAAAATGATCATTTAAAAGACTTTAAAATCATGGCTCAGTGGTTAAGAGCACATGCCCTGTCTCTAAATAAATAAATAACTATGTAGCCCTGGCCAGCCTAGAACTCACTGTGGAGATGAGGCTGGCCTCAGACTAACAGAGATCCCCTACTGCTCTGGCTTCCCAAGTGCTGAGATCAAACGTATGTACCACACCCGACTTAAAATCTTCTAAACAGAATTAGATTTCAGATTTGTATTGATGCACTAAATACAGACCTTATGTGAAAAAAATTGGTTAACAATCTTTAATTATAATAAATTTATACATATACCATCTCTCATCAAGTTCCATTTTTCACAGATCTCTTTTTAATCTTTTAAATTTATTTTTTACTTTATGTAGATGAGTGCTATGCGTGCATGTATGTATGTGCACCTGTATCATGCAGTGCCTGAGGAGGACAGAAGATCCCCCTGGAACTGGAGTTAGTCATGGTTGTTAGTTGCCATGTGGATGCTGGGATTTGAATCTGGGTCCTCTGTAAGAACAACCAGTGCTCTTAACTGCTGAGCCACCTCTCCAGCCCCACACAGATCTTTTTTGTGACATACTTTAGTCTTCTAGACCCCATCTCTCTATTTCCATGTTGGAGCAATCCTTTACTTTGGAACAAAATCTTATTTTACATATAAGATTCTTTGTCCTAAAAAAAAAATTTAGAAAAACCCTTTTTTTCTAATCAGAAATCTGCTTCTATACCTTCAGTTTTTTCTATCTTTCTCCACCTGATGGTACCTTCTGCCTTCTTTTTCTTAAAACAACAGTCCTAATGTTTTAATGAAAAAATACAGGAAGTTGAATTTGAAACATACGGGGCGCGGGGGGTGGGGCTGCTGCACTGGGTCTTCTCTACATGCTCACCTGTTTCTAAGGCCCCTCCGTCAAAGCAGGAGATGCGTTGGCCTGCGCAGACTCTAGGTCAGGCAGTTCTCTATTGCATAGTCCTGATATAATTTGGGTTTTACACTTAAAGTCTTAAAGGCCTGGATGTAAGGTACCTCTGACCATTTTCCTTGTGTTTTAAAAAACAGATCTAGCTGGAGGATCATGTAAAAACTATCTGCCAGTTGCTCGTGCTCTTTAACACCTACCTTACATAGAACTGAATGGAATTTTCCATTGACCTGAAAGGAGAGGAAGATTATCGCAGTAGCCAGTTCATCTCAGTGGCTGGAGATCCCCAGATCCTCTGGGGTTTAACCCTCTAGGTTCTAGGGTGAGAGTCCACATGGCCTGTGTTCTGCTACTTTCAAGTAAACTTACATTTACAGGAAGGATGACGTCCCCCAAAGCTGCCTGTGTGAATTCAGATTCCCAGAAAAAATAAAATACAAACTGATTGGGTAGAAGTGAGTTCTGGCGTGTGGAACATTGTAGATCCAGAGCCTCCTTAACAGCCATTGATTGCCTTTAACTATGTCTGACCTAACATCCTTGTGACTATCTTGTGAAACCTTTGAAATGTCATAACCCCCAAAGCAAAGAATGTTTCCAGATAGCATCTGAATCCTTTATCGAAGATTTCTCTACTTTGCTGAACCTGCCTAACTGATGTTCCCATTGATGAATTTGAAAAATGCTTTGATTTATGGCCGCCTTCTGTTCTGTAACTAGAAAATCTTAAAATGTCTTCACATTGCAACATGTTATTTGGAGCAAGCGTGAACTGGTATTTGTGGACCATGGTCACTTACATTTTTCATTCAAGAATAGATTATCTCGAGGCCAGGAATTGGGGCACACCTGTAGTGCCAGCACCTGAGGTTAAGGCAGGAGGATTGCTGTGGGTGAGACACCAGCTTGATAATATCAGGTCAGCCAGTGCGGCATATCAAAACTCTCAGAATCAACACCTCCCCGCAAAGCCACTCTCTTATTCCCTTTGAGAACTGTGGTTTACTTTGAAAAAGGAGTGGGGAGGGAACCTTGTCTGGCCCACTCTCTCCTCTGTATCCTTGAGGTTTCATCCCTGGGGACCTGGGTGAAGTCTGGGAACTTGCTCTCTAATCCACAGAACCTTATTTGAGAATGTAAGATAACGTATAATATAAAGTAAGATGTTAAGCTTATCCTGGGCGTGGTGGCAAATGCCTTTAATTCCAGCACTTGGGAGGCAGAGGCAGGTGAATCTTTGAGTTCAAGGCCAGTCTGGTCTATTTAACAAGTTCCAGGTCAGCTGGGGCTACAAGGAGACCTTGTTTCAAAAAGACCAAAACTAAATAAATAAATAAAAAGATACTAAGTTTATAACCTACTTGCGTGACTACAAAGAGAGGCTCTTGGTCAGGGAGACTCTGTCTCTAACAAAACAATAACAAAATGGTATTCTTACGGTGTGATAGACAGTAAGGGACATCAAGGGTGCGTCCTAGGGCATAAACTCCTGTGCATCCTTCGTGGCAGGGCAGTGATGAGGGTTTGGATCTCCACAGACAGTGCTTGAAGGAGGTTAGAACGCCCCATCATCCTTGCGGGATTCCTGTGTGCCCAGAACCATAGTTAAAGGCTCTGCTAGGGAAAGGCTGAGGTATATCGAGGAGAGAGAAGAGCGTGGTTACATGGGGAATGTGCCTATGCTCTGGCTGCAGCCGGTTTCCTTTCCCACCAATGCCATTAGACTTAAGCACTGAGAAGTGAGGGAAGGGGAAGGAAGAAGGGGCGGAAAGATGCCTACGGGACCCTCAGGCCTGAAGGAGAGCCAGATAGAGTTTCCTGCTCTTCCCTGCAGCACTCGAGCCACCCTCCATGTCCAGGTCCTGGAGTCTGTGGCAGGGCTAGAAAGGGCCTAGAATCCTTAGAGGGCCCAGAAGGGAAGGGGAATCCTGTGGGCCCCTGCCTGGCCCCTGACAGCTCTGCTTACCCCCAGAGGGAGAAAGCATCCTCATACAGAGGTGAGCCTTGAGAGAGCAGGAGGATCTATAAACTTTCAGAAAAGGAGGAAGCCTATATTAGCACTGGTAAGTTGAAGCATAGAACTTTGCACAGAAGGATGCCTTGAGGGCATTTCAACAATTTCCAAGGCCACCCACAAAGCAAACTCAAAGGTAGAAACACACATTTGTTTCAAGGACTTTCCTTCCAGAGCCTTAGGCACCAGTGTGTGCTCAGAGGTATCCACAGATCAGTTTCTTATTGTGATTGCTAATAGAGATTGCCAACATAACAGGATCTGGAATCACCTAGGATAAACTCTACCTAGCACATAGCAGTGAGGGGTTATCTAGATTAGGTTAGCCTCTGAGCATGCCAGTGAGAAATTAATTGTCCAGATTAGGTTAATTGAGGTGGGCAGCAGAGGTTGGGTCCTGGACTGAATAAAAGAGAAAATGAGCAAAACATTAGTATTTATCACTCTGATTTCTGGCTGCAGATGCGATGTGTCCCGATGCTTCACGCTCCAGTCTTCCTTGATATGAGACTGTGCCCTCAAACTGTGAGCTTTTGGCAGGATATTTTATCACAGCAATGATAAAAGTAACTAAGACACAAAATAACTAAGACTCTCATGTTCAGCCAGGAAGACACTCGGAGGCTGGTCCATTCAGACTTGGGACCGTCCACAATGACAGCAGACCTCATCATCATGTACCCGATGCTGATTTTGCAAGCATGCAGAATGGAAAGGCTATGAGGTAACTGAGGCTTCCACCAACATTTCAAAGGAATCTGAGAAGCCAGGTAGTGTGCAAAAGGATCAGAGTGCGTGCAGGCAGCCTCTTGTGGGGTGGTGAAATGAAGCTGTGGGAATGAAGGGCAGCTGAAGGGAGTGAGCAGAGCCGAGAGAGTCATGTGTCCTACAAGCAGCTGCAGCCTGTACAGGACGTGGGGACCGACTGCTTGCCCCAGTATATCGCATGTGCTGTATGTGGGGTTCTAGGAGTCAATGTTTTTCCTGATGGGTTTCTGTTTTGTTTTGGTTTAATTTTTTCTATTCTCCTTTTGGAAGGGACGTTTATGTAACTCCTACCATTGTAACCCAGAAGTATATGACTTCCTTTGATTTTTTTTTTCTTAAAGACAGGGTCTCACTGTATTTCAGGCCAGCACTGTGTAGCCCAGGATGGTCTCAAACTTGTGATTCTTCTGCCTCAGTCTCCCCAGTGTTGGGATTACAGGTATGAGCCATCATGCCTATCTCTTGATTTTTAGAAAAGCCCACAGCTGAGTTTGCCTTAAGTCGCAGAGACTTTGCACTTGAACTTTTGGGCAATATTGGAACACTTAAGATGTTGGGAACTCCAGGAGTATAACTGAATACATTTTGCACTGAGATGGACCCACATTTTGGGGCCAGAGACATAATAGCATAGTTTGTATCTTCAGTAACCCAAAGGCCTAACGTTTAAAGACTTGGCCTTTACAATATAGCATTCAGAGTTTAGAGATGATGGAGCTTTAAGAGGTGGAACACAGTGGGCGGCTTGTGGGTCACTGCAGTCATGCCCTTTGATGTTGTTTGTGGACCCTCTGCCCCTTTTCATTTTTTTATTTGTTTGTTTCTTAGGCATGAGGAGATAAATTTTACTGCGTTATGTGCTCCGGTCCTGATGTGTCACATTGCCGCAGGCTTAAAAGCTTCAGAGCCCAGATGGTCATGGTGGCATGCCCCTGTAATCTCAGAACCACTTGATAAGCGGAGAGAGGAGGATCACAAGTTCAAAGCCATCCTGGGCTACATAGTGAGTTCAAAGTCAGAATGAACTATGACACCTGTTTCAACAAAAAGGGAGGGGGTGTGAGGTTGTGGCTCAGTCACTAAAATCCTTGAGGACCTGAGTCAATCTCCAGACCTCATATAAAAAGCTGAGCATGGTGGTGCACTCTTAGAATCCCAGTGCTGGGAAGGTAGAGACAGGTGGATCCCTGGGGCTTGTTGGCCAGTCAAGAGCCTAGTCTACTTAGAGAGCTCCAGGCCATTGAGAGATCCTGTTTCAAAAGACAAAGTGGACAATTCCTAGGAACAACAGCTGTGATTGACCTCTGGCCTCTGATCTACACACACATACAGAGACAGAGACAGAGACAGTCAGGCAATCACAGACTGAAATCTCTAAAACTGTGAGCCAAAAGAATCCTTCTCCCTGTCTCTGTCTCTCTACTGGTGTGTGTATATATGTATGTGTGACTTTTCATGTGTGTGCAGGTGCATGTAACAGAGTGACCTCATTTTTCCCTGCCTCCCATCAGACCCTGTGAGAACTTAAAACACTCCCCTCCCCCGTTGGTATCTAATCTTATGCAAACATCTTGTGTGAAAGAAGGATACCTAATCTAATGCAGACATCTTGTGTAAAAGAAGAGTATCTAATCTTATGCAGAACATCTTAAGCCAATAACCCTTGGTAATGACCACATCTGTGTCTGTGAAGTGATAATGGTCTCTAACCAAACGATAGAGACGCCATCTTACAGCAGTGACATCCTGTTTTTGAGTAAAATGAACCCTGCACTTGACACTTTCTCCTGGTCTTCAAGATTGGATATAATGCCAGGATGTCTTAATTGGGAACAAAGGCTATGACTACAATGTAAACATCTGCTTCTATGGACTCAGATGGGGGTTTTGGGTTGGATAGTTTTAAAGCTGACCTTTACACACTTTGTACTTGCCTATAAAACCTAGATACTACAATGAATCAGGGTTGCTTCTCAGAACTTGCCCACCTAGAGTTCAGAAGTCAGCCCATAATAAAATCTACCTTGCCTTCCTTTCACGTGTGGTAACTCCTATTTGGCACTCTCTAACAGTGTACATGTGTGCACATGTGTGGGGGGCCAAAGGACAACCTCGGCTGTTGTTCCTTAGGCACCACCGACTCTTTTGGGTTGAAGCAGTCTTTCACTGGCCAAGTAGGTAGGGCTCCTGGCCAGCAAACACCAAGAATTCCCTTGTCTCTGCCGCCCCAGTCTGCGATTATATGATGTGCCATCACACCTAACTTTTTTTACATGGGTTCTGGGTATCAAACACTGTTACAAGACAAGCACTTACTGAATGAGCCCTCTTCCCAGACCCTTCTTCTCTTTATAACTGAACTATCTCTGAGAATTGGTACAATCAGGAAGTTGATTAATGTAATGGCTTAACATTTTGGATTCTGGACTCAGTACGGATTTCCAGATTTTAAGCCACACTCTTGTTACCATGTTTGCCTCCTGAACTCCCTCTTCTACCCTCTGAAAGTAGGTACCAGGGGCAGAATCCCTCTCATAACAAGTCTCTCAGAAACCAAGCAACAGTTCTTGTCTAAGGCCCAAAACTTCAGAAAAAAAAAAAAAAGAAAGAAAGAAAGCAATAAGTGGAATAAAGAAAGTTTCCAAGCTTAGGAAAGGAAAAGCTGTATTATATAAAGAACTTGAGCCTAGGGGCTAGAAAGATGGCTCAGAGTTCAGAGCACTTGCTATTCTTCCAGAGGACCCAGGTTCAGTTCCCAGGACCTACATGGTGGCTCTGTTACCCTGGTCCAGCCTTCATGGGCACTAAACACATGCACAAAACACCTGTACAAACATAAATAAATAGCAAAAAAATAACGTGGGCCTTCTATCTCAGGTTTGGAATCCAAGCCACTCAGGAGGCTGAGACAGGAGGATCACGCATTCAAGGTCTGCCTGGATCACATAGAGAATTGGTCTCCAGCTGGCAACTTAGATCCTTTGTCAAAATAGAAAGTTTGGGGGCCAAGTGTGGTGGTGCATGCCTCTAATCCCAGTACTCGGGAGGCAGATGCAGGCAGATCTCTGTAGGTTCCAGGCCAGTCTAGTCTACATAGCAAGTTGCAAGCCAGCTAGAGCTACAGGGAGACGCTGTCTCAAAAAGGCCAAAAAAAAAAAAAAAAAAAATTTTTTTTTTTAAGGGAGGAGACAGTTGGGCTCTTGGGACATAACTCAGTGTTAAAGTGCTTACCTAGTATGTAGGAGGCACTTGGTTCAACTCCCAGCACAGAGAGAAGGAGAGAGAGAGAGGTCTTTTACTATTAATATCCTATTAGCCCTCTCCAGTATTCCTTTTTGTTAATACGAACCGCTGTTGGGGTGGGTAAATGGGGCGAACAGGCTCTTGTCCAGAAAGGTGCTCGATTTCTCTTAAGATAAACAAAGCAACATTTTTTCATGTCTCTAACTTGACATGATGGGCCTTACACAAATGACAGAATGTCTGAAATCCTGTTCAGGGAGGGCTACGGGTGGGGGCCAATGGGGAAGAGAGTATGAAGTTGACTAAGATGTTCAGTACGAAATACATAAAAATTCAATTAAATTTTTAAAAAAAGAACTGTCTGAAAAAGTATAATCTCTATAATTGAATGAGGTATATTTGACAGAATAGAAGACAATGATTATAAAACAGACCATTATTTTATATATGTATAAGAGAAAGACTATGAAGTAACCTTGTCCCAATGTTAAGCAATCAGTCATCATAAGGTATATCCTGATTTCAAAGGTGTTAAAAGTATGGGGAAGGGAATATTTCTTAGAATTGATCTAATTTAGCACTGAAAATAGCATTATTCATGGAAGAATAATAAGCATTATTAATAACAATAATAAGCATTAAAGATATTAAATGACACATATAATCAGTATTACATTTTCAATCTTTCTTCACTCATCATTTGAAATGAAGAGCAGGCTGACACTTTTATTAATTTCTAGGAGATATGCTGCACACACTTTAAAATGCACAGATTTTTGATGTGGAAATCATTCCATCTTCGTTTTAAGAGTCCAAGGTCTGGAGATGACATAAACAAGGCTTCGTCAAGGGCTGCAGGGGAGCCCTGAAAGGTAGAGTCATGTCCAGGAGGCAGACATGACGTGAACCCTACTCTGTGTTACCTTCATGGACATCAAAAATCAAAACCAGGTATTGCCATTCTTTGATCAAACTCTACAGATAAAGTGATTATTAAAACTTCTAACTAATACAGGATAGCTCTTTCATGAAATGATTCTTCTCAACATCCCTGACGCTATGGGTGCCTGATCTTGTGCTCTGCAAATTCATTTCACTTTTCTGTGGTGCTGACCTATGGCATACTCTCCAACTTCCCAACCTCAGATGCCTTCTTTATATGCTCTGAAGGGTAGACTGCTAAATATTACATAATTACCCACCTGCCAAACAGGAGTCTCCTAGCAAGAGCTTAGAACATGAGATCACTTGGTAGTTAGTTTATGGAAGACTAGGAATTATAGATCATTTCAAAACCTTCTCAGCATTTGATATAAGTAAACCTAGAAAGTTTGACTGCCAAGAGAGATCCAAAAATGCGTCATCTCTGGTTGATTGAATTCTTTGTTAGCAAAGTCATGAAGTAATCCATCTTCTTCGTCTGTCCCTTTTGTCCATCTGTGTCTCAGGGGGATCACCTTTATCACCTGCAGAGAACTCAAACAACAAGATACTTGGGAATTGTTTGGAGGCGTCAGTTGTGGTTTCATCAAAGTATTCTAGATGTTTATATTACACAATGATCAGTGCATCGCTCATTTCAAATACTTAGAAATTCATTTAATTCCATTTTTGCTGCATCATCCTCATCAGTTTCTTCCTCATAGCCTAGAACTAATAGGCAAAGCTTTCCGGTCCTCGCTCTTTTTCTTTCCTTTTCGCTGGCGTTCCAGGGGTGAGGTGGCTAATTTATACATTATAGGAAATAAAACAGCAGTGAATACTGCTGACCCCAAACAGGTGTACAGAACTACTGGCAAGTCAGGGTATTGTCCTTGAAGAATTCCAATTACTGCAGGAATAGCCATGTCTCCCAGAGAAGCACCAACTACAAAAAATGCCGCAGATTTCCCAGTTATGGTGGTGTACTGCTCAATCCAAGAAACTCCACTGGGAAATGTGGTTGCCATCGACGCTCCATACACTGAAGTTGCAATCCAGAGACAAAGCCTGTTCTTGTCAAAAAGCACCAGAAATAAAGACGAGACCAGGCTGCCAACGTTGCTCAACACAATCATGGTTCCGGGCTGCAAGCACGCTGCAAAGAAGATGGCCAGGCCCCTGCAGGCTGCAAAGGTCCCCCAGAAGATGGAGTTCAACCCGGCTGCTTCACTTTCTTCCATGCCAGCATGGGTGGTTGCAAATGAGAACACATAAGAACCATATGTAATCTCAGCTCCGACGTAAAAAAAGAAGAACAGGAAGAGGAGACAGAGCAGGGCCTTGTGGTATTTAGCTCTTCGAGATCGCTGAGCAGATGCTGCGGATTTTTTCTGCTTTGAGTGTTTCTTGCAAAACAGAGCAAAGAGAAAGACAGAAACTATTAAAATATAAGTACCGATGGACACATAGGCCCACAGCAAATTCTTGTCATCAGGCACTGCAAACAGAGAGCCCGACGTGGCTTCAGAGGATCTGTTCAGCATTAGGTGAAAGTCAGGCTCTGTGCGGTTTTCATTAGAGACCGCTGTGCCCCATGCCAGCTTAGCCAGCAGGGGGGCCACAACAGCACCCAAGGCGAAACTGAAGTGCAAGGCCTGCATATGGGGGGCTCCTTTGTCCCCCCAAAGAGCCAAAATGAGGACATTTGCACCTGCCAATGAAAGATGGGAAAAATGATTGAAGTTAAACTGAAAATTAGTGAAAAAGAAAACCCCCACAGATACTTACTATGGTAAAGAGACTGAGTCTGTGTTACATGGTAGGACTAATGTAATGTTCTAAGTTCTTCAACACTGGCCCCAAGTGATTCTATGATTAAGGAACTAGCTCCAGAGAACTATACATTGTTCTTTCTAATACACAGAATTCTACAAGTTGATAAAGCACTGCCTGCTGATGCCAGGCACAATAGCGCGGGCTCGTTACAAGCAGTGCTAACCCCACACTGGGGAGTGGTAGTATCATAGACCTGTGTTTGGCATATATGTATTTATTAGGCAAAATTTCATCATCAGATAGAGGCTTTCTGTACTTGGAACTGGCAACCACTTGACTATTATGTATAAACAATGGAGAACATTCCATCAGGAACTTGAATGGGCCAGAATTGTGATGTCAGTTAGAGGAATCAGGCATACCTTTTGGAAAGCGAACAACTCTGAGCACCTACAAGCCAAAGACCAGAAACACCAAGTCTGTGGCTGTTTATTTAATCAGAGACTTTGAGATAAGCAGATAACTATACTCTGCAATCTTGCAACCAAATGAAGCATGAAGTATAAAATAGTCCATGATTTATCAGCTGACATTAGAACATCAAGGGAGGGTTAGAAAGTAAATATATAAATATTATGTATATTATTTAGTAAATAATATCATGCAAATAAATATTATATATATACATATATATGTATTTCTAGTAGCTTTTTCAATAGATAATGACAGGGAAAAGCTATGCTATTGGAGAACTAAAACTTCTAAGAAAACGTAACAGAAAAGAGAAAAACGGTGGCACAGAGCTCATGTTTCTCTTAGCTAAGAGCACATATGTCTGCTTATGCTTCCACAGCCAAATAATGATCCAGCACTTGTTTTGTCTTATTAGACCATCAATTCCTCTTACTTTACAATGATAAAATTCAGTCTCCCAAGTAAAAGCCTGTTCACCACACTGTCCACTACAGAAGGGAGGCTTCCTTCTTTCCGTTCTATCAGTCCACCTATCATAGAAAAAAATCATTACGCTCAGGTTGGCTGTTCAAAACTCAATGCCCAAATCAGCACAAAGCACGGCTGCTCTAAGGACACTGTGACTGAGTGAGCCCGTGACCAAGTCGGTAAGTCTGTGTCATTCCAAAACATTGCAGGGACAGTTTAAAATCATCTGCTGTCCTTTCTGAGTTGAAATCTCCCACTCTATAGAAGGCTTCACAGACCTGTATCCACGACGCCGACTGAAGCCCCAAAGATAGACATGGTGACAATCAGTAAGGCTGCTGTCTTGCAGAAAGGGATGAGATAAAGACCAACCACGGTGACCACCATTGCCACTCCTGGGAGGAAAATGAGAAAATCAGCTGTAATTGGCTCAGTCGTAGAATGCTTGCCCAACACGCCTAAGACACTGGGTTTGATCCCCAGCATGCAAAAATAAACAGACTTCCATATTAAAAAAGAAAATAAACCATTAAAACTGTATTCCTCAGGATCATAAAACCTTACACAAGTGCAAAATTAATATTAAACAAAACCTGAATAATCATGAGTATTTAAGTACTGCAGATTCTAAAGTGGTTATGTAAAATCGCATATATTTTTATAAGGGTTTCGTACATAAAATATGAATTACTATAACCTAAATAAGATTCTAGTGCTACTACTAATCAAAATAAGCTATACTACCAAGCAAAGTTTTATAGCAAGAGAGACAGGCTTATAAAATTTATTTAATATTTTACATTTAAGAAGCTGAGTAGTTTTATATATGAGCAAACAATGGAATTGGTATAATGGCTTTTCGTTCAACTTTTCTAAATGAATTACTTGTAGGCATGTGGAAGAAAGCAAGAATTAAATGCTTTTAACTCACTTTGGAAATAAGAAGAATCATTTAGGGGCTGCAGAGATGGTTCAGAAGTCTAAGAGCACTTATTGCTCTTTCGAGGACCCAAGTTCAGTTCCCAGCACACACATCAGGTGGTTCACAACCAGCTATAACTACAGCTCCAGGAGGATCCAGCTCCTCATACCTCCACAGGTAACCACACACACATGCACATACCCACACACATACACATACTTTTAAATGATAAAAATAAATATTAAAAAAGAATAGTTTATTCATCAGTAATAAATCATTCTCATTACTTTGTTCCTTATAATATTAATCTGAATTTTCCTTAGTTATGTCAATTTATTGAAAAAAATACTCTCATCTTTTCCAGAGTATAGCAGAACAGATTGGGAACATCAGTGACACAGGACAGCAGGGCAAAATCAAAACCTCTGTCACCACCGTCCCCGTCACATTCAATCCAGAGTCCACAGAGCCTGGCCGGGTTGCAGCACCACATTCTGACTCCTGTGGCCCTGGGAACCCTGCTCTGTGCCCAGACAGGCAGAGCGCCACGGAAACTCAGTAAGTGATCCCGGAGTAGAATCTAAATTACAGTGACTCAGGATCGCACACACACACACGTGCACACACACACCCCACTCAAGTTTCCAGAGGGCTCAGTACAGATTCCTTGCAGTTGTCGAGGTCAGAGCAGGAACCACGGAAGCCCAGCAGTCAGGGAGGACATCCACACGATTCCCTGTTCTGTCGTCAGCCATCTGCAGGCTGTGCTTTATGTCTACAGACAAACTGTAAATTCACTGACAGGCACAGAGGAACAAAAGTTGATGTTTACCTACCTAATAGTAAAAACTGATTGATACAGTCGAAAAGAACTCCTCCAATCATACTACCACACAAAAATCCAGAGGCACGACCCACAAATATCAAAGAAAGACTGCTGATATTTTGGTTTACGTTTGTTGCCAGATCTTGAAAAGTGGGTCCCAGAATAGCGACACTCATCCCCTGAAATTTAAAAAGACAAAGGCTTTTTACTTACAATCATTAAAATAATGTGAGTCATTTAATGATAAAGAATGATAGTAGCTTGTTCTACTATTAAAACGTGGAGTGATGAGAGATAGGGGATTTTTTGGGTGGGGGAGGGTGGCTTTTTGAGACAGGGTCACCCTATAGCTCCAGCTGGCCTGGAGTTCTCTATGTCTATGACCAGGCTGGCCTCTTTTCACAGAGATCCACCTGTCTCTGCCTCCCAGCTGCTGGGATTAAAGGCATGTGCTACCAAGCCCAGCAGGGGATTACTTTTAAAACCAACAGTTCAGGGGCCCAGCCATTAAGAGCACCAACTGCTCTAACCTAATGGATGAGTTCCAGAGGACTCAGGTTCAATCTCAGAACCCACATGATGGCTAATAATCGTCTGTAACTCCAGTTCCAGGAGAATCCGACGCCTCTTCTGATCTCCGAGGGCACTGCCCAACAGGGGTATACTTAAACACATGCAGGCATAACACTCAAACCACATATAAATAAATAAATAAATTTCAGGAAAATCTTCAATGACAATGCTATTAATACTAATGTTATATGTTCCTATTTTTTCTATTCATAGCTTTAAATTTTTAAGACATTATATAATTATTTGAGATACAGTCTCATGTAGCAAAGGCTGGTCTTGAACTCAATATGTAGCCAAGAATGGCCTTGAACTCCTGATTCTTCTACCTCAACCTCCTAAGCACTGAATTTACAGGTGTTTGCACCATTCCTTGCATAAAAATTACATAAGAGTTGGGATTTTTATTTCAGTTCTTTTCCTTTGTGAAGAATATGTCAAAAGTCTATTCTACCTCCGAGTGGTGGTGCATGCTTTTAATCCCAGTACTTAGGAAGCAGAGGCAGGTCAACCTTTGTGAGATTTAGGCCAACCTGGTCTATAAAGTGAGTTCAAGCCAGCTGAAAATACAGGAAGTCCTTGTCTCAAAATAAACAAAACAAATAGAAAAGTCTATTCTGTATTAAAAAAATGAAATGTAATATAAAATTGTTCTTGAAATGGTTTTGCATATTTTCAAATATACTCTATGTGCTAACATGAGACTCTAGATGCTAAGGATTTAACTTATCAAAATATTTCCTCATCCTGGTCTTGTGGCACAGGCCTATAATTCCAGCAACTCTGGAAGCTAAAGAGATAGAGAAGATAGAGTTTAAGACCTGTCTGGGGTAGAGTGAGTTCAAGGTTAATCTAAGTAATTTAGAAAGATTCTTTCAAAGATTAAAATGACAGCGCTGGAGAGAAAGCTCAGTTGGTAGAGTGCTTGCTACACAAGTATGAAGACCTGCAGTCTTCTGAAAAGCCGGGTATGCACTTGTAATCTGAGTGCAAAGGTAGAAGTAAAGATAGGTAGACCCCTGGGGCTCCCTGGCCAGTCAGCCTTGCCTAATGGATGAGTTTCAAGCCAGTGAGAGGCTCTGTTTCAAAAACTGAGGTGGACATTATCTGAGGAAATGCACCAGAGACTGATCTCCAGCCTCTACCTACACGTGCACGCATGTACACAGTCACTGACACATGTGCACACAAACTTAAAAAAACTATGTACATATTATCCCTCATTTTTAAAAGATCTATTTATTTAATGTGTATGTGTGTTTGACTATGTGAGTTTCTGTGTATCATGTGTGCAGGAGCTCAAGGAGGCCAGAAGGAGGTGTTGGATCTCTTGGAACTGGAGTTAAAAGTGGTTGTGAGATGCTATGTGGGTGTTGGGAATGGAACCTGGGTCATCTGCAAGAGTAGCCAGTACTCTTAACTGCTAAGTCATCTATCTCTCCAGCCCCAGTAACCCTCATTTTTATATTAAAATAGCAAACATATGAAATCCTAACTTTGAACTACAAGTAATTATACCGTATGCAGGAGATGAAGACTTTATCTCTAAATACACACTCTTTTTTTTCAATATTTTATTTGTTATTTTTATTTTATGTGTATGAGTGTATTGCCTACAAGTATGTAAGTGCACCCATATGTCATGCAATGCCCATGGAGGTCAGAAAAGGCCATCACCCTGGAACTAGAGTTACGGATGGTTGTTAGCCACCATGTGAGTGCTGGGAATTGAACCCTGCAAGAGCAATCAGTACTCTTAACTACTGAGCCATCTCTCCAGACCATGTACAGTCTTCTTAAAAGAAATCCCAAAGCTATCAGGAATGTAGTCTGTAAGGATTTAGAAAATATTACATACTCATATATTACATTGTCTCAGTGACTACGTGAGGATTAATCTTGTCAACTTGGAATTTAGAGTCACCTTGGAGACACCCAGAAGGGCATTATCCAGAGTGGTCTCCCTGAGCTGGGAGGACCCATCCCGGGTATGAGCGCCACCATTCTATGGTTGAGAGTGCTGACTGCTCTTGCAGAGGACCTGGGTTTGGTTCCCAGCACCCACATGGCCGCTAACAACTGTCCTTCACTCCAGTTCCAGGGGATCCAATGCCTTGTTTTGGCCTCCACAAGCATTTCACATTGCATTACATACATGCAGGCAAAATGCTCATACACATAAAATAAAATACACTTTAAAAATTTTAAAAATCCTTCAAAGAAAATATATTGTGATAAATTAACTGAATGTGGCCTTAAGCTATGTATATCTATATGTACCAAACTATAACTTAATATATCAGTGAACTGCAATCAAATGTAGTCTTAAAACAAATATTTTAGCCTTAGCCAACAAAAACTGTCAAGCTTTCAGCCAATCACAGACTGAAAGCTATTCAGACAGACATGCCCAGGTAAGACAAACACTAAGGTACAACCAATCAGGCTGTGGTCTGTGTGTCACTTCCTCTTAACTATTGCCTACCCCACACTGCTGAGTCTGCTAACTTTTGTTGGTTCTAGGCACTGTCCATCCATGAATCATCTCTGATCATATAAAATTTAAATTTAATTTGCTTCAAGTTTCTCTTTTAACAAATGGGCATCAGAGATGAGATGTGATGTAGACCTCCAGGAGCAGAGTGATGGATTGAAGAGAAACTGGGAGTTCTCTAGGAGTTCTGTAACTGTTAGTAGATGTGTCTGTGCCACACTGCAAGTCACAGCAGGAGAAAGCACCTGTTTCTGGAAGTTGTGACTCACAGCTTTGTTACTCTGCACCTTGCTGACCTGATGCTCGAAATGGCTGGCTTCCTAGTGTTCACTGGAATGAAGGTCACTAAAGGTTAAAACCTCTAATTGGAGTCAGGCATGGTAGCACAGTGTTTTAATTCTAGTACTTTGGAGGCAGAGACAGACAGATAGATCTCTGTAAGATCAAAGCCAGCCTGGTCTACATCTCACGGTCCAGACCAGATGGGGTTATAGGGAGACACTGTCTCAAAAAGTCTAAAACCAAACAAATAAACAACAACAAAAAAACTCTTTAAAGTTTTTTTTTTTTAATTTTTATGTGTATGAGTGTATTGCTTGCATGTATGTAAGTGTACCCGTGTGTCATGCAATGCCTGAGCAGGACAAAAGGCATTGGATCCCCAGGGAACTGGAGTTACAGATAGTTGTTAGCCACCATGTGGGTGCTGGGAATCGACCAGGTCCTCCTGAAGAGCAGCCAGTGCTCATAATCCCGGAGCCATCTCTCTAGTCACCCCCCCCCAAACAAAACAAAACACCTTTAAATTAATGTATGAAACTAAAACTACTAAAAAATAGGAAGTTGGAAGTTTTATGTGCAACCATTCAAGAAAGATAAGATGTGCTTTGAGTAAAGAAATCCCGTAAATCACGTTGATGTTTTCTTGAATTAAGAGAAAAATGGAGTAATTTTTGTACTACAGTAAAATGATCACTTGTTCAAATGTATATAGAGATGAAAAATACGGACAAAAAGTGAATGCATGGGGCATGGCAGGTTTGAGGGGGATCTGTGGCATGCTCCCTCAGATTAAGAGAGAATTGCTTACAAGGTTTCCAAAAAATACATTGCCAAACTAGGATTTGATTCTGTCTGTTAAGACAGCAAAGTCTTTTATGCTCACTGGCCTTAATAAAAGAAAACAAAACAAAACAGTGCATTGGTGTCATTACAGTCTGTCTGGCTCTTCATAAGATACAGTGAAGGGTTTCACTGACCATTTGTAGTGCTTGGCCTAGAAAAACAAAGATTCTCAGTTTTGCTAAGTAATTTCCTGTGCTTCATGCTTTAATCCCTAAGTTTTTGTTTACTTGACATTAAGTCCCCTCTAAGTTTATCCAACCACATGAGCTTTTGCATTTGCATTTGAAGTGCTAATATCACTTTGGTTAAAGGAGGATTAGTGTTTGACCTGTGGTCTTACTTTGAATAAGTGTTTTAAACCTTTGACTGGTTTGGTTTGGTTTGGTTTGGTTCAGTTCAATTTGGCTGGGTTTGGTGAGACAGGGTCTCCTTAAGTCCCAGCTGGCCTGGAACTTGCCTCCATAGATCAGGTACGCTTCAATCTCGCAGAGATCCACTTGCCTCTGCTCCTTGAGTGCTGGGAGTAGAGGCATGTATCACTATAGCTGGCTTCTAAACCTTAGATATTTTTTAATGAAGTTCCTCAAATCAAGTCAAATCTTTTTCTTGACCATGAAATAATATGGGGGTTTTCCAGATGGATCTTGCAATACTTCAAAAAGATAATTCTCTTATTAAAATACAGATGTTACATTAATTAGGCTTATTCAATATACTGAATTACATGTGAAACACTGTTAAAGTGTTAATACTGTTAAAATTTTTGAGTGATATTTGTAGGGGGGTTATTAATATGTGACTCATAAAATTTATGGAGCTATAACAGCTGTGGTAGAAATTGTCAGTCATAATTCTAATTGTTATCTTTAAGTGTTATAAGCCAGAGTCAGACACAGTAGCCTTGTCTATGTCCTACTCAGGAGGCTGAGGCTAGTCAGGAGTTCTGGTCAGCAGGGGCGATATAGCATTGCTATATTGTATGTAACTGACTCAAATGCATCTCTGTTGCAATGAACTCTTACTAGATCTTTAGCTATGACCACTTTAAGACTTGTCATTCACAGACTGTTAATTGTTTAGTCTGATCCTTTCCTAAGCCACTATGAGTTTGGTGTTCAAGGACATTCATGGGAAGGACTCTGTTGAGTTCAGGATTCTGTAACTTTAAAACCATTCCATTGGACTGGGCAGGTATTCTGGACCTCTAGTGAAGAAACTAAACAGCTTGTAAACATCAAGCTGATGTTTAACCCTGCATCAAGCACAATGAGGATTAATTAAATACTAAGGAAATGACTTGGCAGATTTTCATGCTCAGTCGCTGGTAGTGAAATTGTTAAGCTTTGCAATTTGAAAGAACTCCACAAGATTGATCCAAGTCTAATTACCTACCATAATCTATTTAATAAACAGTTTTAGGCACCTGAGATGGAACCAAGATTGGTATTTAAGAGGATATAAATCCATTGCTAAGCATGAACTTAGGGAGTGCTTGGATGGCTGCCTGGTGCTTGCTGAGTCTTTAAAGCTTCCAGTATTAAAGTTCTGTGCTTCAAGACTCATCGCAGTAGGGATGGAATGATCCGAAATCTAACCAATGTTTTGTCTGTCAGACCCTTAATTTTGGCTAAGACAATAAAAGCCAGAGGTGGTATTTCCGGAAGCTTGAATGATTGAAAACCTTACAAGGGCATTTCATTCACTTGACACGTGCATTGCTTATTTTATGGTTGTACAGAACTTTCCCATGTAGAAAGGCTGATGCTATATAGCTGTGATTATTAGAAAATGACTTTTTCATAAACTGGATGTGGTGGTGCATGCATATAACCTTAGCGCTTGGGGGTTGGAGACAGGAGATCGAAAGTTGAAGTTAATCCTTGATTATATAGTGAGCTTGAAGCCAGTGAACTACATGGAAACTCTGTCTCCAAAAAAAGTGCTTTCTTTATAGGTCTTCCAGAGAGACACGACCACTAGCAGCAGGGCTTGTTTTACTGCACGAGGAATCAACTGGATTGCCTTAACAAGCACTACAAGTTGAAGGCAACTGGGTCCACTCCCTCTGGAGAGCACAGGCCAAACCTTTGTAAAATAGTTGATCAGTTCCCAGCACCCACATCTGGTGGCTCATACCCAACAGTAAATCCAGTTCCAGGAAGTCTGATTCTCTCTTCTGGCCTTCAAGGACATTGTCACACATATCTATGGTGCACATAAATATATGCAGGCACACACACATTAATAATAAATATTTTTTAAAAGGCTGTTCCTTTAGTAGTAGGAATTCATGTATCTCAAAATCTCATAAACTCTGACATGACTTGATAGTCAAGGTTTTTATAATTTTTTATTTATTTTTATTTTATGTGTATGAGTGTTTTGCCTGAATGTATGGAAGTGTATCTTTTATGCAGTGCCCAAGGGAGGCCAGAAGAGGGCATCAAATTCCCTGGAACTGGAGTTATACATAGTTGTTAGCCACTGTGTGGGTGCTAACCAGGTCTTCTGCAAGAGCAGCTGGTGCTCTTAACCACTGAGCCATCTCTCCAGCCCTAATAGTCAAGGTTTTGAGGTATAACAGCAAAGCATTTTTCTGTAGGTTAAAACTGCATTTTGGGATCACCAACTGACGCTAGCTAGAATTTCCGTGTCTGAAGGATGGGTCTTTTAGAAACACCACCATGAAATGACTACCCTTGACTTTGTTGGAAGGGACCAATTCAGGTTTTTCTCTGCAGCAAAACTTCTGGGTCTACAGTCTGAGATCTACATCTCTTAACTTAAAGGGACTTCTGTCTGCTCAAGTTGTACGTGTATTAGAGACCCTAAGGAAAACCTGGCTGGGGACGTTTCTCCACAGAAATAGATGGCATTATAATCGTGAACAACTTTCCCAAGATCATGGATGAAGTCTTCTCTGTCATTGCAAAAGCCTTCTCTTCCCCTCCCCCATTACCTGCTGTCCTGATCCTTCCACTTCCTTTAAGGGAAATAGCTGGGACTACACTGTGTGGAGGCCATTGCAAAAGCTACTGCTGTAGCAAGAAACCAAAGCAACTGCTGGGTTTGTGGGCTAGTACGGCAAACCAGGAAACAATATCACTACTGCCAATGCGCCTCCATGTTTCCAGTGAGTCATCTTCAAACTACAAAGGTAGAGTGGAAACTCTCCTCCTAGCCTAGCTCTCCCTAGAAATGCTTCCTGTATTCCTTAGAAATAATACCTTTGCAATTAATAACCTAGTTCTAGCAAAAATAGCAAACTGAAACTGGAGCTGTATCCACAGATGGTGGATTGCATGTATATGAGAATTACTTCTGTGTGTATAAGCAAAACTTGCCTGATGCCACATTAAATACAGTAAGGTCCATGTCCACCAAATGTTTGTACACTTGCAGAATGCCAAAAAAGATCACAAAATGTTTCCCACTGGACCGTGTTCAGATCTATGAACCTACTTCTGAGTTAAAAGATTTAAATGACCTCTGCTTAAACTCATCTACTGCCAAGGACTCACAGTGGATCTGTGGAGAATTTTTTTTCTTCCTTCAGTCTCTTGCCTGGTTTGGATCTTGCAGTTTGGCCTAATTCTTGCCTTCTGAATATCTTTCCTTAAAATTTCCCATATTTTCCTATCATCAGAGGCCAAAAGCAATCAATATTCAAAATTAGTACCCACTTAGAAATAGGGATTTCATTTCAAGTGAATAAAGTTTCTACCAGGGGTCCTGGGTGGTCTTTCTTGTTGCTAGCAGGATGCTGGTTACATGGCATTTGAAACTAACACTAAGGAAAAATCTGAATCTTGCAGTTAATCAGACACTTCAGGGGTTGAGAGGGTTGGAAGCCACTCTTAAAGATGGGTGAAAACATGAATGTTCCATATAAAATTAATACAACAATTAGCATTCTAGATTTCCTTCTTCCATGTTGGGGGCTTGGGTCTGATGGAGAAGAAAACTGAATGTTCTGCACAACTCCTTTCTCCTTGGTTTTATTGTTGAAGTTTGGTTGTACCTAAAAAGATGCCTGGGGCAAGAGCGCAGTCCACGCGGGAGAACGTGTGCTTAGCATTCTGGAGCGGGGCGGGGCCTCAACACCAGCATCCCTTTCCCATGGCGATTCTGCTGTTTCTCTAAGACATGCTCCTGAATACATTAAGGAAACTTTTCAGGTGAAAGGGCTATATGATGTGTTCCTAGGAGCAGCTGGCAGATGGGCTGTAGGCATTCAGAATGTTGCGGATGGCAAGCCTGGCCATGCCAAGGTTTTCAAATATTTATATTAATTGGCTCTCTAGGTTCATATGGCTCTTTTTGTCTGGCTAACTACAAAAATGCAGATGTCTGGGTTACTAGCAGAGAGCCCAAAGGAGCTAATCTGATCTAGGAGAGTGGTTACTAAACCTGCTGTGTCTTTGGTCGGCTCCCCACCGCTCTGCAGCTTGTGCATTTACATGCAGGCTGGGGGCCACCGCTGGGAACTTCCGGCAAAGCTCTTACCACGCGCAATGGATTCGGGATAAGTGATCTGTATAGGTATGTCAAAAGAACATAAAGTTTGTACCAGAAACATAATGCTGGAAAGTTATATTTCACAAATGCAAACATTGGGTGAGCATCTCAAATTAAAACAAGTTGTCACTGCTACAGTAGATGTCTATAGCTTCTCTGGGGAGAAGAGATTCTGTAGTAATAGGTCCCTCTGTGTTTTTTGCCATTCACATTAAAGGGGTTTGGAGCAATCCCTTAAACATGACAGATTTCTGATGTTACTTCTGTATTAAAAACCAGACTTCCAGTGCCAGCTCAGTACCTGGTATCAAGCTTGAAGACCTGAGTTTTATCCCTGGAGCACATAAAAGTGGAAGGAAAGAACTGACTCCCTCTAGTCTGCTGACCTCCATGTGCACATCATGGAGCCACCTCCCACAACAAAATAAATAAGCGAAGAAATGTGTTCTGAAAACTAGACTTTCAGATGCCTTTCCAAAGAAATTTCCTTATAGGATGGCTCACATATGGGAATATGAGTCCTGTCTTTTGGAACTAATGGGTTGTTGGGTTGTTGTCAATGTATCATCCTTCTAGACCTTTGCTCCAGTATGTGTAGGATATGGATGAGAAGACACACTGTTTCCCCTTGAGTAGAGGACAGTGAATGGCACCTACAGGATGGACCTTTGCCGACTGTGTTCTTTCTTGAAGGCTTTAGCATCATACACACGGCCTGTCTTATTCAACAAGTTGTCAGATGGTAGTTGGCTGGGCTTTCTGTGGATGGGATGATTTTGAAAATATTCAGGGTTATTTTTAAACTATAGGAACAGTGGAAGATTCCGAGGCTGAAACTCAAATCAAGACATCTGGGTCCAAATGGAAGTCAATACTCCACAGCCAATCTTAAAACATTCCCAAGGATTGTGTACTGGACCACTTGGAAATAAGCCATGGGACAGATTTCAATGATGTCTTAGGGTTTGTCATGCTTATTGGAAAGTGACTTTGTTTGCAACCTAAATTTTTCTTTATGTAATTTGACTCTAGTATTATTGACTCAAATCATGACTTATAAGAGTTTAGAAAGGTTCTAAGGAGATCTACAGATATATAACTAACTTTAAAGTTAGTAATCTTGGTTAGTTATTAATTTTATGTTTAGAAACTTTTAGCTTTTGGGGCTTGGGATATAGCTCAGGGGTAGAGTGCTTGTCTGTCTTGCATGAAACCTTGAGTTTGATCCCCCACACGACATAAACTAAGCATGGTAGCTTACGCCTATTATCCCAGCCCCTGGGAGGTAGAGACAAGAGGATCAAGCGTTCAAGGTCATTAGAAGTTACATACTGAGTTTAAGATCAGCCTGGGCTAAAAAAGGAACTGGGTACAGTGGTCCATGCCTTTAATCCCAGTACTCGGGAGGCAAAGGCAGGTGGAGCTCTATGAGACTGAGGCTAACCTGGTCTACATAGTAAGTTCTAGGCCAGCTGGGGCTACAGGGAGATCCTGTCTCAGAAAGCAAAAATGAGGCAAAGGAGGAGGGTGAAGGAGGAGCAGGAGCAGGAGAAAGAAGGGAGAGGAAGGAAGAAAAAGAATTTTAAAAGCCTTTTGATCAAGGTGGGAAACATGAAAGATAATTTGTTCAGAATTTTCTTTGGTCATTGAGGAATCAAGAAAGGATAAAAGAAGTCAATATATGAGAAGCTTTTCTCCGTCTGTAAAATAAACTTGAAAACTATTTAAGGGATCAAATCTTACAAAATCCTGCAAGACTTTTGTAATGGCATTAACAATTTCAAGGAATTAATCAAATACCCATTGATTTTTTTCAAAAAAGGTTTATTTCTTAATTACGTCTTTGTGGGGGATATGTGCATGTGAGCACAGATGTCCTCAGAGGGCGGAAATGGTGGCACCATGGAGCTGGAATTACAGAAGGTTGTGAGCCACCTGAAGTGACTTCTGGGAACCAACTTTGGGTCCTCTGCAAGAGCAGTACATGGAGCCATCTCTCCAGCCCCTGACCATTGATTTTAAAATGTATTTTATTCAGTCATTGTAGAATCTTGTGGTGGAAGATAATAAGTAGCATAGCCCAAGCAGAAAAGTGTCATATATATGTATATATATATATATATATATATATATATATATTTTTTTTTTTTTTTTTTTTTTTTTAATGCTGGGCAAACTTGAAAAAAATCCAACAGCGAGGTTAGTTGCAATTAATTCAGTTAGCATTTTGGAAGTTAAATTAGATGAAATATCATACTAAGGTTGAAATTTGGCAAAACTTAAATGTTAATGTTTAATTTGCCATGAGAAGTTTTTAAGTGTTGCACCCTAGTTTAATCTTGTGTCTTCATATGAACTTTGAAATTTATGCCAAGTATCCTAAACAAGGTTCTAGGCCAATTTAATGTTGGCTATTCCTAATTCTAATGACTATGGAGCTCCAGAGTAAATGTTCTGTGGAACTTAATACATTAGTCATTTTCTTCAGAAAACAATGGACACTTTTTTTGTTTTGCTTTTGAGATAGCATTTCATGTATAGCTAAGGCTGCCCCTGAACCCAATATATAGCCAAGGATGATCTTGAATCCCCTGATACTCCTGCCTCCACCTCCCAAGTGCTGGGACTACAGGTGTGCATCACCATGCCCAGCTTGGATACTCTTTTAAAATCAGGCAATTTTATAGTCAATTATGGACCTTAATCAACATCATACCAATCATGATCAATTGAAGTCTCATCTTATTGAGCATTCATTGCATGAACTAGATTGCTTGATCTTGATGCATTTGGTTCATGGAGTGTACTTTAGTTTCTTGGCATTATCCTTTGATGGTAACCATAATTGACTTGATATGTTGTATCCCCTTGAGAGTCATGAGTTTGTGTGTACCCTCAGAAACTTTGTACTTCGAGTAACAAAAACATGAAG
The DNA here is from genome assembly GCA_035773235.1 of Eospalax fontanierii. Classification (NCBI taxonomy): domain Eukaryota; kingdom Metazoa; phylum Chordata; class Mammalia; order Rodentia; family Spalacidae; genus Eospalax; species Eospalax fontanierii. The sequence goes on from CM069545.1 coordinate 48,419,009, forward strand.
AAAGTTTAAAGAATCGTGCAACTAATCTGTCATTGACATTGTGAATTCCATAAATGTGAATCCAGGGGCTGAACAAATGGCTTAGTGGTAAAGTGCACGGGCTGCTCTTGCAGAGGACCCAGGTTTGGTTTCCAAAACCCACATAGTGGCTAACAATTGTCCATAACTCCTACTTCAGGGGATCCAACACCCTCCGGTGGCCCCCGGAAGTATTGCATGACAAAGGTGCACTTATAATATCAGGCAAAACACTCATACATAAATTCCATAAATAAATAAATAAATAAATAAATAAATAAATAAATAAATAAATTGAACCTGTCATTAATGTGACACTAGAAAATGCCTAAAGCTATTTCTGTGGTTGGGCATTGTAACAAACTGCAACCTGAGAGAACTGAAAGACAAGCACTCAGTTCCCCAGACTGCAAATTAACAGAAATGAGCGAAGGCAGTAAATGAGCTATACTTTTAAAAATGCTATTTCTATTTCTTATACCGACTGTAGATACTGACCGCAGATGTTCCGAATCATTACCATTACTCTGTGCAAACAAAGTGCTAAAGGCCACCGCCCTCCTCTTCGCTCGCTTTCCCTCCCTCCCTCCCTCCCTCCCTCCCTCCCTCCCTCCCTCCCTCCCTCCCTCCCTCCTTCCTTCCTTCCTCCCTCCCTCGCTCCCTCCCTCCCTCCCTCCCTCCCTCCCTCCTTCGAGCCAGGGTCTCACTATGTTGCACTGACTAGCTATGCAGACTCCAAACAATCTGTTCTTTTTAATAGGTGTTACAAGACCTAAATGTTAACACTTGACTTTCAAATTCTTTGGACCCTTAAAAAGTTTCTAATTCATTTAGAGTTCAAGAACTATTTATTGCAATTGCACCATTCTGTTCCCAAAGCAGCATATTCCCTTTAGCCAGGCAGGACCCGTCCAGGACTAAGGACCAGGTTGAGCACAGAAGCACAGCAAGCAGCTAGTACAAGGAGAACCAGAGGCCCGAGATCTAACCAAAGCACTTCACGTGCTCACCAAGCATCTGCAGTGATTTTTTTCTTCCCTCCCCATGAGTAAATTCTAAGAAGACTGTGTCTTAGACACCAGAAAGTTCCTTAGTGACCCTCCCAATTCCCAGTTCTCCAGGATCACAATCATCAAACCACGGGAGGAGGAATGGCTTTGCCACAAACACTGAAACAAGGGTTAGTCCAAGGTTTGACAAAAGGCACTTCTAGCCTTGAACTTTGCTTCAAGAAAATCATCTAAGTAATGGACGAGTGGATCTGAGTGGGATTGTGGGCAGAGATGAAGGGATGTTTTCGACTCTACCACTTAACCAGCTGCGCAACCCAGAAAAGAGATTTTCCTCCCGCCACTCTCCCCAGCTACAAAAGTAAGCGGTTGGTTTAATCTGGTCAAGCCTCCAGGAAGAGTAGCAAAGTAGAATTAAGGTGCAGAGGGCAGTGGCTACAGACCCAGGCAAACCCTCTTCTGTCTCCTCAGTACAGAGTGCTATGAAGATAATGCTGCAGGTGGGAAACATACTAGGAAAATCGATCTGCCCCTTGACAATAACCCTCCATGATCAGAATTGTGCCCAAGTGTTAGTTGATGGAACTGAAGCCCCGGCTGATTAAAGTGCCCAAGGTCACACAACGTGCAGGCAGCGAAGGTGGGCGTCCAGGTGGGAAGGGCGGGCAGGCTCCCCGCAGCCGGGGAGGGTTGCGTCCTCAGCTCTCACCAGCCCCAGGAAGGCGGCGTACAGCACCAGGGTGGTGAACCAGCGCAGCAGGCTCTGGGCTCGGCCGCTCCGTCCGCAGGCTGCCGCCTCCCGCTCGGTCTCTGCGCGGCTCTCCGCCTGCTGGAGCCGCGGTCCGGCTGCCGCGGCCCCGGCGCTCCCGAACTGCACTTCCAGCTCCAGCTTGGCTCCGGCGGGGAGGCCTTGCTGCGGGGGACCCTCCGCGGCTCTGCGCGGCGACTCCTCCAGGGTCCTCCTGCCGCCGCCTTCCCCCTGGGACGCGCCTGACTCAGGGCAGCTGGACTTCGGCCCTCGCGCACGCTGAGAGCGTTTACTCTCCGTCCTGCGGGACCCAGCGGCTTGGTGCCCGAACCAGGTCTCTGGCCAACCCGAGCGAGAGTCAAACCGAAGGTCAAGATGGTTGCCTAGGAAACAGAGCGCCGCGTGCGATGGAGAGCCGGGCGCAGCCGGAGGACCAGCCTCCTGAAAACCGCTAGAGGGAGCAGGAGCGCCGCTCAGGAACTGCGGTCCTGGCCTTCCCCGCCTCCACGTCTGACCTTCCTCCGTCTGTTATCAGCCTTCAGGCCACGGTGCTGCCTCTAGTCTCCCAGCAGGCTCTCACCTTAGCCAGTTCCCAGAGAGGGGGATCCAGGCGAAGACTACAGGACAGCCCGCCAATCACTGGCCTCGTCAACAGCGGAACAGTAACAGCTCGCGGCACAAGCGTGGGTTCAAAGCTTTGATTTCAACCACATGCCAGCTCCAGTCCCCGTGAGGACCTGGAGCAGGGCACTGAGTGCCAGGATTGCAGGGTAAAGTCGGCTGAGAAAGAAAGGCTGTTCCGTCATCCGACTTCAGCTTTATTTCATTTACTCTACATAAGCCGACATGCGTCGATGTGATGCATTTTTATCATCGATCTGAAACGTCATTTTCCACCTGAAAGTTTCTCCACCTCCGTGTTCGCCCCCATCCACCCCCACCTTCACCATCTCCTCTCCTCAGCCCCCTGCCTTAGGCTTCCGGTCTACAAACAAGCCTCAATTCTTGCGTCTCACTTTTCTTTCATTTGACTTTAACTTCTTTCCGGTTTACCTCAGAAATGCCTCTTAAATCAGTTTCCAGCTCTTCATTCCCGATGCCTTAGTTTTCATTCTCCTCAAATCTTTTTTCCATTCTATTTTTGTTAAATTTTTCTGTTTTAAAAATATTTATTTTATGTGTATGAGTGTATTGCTTGCACGTAGGTAGGTGCTTCCGTGTCATGCAGTGCCGGTGGAGGTCAGAAAAGAGGGCATCGTATCCTCTGAGGATTGTTAGCCGCCATGTGGGTGCTGGGAAACGTACCCAGGACCTCTGCAAGGGCAGTCAGTGCTCCTAACTGCTGAGCCATCTCTCCAGCCCCAAATTTTTGTGATTTTTATACAATATAGTTTGATGGTCTTTAGGTCCCCCCCATCTGCCAACTCTCCCTACTGCCCGACCCTCACACCCTTCAGCATCACCCTGTGTTTCTCAGCAACTCTTAACTGCCTATAAATCCTGAGGGCATGGGGCTTTATGACCTGCCCCCATGAAGGAAAGTTAATGGGTCCTATTCTGTGTAATTCTCCAGTCGGTAACCACAGCTCCTAAGAGATCAAGATGAACTGCCATGCAATGCCTGGAGAACAGTGTTCTACAACACTCTGCTCCTTCCTCCAGCCCTCGCATTCTTTCTGCTCCTCTTTGATGCTTGGAAGGGTGATATACAAGTCCCACTTATGGCTGAGCATTTGTTCTCAGTACTTCAACAGTCTCTGCAGTAACTTTCACACACTGCAAAAACAAGCTTCTCTGACCTAAGATGATAGTAGCAATAATCCACAGACATGAACACAACTGTTTACACGGCACCTGACAACCATTTAGTAAAAATAGCAGTAGCTTCCCCACCAGCGCCTCTGACCTTCCCAGGCACAGATGGGTTTTTTTGTTTTTTTGCTTTTGTTTTATTACTGTGTTTACAGTAGTATTTGACATGAATTTCTTCCTGAAGAGTAGACCTTAAATCAAGCCAGAAAGCACTTGGTCATATCCATAACAGTCATGCCATGATTGCACCAGCAAGCACATCTTGCCTGGCACGTTGGTAGTGTAGCATGCAGGGCCTATCGCTGCCTCATGCTCCTGATGCCATGATCTCCCCACCATGATGGAGTATACCCTGAAACTATCAGCCAAAACAAATCCTTAAGTTTGCTCCTGAAGGGTATTTTGTCACAGCAATGAGAAAAGTAACTAGTACAGGTTCTATTATTTTGGGTTGAGCTCCTGTGCTGGGCCCAACAGATGACCCAAAACCAGAGCAAAGGCATGCATGCTAGGTGCTACATAACAAACCTGGACACTGAAATAGGTTTTTTTTCAAACAATTCATGCATGTAGTATCTTCAGCAATAGGGTCTTAGTGTAAGGTTCTGGGTTTGAGAGACGCAGCAGACAAGAGAGAACAAAGACTCCGCTGGGAGCTAACAGGACCTGGTTTATTAAGAGAAGACCAGATGGGATGAGATGGGGAGATGACCCCTCTCATCTTGGGGCTGAGGCTCCGGGGAACTGGGCTGGTGTGCCTGGCTCCAGATTGGGATGGAGGAGCTCCCTCAGGGAGAGTGCAAGAGGCTAACTCCCCGGGGGAGTGAGCTCAGCCCAAAAGCCCCAAAGCCTCAAAACCTCAAAAGCCTTAAAAGCCCTCAGCCCCCTCCTAGTTTTTAATGGGAGGGGGTTGGGATTGCCATGACATCTGATTGATGTTTAAGGTAGGCTTCTGGCCAGGAAGCAGTCCTCTTTTAGAGCTGTTTGTGAATCCTAGGTTGGGAATCTTATCTATTCAAAAGTCAGTTCTTAGATCTCTCAGATCTCAGTGGCCCCTGAGAGTCTGGGTTGGAACTGCTGGGGGAAGAGGTTGGAGATTCCAGTCACACCTAATACTTACCATGTCGGGTGGGTAATCAACAGTAGTCAAAATAGCCTGTATTGTTTGGGGGACCTAAGGAGCGTCTCTGGCCAACAACTTGTAGGGAGATAGTCCACCCTGGCACTGGTGTTTTCATTTAATAATTAAAAAAATTTTTTTTTGTTTTTATGTGAATATTTTGGCTGCATGTATGTAAGTACCATATGTAGGCAGTGCCAGTGGAGGCCAGAAGAGGGAGAGTCAGGTCCCCTGGAAGCTGTGAGCCTCCATGTAGGTGCTCAGAAATGAACCTAGATCCTCTGCCAGAGCAGCTAGCGCTCTTAAATGCTGAGCCATCTCTCCAGTCCCTCCATTTAATAATCTTATGACTCATGGGAGCATCCTTTTCTACCCATAGAGAGTACTTTCATTCATACTGTTTAATTGTTGTTTTTACATTTACAGGCACAGTCCATTGTAGGATTTTTCTTGTTCACCTTGCTGGGTGTTGCATAGGACTGTCCTCTGACAGGCAGGCCCATGGACAGACACCATCTTCCCAAGCTTGGTTGCACCCATGTGCCTAGGATAACCACAGCTAAGTTTGTTGACTGTTACTCTTAGCAAGAAAGGAGGGGCAGGGAGAGTCAACCATACCTCCCAACCAGCCAGTTGGACCCAGGTGCATGAGGAGGGGGGCTGAGGTATACACTGAGGACGCTGTGGAGGGTGTGTTGCCATTTTGTGCAGCTGTGTGGATGTCATAATCCATGCCTGCATGGAGACTGTCCAGTGAAGCCTTTGGAGGGGAGCACCCACACTCTGTAAGGAACCCTCACTGTTGCTCTGTAAGTAAGCCCAGTAAACTCACTGGTTTCCCAGACTGCAATTTGTCAAAACTGGACTTCAGTTTGTCATAGGGACAAAGGGAGGAGGGGGCTGGGTGTGGTTTACACCTCCCAGAAGGAATTCTGGCCACAACTGGCGTAGTTGACCAGGATAAGACAAAACTAAGAATGCGTTTGGGAAGAGCAGTTGTGCTGTTTCTATCATGGGGAAGGAGACCGACAACCGAACAGACGCTGGGTGAGGGAAGTGCTCTCAGGGAAATGTTAACATGGCAGGATAGCCCCATGGGACCAGTGGGGGGGTGCAGTGGGTAGTGAGATGTGTAACTAGCGGGAAGCCACCTAAATGGATGATGGGGAAAATCTCGGGGTGACAGTTTCTCGGTGTGTAGCATGGCACACCTGTTTGACCAGTGGTGCCTGCCTGAGGAATATGGAGATGCACGAGAACAGCCAAGCGTCCAGAGCAGACATTATAAGGCCTAGAGTAGCGCGCCGGGCGTTTCAGTATCAGCAAGAGCTGGAAAGGCAGCCTGGCCACTCCTCAGAGTACTAAGAGATACGTCCCCAGAGGAGACGGAAGGGGTAAGAGGGAATTGCAACTAGGAAGGGGTATGAGGCTGGCTTCCTGGGTTTGGCCTCTGATCTTGCCAGTAAATTGAACAGAAGAGAAAAAAAGATAGAGGTGTTAACCTGCTAGGTTTTTTTCTTTTTCCATCTAGGGGGCCAGAAAGGGAAGAGGAGCCCAGATTAGATTGTTAATACAAGGCTCATCCTGGGACCCCAAAACCTGGAACCCACAGAAGAAGGAAGATAGTTATGAGGAAAGAAGAACTAGAAGTAGTTTTAGTACAAAGAAAGGGAAAATGCATCCAGCTTGCTGATGGAGGCCATAACAATGGTCTGGAGCAAGAGACTGTGGTAATCAGAGAACACTCAGCACTGCAGCTGTTGGAACAAGGGACGACTTTCAAACAAGCAATGAAGGAGCCCCTCCTGCGTTGTGAGGCTGTGGGACATGGGAGCAGATGAAATTAGTGTAAGTGCTGCAGAAGCTTTCTACTGCGCAACATAACCATAACTGTCCATCTCCATTTGAGACAGGCTGCATAACCTGAGGCCACAGGGGGAATCAATTCCTGACCCACTGGCTCCTATGCGCTATTAGAGATGCTTGGTCATCACCACAGATACCAGGAGGTGGAGGACAATAGGAGAGGGACAGGCACTACTGAGAGAACTAGGTATGAGGAAAGCAACGTATGATGCCCAGTTCACTGGGTCAGATAGGACTGCATTGACCCGAGATTTACAGAAGAACTTGATCCAGCAGGGACCTTGAGATTGGTATGGAGCTTTAGTGGCTTTGCTGAGTCCTTTAGTGGGGCAGGATCTTTATGAAGCAGGAGTGACTTTGGCAGATCTGACTTAGATCACCATGGAAAGTTTGTTGTAAAAGGGTCGAGCAACCTAGAAGAGAGAGGAAAAAGACAAAGCAGACAAAGAGTTCTGTTTGGATTACTCAAAGGCAAATGTGGCAAGATTTGTGTTGAGCCCAAGTTCCTAAAGAAAAACATTGATAAAAGGACAAATTTTGTGCTAAGGAGCTTCTGGAAGGCTTTAAAACCCGAGGAGCAGTTCACAGAAGGCAACCAGAATAAAACAGTCATGGTGCAGAAGATAAAACTTGTCCCCAGGGGTGAATAATTCCCCCCAGATTAAACCAGGTACATTTCCTACATATGAAAAGTTATGCGAGGGGTAGAGAGAGTCTGAACAGCTAGGGCCTCCCCCAGCACCTGGGTGTGGTTGGTGGAAAGACAACAGGTGTGGCTACAGCCATGAGTCAGACCCAGGGCTTGCCTGACCCAGGGACCCAACAGGTGCAGCAGCAGCACGCCCCGTTTCTTCCTTGGCCGGGTGAAGGACCAGGCAGCTTGAGCCATCCAAATGAGTGTGTCAGGGATGGAGAAATGCAGAGAGGCTCCATGTAAGAATTCCAGGACACTGAATGGCTCCACGACTAAAGCAAAGAGTTAATGCCTCCTAGTCATACTACTGTACACAACATGGATCTGTTGAGAAAAACAATTGATACAAATAGATAAAATTTTTCCATGCTGGGTTAGACCTTTTTTATGTTTGATGTAGTACTGTGCTTTAGTTGTCAACTTGACACAGCTTGTTAGAAGGAACCTCAATTGAGGAATTGTCTCCATTGAATTGGTCTGTGGCCACGTCTGTGGGGCATTTTCTTGATTGTTGAGTGATGTGGGCAGTTGGTCCTGTATTGTATAAGAAAGCAAGCTGAGCATAGGCCAGGGGAGCAAGCCAGTAAACATTCTTCATGGTCTCTGTTCCAGGTTCCCGCCCTGAGTCCCTGCCTTGGCTTCCCTTGATGATGAACTATGCTGTGAGCTAAATCAACCCTTTCCTCCCCACATTGGTTTTGGACGGTGTTTATATCACAGCAATAGAAAGCTAACTAGAACAAGTACATAGTGTTAACCTCTGAGCCTTTTGCAGATGTGGAACCCATTTAAGAGATATCAAGGACACCTAAAGAAACAAGGACAAAAAAAGATTTGCAAGGGATACAAGGCTCTAGTACAATTCTGAAATTTTTGAGAGCTTTATGGTTGGGTAAGGTACAAATGATACCCACCAGGATGGTTGAGAAAAGTCTACACCAGCCTGGGCCTACAGATACTAATAAACAAAAATATCTTATGTAAATAAAAACAGAGGCTCCTAGAAACTGTACAATTTTAAATGAAAATCACAATGCCAGGAATGAGTCACTCCCCCATGAGGTGTTGGCCCCTAGAGGCCCCCAAAATGTTAAAAGCTATTGCCACTAATATTGGTTGCATGCCAGAACTAGATGCTGAAGACATTGAATGAGCACAGGAAAGGGAGAAATCTATCTACACTGGGTGTCATCTGTGCCTTATGCAACAAGGTCTAAAGGTCTAAGCTGGAAACTCCCTGTCAGCCAAATGGCTGGTGGTCATTGTGCCAAAAGGCACTATACAGTCACTAGGGAAGAATTGTCCCCTACAATCTAACTTAATGATGGACCCCACATGGTGCACTACCAACATGCCAAGTGAGATGTGCCTGCCAGGGCAAGAGTGCTGCAACGTGTTTGTACAACAACAAATTTACAACTGGATTTAAGTCACACACGTCTGGTACTGCAAGCCAGGCCAGCCTCTGGTGGCCGGGGAAGTTACAGGCTACTGCAATTGTTTTGTTAGATGAATGTAATACACCTGCTAAGGTGGCGTCCAAGCATTTGTGTTTACACCCATAGGCTGTGACCACAGTCAATGTCCATTTAGATGTTTTCTTGTTTCCTGCTTCTTCCTTTTCCTTTGTGTTTTTATGGTAGAGGGAATAATACCAGCACAGGCCAACGTCCTGAAAACCAAGGGTTCAAAATCTCATCACAGTGAAAGATCTACATCTATGTCAGCCCCTCTAAGCTTAGGGGCTCCTGGAGAAGAGAATGGCAGAAAAAATGTTGGAGCCGGAGGAAGGGGTGAAGTGTTGCATAGGACTGCCCTCTGACAGGCTCGCCATGACGTCCTCCCGTGTTTGGTTGCACCTGCTTGCCTAGGATCATCACAGCTGCAGCTTGACTGTTACTTTCAGCAAGAAAGGGTGGGCATGGAGAGTCATTCACACCTCCCAAGCAGGGGCAGTGGTGAAGGCTATGTAAACTGAGGAGCTTTGGGGAGGGTCTCTCACCATTTTATGTGACTGTGGGGAAGTCATGATCCACACCTGGATGGAGACTTTCCAGTTCAGCCTTACAAGGGAAGTACCCACACTCCTGTAAGCAAACCCTCATCACTGTTTGGCAAGTCAGCCCAATAAACTCACTGCTTTCCCAGACTGAAGATTTGTCAAAGTTGGACCTTGGTTTGTCCTAGGGACCAAGGGAGGAGGGGGCCGGATGTTGTTAGTGCCTCCTAGAAGGAATTTTACCTACACTGGGTGTCATCTGTGCCTGATGCAACAATAACATTTCCAATAATTTCACAGTTGAGCTTGGTCTTTGCACACTTTGTGAAGTGGTTTTCCTATCCTTGCTCTTTTAGGTGTACTTGTATATCTTTCAAATGCCTTTCTAAACCTGTAAAATACTCAGAAGTTAGCATTATATTATCTGTAAACTGAAACCTTTTTGAAATGGTGGGCAGGATTTCCAGCCATTCTCACAGGTTTGATGATAAGATTATAACAAAGAAAAATGTTAGCAAGGTCTAATGCAGCATGAAGATTTCATTGCTTAAAGCAACATCATTGCTTGTTGGGTACAACAGCATGGGGCAGGGGTGGAGGGGGAAGCCCAGCCCACTGCTGTGATTCCCACGAAGCCCAGCCCACTGTGATTGCCACGCGCCACCCTGCCCCTTCACCCTGGGTGCCACAGGGCTTCCATGCACTTCTCCCTCCACAAGCTTGCCGGGGCTGGGACTACTCTGCTGCTCTGACTAGCCTAGGGCCCAGAGGAAGCATGTCCATGCTCTCACCTGCTGTGCCGACGCACCTGCCATGTGTCCAGAATCTGACAGTCTCTGGGCCCAAGCTGTGGCTGGCTGCTGCCTGTCCATTGGCCATTTGGCTGATGAGAGGGCCCTGGGCTGGGTAAACAATTTGTCTGCGTACTTTCTTATAGGAGAGAAATAGTTACTCTGGGGCAGTAACTACCCATCCCTAGGACAAGCTGAGTCTTTTTTTTACCTGAGCCACGTTATCATTTCTACTCTCACTAAACTTTAGTTCAGGCCTTCTTTCTAAAGAAAACACTGACAGGAAGCCAAACCCAGTGCTCGTGAGGCTCAGCACAAATCTTTCCATGTTTGCTTTTGAGCGACCCAGACAGGCCCCATCGCCTGTCTTTTCCTGTTCTCGTCTCCTCTTTTCTTCTTTAGCACTTTATAAACCCAGTTTACTGCCAGTGTAAGTTGTTTGGATCTGCCCAAGCCCACCGTGGAGCTCAGCAAAGCCACCGAAGCCCAATACCAGTCTGGAGGTACCTGCCACATCAATTTCTTTCTTGATTCCATGTGAAAATGGTTCTATCTGGCCCAGTAAGCTGAGCATCAAGCACCACCTCTCTCATGACCAGTTTCTCAGTGATTCCTGCTTTTTATCTGTTGTTCTCCAGTCCTTAATATTCATGGGGGAATCTCAGGTGTCAATAACCAAGTGTCCTTAATGATTCATATGAGCCAGTCTATCAGTAACTAATTCATCTCCTGTCACCTCAAATTATGTAGCCTTTGTTTCAAGGATGGGTAGTTTTATGACTCAGTTTTTCTGTTTCCACAGCACTCAAACAGATTTCATGTCTCCCTGGGCCACAGACTGATGAACCAGGCTGTGAAAGGCTCTCTTCCTTTCTTGCTTAAAATTATTTCCCAGTTCAAGCCGCTGAATGGAAAAATATTCTGATTATCATAGTTCTTGTACTGGATCTTAGTTCCTGTATTGGTTGTATGCTGTACCATGAGTTTTCCCTCCCTCTATCAAACGTTGGTCCTGAGGGATGGCTTCTGTCACGTTTCCCCTCCTCACTGGTTAGTTCTTCCCACGAGTCCCAGGTTTTGGGACCCCAGGAGCACCTATGTAACACAGATCTAATTTGTACTTCTTATGCCTCACCAACCCAAGAACCCCAACACACCCTTGTGGATGCTCCATCCTCAGACAAACTGGCTCCAGCCGTATCTGCTTACCCACAGCAGAGGCAATGCAACTGCTCCTCCCAAACTGGTCCTGACGTAACGAATGGCATGCATCTGCAATCCCAGCATGTTTATGGTGAGATGGGAGATGAAACAAGAGAACTGGCCAGAAGCTTGAGGGCCAGGTAGCCTAGAGTACACAGCACATTGGCAGAAACGAGAGATTCTGCCTCAAATAGGTGGAAGATGAGAATCAACTCCCCAAAACTGTCCTCTGATCTCCACACACGCACCATGGCAGGCATATGCACAGGCGCGCGCGCACACACACACACACACCTCTGGGAGGGGGCTTCTATTTAATGGAACTCTGTCCTCTGAGCTTTGCTCTTACAAGATTCTGTACGGAGGTAGATCCATTGTTCTCTATACGCAGAGCTAAGAACATGCGTATGAATACAGCCACACAATCCCACGCCATCACCAGTTTCTTATCGCCTTCTACCTCTCCATTTTCCTGGATACAGTATTTACTGAATCTTCTATTTTGCCCTTTCCTCAGCCCTGGCATGCAACGCCAGCCATGTTCTTCCTGGTCCCAATGCTTTCGTGTTAATTACTTTTCTGCTTCTGTGATAAAACACTGTGACCAAGGGAACTTACAAAAGGGAGCGTTTATTTGAGCATATGGTTCCAGGAGAAGTGGAGTCCATCATGGTGGGGAGGCATGGTGGCAGCGGTGGCTGGAATAGACACAGAAGCTGAGTGCTCACAAATTCAAGCAGGCATGAGAAGCAAGGGGTGACTGGAGGTCTGGCAAGGCTTAGGAATTCTCCAAGCCCACCCCCAGTGACATACTTCGTCCAGCAAAGCCACACCTTCTACGTCCTCCCCAAACAGTGCTACCAACTGGGGGAAAAATGTCCAAACACCTGGAGCCTACCGGAGACGTTCTCATTCAAACCACCACAGCTTTCTTATGAACTTATTCCAGTTGCATTTCTAGGGGAATGTTTAAAAACACCAAGACACAATCAATATATAAGTTGACAAGTTTGGAAAATATATACCCAACAACTAACTATTGAGTACATGTTCCATGCTAGTCCTTCCAAATGTTGAAGGCAAAAAGGACCAAACAGCAGGGCATGGTGGTGCACACCTTTAATCCCGGCACTTGAGAGGCAGAGGCAGAGGCAGAGGGATCTCTGCAAGTTTGAAGTCAGCCTGGAGACTGTCTCAAAAAGACAAGGAGAGAGAGAGAGAGAGAGAGAGAGAGAGAGAGAGAGAGAGAGAGAGAGAGAGAGAGAGAGAGAGAGAGAGAGAGAGAACAAAGGAGACAAGAATTTAACAGCCTAGTGGGAAAGAGAAGATAAACAAAATACATATGCTGAGGTGATACCAGCTGAATTGGGAAGTGCTGGTCATGGCAAGGACTTTGATAAATAGGGCGCAGAGAATGATTCTGAGCAGAGGGAGGACTTTTACTTGGCGTGTCTGACAGAATTCTGCTGGCTGCAAGGCAAAAAATAGCCTATGTGGGAAGAAAAAAAAAAAAACAGAACAAAATAAAATTATGACTTGCCTCAGAGTGAGGGGTGGTGAGACATTCTGGATATATTTTGAAACAGAGCCAACAGTACTTGCTGGTGCACCATCAAGGGGCATTCAAGAAACAATGGGGTGGGGGTGATACAACATAATTACCATGAACTGAAGGAGTGCACTTTGGCGTGGGTTAAATGAGTACGTTCTTTTTGGTCATGCTGTTGTCATTAAGTGGGAAAACACAAGGCTGTGGGAGTCAAGGGTGAACCAAGTGGGTTATGTCAGCATCCAGGTAGAACTGAGGTGAAGAGTTAGGATGAATGTGGAGAGGTTCATAAGAAGTGTCTGGCTGGGTACAGTGGCAAATGCTTGTAATCCTAGCACTCAGGAGGCTGAGGCAGGGGGTTGGAGCCCAGTGTGAGTCACATAAGGAGACTGTCTCCAAACAGCACCTGTATGTCCAAGGGATATGTATATAATAAAAGCAAGCCTTGACACAATCCCAGTATTTAGAGGATAAACAGGATCCATCAAAGAGTGGCCAGAAGACATGAGAACAACCAGGTAGGTTTGGTGTTCCGGAAGCCTGATTCAGACATTAGGAATGGATTCCCAGGACCAAATGCTGCTCACTGAAATACAGTGGGAGTGAACTGACTGCTCAGCTGGGTGGAGCTAGGGGTGGAGCGCTGTTTTAGACGGTCTGATATTTCAGATCATTTCTAGGCATTCCTCATCCCCAGAGAAAGAGTCAATTCAAACATAATGGGAAAACAGACATAGTATAAAACTCATATGCCTTATTTCTCTTCATACAGAGTGGATTTCAGCAATGCCTCCAGAATTCCATAACATAATCACAAAGCTTTATAAGAATTTGCTAAAATTTTATTGCATTTACTGACAATCACATTTTCCAACAATAAAATAACCTTATTCTCTAAATTATAAAGCATTCTTCATTAAAAAACAGTTCTGTCTATCTGTACTAAATTTCACATTATTTAAAAATAAATGATAAATTCTTTTAGAAGAAACATAAAATTTCTTAAAACTACTAAAATACCACGTACTGGTCAAACCCAGCATGACCATTTCACACAGTCACCTATGTTTAAACATCTGTTATGCCAAAACTGGAGTCCTATGTAAGAAGGGAAAAAGCCGTGATGCATGTACACTTGGAATAATTTGCTCTTGATGTCTAAAAGTGCTTTAACTTTCAGAATATAAAAATAACTTAAAAATTAATTTTCAGATACACATTAAGATAAAATAAGTTGACAAGAAAAATAGCATATGGCAAAGAGACACTGAAAATGCCCAAGTTTTCTCTAATAGCACTGCCGGGGCCAGTTTGTTGCAGCCGTAACTTTCAGGTTACAATAAACTGCAGAAGCTGATAAAATGCAAAGCGATCCAGCCCCGTGTAGCACCTCTACAATATTTTACTCGCCAGCCACACACTAATGGTTATACCAGAAGCTGTTTCTAAAGGCATTTTGCAATTGGATCAGTAACCTTCTAGTCTTCCTCCTACATACAACTCGTAATGGTTAAAGTTTTTCCTACTTAGCAGAAAATCTAGTAGACTCAGTTGGGAATGCATGTTCTTTCTAATTAATAAAAGACAAACCTTAACATACAAGAAGGATGCATGAAATCTGGTAGGGGGCAAGGGGAGTGCAGCTAGGGGAGGAGGTCTAAATGACCAAGATGCATTGTATGAAATGCATAAAAATTCAGTAAAAATACACATTGTAAAAAAGGAAAAAGATGGTAAGTTGGTTTCAGTTTTTATAAAACCCTATAAAATACAGTTAAGGCAAAGCCTCTAAAATAGAACAGGACTAGGTTAAAAGTTATGATCCTCAATTATCTGAATCCTGCTGACAGGAACATGTGGACTGAGACTGCATAGACTTCGGGGGCACTTTGGGTGGTTACAACACCAGCACCCACAAGTGCTGATGGCACCCGAGAGAACACTGCGCTGGTCTGTGGATACTGCTCAGGCGTGGCACTAGGATCAGTCTGTGTTAAACCTGAGAGGTGAATGATGAGACTTCCAATGAGAAGTTTTTATTACAAAAATATAACTGAACAAGTGATCCAAATTTCAAGACTGATTACTCCCCAAACTGACTTTAGGCTGAGAAATGCTAAATAGCTTCAAATGTTCAGATTTGGTACTTAACCAAATCCAATGCTGGGATTGGATTCAGGGCTTGAGGCATACTGAGTAAGCGCTCTACCACCAAGCTATATTCCCCACCCAGGAACAGTTTTAAACATTGCCTCTGCGCAGGAAACATTGATGAGGAACTTTTTCTTGAAAGGTATTAGATTTCATTTGGTGATCATTTTCTTATGTTGTAACTTAAATCTTTAAGTGGAAACAAACATAAATGTTCAAGTATTTGAACTCAGTAGTTGCTTCACTGGTATAATTTCTCAGATGAATAAAAGACAACACATAATATTCTACGTTATAAACAACTTCTATTGTGGTACACATATTTAGGAAAAAGGAAATATTTTGAAAGGAATGTGAAGTTTAACACCAATCTTGATCTAATTTTTCTTTAGTAGAGGAGAAGAGACAGCAGCTACACTGTCAATATGTTCTCTGTGAGGGGACATACACTACTGCTGGTCATAGTGGCACACACCTGTAATCCCAGCTCTCAGGAGACAAGAGGCAGATGGAGCTCTGTGAGTTTGAGAAACCTGTGCCATTTGAAAAGTCTCTGCTAAAGCATTTTAGCAAATATTCATTATTCTATCTAAACTGTAAATTTCTTGGTTTTCCCATCAGACCACAGATCGTATCTCATCTGTTCCTTTTATATCCATTTATGAGAAAAAAAAAAGTATTGAAGGCATTTTCCTGATAGTTTGACCCCTACTAACAGCTTGCACCCCTGCCGATACCATCAGTTCCCGCTTGATGAAACAGGAATTGATTTGGCTGGGCCTTCAGCTGGACGCTGGAAGCAGAGGTAGGTAGACTGTTACCTCAAATTGAAGGTCATCCTCTGGTACTTAGGTTTTATTTCATTCCTAATGTCTTTCTAACTTACTAGAAAAATATTGAAATCTGTTGTTTCAAAAATGAGGTAGCTTCTTGTATTACTCTATATCTGTCAGGAGAACAGTACCATTGGGGACTTTTTTCCCCC
Organism: Eospalax fontanierii; assembly: GCA_035773235.1. Taxonomy (NCBI): domain Eukaryota; kingdom Metazoa; phylum Chordata; class Mammalia; order Rodentia; family Spalacidae; genus Eospalax; species Eospalax fontanierii. The sequence goes on from CM069545.1 coordinate 48,434,955, forward strand.
TGAACAAGATTGTACCCATTTGATATAATCCATAAAATTTCCTTGAATGTGTGGAGGACAAGGTGATTAATATTTATTTTTCAAATGTGATCATTCAAAGGGGGCACACTAAGTAAACTACCATGCCTGAAGTTTCAAAGTTTCTCTCAGTAAAAACACGACAATGAATTTGATCATGGATCTTTATTGTCTTGGGATTCATCTGATAAAGTCCATATTATAATTTAATAATTATCGTTCTAATATGTAGGCCAAGTTTCACGTTTGGCCCTTTATTTTGGAGAACTGTATACTCTTATTCTAAGCTTATTTATAACGAAGTATTAGTATTTGACAACAAGTATACATGGCTATAACTGAAATTATAGTGAACTCAAGATTTGTCTGTTCTATAGAGTTCAAGGCCAGAGTGAGCAATATAGTGAGACCCTGTTTCAAAATAATGAAATGTGCTGAGGCTGTAGATCAGTGGTAGAGGGCTTGCCTAGTATGTTCAAAGCCTTGGTTTGACCCCAAGTACCACAAACACACACAGACACACAGTCACACACACACATCCCCCTTTTAAGAGGAGAATAGGTCAATAGAAAAGCAAGTCTTCCTTCAAGGACTTTTTTTCTTTTCATCAGCATCAACACCAGCATCATTATATATAGATTTCTTTTTTTTTTTTTTGAGGCAGAATCTCATGTGGCCTAGGCTGGTCTCAAAACTCACTATGTAGTGAAGGATGACCTTAAAGTTCTGATCTTTCTGCATTTCCCAAGTGCTGGGGTTACAGGCGTGCACTACCACACTTGGCTTTAAATTAAAAATTTTTTTGAAAAAATATTTTATTTATTCTTTTTATGTGTATGAGTGCATTGTCTGGATGTATGTAAGTGCACCTGTGCTGTGCAATGCCCTCGGAGGTCAGAAGAGGGCATCAAATCCCATGGACCTGGAGTGAAGGACAGTTGTTAGCAGCCATGTGGGTGCTGGGAACTGAACCCAGGTCTTTTGCAAGAGCAGCCAGTGTTCTTAACTGCTGAGCCATCTCTCCAGTCCTTCAATTAAAATATTCTTAAGTATAACTAAAAGGATCTGAGTTATCTAAATGTATGTCCTTAATGGATTATGAAAATCAAATTAAAAGATAATGCTTTCTAAAAATATCTAAGAACTTGATAATTATCTTCTCATAGCAATTACCTGAATAAAGAGTTCTACAAGTCAGCACAAAATTATTTGAAACATTAATTCTCTTAAATGTGTTAATGACATAATTTTAAGAACTTCACGGAAGACCTTTAAAACTGTAAGCAACAAAGACCGAAAGGAAGTCTCTGTCAAAATTGAGGTGGGATTCATTTAGTGCAACTACGGGATCCAGAATGTGGGGCAGAGCAAAATGGTGCAACTGAGCAAGGATGCTGTTCGTGGATGCGTCCAGAGGTTTGTGAAGAATGAGAGAAGTGAAGAGAGAATGATGCAGAAAGTAGGGTGGGAAAAAAAGGTGCACATGAAGGGTGTGGCAGTGCGTCCCCTCGAACCTGAGCCACCTTGCTCCAGCTAGCTACCTTTAAGCTTCTACCACATTTTACATTTAGTTTTCTATTAATATCGAGTTATCTGGACATAGACTGTTAACAATAACATTAGTATAAATTATTTGTTTTGTGGCATTGAGGCAGGGACTCATGTAGCCTAGGCTGGCTTCAAACTGGCTATGGAGTGGAGGTTGCCCTTGAATTTCTAATCCTCCTCGCCCTCTCCCTCTTGAGTGCTGAGATCACAGGCATGTATCACCGCTTGGTTTTAAATTCAAATCTTACTATTATTACTATACGTATGTGATGTGCACATGCCATGGTGCACATGTGGAGGTCAGCAGACAACTATTTCTGGGAGTTCATGCTCTCCTTTCATGGTGGGATCTGGGGACCAAACAAAGGCCAGCTTGGCAAGCACCTTTAACTACTGACTCATCTTGCTGGTACTAAACTAAAATATTCTTCAATTTATCAGAAGTAAACATGAATTTGGTTTTTTGTAACTAACTGCACATTTAAAGTGTTAGAAATTGAACCTAATAGCATCAAAGTGTTCTTTATACTTGGGCAGAGTCTATGAGGTTGTTTGCAAATATGTATAAACTAACTATACATGGATCACAAAATATAAATGGAGTCTTGCTTCTATGAAGAAAATTGGAAGCTTAATACAAGCACTATGTAATTTTCAGTAGAAATTACAAACCTTATAGCATGGCTATCAAGTAAGCATCGTTAACTGTGATCAAAGATGCTTATAAAATTTGAATGAAATATGAATAAGTTATGAGTAATCTGGACGGCAAAGAATTACTCCACTGAATGGACCACATAACATTACTCAGCTGAATGGACTGTGGCCATATCCATTCAATGTTTAGCAGAGAACTTTGGGGAGCTTCTTGAACACTGGCTACAGTAGTCTCTGGTCCAGAGTTTCTATGAAGAGATACTGATCCCTTTCTTAGGCTCTTGCTGGCTTCAAATGCCAGCACTTTTGAACTTGAGGATTTGCTGCCTTATCAGTTAGGGTGACGAGATAGAGTTCTGACACTGTATTCTTTTCTCTCAGAAGTCCCCGCACTGAACAGCAGCAGGAACAACAAAACCCAAACAAACAAAAAACCAAAAAACCCTTCAGCTTAGCAGGCCGCCTTAGGGGAGCAGTGATAATTCCGTTCAGAAATTAGAAAGGCTTAACTGTGACTAAAGTATTATTTCTTGATCTAAAGTAGGTATTTCTGATCTAGTATCTGTCAGTCTTGGTTTGTGTATTTTATCAAACAGCATATTCCTATTTATGTAACAGAATTTAGCATATTACCTTTGTTCCTTTGTATTTTTAAAACTATTTTATTATTTTTATATAAAATAAAACATGTAGGCTTTATTTTTCAGACTTCTGGCCTCATAAGGTTTCTTCTTGACAATCCACCCTACTTTCAGTAAAAATAATAGGAGGAAAATCTGCAAATGCTAAAAAAGCCAAATACAACTTGATCTGTAGACTTCATGAGAGTTGTGGTACTGGGAAGCCTCTTTTTATTCATCCACTCTACTTTTTTCTTTAACTTTTTTTCTTTATTATTTTTAGTTCTTGTGTACGAGTACACTGCCTTTATGTGCAAGTGCACCTGTGCCATGTGGTGGCTGAGCAGGTCAGACGAGGGTGTCAGATTCCCTGGAATTGGAGTTATAGGTGGTTGTTAGCCACCATGTGGGTGCTGGGATTTAAACCCAGGTCCCCTGGGAGAGCAGCTGCCAAGCCATCTCTCCAGTCCCGTTTGTATTTTTGAGAAAAAGTCTCATGTAGCCCAGGCTGCTCTCAAATTCACTACATAGCCAAGGCTGCCCTTGAACTCCTGATCCTTTCGTTTATTCCTCCCAAATGTTAGGAGTACAGGTGAGCACCGCACACCTAGCTCAATCCCTTTTCTTTCTATGACTACCCTCCATAGTTTACTATAGTGGAGCCTTTTCAGTGTTCAGATGAGAGTGACACATTCCATTAAACTGAAAACTACATATATGATATATGTAGTAGTATGTACACACACACACACACACACACACACACACACCAGATTTTTGAGATCTAATTTTTCATTATAAATATTTAAGTCACCTTACTTTTTTTTTTTTTTTTTTTTTTTTAAAGACAGGTTCTCATGTAGGCCAGGCTGGTCTTGAACTTACTTAAGTCAAGAATGACCTTGTATTCTTGACCCTTCTGCTTCACTCGCAAGTTCTGGGTGTACAGCTCAGCTATGCTGTTTTAATATGAAATTTAACCAAATCAGATCAGCTCTTTGAGCTTCAGAATATTACTTTTCTCTCTAAAAAATTACCCCATGTGCTAACCCTATGTGCCTGTAATGACACTCAAGGGGATAGAGACAGGGAGCTTGTAAGTTTCAGGTCAGTCTGATCTACGAGGTGAGACTGTTTCAAAAACAAAACAAAACAAATAATAACAAAATTTGAAAGGAAAAACATTTTGAAATTTTTACAGTGGAAGTTTTCAATTTTCAAGTTATTTTTTCTGTAAAATTGGGGCTGGGGTACTGTCTTTAGTAATCTTTGGAGTGAGGATGTAGCTTAGCTGATTAGAGTGCTTACCCTTGTACAAGGCACTAAAATTGTTTTTTTTTTTTCTTTTTTCTTTTTTTTTTTTAAAAAAACCAAGACCACTACAACAGCCCTAACATTCTATAATGGCAGGTTTGCTTTTCTGTCTTAGTTGTATGTTTTAATTAGCTCTTTGAAAGCACTAACAATGATGAGGAAGTAATATTTTAGGTTGCTGAAGCTGAATAAATGAATATTTGACATGCACTGTATTATGCTTAAGTTTTTTAAATGCATAATAAAAGAACATGAAAAGACAGTGTGGTCAAAATGCAGAATTCTTTTGTTTTTTCCTGCATGAGAACATTTGGCAAACAAACTGCCAAAGACCATTCGATCTGAAACAAAAAAAATCACTAGGGCTGGTAAGCTGCAGCCAGGTGCAGTGAAGCACGCTGGAATTCCACCACCTGGGAAGCCAAGGCAGAGCGGTCCAAGTCCCTGTTTAGCTTGGGCTACACAGCAAGACTGTTTCAAAAAAGCTTTTTAAGAAAGCAGTATATTATTACTGTGTGTACAGTTAATTGCTGAATATCTTTAAAATCAAAATTATTGCCAATCAGAACTAAGTCTGAAGCAACAGGAAAGAGAACTAAAGGCCAGTTTGATCTGCTTAGAGACTCTTACCTCAGAGTAAATAAATAATAAATAAATTACAATTATTCAAAATCTCATTAAAAATAAATTCTACATTTAGCATTTAGGCTGTGAACTCCTTCAAGATAAGAGGTGAGAGAGCTATTATTAAGAGGAAAAGTCACGGGATTGTCCAGCTTTCAACTAAGAGCTTCACTTCCCTCCAGTCCTACCCAATCAACAAGTTCAAGTCTATGCTCTCCAGGTAGCCCCATCTCTAGCTAAATGGAGAATGGAAGGACTGCATTTTAAAAAGCAACAGAAGAGAAAAAACAAGGTAGGAAACTAACAAGATGAAGTTTCACAGCTTACAGATAAAGTCTGTACAGATGGGTCATGGAGGTGCTTAGGGAAAGATAACACTCTTCAGGTGAGCAAGCTACAGGCACCTGTGACTTAGTATTTATCTAGACTTAAGATGTAAATTTAGTTTGAATTTCAATCTTTAAAGATCTAACACATAATCTCAAAGATAAAGGAAAATATTCCTGTTTTTATAAATTAGTAATGGTCATGGCATGACTTTGGTTTTAATTTTAGGCCCTCAAAACTAATACCTTTCTTTTTTAGAGTCTGGAGTTAAATAGGAAAAAATAATGGGAACTGATAAGGAACACTGGGGACAGAAGGAGCGCTCCAAGACCGTACCACCCTGTGACAACGCATCTGCTCAGTTTATGTAAGTAAACTCTATGATGTTCACACGGTAACATTATTAACATATCTCTGTCATTAGGTGACATCCAACTGTACACAGGAATGTAAATTTTTGCTAGAAATTTTGAGAAATGTAGGAATTATTTCTCTTCATAAGGTACTTTTAACCTTTCAGACTTACTAATTTCACAAGTCAGTTTAAGCAATTATTTCTGTCAGATATTTTCTTGATAAATAAAACTGTTTTGTCCCCCCATTTGTGCCCATCTTATGAGACATCTTAAATAACAGTCCTAATAAATCCAGAAGTTAGAAAAACTCTAACTTAAAATTGCCTTTCATACATTCTATTTTACTTTATTGTTCATACAAAAATCAGAAATTTGGGGTGTTTCTGGCGATTGGAGTAAAACACACTGCAAACCAAAGGGAAAAACCAAAGGTGAGTGGCAGAGACACCTGACTGCTGCCTTGAGAAGAACCCTTTCAACTCCCATAGCTACTCTGAATATTTATGAGCATCTGTTCCCAGCAGGTCCCTTGACACTGGAGCATGTCAGCATCTCCTAATTTCATAGTTTGAATTATTTAACAGATTTGAGTTTAGACTGATCTGTTATCTAAAATCCAGGCTTAAATTTTGCAAAAAGTTTCAAAATGAAGCAGAAACTAAAACACCAGAACTAAAGACACCAAGAGAGGAACCCAACAAAGTATTTCCAGTACTAACCAAACTGCAACCCTTTCAATGTAGCTTGAGGTATTGTCAAGTATTTGTACTAGCTAGATAGCATTCTTGGTTTTCGAGGCCGCTTTTTAGTGAGATAGCTTCAAATGTTCACAATGTTTGGCTTTCAGGCATGTTTTCCTGTAACAGTCTCTTCCCTCAGACTCCTGGAAATATCAAAGCTATTTAGTGGTAGAAAATGGTTCTTGTAGTAGTAATAATAAAGGTTCCATTTCCCAACTGTGCTATTCCAAGTATGATTATAAAAATAAGAAATTTGCAATTCATATAAAAGGAAAACTTGCTTAAAATTCAAAAGCAAATCCAGTCAGGTAGAGGTATGTAAGACATTAAATAATAGAGTCGGATTCCTTTTTGAAGATTCCAGATGAGCCTGACCGCAAAGAGTTCCGGTTCTCCAACATTTTTTCCATCTTCTCTCCTCCAGTGGTTTTATTATCGATCTCTCTTTGTGTCTTACCATGTATCCAGGGGATGAAACAAAGCACAGCACCCCCGACAAGAGGAGGGACCCCAGCAAGGTAGAAGGCCAAGTCGTAGGAGCCCAGCTTATCATAAAGTAAGCCTGAAAAGGGAAACGGTGGTCACCAAGAGAACAAGTCTGGCTCCCATATTAGTCACACTAATGACCTACACCCAGCCCCAGGACTTCAGCTCAGAAAGCACACTTCATTTATTATTATTTTTTAAGAAAACAGATCTTTAATATAAACCTTCTCTGATGAAGAACGGGGCACAATTTTACATTTTTAATCTTGCCACAGAGTACAGATCATATCTAAATATCACTTGTGGAAAATATTTGCAACTAAGCTTTAGCTTTTACAAAGCCTCTCGGAAGCCATCTGGGATATTCAATGATATGGGTTGAAGGTCCTTGACTCAGCTGAAACTTTTCTAAAATGTCTACATCTCAAAGTGATCTTGTGCCTATTTGGTTTTAAAAAGAAGCAGTAAACTATAATCCATAAGCATGAAAAGTAATAAATCTCAGAATTAGGATAAAAAAGTGGAGGTTGTTAAATACATTTGAAAAAGATAAAAACACTTGCCAGTCTTTGGGAAGAAAGCATGTGAGAATGTGTGTTTGGCCTTCTGATAGATTCTTGGGTTCTGCTTCTGAAAACTATTATGTAGTGTTTTTACTTCTAATTTCCCTGAAAAATTCAGAACTCTAAGTTCTGGAAGCTTTCTTAGTGTTTTGAAGTTTTACTGTGCAACCTCAGTTACCCATAATACCCAGGGGACACACTGACCTGACTATCAATCTAATTGCACTGAATACATAGCTGAGGATCTATTTCCAGTGAAGTACCAACACATACAAATGAATGTTCACATTCCTTCTACATACAAGCATAAAATACATGTATCTCTAAATACACAATACTCTTGTCTTTTGAATCCAAATGTCTCACAGGCAACCGAACCTATTATCCTGTCGACACTAACAAACAGGTTTTGCTACAATACTAAATGACTTTCAAACCTACTGAGAAGTGCGTGCGTGCGTGCGTGCATGCGTGTTTGGGGGTTTTCCCCTACCAGCTTCTATGTAGTTTGCCCACTTCAGAAACTTCTGACACCTACCTTATTCTTGGTCTGTAAGCAGTTACCATTCCTACTAAAGCAATACTTACTATTCTACTGAAATGAATTTGTAATCTTCTGTGGATCTGAAATCCCTCAAACTAGGTTAAACTTAGTGAACAGTACATCATCTGAAAATAGAGGAAGAAGGAGTCTTCTCCTCCAGGGACTACCACCATTAGAGCTCAAACTCTATTTTGTCTGCTCAGTAGTTAACTAAATACTTTGATTCATCAATTGTAATGAATCCAAGCAGAAATCCAGATACAAAAATGAATTAAGTAGAATTTCCACTGAGCCCTTAATAGCAGGCAGAGATGACAGTATAAAATTTAAATATTATCCTAATTATATTGTATTGAAAGTCCTTACATTAATTCACACTGGCAACCAAATAATACTGAACATGAGACGTCTTCATACTAATATTTAGAAGATTTTTAAAGGTAGAATTCACTTACTATAAAATCAAACAATCAGGTAACATTTAACAAATTCACAATTTGTATGAACATTGTATCTGTGTCTTCTTTCAAAATATTTTCATCATGTTCTCATTAACTAGCTACTCTTCAGTGCTTCCCTCCAGCCAATTTGTTTTCTGTCTCTACAGATTTATCTATTTCAGATATTCACATAAATGGAATAATACAATATTTAATCTTTTAAAATGTGCTTTGTTCATTTAGCAAAATGTTCATGACATTTGGTAGAATGAATCAGTTCTTCGTTCACTATTTTTATTGCAGAATGATACCCCATTGCATGTACATAACATGTTTTGTTTTTTGTTTATTTTTTGGTTACTGATTGGAGTCCAGGTCTTACTACGCAGTCCCCGCTCTCTGGAGCTATGGAGACCAGGCTGATCTTCAATTTGCAGTCATTCTTCTGCCTCAGTCTCTTGAATGCTGGCATTACAGGCATGCACCACCATGCACAGTCACATTGTTTTTATATTCATCCATTGATGGACAATTAAGTTCTTTCCACTAAACACTCATTTTTTTATCAACCATTTCTCAGGGGGGTATGTGCTCTTTCTTACATATAAGCATATATAAATTTAGAAATCTTTCAGAATCTCCGTCTTTATGAAAAAAAAACAAAACATGTTCCCATTTGCCTAACACATACACCAAGTAAGATAGGAACTATGAGGCCTTAGAGGTCATGGGCATAGCTCATTGGAAGAATATGTCTAGCTAAACCAAAACTCAGCAACCCCTGACAAGTCATATGTCGCAGGGGATGTAGCTTAGTGGTAAGGTGATTATAATCCCTAGCTCCCAGCCCCCACTTTCCAGTAAACCTTTTCAACTTACTATCTAAAGCTAGTTTTATTAAAAATGAGGAAGAAAGCACAAAAGGACATTAATAAGTTATAATACATTTTATACATAAGTGTAGGCTTAGGGCCTACAGTAGAAAATTATGAATTTTATAATTAATGAAACATATGAATTAATTACTATGAATTAAAATAATTACTAGAAGATCATAGTTACCTGCGATGGGTGGACCTACAGTCATAGGTATGGACATGAATCCAAGCAGAAATCCAATTGCTTGAGAGGCATCCTGAGCACCAACTAATTCAAAGGCAATGGGGGCCATGATAGAAATGAAGCATCCATCGAAGAGACCCATGATGAGGCAGACAGCAATGAGGGCCCTGAAGGCGCTGCACAGGGGAATCATCATGGACATCAGGCCAATGAAGAAAAAGGAGAGTATCTAGGACAGATGACCACATGTCAACTCTGCCTTCAGGAAATGAAACTTCTTAGTGGTGACTGCTCCCCTCACCCCACCTTACATTATCAACTCCTCCGAGATCCTCTCACATTTGCCCAATACTTTCACTTGGTGAAACACAAAGAATATAACTATCTTATGTAGCTATTTTCCTTCTCATCCTGCACATTCTTAGAAGTCAGAATTTGTTTTTTGTTTTGACAGGGTCTCCCTAGTCCTGGCCTGCCTGGAAGTCACCATGTGGACCAGGCTGGCCTCCATCTCACAGAATTCCAGCTACCTCTGTCTCCCAAGGGCTGGGATTAAAGGCCACGATTCCCAGCTGAAGTCAGATTTTGTAAAATTAATTAATTAAAAAATTCAGCTTTGGACTAGATCTTAAAAGATTCAAAGATCCTGCACCTGGTCAATACTCGGCCAGCCACGTTTAGTTATCAAGCACTTGATTTAACTTATGAAACCATTATACTTTATGCATAAACAATACAGCTAGATCTGAGCATTAAGATTCAGAACATTTATTTTGAGCCACTGAACACTTTCATCTCAGAATCAGAGTAGTTACTTGAATCAAACTCCTGATTTTTGTCAGCTTTATGCTAACCGATGTGCTATGTACCAGAGACTGCTACAATGAAGAAGGCATGGTTTCTCCTTCTGGATTAAAGAGAGGACATTTAGATAAAAACAGATGAAACGTTCCACATGTTAACCATAGTCACATATTTCAGGTATAGTGGCTACAAAAAAAGGGGGGAAGAACAGACATTCAGGAGCTTTTCTAGAACTAAAGCCAGACAATTTGCTGGATGTAGTGGTATATCCCATAACATCAGGGCACAGAGGCAGGAGAACTGAACGTTTAGGCCAGCTGTTTTGAGCGCCCATCTCAAAAACAAAACAAAGAGCTCAAGGAGTGCTTGTCAACAAGCCTGATGATCTGAGTTTCATCTCTAGAACCCACGTGGTGGAAGGAAAGAGTTGATTCCTACAAGTCCTCTGGTCCCCACATGCATGCATGTGTATGCACGTTGCCCACACATAATAAGTGTAAAATATATTTTAAAACACAACAGAACATAAAACAAAAAATCCTGGATAAATAATCAGAAGTAAATTGATGGCTATAATACCGTTCACTAAGTGGTAGGCACTGCTGTAATCACTTTAGATGAATTATTTCATGGGTTTTATGAGGTATTAATGCTCTCTTCCTTTATACAGAGGTGTTAGGAGAAGCGAATAACACACATAAGGCACAAAGATAAAGCTAGCCTAAAATATGTGGTCCATATGGGCAGCAGCTGAGAGTGGATAGAATGTTCCTGCAGGATACCCTCCAATGACAGTGGAGCTGGGGAGGGACAAAACACAGTGGCCATCTGGATCACTACTTCATCTCTTGTTTCACCCAGGCCCCACTTGTACCTATGGGATACTAAGACTTCCATAGTTGAATATTTAAAGTATAGTGGGTACAAAAAAGGGGGAAAGACATTCTGGCCTTGAACACCCAGTCCTCCTGCCTCCACCTCTGATGGGCTACAGTGTACATCACCACACCCAGCTTTATACTAACTTTTTAAAAGAACAAAATCTTCCATTCTCCTAAATTTTTAAATGAAATATCTTTTCTTCTGACCCAATTTCCATGAATATATACGTGTAATTTCTCAATAATGAGTAATCACTGAGCTTGAAGGAACCAAAATTAAGAGGGAGACCAACCTCTAGCACTCTATGATCTTCCTGAGTAAGCAAAAGACATCCTGTGTCTCAAGACAAAAAAGGAGTAAATATAAATCAAAATGAAGAAAAATGGTTTAAAATTTAACAAGTGGGTAAAGAGTCATGGAGTTATTTTTATTGAAAAACTAAACAGGCTCAGTCTTTCCATGTGATCCTCTGCTATATTAAGATGCAGCAAGAAGGTGACACCAGACACCAATGTCATACTCCTGGACTTCCCATACCCTGAACATTGAGCTAAATAAACCTCTACTTACTACTTAGGAAGGGACAGGGAGAAAGAGTGAGAGCACACAGGGAGGCAGGAGAGAGATACTCAACTGGACAAACCCTAATAGTTTTGATTATAAATACATTTTTATTCTGCCCACAATTATGAAAGGAGATACAGAAAATCTTATAAACTTGTAATCAAACAAACTCCAGATAATCTAGAACTGTCCCAATTAATTTTTGTTTTGTTTTTGCTGAAATAGGTCTTGTGATATATCCCAGGTTGGCCTTGAACTCACAATCCTCTTGCTTCCATTTCCTGAGTGTTAAGGATTATAGGTATGAACAACCATACCTGGTTCTAATTCAATGAACTTCACTGGTAAAACCATAGACTGAACATTTTCAGCCACCTCACTATAATGTCAGGATTCAAGTGTGTGCACGCACGCATGCACTCACCATGCACATGTGTACACACCATTTTGCTCAGTACTAATTTCTTTCAAGATAAGAAAACCAGCTCTGGGATTTTATACTTAGTCACACTCACAGTTAAGTGCAATACTTGGCCCTTGCCAGTCTAGTAAAATACTTGGCATAAACTCAATTGTGTTTAATAACAAATGTTTTCATGGGACAATTTATGAAACCTGAGTGAGATCCGGCACTTTACTTTTGGTAGTTTTCTTGATTTCTCTAGCCCTTTTTTTTTGCCTCTTCAAAATTTTGGTGTTTGGTCAATTATTTGTAAGTACTATTGGGCTGCAGCCATTAAAGGCTCACGCTCACAATCAAACCCAAAAAGTATTAATATATATTTGAGGTCTTTCCTAATTCTTTTCCTGACAACAAGTCCTTTTCTCAAGTTAAACTATATTAATTTATATTCTTTCTCAATATCTAACCAAGATTTTTATTATATTATTCATTTGGGAAAGGCTCTAGCAATGAAGCCCAGGCTGCCTTCAAACTCAAGCCCCTTGCCTCAGCTTCTTTGAGTGCTGGGATTACAGACATGCACTACCTTGCCCAGATTAAGATTTGTTAATTAAATTATTAAAGTAAAATGTTATTTTCCTTTAAAGATTGAGCTCTATAAGATTATTTACACAGATAAAGAATAAATGTTTATTCTTTAAACATTTCAGAAAATAGTTTCTCCTACCTTATTTCCAATGGGAATGAAACTTCTTGAAAAGAAGCTGTACCTTCTGTGAGGCTGAATAACTAACTAGAACTTCAATGGTTGTGGAGAGGTTGGAATGCTGCAGGTTCAGAGCTGAATTATCCTGAGTCATCTTTAGCCTAATGGCCACTTATTGCCCTCCACTGTGTGGGAGCTAACATCTTTTTGACCATTAGGTAAATCGTTTAGAATGTACAGACACCCTAGCTCCCACCAGCCAAAAGGTTAAGAATGCCACCAGACAGCATCTGAGGCCTGAAACAGAAGTCTCCTCACTTTGCTTAAACCTAGCTACCTAATGTTTTTGCAAATGCATTTGCAAAGTGCCTTGATAACTTTTTGTTCTGTTACTATAAAACTTCATCATACTGTTACCATGTTGGAACATGAAATTAGGAGTAAACTAAACCTATGTTTCTGGGCCATGGTCACCCATGTTTGGCTCCAGAATAAACTCTCTCCTATCCCCTTTGAGGTAGGAGTTTGTTCTTGCATTGACAATAACTATGGTGGTGAGAAACAATGTCCTTTCCTGGCAGATTTTACTTCCTAAGCTGGTCAGAACATACTTGCTGTGAGGAATGAATTATACCTGTCCCTTATGTGCTAATACCTGGGCCACAGGAAGTACGCCAAGGTTTAACAAGCTGTCCACATAGGACAATCAGTACTTCCTCATCACTTTCCCAAATAAATATTGATTCATAGATCAAATACTGATCTGTAAATACTAGAACCCAGTTTAAAAGATGAATAAATTTCCCATTGCATGCAATCTTTTTTCTTTCCTTTAAACATGGAAGTTTTGGGGAGATAGCATAGACCCATCCTACACAGGACGCTGTACTCACGAGGAAAACTGAGCTGTACCTGAACAAACATATGGCATTTTTGAAGACAGACACATGATTGGTCACTGTTAGATTCAAATGTTGGTCTTAATATATTTATTCAATATAAAGTTTTCAGACCTTCACAGCCCTATCCAGATATCCAGGGCAGAAAGCAGCTGGCAGCAAAGTCCTGTCCATCCCCCACAGACTAAGCAGAACCTCTCAGGCCACATGACCAGGTAGCTGGCTTCCTCTGAAGCACACAGAAGCCACAGTACTTTCAAAGTACTGCAAAGGGGGCTGTTGAACTTCTCCGTAGAACATGGCATAGTCATACTGGTACCAGTCTAGCCAGGACTACAGGGCTCCTTAGTCAGTCTGGGGAACAGTATTAGTATTTTAAATACTCACATTTAGTATAATCCATAACTTCATGTAAAATGCTAATAACAGAATAAAACCAAACTGAGCCAACACTGACCAGTTCAGTCTATCTCAACTGAGTAAGTTTACACGTGAAGATGGATATGAAAGTCTTTCCCCCCCCCAAATTACAAATATAACTCATGAATATATTTTTCAAACAATTCAAACCTTGGAGAAATACACACAGCAACAATAAAAAGTCCCCTTTCACCCTGCCCCACACTTCCTCTAGAATGATCACTTGACAGTTTGGTCTGCACTGTCTCAGGTCATGTGTGTGTGCACTTACATTATTTGAGTATGTATGTCCACACTTCAGTATATCCATGTCACAATAGATGTGACCTAAATCCCAAATTTTCAGTTCTTTTGTACAATTACAAACCTTCAAAACTTTCAACATTCATCCATCCAAAACCCATATTAAAGACACAAATCTGTAATCATTATTTAACAGTGAATGGAGAGACACCTGTGAACTTAAGTGGTTAGAAGCAGAGCACACACAGCCTTTATGCTGTCAATTAACGTTCCAGAAAGCTTCATAAGACTTTGTTTAGTTATTACCACTCTGTATACTCCAATCCAGGTGTCTCCTGTGCCCAGAACAGCAGACTTCACTCAGAACTGTTACGGCGTCTGGGATGTGGCTCAGCAGTAGAACTTTGGCTACATGATTGAAGCCCTGGGTTCAATCACAAGGCTGAAAATACTTGGAACACCTTGAAGGAGGCTTAAATCCAGAATTGTTAAGTAAAAAGTAAAAATTCCTAAGCTCTTTGTAGTCTACAGGTAAAGGCCTCTAGGATAAATAGAATCTCCTTCCTTAAGAACTAGTCCAAATCAGGATTGCTTTCTGTATCCAACATATTAAACGATAAAAGCAAGGATTTACTAACAATCTACTTTGGACCAGATATCATATGTCACCAAGAATCCTCCCTACAGTCATCTGATTCAGAAGAGAAGTTGGTGGTAGGATACGGTATTCTGGTGTCTCACCAGAGTCCAGGCTCTTCGGCTCTTTGGCTTCACAAACCAGAGATACATGTGACCTGAAGCTAGACAGTTTAAGATGGCTGTGAAATGTGTCTAGCCAGTATTCTAGGCCTGGCTGCCACTCAGAACTGGCTTCAAGGAGATAAAAGGTTGAAGAAAACTTGTCACAAACACAGGAAGTTGGGTTGTGTGAGATCAGAGAATCAAAAAACCTTAGGCAAGAAAGCTAGGAGGGAAAAAAAGCCGACACAAAGAGGAGGGGATGAAGCCCAGAATCCTCTGCAGGGCGGGCTATGTTGTCTCCTAACTCCTACAGGAGCAGCCTGTCAGTGACTCCCAGGAGCCACGGGACACTAAAGCATTTCACAGGCTCTTTGAAACATGGTATCACATCTGGGACTTAGGTACTATTAGATATTGCAAACACTGCTGTACATCTGGATGAAAAAACCTAAAGCAGGACATGTTGGTACATCCTATAATCATAGCATTGGAGAGTCTGAGGCAGGAGGACTACAATGAGTTTGAGGCTAGCCTGAGCTACAGAGCAAGACACTGTCTCAACAACAACCAAAACAAAGACAAAACAAAACTCTACCACCAACCAAAACAGAACCAAAAGATGAGACACGGACTAAAAAGAAGCCAGACTGTACCTAACCTCTTGCTGAAAATGAATTATCTGACCTTCACTGGCTTTTAACTCGCTGTTGTACAAACTTCATGCCAAACATGGGACAAATTAACAAAAGGCTCTATTTTCTTTAGAAATTACTTGAAATACTCAAGTGTTAACATGCATCATCAAAATGATACAAATTACCCATCTGTCCCATTCGTGGAGTGGGAAAACCACAGCTTCATCTGCTTTGGGACCTTAGTTGGAGCTCCATCATCCCTCACCCAGGATTACTTACCATACTGCAGCTGCTCTTCCCCTGTCCTGAACTTTAACTTCATCCTATAATTCATCCCACCCCACTCCCACACAGAGCATCTATAGTGACTTTCAAATGAAAAGCCATACCAATATTCTCCAACAAAGCAAGATCTCTTCTCTTGGCTCTGAAGACCTCGATCGCTACCCCGCCTAATTTCCCAACTTCTTCCATGCCACTCTTCCTTGTTTTAGTCACAAGAACACCAAGTTTCTTCTGGCTATGCCCTGCTCTAGAAACCTAGAGACCGTGTCTACCCTATTTGTCTCAACCCACCGAGGCTAGATTCAGAAAAAAAATTTTTTTTAAATGAAGGCTGAAAGTCTGCAATACAGAAAATTTCCAGTAGAGGGCTCCCTTGACATTTGAGAACAAAACTAAATAAACAGTAAAATGCTAGATAAGGGTATTTACAATGAGGTATCATTGATAATGGGTGGAATGATTATCAAATAATAAATTCTTTCACTGTTGCATTTGAGATAGGGTCTCATCTGTAGTCCAAGTTGGCCTCAAACTTGTGGCAATCCTCCATCTTAGACTTATAAATGCTGGGATTACAGGTGTAAAGTTACCACAGTGTGTGTGTGTGTGTGTGTGTGTGTGTGTGTGTGTGTGTACACATACCATGGAGCTGTACAGATCAGAGGACAACTTTGAGGAGTCAGTTCTTTCCTTCCAACTCTATATGGGTTTGGAGGATTGAACTCAGGTCGCCAGGCTTTCAAGGCACCTTTACTCACTGAGTCATTTCACAGGGTTCACATTTTTTTTAAATGGCACAAAAAATATGCACAAAGGCCTGGATTTTACTCCCAGCACTGGGGGGGGGGGGGATGCCCACCAGCAGCTATCTCTACTTCCTTCTAGCCGTGTGATAGGCTCCTTCCTATGACTATCTGCCTGGACCCCACAGCAAGGCAGCCTCTGTTCCTCAGTGTTCACATCTGTAAGCGGAAACAATATCTCCTTCAAAGGGCTGGGGCAAGGACTAGAGATGATGCATGAGGAGCACTTAGTTCATTATCTGGCATGTGAAAGTGCTCTATAAATGGAGCTTTTCACTACTTATAGTCAATTAATGAAAGTTACTCTATCTGTAATAAAATGTTTATTCCACTCAGTTTCCTATTCCCAAATTTCACTTCTATAAGACACTGCTCATATTGCCTCTCATGCTGCATCTCCAAATCTCTTTTCAGCTCTCCTTTACTTTCCTTTGGATGTAGCTGAACTTCCATTTATTCAGCGGACCCTGACCAGTCTTCTGCACTCCACTGAAGCTCTTTCCTGTGCTGTCACTTCAGTCATCCCACCAGCTCCTGATACTGTTGGTCACTCCTGTCCCTAGAAGCACTCTCTTCCCAGATGTTTCCTACCAAGTTGTCACTCCCTTTCAGTCTCCTTGCAGGCCTCCAGTCCTTGCAGCAAGTGAATGCCACACAGTCCAACAGTGCTTTTAACCACCCAGGAGCTCCAAACTCAACTTGGTTTTTCACAGGCACCTTACATTAACACTACAAACAGAAACACCTCATTTACCTTGGAGTTAATGAATTTCTGATCTTGTAAGATAGCAAAACCACCTCTGCTGGTAGCCATGCCACAGACCTTAGGCCCAGCTGAAGTGGCTTCAACAGGCACTTGTTCTCTGTGTGTGTACTTTATTGTTTGATCCTAATGTCTCTGTCTTGGTTTTTTGCTGCCGAGATTACTTCAATAGTGCCCTACCCCGATTCTAATAATACCATAAAATTCTCCAATTTTAAGTATACTATTACACCCAGCAGTAAATGATTTTAGAACATTTTCATCACATCAGCAAGAAACCCATACACAGTAACTGCTATCATCCTCTCCTCCCCCCAGCCCATGACAACCACAAATTCACCTTCTTACAGACCTGCCTACTCTAAACATAATGTCAACAGAACCATTCAACGTGGGGCCTCTGGTGCCCTCAGCTCCTGCCCCTCCTTCACAACGTCTAAAGACCAGACTCATCTTTACGAAGCTCCACTCATGTCAGCCGAGGTTAAAACTCAACCATGGATCTTGGGGCACTGCAGAATAATACTCCTCCTGCTTGGTTTGTTTGCTTCTTAAATAGTCTTGCTATATAGCCCTGGCAGGCCTAGAACTTGCTATGTAGACCAGCCTGGTCTCAAATGTGCAGCAATTCTCTGGCCTGTGCTGAGATTACAGGCACGGGCCACCACACCTGACAGCTCACCCTCTTTCATGCACAAGAAGTCTTCCTAACCTGGCCTTCACCCAGTCACACCATCTATTTCTCTCCCCGCATCCCTTTCAAGCCTCCAGCTTCCTAGACACTCACACCTCCACTTCTTTGGTCCAAGTGGCTTCCTCTGCTTGGAACATTCTTCCCTTTCTTCCTTGCTTCTCTGTCTCTTCATTCATCCATCCACCTGTCTGTTTGTCCATCCACTTATCTACCCAACCATCCATATAAAGTTACTACTCTTTTGTGGGGCTGGAGATCAAACTCAAGGCCTTGAACACGTGAGTTAAGCACTCTACTACTAAATTATACCTCCAACTCTTTAACCAGTACTTGTCCCTACACTGTTTAGATCTCACTAGTCATTCATATTTTTCTCAGGACACCCATTTTTTCACTATGCTGCAATACTGTTTTATCTGTGCCTCCCATGAGACCTTTAGCTACTAACTGTTTAACTCTACAGCACCTAGCAAGCATAGTGTCTGGCCATGAAAGACTCAACTATCTGCTGATTAAGTGTCAATAATAATCTTAGAATTAGCATCTGTTTATGCACACCCCATAATACCCAGCAGGCAATTTGCAATAAAGCAGCTCAAATGGAACAAACACACACCCAAATTTCACAAGATACTGCAAATGGCACATGCCTGATAACTAGTCCAAAAATAAAGACTTCTCAGAAAAAGCAACAGCCAAAAACATTTTGATTTGGTGGAGTTTCCTAACAAAACAAAGAAGATAGTTGTTTGACTGCCAATTTCTTATACTTAAAACTCAGATTCATAACTAATTGTTTTGTCCTTGAAAACTGTCTTTAGAAATTGTGTTCTAGGAAGTCATTTACATTTTATACAAGAACATGAGCATATAAGTACATTTAGTATACCATGAGGCAGTAAGAAAAAGAATCTATTGAGGAAGAAGTCTAGGAAAGTACCTGTAGATAAACCTTTTTCGCTCCAGGCACATAGTCTGCAATTCGTCCAAAGAGAAGCCGTCCGACTCCTGAAGTGATTCCAATGCACATAAGAACCACCACTTTGTTCTCTTCGTCTTGAAATCGTTTATCTACATGTTTCATCTGTAGGTCAAAGAAAAAGAAACCACAGTAAATATGGTAGGGAAACGCCAAGAGGTTTGAGGCTGTGCATCAAATGTGTTTTTCCTTTAATATGGTATGCACGCCTACCCTGCTTCCAAATTAAAATATTTAAAAGTTTCTCCTGTGATGATTTCCCAAGAGAACACATAAAGAAAATCTAACATGATTTAGCTTGCACAAAAGGAATGTGTTCTTGGTGACTGTGGTGGCACATACCTATTTTCCTAGTTCTCCGAATAGTAAAAGGGGAGGGAGGACTGCAAATTCAAGGCCAGCCCTGGTATATAGTTCAGTTCAGGGAAGGCTGAATTATGGTGTGAGATCTTGTCTTAGAAAACCAAAATTAATTAAAAATTTAAAAAAAAGAAATAAGTTTATGATAATTTTTTTCTAGTAACAGACCAGCACACATTAACAATGAGCCATCCATCAAAGGAATAACTTTAGATATCTTAAGGTTACCTAACGTATTATGTACCTCCTGAAAGATAGGTAAAGGGTCAGCTCTGGCATTTTGTTTTTTCTACAGGACCAGAACCAAACCTTGAAGTAAGTTATAGCAGAGCTTCCTAGATGAAAGCATAAGGCTCCCAAGTTCTCTATTTGTGGAGCCTGCAAACAGACAGAGATAAAGAGCTGTTTATATAGAGGTTAGATACCTTAAATCTCTGGAAAGCCAGGCTGCTTGGATTTAAGTCCTGGCTCTAACCTGTATCAGGCCTAGGACTGTGAGTGAGCTCTTCTCCAGTCTCAGTTTGTCTGTAACCTGGAAGCAGCAGCAGTATCTATTGCAAGAATTGTTATAAGGATTAAGTGAAATGCCTATGTAGGAAACTTAACAGTTAGGGATGCAGCTCAGTGGAACAGCACTTGCCTAGCATGCTTGAAGCCCTGAGTTTCATCTCCAACACAAGAAGTAAAATAAACTTTTTAAAACTTAGAAAAAAAGCACCTGATACATAGTTTAATTTTGACTTCTTTTCACAAAGGACCTTTTGGAGACATGTTTCTCTGGAGTAGAGGGAAGATTTGGGATAGGGAGGGCGACACATTTTCTTTCCACTTAAAGTCTACTTTCAAAAATGACTACGACTTCTGGGCCATAGATGGCCAGTAAGCATAATCTGTTTGACTCTTCCATAATGACTGTCCCTCATATCAAACATCTGCCTGAGTTCCAGAAGACTTCAAACAAACTTCCCACCAAGCTCAATGACCCACATGCAGTGGACATTTCTGGATGATGTCTCCTTCCTTAGACACTTTCATTTAATTTTTTTTTCATTTTCCATTTAAAAGCCCATTTGCATATCTTCACATTACCTCATTTCTTTTCTTTCAAAATTGGTAACTTCTAATTTTTCTATTTTCACACTGCTTCAGAATAATCTTCCTAAATATGACTTTAATCCCAACAATCCCTTCTTCAAAAGTTGCTTACAGCCACATTTCATATTCAGTCTGGTATTCAAAGCTCTCTATAATCTGTCACTAATCTATCTTTGTATGTTTATTAACTACTGATCCTTGGCACTGGAGTAGAAAATTCAAATGTCTGCCAGGCCCATAAGAAAGAGATACAGATGCACTGGAGAGACAAGGCATGCACTTCAGTTGAATGTTACAACCCATGTGGCCAATTTCTGTCTCCCAGTCCTCCTTTTATTTTTATTTTTTCAAAAAGGTCAGAAATATGAAGTCTGGGTTTTATGTAGGAATGTCGGCACCTGATTTAATCCTAGAACACTGTGTGAGTCAATGCTACAAAAGCCAAACAGAATATGTCTGCAAACTCCATTAGGTCAGCTTTGATCTCAGTGCTAATCCCATCTGGGCCTGCAGGAAAGGTTTATTCACAAGGTCGCTTAAATATGCTAAATATGCTAATATGTTCTTCCTCTATATTTCAGTTGCCCCCATCTGTCCTTCAGGCTTTCTACCTTCTTGCTATTGCCTAACATGGTCATTTGGCACCTTCAATAAATATTCCATCTGTTCCCACCCAGCCTTGCTAAATTCTCTGGGCACTCAAGTAAACTCTTCCACATCTTCCTATGTTATGTACAGGGAAGCTCAAAGTCAACATGGCTCACCGACCCCTTACAACTTGCCCTCCCCCATTTTAGTTAATCCTATCAGTTTACACACCACAGTGGAACTCAATAATCATATTATTCCAGCTTCTCTCTTCAAATCAAACCACCACCACCAAATCTTACACATGCTTCCTTTGGTCTGTGTTTCCTGTGGTATTTTAGTCCAAGTTCTTATCACTCCTTATGTGGACCACTCTAGCAACCTTCTAACATGCTTCTTGTTTGAGCCCCTACTCCTAAATCTTCTGGGTTCAAAATTTAAAACTGTCACTTATAGGCTTAATTTTCTCTTGTGGTTCATAGCCTAACACTCAAACTTCTAGCTTGACAATGACCTCCATTGTGCAGCTGTAGGCCTCACCTCCAGTTACCTCTCTAAGCATATCACCCTCACACTATAATGAGCACCAAGAGCACCAACATATGAGCAGTCTAAGCTGAGATATGCTACCAGTGCAAAACAGACAGGGAGCCAGTAGTCAACGGGAGGGGAAAGCATGTGTAATAGCCTAATTCTGAGTCCCTGTTAAGCCAATACTTCAATAAAATATTATAAAAAGTAGTTCCAGTTTTCTTTACTTTTTCTTTTAATATGGCTAATAAAAATTTTTCTAATTTAAAAGCACAACATGAGCAGTTAGAGATGGCTCGGCAGTGAAAAGTACTGGCAGTTCTTGCAGAGCACCCGGGGTCGATTCCCAGCAACACTAACTCCAGTTTCAGGGAATCCAACGCCCTCTTCTGACTTCTGCAGGCACTGCACGACACAGGTGCACTGACACACATACAGGCAATGCACACATACATATAAAATAATGTGACTTGAGTTATATTTCTTGAAGAACATGCCTGTGGTTGCAAGGATAAGATAGCTGCTGATTAAGGTGATCCTAAACTTTCAGACAAAGCTGAAAGAGATAGAGCTCAGTTCTGGAGGAAGATGACCTGATACAAGAGAGATGTGTGATGTGTGTTGATGATGTGTGTTCCCTGTCTTTCTTTGGAATCTGAAGCCAGACTCTAATGTATCAATTCACTTTAGGAAGCACCAAATGGATCTATACCTCCTGCACTCGATGCTGAGGAGCAAAGCCAGGGTCTTACCTAAACTAAGCACCTGTTATACCATTAGTTACATCTCCAGCTCTTATAACTTTTATAGAGATATTCCTTAATATGCATAACACTAAACTTATCAACCATTCTTTTGATGAAACTAAGAACACTGACAAATTTCTACTAATAGTTTTTTACCCCTTTCGCCAATCTACTTCATAATCTTGAAAAGAAATAATAAGGTGAAACATTTGGGATATTTTGAAAGAGGCTAGGTAATGCGACTGTGAAGACTGTCAAAATACACAAAATATTTTTATGAAATGTCATGATGAAATCTATTATTTTGTAAAAAGAACAGAAACTAATTTTTAAAAAAAATCAAAAGTGGGGACTGCAGAGATGGCTCAGTGGTCAAGAGCATTGGTTGCTGTCACAGAGGATCTGGGTTCAGCTAATGACCATCTGTAATTCCAGTTCCAGGGAACCTGACACCCTTTTCTGGCCTCTCTGGGCATTGGATGCACAGGTATACTTACATACACATTAAATAAATAACTGTGTAAATTTAAATTATTCCTTAAGTGGAGGCTTGGTTCTTCAATTACAGAGGACATCATTTCATCTACTTTGTTGTCACTGTCATTTAAATAAGAACCTCTTTTTCTAATACTCCGTCTCTATGTCCCCCACCAAAATCTGCAATCTAAAAGTTTCTTTAGTCATTAAGTGAGGGAAATCTGCAGGACAGGTGATCCAGCTCTGTGGATGCTGTGTCACTGGGTCCTCAAGATCCTTTCTTACTGAGGTAGCAGTATCCAAGCAGGTCTGGTTTGTTCTTCTTATGGTCTGAGCCTCCAGAACTCTTCTGTCTATATTCTGAACCTCTCGTCCAATGGACACTAGCACTTGGTTTAGCACAAAGGACAGCACTGGGCAAAACTTCATATTTAATTTAACATGTTTTAAACAAATAGTGTATTATAGTCTATTATTTATCTAGGGGATATTAGTTTTAGATCAGTTGTTTAAAGTTAACTTTTGGGGGAGCAAGGGGCATAGGCCAATAGTAGAATATGTACATACCATCAAAGAAGGCCTAGGTTCAATCACTAACATGAAGGGGATTTCATTATGTAGCATAGACTGACCTCAAACTTCCAGTCCTGCTTACTTGGCCAAACTGGATTGGAGAGATGACTCAGCAGTTAAAAGCACTGGCTGTACTTACACTGGCCGTGGGTTCAATTCCTAGTACCCACATGGCAGTTAACAATCCAATTCCAGGGAATCCAACACCCTTTTCTGACATCCTCAGACACTGAACAACATAGGTCACTTACACACATGCAGACAATACACTCATACACATAAATTTTCTTTTAAAAAAAGAAAAAAAATGTTTGTGTGTGTTTATATACGGGGTGGGGGAGCAGTAAATGTGTGCCACAGAATGCCCCAGAAGGCCAAAGACAACTCTGGGGAGTCAGGTCTCTCCTTCCATCATGTGGATTCCAGAAATCAAATCCAAGTCATCACTCTTGGTGGCAAGTACCTTTACCTACTGAGCCATCGCACCGACCCCACACTTGGCTTTAATTTTATCCTTAGACTTTATTTGAATACATAAGTGCTTTCAAGACAGAAAGTAATCTTTCATTGAAATCTCAAGTTTAATCCAGAACTGCACACCTCTGGGGATCAATAAAGTCTTGCTGAATTGACATCTTGAACATCACTTACTCCTGAAACATTTTTCTGTCATTCAAGCAATAGCATCTTTTGCTAACAACAGAAGTTATTTTTAGGTTCTTGAAATTTACTGTTTTGATATCCAAAGATAACTCACATCCTAGACTTATATGCTCGTTCTATATCCATGAGTCAAAGAAAAGATCAAGTATTTCAGTTTCCCCTTCCTCTAACCATCTTCACTCAAATAAATGTTGGTACCTTCTCTGAATAGATGGCATGTTGCTGATCAGACAACTGAAAACAAGCTCCTCTCTTCATTAGAGGACAAAGCTAAATCCCATTTTTTTTGAGACATCAAGGGCAGCAGCCTATGAAAGCAATCTTCTCATTGGAATGGCCTCTGTTCTAGCTTCCTTTCTACCACTCCTGCAGGAGCCACAGTGCAAGACATTTGGGGACAAGGAGCATTCCTCCTCTGAGACTCCAAGACAGAGTCCTCTAGCTCTCAGAGATTCAGTCATGAAGGAAAACTCAACAGGTGGCCAGTGTACAATCCAGTGGTACTATAGTGGAATCCAGCAGTTGCACATACCTTCAAACCAAAGATGCCATGGGTCAAAAAAGCCCCAAATACTTACCTGCTGTTCGTTAAGACCATGCTATTTAGCTATGTCACAAGATCACTAAAATACTGACCCTCCACATACCTACGCACACTTAATGGCACAAGTACTTATGCTAGAAATCTTCAATGTAATGTTTGTATAACTTGTTACATAAAGAATTATGATACAGGAGCTGGAGAGATGGCTCAGTGGCTAAGAGCACTGGCTGCTCTTGCAGAGGACCTAGGTTCTGTTCCCAGTACCCACATAGATACATACAACCATCTGTAACTACAGTTCCAGGGAATCTAACATCTTTTTCTGGTCTGCATAGGCAATGCACGCACATGGTGTACTTATATACATACAGCCAAAACACCCATACGCATAAAATAAAAAGAAAATAATCTTTAAAAAATTAAAGAATATGATATAAAAAAATTAGTGTACACAAGTTAGACTATACTTAAAGCAGAAATAACCTATTTCAGACAGTGAACTTGAAGCAACAACTGACCAACTCACTAAGACGAAGTTACAAAGGCAGTGTGATGAGACCAGGAAGCAGACCAAAGTGAAGCACTGTAGGCTGTGAGAGCAAAAGAATAATCTTTGCAGAACAGAGTTTTAAAAAGACAAAACAACAAAAATATCCCTACAATGTTTATCATCCGCCACTGTTGAGGCCTGTCATTATCTGTCATGTTTGTAATGATTTTGAGTCCTTGGTCATCTATCTGTCCTTGCTCTTGAGATATTCATTTGTCAGACTAGAAAAGAGGGTCAAGAATAGGTGCTTCATTTCTAGCATAAACTTCAATAAAGAAGAGTACTTGTATCTGTAAAGTTTGCATGTCACATCCAAAACTGGGTTAATAAATGCTATGTAATACTCTGAGTGATTCTGGAATTCAAATTGACTTTGACTTCCTACTTTGTTGTAATAGAGATAGCATTTCTAGTCACTGCTCTCCACACCACAGGTTAGCAGCATGAGTCTGCTGCTTCTCATGTGCATGTGGTTTGGAGTAATTTCTAAAAATATATTCATCCTGCTGGGCATGGTGGCACATGCCTGTATGCCAGCACTTGGAAGAAAGAGGCAAAAGGAATGCTATTATTTGAGGTCAGGCTTGTCTACAAAGCAAGTTCTGGGCCAGCCAAGGAAATAGAAGAAATACAAATATGTATGTGTCTCCATCTAATACTTAAAAACTATTCTGTTACTAGAAGATCATGCTATTTAAATATACTTTCCTTTTAATTGTTTTTTTTTTTTGTTTTTTTTTTTTTAAGACACGGTTTCACTATACACTCCAAGTTATTCTCAAACACAATTCTGCCTCCTCCTGTGTGCTGAGATTATAGGCACACACTACCACTCTGGTTATATATACTTTTTAAAAAAGAAAAGTCAAAGAAAAGAGCCTGGCTCCTTTAAAAAAACAGAGGTATGTTTGAATGAGAGTAGGAAGCCTGATAGAGAGGTTAATGGTTAATCTCAGAATTAGCTGCAAAGCAGAACTTTATATTACCTTTGACTTCACCGTTGGATTCACGGGTTTTCTGAAGGGAATCATTTACTTTTTCTTTCTTTTTATAAGCTGTTGTTTCCTCTTTTTCTGTCTTTTTTTTTTTTTCATTTAGAAAAGGGAATAAAAAGCAAAAACTTCCTAGAAAGTTTGGCAAGAGCAGGATAGATCAGCTAGCCAAGGGAAGTGGTTAAAGGGGGAGGAAAGTTAACTGCAGAAATCTATGTACATAGAATTAATACTGAAACAGGACTTTATGGACATTGATAGATAATGTATTATGTATTGTATAAGACACAAAATGTCGTTTTAGTTTGTTAAACTTGATCAACTGCACTTTGAAACTAAAAAACACAGCTGTGCTGAAAGTGAAAATTTTCTCTGCCTGCCAGCATTTTTAAGGACTAACATCTTTATAGGCAGCCCACTAGCTGTTTTCAAAAGATACTTTTCTTGTGATTACACGTGGCACAGGTACCTACTGCTTCCTCAAAGCAGACCTTTGGCCTAACAAGTCTAGGAGCACTAGTAGCTGGTTCTCTTTGCTCTTTCCATTTCATTAAGTGGATTTCCACAATATTGATAATGACACGCAGCACCACTAAGACATGAAACATAACTGGAAAAAACCAACTTTCTGCAATGAAGACTATTTAATAGCCACAAATTAGAGAAAAAAAAGAATTCAAAAGGAAGAGATAAGAAATGGTTTGAAAAGACTAAACTTTAAACATTTTCTAAGTAAAAATTATTTTAAAAAACCTTTGCTATTTTTCCTCTTTTGGTTAAAAAAATTTCTTATGGATTAAAAAAAAAGACAAAAATATAGATAGCCCCTCCTTGATATAGCTAAATGATATAGCATCACTTAGAAAAGACCGAGATTTAGCAAAATTTCTAGATGATTATTAACTAAAACCAATATGGATCTGGATGTCAGTTTAAATAACTTTTAATCTTATTCTAGGTACAGCTTAGTGGCAGATTACTTGCTTAGCCTGTGGAATGCCCATGGTTCCATCTCCAGTACTGCAAGTAAATAACTTTGAATTTAAATCCTCTTAAATTTTAGAATTTTTAGGAAGACTGCATCTTACAATAGAGAATAAGAGACTAAATTTTTTAGGTAACTTGAGATTGTTTACTGTCAATAATTTGTGACAGGTATTTTGAAAGACACCCAAAGCAAACAAACAATCTAGCTGGGTACAGTGGCTCACACCTGTAACCCCAGCACTCAGGAAGCTGAGGCAGTAGGATCTCAAGTTCTAGGGGAGCCTGGGCTCTGTAGTGAGACCATGTTTCAGAAAAGGAAAAATGCATTCTGTTTCTTCATGAACAATGAAGGGTATTTAATCTGTTGATCTATTTAAATTTTTTATTGACTCCAGCTAACTCTGATTTTGGTCCTCTAAAGTTTTTTTCTTAGGGTTCATTCTTGGCACATCAGATTCATCATTCTTGGATGCTTGGTATAAACAAAATGGGCTGTGTGTGACTGAAGACTGTTTGTCTGTGAAGGAGAGCCGTCTCTATGCGACTATCAAGATGGCTCCAGGCTCAACCATAGTAGACAGTCAGCCAGTAAGAGCAATTGACTCCAGCATTTTAGTGAAGTGCTCCAAACACACAAAACAACTACAAAGATTCTGCAGACAGGGAGATCTGCTGTGATCCAGGTATTGTGTGTTTTCACAGTTTCCATTTATTAAGAGAAGGAAGAGAAGGGCTGGAGAGATGGCACAGAGGTTAATAGCACTGGATGTTCTTGCAGAGGACCAAGGTTCATTTCCCAGGACCTACATGACAGACAACAACCACTTATAACTCTAGTTCCAGAGAATCTGATGCCCTCTTCTGATCTCTGTGGGCACTGCATGACATGGGTGCACTTACATACAAGGAGGCAATATACTCATACACATAAATAGAAAAAAAATTTTTTTAAAAAGAAGGAAGAGAAGAGAAAGTAGAAAAGGATAAAGTCAGAAAGCACTAGCTAAATCACTAGGATCTTGGGATAAAGACAATTTTACTTAGTTGATGATCCTGACATTAATATCAATAAGCCAGGTATGCTATTAACCCACAAAATTAGTTATATTTCTCTTTTAACAATGCAAGATTCATATATACTGTTTATTAAAACATTACTTACTTTAAAATTTTTCTAATTTTGAGAAAAATAGGATATTTGTTTGGGGTTTTGTGTGTTTATGTATGTGTATGAGAGAGAAGAGAGAGAAAGAGAGAGACAGAGAGAGTTTTACTATGTAGCCCTGGCTGATCTGGAACTTCCTATGTAGATCAGGCTGGCCTTGAAACCATAGAGATCTGCCTAGCCTACCCCCACCTCCCAAGTGCTGGGATTAAAAGGTGCACCACCATGCCCAGTAGGACATTAGTTCTTATTGAGTGAGCTGTTTTTTTCTTTTGTTGTTGGTTTAAATTCAGCTCAGCTTAGTTTTGGTTCTCACTATGTAGCCCAGGCTGGCCTTGAATTTGAGATCCTCTTGTTTCAGTTTCCCAAGTATTGAAACTAAAGGCATGCTCCATCTTAACTAGTTTTCTAGGACATTATTTTGTTTCTTCAACTGGAACTCTGTACCCACTGAACAGTAACTGCCCCCTCCTCTCCTTTCCACCCCACTCACTCTGGAAGCCACCCATTTACAGATCTTTAAAATATTTGTGTGTGCGTGTCCCCATACCCACATGCTACAGCATGTATGTGGAGGTGACAGGAAAATGCTGGGGTCAGTTCTCTCCGTCTACCTTTATGTGGGTCCTGGGGATTAACCTCAGGTCATTTATTATGACTGTGCAGCAAGCACCTTTTCTAACTGAGCCATCATACATACCTGGCCTTATTTATT
This sequence comes from Eospalax fontanierii, assembly GCA_035773235.1. Classification (NCBI taxonomy): domain Eukaryota; kingdom Metazoa; phylum Chordata; class Mammalia; order Rodentia; family Spalacidae; genus Eospalax; species Eospalax fontanierii. The sequence goes on from CM069545.1 coordinate 48,464,061, forward strand.
CATCTTTAAGTTGCTCTAAATTTGAAATTAATCTAGATCTTACTATGTTTTCTCTATAAAGATAAAATTTTTATCAACTTGTAGACAGGGATGGGTTGGGGGAGAGTTACATGTTGAGGAGAAGAGAAAAATCTTTGAAAAATATAGAGTATTATTAAAATGTAAAGTCATCATATGTAGAACTAGTGGGCCTTGTATTTCTGTAGTGCAACAAGACTGTATGACCAACATAAGTGCCAGGCATGTGCTTCGTAGGGATCTGCAAAAATGGACAGGAGACAGAGGCATGCTAATGTGGACATCTGTTTTCCCTTACCTGTATTTTCTCAAGTTAAAGGACACTTCCCCACAAAACTCCCCAATGTGTTTTGCAGATAAACCCACAGTTTTCACCAGACTTTCCCATACTTATGTTGAATATATTATGCAAATACGAGGACTGGACAAAACTTTACTACTGCATTCATTTCCATTTAAGTTAAAATTAAATATTTTAAAATCTTATGGATTCCTTTCTCCCCTACAAATCTTAAATCATTTAGAAGTTAGGACCTACTTTCTAGGGATAATTTTATACCAGGGCAAACCATGCATCATTTCTAAAAACCACTGTTAAAATAGCTATATTTATTTATTTTTGGCTGAACATAATTTAAGACATGACCAACTTGTTCTGCCTTGAATTTTTTTCCTTTCATTTTTTTTTTAAATCTTACTTTACACGTATGCATGTATGTAAGTGCAGTGGTCTGTGGGTCTCCCGTGGAGAACAGAAGACGGCACTGGATTCCTTGGAACTGGAGTTACAGGCAGTTGTGAGCTGCCAAGTGGGTATTCGGATTCAAACCCAAGTCTTCTGCAAGAACAGTCAGTTCTTAACCACTGAGCCATCTCTCCAGCCTTCTGCCTTGCTTTTAAAGCAGGCCTGTTTTATTTTTAATTAACTAATTAGCTAATTCATTAGTTCATTAATTTGGTTGGGGTTTTGGGGGGTTTTTTGAGGTAGGGTCTCATGTAGCCCAGCCTGGCCATAAACTCGCTCTTGTAGCCAAGGCTGCCCTTGAACTCCTGATCTTCCCGACTCCATTTCCCAAATGCTGGGATAATCCACATATATGACCACACCTGGCACCAATCTGTTTTAATCTATTTGTAGATTTCTCATGTATTAATCATGTCTTCCCTTCCTACCAAAGTCCTATTTGTGGATTATTTTCTTTTTCAAATTCTTAAAAAAAATAAATAAATCAAGCCCAGCTTGTTTTGATGAGTGTTTCATAAATATGCAACACTCCTTATTAATGAATCACAAGTAGCCAGATGGTAAAGATTCTGATTCTTCTCAAGTAGGAGAATGCTGGTGAACACTGCCTAAGTCATTAATTAAACTAAAAAATGGGCAAATTGTCACTGACCTGAACAGTCAAATTGCAGCAGATGTTGAGATCTGAAGGGAAATAAATGCAGGGTTAGAAAAGCAAGGAAAGCATAGACACGGCTGAAAAATACAGGGACGAAGCTAAGGAGGTGATCACCTCCTGATCACCTGAGAACTGAGCAATACCAGAGCATTTTCAGAAGTTAACATATATAAAGAAAAAAACAACATCTGAATCCTACAACTAAAGTATGTAAGAATTTTTTATCTTAACACACAGGTTTTTACTCTAATAACCCAAAGTTGGATTAAAGTTCCAACTGTTGACTGGCCTTAAAGACAGACTACAGGAATTCTGTCACTCACTTCCCTCTAAATGCCTAACACCACTCATACAATGTGCAGTCCCCTCAAAGAGAACACCCCTGAGTGCCCATTGTCCATGAGAGAAACTGTGTCTGTTCACACCTGACATCTTACAACTGAAATACTCATGGCACACAGCATGAATGAATGCTTGAATCTGTTTAAGTTGTAATTAGAATAAGTCACACATAGGCAAGGACAAAAACAATGACAGAATAGAAAATGTATTCTAAGCCTACTTCAAATACATTCTAATGTAGGATAAAACCTGGCAACATGTAATCAAAAAGTTGAAATCCCTCTGAGTCTCAGAGACTTTATCTATTAGTGGAAAAACCAGGATTAGTTCTGTTTTCCTCAGAAAAGTTACTATCAGACTGGAAGGAATCAGAAATTTTAAGTGTGATTTAAATTCATCTTAATTAAAAAACAATGAGCTAATCTTATTCCCTGAGGTATCAAAATGTTCTGCATAGTTTTAATACTAAAGTAACAACATACAGATAATTAGAAGAATAAAACAAAGATATTAAGAGAGGGAGAAAGAACCCAGTGAGGTGGTGCATGCCTTTAACCCCAACACTCAGGAGGTAGAGGCAGGCAAATCTTTGTGAGACCCAGACCAGCCTAATCTAAATAGCTGAGTTCCAGGCCAGTTCCCTGGTGCTACAAAGAGACTCTGTCTAAAAAGAGAAAAGAAGGGACCAGACTCCACTGAATGAACTTGCACTGAAGGACATCTGGATACCAATGCTTGACCTATTCAGGCCTTAACATATATGACAGAATGCATGAGGTACGGTGAGGGGTGGAGGGGGGGACGTAGAAGGGGAAGGGGATCTATATTTGATTATGAGCTGTTGCATGAAATGCACAAAACTCAATAAAAATCTTTTAAATTAATGTATAAAATAAACAATATTAAAAGGAAAAAGAACAAATGGAGCAGAGAAGTAGCAGCACAACAAATCCCAGCCAGTATCCAGTGACCTTTTGTTTAAAAGAATTCTGCCAGACCAGCAAGATGGCCCAGTGGATAAAAGAGTTTGTCTGATGGCTTGAGTTTGATCCCTGGAACCTACACCACAGTGGAGGGACAGAACCATCTGCCAAAAGTTGTCCTCTGACCTCCACACATGTGCCGCAGTACGCACACATGCACGCCCCCCACTCTCTCTAACAAATAAATAGATAAATGAAAAATAAATAACTAAGACTACTACTGTGAGCCTTGCCCTCTCTGGGAAAATCTGTCACATAACAACCTGAGCTCTAACTATATCCAGGAAAGAAGAGCAATGCAACTGCTACTAGAGGCTCTGAAAACTGGACTCTTGTCAAAGTGGCAAAGCAGCCTCCTCACTGAGATAGATAGGATTAGAGTAAAATCACTCCATTCCTCTAAGGAGCCCATTTTGACAATGACATTTACAGTTTCAGATATAATAAGGTTCTCTTTTTTCTCCATAGATACTCTTAGACGTTACACTTGGTTTTATCACTTTTGTGACTCAGAGCAAGCAGTTTAGCTTTCTGTATTTTAGTTCCTTTTCCTGTCTTAAACAGCAGCAGCAGCAGAGTGTAATTATGTGACTTGTACAATTCCTTTTACTCCTACATTATTATTACACATTTCCTACAGGCATTTAAATACTTTATTTAAAAACCACACTCTTAAGACCTGGGTCAATCCCTGGCTATATCATCCATCAGTCTAGGAACCCTAAGCAAGTCATCTCCCCAGACCAGTTCCTATCTGACCAAGGGGAAGCCCCAGTGCTCTGCATCAATCAGGATGGAAACCAAGTGGCAATAAAAGAGGGACCTGAAAAAGAAAATGTGGAAAAACACCAAATGATGCTACATTTGTTTAAAAGAAACCTGTGGTTTAAAACAAACCCTTGCAAGGCTTTGATCTTGCCATGTTATGCCACAAATCTGTGCACTTAACATGGCTGCAGATAGATGGGGTTACATAAGTGTCCCTGTTTGCAACTTTATGCCTCCAAATTGAGCCTTTTCCTGATGTGTTATGAGAGAATGTAAACTTTTTGTTTATGAGGGTGGGGTGAAAAGATACACTAGAAAGAGAAAGGGAGAGAAATGAACAGCATCATGGACAGCTGGGAGCTAAGAGCCCTTGAACTTGTCTGGGGTGCCAAAGATTTCCAACAGCCTTCTTCCCTTCTGCTCTGTACTGATAACCATAGAGTTACTGATTGCAAGAGCTTCTCCAAAAAGATGTCCTTTAATGGGACATAAAGGTTAAAGCCGCATAAATGTACTCTCAGTGGCTTTAGGCACTCTCCTCTGCCACCAGAGTCTCCTTCCTAAGTGAGGCAAAACTTAAACACCACACAATACTTTTTACAAAGGAGAGATGCTTCAAATTCAGATGTTTATTCCTACTCATCCTGTATTATAACAATCCATTTTTAGTTTACATAAAAATCATGAGAAGACCTTACCTCACTAGGAACAATTTAGGTTCCTCCAACTTGAACAAACTGTGATATGAATCTAAGATGTATGATACATACATCTAGCATGTATCCACATTATGTTGAAATTTGTTATTATTTGGAAGTATGCTACATTTTAACCACAAAAAGCCTGATATATAATTAGATATACAGAAAAAAAATCCTGATGACATCATTTATTAGCCAGTTAGTTTCCCAGCACACTAACTCTTTAGGCCTTTCTCTGAAGGCTAATCAACTACCAGTGGCCTCAGCAAAATTTATGTTACTCTAAAACTCAGGCTGTTTACTTTTCTCCATTGCCCTATAATAGGTATTTTTAAATCAAAATTCAGATACATCTTGCTATAAATCTGTACATATCTATTTCTGTTTTGCTATGTTTAACATTCATTATAGAAAACAAAACATATAAAGCTCTGTATGGTTCATGTTCTGCTTCTCACAAAGCAACTCTGCAGATCTAACCTTCTCTTATTCAGCATGCAGTATACACCCAAAGAGAAGATACGGGGGCTAGAAATAAAGTCATGTGGGTCTTCTTACCCCATTACGTTAGATTAAAGCTGGTTTCCTTCTGAATCCTCTCTGTAGCTGAAAAGCACACTGACCACTGCCTCTGTGCATGCACTGCCTCTGTCCTGATTTGAGAGAGCAGAAGTTCGGAAGGCAAACAGAACTGATGTTCCGCTAGTACAGCTGAAAAGTGCACCTCTGTCCCCATCTCGGGGGTAACGTGAAGGAACAGCAGACTGCTTCACAGAAAGAACCTGGGTTTTATCATGTATCTGATACACATTTTCAAATACCAGGTCTCAGTATAACTCAGCGAATGGCCCAGAAGAAGCATGGCTTCACAGAGTCACTTCTTTAATGCTGTGTTAACCATATTCATTGTTGTGACTGCTGTATAAGATTTTATAAAAATGCTCAGCACAATCCATTCACGGTGAATTTTACCTGAATCTCTCTCTGAAGACAAAAGGTTGTTTGTTGCTCCTATCTGCATGGCTCAGCACCCTGTGCTCCAGCTGGAACAGTATTCCTGCTCTGACCACAAGGTCAACAGAGCTGCTGGGCTACTCAGGTTTCACAGCCATGCAGCACCCATGAAAACCTCTGACACTACTCAAAGCTAAGAACATGAACCATACAGAGCTTTATATTGTTTTGTTTTCTATAATGAATGTTAAATATAGCCACCTATTCACTGGCTTGTTTTTCTCAAAAGTTGATCCTACTTTAAAAGTACAGCATTTATTCCCAATTACAGGTGGACTTAGTTCTTTTAATTGCCTTGTTAGCAGACAAATGATCTGTCATTAATCTTACATCACACAAACTGAGTATCATTACAAAGTCAAAGTTTCTTTTTGAAGTATCTGCCACCCAAACCAACCAACTTATCACACATTTTCCTTAAAACAAACAAACAAACTAACTAATGCTAAGCATGGTAGTACATGCCTGTAAATCCAGCATTAGGGAGGCTAAGGAAGGAAGATTTAAGCATTTGAGGCCACAGTGGATTACATAGCAAGAGCTGGTCTCAAAGCAATAACAACAACAAAATAAACAAAATAAATACCCTATCACATAGATTTCAGCATACAAGTCAATCATCCTGACAAAGAACTTTGTGGGTTTAAAGCCTAAAAACTAATACTTAACTCAATGATGTGTTTGAATGTGGAAGAAACAGGTATTACATTGCTGAGCTTCAGACTGAGTGGGAGCAGGGAGATTTGACAGCAAAAGAAACTAAACTGCCATTCTTGAAGTCAGGCTGGACTAGCTCATGATAGTAAGAAAAGTATAAAAACCAGTGGCATTCTTAGGCATCTACCAGTCATCTGGCAGAAAAGGCCCTGTATTCAGTCAGTGCACAACCAAAACTCCTCTCATCTGTATGGCCAGGCTACAACTCCACACTAGCATTCTAGTCTTCAAACACTATCTCTAGCCCTGTGAGATTTTTAGCTGGTACTAAAGACACAGTTACCTTAGAAATGGCTTGAATTTATCTTGTAGCTTCAGCAAAGGCATTTAAAGAGTCAAAGCACTAAACATCAACTCTCCCTTCCTGTCAACTCTCCCTCCCTTAGCAACTATTTAATTATTCTGAGATTTTCTAAGTTTGTTAAGCACTGAATAAATATCATATGATGTGAATGTTTAAAGATCAAAATGGTAAAACTATAAATATTACTTGTGTCACTTTACAATTATTCATAATATACCTAAGTAATCAATAAATATCTGCACACCTACTCTGTGCTATATACTTAAAATCTAGTATCAAATTTTAAAAAATCATGGTTCTTTACCTCATGGGATTACATTGTAGCAAAATATACAGATATTCAATTATAATAATGAGCAAATTAAAATATGTTATAAGGAACTAAGTGCTATGAAAAAAAGAATAAGGGTAAGAGGTTTGGGATTGCAGGGAGGGGTAAGAAGTTTTAATCCGTGGCCATGTCAAAATAGAATTAGTGGCAGTTTATTGACTTACAAAAATTTAAGTAGAACGGAGGTCAATGGCAGATGCTGAGTGAGCACGGGAGACAGGTTAGGAGAGATCCAGAGGCAGGAAAAAGGGATCCTGGAGGACCTTGCGAACCACTCCAAGGATGGAAGATTTGGTTTTCCTTTTAAAATTGCGTATTTTTTTAATATGCTGTATCAACAAAAAGGGAAAACTAAATGAATAAATTTTAGGCATACTAATACTGTCCCTTTGAGGTCAAATGCTAAAAGGACTTTTTATCAAATCGCAAATTTAAACCTAATTAAGCCTAAAAACTACTTCATCCGAAACTAACTTCTAATAAATTCTCTCTAAATAAACTGTAGAAAATATGAAGTATAACACATTAACAAGAGTGTTCCAAGGTAATACACAGTGGGCAAGAACATTACCCCTACAACTGTCGCCCTCATGACACTGAAAGCACACAATTCCATAATAAGACATCTAAGAGTCATTCTCAAAGCTTCTGCTAGCATTCTATTATGAAAAGCACAACCACACTAAACTTTAATACACAGCTGTAACCCAATTCCTACAAAACAAAAATAGAACAAGTGGCAGTTTATTGCCTTATACAAATTCAACTTGGCAACCATGTCAAAGAAATTAAAACATTTCAGGACCTATGCAACAAACTGAACATTTTAAAAACAGTAAGAATGCAAGCACAATCTGTATATCATATATCAACTCAACAACTAGATGAAAACATTGATGGAATTACAGGGCAGGCACAGTGGCTCCAAGGATACGGATGCTTGCAGTCAAGCAAGGCAGCCCAAGTACAATGTCCAGAACCCACAAAATGGAAGGAAAGAACTGACTCACACAAGTTGTTCTGACCTCCACAAGCAGGTGACCTGGGCTAGAGTATACTGATCTGATGACAGTGAGAAGTGGTCAGATTCCAGATATACTATGAAAGAACAGCCACCAGAATTTCTGGAATGGATCAGGGGTATAACATGCAAGAATCAGAAGGTAAGGATCACCCTGAGGTTTAGGGCCTGGCCTTCGTCTGGAAGGATGGAATTTCTGTCTCCTGAGATGAGGACAGCTAGGGGCATAGCAAGTTTGGAGAAGTAAAATTAGCACTTCAAGAATATACATGCTCTGTGTGAAATAGCCAGCAGTCATACAAATGGAGTTATTTAAGTAAAAAAACATAGAACTCGAATGGAAAATTCAGGAAGGAGGCCTGGGCTAGAAATACTGGAGTCACAACCACATGTATCATGTTTGAACTCAGGAGACTGGATCTGAAAATTTCAGTGGACACAGAGACTGAAAAGATGAAGGAGTAGGACTAAGGGCATGGCAATATTGTGGATGGGATGGGGAGAAGGAACCCAGAAAAGGAACTCTGAGAGGGAATGACGGGGCTCTTAGGAGGTAGCTCATGGAAGTCAGAGAAGGGCAAGGAAGAGTCATATGAAGTTAACCCAGAAACAAAAGAAAACAGCTCTCAACCCAAGGAGGCAATCAACAAAAATCTGAAGTAGCAGCCACTAGGAAGTGTGCCATTGGCAGCAGCACCCCACCTAAACTGGTCCGTGAGACACACACCACTAGAACAATACTATAAGTAAACAGACCTAAGACAGGAAAGAGGCCACTGGATTCTTCCTTTAAAAAAACTATGGGTTTGTTTCGTGTGAATGCAAGCCATGTGCGTGGATGCCTGCAGAGGTCAGAAGAGGGAACCAGAGTAGGCATTACAGGTGGGCTGTAAACTACCTGGCATGGGTGCTGGGAAATGTACTCAAGTCCTCTCAAAGGGCAGGAAGAGCTCTTAATTGCTGAGCCATCTCTCCAGTCCTGAATCTTCTTTCAAAAGAGTCAGCTGCAAGTCATGGTGGCACACACCTATAATCTCTGCACTTGAGGGGTAGAAGAAGCAGGATCAGATATTGTTCTACTTTACTTTCAATCACTGTGACAAAACACCAACACCAACTGAGGAGGAAAGGACTTTTTTAGTTTACATCTCCAGGTCATGGTTCATCACTTAGCGAGTCCAAGGTAGGAACTCCGGGCAGGAACCTGGAGGCAGGAGCTGAAGCACAGGCCATGGAGTAACACTGCTTACTGGCTTGCTCCCCTGGCCCAGGCTCAGTGCTTTCTTATACAATACAGAACAACCTGCCTAGGGGTGGCACTGCCCACAGTGGGCTGTTCTGATGGGCTCTCCCACATCATTCAACAATCAAGAAAATACGCCACAGACATTGCTACAGGTTCCCTCAACCCACATGTGTCAAGCTGATAACTAAAGCTATCCAACACAGAAGTTCAAGGTCTTTCTTGGCTACACTCTTAAGTTTGAGGCCAGCTTAGGCTACATGAGACCCTGTCTAACACCCACAAAGTCAATCAAAACAAAACAACAAAAACCCACTTCAATCTTGATTGCTTTGATAACAAGTATATACATTCTCTTTCAACTCAGCAACAGTGTAATTAGATCTTAGTATTAACAGGGCCATGAGAGTGTTTCATTATTCTTCTGAAGCTTCAAAGAAAACAGAATTGAAAAAGTCATTCCCTAGTTGATCAAAGATTCAATTTTAACATAAAGCTTTATGCTCAAAGGCCCAGCTCCAATGCTTTTTCTAACTGCTTTGCGCCAAACAGAAATCATCTTTCTCTTGTGGAACTTTTTAATATTTAAAAATAAATTTATTCTGTGTGCGTGTGTGTGTGTGTGTGTAAAGCCAGAAGACACTGGATCCTGAAGCTGGAGTTATAGGTAGTTGTGAGCTGCCTCATGTGGGTGATTGAGTCATCTCTCCAGCCCCTCCTGTGAATCATCTGTATCTCCCTTTAAAACTACTCAACTGGCAGTTATACAGTCATAATTTTTCTAAGCAAATCTATTCATTTATTTCACATTTATTAATGGAGAGGAGGGGTACATGTGCCACAGTACTTGTGTGGTCACATAAAGACCCTGGGAGGGGTCAGCTCTCTCCTTCCACCACTGAGGTTCTAGGAATCAGGTCATTATGCTGGCAGCAAACAGCTTTACCTGCAGAGCGACCTTTCCAACCTTACATTGTCATAAATTTTTGTTTCATATTTTGAGACTATCTCACTCTGTAGTCCCGAATGATCTGGAACTCATGGTGATCCTCTTGCCTTACAGACAAATACCACACTCAGCTTTCTTTAAGTTTTCCAAACTTCTATTTTTATATCAGAACTGGGATGAAGCTATAGGTATGTTTTCTCTGATTCTCTTTTTAAATTTTATTTATTTTTATGTGTATAAATATTTTGCCTGCGAGTAAGTGCACCTATGCATACAATGTCCATGGAGGCCAAAAGAGGTACTGGATCCCCTGGAACTGGAGTTACTGACAGTTGTTAGTCACTGAGTGGGTTCTGGGAACCCAACCTAGGTCCTCTGCAAGAATAGCCAGTGATCTTAATCACTGAGCCATCACTCTAGTTCCTTCTTTGATTCCCTTGCCAAAGTGGATTTATCCCAAAGGAAACGGACTAAACACAGATTATGTAACTTACAAAGGATAAAACCAAGATTCAAACCTAGATCAGTTTGATTTCAAAACCTTCATCTTTTTGCTGAGATATAACACTACCTATTGCACAAAAGCACCACACTAACACTATGTTACCAGATCTACAACCCTGAGTAAATCAGCTCGTCTTCCAATGCCTCAGTCTTCTCATTCCTAAAGAATAATACATTTCACTGTTGTGAAGAAAATGTATATAAAATAGTTTTTATTTCTATGAAATTTACTAAGCTTCATGATCCTTTAGAATAAGTTCATATGTTAACAGTTAAAGAGTTTAATATGAACTGAACACCATCTACTAATCTTTGGAACAATTTGAGTCACTTCTTCCCCACCGAAGGAGGAAACTGAAACCTAGATTAAGTATTCATTATCCAAACCTTAAATTATAACAAAGTAGCCATCTCAGTATATATACCAAAGATAAGATTTAAATAGCCTGCTAGGAGCTGGGGAGATGGCTCAGTGGTTAAGAAGAACACTTAATGCTCTTGTAGAGGCCCCAAAGATTGATTCCCAGAACACCCATCAGATGGCTCAAAACTGCCTATAATTCCTGTTCCAGGGGATCCAAGTCCTCTTCTAAACTCTGCCTGTACTTGCACATACACAGTGCACATATATACAATTCCACATAAAATCATCTTTCAACAGCCTTTGTGACATTGGTGTTTCCTCTAAAATGTAGCTTTCAGTGCCAAAGCAGTTTGAAAAAGAGAAAAATCCCAAATGAAAAACATGAAGACATTTTGTAAGAAAACATGCCTGTAAAAGGAAGAGCAGGAAGAAAGTCATGGTTATTAACTGAGCTAACAGGCCTTGTTGTTCTGTAGCCCATCTGATGTAGCACCTCCTGGTTACATGTAATATCTACAGCATGGTACAACCTATTTCCCACTTTAACTGAAAGCCCAATAACAAATGTATTGAATTTCCTTAGGCACACTAACTTTTCCTCCAATAGAATGGACATATCAGAGAACATATCCAGGGAAGTGGCCCACTATGACATTAAATAGTATTGTACTAGATTTAGTACCAGGTTAAGAGCTGTGAAGAGGAACCAACTTCTGCTCTGCTTATTTAGTGACAGGTGATTCTTAGGATAACAACTCTGTTAATGGTGGCTCTGTTCTCCAGTTTGAAAACCAGGGGTTAATATTATATATTTTGTCTACAGCTTTGTTGTGAAAACCAAATGAAGTAATTAATGTGCATAAAATTACTTCAGAAATTGTAAAACTACACTCAGAAACAGACAGTCATCTTCTACTTGTCCTTTGATAAGCTGAGATGCTGAATTCTCTGAGTGTGTTCTCCTTTTAGTATCAAATAGAATTAAAAAAAAAAACCAAAAACCAAGAAAAGCTGGCCTTAATGGTACATACCTATGACTCAGGGGGCTGAGGCAGAGAAATCTGCAAAATGCAGCCTGAGCTACATAGAGAGACTATCTAAAAAAATGGAGGACAGACACACACCATAAACGTTTTTCTTAACTAATAAACTATGACAGAGGTAGGCTTGTAAAGTTGATTCTTTCTCAATAGATCAATAGTCCAACAAAAACTGATTTAACAGTTTTAGAGACAACTTCAAAAGAATGACAAAGAAGTCTCAGACCAGGCTGTAGCCTCATACTAGGTCACTTAACCCAGAATGAGTGCCAAGTGGTTAGGGTACTATGCCTAGTCCTTCCCATGGCTTCCTATTCGCCAGTCAACTTTCCTGGCAAGGGTAACAAGGAGAATCGAGAAATCAAAGTTATTCTCAGATTCAAGATATGTCTACCATCTCTCTTCATGTTTCCTTGACTCAATTACTTTCTGAACTGAGCACAGGAGCTTATAGAAAGCTGACAGTACAGTTACTAGCTAAGCCTTTGGTAAGCTGTGTTACTCTCACCAAAACTCTTAAGAAAAATTGTACAAATATTCGAAAATAGATCATAAGTTTGAAAAGATGCAAGTTCACACACATAATAAATATACAAAAGAAAAACTGAAGTTATCACCATTTTTGTTTATAGTTTATGTTGAACTGTATTTTCCATTACAAACAGTAAGACAAAAAACATAATGAGTATATTTTGCCAAGGGTGAACACTGTGACACCACCTAGTCTTGTTTCAGTCCATACAGGCTGAAGTTTACCTTTGAGATTGAAGTAAACAATGTATACTACTTGAGCACTCAAAATTATAATTTTCTAGGAAACTTTACACCTTTTCCTCTTATTGAGAACTTGTTTATCATTTCTCAGATATTCCTGTGAACAGAATTCCTGTTTTCCTATAAGTATCCCACAAGTAGATGTAATGTTTCTTTGTGTCAAAGGCACTGGCTTTTATTTTGTTAACCACTTAATTTCCATTCTCATCTACTGAAAAATAATTTATCGATGTTGGCAAAGTTACTACCTTTATTAAACCCTGAGCAAGATTAGTAAGTTACTTCTAGAAAAAGTGACCTATCTAAATATCTTTAAAAATTATATTTACGGGTTTGGAGAGATGGCTCAGTGGTTAAGAGCACTGACTACTCATGTGGAGGACTGTGGTTTGATTGCTAATACCCACATAGCAGGTAAACAACTGTCTGTAGCTCCAGTTCCACAGGAATTGACATCCTCTTCTGGCCTCCATGGGCAATGCATGACACGAAACACACACATGCAGACAATACACTCATACACATAAAATAAAAATAACAAATAAATAAATTATATTTACTTGGTGGGGGCAGTGAGGGAGTGTGTACCTGCCACAGTGTGCACGTGCAGGTCAGAGGACAACTTGCAGAAGTTGGTTTTCTCTTTCTACCACGTGGGTCCCAGGAATTCAACTCAGGTTTTAAGGCTTAGCAGCAAGCACCTGTACCTGCTGAGCCATTACACAAGCATCAAATATCTTATTTTGATATAATTGTTCCAAGATTTTAGTCTTCCTTTTTAAAATTGAGCTTGGAATTTTTTTTAAATACTGAAGATTCTCTGTTTAATGATATGATAAATGAACTTGTTCTTGTCTTGAAAGACTTTTAATTTTAAAAGTCCTGAGATCAAACAAGACATTGTTTAAAGCCTATTTCAACCTGACCTGCCTTGCTCTTCCAGGCCTCCGTCTATGACACTTAGGTGGCATTTAGTAACGGCCGAGTCAAAGATGCATACTCACCAAGTGAACATAAGGTACAAAGTACCCGAAAAGTGCAAGCGGTATTCCAGTGGCCCACACTGCGTAAGCTGTCACCTTGAAGATGGCAAAATTGAAAAACTTTTTTGGAGGACTGAACTTTCTCCTGGAAAAGAAGGAGAATCTGCTGCTTTCACTCTCTTTATCTTTGGCACTGGAAACAAGAGGTCGGTAAGTAAAGCCAGCCAGAAAGAGAACGAACATGAAGATGCAAAGGACTCTCAGTGTGTCGGAGAAGCCCACACTGCTAGTCAGAACCCCTAAAAGCAAAGGCAGCAAAATTGTGAAGACACTGCTGCCAGCAGTGACGATGCCATTCACCAGTCCAAGACGCTTCTTGAAATAGTGTCCCAAAATGACCAAGGAAGGCTGGTATGCAAAGGAGCAGCCGCAGGCAAATATGATTCCATAGGTAAGGTATAGAGGCTCGATGGACCTGTATAAAAGTGAAAAACATGGAAAGCAGCTTTAATTATTTATAACACAATTGGTACAATGAGACCTTATAGTAAAAGCAGATGTTTTCAGCGAATAAAAACCAAAAGCAGAGGAGAAAGGCTTAATAAATAAAGAATATCTGAACACATGAAAAAATGACCATTAAAGTCAAAGATTTTCCCCTTTCTGTTCCATGGACTTCTGGACAACACAGCACCAGGTAAGAACTGTGCTGTCTACAGCTCAGAACTAAAGGTTGCTGCCAGGAAGGATCTCAGTGAAATGCACAGTGATTAAACTAACAATAAAACCTTGCCTCAATAATACTTTAAAATAGAATTTCTCTATGCAAACTTATTATTTGCATGGCATTTCCCCAGAAACTTACTAAGCAATCTAGAAAAGGGAAAGGCTGTGTTTGATATTGTCTCCCGGGGTTACATCAAGAACATTCACACGGAAGAGTGGTTGTGCTTCATTTTTGCTGTCCTAAGGGCTGTCGACCAACCTTCGGCCTGGATTGCGCTATTCCCAGAATTGTGCAAGATAAGAAGAAATCAAAGCCTGATTGCAGAAAGGCTGAATCAAGTGCATTCACAAATGATTCTAGTTTGTAATCTTTAAGGACACATTTCTCAAAAGGATAATAAGGAATAAGAGAATTTTTAATTTAGCCCAATCACTGTACATCTCTTAGGAAAGTAAAGGATCACGTAATTGCATACTTTGAAATAATTAAGGTAGAGAGTAAAAGAAAACTAAAGTTTTCTGTTCTTTTTGAAAAGTCCAATTCAAAAGGTTATTGTTTATCAGTAGCAAAGGCAATTTATTAGAAACTAAAATAGATAAAGCTGGTTAATAATTAAATTTTAGACAATAATGTTCATCTAGGAATATGCTGCGGTAATCACAGGAACTCCTATCTAATCAAATTAAGACATAATGGCAATCCTCTCTCTGAGATGTCCTTCTCTATGACTAATTCACAGCTAGCACCAGGTTCAAGAGTTACTTTTAGGCTTTCCCACATTAATCTGACTTCAGTCTGATCAGTAAATCACTCTGAATTTGGTGGAAGAAAGAATTTAATGTGTCTGTCTTCAAATTTACCCTCAATCTGTTTAAAACAACACATCTATCACTATCCCTAATAAGAATATAATAATGCTTCATTCTTTTCTGTCTCCTTTTTCGTTCATTTGGTTTGTTTCTTGAGACAAGGATTCTCACTCTGTGGCAGAGACTGGCCTTGATTTCATTTTGTATCAAATTTTCTACATAAGCAGTTTTCCAATTAATTGCATTGTCTTAAATTTTCATTTTAAAAAACAATTTCAAAGTAAAAAGTCTAAAATCTACTAAATATTTCTCGTCTCTTTTTCAGTCACATTGAAAATAATATTGAGGGACTGGAGAAATGGCTCAGTGGTTAAGATACTGGTCTCTTGTAGAAGACCAGGGTTCAAATCCCAGGACCCACATGGTGACCCACAGGGGATCGGATGCCCTCTTCTGATCTCCATGGGCACTGCATGACACAGGTGCACTTACAAACATGCAGGCATAACACACATACGCATAAAATAAAAATAAAGTTTAAAAATAGTATTGATAACATCATCACAAACATCAATTGCTATTATTATTCTATAGTACTGTAATTATAAAACCAAATGACCATATATGGCCATATATATATAAGCCAGAAAGATTCTTCTGAGTACAATTTTAACCTAGACACTTAGTGAGATTAGCTTCATACCCTTCTCATACCTTTGTGATGCTATCCTCAGATTTCTGTCACTTATAATTCTGCCCTAGTCACAAACTTAACTAACAACCAAGTTGTTGAAGTTTGACATCTAACTGCAGTGCTAATCAGTAAGATAATGGGATGTTAATTATGTGTACAACAATCCAGAGACAAGACACTTATGTGACACAGTAACTGGAGAAGACTTTTCTAAGGCAGGACTGGAACTACAGGAAAAGTAGATCTGCAGTTCTATCCTGTTACACCAGGTTTCTCCTTGATACTGTACATTGATCTGACTGCATTTAACCAGCATGTTAAATGGAATTGAATAAGGTATTTCAGGATATTACATATACAAGGTAAATCTGGCCTCAAGAGGTTTTGTTTCTCCTGGATGGTGAGATATGGAGACAGAAGGAGAGGGACAAACTGGGTTATAATATACAAAAAGACTGTCAGTGGTCAAAAATGTTCGAAAAGCAATGATTGATGTTTGCATGTGTGCTTTTCTACCAAACTGGGTAACAGGTTTTACAGACTTTCTACGTCTCAGCAGTTTCCTCATCAAAGCCTAAGTGTGGCCATTCTTAGCAAGTGGCAGAGCATGGTTCAGACCATGGAGACCTGGAGGCTTCCGAGTGAAAAGACTGAGGCACCAGTATCAACATATTATAACTGTCAAAAACAACGAAAATCCAGTTACCTAAACATTGTCTGATTCCAAACAAAATTTTTTAACAAGTTTAAAAACAATCAGAAAGGTTCTTAGACAAATCTACTTTTATACTAATAAGTATAATTATAGAAAATCTGAATAAAAAATTTAAGGTAGTAAAGTACAAAAGAAAGCTCCATACCAAGATCTGAAGAAAGGATGTGTGGTAGAGAGTGAAAGGAGGAAAGCCAAAGATTCCGCTGACTGAAATAATTTAAAATAAGCAGAAATACAGGTCAGACTCTCTCCTCACCCCATGACTAAATCAGGTTTTTCAACTAAAGTAACATGAAGATTACATAGGGAAGGGAAAAGGACCAAAAATGAGGTAAACTACTAAAATAGAGACTGAGAAAAGTTTAAGGCATTTTCTTGTTAAGCACCTTCTGCTAGCCAGAGCAGCAATTAAAACAGTGATTCTCTATCCACACTGTCTAACCATGAAGGCAACCGCCAGGAAAACTGGAGCAGGGCCATTCAGTAATGTGTCCAGTGAAGTTAGGGCCTCTTTGGGGCCTTGCATCTTTTCTAACTGAAATAAGTTTTAAAGTACATTTGATCACTTCAGGAATTCTCTACCTGAGCTGGCCTTAATTTTAAATGTTCATTAATAAAATCATTTTCCTATAAAGCCTATAAATAACTACTTTAAAATACTACTTACAGAACCCTTTAGATCTCTAATGGCACTGACCTTAAAACCATAGCTTTAGATAATTCATAGATAAAACTTGATTCCTTTAGAATTTTCATGTAAATAGATTTTAAAAAAAAAGAAAAAACATTTTTTTCTTGGCTCTAGCAAGCACATATATGCTGACAACTAAAAATCTTAGCCACTACAAGCAAAAACTTCAAATTCTCAAGCTCTGATATGCTGCTACGGATAACAATTCAATTTATAGAATTTTAACATTTCAGGGGAATTTTTTTTTTTTTTTAAGAAAAAAACAAGTTTCTAAAAGGAAAACTTTGAAGTATTCAACAGTTCTTCAAAAACAACATGAAGAAGCTAAATCCTTACCTTACAAAAGAACTGGACATGAGTCCAATGAATCCCACAGCAGCACCCACAACAGCTGTTTTCCGACAGCCAAATATATCTGTGAAAACGCTGGCTATAGGGCAGCAAAAGAAGATCATCCCCATGGACAGGGAACCTACCCATGCTGCAAAAGAAGAGAGGAGACACATTACCACAGCATAAGTTACACTTGTACTTATCCAGTGGATACATTCAGAAAAATACTAACTCACAATAGGATAACTGGTAACAAGTCTGAACATAATTAGTTCAAAGTATTGGGTTTAACAGTAATTCACACAATTATATATATGTAATCTAATTCTTGAAAAAAATCTGTGCTTTTAAAAAATTAAACATTCATCTATGACCCTATCTTAAAAACTATCTGTGGTTTGTAAGCAATTTCTAATCCATGGAAAGAAGTTCATTTAAAAACAAGAAAAATGGGCTGGAGAGATGGTCCTCTTGCAGAGGACCCAGGTTCAATTCCCAGCATCCACATGGCGGCTAACTCGAGTTCGAAGGGAATCTGAGACCATTTTCTGGCCTCTGAGGGCACTGCACAACACGGGTACACTTACACACATGCAGGTAATATACTCACACATACAACAATAAAAATGAAAAACAAGAAAAACAAAATAGGCACAGTGAAGCACACGTATGATCCCAGCACTCAGGAAGCTAAAATAGAACAATGAGTTTGAGGCCCAAATAGGTGACATAGTGAGACCCTCAAAAATAAACAGATGTATAAACACATAAATACAATTAGTTTAGAAATGTATATCTGGGTCAAACTGCAAATGACTACAATCAGGATAATAGTTATATCTTTCTTCTTCTTTTTTTTTTATTTTCTGGTTTAGGTTTTTTGAGACACAGTCTCATTCTGTAGCCCAGTACTTATTACATGGTCCTGACTGACTCAAATTCATGGCAGCCCTCCTGTCACAACGACACCAAGTCTGCTCAACTCAAGTGGACAAAAGACAAAATTATTGTGGACCAAGTAGTTAAGGAGTGATCATCTAAATAGGACCTGGGCTTAGCTGTTCCCCTATCCCCCCACCAAGGAAATTGATTTATACATAGTACATGATTTCTGGCCTAGACAATAATAACTGGGTATTTATAGTTATTTATAAAACTATACATATGTTTATAAAACTATACGTACACATATCTTCTCTGAAAATATGTTATTTTTCCAAAACTTAATAAAGGGGGCGGGGGAATGAGGGAATCAGAAATCATAGCTTCTGGTCTTAGTTCTATAAAAATTCAAACAAAACCAAAATTTTTAAAAAGTAGTAAGTCTAAATAATCCTAATAGTATGTCAAAGAAATGAGTGATCCTGGACATAAAGCCTGTAAGTTCTTCTAAAAATGCATAATAAACTAATAGGACCTACATGCATATGGACTGTAGAACAAACCTATAATCAGAATAATCTTAGAAAAGTCACTTCCTTTCCAAGTTGGTGTGCATAGCATGAGAGTGGATCAAACACATACCTTCCCAGAATTATTAAAGATTACAAAACATATCAGTAAACCTCATCATCTGGCACTCAGTGCTCAGCAATTTAGTTTTATTAGTAATAACAACAAATTGTCTGTCTTATAAAATGAAGAAGATAATCTTAAGCTTTGTCCAGCTCTGAAAGTCTTCTACTGTATTTATTTCAATAGCAGAGGCAAGAAGACTAAATCTTATGCAAATTATTCTTTCTTATTACCATACTGATTAATTCATTTTTTTTCTTTTTTTCTTTTAAAATGTATATTCTGGGCTGGAGGGATGGCTTAGTTGTTAAAGGCTCAAGCTCACAACCTAAACATAAAACGTGTACTTTAGTCAAAATTCCACTTTTTTCCCCTTCCCAGAAAGAAGACTACAATCTTAAAACATAATGAACACACTAAACAAGCTGTGCCACCTTACTTGGATATTGGTGGCAGGGATTCGAAAGTGAGCAACAGAGAGGCTGGCTAGTCAGGTAGGCATACTACTAGTCAGGCGGAGTACAAGTGTGGACTCCAACCCTACACACTTGACCAGCAATATAACATGGGTCTGTTTGAGCAGATGTAAGGTTTTTTCTTTTGTCAGACTACTATCTTATATAAAAATTTTAGGTTGGTGAGGCTAGGCTATACCACACCCATCAGGTAAGCAGCTGCAGCAGCAAAAGCAGAATCCAGGGCAATGCAAGCAGTTCCAGCCAGATGCTTTACATTCTGCTGACCCAACATGGTTATTATGCTGAAGCAACCATCTCCAGAGATTCACAGAGCAAAGATGAATTCAAACTAACTACACAGGAGACCACAAATAGTCAGCCAAGTTGTCAGCAAAAAGTGCTGTACCAAAACCTGAGCCTAAACCAAGAAAAACACCTGCTAAAAAGAACCTAGAGCAAAGATTAGTAGGGGCACTGAAGGAGGAAGAGCTGGGTACTGGAAAGGAAGGTACCAGCACCATCTGAAAATGGTGACCCAGGAGGCGCAGGAACCTCAGCATACAGGTAACGAAGGAGAATGAACTGCCATGAAAAACTGGTGACAATTTTCTGCACCACTTGGACAACTTTTAATAGCTATTTTCACTATTTTGTAAATGCCAGTTTTTTTTAGGATTCTAATAGTTGGCATCACACACACACACACACACAAACAGCTGGCATTACACACTCTTTCAGACATTGTTTTTTAAAATTCCCATCATTTAAAATTTCAGTCCTGTGTACACTATGATATTTTTACTGGGTATAATTTTTCAATAATCAGTAACTTTGTATATAAATTGTATGTGATTTTTATGAAACATGGATAATCAAGGCCACCTACTGACTACTTGTGGTTTAAAATAAAAGATTTTTTGAGCCCGGCACAGTAAGCACACACCTTTAGTTAGTCCCAGCTCTCAGAAGGCTAGAGGCAGGCAGATCCCTGTAAGTTCAAGGCCACTCCGGTCTACATAGTAAGTTGTAGGCCACCTTGGGCTACAGGGAAACCCTGTCTCAAAAAGACCAAAAATAATAAATAAATAAAAATAATTTTTTTTAAAAAAAGGGTTTTGCCAGACATCACGGCTTACCTGTAATTCTCAAACTCAGGAGGCTGAGGTAGGAGGATGGCCTTGAGTTCAGACCAACTTGGGTTACAGAGGCATTGTCTTTAAAAAGGAAAACAAAAAAATCACTCATTTGTAATAATATAATCCCATTCAAAAAATTAGTAATCTTACAAAAATCTTAGTAATCTATGCTTAAGAAACAATCTACTATTAAAACTATTCAAAGAAACAATTAACATCTATTTGTAGATAAAGACACTTGTACAATAAAGCACTGACAATAAACAGTAGCCACATTAAGAAATCTAAGAACATAAATTACACGGAATGCTCATGAGTCAAGGTACATTCAAGAAAACAAACAAAACAAAAACAACACAGCAACAAAACCTTTGCAAACACTTTTATTACTGTGGATTTGGGAGAAAAAAAACATATATGTTATCTTCTTTTCTAAAAGTATGTTATCTATCACAATAAAAAGCTCTTCAATTTCCACAACACAGTTGCCTAACACGACCTGCATAATGACACCTGTTGACATGCTAATGTGGAAGAGGAAATTTCATAAGATTCTGCCTCTAGATGAAGAACTACAGGCAGTCAATCAGTGGATGCAGAGCAAAGGAGGATCAGTCTTCTTCAGGGATGAGTTCCCTGATAGGTTATCTAATCTCGATCTAAACACATGTACACATGAGCACCTAAACACATGTACACATGAGCACCGTTAAATGGACTCCATGTATTATATACACATATTTATAAATGTATGTATATGTAACAATAATAATGAAAGAGGACAAGAATTTGAGGAGTGGAGGAGACATTCGAGGAGTTTGGAGGAGGAATGAAAGGGTATAAATGATGCAAATACAATACTCATGCATGAAATTCTCAAAAAATAAATATTAAATGTAAAATAAATGTTATTTTATAACTTCTGACCTCTGTGGGCATTGCACCACATACCTGAAAGCGATACACTCATATACAAAAACTAAATAATAACAACCATAATATTTAAAAAAAATTAAAAAGTGATCTCATAGGATATTAAGTCTATACCAAATATGAAAACTTACAGGTTTGTACATCTATTGAATGAGCACCAACAGCAAGATACAATCAGATACAGCTTCTTGATTAGCCCCTTAAATTTATCCAGAGAGAAAACAGTTCCCTTTGTCACTAAATGAGTGCTTTAGCAGGGTCACATCATCTTTGTCAGCATTAAATAGCAGAACACCTATGATCACTCCAGCTAACAAGCCAGCCTTCATTTAGGCAGAAGCAGGCAGCTCTCTGTGAGTTCAAAGCCAGTGTGGTCTACATAGTGAATTCTAGGCCAGCTGGGGCTACAGGGAGACCCTGTCTCAAAAAAGACCAAAAGAAAATACACAAACAAAAAATCAGTACTAGTTTCTCTATAGCATTCTACCAAATAACCACAAAATGTTTCCTAAAATTGTTGAAGAAACAAGCATTCTTTCAGTTTTTGGAAAAAGAGCTATTTAAATTATTGCTATCCTTTCAACTTTCCTGTTAAAAATGCCTGCAATGTTGTAGGCAGTGTTCAATGCTACTGAGAACATAAAAAGAACTGAGTCATTTCTCTAGTTTCCTATAATTTTCAACCTAGTGATACATATACAAATTGAAGTTCAATCAGAACACCAAACAGAACATGCTAAATGTTGGGATGGCTTAGTGCTTGTCTCCAAGTCTGATGACTTCCGTTTGATCCCCAGGACCCACATGATGGAAGAAGAGAAGTGACTCCCACAGATTGTTCTCTGGTCTCCATACACATATGTACAACACATACAAAATTCATAAATAAATGGAAGACAAAAAATGTGTTAGATGTCAAAAACTGAGGACTCCAGAACATGATTATATGCTCTTATTTCAATATATACATATCTAACATTCTAGAGAACCATATCCAAGAAGCCATCAGAGATCTTTTTCAAACACCAGGTAGCTTTGTTTCTAAGACCAAACACCTAGTTCTCAGCATACACTTAAGGAGAATACAAATCACTGAAGGGAAGTGAATATTTGTGAGGAGATAGTTCAATGAGGAAGAGCACTTGCCATGTAAGTTTGTAGACCCGAGTTCACAGCATACACACTAAAACTGGGCAGCACCATACATGTTTGTAACCCCAGCTTTAGGGGTGAAAACAGGCAGATTCCAGAAGTTTAAAGGCCAATCAGCCTAGCAGGAAAAGGCAAGTTACAGGGTCAGTGAGAGACCCTGTCTCAAGGGAACATGGCAGAGAGAAAGGAAGATACCTAATATCCTCTTCTGGCATCTGCATACATATACAGGGGTGCACACATGCCTACACCATGCACACCACACAAAAAAATTAGATAAGGAAAGATTAGATTAGCTACACTGACTGATGGATTTGTGGGGCAGAAATGTAGCCCAGTGGTAGGAAGCATGTGTAGTATGTATGTGCAAGCCCTGGGCTCAAGCCCCAGCACTGTAAAAAAAGTACAATGTCTAAGTTTTAACCAAAGTTAGTCCAGTTTTAATAGAAAATTACAAGGCATACAAAAGCATAGGCAATTAACATAACTCTGAATGAGCTCAGATACTGAAGTTAGCAAAGACTTCAAAATGCCTATTAAACAGAGAATTAAAGTATAGCATTCTTCAAGGAATTAAAGGTTTAAAAAATTAAGTGTGTAAATAGTAAAATGGAAACTAAAATAGAATGGAAACCCTAGCTACACAGCTAAGATCACATTAGCAGACAGACTAGCAATGAGAAAAAGAATCTGAGAACTTACAAGTTTTCATCATTTTTAATAGAATATCTTCTATCGTTGACAATTTCACACTTGTAAATAATGTTCTGAATCATATGCATCCCCATCTCTCACCTCCCCATCTCCCCAGGAATCTTGAACATATCCCTCTCCCCACTTCATGTACTTTATAAATAAATCCATTGAGTTCAGTTAGTGCTGCCTGTCGGAATGTTGACTAATCTTATTGGCTTGATCTTGGGCAGGTCACCAAAGCTACACTTAGTTCAACAGAACTAAGTCATGTCATACCCAGATGACAGCACTTCAGAGCTGTCTTCCCCATCCAGCTCTTACATTCTTTCTACTTCCCCTTCCATGATGTTCCTTGAGTCTTAATAAGGGTGTGGTAATACTGGAGTCGTGTTTAGGGCTGGACACTCAAGAGTTGTTTATTCTAAGGACTTTGACCTTTATGAGTCTCTGTATTAACCACTGAGTATTAATGGTCTCAATTCCTCAATTAAAAGACACAGACTAGTAGGTTGCATAAAAATGATATTATGACTACTCTGTGTCTTTTAACTGAGGAACTGAGACCATTAATACTCAGAATTAATATTCAAAGTTGTATGTTGATTTCTGCCACTTTGCTGATTTTGTAGTGTTTGGGTTTGGGGGGTAGATTTCTTTTCTTCTTCCTCTGTTGCTTAATAGTATTCTAACATAGTTTATTCTTTCCTGTGGCCTCATGGATGGATGTTTTGCTCTTCAGCCTACTTGAAAGGGTTCTAGTCTAGAATCAGGCACTGGGAACTGAATGCTCCCTGGGAGACAGAAATAGAGAGCTACAGGGAAGTCAGAACTTTATCTTTCCCACATCTTGTGAAAGGAGCTGGAAGCAAAGGGAACTAGATGAGACTATGATTTCTACATAGATTAAAGATTTAGAAAAGCATAAGTCTTTAGTAGGCTTTGGGGCCTGAAATGAGGACTCCACACTGCCTCTATAGTTGAGTCTGTGAAACTTTTAATGTTACTATAGAGCAAAAACTTCAAAGTCCTAGTTCTAAACTGGAAATTCACAAAATCAGATGTAAGAAAGTTCAAACCACTAGTTAGGAAGGATGAGCAGACAGAGAGTCAAACAAAACAATGTAACTTCCACTCAGAATGATCCTGTAAGCTCAAATTTCAAAAACTGAAGCAAACTCAATGCTAAAGCCACCCAACAAAGAACCAACTACAAGTACAGTCACTCCAGATTAAATTAATCTCACAGACCAAGCTGACTATTCCTTCAAAGTGTGTATGTTTCATATTTTTAATAATTTGGGGGGCTAGAGAGATGGTTCAGCTATTAAGAGAAGTGGATGCTCTTGCAGATGACCTGGGTTTGAATCCCAGCACCAATATGGCAGTTAATAACTGTCTGTAACTCCAGTTCCAAGGGATTTGAAACTCTCTAATGGTCTCTGTGGGCACTATATGACATGGGTGCACTTACATACATGTGGACAATACACTCATACACATAAAATGAAAATTTTTTTTTTAATTTTAAAAGAATGATTTGGAGAGAAATTGTGCTTCATTGGTCGGATGGTTTTGGAGGCTGGGTCTCAGCAGGCTGTGCTCAGATTGCCAGTCTTCCTGCCTAAGCCACGCACAGCTGGAACCACAGGTGTGCAGCTGCCATACCCGGCTTCCTTCCCCACCTCTGCAAAAATAAATTTTCACTGAGCATGATGATGCACACCTAAAATTCCAGGCCTCGAGAGGCAGAGATGGGTGGATCTCTGTGAGTTCAAGGCCAACCTGGTCTACACAGTGAGTTCAGGGCCAACTGGGCTGCAGGGAGACACTGTCTCAAAAAGACAAAAATGAATAAATAAGTAAATTTCCATTTTAGGAGCTTCATATTAACATAAAAATTATAAAGACAATACAGAGAATAACCATATATCCTATTCCACGTCCTGTTCTTTTTAACATCTTACATTAGTATGATACTTTTGGATGCTTAAGGAACCAGTACTGATGTTAAGTCCAAACTTAATTCACATTTCCTTAGACCTCGTCTCCTGTCCTGTTTTTATTCTGGGGACCCAATCCAAGACACCACAATATATTTAATGGACAAGTCTGCTTAGGCCCCTTTTGACTCTAACAGTTTGCCTGACTTTCCTTGTTTTTTATGACCTTGACAGCACTGTGGAGTATTTATCAGTTTTGTGGAATGTCCCTTACTGGAATTTATCTGATGTTCTTCCTATGATTAATTAGTGTGGAGCTGTGAGCACATAGAAGGAACAGCATAGTAATAAAGTGTTTCATCACATCCTATCAACAGGACATAGTATCAATATGACATACCACTCTTGATGTAAACCTTGACCATCTAACTGAAATAGTGTTTTTCAAGTTCCTCTACTGTGAGATTGCCTCCATATTCATGCTGCACTCTTGGACAAAAGCCACTAAGCGCTGTTAACAGTTAAGAAGTAGGTAGGAATTGTGTTCCATCTTCTTGGAGCAAACTATCTGCCTACATAAATTGTTTGGAATTTTTCTATATGAAAGATTTTCCCATATTTATTTCTTCAGTCATTTATTCATATCAATAATGGGCTCATGGGTAGTTACATAGTTTAGGTTACACTGAAATACTTTATCTCACTGACAACTGGAAGCACCTTCGGAACTTTCTTTTTGGGATCTGTCATTCTGACATATCCCCCAGTTACATAATTTTCTGGTTTTTTTTTAACTATTTATTTATTTATTTATTTGTCTGTTTATTTGAGAAACAAGGTCTTTGTGGCCTAGGCTGGCCTCAAACTCATGTTCCTCCAGCCAAAGATTCCCAAGTAGCTAGAATTACAGGCATGAACCACTGGACCCTATTTCTATATTTCTCTATGTCACCACCAGAATCTAAATTAAGTTAAACTTAAATTAATATTAGTATCTTCAGCTCTAATCCATTATAATATGGCTTGTTCTAGACTTCATCCTTTTGTCTGTAACATTCCATTCCAACAGTGAAACAAATATCAGAAGTATGCCTTTTATCACAGAAAGTTAGAAAGGTAGTACTAGGTGTAATCCCAACATCAGGAGGCTGAGGCAGGGGCCTGCAAGACCAAGGATAGTATGCGCTGCAGAGCAATTACGAGGACAAACAAGACCCTGTCTCTCAAAAAGGAAAAGGAGGAGGAACGGATGGCAAGAGGGAGGCATTATAAAAGTAAAAGAAATGAATTTATGTGCTGAGATAAAAATCACTTCTTCAAATAACTACACTATTGTTTTGCTATTAAAATCAAGACTCTGTAAGTAATAAGCTTTAATGTGATACTAAACTCATTCAGATCTAAAGTAAAGTTTCTTGTTGCTGCTGCTATTGCTTTGTAATAGGGGAATTGAGCTCAGGGCCTTGTACAGACTAAGTGTCATATCACCAAGCTACATCCTCAGTCCTCTTACATTTTGTATTTTGAGACAAGGTATACTAAGTTGTCCATCCTGGTACTGAATTTGTTATGTAGCCCAAGCAGGTCTTAAACTTGATCCCTTCCAAACAGCTACGATTATAAGCATTTATTTTATATTCAGTTTTAAAGTAAACTAAAGTTTTGCCTTGTAATATTTTTTAGTCATAGCTCACACACACACACACAAAATAACACTTGTACAGTTTACTGGATAAACTGGGCAAGGCTGCTTATGGTTGGGATGATGGTTCACAGCAGAGACTGAGGAGTGCTGAAGGACTAACAACCCTATGAATTTATAACCATTCATGACATATGGAAAGTGCTGGGCTAAAGTAACACAGCTTTAACAATTACAGAGTTCTGGAATTCTATACTATATATTACTCTTAAAATATGAAAAATAGCAAGGTTTTAGGTTTAAAAATGAAAAAAATCATACTACAAACCTATATCAACCTGAGCCTCAATGGTTCACCTTTATATCTGCTGGAAAGTCATAGCAGTATATGGTTTTGAGTTTGAGGGATTTTTTTTTTCAGTCCTAACCAAGATCCACAGTTCAGACTTCAAATGCAAACCTCCTCATTTATTAAAATCTATTTATTACTGAGTAATAACTATTTTCTAACCTTATTACTATTCTAAGTGGAAGATAAATTCCTTCAGCCCACTTCCACAAGGCAGTATGCTAGTCATATAGGTAAATGGAGGCTTGATTGAGGCCTACCAGTATCCATTACAGAATGACAACCTCACAGTCTGATGGTCTGATTCTAAAAGAAACAGACCTAACACAATTCAACAATAAAAAATCCACAACAAAGGACCTAGAGAGCGCTTCAAGAACATCACTGAGAGGTTCATATTTTGTGTGTGACTCTTATGCTATGGTTTTCTTCTCAAGCACATCAATAAATTTATGCACCTCATCTCTTAAAAAAATAAAAAGGTCTATTGAAAGCAGTGATATTTAAAAATTATTTTTCTGGGGTTGGAGAGATGATTGAGTGGTTAAGAACCCTTGCTGCTCTTGCCCAGGAGGCAGGTTTGGTCCCCACATATCAAGGGCTCACAACTGCATATAACCTCAGTTCCAGGAGATGTGAGGTCCTTTTCTGGCCTCCTTGAGCACTGCACACAATTGGCGCACATACAAATAAATAGGCACACACATATATTACATAAATAAAAATGAATTTTAAGGGGCTGGAGAGATAGCACAGTGATTAAGAGCACTGGCTGCTCTTGCAGAAGACCTAGGTTAGGTTCCCAAAAACCCACATGGCCACTAGCAACTGTTCCAAAACATTCATACATGAAAAATGAATATTTTTAATGAATTTTCAATTTTTCTAAAAATTATTTTAAAAGTTGTACATGTATTCTCAGTGTGGTATCTTTATAGAATACCAGACAGGGAACTTGTAAACTCAGGTCAGATTATCCTGGGCCCTTAAAGAGCTGCTTTAAAGTTCTCTTGGTGTCGCTGCCTCTCCTTTCATTGAGGCACATGTATAGAAGCTGTCTGATGAACTCTGTTATTACTTTTACCACAAGGACAATGTTAATGTCCACTCACTACTCGTACTTCCTATAAACAGCT
The DNA here is from genome assembly GCA_035773235.1 of Eospalax fontanierii. NCBI lineage: Eukaryota > Metazoa > Chordata > Mammalia > Rodentia > Spalacidae > Eospalax > Eospalax fontanierii. Next base: position 48,492,446 of record CM069545.1, read on the forward strand.
AAGCAGGAAACACTTCACTTCCTCTGAGGAAGAGGTGAATTTTATCTGTTTGACCATATCTACCACGCATCTTTTTCTTTTTTGTTGCCAAGCAGCTTACAGTAAAACCTTGTCATTTCATTATCAAAACTACATAGGCTATGATAGCTTCTGCATTAGGTATTATTTTCTACCCAGTCTTAACATCACATTCCACATTTTATTTCCAATTGCTTTGTGTAGTGTTTGATGATTCTGAAAACCACACCAAATCCTTTGGGGAATGAGGGAACACAAATTAATACACATATAATCCTATTACTCTTGTTCTTCAGTCTTTGAATAACTGGATTGATGGCCTAGTGAGTGGGAGAGTAGCTAATAAAAATTTTTACTAAGTTCTTATGTAAGACACAGAAAATATTCTCCAAAAAAGGAAATAACAGTTCTTCACCTAAATGCTAAGACATATTTTAAGTTCTCACTAACAAGAAAAAGTACTTCCCTACAGTTTTTCTGTGTGTCACCTCTCCATCATGGTAAATATCTCTCTGACCCTTCCCTTCCCCTCCGATCCCCCTCCCTCCCCTCTCCTCCCCGCCCCTTCTCTCTCTCTTTCTCTCTTTCTTTCTCAGACAGGGTATGAAGCCTATGTAGCCCTGACTGGCCTGGAATTTGCTGTGTAGCCCAGACTAGCCTTGAACTCACAAAGATCTGCCTCCCCAGTCCCCCAAGTGCTGGGGTTAAAGATGTGTGCCACCATGCTTGGCCCAGTTTCCCTCTTAACTCCAGGAATCACAGCCATGTGAGTGGTAGCTAAACCAAGAATGAAAATCATAACAGCAACGAGAATACTAACAACAGACCTGGAACATCTTGTCTCTGTAAAGACAAAAGAAACCCAACATTTGCAGAACATCTGCCATGCGACAGAGATGTGTCAGGCACTCACCATTCCGCTCAGTCTTCAGCAAGCCCAAGTGAAGTAGCCAAAGTGTAGAGATTAAGCAACTGGCCTAAGTGTGTTCAACAATTTATGTGGAAGCCTCTAAATTTACAACTGGGATTGTCTGGCCCAAAGCCCTGCTCTGTGCATTCCATCACTCCCTATAAACATTCATGCTGCTTTTATAACTTCTAGTCAGTGCACCTAAGCTGACAAGTATAAAAATAAATACACATATAATCCTTTTACTTTAATCTTTGAAATAACAGGATTGATGGCCTATAATGGCAAAGTAGTTAACAGGAAAAGTTTTCGCTAAGTTCTTATATAAGGTATTGAAACATATTCTCCAAAACAGAGAGGAAACAATCAATTGTTCCTCACAGAATGTCATTTCTTTGTGTAATTCTAAGAAGTTAAGAATTCTCAAACATCAAAAAAAACTATTTCTGAGACAGTGAGGTGGCTTAGTGGATAAAGGCACCTGCTGCCAAGCCTATTGTCCTGAGTTCAATTCCTGAGACCCACGAAGTGCAAGGAAAGAACCAACTCGTGTTGTTTCTCTGACCCCCACGTGCATACTACAGCACACAAACATACATACACATGCAAATAAATAAAAATCTAATAAAAATTTTAAACTACTTCATGAGAGAACAACATAGTAACTCTTTCAACTAGCTAGTTAGTGCCAAACAGATCTGTTTAAAACACCCTATTGTGAAGGACTACATCAGAACCCAGGATATCCCAAGAATGCTCTGTCAGCCTGGCCTCAGTGTTCTCTCCCTCCTCTGAGCTTCCTTAATATAACTATCAGTGCTACTCCTGACACTGACCAAGGTTCTTGACCCTATGCATTGTTTATACACACGAGAGAGACAGACAGAGACAGAAAGACAGAGACTGAGAGTCTTGTCTCTCCAGATGTAAGTTTTTTAAATGCTACCACCACAGCTTAAATATATCTCTCTGGTATTCTTCACAACACTATAATCATACAAAAAGTACTAAATGAATGAATGAGAGCTACAATCTTTGAAAGGGAAGATATGCACTACTAGATATGTACTACTAGATATGCACTACTAGATATGCCTACTTGACCGCTCTACCTTTCTCAGAGGGCTGGATCCAATTCTTTCCTTTGTCCAAGTACAATGCTCCACTCTCCCTCCAGCAACATGCTCTGGCAAGCCAGAAGAGTGTTTTACACATAGAATTGAAAATATTTACAGCAAGGTATCAAACATTTTGAAACTCTACCACAAAGAAACAACTTTGCTTCCACATATTTTTTCCTTGAATTTTTCAATACAGCATTGTTTTGCTGTATGATTCACAGAATAATGTCCTATGCAGCAATGAAGATTTTTGTTTTATTTTGTTTTGGTTTTTGAGACAGGGTCTCACTATGTAACCCTGGCTGGCCTCGAACTAACAGATATCCACCTGCCTCTGCTTCCCAAGTCATAGGATTAAAGGCATGTGCCACCACACTATGCAGGCAATGAATTTTTTAAATCACCCCTAATAAAAATGTGGGATGGAATGGAACCAAGGGCAAGAATTGAAAGATCACACAAATTCCACTTACTAGGTTTTTACCCAACACATTCATTCACTCAACAAGTATCTATAGAGTAACTATATGTACTAACTCTCGACAGCAGGGAATAAAAGACACCAATCTCAGTCCACTCAAGGTGCCATTCTATTGAAGGGAAAAAAAAAATCTATGAAGAAAAGATGATGTACTGGTTGGCAAATGGGAAAAGATGTGTAGAGATGGTCATGCAATACACACTTGAGCCACAGACTCTGCTGGGCACTTGGGGGAAGAGGGGTATTTAGTACTAAATCTCAAGAAGCTCTACTCAGGAAAAACCAGACAGGGACAGGGCAGTGAATGGTGTGATAAATGACCAGAGTATATACCACGTGCTATGGAACCTCCCATCTAGGAAGGTATAAGACAGTAGGAGTAGTCAGACATTCTTTCCTTGGGGTACTACCCAAACTCTCTTGAAGGATAAACAGGCATTACTTGGACAAAAAATGGAGGAAAGGAGAGGCAGAAGCCTGTTACATAAAGAGGACAATACATGCAAAATGAATACTTGTACGTGGTTTCCCGAAGATGCAGCCAGAATCACTGCAAAGTTATGTATTGTTACCTTTTAACTCTCAGGGAGTCACCAACATATTTTAACCTAAGGAATGACATGATTAAATGGTGGCTTACAAACTTCACTCTGAACTGGGTGTGGTGGCACATTAATCCCAGTACTGGGGAGGCAGAGGCAGACAGATCTCTGTGAAATCGAAGCAAGTTCTGGGCCAGCTTGGAAAACGGAGAGACAATCTTAAAACAACAAAAATCCCTTCACTCTGGCAATAGTTTCTGGAGAGAAGATTCATATAGGAAACTGGAGGAAGGTAGTGCAAGAGACAAATGACAACAATCTGATCCCCAAGGCAGAAGAACCAGGGGTCAGCCTCAGCTGTGAGCAGTGAGAGAAGCAGCAAGATTCATAGCAGTAAAAAGATGAATGCAATGACAATAGGGATCTAGCAACGTGACAAAGTGAGGGGCAGAGAGAAACAGAGTCTAAGATAAGGAAATGAACAGGTCCAGGAGTGCAGTAAAAGGAAGACTATATATTTCTTTGAAAAAGAAAACAATTCACCTAATATGCCTGAATGTAAAGTAAATCTCTAAAATTACTCCTCAGAAGAAATATTTTGGGGGCTGGGGAGATGGCTCCATGGGTGAGTGCTTGCTGCACAAGCATCAGGACTGAGTTAAAATCTTTAGTACCTCCACACAAGGCCAAGCATGGCCATGCACGCCTCTAGTCCCAGTGTGACGTGTGAGGTGGGGACGGGAGGGTCACAGGGGTTTGCTGGCCACCAGCCTACCTCCAGGTTCAGTGAGAGACTGCCTCAAAAAAACTAGAGTGATGGAGGAACAACACTTGACATCGTTCTCTAGCTTCTGTGTCCAGGATGCACACCCACAAACACATGTGCACACTGCACTCATATACGCACACAAAACACATAAACAGACAAATAAATAAAATGAGTCTTTATTGCTGATGAGATAAAGTGCTTGCCTTGCGAGCATGAAGACCTGAGGTGGAGCTCCAAAATTCTAAAGTCAGGCACAGTAGCATGTGCTTATAATCCCAGAACTAGGGGTAGAGACAGATGGATCCCTGAGACTCACTGACCAGCCAGTGTAGCCTACTTGGCTATCTGCAGCTCCAAAGGACAAGACAGACTGTCCTAAGAAATGGCACCTAAGGTTGTCCTCTGGCCTCCACATGCTAGTATAAAACACGTGCACCACATAGACACAAACATGCACACACACAGAGAAGTTTTAAAATTCTCTTTAAGTTTTTTTTTTTTTTTTTTTTAATTTCAAGTATTTCTTAAATCCCTATATTTGGGGTTTTTGCTGTTGTTTTGCTTTGTTTGCTTGCTTGTTTGTTTTGGACAAAATCTCACTGTGTAACCTTCGCTGGCCTATGTTAGACCACACTAGCCTCAAACTTGCATTGATATCCATCTCTGCTTTGCAAGTGCTAGGATTACAGGCATAAGCGAGCCATCATGCCCAAAGAATTTCTGTATTTTGGGCAAAAGACAAGTAAGCCGGAAATAATCTCAAAGTACTGCTGGGTTTGAGTACTACCTGCTAGAAGGAGCTGGTGTAAAAGGAGCAAAGGAATATAACAAATTTTCCTAAAAAGATACCTCACATTTATAAATTTGAATGTTCTAAAATTTTAAAAGCAACACAGTAAGTAGTTATGTTGTGGAGAGCACAAATATGTGTCCACAGAAGAGATTAAAAAACAACTGTCCTAACATTGTGCAAGCAGATATTTTTAACAGGGAACTTCCCTCATTCATTAGCCTCTGACCCAGTCAAGGACTGTCTCTACAGTTTCAGTGACTACTCTGGGGGAAGAGGACTTGATGCCTTTGATAGAAGAAACTGAGCCTTCTGGACCAGCCCCTCTGGGTTTCTTTTGTCTTTCATAGTGGCCTGGCCACAGGAGGTTCAAATTCTGACTACCCATAACATAAGCTCATCAGGCAAGGCCTGCAAGAATGATCTGCAGCTGACCAGTTCACCTGTAAAAAGTTCAGCCTGTAAAAAAGTTCAGCCTCTTTCTTTAGATGAAGAGGGTGGTACTGGATGTCCACAGATGAAGAAAATATCGATGACAACAGCTGGAATTTGTTTAAAATGTACTATCCAGACAATCAGAGTCTAGGTGCTTTCTATTAAGTATCTTGGCATATTCTGTGCTGCAGTAACAGAATAACAAGAGATTGAGATGTCCTTTCTTTTATAAAGAAAGTATCTTAGTTCTCAAAGTACTAGAGGCTGGAAAGTCCAAGGTAACCACTAGGTATTGCAGTGCCACAGCATGACAGAACCACATGTGGGAAATGCTATTGTCTGATTCTGAACACCTGGTCTTCAGCGTGTAGCACTGTTTGGGAGGTTGTGAGGCCTAGCTGACAGAGGTGGGTCATTAGGGGTGGACCTTTTAGGGATATAGTCCCTGTCTGGCCCTGCAGTGTGACCCACCTCTGCATGCTTCCACTCCCACTGGCATGCCTTCTCCATCAAAATGGGTTGCAATCCCCTGACACCGTGAGTCCAAATAAATCTTTAAGCTGTTTGTCACAGTGATGAGAAAAGTAATACAGGAAGGAGAAACAAAAAAGGGAAAAGAGGATCAAACTCATCCTTTTCTAAGGAATCTACTCCCACAACAGGCATGAATCCATTCATGAGGGTACAACCCTCAGGACACAATCACCTCTTACGGACCCACTTCTCAATACTGTTGCACTGAGAGTTTAACAGAGGGATGTTGACAAATTCAAACTATAGCATTAAGCCATTTAATAGTCATTTAAAGAGGTGCCTGCTCAGCTAAGGAAACTTAGGGACTATGACTTCAAAATTTGCAACAATAACAGAAAAATAAAAACCACAAACGCTGAGAGGGTAATAAGACTAGAATTTAAGCACAGAGCTTCACCCTTAGTGTGTGCTAAATTACCTTTAACTCACTTAACCAAGCAGAGTTACATAGCCTAAATTAAGAAGCCAAGAAAAGGAATGGTACAAAAGAGTGAAATCTTCATTTTCCATTGAAGGAAATTTGTAGATAAAATATAAGTTTGAAAATTCAAAATATACCCATATATGCATCTATTTAGAAATATGAAAACAGTCATGAGAAATTAATGAAAAAGTTAAAAGCAGCTGGCTGTGGAACAGGTCTGCCAGAGAAAGGGGGGCTATGGCAGGGTAGCGCCACTTTTTACTGTAAGCACTCTAGAAATCTGATCTTTTATACCATAGGTAAATATAATTGATAATGATGAAAATTAACATTAGGGGATTGGAGAAATGGCTCAGCAGTTAAGAGTGTACTGCTCTGTCAGGGGGACTGGATTTGGGATCCCAGTACCGATATCATACAGCTCATAAATACCTGTAACTTCAGCTCCAAGGGATCCAATGCTGTGATGGAGGCCAGGACCCAAGATCAAGTCAGAAACCTGAAATCCAGAATTGAAGCAGAGACCATGAAGGCATGTTGGCTTGCTTCCTCTGGCTTGCTCAGCTACTTTTCTTAGACAGCCCAGGCCCACCTACCCAAGGGTGGCACTGTCCACAGTGGGCCCTCCTGCATCGATCAGCAATCAAGAAAATGCCACAAAGATATGCCCACAGGCCAATCTGATGGAGGAAACTCCTTAACTGAGATCACCTCTTCCCAGGTGTGTCATGTTGACAGCTGAAGCAAACAATGGTAGGGTATATATGATGAAGCTTTTGTCTTTAAATGTCATATGATCCTGGGCTGGAGAGATGGCTCAAGGCTAGATGCACTTACTGCTCTTGCAGAGGACCTGAGTTCGGTTCCCTGCACCCACATGGCAGCTAATGATAGTCTGTAACTCCAGTTCCAGGGGATCCCACATCCTCCTGACCTCCGTGGGCATTACAGGACATGGAGCACTTACATATATGCAGGCAAAACATGCATACACATAAAATAATAAAAAATAATAAATCATATGATCCTAACAATAAAACTAGTAAGCAAACGGTACATGGAGAATGCCACTGCTAAGAGTCATTAAGGTCGGCCTCAAGACTTAGGACTGTGACCAGAATTCCTAGGAATAGACTGAATTTGTAGCTCACGTCCCCAAGACAGGCTGGTTCCCTAAGGCAAGTCAGAACATAGCTTTCTCTGCCTGCAGGGTGGGGGAGAGCACTACAAAGGTTTCATGCTCATAACTAATTTGCCTGAGCTACAATCATAGTTTAATTACTAACTGGCCAGAACCCTTGAAAGCATAAAGACATTATTCCTGCGGTAATGAGCACTATTTACAGGGTTAAACTAGTAGCTTGCAGAAGAAAGATTCTGACTATAGTAACAGGCTGCTTTGTGGAATTTAAGAAAATCATAAAGTTTTTTCTTGCTATTAATAGCAGCATGTGCTGCTTTAAATTCAAAAGGAATACTGTACCTTACAGAAGTTTAGAGCAATAAAAAATAATAGAGGTCATTTGAAACAGCTACACTATCACCCCCTTCAAGAGAGAGGTGAAGACTGTTGACTACTTTCACAGGGGTTTATCTGAGTACAAGTAATTTAAGTAAGTCTAGGACAAATTCCAAGGTAAACTTTCTGTTAATCTCAAATCACTGTCCCTTCTGTATTCCAAGATAGAGCTAAGAAACAGTTATTAAGTGCAAGCTATGTACTAGACATTGATTTCAGTACTTTGTATGCATTACTCATTTAATTCTCCCAACAATCTGCTGAGGATCTATGGTTCTTTGCATAATGAGCAAGTATTCTACCACTGAGCTAGATCACCGTTCACACAGGCTTGGCTTTTTGAGACAGGGTCTCACTATTGTAGCCCAATCTGACTCAAAAATCACTGCATTGCCCAGACTGGCCTTGGACTTGTCAGCTTCCTGTCTCTGTCTTGAGTGCTAAAGATTACTGGTCTACATCACTGCCACCCCCAGCTCTTACAACAATCCTAATGGATGCATCAATTATTATCTTCATGCAAATGAAACTGAAGCAGAGTGTGTTAAACAACTTGATCATGGCCACAAAAAAGTAAAGAGGCAAGGGATTCACAAGTCTGGAACCCATGTATGCACCAGAAGCAGCTCACCTTCAGTCAGGGTACAGAAAACCTTTGGAGACACCTAAGGTCTCTTTCTAAAACAGTCATGTACGAACAAGTCTTTAATCAACTAAGAAATTATCAACCACACAGACAAGTTTCTACTAAACAGATTTCTATCTCAGTGAATCAAATGCCTCTTTGCTCATGATTGCTGGCCTCTCAAGTAACCAACACTGTGTTCTAAATACCAACTAAACAAAGATGCCCAATAACAGCATTCCTACTCACAAGTAATTTAGTCAGGAGTTACTACAGAATAACAGGAAAGGAAGAGATAACATTTAAAGTGCCAAGATAAAACAAACTACCTGGGTTTGCCTGGGTTGCCTGCCAAACCTCTCTACATTCTTCCTTGACAGTGAATATAGAATCAGGACCCTCTTGCATGTAATATAAAGTTTCTTAAGGCAAGTTGGTAACATAACTGAGGGGAAAAATAACTTGAAAGAAAGAAAAGCTACCAAGATCATTCTTTGCTCCATTCTACTGTGTTCTAAAATTTTGAATAGTAAAAAAATAAAATCTTTATCTTCCTGTTGAGAACTAAAGTTCCCTAAAGAAACTACATTTGGGGCTGAAGAAACTACATTTGAGGCTGTAGAGGACCAGGGTTCCATCCCCAGCACCCACATGTCAGCTAACAACCACCCATAACTCTAGTTCCAAGGGATCCAATATACTCTTCTGACTTCAGTGGACATCGCACAACATGGGTACACTTACACACATGCAGGCAATACACTCATACACATAAAAAATAATAATAATAATAAAGAACCTACAGTTATATTAAAGGTCTTACAGACTTCTAGACATTGACTACAGCATTGTGATTATGGAAAGATGAAATGCTGCAGGTCATAAGCCAAAATTATCTTACAGTATTTAAAACATTGTATTAGTCAAAGATGTTAACCTTTGTATTTGAGCTAACATTCTCCTGACTAATAAAGCTAGAAAATATCACTAAGCTTAGGAGATCTCTAGTTTCCCTTAGTCCTAAGGCTAAGTATGCTATATCTGAAACCTATAGCCTGCCTACCCAATGCTTCCAATAATGCAATTGGTAAACAGACTGATTTATGACTTTCTTTTGTTCTATGGAACAAAAGTGGAACACATTATTCCAGATAACCTGAGTCCATGTTCCCAGGCTATGGTCACTCATATTTAATAAAAAAATAAACGTTTTAAATTTCTTTTAAGGCAAAGGTATCATTTTATCTTGACACTACCACAGAATGAAAAGGAAGAGTCATCTCAAACTTATCTCTGCTTTCAGTTTAATTATGGAAAGCAAATGCAAATGGATGGCATCTAGTGACAGTAAAGCACTGAAAGGCAGAGTAAACAAAGACTAAACAAGGTCTAAGGGCAGGTGGGATGTGGTCAACAGCACTCCCACAGAGCCACAAAGTACCACCTCCCCTGGGATCAGAACTACAGTCTGATTCAGACCTTAGTAAGAACACATAGCTGCTTGGCACTGACATAACGAGACTCACTATGCTATACACTCATTCTTATGCAAGTTTTAGGACAGCACATCTGCACAAATGCTGTTCTATATCCACAAACAAAAAAGGATTTCATCTAAACTCTGTAGCGTATGTGCTACTGCCAAACTCCAGAGACTGACACCACTCTAGCATGTAGAGAGGACATGAACAGTGAGATACTTGGGTGAAAGTCTTAATTCTTGGGAGAAAGTCTTAATTCAATTCCTATCAAATCCTTCCTCTATGGAGTACAAGCACAATGGATTGCTGCACAGTAAGGATTCATTCCCATTAGTGCTGAGTGTTCATGTTCTTATTTTCCTTTCTGTTAGACTTCATGATTCTGATTATTACAATTCACTAATTAGCATGTTATTCACAGCCACTGCACATGAAAAGAAACATTTAGTAGCATTAAACAATTCACATTACTCCAAAATACATGCTATGTTGGTGGACCAACATGGGTGAATCATGCCTCAATTTTGACTTTACAAAATTATTTGGGCCGGGCACACACAGTGGCATACACCTTTAAACCCAGCACTCAGGAGGCAGAGGCAGGCGAATCTTTGTGAGACAGAGGCTAGCCTAGTCTACATAGTGAGTTCGAAGTCAGTTGGGACTACAGGGAGACCCTGTCTCAAAAAAAAATTAATAAGACTTTGGTAAATTAAAGAATAAATTATATTCAGCTATAAATACTTCTAAAATTTCAATTCTTAAGCCGGATATAGTATTTCACACCAGTAATCCCAGCACTTGGGAGGTGGAAAATAGAAGGATCTTGAGTCCAGGGCCAACCTGGGCAACACAGTAAGGTCCTGCTTCAATAAAACAAGGTTGAGGAGATGGCTCAGTAGGTAAAAGTGCTTGCAGAACAAGCCTAATGACAAATTCAATCCTCAGAACCCACAAAAAAGCTTGACACAGTGGCATGCATCTGTAATCCTAGTACTCCTACAGGAAAATGGGCAGTAGAAACGGGAACATCAGCAGGAAACTCGAGGGCCAGCTAATCTGGAGTACAAACATAGAAACGGGCAAGACTACCGGAGAAAAACACTGGAAGGAGAAAATCAACTGGAAAATGGTCCTCTGATCTCCACAAGCTTGTGTAGACACATACACAAATAAAAAAGAGAAACACCTCTCTCCTCCCCATATTTTGTCTCTTAATTTCTCCCCAATTATTTAAATCAGATATCATTTAATATAATAAAATTCAACCTTTTAAAATAAACTATTTAGTAGGTTTTAGTGTTCAAAAAGTTCTGCAGCCATCATTATCTAGTTCCAGGACATTTTCTTTACCTTTCCAAAGAAAGTCTGTATTTATAGTAATCACTCTTGTTCCTCTCTCCTCCCAATAACCTACTTTCTCTTTTTATAGAATTGCCTATTCTGGGCATTTAAACAAACGGAATCCTAAAACATATGGCCTTTTGCACCTGCAATCTTTTATTTAGTATGTTTTCAAGGTCCATATTGTGGCATAGGAGTATTTCATTCATTTTTATGACTAAGGTGAACACTTTTTTAATATTCACTGGCCCATTTAGATAGCTTCTACTACAGAGAGATGTCAACTGAAAATCTTTGCTCACTTTTAAATTGTTGTTTTTTTAGTTAAGTTGTAAAATGTGGAGGTCAGAGGACAACTTTCTGGACTCAGTTCACTCCTTCCACCTTTACATGGGTAGCAGGGATGGAATTCGGGTCATTCAGCTTGCATGGCAAATGCTTTGATCCACTGAGCCATCTTTCTGGCTTTTTTACTATTTTTTTAATTTGCTACTTTTTTATTTACTATTTATTTTTTTATTACTATTTTTTTCTCTTTTTCTCTTCACTTTTAAACATGCTCTTGGAAGCACAAAGTTTCCAACTTTTATGAGGCATTAATTATCTATTATTTTTTGTTTAGGCTTTTAGTGCCATATCTAAAAAATCACTGCCTAGCCCAAAGTCACCAAAATATGAACATGCACTTTCTGCTAACAGTTCTACAGTCTGAACTCCTATATTTATGTCTTGAATCCTTTTTTGAGTTCACTTTTGTATACATTATGAAGTAGGAGTACTAGCTGCTCTTTCTGTGGCAATCTAGTTATTCCAGAACCATGTGCTGCATTTGTTGGAAAGACTTCTTTCCCCACTGAGTTGTGCTGGCTTGCTTATTCATCTTAATTTTTAATATTTAGAAGAAAAACAACATTTTGAAGACAAAGGGTTGTTTTTTATAGTTTTGTAGACATAATTATTATGCTATAAGATGCATAAATTGCTCACAAAAAGTTCTGTTATGTGCCTGCACCTGTGCAAACACTGCCACATTCAAGACTGTGAGCACATCGACCACTCAAGGACTGCTCACCCTCACCGTACTCTCTTTCTCCTGCCCCTCCCCAGGCAACTTCTGATCGTCAGATTAATTTACACTTTCCAGACTTTTGTACATGGATTATACAGTATATATTTTTTATTTTTACATATGTTTTAATTTACATTGTTGGTAAAAATCATTCAGATACTGTGCTTCAAATACAACTACTTTTTAAAAGATTGTACTTTTTTTTTTTTTTCCAATTTTTGGTTCACAAACTTACAGGACAAAGATTTTCTCACACACTTTCTGCACTCTCACATGCACTGCCTCCTCCATTTTCAACATCTCCCACCAAATGGTATATTTGTTACCTATGACCCTACATTGACACATCATAATCACTTCAAGTCTGCAGTTTATATTAAGCTTTTCTGTTGGTGGTACACATCCTATTAATTTGGTGAACACATGACAACACGTATCAACCCTCACAGTATCAAAGTAGATTCACTGCCCGCCCCCCTAAAAGCCTCTGTGCTTTTGCCCATTCATCTCTACAACCAACAACCACTGATCTCTTTACTGTCCGCAAAGATTGCCTTTTCTAGAGGCACTCACTATAGAGCCTTTTCAAAGTTCTTCTTTTACTGAGGGGACACGTAAGTGCATATCCCTGGCATATCCCTGCTTTTTTTTGTTTCATAGCTCTTCTCCATGAAGAACATCTTGCATCTTGGTCACCTCTAAGATTCTGTCTATTTTAAGTAAAGCTGAAATAAACACCAACACAAAGGGATCCATATAAATGTAAACTTTCCACTTGACCACAAAGCACAAGTGCTAGACTGTGTAAGAGTGTGCTTCATTTTTGGAAGAGAATGCCAGGCTGTCTTCAAAGTGACGGTACCATGTTGCATTCCAGCAGTAAGGAATTCTTGTTGCTCCACATCCTCACCAGCATTTACCACTGGCAGTGTTCCAGATCTGGGCCGTTCTTGTTTTAATTTCTCTTCTTCTAATGATACATGTGGATCATTTTGCATATTCTTACTTGACATCTGTATAGCTTCTTTGCCGAGATGTCTGTTAAGGGTTTTGTTTGGGAAGAAGCAACAAGTTGACAATGTTGAGTTTATCCAGGAACATGGAGAATCTCTGCCTATATATGATTCTTTGCCCTAGTTTAGGGTCAAGCAGGGATCAGTCTTGCTGTTCCCAGAAGTGCTGTGGGAGCAGGGCATTTTTTCTATGCAAATAATTTATCACCTGAGGGAAAGGTTATCTTAGGCCCAAGGCTGACAATCTTGAAGATCCTTGTAGGAAGATCTGATGTATCACCTGAGCAAAGTTTATCTTAGATCCAAGGCTGAGGACTTTTGTTAGTAGATGTAGGTGGTTTCAATAATTTCACATATGTAAATGCATATTTGTTTTTGCTTGAACCCCTGACAGTTGTATTGTTCCTCATACAGTTGTGAAGGTATAATTACACTGAGCAAAATAAAGTCTGGGCCTCAGTACTGACTGACAGCCCTCCCGAATCTATCCTTTCTCTCTCTCTCTCTCTCTTTTTTCTCAGTCCTCACTCCCCACTTCAGGTACGGTTCCATTTCTGCCGGCAGGCTCCGGCAGATAACTTTCGTCTGCTTTCCTCATGTAGTTCTTACAAATATTTTCATAGATTTATACCTAAGCATTTCATTTGGGGAGTACTAGAACAAATGGTATTGTGCTTTTAACTTCACAAACTATTTATACTCATTACATCTATTTATTTTTATTTTATGTGTGTGAGTGTTGTCTGCATGTATTTAAGTACACCTGTGTTGTGTGATGCCCATGGAGGTCAGAATAGAGCATCAAATCTCCTTGAACTGGAGTTTTAGATGATTGTCAGTTGCTGTGTGGGTGCTGAACCGAGGCCCTTTGCAACAGCAACCAATGCTCTTAACTAGTGAGCCATCTCCCCAGCCCCCAATTACATTTTTAAATCCTTGAGATCACTGCTATGACTAGATCCTGTTACTAGAACACCAAGACGTCTTCTTTATAATGATTTTGCTGAAATAATGGTAAAAACTAATCTTACTGGATAATTATATAAAAATTTACAAGTGTGTTTATTTTGCTTTATTTCTCATCCAAACATAATCATACAAAAGAATACTAAAACATCCTAAATAATTAAATCCCATCATCTCTGCCATTTTGCTGGCTTTCAATTATTTAATGTCTGAATTTACATATTTTTAAATTTTGTTATAAATTTTAACATATTTTAACAGGTTTTATTTGCTTGTTTCCTAGAACTAGGGATTGAATCCATGGCCTTGTGTGTAGGCTAGGAAGGCACTCTACCACTGAGCTATTCTTAGTCCCCAAAGTATATTTTAACATTTAAAATTTTTTATCTATTTATTTTTAAATTTTATTTATGTATGTAAGTATACCTGTGTCATGCAATGTCCAAGGAGGTCGGAGTTATGGACAGTGTTAGCTACCACATAGGTGCTGGGAACTGAACCTAGGTCCTCCGCAAGAACAGCCAGTGCTCTTAACCATAGAACCATCTCCGTAGTCCCTAAATTTTTTATTAACAATCTTAAATACTTAGAACTCAACAAGCTTATTTGTCTCCCACAGGTTCCAAACCACTGCATTTTTCCCTTTCCCTCTCTGGCTTCCTTGGAAGCCTGACGAACTGTCTGGAAAGATGAACTTTCCAGCATCAAAATACACAGCTGTTTCTTCCAAGGCCAAATCCCAAACTGACGTGGGCTGCCTTGTATAAGCATCACCCCAATCAATTATTAATGCCTTGTAACCTTTGCATAGTCCAATTTTTCCTTTTCACTAGAGAATGCTTAACTCCAAAGCCTGTTATTAAAAAAAAAGAAAGAAAGAAAGAAAAGTAAATAGATACTCCATGACCATTTGCAAATCGTATGTACATAGACACAAGACAACCAAAGTGAGTATAAAAAAAGGTCAAGGTAAAGATTTTTCTTAATCATTATGTTAACAATAATAATAAAAATCTGAAAGTAATCACCATCTTCAACTCTAAGCCCCCTTCTATAACAGACAATGAAATTCTCTTTAGAAAGAAAAGTACAATTCAGTACTTAATAAACAGTCTTTTTAAAAGTTTTTACATATTTATTTTGTGTGAGTGTTTGCCTGCATGTATGTAAGTGTTCATGTTGTACAATACCCTTGGAGACCAGAAAAGGACTTTGGGTCCCCTGCAACTGGTGTTTTGGACAACTGTTAGTTGCATGTGGGTGCTGGGAATAGAACCCAGACTCTCTTTGACAGCAGTCAGTGTTATTCATAGCTGAGCCATCTCTCTAGCCTCATAAACAGCCTTCTTTACACATTTCACTTCAATGAAAAAAGGCTTGCAGTGTGGCACTACATAATTTATTCTATTTCCTCTACTATTTAATTTTTTATTGATTTATTGTGCACATCTGTGTATGATGTGTGTATAGGAGTGTGGACACAAGCATGCTACGGCACATATGTGGAAGTCGGGAGTCAGTTCTCTACTTTGAGAGTTCTGCGAAGCAAACTCAGATTGTCAGATTTTCTTTTAAGAACTAAGCCATCTCACCATTATTATTATTATTATTATTATTATTATTATTATTATTCCCAGAATGGTCTCCAACTCACCAAGTAAAACAGGATGACTCTGAACTCTTGACCTTCCCGCCTCTACCTCCCTATGTGCTGGAATTAAAGGCTGGAGAATGCCACCACACCCAGTTTGTATTTCTTTAAACTAAGTCTTACTCTCTCAGGCTTCCTTCTCCAAAGGAAAAAAAGCACTCTTCCTCTTATGCAAATCATTAAATAGCCAATGAAAACCTACTACATTTATGATTATGAAGAAGCAATTAAGAACACAACTTCTAGTGAACAGTTAAGCAAGAGTTTGAATACTGCCATCAGTGACCAACTATGAGACCTCAAGGAGTCCTCTTAACTCATTTTCTTCACTGGGAAAATGGGAAAGATGGTAAAATAATGGAGTAAAAGAGCTTAAAACTAGTTCTTAGTTGGCACTCAATAAATACTAAGATAGTAATTACACATAGTACTGAAATGCTAATTGATCAATTATAAGAGCTAAATTTACAGCTAAATGGCTCAGCCACCACTATCTCTGAGCAACTTCAAGAAGCCAGTGTCAACAGTATCCCTTATCTGTATAGACAAAAGATCTTGCTTTTCCTTTCATTCCCCCTACTACCTAATCTCCATTTAGTAACCAAGGTTCAGATAAAATCTCTGTACTCTCCTCACTCTAGGCCATTTTATAAAGTAGGAACAAATAGATTCATTCACAGATAACAATAATCATAGTTATTTCAGAAAAGGCTGTTGTGAGAATATGCGATAAGTATTATCCATTAGCAGATCAGAGCACAAGCAGATAAGCACTGAGCTGTGTTCTAGTTGCTGATCTGCCATACACAGAAGGCTTGAAATCATAGCAAGAAAGATGTGTACTGTACCTCTGTTTCCTTCACCACACCAGGCCTAGTGTCTGCCTAAACTAGGACATATTATGACCCTGTTCAAAGGCTGCACTTTGAAGAAAACCCAGCTCTCTACCCTAGCCTACAAGTCCCACACCATCTGGCCCCTCCATATCTCCACAATGGACAGCATTAGTAATGGTCTTGACTTTGCCTCTCCCTCAAATCTTCATGTGGCTATACAGTCACTCAGGTCTCAGATGAAATGTTACGCTTGTGAAATGATGCCTTAATATATTTCTCAAGCACTATTCCATTTTACTCTCCTTAAAGGCCTTGCCACTCATGAAATTCTTATCAACTCTACTGCCATTTCTACTACTAAAATGTAATCCCATTAGAGCACAGCTTCATAATACTCTTGGGGATATATACACACTTGAATGTAGAAGTCATGAAAAAAAATGGCAAAAGGTAAAAAGTTCTTGAATCTGCAATGATCAAAATTTAACTCAAAATCAAATGTTTAATGAATGCAAGGTGTTTCTGACAGTGCACATCCATGTTATACAGTGAGATTTCACTACAACTTTGACTCTGAACACATAACGTGTGCACCATATCACACCTGAAACACCTTAGCTTAGATTCTAGAGTACCCTATGTCATGGAGTGGAATTGTTTGTTTTGTTTTTGTTTTTTGAGACAGGGTCTCACTATGTAGGACTGGCTACCTGGAACTTGTTTTATAGACTAGGCTGGACTTGAAATCACACAGAGATCTGCTTTCTTTTGACCCAGCTCCTAATTATGATTTCTTAAATCTTCTTTCTGTGTGGTTGTACTTACCTCATGAATTTCTTTCCTACATTTTTCTTATGATCTAGTTGGTGCTCTATAGCTGATTAAATATAGTTGGATCATATGTATGCATGTGAATGTTTCCACAGAAAAATATTGGTCAACTCTGAAAAACACTGAATTGAATTCTCTATGTTCTGCAGTATTAAATATTCAGTCAAGGTTTAATTCCTCATGAAAAAGTAAACAATCATATTCATCTCATTAATAAGCAAATTTGCTTTCATCTTTAAGAAAGGGCAAAATTATATGTATATCAAAAATTGTTTTAAAGTAAATGTTTGGTTTGTATAACTATTCTACATGCCCAGGGTCACATAAAAACTTCTCAGACAAGCAATCATGAATGAGAAGAGCTTAAGAAGCCTACTTACTGCTTACTGCTGAGTTTCTGCTATCTAGCACACAACAGTTTGCAATTCTTGTTAAGTTAAATAAATGAGCAAAAAAACTCTGAAGATGTTATACTGCCTTATGTTTATTGAGTGCCTATTATAATGCTCCCATTATTTTAAGCACATCTTACTCTTCACTATCTCATTTAAAATGTCCAACAATCATGGAACTGGAGGGATAGCTCAGTCAATAAAATGCTCGCCCTACAAACTTGAGAACCTGAATTGGAAACCCATCACCCATGTAAAACGTTAGGAGTTGTAGCAGATTCATGTAATCTCAATGCTGCAGAGGCAGAGACAGCAGATTTCTGGGGCTCACAGGCCAACCGGCCTAGCCTAACCAGTAAGCGCCAGGTTCCAGTGAAAGACCCTGTCTCAAAAAAGAAAAACCAAGTTGTGGGCTTGTAGAAAGGTTCAGCAGGTAGACACTTTTGGCCAAGCCTAACAACCTGAGTTTAATCTTCAGACCCATGTGGTAGAGAGAAACAACTCTTACAAATTATCTTCTGACCTCCACACATGTGCCATGGCACATAAGCACAACATGCTCATGTACACACACACACACACACACACACACACACACACACACACACGCACACATATACAGAAAATGTAATTTTTTAAAGAAAACACCTGAGGTTGACCTCCAGCCCCCACATACATGAAAACATACATGTGCACATACTCACTTAAATATTCACACATATGCCTATGGATACAACAAAAAATCTGAACTTTTGTTAATGTGGTGAATATATTGCCTGAATGTATGTAAGTGCAACCATGTCATGCAATGCCTACGGAGGTCAGAAGAGGGCAAGAGGGCATCAGCTCCCCTGGAACTGGAATTATGGATAATTGTTAATTGCCATGTGAGTGCTGGGAACCAAACTTGGGTCCTTGGCAAGAGCAGTCAGTGCTCTTAACCAATAAGCCATCTCTACAGTCCAACTTTTTTTTTAAGTGCCCAATAATCCTACGAAGTTCTCCCCATTACAGTTTAGAAAACTAAGACTGGGCTGAAGAGATGACTCAGTGGAGTGCTTCCTACACAAGCATAAGGATATGAATTCAAATCCCCAGAGCCCACATAAAATGTCAGGCAAAGTAATGTGGATCTGTAACCGCAGACCTATGAAAGGTAAAGACAGAAGGATCACCAGCTTTCGGGCCACCAGCCTAGCTTCAGGTTCAACAAGAGAGACCCTGTCTCAAATGAGTAAGACAAAGAATAATAGAGCACCACATTTGACATCCTCCTCTGGTCTCTGCATACATGCATACACATGTACATACACACACATATACATTCATACACAAATAGAAAAAGAAGGAGGAGGAAGAGGAGAGGAAGAAGAGAAGAAGGAAAAGGAGACCAAGGCTTAGGGCTGGAGATGTAGTTCAGTTGTACAGGGCATGCCTAACAGCATAAGGCCCTGGATTTGATCCCCACACTACCACTTTATAAAAGAAAAATCAAAGAAATAAAGATAGAAAATCACAAGGCTTATAGAAAGCTGCTGCAAGGCCATTCTGCTGGTAATTGCTAAAGTTGGATGGTCATGGTGGTGCATACCAGTAACCCAAGCACTTGGGAAGTTGAAGCAGAAGAATCAAGAGTTCAAGATGTATGACTGGAGAGATGGCTCAGAGGTTAAGAACACTGGTTACCCTTTTAGAGGACCCGGGTTTAGATCCATACAGTGGCTAACAACCATCTGTAACTCCAGTTTCAGGGAATCTGACTCCCTCTTCTGGTCTCCACAGGCATTGCACGACACAGGTACACTTACATACATGCAGGCAAAATATTTATACACATAAAATAATTTATTAATAAAAAAAGAGTTCGTGATGGGCCTTGGCTACATAGCAAGTTTGAGAACAACCTGGGCTACACCTGGGCTACATGACCCTGTGTCTCAAAACAAAACAAAACAAAACAAAAAATTGGTAGGGCTGGCAATATGATCTGATTCATGTAAGATCATATAATTCATATAAAATATAACAATGTATATTCTTAGGCACAGTGTTAAAACTCCCTCCAAGTTAGACTTCTTTATCTGAGCTATGACAATAACCATGTCATCTCACTCAACAGGTTTATTACAAGAAGTATGTCCAAACAAATTGGAAGTGCTACGTAAATGTATTACAACATCCTAAAACAGCCATGGACTGCCTAACATGAATCTAACTAGGTCAAAAAAAAAAATGCGGTGAGCAGTAAAATTTATCTCACTTGATCTCTGGCACAGCTGTCAGTAATGGCATGAACCTGACACGCTTAGACATATTTCAACCTGTCAATGTGTACTCTTCCCACCTGCCCTTCAGTCACAACTGTGTAAGTATAAAATACGAGAGGTGCCCCATGAAGACCAAGAAACCATTCTAAGTAAAGTCAACCTCACCTTTACAACCAAATACCTGGCTCCTCACTCATCACATGGAGAAAACTAAAGTAGTACTCAGCCTGGAACACTGTTTTAAACAGTCTTCAGAACCTTAAAAATACTAATTCTAGGACTTTAGTTTCTACTGTAACAGTTCCATGCAAAACTAAAAATAATGCACGAGTAATTATAATACTGACATTTATGACAAATACAACAAACATATAAGCATACAGCATAAAACATTCATGTCTGAGAAAAGTCACAACTGCTTTAATTTCCTCATTTCTATACCTGTCTAAGAAATTATAACATGCATCTGCAAATAACAGCATTCAGTAGAAAGCAGGAGAAAAGAAGAACGCATGGAGTCCAAAGACCTAGGTCTGTCTCCTCGATTTTCTAGATATTTTCTGTTTCATCTAGTCAATCTGAACCTTAGTTTCTTCATGTATACAGAAAATAACAACTATTTTAATATCATAAAAAATATACAGCAGGCATAAGGCAGCACAAAGATATTTCATATCTAGCCAAGTGGCAATTCTAACAAATATTTGGTATAAATAAAAATTGAGATTCAAGCATAAGAGAAGTTGGACCTAGAGAGATGGCTCAACAGTTAAAATCACTGGCTGTTCCTGCAGAGGAGCCGGGTTTGGTTCCCAGCACCCACATGATGGCAAACAACCATCCTTAACTCCAGTTCCAAGGGATCTGATGATCATCTTCAGGCCTTAGTGATCACTGCACACAGGTGGTGCACTCACATTTATGCAGGCAAAACACTCACACAGACATAAAAATAAATAAAAAAGGGTTGTAAAGAATAAGAACAGTTGTAAAAGAGAATTTAATGACAGAAATATCCAAGGAATTAACTGCGTTATTCTTAATGTCTAAAAGAAAAGTTGAAGGGATTCTAAAGGCACAGTGTTGAGACATTCAGAGAGCAGCCTGAACACATCTAATCAGATGAGTTTTTCACTGAAACTTAATTCATAACACCATACTGTAAACATGTCCCTTTTGTGGGAAATTTCACAAGAAGGTAAATGATAACCTCTCCACACCAATACATATTTATCAAAACATACCACCATTTCTAAAAAGGTTTATCACAAACCATTCCTGTCACACAGATGAGTTAAGAAATAACTGTAATTTAATAGCACTGAATTTGATTGTGGTTAAGATCAGGTGCAGAAAAACCTCCAGATTAAAATAAATCTTGACAGATTTCATCTACTAAAATGTAACCAGGGTGTTTGGGCTCAAAAGGTAGAGACTTTCAGTTAAAATAAGTTTTATCAATAAAATTTAAGATATTTTAATAAAATCCTTTCCCTGATTAAAATATTTTCCTGTGTTTTACCATCCTAGCATATCTCCACTGAGGTTAAGATAGAACTGTATTTAATGAATTGTGCCATTTAACCATTGGCCCCTGATTCATTCAAAGTCTTACAATTAACAGTGAGAAAAACTTCCAGACACAGGAGAGTGAATTGAACTTGAATTCTGATAGTTATTAATGATATAGGTAGAACAAACAGTTGATAAACAGAATTTATAAACATTTCTTCTTCCTGTAGAAAGTCTGTGAAAATATTCTTTATTTCATATTTTAGAAACTAAATGTATTTTAGATACTAGAGATTACCCTAGAAGGGTGATTAGTACATTCCTCTGCTCAAGAGGCTGAAGCAGAAGGAGCAAGAGTCTGAGGCCAGTCTGGGCTATATAGCAAGCCCATCTCATTAAAAAATAAATAAAATGAGTCAGTATGTAGTGCTTATTTAGCATGCAGGAAGACCTAAGTTTGATCCCCAGCACCACAGAAATAATTAATTACTTTAATAAATAAAAGGGATAAAAATTTTCAAAGATTATACTGTCAGAAGTATCAATCACTGCAAGTTCAAGGCGAGCATGGCCTAGTGAGTTACAGGGCAGCTTGGCTACACAGGAAAACCTATTTCAAAATGAAAATAAAATTAAAAGTTTAAAAGATTACACTAAAAATTATTCCTCTGCCATTCCTACTCAATAACTTAAACCAGAATAAAGTTTTAAGGATTTAACAAAAGAACAACACTCTGGGGTTGAAATCATAGGGCAAATCCTATTATTTAAAGTTTCCTTTTTTCAACTAAACAGTCCTTCATCTGATACAATGAAATCATTCTGAATTTCAAGCCATTTTTCAAGCTCTCAGAGGGTTGGTTTGCTCTACATGCAGCCTCTCAGCACCCTGGGAATGGAGCCCTAGAGTCCTAAAACACAGGACCCTTTCCTTCCTCTACTGGCTCTCTGTCCACTGGCTCTCTCTCTACTGGCTTTCCTGCTCCTGGTCTAGTGTTAACCCTTAAGTCTGTGATTTCTTGAAGATTTTGTAAAGAAAAGAAAAGAAGGGATTAAAGTCAGTGTTACTCTGATAGCAAATTCACACCAACTTTCCATCAGTACTTCCTTCAGAAGGGCATTTAGGTTAGAAAAGATTCCCTAAGCTGAGGATCACAGTAGTTAGTGTGAAGAAGACCAGACTCAAATCCAGCACCCAACACCCCAGGGAAAGCATCTCCACTAAGGCTCAGCTTCAGATTGCCATTGCCCCTTGCACCCTCATCAGCATAATCAGGAACTCTTAGCGGTTCTTACTGTAGTAGACCACACAGAATCAATCGTACTCAAGGACTCCAATACTGAGCCAAATTACACGCAAAAACTCTCAGCCAATAGATTGCTATGGTCAGTTCAGTCCTCACTGAATTATACTCTAAAGAAGGCAGCTTTAGTACCAAAGACCATTCTGAGGAAACTAGTCTAGAGCTACACTAACACATACTTCAGCATGGATGTGAATTACACAAATAAATAATTGACCAAGTGAGCCATAAGAGGTTGATAAGGAAAGGATTCTTTTACACTACAGTAATCTGAAGAAACTCCTTTCAAATACTGAAACAGTCTTTCTGTGGCCCTTTCATTAGGACTACCAGGCACAGTAACTCACAAGAGAATTGTATTTGACAGAGGAGGCAAGATAGGTAAGAGGAAGAAACAAAACTCCAAATACAAAGTTCCAATTGAAACAGGCATTCATCAGCCTTTTGGGGGTGATGACAGATAGGCGGAACGGGCAAGTGCTGGAAAAGACTGAGAATGAAAACATGCACAAAGAGTAATAAGATCCAGATCACACTTTGCTCCAAGATCAAGTTGATCTTTTTAAAAGGAAAGTTAATAATGAAACATGTAAGACAAGAATATTATACTGACCAGATGAGGCAATGTTTATCATTCAAATGGGATGGTTCTTAGTAATGAGGACTGTAACTTGCGGTAAATACTAACAGCAGTACCTGTGATTATCCTCTTCCAGGGGATGGATGGGGCTAGAAACTGACGGTGAATTCCATCTATATGGAACAGCCTGAAACAAAACCCACTGGTTCTCTCTAGGGAAGTGGAAAGTGTGAAGCCGAAGCTGTGTGGCCCATGCTAAGAACTTGGGAAGAGCCCAGTAACAGGAGCCCTTACCCAAGTGAGGGGCTGGTCTGCATAAAAGGGCTGTATCAACAGGATCTCAGTTGTGCCTTGGCAGCTTCAAAGGATACAAGGTTTCAACAGCCAGGAGTGCTCCCTCTCTAGCCCACTATGGAGACAAGCAGACCAAATAGGCAAAGGCAGTAAAGTTCCTCTTGTCTAGAAAAGTCAGTGACAGTTTGAATTCCTTTTAAAAAAAAAAAAAAGTCTCTTACTAGGTTACATCTTTGTGTGTGCATTTATTTATTTCAATTGATTGATTGAGAGGGTGGTTCATGCCACAGCACCTATATGGAGATCAGAGGACAATGTAAAGGAATTGGTTCTCTCCTTTCATTATGTGGGTTCTAGGACTCAAATTCAGGTCATCAGGCTTGGCAACAACTTTACTCACTGAGTTATTTCACCAGCTTGCTGCTATCTTTGTTTTTTGCAGTGCTGGAGAACCTGAGGCCTAATGCATCCAACGTAAGTGTTTTTTTGTCACTTAAATGAATTATGTCCCTAACCCTGGGTTCCATCTTTTTAAAAAACTATTTTTATTTTATGTATATGAGTGTACTTCCTGTGTGTATCTATGTGCACCAATGTTGTGCAATGTCCACGGAGGTCAGAAGAGGGTGTCAGATCCCCTGGAACTGGAGTTACAGAAGGTTGTTAGCTGCCGTGTGGGTACTGGGAACCAAACCCCAGTCCTCTACAAGGGCAGCCAGTGCTCTTGACTGCTGAGCCATCTCAACAGTTCCCCTGGACTTCATTTTTAAAATCCCAAAGCATATCTTTTTTTGACTATGCAGCTGAGGTAGATTTCCAAGGAGCAAACTAGGCTACAAGCTAACAGGTCCGGGTCCAACATATGTCAGAGCAAAACACAAAAAGTTGTCAATGAGAGGAATGACTAAAAGAAGGGCTCTATTGTACAAAAAGACTGTAATGCTTAGTTTTAATTGTCACTTTGACACAATCAAGAATCACCTTGGAGGGAGCCTCAATGAGTAATGATCTAGAACAGGTTGGCCTATGAAGGATTTTCTTAATTGGGTTAATTAAGGAGGGAAGTCTAGCCCCAAATGTGGGCTGAGCCCTGGACCGAATGAAAAGGAGAAGTCAGCTGAGCACAGCTGCATACAAATCATTGTTTACTATTCCTAACTATGGATGTAATAAGTCCAACTCCCTCAAGCTGCTGCCGCCCTGACTTCTCCTCTATGATGCACTGTAAATTAAAGTAAATCCTTTCTCCTCTAAGTTTCTTTTGTCAGGCATTTTACCACAGCAACTGGAAAAGAATCTAAAACAACAAAGCCTCAAAGCAAGAATAAGGGCAAGTTTTGTTTGTTTGTTCAAAAAAAAAAAAAAAGCCCAGACTCCTAAAGTCAGAAAACCAAGAATTCAAAGCTCACAGGGATAGGAAAGAAATCCAGTTCTGATTAGAAATTCTAATATTACATGCTTAAATGAAAACAACATGCTTAAACTAAAGATGTGTTCTAGAAGAAAATACCACATCTACCAGGAATATATTATATGTACTAGAAATACAGAACATTTGATAGGATTATTCATTCAACCAAAAAGCTGCACAATCCATTTATCCCCTATTAAGGGTATTTGTGTTCATGTATTACTTTGAAACAAATCAACACAGTGGCCACCAATAATGTGCAGGGTCACAATAAAAATTTTCATATTATTATTAGCATAAATTCTGCCATTTTCTTTTTTAATATTTATTATTTTTAATTTTATGTGTTTAAGTGTGTTGCCTGCATATTTGTAAGTGCACCCATATCATGCAATGCCCTTGGAGATCAGAAGAGGTCATCGGATCTCCTGGAACTGGAGTAAGGGCTGTTGTTAGTCACCATGTAGGTGCTAACAAACCCCAGTCCTGTGCAAGAGCAGCCAGTGCTCTTGACCACTGAGCCATCTCTCTAGCCCCCCTGCCATTTGCCATTTCCTTTATGCTCTGCAATGACAGTTTATATGCCACTATAAGAGTATTTAACTTACATACACAAAAAGTGTGCCTCAAACTATCTAGCAGGGAAAAACCCAGACCCAGGAATGTTGAAAGGAGAAAGTGAAGTGCTTTTAAGCTTATAGTTGACTGATTGAACTGAAAGCACTCCTTTGAATACAAGGTGTCAACTATGCTAGTTTCTGTCTTTGTTTATTGAAACAAACTGGAGACACTTGGGAAGAGGGAACTCAGTTGAGGTACTTCCTCCATGGGACTGGCCTGTGTCCATGTCTGTGAAGCATTTTCTTAATTACTAACTGATGTTGAAGGGCCCAGTCCACAGTAGGCAGTGC
This sequence comes from Eospalax fontanierii, assembly GCA_035773235.1. NCBI lineage: Eukaryota > Metazoa > Chordata > Mammalia > Rodentia > Spalacidae > Eospalax > Eospalax fontanierii. The sequence continues at coordinate 48,518,476 of CM069545.1, forward strand.
CATCCCTAGGCAGGTGGTCCTGACCTATACAAGAAAAGTAACTGAGCAAGCCAGGGAAAGCAAGCCAGTAAGCAGCACTCTTCCATGGTCTGCTTCAGTTCCTGCCTCCAGGTTCCTGTCTTGGCTTCCCCCAATAATGGACTATAACCTGTAAGCCAAATAAACAATTTCCTTCCCCAAGTTGCTTGTGGTATTTTATTATAGCAACAGAGAAACTAGGAAAGGTTTGCACACCGTAATAAATCCAACTGGCATTCTGGCATTTTCCTTCACGTATAACATCTTAGGGGTCTAGAGGTATAGCATACTGGTGGAGTGAATGCTTTGCATGTTCATTCCGCAGCATGGCAAAACTTTTTATTAAATTTCTTCTAAAGTATAAATATATGGTATGAAGAAACTTATAGGCACAGAAAAGCATATTTTGAAAATTTAATGACCTTCAGAGCTATTTAGCCATAAATTAGTCCAACCATATTAAATTTCCTTTTTAAAAAGTGGACATGGGGGGAACCGCCATTTATCACCGGAACAAGTATCTCTGACTTAGGGGCATATATTCTCAAGCCTATGTCTATTTTAAAACAATTATTAGCACTTTTCATACTAGATATATGTGTATGACTATAACTAATCTCTGAGAAAAATATCTGATTATTTTTCCATGAATCTAAGTAAGTATTACGTACAAAAAAAGATAAATGAAAAAAAGCGGGAAACATGGTGTCAGCATGTTTCCGTGAGTTCCAGTGTGACTCTACAATGTGAAGACATGTGAAAATCACATGTTCAGGCAGTACATTTTCTATAAGCACATTTTCTATGCACTGATAAGCACAAGTTTTATATTGCTGGTATACCGTTCATTAATTTCCATTATTTATGCCCCAATTAATACTACTTAATGTTTTGAGACAACATTGTGAGATGACACATACTTTTAATCTCAGCACTTGGGAGGCAGAGAGGCAAATTTCTGTGTCTATATAGAGGGTTCCATGACAGCCAGGGCTCCACAATGGGACACTGTCGAGAAAGAAAGGAGGGGATGGGAGTAGAGTGAGAAGATGAATGAAAGGAATACAACTACTAAAAAAGACATTATTGGGTCAAACTAAAACACAGGGAGTATGTATTACAGAATGCATATCCATGTTTGACTTACTGAAGCTGATAATTTCCTGTGTTTGGAGAGTACCTTTATTGTCAGGAAATATATACTTAACTTATAGATTATTCAAGAAATAATTTCTTATATGCATGTCTCATATTCCCACCCCTCATGAACATATACACAAGAGAGAACATATATACAACAGACAAAGGAAAAAGGAGATAAAATGTAATAAGAGATAACAAAGGGCTTACTTTATGTTATGATTCTCACAGCTTTCTGAATTAAAAAAAAAATTAAGTGTAAAAAAGGTACAATCCTTTGATAAGACTCTTCACTTTTAGGACTGTAATTGCAAAAGACTGTTAACCATTATGTCTACCAGAGGGGTCCAGTTAATTGTGAGGCATCATAATAATGGAAATGTTACAGAACTAAAATGTACAACACAACACAGTATTCCTCAACATATAAGTACTTGAAATTTAGACTTCAATCCAGAGGCTATGAGTGTAGCTCGTGGTACAGCTTAGAGTCAATCCTCAGTACCTCTTCCACACCGCAAATGGAAAAGAAAAATCACCTTAACCTTAATACCGAATTCAGTTATCATAAAATTTTTAATATATATGGAACAACCTAAATATGGAAACTTTTCCTAACAATATTTATGAAATTTCAGTATAAAATTAAGTATCATGTATATAAACCAAGATATACTCCAAATGTAAAGCATACAAAGAATTTTTAGAATGTTGTACAGGAAAAAAATATAAAAGATCTCATATTTTTATATGGGTTCTACATTACAATAACACTGATATATACTGGGTTAAATAAAATGTAGTATAAAATATCAAATAATAAAATAGTAATCGGACCATAGGCTAGGTAACAATTTGTCTGTTCTCTCAATTCTATTGCTGCCCTGCAGCATGTAGTGTTTCCTCCAAGGAGGAGGTGTATCAAGAGAGAGGTCTCTGGTTTCTCTTCTTACAAGAACAGCAACCCTATCAGATGAGGCCCTTTGTGAATGCATTCAGCCTTAATTACTTCCTTAGCAGTTCCATCTCCAAACACGGCCACTGTGGGGGCTAAAATGTCAATATAAGTTGTGGGGCACACACACAATCAGTCTGTAGCACATGGCTGGCATTAGTGGGACCAGGGAGCAAAGACTTGCAAACTACTACCTGCAGGACAAATCTGCTCTGCTGTCCATTTTGTAGAGCTCAAGAGCTAGAAGAAGCTTTCACAGTTTTAAATGAAAAAAATCAAAACATGAAAATTAGGACAAGCACTGTGGTGCACACCTACGGTCTCACTATGTGGGAGGTTGAGGCAGGAGGATCGCTTGAGTCCAAAGATTCCAGCCTGTACTATGTAGCAAAAACCTATCTGAAAACCACAAAGTATGTATCACATAAGACTAATTTTAGTGTTACACCGAGTTTTAATGAAGCACTGTCACAGCCATTTTCTTATCTGTTGTATACAATGGTTTATGAACTACAAAAGCAAAGCTGAGTCATTTCCAAAAAGACTACTTCAAAACTAAGGTTTTAGTCAGGTGCAGTGATGCACACCAGCAATCCCAGGATTTGGGAAGTAGAGGCAAGAGGATCAGAAATTCAAGACTACAAGGCTACATGAAGAGATTAAGGCAATTTGGACTACATGAGATCCTCTCTGTAAAAACAAAACAGGAGCTGGGGAGATGGCTCAATCAGTAACCTGTAAGCATTAGGACTTGAATTCACTGACTTCCCCACTTTGCTATGTGATTACTCCCTTTGAGGTGAGAGCTATGTTTTGTATTCAACAGTACAGTATATACACTTAGAAGAATGAAACTAGATCCCTATCTCTCACCCTGTTTTTTTTTTTAAGTCAATTAAAACTGCATCACAGAGCTTAATATAAGACCTGAAATTTTGAAACAAAAGGTAGGCTGGGCATGGCACATCAGGAGGCATTCAGGAGGCAAAGGCAGGCAATCTCTGTGAACTCAAGGCCACCCTGGTCTACATAGTGAGTTCCAGGCTAGTTGCGGCTACAAGGAAACCATGTCTCAAAAAGATCCTCCCTGATCCTCCCCACCCAAATTTAAATGTAGTTACCTATAACAGGGGTTCAGTGGCCCTAACAGATACCACAGGTGAGAAAATGAAAAAGCCCAATGCTAGGAAGAGATTCTCCCTTTTAGAGTTGTTGACCATAGAGATCCCATAAACCTTCAACCTATACTGGCTATTGCCACTAGACTTGGTTACCCACCAGAACTTGATACTAAGACTACACACCTTAGTCACAGAACAAACAAGGAGAAATCATGCTGGTACTGACATCAAAGCTCCAGCTATGCTGGCTAGCTTTCATAGCACTAGAAGGTGCTACGTCTATTACTGGCAGAGAAAGGTAATCATCAAACTTTTCCAGCTGTGAACTCTACAAGCTACAATAACAACTAGTGTGACAAAATATGCTTACTAGTGCAAAAGTTGCATGACTGTTATGGAAGTAACCAACCACCTTCTACTTGGATTTTAAGTCCACTTCACAAAATGAAGTCCATACTTGATACTGTTATTAGGGCCAAGAACCTGTGGCTAGACAGGTCACAGGCCACAGGGGAGAACCTACTACTATTATTCTGCTAAACAGAAATAGTATTAAACTAACTCATAATGACTTACTATTATACACATAGATTAGCGCATCTCTCAACTCTCATCAGAGAAGTTTCATCATTCAGCAGATAGTGATTAACAACAGAGACTGACAACTGGTCAACATGCAGAGAATAAGAGAATGCAGAATGCTAAGCTCTAAATGGGACACCTACATCATACCCTCTCCTCCCAAAGCACAGGAATCACAGTGAAAGAGGAGGTGAAATGATTGTAAGAGCCAAAAGGTGGTAGATGAATACAAGGAAACTCTGCTGTCCGGACACCACAGGGCAGTTGTACATATGAACTCATAGCACTTATGACAGCATGCACGAGACCTGTACAAACCCAAGTCAGACAGGGGCCCAGCATGGATGGGGGAGATGGGGAGAAAGTTCCAACCCTGGCTGAGGATCTACGGGCAACTGATAAATGCAGAGAGAGGAAAAGTCAGTTTCCCCTAATGGTGTGACACCTAGGGATAGATCCACATCCAAGAGCATTTAGGAAACACAGATTAGACTTGTTAGGCCTTTAAAAAAAAAGACAATAACAGAGGACATGAAGTCAGGGGTTAGTAAGGTGGGGTCAGAAAGGGGGAGGCCAGTCTGAAGATACTCAAAACACACTGTATGAAATTCTCGAGTCAATAAAAATATTTATTTACTTTTATTTTATGAGTATTTTGCCTGCATGTATATAAGTTCACCTGTGCTATACAATGCCTATGGAGGACAGAAGAGGGTGTCAGATTCCCTGGAAGTGGTGTTACAGACAGTATTAGCTACCATGTGGTGCTGGGTTCTGAACCCAGGTCCTTCCCAAAAGCAGTCAGTGCTCTTTAACCACTGAACCATCGCTCCAGCCCCAATAAAAATATTTCTTTTAAAAAACTAAAATAAATGTTAGTGAGGATTAAGAGAATTGGAATGTAAACTGGTCCAACTACTATGGAAATCAACATGAAGGTTCCTCAAAAACCTAAAAATATAGAGAAGTACCATATAACCTAGTTATAACACTCCTGGACAAATAGCCAAAGGACTCTATATCAACATACCAGAGAGAGCCTCACACATTCCTGTTTACTACAGCACTACTCTCAATAGCCAGGTTAAGGAGTCAGCTTATGTGCCTATCAACAGACAAAGGGATAAAGAAAATGTGATATATAAAACAATAGCATTTTATTTAGTTATAAAGAACAAAATTAAGTTTGATCTTTGTGAAAAATGAATGAAACTAGAGATCATGATATTAAGTGAAATAAGTCAGACTCAGAAAGATAAATATAACATGTTTTTTCTCATTTGTGAATACTAAATTTCATATATAGACCATTTACACACACATACACACACACACACAGACACAACAGAGGACATGAAAGCAGGACAGGCTAAGGGAGGGAAACCAGCAGGAGGAGAGGAGGAGAGGGAAAGGAAGGGGAAAAGAAAGGAGCTATACAGGTAGTAAATATGGCCAAAGTAACAACATGCTTGGAATCGTCCTCATGAAACTCATCATTATATACAATGAATCACCAATAAAATTTTCAAAAGAAAAGTCAGGTGTGGTGACACATCCCTTTAATCCCAGTATTCGGGAAGCAGAGGCACAGAACTGAGTTCAAAGCTGGCCTGATCTACATGAGTTCTAGGCCAGCTGGGGCTACAGGGAGACCCTGCCTCAGAAAAACAAACAAACTAACATCTTATTAGAGTTGGCCTACTGTAGCCCATCAGGCAGTAAGGTGGTCTGTTCCAAATACAAAGTACACGACTACTATGTTGGTCAACAGCAACCTGTTACTCTAACAAAATAACCAACTTACAAAAGGTCTTAGTCTGCCAAGCATGGTGGTGCAGGCTTTAATCCCAGCTCATTGGGGAGCAAGCCTTAACTAGATGGACCTTTGGGAGACACACCTAAGATCTTCCAAGGATAGACAAGCTGGTATCCTGTCTTGGCTTCACTGAATATCACAAGGCTTCATTTGGAAGTCCTATCCCTGTCTTCATCAGTATCACACCCTCTTATACTTTCAGTCCTGTTCACCCTGCTTTCAATGTTCTTACTCTTGGGTTTAACATCCTAGGGACCCTTCAGTATCTTCTGAAGAGGCATGAGGACATCTCCTCTAGCAAAGCTGAACCAGCTTTTCTGGAGCAGGAAAGGTAAATAAACTTAGCTGCTGATGCCTACCCTCAACATCGCCCTTCACAGCTTCTTTCCCAGTGGTTCATTGCTGCCACACACCACCTGAGATTACCATTTTACAAGTGCTATAAAAAAAAGTAGAGTGAGGGGCTGAAGAGATGGTTCAGTGGTTAAAGAGTACTGGCTGCTCTTGCAGAAGACCTGGGTTTGAATCCCAGCACTCACATGGCAGCTAACAACCGTCTGTAACTCTAGTTCCAGGGAATCCAACACCCTCTTCTGACCTTCCCAGGTACCACACGACACAGGTACACTTACACACATGCAGGTAATACATTTATACACATACAAAAAAAATAAAAATAATAAAGAAAAAAAGTTTTAAAACAAGTAGAGTGGATGAATAAAAAGAGGCTTAACACTACCACAACTCTCATGAAGTCTACAGATCAAGTTGTACTTGGCTTTTTTAGCATTTGCATGTTTTCTTCCTATTATTTTTACTAAAAGTAGAGTGGATTGTCAAGAAGAAACCTTACAAAGCCAGAAGTCTGAAAAATAAAACCTATAGGCAACTTTACTTTTACAAAAGACTTTTGTTATTTCTATCTAATTATGTTACATATCATCTCATGTTTGCTCTTCTTCTTTGATGAACTGCCTGTTCGTGTCCTCTACCTACTTTATTTCAGGGTGGTAGTCTTTCATAAACTCTTCATAAGCTGGGCACAGTGGTGCCTTTAGTCCCAGGACTCAGAAGGCAGAGGGCCATCTCTGTGAGTTCCAGGCCAGCCAGAGTTACATAGTGAAACCCTGTCTTTAAAAATAAATAATAAGTAAATAAATCTTATATTATAATGGCACCTGAAAAAGACCCGGATGTGAACATTATTTGGCTCTGCTCTCCTTTCCCTCCTTCTCTCCTTGCAGTGCAACAGTAAAGGAACTAGATTTGGAGTACTAAAGCACAGGTCATGGTTCACTAAATGAGTCCCTGGAATTTATTTACCTTTAAAGGAAGGATGTAGATTAGTCCACAAGGTCACGGGAGTCTAAATATATATCAGTCTGTTGTCTTGTCCTATTCTCTCTCCACTCATTACCAGCTGCCACTCAACCTATGATGACATATGGTGACTTTCCATGAAGTATGAAATTCACAGGTTTCCATAATCATAAATCAGCACTGAAGTCAAAATCAAAACAAAAAATATAGAGAAATGACACATTTCATGTCCTGAAAGGGTTCGGTTTCTATAACAATGATAAAATTAGTTAAGATTCTACTATCTCAGGGTCAGACTTTGGCTCTGTTGTGGATGTTAATGGCACTATTGCAAACAAATAGCTTCTAAGCAAATACCCAAATATTGACTAAAGTTGATATAGTTCAAAAGCCTGGTTTATTTGGTGATGCAAAAGAATAAGCTAGTCACACTGACTTTGATCCGCCCACTTCTTTTACCAATCCTCTTCAATACTCTAACCTCCCAGCAACTGTGCTAGCCCAACTCTTCTCTAAAGGACAAAAATTAGTCAGTGTGTGTATTGCTAAATAAAGCAATTCTGGCTTAAAATGCTTTAGTTTTATCCTCAAAAGGGTCACTATAAGTTTTCCCGTATCCTCCATTCTACCAACTGCCATTTTCAAAAGTAGAGATTTTAACTTCTCTTAAAAAGATCTGGCTCCCAAATAACTAAATATAATTTTTTATAAGTACTGAGAAGGGAAATCCTCCATCCCAATAAGACTTTTTTTGGCCACAGTCCTTTCCTGTTTGTGCACACTGCATGCACATTTTTAGTATTTGAGTCATGTGATACATCCTGCTCTTTCACCATCAAGCGTTGCTATGGTGCTACATAGCAACCATTATCATTTGCAGTTACAACACAGTCCATAAAATAGATCATCATCTAGCCATTTCTGTATTTGAAGGTATTTAAATTGACTCCAGGGTTTTACTTTTTTTAAAGTAATGGCATAGTGAACATCTTTAGATACTGAGCTTTTTCTTTCTTACAATTCATTAGGCAAGATACCAGGAAACAAGATTCTAAGTCAAATGTTGTGATTATATTTGGCATCTTAAATCAGATTTGGCTCTGGCAAAGCATATTTTAATTTAACAGGAAAACTATTAAGCCAGGTATGGTAGCTCACACCGATACTTAGCACTTAGAAGATGAAGCAGGAAAACTGCTGTGAGTTTGAGGCTAGCTTGGGCTACATAGTGAGTTCCAGACCAGCCTAGACTAAGGAGTGAAGTCCTGTCTTTGAAACAAAAAAAAAACCCACATTAATTAATTAACTAATTAATCAATCACATAAGTGTAATGGCTAAAGGGATATTATAAGACAATTAGAATATTCCTTTTAGATGGGTGTAGAAAGTGAGGATCCTTAAAGTACTGATGAATGAAACTTTTTCAGTTCCTTCATTCCTTACTGCTTAGGGAAACAGGCAAATACTCCACTGCAACCCTCATCTGGTGATGGGAAGGCAATATTGCAGACCTCTGTAGGTTTTAGTAAAGCAGTAAAAAAAAAAAAAAAATTTGTGCTGGGCATGATGGCACACACCTATAAGTCCAGCACTGGGGAAACTGAGGCAGGAAGATGGAGAATTTGAGGCTAGTCTTCTATATAAAGAGACCCTGTCTTGAGGGTAAGAGGAAGGATCTGTTGTTAGCTTTTTTAACTGTTTTAAAGATATCTCTTGAGGTAAGATAATGCATAGTACCTCTATTAATCCATAAACAAAAATAGTGATATAGAAGCAATCTGTCTACTCTTACACTCACACACACACAAAAGCCACTATCTGTAGGCTTTGGCAACTTGCTTTTTGTGTTCCTTTTAAAAACATAAGCTTTTGGCCAGATGTGGTGGCACATGCCTTTAATCCCAGCACTTAGGAGGCAGAGGCAGGCAGACCTCTGTGAGTTCAAGTCCAGCCTGGTCTACATAGTGAGTTTCAGGCTAGCTAGCAATACAGAGAGACCTTAACTCAAAATTTTTAAAAAGAATATATATATATATGTATATATATATATATATATATATATGTCTTTCAATAACTAAAATGTACAGAAAATTACAAGTACTTATCAACCATCAAGGCTTAACTTTGTCATACTTGCTTTCATTTTTTTTTTTTTTTCAAAATATAAAGCCCCTCGGTATGGCCCCTCTTTCCATTTCCCCTTCTTCCTTCATCAAGTTAACCACATTTTGCTTTTTAATATTTTATTTATTATTTTGTTTTACATGTACAAGTGTACTGTCTGCATGTATGTAAGTGCATCTGCGTTACGCAATGCCCAAGGAAGTCAGAAGAGGACATCAGATCTCCTGGAACTGGAGTTAAGGATGGCTGTTAGCTACATCTGTGGGTGTTAGGAACTGAACCCAGGTCTTCTGCAAGAGTAGCCAGTGCTCTTAACCTCTGAACCATCTTTCCAGTAGCTAGATAACCGTATTTTGAATTGGTTAATTTCATTTTCATGCATGAGTCTATGCTTTTTATTACAATGTACCAATAATATATTTACTTCAATTCTAAGATGTATACTTTTCAAATATAATAGCTCTAAAATGTGAGTCCATCTTACATAACAAAGTGCTATCACAGTTTGTCAGTCTTCCCCCTTTATCAGAGCATCTTAGCATTAATAACCTTTTACAGTCTATGAAATATGGCAAGATTGTTTCACATGGGTTTTTTTAAGCTCCATTCCTTTATAAATTATTACTTTATTTTTACTTTATTTAGAAAGGGTCTCTTGTAGTCTAGGCTATATAGAAGATGACTCTGAACTGATCCTCCTGTTTGCACCTCCTGAATGCTAGAATTGCAGGCATGCACTATCATGCATGAGTTTTCATGCAGTGCTTAGGAATCAAAGCCATAAGTTCATGCATGCTAGGCAAACACTGTGTAAACTATATCCTCAGCTCTTGTTTTACATGATTTTTGGGGAGGTGGTCTTTTTCAGATAAGGTCTCTCTGCAGCCCCAGCTGGTCTGGAACTCACTGATCAGGCTGGCCTAGTTCTCACAAAGATCTGCCTGCCTCTCCCTCCTGAGTGTTGAGATTAAAGGTGTGTACTACTAGGCTCAACTAATTTTACATGAGTTTTAAGGAACTATAAATAATGTTAAGTATTCTCATTTCATATTTCACTTATGTTTCTGAGATCTAACAACACTGTTACATGTATGCAACATATTTAATGTCTTAATTTATCAAGGCATACTATAACATTCGGAGGCATTTAGATAAAGTACAAGTCCTATGCTTGACACTGGAAATGTTATGTATGGATGCTCAACTAAAGAAAAGGTGTAATAAACAAGATGGAAATAAGAAAAGAGAGTAGAGAGAAACATAAGAAAGAATCCCGGTGTGCTTGATTTTTCAAGTAGCTGAAATCAGCTACTTGAAATGTTCCCCAAAGATTTATGTGCAAAGGTCTGTTCTCTAGTTTGGTACTATTAGGATGGGCAGAGTCTTTACGAGGTAGGCTCTAATAACAAGTCTTAGGTCACTGGTAGTATGCCCTTAAAAGAGATCATACCACCCTGAGCTCCTCCCTCTGATATTCGCACCCAGACCAGGAGGGTTGGCTCTATCACCTGCTCCTCACCATTATGTATTCACCGCTTCCCTATAGGCCCCAAAGCCCTGAAGCACTGAAGCCAATCAGTCATGGATGGAAAGTGCTAAGGTTTTCAGGAAAAATAAGAATTTCCTCTTTATACTTTGATTACTTCTGGTATTTTTGATGTTTTATAGTAACATAAGCCACACTACTGCAGACATCAGAAAAACTAAACTTGATGACTGAGAGCAAGAGCAACTGTTTTCAGGACATCTGTGACTTCACCATTTTATCAGTAACTTTTGCTACTAGAAAGTCTAGTCAGGAATGCAAGGTGCCTGCACAGCCAGGTAGGCACTGTGACACCAGACCCTACCTTTACCCAGCAGACTCCTTTAACTCACCAACATCCTAAGGCAGACCACAGTAATAAAGGAAATGCCATTTACACAACCCAGACAGCAACCTCATTCACTGAATCCTCTCATTCTGCTGTCCCCATTCCTCCTCCACAATCTCTTCTCATTTATATCCCTCTTTTTTCATTATTATTTTAGCTAAAAAGGTCTAATATAAAGACCTCTGCTGATTGTCCATCTCATCTACACACACACACACACACACACACACACACACACACCCCATGATGAAAAGCCAAATTTTGCTGATTCACTTAGGAAAACTTCCGTTACTGGTTCCCATAATGCTACTTCCTTTTAGCTTACTGAACACTTCTTTTTTTTTTTTTTTTTTTTTTTGACAGAGTCTTGCTATATAGTCCTGGATGCCCTGAAACTCACAAATATTTGCCTGCCTCTGCTTCCATAATGCTAGGATTAAAGGCATGTCACTACCTACAACTCGTTTACTAAAAAGCTTTTAAAAGGGTAAGAAAATAGAAGAAGGGGCTAGAAAGATGACTCAGCAATTAGGAGCACTGGCTGCTCTTGCAGAGGACCCAGATTCAGGCCCCAGAACCCTTAAGGCAGATAACAACTGTCCATAACTCCAGTTCCAAGGGATCCAATGCCCTCTTCTGGCCTCCACAGACATACCACTAAGCTACATTCCAGGCCATTATATTTAAAAATCCCTAGGCCCCTCTAAAGACTACACGTGAAACCCTTACCTTTCAGAATCAGAAGACATACTGTGATCATGCTTACAGAGATGTAATAAATTTCTAATTCTGAATATGTGTGTCTCCCCATTACCTCCATTTATCACCAACCAATTGAAAAACTGGTAATACTTTAATGCTAGCTGGTGGAGAAATGCCTATATTTACCGCTAAATAAAGTCTTACTAAGTTAATTAATAAGTATAAGCAAAGAATTTCTAATGTACTTTCATCTATAAAATTGTATCTTCTCTTAAAACATTTTATTTATTAATTTTTATTTACACATATGAGTGTGCTGCCTGCAGGTATGTAAGTGCATCTATGCTGTACAATGCCTGTGGAGGTCAAAAGAGCATCTAGAGCCCCTGAAACTGGAGTTAGAGATGGCTGTTAGCTGCCATGTGAGTGCTGAGAATCGAACTTGGGACCTCTGTAAGAGCAGCCAATGCTCTTAACTGCTGAGCCTTCTCTCCAGCCCCTAAAATTTTACAATTTAAAAATAATATGGGGTAATGGAGCGCAATGATCAAAACCACTGCATTGGTTTTCCCTCCTCCAAAACATTACTCTAAGTCATAAAATCTGCTGGCATTCTGAAATGTTCTGAAACTAAAGTTCCTGTTATCTACTGATACATTTGAAATGTGTTTGAACATAAACTATTGGAACATGCTTCCAACTCTCAAATTTTATTAACTTACTTTCTGTTCAGTTGTTCTAATTAACCCACAGTCTTCAAACACTGGTATGTTGCTGCCAATTCTGTAAAGTCCTTAGTTAATGCAGTCTCCTCTAATAACCCCTTAGGAAAAACTGCAAATAAAAACCTCTTTTGATTTCTTTTAATTAACTAAACAATGGAAAGCACCATGCCCTATAATCTGTATTAATGTGTGGATATAAGTCTTGCCTACTTCAAAGGAAGCATTCAAAAAGAACTTATTAATCTAAGGAGTGGTGATGCACACCTGTAATCTCAACACTCAGGAAGCTGGTCAGAGGACTGCCACAAATTTGAAGCCAACAAGGGTGACAAAGTAAGTACTAAGACAGCCAGGGCTACAGAGTAAGACTTAGTCTCAAAAATAAATAAATAAATAAATAAATAAATGAAATAAATTCTTTGTGCAATAGAAGATTTTCATTTGTTCAAAACACAATTGAGCACAAGGCTCATGCACCAGTAGTCCCAGCTAGCTACTTGAGAGACTGAGGCAGGAAGATCACTTGAGCTTAGGAGTTCACAACAACCCTGGACAACAAAGCAAGAGTCCACATTTGGCACTCAACAATAAAAAAATTTTAACTAAAAAATTGAAACTTTAGCCATCCTTAACTCCCCTAATTGGCAGTACCGCTATTAACCCACTCCCACAAAAACGTTTCAAATCGTTCCAGAGTTCTTCTCCTGTTTTTTGGTTTGTTTGTTTGTTTGTTTGTTTTTTACTTCTTTTTTCAGTCACAATTTCTTGCTTGAAACTGAACCCAGGTCCCTGCACAAGCTGGAAAAGTATTCTACCACCAAGCTACCTCGCCAGACCCCACAATTTCTTTTATTGTTCTTTAAAGAGTTACTTATGTTTATTTTATGTGTATGTGTTTTGCTTACATGTATACATGTGCACCACATGAATGCCTGATGCCCTCAGAGGCTAGAAGAAGCTAAAGAGGTTGTTGGATCTCCTGGAACTGGAGTTCTAGACATTTGTGAGCTGCCATGTGGGTCCTGGGAACTGAATCCAGGTCCTCTGCAAGAGCAGCAAATGCTCCCAATTGCTGAGCCATCTCTCCAGGTCCCCTCCCCCAGACAATTTAATAATTTTTAAAATACAGTATTAGCCTCTTAGGAAGTTTAAAATATTGATAAATATAGACAAAAATCAAAATAAAGTACACAAAAATGAAAAACATATGTCTACTCAAAGACTTTTATACCAATGTTTGCAGTAGTACTAGTCATGATAGGTAAGAACTAAAAACAACCAAAATGCTCCTTAATATATAAATAGATAAAAAATTAGTGGGCATACAACATAATATTACTCAGTAATAAATAAAAATAACTTACAAAAATATGGAGGAACCTAAAAAGTATCTTGCTGGGAGAAAAATCAGATACACTGTATGATTCTATTTATACCTGTATAAAAATTTAGAAACTGCAGTGACAACATATTAGTTCGTGGTTTCTATAAGCCAGAATATAAGGGAAGGACTACAAAGAGGCACAAGGGAACATCCTGGGGGGGCAGAGATGCTCTATGATTCATTTGTAGGAACTCAAACTGAACATTCAAAATTGGTGGATTTATTGTATATTGATTATTCCTCAATAAAGCTGACCTTTAAAAATTATTAAGTTCCTGGAAAGATGGTTCAATAGTTAAGGCAGAGGATCTGGGTTCAGTTCCCAGCATCCACATGGGGGCTAACAAACATCTATAACTTCAGTTTCAAGGAATCTGACACCCTCTTCTGACCTCCACGGGTACTGCATGACATGGGTGCACTTACATACATGAAGGCAACACACTCATACCATAAAATTTAAAAATAATAATAAATTTAAAAATTATTAAGATAAGCCTTCTAAAATGATTTCTACTTGGGATTTTTAAATCTTAATTTCTTTTCTAACTTTTTTTTTTTGGGGGGGGGTCTTTTTTTTGAGACAGGGTGTCCCAGTAGCCCCAGCTGACCTGGCCTGGATCCTGCTATGTGGACCAGTCTGGCCTCTGACATCCACCTGCCCCTGCCTCTGCTGAGATTAAAGGTGTGCACCACCATGCATAGCTCTTTTCTAAATTTTAATTTATATTTTTGTTCCAAGGTGAGTCAATACCATACACAGGACTGCATTTCTCATGACACAAACCATTTCCCTGTAATAGGAAACAATATTTAACTAAATTCTGTCTTATTTCCAGAATCCTTATCAAAGCACACATAGGCTAGTGAGTTGTTATCAAAATGCCATTTTGACTGTGATAAATAAGCTATGTGTGTGTGATTCTATTTGCATAAGAGTCCCATGTACTCTCAAATATAGACTCCTATATGGAGATCTCAGCTCTAAAGGATGAATACTAATCTCCTTTTGAGGTGTTATAACCCAGTGCAAAATTAGGGCAAGGACTTTCTCCTTTATTTATTTCCTTATAATTGAATGGTATTCTTTCCTTTATTCCTTCCTCCACTCTTAGCATCTAATAAACACAGAACTTAAACAGTAATGACTCCTAAAAATATTTAATACAGAAATAAACATAATTACTGCCATAAAACTCTTAATCTATATCTAAACCAATTTCATAGTATTATTAACTTGTCTAATTTGTTTGTTTCTTCGTCTGTTTTAGACAGGGTCTCACTGTAACACAGACTAGCCTGGAACTTACATTTCTCTTGCCTATGCCTCCCAAATACTGAAATACTGGTGGCTTGTGCCACCATGCCTAGCCATGAATAATCCTAATAATCAAAAATACATGCATGAATCTGGTTATGGTGATTAGAAGCCTGTAATCTCAACACTTGGGAAGGTGAGGCAGGAGGATTACCAAGAGTCTGAGGCCAACCTGAGTTACACAGTGAGTTCCAGGTCAGTCTGGGCTATGGAGTGAGACCCTGTTTTTAAATAAGTAAATAAATAAATAAAATGCATGGTTTGCAGCCTCTACCTTCAGGACAGCTTTGTTAACACTCAACTAGAGGCAGCTGAACTCTGGCTAAAGACTACCTGAAAACACACAAGATAATATATTAATGTACTTCTGCTATTCCACCATTTTCCAGAGGGAAAGAATGACCAGGCCATGAGGCAGAAAGGAAATAGTTTAGGGAAAACTGTTTCTATTCACTTACTATTAGAGTTAGAAAAGCTGATCAATTGTGACAGTTCTACTAACACACTGACTTGCTTTCCAAAAAATTAAGGCTATTTCCAAGTCAATGGAGTTAAATATCCAAAGATTAGTGACCAAAGATTAATTTATCCTCTTAAGTGACCATAAATAACAGAGATTACATTGCTTTGACAGTTTTCCATTATCCACTTTCGGCTGCTACCAGACACCCAAAGGCACCATGATAAATCAGAGGAAAAAGACAGATTAATTGGATTTGGATTAAGTTACCAAATGACTTTTTACCAAACTCTTTTTCCAAAAATATGGCTCAATATTTGTTTCCTAATCAAAAATATAAAACAGAAGTCTATCACATAAGAACTAATTATAATAGCATACATATAATAAATAACACTAAGTTACAGAAAGCTGTGTTCTGAAGTCAACACAAATAACAAACTTGCTCCACTGTAGTTCCTGATCTTCGCTCCCATCGCATCTCTTTAAAAAGGAAGACCACAGCACTTCTGTTTCTCAGACTCTGAAGAGGAAAAATGCTTTAGGGGTTCTTCCCTTTTCCCTACTGCTCATAATCATTACAAGTTTTATCTACTAGTCAGCAAACCGCAACTTAGTTCCTCCCAGCAAGCACAACAGCAGACCAGCATGAACATTGTCATACTGTTTTAACACTGTCCTTGCAAATAATGGAAAATATTAAAAGACAGAATAATTAAAGAAGGGAAAGGGGCATCAACACTTACAAAGGCGGTGGAGGGAGGATGGCTCTGGGGGAAATGGAGCTTGCTGCCAAACCAGACAACCTGAGTTTTATCCCTGGAACCTACATGGTGGAAGAAGAGCAGCTGACTCTGACCTCCACATGTATACCGTGGCACATGTGCACCCATACATATACACATACAGAATAAATAAATATAATTTCTGAAGCAAATGCTCCGGGCTGCACAACTCCTTGTTCCCTTCCATCCACCCTGCTCTGACTGCCTCTTCTCCAGGGTCACTGCACTTGCAGTACCTTCAAGAGAGCAATTCAGAACCTGAGTACTAAGAGATTACAACACAGCACGTGAGTCAACACGCTTACAGGCATGAGGCCAACAAGCTCAGTGACAATTGTGTTTGACAAATTTGCAGTGCTTTGTGCAGCTCCAAGTGTCATGTGTCTATTATCTTACCTGAGTCTCCCTGCTCACTGTCTGACAGGAAACTCAATCAAAATACACTTGTATGCAGCCAAGCGGCCAGCTATCTCACTGAGAAATGACTCCATTCCTAGCCAAAAAGTGCCATAAAATGACACCTCCGTCCAGGTCAGATTTCAGTGTCTGCATGTGCAAAAATCATGCTGCTCAAGGAACTGTAGGCTATTCCAATCTAGTCCTAATAAACAGAGAAGTGAATTTCATTTTTTCTAGTTTTCTAGACACGTTTTGTTTTTTTAAGGAAAAGAACCTATGCTTAAAATTTATCATTTTTATTATTATAAATTGTGACTTAAGAAGCTAGCTCAGTAAATTTGTGAGGAATGAACTACAAGATATTTTCTGCTTTTATTGGGCTAGCTTCTAATACTCATACTTTACAGTTAAATATGAAACATAAAAATTAAATTCATTGAAATAATTCTACACTATTCTCTTTTGTCATTTCTCTTCTATCAAGAATATCTTAAAAATAAGACTTGCAAGCTCACTTAAATATATCATAAATTAAAAATAAATAATATGTCAAAAATCTTAGAGGCCATGTTGAGTTAAACCAGAAAGATCTTGGCACTACATTTTGGAAATGCTTAGTGACAGTAAAAATATTTTAGTCAGGCACAGTGGTACAGGCCTTTAATCCCAGCACTCAGGAGGCAGAGTCCCAGGTGAGTCAGATCTATATAATGAGAGACTGTCTCATTAATTTCTGATCTTTGGAAAGATGAAAATCTAAATTAGAGGAATATAACACTAGGAAGATGTTTAAACATTTCTACAAAAACAATGAAACTACCCAAGAGTACCATAAAGTTTGCCTACAGCAGAATTGCTGAGTTTCTATCATGTGCTCTTCCAAAGCCCTCTCTCTGGCCTCAGCTTCCTTCTCCAGCTCCCAGGGTTCATTTCCAGCCATCTCAGATTTCCACTGAGGTTTTCATGATCCCTTGCTTACAATCCTCCAGCCTCATCCTCAGGATGTTGGAATGGCAGACTTGAGCAACTTTGCCCAGTTTCATTTACAGTTGTTTGACATCAGACCCTGTAATCCCTCCTTCGCTTTAACAAAATTCTGAGCCAGCTTTTTTTCCCAGGCAACTGCTCTTCCTTGTGCCTCTGGACCTGTCCATGGCTCCATCTAGTCCTGTTGAAATAACTTAGGGAGTGCAGTACAAATAAAATTGTAGGGCTGTAAGTTCAAAAATTACTCAGACACAGTTCTAGATGTAGGTATGGCCTATTTCAGCATTTATATTTCTCTATCTTTTATTTTTTAAAGGGCTAAATTTTTTTATTGTTGCTGTTAGCAAGGCACATACATGTTAGATTTCATGGCCTTGTCTTCTTTTAAAAACAAAATAAGAATAAGCTGAGCATAGTGGCACACTCAGGAAACAGAGGCAGGCAGATCGCTGTGAGATGGAGGCTCGCCTGGTCTACATAATGAGTTCCAGGCCAGCTGGGGCTACAGGGAGAACTTGTCTCAAATAAAATAATAAATAAATATGAATAAATAATCTCAAGATTCTTTATTTAATTTTATGTATAGGCATGTTTGTATGCCTAAGTGAGGATTATGAGGTGCCTGTGGAGGGCAGAGGGTGCTAGATTGATCCCCTGGAACTCGAGTTACAGACAGTTGTGAGCTGACCTGGGTGTTAGGAACAAAACCACAGTCCTCAGTAAGAGCAGTACGTGTATGTCATCTTTCTAGACCTGCATTATACCTTTTCAATAGACTAAGGCCCCTGTCTAATTTAGAGGCCCACAAACTATGGCCTGGCATTTCACCGTCTGCTTTGGTTTGGGGTTTGAAATGGTTTGAAGGAGATAGGGGATGTTTTGTTGGTTTTATTTGTGGCACCAGGGGTTAAATCCCAGGACCTCACACATGTTGGCAAATATTCTACCACTGAGCAATACCCCCAGTTCCAATACCCTAAAATTGGGTGAAATTTAGGGGTTTTTAAAAATTTTTTATATTTTTTAATTTGTGTTCCATGTGTAGGTTTGTGTACGTGAGTGCAGTGCAGTAGTTACAAGCTGCCATGAGCCATGGTACTTGACATGGGTGCTGGGAATCAAATTCAGGTCCTCTGGAAGAGTAGTGTGTGCTCTTAACTGCTGAGCCATCTCTGTAGCCCCAAATTTGATTTTTTAATATAATATTTTATTAATTCTTTGAGTATTGCGTACATACATGCATACAATGGGTTAAATTTTTAAAATATTTTTATCTATTTTTACTTTACACCAGTGTTTTGCCTGTGTATGTGTAACTGCACTGTGTTCATGCAATGCCCATGCACCAGAAGAGGTCCAATCCCCCAGAACTGGAGTTATTAGCTAGGTGGTAGTTAATAGCTACCATGTGGGTGCTGGGAACCAAGCCTGGGTCCTGTGTAAGAGTAGCTAGTGCTCTTATCCACTGAATTATCTCTCCAGGCCCCCTAAATTTTTTAAACTGATGTTTCTGTGTGTGTGTGGTCCATGAGTGCAGGTACATGCATGCCACAGGACACATACAGACGCCAGACAACAACCTTCAGGAGTTTGAGGAGTTGGTTCTCTCCTTCCACCTTACTGAATCAGGGTCTCTTAGTGTCTCCATCACACTACCCGCCAGGCTAGCTCGCCCACAAGCTTACAGGCAATTCTTTCTCCACCTTCCATCTCACCATAGGAATGCTAGAATTACAGATGTACACCACTGCACCCAACTTTTTTATGCGGGTTCTGGGGATTGAAGTCAGGTCATCAGGCTTACACAATAAGGACTTTTAACTGCTGAGTCATCGCGCTGACCCCACATCTCTAATTCATCATTGTGATCCACACTCATCATTTCCCGGAACTCACAGTCTATTCTTCGGAATGTCTTGCAACCGTACTATCTTTCTGTGTCTGCTGCTGCTCCCCAAATCTTGCCCAGTTCTCGGTCACAGGTTTCATTATTGGTGTCCCTCCCACTTCCTTCTGCAATTCAAGTCATCTCTTTTCTCTAAATTTGTATTTATCATTATGTGTGGTTCCAGTGATCAAACTCCAGGCGTCAGTTGTTGGCAGAAGTGCCTTTACCTCCTGAGTTATCTAGTGGCCTCTCTGCAGTCATCTTCTTAAAGCACTTCTTTAGGAACTCTTTGAGAAACCCTTGGTGTCCTTCCATGCCTATTTATTAATTTCAAATTTACAAATTTTCAAATTTCTAAAGTTAGCATCCTGAGATACATGAGATTTTTGTCTCAAAAAACTAAGAAAACAATCGCACATTAAATATCTATTTTTAATCTGAAATCAAAATAAATTCATCTTATTTAAAATCAGGTCCCCTTACCAGTTACAAACTATAGATGTTCCACAATGACTATTTTCTCTAGAAAGAAATAAAACAATAATTACAACTAAAACACATGGAACTGCCATTTATTTATTCATTCCTACCTAGAGAAAGTTTATTTTACTGTCATTAATAACCAAAGGGCTGGGAGTCCGACTGTTAAACTTCCAGTGTTACAGTACTATCTGTGGACAGTAGCCATTTCCTGTCCCTACTAAACCCTCTTACTAAAGTGACAATTAACTTTGTGAAATGTCCTTATTTAAACAATCATTGACAAACTGCCAAAACTAAAGAAAAGGATAATGAAATAGGATGAAAGGTTTTTACTATTAAAACTGTCACCTAGGTGGATCCTTGTGAGATGAAGGCCAGCCTGGTCTACCTATCCAGTTCCAGATCAGCTGGTATTACAAGAAGACCCAGTTTAAAAAAACAAACAAACACCACCTCCACCAAAAAAAAAAAAAAAAACTGTCACCTGGGGCTGGTGATACATAGACACACTGGAAGCACCCTCTTAAGCAATGAGTTCAATCCCCCTCAGGAAAAAGAGGAAAGAAAAAGTCACTAGACTAATTGGTTCAACACGTATCTGTGCAGAAAACTCAGCATTAGTGAGCAGTTTTTTTAGTTGTTTTTTTGTTTTTTTTTTTTTTTTAATGACAAGAGTCTTGCCACATAGTCCGTACTGGCCTTTTGAAACTCACTATGAAGACCAGGTTAACCTCAGACTTGTGGCAATCTTCCTGTCTCAATCTTCACCACTTCAGGAATGGTTTTCTATTTTTATAAGATATAACAGAATTGGTTTGGGGATCCAATCTAGTGTGTAACAGAAAAAAATCTTGACTTTCTGAACTCTCATAGAACACCGTTAAAAGCAACTTACTCTTTGGAGGGATGGGGGGATGAGGAAAAGTTTATTAGCCAATGTGTAGACCACCTTAGCACATTTTGCTGATTTTTTACATTAATTCAACCAATGACTTTTCACTTGCATTTAACTACCAAAGGCATATCTTGAATTTTTTAAATTTATTTTTTGCTGTTGCTGTGGTTGTTGCTGTTGTGCTAGAGATGTAATTAAGGGTGCCGGGACTTTCCACATGCTAGGCAAACTCTACAGGATACTACTGAGCCATGTTCCCAGCTGTTTCAGGTTAAATTCTCCACTGAGTGTTTCTCAAGTGGGGAGACTATGGGAAGAATATACCACCAAAATTCCCAAGAGGCACAAAAATCATATTCAATATTAAAATCCTCTCTTTACAGAAAAACAAAAGTGGAATACTAATTGTATCCATAACACAACGAAAATTAAAGTCTGACAAAATCTTGGCTGGTGGATAAACACAGGAGCACGGTTCTGTTAGGGATGCTCACCTCAGAAAAAGCAAACTGCCTTTGGAGGTGAGTACTGACATTTTCAAGACTATGAGACTTTTATGTTTATCAAAGGGTATAAGGAAGTTGAATGGAAACACTGTTTTGGTCCAAATGCATTATTTAAAATCTGTAGCTCACTTATCCCTATAATTAAAAATTAGTGAAATGAAAAACAATGTTTGATTTAGAAATATGGCAAGTCATCTTTTCAAGTTCCTTACTTCTGGTTTCCATAGGCAAGGTCAGAAATTACTTTGGCTGTTAATGGAGACACTAAAGTGGAGCCATGTACATTCAGCAGATGTGTCTGGGATACCACCTTCTTCCAATCACAGCAGGCTCAGACCAGCTGTCTCTTCTACGTGGTAGGTCTGTGCAATTCTCAGGTGTACTGACATTGCCTGATCTAGATCTCTGCCAAGTAAAACACCCAGAGTTCCTGCGTGGGTGGCACCAGGCGAGGCAGGTGCCCAGAACTTCAGTGAGCTGACTATTCCAGTTATGTTTGGGGTTTCGTTTATTTTCGTTGAGGTTTGTGTAATTTGAGTTAACAGGGTCAGTTTTCTGGTTGAGCCGTGAAGACTCTCAAGTGGAATTCTCTTCCAAAAATGACTTCTTCATAGGGCTTCTGATGCTTGAGTCAAAGACAATACTGAGGTTCAGGAGAAAATACTGGTAAATATGCAGATAATAGCATCAAGCAGGGAAAAGGGTAGGTGCTCTGCTTTCAGAGTACAACATTTTCCCAGTTCAAAAGATGCTACTCACTAGGGGGGAGGGGGAGTTGGCACACCTTTAATCCCAGCACTCACTCAGAGGCAGAGGTGGGCAGATCTCCCAGTTCCAGGCCAGCCAGGGCTACATCATGAGACCTTGTCTCAAGGCGGGGGAAAAAAGTACTTAGGTTCAACTTAACAGCTGTGAAAACGGACATCATGTCCCCCAACCCTAACCTCTACAACCTGAAATTTCCTTATTTATAAACTGACATACTACAAGGCTACTCAAAAAAAAAACAAAAATAGATGCACATGTGTACAGTCCAGATATGCAGGTGACTGAGGCATGTGAAAGACTACTTAGCCCAGGAGTTCGAGACCAGCCTGGTGTACACAGTGAGATTGTGTCTCAAAATAAATGAAAATTAAAAATAAAGTAACATATGAAAATTTCTTTATTGCAAAGGATTTGTACTAATTATCACTTTAACAAATATGAATTATCTATAAAATGCCCTTCACATTCCAAGCATGGTCATTCCTGTCTGTAATCCCAGCACTCAAGAGGCAGAGACAGGAGAATCGAGTTGCATCCAACCTGGACTACACAGCAAAAAAATGAATTCAGTTAATCTTAATGCTTTTCAAAGACTGCTAACTTTGAACAGACTAAAATTAGGTTCTCTGTTTTTCTCTTTAAGCTTAATTCATAACTCACTTGAATTCATTCTCAAAACTTCTGAATGCAGTCGCCCCATCATTCCAATGGCTTAAAATGCAACAGCAGTTAATTAAAATCATTAATTTCGGTGTTATACGGAGAATGAAAGAACAAGGCATTTCATCAGAATCTCACGAGGACTAACACTTAGGAGTGGAGTGGCACACATAAAGGGGCAGAAAAAAAGGTAGTATGATAGATTTGGGAAAATATAAGCTGGACTTACAGCTTGGCTGGAACACAAAGAAGGAGGCAGGCAAGAGGCAAGGGCACAGGATCAGGTGAGGGCCACAGGGAAAAGGAGTCTGAGATTTTCCCAAAAGTAAAGTGTATCACTGACGGCATTTAAGCAGAGAAATTTTACTGTTCATAATGTACGCCTGAGGACAAGCAGCCCAGGTAAGGGATTCTGGCAGTCAGGCACAATATGATAGAGGCAGGAAACAAAGACACAGCAGTGAAAGAAAACGGGGCCTGGCTTAGGAAGCAGAAGACGCAAACACAAATGGATTTGCCATTTATTTAACAACACTAGTAAGGAAAGAAAAGCATAGGAAATGGTGATGAACTCCAGGTGTATCCAGTCGGGCTTTTGTACCACTGTAACCAAATGTCTGAGAAAAAGAATGTAAAGAAAGATACATTCTGGCTCATGGTTACAGAAGCGTCAATCCATGACACAGGTCCAGTAGCGCACAGCAATCTACACCACAGTGTCCAGGAAGCAGAGAAAAGGGAACACAGGAAGGAGCGAGTGCAAGAAATCACCCTCCAGGACACATCCTTAAGTGACCTACTTCTTCCAAAGGACCCTCCCACCTTTCACCATCTCCCAACAATGCCACCATATTACAAATTGATCAGGGATTAATCAGTAATTAGGTGAGAGCCCTCAGGATCTAAACATCTGTAGAAACACTATCATACCATGTGTTTTTGACTTAAGGAACTAAACATACCCTAAGCATGAGCATTCAGCAGAGGTCTGTGTGCACGTGGGCTGGCATTTCTGGTGAAGGAGAAAGGTTGCAGGCAACAAAGTAAATTCACTTTAGTTGAGTACGACATTATAACTGCATCCAAACGGAAGTGTCCAGAAATTGTAAATATGAGTCTTAACTTTAGAAAAACAGCTCCAAGCAAGTAGCTGGTTGCACAGGGTTTGTGCAACACCCAGGTAAGCAGGAAAAGTGAAATAAGTACATAGCCAGGGACTGAGCCTTGAGGTGCTGCAGCAGGGGTTCAACAAGGAAACATGTAAAGAGCCCAGCGGTAAAGCCCTTACCTAGCATGAGGGGGTCTGATCTCCAGAACTGAAGAAGTAAAGATCACAAAAGCTCAGAATACACATTTATTCCCTAAAGGATACCTCAGTACCTCTCCTAAAATAATTCTGATATACTTTCAATTTGGATTGATTTGGTTCCTTTGGCAGTTGGTTTTACTGATAAAATTCCATGATCAAAGCACCACAGGAATATTCATTGTTATGTTTAGCTAGAATTCACTATACTTTGCCTATAGTATTCACTGGCAGTGCAGGGTTGTTTTCCTTTTATTTTTTAATGTGTTTGGTTGTTGGGTTTTTAAAGCATTTTTGTAAGTTTGGAAAGCAGCTAAATGTCTATTAAGAGGAGGATATATAAGGAACAATATAATCATATAATGGAAACAACTTTAAGTTTAGTTCAGTGGTACAGTACAGTCTTTGAATGAGATGCTCAACACCCTGGATTCTATCCTAGCCTAGACCAAAGGAAGGAAGACGAGGAAGGAAGGAAGTTAAGTCAGCTTTTAAAATCCTCAACATTACCATACAACTTGTAATTATAATCCGGTTTATTCCCTGTGTGCATATAAAGATTTAAGAATATGCATTCTAAAAATAGAAAATAAAGGTTTAAAAAAATTAGTGCCCATTGTGGTGGAGTAAAATATTCTTATAATCCCATCTGAGGTGACAGCATCTCAAGTTCAAGGCCAGCCTGGGCAACATAGCTAGAAGAGACAAAGAGGCATAGAAATTATTGATCATATGAAGTTCCCCATATGGCGGACGGGGCGCCTGATTTAGTAATGGAAATCATTCAGTCTTGAAGGCAGGCGATATGTTGTTCTATTTTTATTCTGCTACTCACCAAAAACACTTTATTTCAAACTTTCTGTTTTCTCACCTAAAGAAAGCTGAGAACATCTGCCTTGTAGGATGAGGTGAAATCATGAAAAAGTGGGTTTTGCCTAATAGACAAGAATCTGGCAATAGCACACAACAGGGGGAAATGCTGAGTCTGCACCTTTTGTAAGCAATTTACCGTCAACACAACAGGAAGGGACAACCACTCATCGTCATCTTCCCAGTACCGTGTGGCTGCCTCCTATGCTTTCTATATTTAGTAGAATGCAGAGAGACAGCAGGAAACCCCGGCTTTAGACGGGCTCCCTTTGGGATTCCCAATGACCTTGGGATAACATTTTTTTCCTCTCATCTATCTCCTGCGCACCCACCCAAATACACACCCCTCTGCAGCCCAGCCGGCAGACGTACAACCCTGAAAATGATAATGTGGGTACTGGAACGTTCTGTTTGTTTTCCAACGTTAAGAAGCAAGTACCTTGAACTTTTAGCGCCCACTCTGCAAAATGGAAAGGAGTCCCAAGCCTCGGACAACTTAAGTTCTGCAACCCGTTCCGAGCACACGGTCCCCACAACTAGACTGCACGCAACAGACCAGCACACGGAAACCCAGAGCTGCCGGCGCGCATGCAACCGCTCAGACCCACTGCTCACACCCTCCCGGCAAGGGGCGGCCTCGCGCGCGCGCGGGATGCGCTCCCACACCGCGTGTGCCCTGGGCCGGCCTCAACGCCTTACCCGCCTTGAAGACCATCTTGTCATCGTCCGTGGTCACGAAGGTATTATTCAGCATGGACACCATGAGCACCCCGTAGGCGTTCTGGATGCCGAACACCGACCCGTTGCACCACATGGCCGCCAGCATCACCAGCCAGCCCCAGCCGCCCTCGGGGGGCTCGGCGCCCGCCGGCCTCCCCAGCTCCACTTCAACCTTCTCGGAGGCCACCTCGGGGCCGTCCGAGGGTCCCGGGCCGGGCAGCGGGGCGTCCTCCGTGGGCTCGGGACCCGGCGGCTGCGCCTCGTTCGTCCCCCGCGCGGCGGCGGGCTCCTCCCGGGAGGGCACCATGGCCCGAGGCGGCCCCGTCGGGCTCCGGGAGCGCCCCGGCGCAAGGTCCCGCTGGCTCGCGGAGGCTGCGAGAACCGCGCGGGCGAACTAGGGAGGCGAGGCGAGGGCGCAGGAGCCCGCGGCGGGCGAGCGGCGCTCGTCACCCAGGCGGCCGCGGGCGCCTCAGGGATCAAAACTCAGGCCTCACACTGGTCGCCCCACACTCCAGACGGAGCCTAGTGCCGGCCGCCGCTTCTTAAAAGCAAACCCCGCCCGGCCGGCTGGGGGCGTGGCCGGCGGCGGGCCGTGCCCCCGGAGCCCACACATGATTGGGCCTCGGAGAAAGGGGGCGGGGCGCTCCGTGGCGCAGAGCCCCCAGTGGCTGGGCGCGGGTGGGGGAGGAAGGGGGCGTCTGCGCGCGCGCCTGCTGCAGAGCCGCCAGATAAGCCGCCTGGAGTCGATCACAAAGGCATGGGTCACCTCTCAGAATCAACCTTACTTAGAAGGGAGCGTCTTCTCCAATGAGCTGGCTAGGTAGGTCATTGATCAAGTCGGCGTGCTGCGTCTTTACCCTCGCTGGAACAGAGCCACAAGTTGACACTGTTGATTTTGTGTTTGTTTTTTGACGTTGCCTTTTCGTGCTAATTATAAAAGATTTCTTATGCCAAATGCCTGTTTTAAAGGGAACCCAGAAGAATCAGAGGCCTTATTTAATTACCTCAATTCCGTTCTCTTTCGTGCGTATACAGTTTGTTTTGAATGCTTGGCATATCGCAAGATGTTCATTTTGGAATAGACTGCGGTTCTGAAGTCTTCAACTAACAAACATTTTGACAGCTAGAAAGTATTACTTTTCAACTACTCGCAGCTGTTTTCACACTAAACAAAAGTAAAACTTGTATTCAACTCCTCTGCCTCCAATGTTTTTTATATAATATTGAAGATCTTAATTTCTCAATTATTCAGATTTTTCACTGCACCCACCATGGGATACATAGATGACTGCAATTGATCACATTTATGCTTCTCTTAATTCATAAACTAGTCAGTAAGAACAGTCCTGAGATTCAAAGTGAGATGCTATGTATGTTATAATGTATGAACAATACAAGTGGAATGAGGCGGATTAGCATTTTTTTCAGAAGACTAGTGTCCACAGCAAGTAGGTTTGAGCTGAGCCCTAGATTATACACAAGACTTCAGTGGGCAAGAACAAGCAAAGAGTATTCCAGCTACAGAAAACATAAGAAACTAAAAGCAGGGTGTTCCTGTGGAATCTAGGACTATAACTCAAATGTGATGTGCTTTAGGGATTAAGTTAAAATGATAACAACAGAGGCTGAAGAGATGACTCAGCAGTTAAGAGCACTGGCTGCTCTTGCAGAGGACCCAGGTTTGAATCCCAGCAGCAAAGGCAGCTAACAACCATCCATAACTCCAGTTCCAGGGGAATGTGACACCCTCTTCTGACTTCCATGGGCATTGCCTACATGAGTGTGCTTACATTCATACATGCATACATATAAAATAAAATATTTTTTAATGATACAACAGCTTGGATATGTAATGGCTCCCTAAAGCCCATTGCAGTAAGAGCTTGGTTCTCAGTCTAAGAACTAATGTTGTTATTTGGAGGTGGTCGAAATGCTAAGGGTTGGAGATCTTTCTCTCTTTCATTCAGAACACAAGGTGAATGGGCTCCCTCTGCCAAATGCTGTCACCATCATGCCTTACCATAGACATAAAAACAATGGGACCAGCCAACCATGACCTGGTACCTACAGAACTGTGGGCCAAAATAAATCTTTCTCCTTTTAAATCTGATTATTTTATGCATTTGTTACTGAAATAGAAAGCTGACTAACATAAATAGTAAACTAAGAGCTAAGTGTGGTAGTGCACACCTGTGATCCCAGCACTTGGAAGTGGGAACAGAAAGATCAGAACTTCAGCGTCATCCTCAACATACATAGCAGGTTTGAGTCCAGGCTGGACCACATAATATCCCATCTCAAGAAAGAAAAGAAAAAAGAAAAGAAAGGAAAGGAAAGAAAAAGAAAAAGAAAGAAAGAGGAAGGAAGGAAGGAAGGAAGGAAGGAAGGAAGGAAGGAAGGAAGGAAGGAAGGAAGGAAAGAGAAAAATTGAAAGCAACATGTACATCAAGCTAGGTGTATTGGCACACACCTGTGGTTCTAGTATGGGGAAGCTGAGGCAAGAAGGATACAAGTTCAAGACCAGCCTGGATTAATAGCCAAACCCTATCTCAAAATAAGTGAATAAATGAATCAATATCCATAGAGGGTTGATTAACTAAACTATAACCCCTAAAAGTTATATTTACTACTACCTATTGATGGGAGTACTATAGTTGAACCTAGGGCTTTATGTGTGCTAGGCAAGCTGAGCTGTACCCTCAGCTCCTCCTTACTGACTGTGAAAATTGTTCACAACTATTCTTGGACAAAGCACATGTCTTAGTTACTTTTCCTGCTGCTCTAATAAAATATACTGACAAAAGCAACTTAAGGGAGAAAGGGTTTATTTTGACTCACAGTTCAAGGTACCGTCCATCACAGTAGGGAAGTCCTTGTGACATGAGACTGGTCAAATTGTAGCCCTAGTCAAGAAGCAAAGAATGCTCCATGAATGCTCCTGCTCAGATAACTCTCCTTTTATGCAGTCTAGGACCTAAGTGTAGACCCACTTTTAGGATGAGTCTTCCCACCTCAGTATAATCTAGATGATCTCTCACAGACATTCCCAGAGACTAACCTAATTAAGATGTTTATGTGCTTTGTAGCCTAACTACAAAATAAATCTCCATGAGTCAATACTGTATAAGTAATCGATTAGATAAATGAGGTTAGAGTAGGCAGAACTCGTCTGCAGTAGAATTTCCAATAATGTAAATAGATACTCTCTCCCCCAGAGGTAAGGTACAATGTGTCTCCCCTTGAGGGTGGGATATGCATACTAACTGCCTTGTAAAGGCTACAGTATGGAAGAGCAAGTAAATTTAGAGTACAGAATCTGACAGACACCGCGTTAGTCTGCTGGTGAAATATGTATCCCTGATACGATGCTACAGTTTAATGAAAATGGTATTTTGTTTCTTTTTGGCCTTCCTCCCACCTACAGACCATCAGACAAATATTATGCAAATTCTAATTGAGAAAAATTTGACAAAATACCCGATACATAGTCTTCAATACTGTCAAATTTATCAAAAACAAGGAAAGTCTTAGAAGGTGACATAGTTGAGAGGAGACAGGCTGATTTCTGAATGAAAGCCTGGAACAGGAAAAGGACACTAGGTTAAAAACTAACGAAATCAAATAATATGCAGACCTTAGTTAACAGTAGTGTACTAATATTAGTTCTTAAGTATAACAAATGAGGTATTATAATTTAAGCTATTAATAAGAAACTGGATGAGGCAATATGGGTACTCTATTATCTTTGCAATGCTTTTTTAAAATCGTAAACTGTTCTTAAGAATACAGTTATGAGGGTTGGGGAGATGGCTCAGCACTTAAGAGTACTTGCCACTCTTGCAGAGGACCATAGTTCATCTCCCGCCACACACATGGCAGCCCACAACCACCTGCAACTTCAGTTCCAGGAGGGATTCTGATGCCCTCCTCTGAACTCTGCAGGCACTGCATGTACAAGAGGCACATACATGCATGCAAGCAAAACACTCATACACATAAAATAAATAATAAAAGTATTTTAGGGGCTAGGCAGATAACTCAGTCTAAAAAGTGCCTGCAACACAAATATAAGGTCCTGAGTTGGGATCCCCAGCACTCATGTAAAAACCCGGCTCAGCAGAGCATATCTGAGCTGCTAGTGCTGGGGTGGGGAGTAGAGGATCAGGGAGATGGAGACAGGAGGAAGAGGGAGAAGAGGGAGAAAAGTATATCCCTAAAGCTCATTGGCCAGGCAGCCTAGCCAAATTAATGAGCTCCTGGTTCAGTGAGAGACCTCTTGTCTGAAAAAAACAAGGTAGAGAGTAATAGTGGAAGACACCTGCTGTTGACTTCTGGCTCCACAAACATACATATACATGTGCAGGTGCACCTGCACACACAGGTATGCACATGCTGTCACATACCGAAGCATACACACACACACATACACACCCCAATAAATAAAGTTTATTTTAAAAGAACATATAGCTGGGCGTGATAGCACATGTCTTTAATCTGTGAGGTTGAGGACAGCCTGGTCTACATAAATTATATATATATGAACAAACATGTAGGGCTGGCAAGATGACTCAGTGGACAAAGTCACTTGCTACCAAGCCTGATGACCTGAGTTTGGTCCTGGAATTCACATGCTATAAAGAGAGAAACAACTCCTGTAGGTTATCCTCTGACTTCCACACATGTGGTGTGGCACATACATACATACACATACACAATCAATAATAAATAAATGTATATTATGATCTCATTGTAAAAATGTGTGTAACCATCTATGACCCATGATAGTTTATTTTCAAAGCTCCACTTTATATATAATAATCATGTATAGTGTTTATATTGAGACTATGACATAGTTTCTAATATGTAGTTTATTCTCAAACTTTGTTTCTATTTATGTGTCAACATCATTTCTAAGCATTATGCATTATGCCCTATGTTCAGATTAAACTTTGTCACTTGTTAGAGAAGATTGATTTAGGGACAATTTTAACTTAAAGAATTAAAAAGTTAATGCTGGGTTGCAATGTAGTTCAGCGGTAGAACACTTACCTGGCATGTTAGGGCCCTGCATTCAATCCCCACTACAAAAAAAAAAGGGTCAAAGTGTGGTGCACATCTATATGCTCAGCACTGGGGAGAAGGAAGCAGAAAGATCACCACCACATACAGAATTCTAGGCCCATGGCTCAAAGCGCTAGCCACACAAGCCTGACAACCTGAGTTGAATCTCTGGAAGCAACATAAAAAAAGCAAGATGTGGTGGCACAGATCTATAATCCCAACACTCCTATGGGAAGATGGGAGGTGGAGACAGGAGAATTGCCCAGAAACTCAAAAACAGCTAGCCTAAAGTGCACAGCACCTGCAGAAACAAGAGACACCTTGCTTCAGCATGGTCGGGGCGGGGGGCGGGGCAATCAGTTCCCCAAAGTTGTTCTTTGACCTCCCCATGCATGCCATGGCACACACAAACTAGAATTTTAAAAATAATTTTAAAGAGTAATTCTGGCCAAAGCTATATAGTGAAGACTGACTTATCTTTAAAAAAAAGTGGGCGGAGGGGGACTGGAGAGATGACTCGGGGGTTAAGAGCATATACTGTTCTTCTACAGGACCTAAGTTTGATTCCCGGCATTCATGCGGGGCAGCTCCCATCAGCCTGTGACTCCAGCATTGCACTCAAATGCACAGATACACACACACATATATACATAATCAAAAAGTAATCATAAAATAAATTTTTAAAAAGAAAGAAAGAAAAAGAAAGGCCCAAGTTAATGGCCACTAAGCACTTAGCATACTGTTTGACACACAGCAAGCTCTTGGGAAATGTTAGTGATTATTGAGTGCCCTTTATCATTATATTACCCTTTTATTCTACTAGCAACATCATTGCTACTTTCTCATCTTTCCCTAATACACGAATTTTATTGTAATCAAAGTCATTCAAATAGATGGTTGCTATTTTGTTGTTTATTTTTTGTTTGAAGGGTGTGTGTGTTTTCTTTTTTTGAAGAGGGCTGAAGATCAAACCTAGGATTTCAAGCATGCTGGCCAAGTGCTGTACAGTGAGCTTCCTGGATCTTTGCATTTTTATAATGCATTTACTTAACCTCAAAAAACTCAAGTCAGGATAATATAAAATATCTAAATATAGGAACTTGGATATTTTTGTCCTTGATTATTATATATTTTTTTCTTTTTGAGACAGAGTCTCACATTCTGGCCAAAGCTGTCCTTAAACTCATAGTACTCCTGTTTCCAACTCTTGAGAACTGAGATTACAGGCCTGACACACCACACTTGTGTAGTGCTGGCTGGCCTAGAACTCACTTATATAGACCAGTCTGGCCTTGAATTCACAGAGACCTGTCCGTCTCTGTCTCCTAAATAGTGTGTCACCATCACCAGCCACTGAGAATATTTTGTAATGATTATTTTATTATTTATTTTTGTCTGTGTGTATGTACCCACACAAGTTGCTCAGTACAAATTTCATCTGTTTGATAAAGCTGGCTCATTACTGAAAAGCAAAGTATTCTTCAAATTCAAGGTAGGAGTGAAAGGTCTACACCAAAATGTTGTTCATAAAAACTGAGGTTCTGTCCCAGTTAGTCTAAGGATTGGCTTGTCTTCATCTCAACCACTTTCCTTTCCTTCTTCAAATTTATAAGTCAACAAAAGAAAAGATGTCACAGTCTGAAATGAAATAAATAGAATGAAAGTACATTAAGAGCTATTGTTTGCCCTAAACACTAAATTTAAAATATAACTTCAGGTTCCTATGCTGCATGGAAAATGTATTAATTCTAGAGGCCCCCAAATTGGGTTTTGAACTGAATTCTTATTCAGTCAGTCAAATTTGTGTTTGGTAATTTTTAGTTTGCTAATATCAAATGAAAAACAAATCAAAGGTTCTAGTTTGAATATTTATTAAAAACAAGTACTTATGGTGCTAGAGAGATGGCTTGGAGGTTAAAAGCACTGACTGCTCTTGCAGAGGACCAGGTTTTGATTCTCAGCACTCACATGGCACCTAACAACCATCCTAACTTCAGGGAATCTGGTACTCCCTTATGAACTCCATGGGCACTGCACAACATGGGTCCACTTACACACAGGCAGGCAACACACATAAATAAATAAATAAATAAATAAATAATACTACCAGGGCTAAGAAGATGGCTCAAACTGTAAAGGAAGATCTGAGCTCCATCCCAGAACCCACATAAAAAACCCAGGCATGGTCATCCCTACCTGTCATCCCAGCACTGGGGAGATGGAGACAGGCAGATCCCCAGGGCTTGATGGCCGGCCAGCCTAGCCTACTTGGCCAGCCCCAGGGCAATGAAAGACCATGTCTCACAATACCAAATGGATGGCTCCTTTGATGATTTGAATAAGAAATGTCCCCCATAGTTTCATGCAATGTAATTGAACACTTGGTCCCCAGTTGCTGGCATTGTCTCGGGAGTTTATGGAATTTTTTGGACTTAGAGACTTGCTGGGAAAGTATTTCACAGGGCTGATGTAGCTTAGCACTTGCCTAGTGTGTGTAAGGTCCTAGGTTCATTCCTCCCACTGGGAAAAAAAAATTCCATCATTCAGAAAAGAGAAAAAGAGGCACCTTAATTTGTTTGATACTTCTATAAAAGTATATCTGAAACTAGGTTAATTTTAAAGAACAGAAATTTATTTATAGATCTGGAAGCCAGGAAGACCAAGATGAAGGGCCAACATCTAGTGTGGATCTTGCTGGGCCATCCCATGCCAGAGGACAGAAGAGCAAGATAGCACATTCTTGTCCATGCATGGCCTAAGAGACAGGGAGGGTAGGGGGCATGAGTTATCAGGAGTCCTATCCCACAGAAAACTTTAGCCCACTGATGAAGGTTGTGCTATCATGATTAATCATCTCTAGAAGGTCCCACCTCTCAGCACTGCTGAACTAAGCATTAAGTTTATAGCATATGAACTTTGAGACACATGGCCAAACATCAAACAAGGGTCATTTTAGAATAGAAACAGGCTGTTCAGGATGACTTGGAAGTGTTCATAACTACTCTTGAAGTGAGGAACAAGCCTTCAGGATGGAGAATAGGATTTGAGCAGGTATAAGGTAGAGTCTGATCAACTGGTGGAGGCACAGTTTCTTGATAGCAAAACTAGTTAGGAGATCATCACGGTCTGTGAAAAATGTTAAGGACTCATCAGGGAACCATCTTCTAGACTGGAAAGCAATGGGGTCAGTCTAAAGGCCGTGGAGAGCAGAGGATTGTATTGGGGGGGAGCCAGCAGAGACATATAATGAAGGTGGGGCCCCCACTTCTTAGTTTGGACTTGGGAAGATAAGGAGGCTACTAGATGATGAGCAGGTTGAAACTGAAAGAGAACAAGAAGTAGAAGTCAGGGAGTTGATTCATTCTCATTTCTAAAACAAGGGTTTTTGCATAAAATATCACATTTATCATTTGTCCAAACCAATGGTCAAGAACTCTGTGCACATTTTTGCTTTTTTTTGTTGTGGTGTTGGAAATTGAACCCAGCACTTCATACAAGCAAAGCACATGCTGAACTGCATTCCCAGCCCCCTCTGTTGTATTTGTTTTGTTTAAAAAAATTTTTTTCCTGTCTGCTGCTAGAAATTGTATCCAGGACCACACACACACTAGTGAAGTATTCTGCAACTGAGCTATATACCCAGGAGTCTGAACCTTACTAGGTAGACCATGTTGGGCCCAAATTCACAAAGGTCCACCTGCCTCTACTGGGGTCAAAAGTGTTCATCACCATTCCCTACTTTGTGCAGGGTTTTAATCAAGGTGTTCACAATAAGATTTCATGTGTGTGTGTGTGTGCATGCGTGTGTTTGGGTTTAATTTACATGGCATCACAGAAGTTCAGGAGCACTACTGAATAATTATCATTATAGTGATTTTCTGATTTGTGGAGTAGAGCACAGAAAGATTGTTTTTTTAAATTTGTCCATAGATATTTAAAGCAGTGCAAAGCTACATTTGGCTGCTTGATTTAAAATATTCATTAAAACGGTAACAAAGCAGCCTGTATTTACAGCATAACTGGAAGTTCATGACCACATAATTCAGAAGTTTAGTACTTTGTATATTCAGTTTAATTCATATTTATAAGGAGCATCTGTGGTGGGCTAGACTAGATGGAGAAAACTTAGGAGCATGAAGAACAGTTAATTCAGTTAAAAGATGAGACTATTCTAAAGAGGAAACATTAGAATTTCTGTACAGTCAATCAAGGAGGATATTTTTATCAATAAATAATAAGGTTTTTAAAAAATTTTTGATATTGGGGCAAAAACCTTATTAAGCAGAGGCATACACCTCTACTAGTTCAGCAGAGTTGGCAGAACGTACACTTCATCTGCTAGATTACCTTGTGAATTCTCATCTAACTTTAAGAACCTGAACTATGTGGGGAGAAAGTGAATGTAGTCCCTATACACACACCAATTGCACCGATGAGTTTCTCAAATCTGGGGGAATGACAAGGGTCAGCACATCCCAAGTGCAACAGATGAGCCTAGGCCCAAGAAAACCACCTTCTTCATCATGACATCTCCTCTGCCAGGTAAGTACAACAATAAGTTTAAGACCAAAAGAAAAAATGGGGCTTGGTGGCTCACGCCTTTAATCCCAGCACTCAGGAGGCAGAGGCAAGCAGATCTCTGTGAGTTCAAAGCCAGCCTGATCTACATAGCAAGTTCTATCTAGGCTAGCTGGGGCTACAGGGAGACCCTGTTTCAAAAAAGACAAAAAATAAATAAATAAATAACTTTAGTATAAACTGTGTGATGCCTCATAAACCTAGTGTGATGCCTCTTGCCTCTAATCCCAACATTTAAGGGACTGAGACAAAGGATGCATATATATGAATGCATGTATAGATGCATGTATATGAAACTGAAAACAAGCCACATTTTCAAATGGAAACTTCTCAATATTTTTCAGTGGCACAAGTTTTTTGTTTTGTTTTAGTTTGGTTTTTGTTGTTCCTGTTGTTTTGTGTTCATTTTGAGATAATATCTCACTCTATAGGCCTGCTTGGCCTAGAATTTACAGAGATCTGACTGCCTCTGCCTCCCAAGTGCTGGAATTAAAGGTGTGTGTCACCATTTCTGGCAGATATGTTTGTTTTATAGTTAGAAAAGTAATCCATTTTTGTTATAACAGATACCATAAAAAGCAGTAGATATAATCACAGAATCACCCAAATATACTCATTTAACATTTTTTAAGTTATATGTTTATGAGAAGTACAGCATTCATTTTGTAAATAATGTACTTCTCCAATAAAACAAGGTATAGCATCATCAAAACAATAACTCTTGATTCTAAATTGAAATTGCTGTACCCAAAGTGATGAGTGAAACATGAAGAAGCTTGATAAGGGGTTGGGATGCAGCCCAGTTGATAGAGTGCTTGCCTAGCATGCATGATACCCTGGGTTCAATCCCCAGCACTTCGTAACTGGGGTAGAGTAGTACATGCCTGTAATCCTAGCATTTAGGAGGTTAAAGCAGGATAATTAGAAATTCAAGGCTATCTTCAGTTACTTTGGGAGTTCAAGACTAGCCTGAGGGACTGGGGAAGGATAAGATAAGGATGCTTTAACTGGGCCTTGTGGTGAACATCTGTAATTTCAGCAGTTAAAGGCTGAGGTAGGAAGATCAAGAGTAGGAGACCAGCTGGAGTTACATTGGAAGGCTATCTCCCACAACAAAAAATAAGGATGCCTAAGGGCACCTGGAACTACTCATTAGATAGGGACTCTGCTGCAGGCATCTTCAAAGATTCAGATTTATAGCAAACATACCTACCTACCAATTACCATATAATATAAACCTTGGTGTGGCGGGCGGGGCGGCGGGGGGGGACCACAAATCCATGGAGCTACTCGGTTTCCTCTTCATCTTTTTTTCTGTGCATATTTACTTATTTATTTTTTTTTCAGACAGGGTCTCCTGTAGACCAGGTATCCCTAAACTCATGTTGTAGCCAAGGATAACCTTGAATTCTTTACTGATTATCCTGTCTCCCAAGTGCTGGGAATGCAGGTTGTGCTGCAATGCCCAGATTTCAGTGTGCTTCAAAACAAAAGCAGAATCATATTTTTTATGGACTTAATTGTGTGCCCCCACACACTGTAAATTTGGATGTTGAAAGTCGATTCTCCAGTACCTTACATTGCAAAAGTGTTTGAAGGAAAGGCCTTTGAAGAGGTAAGTTAAAACCAGGTTCTTGTGGTGGACACGAATATATTAAGACTAATGTCCATATAAAAATAAGTGATTAGGACATATACAGAAAGGGTCATATGAAAACATTAGAAGAAGGTAGACACCTTCAACCAAGGAAACACCTTAGTTGAAATCAGACAGGTCGCTGACACCTCAGTCTTAGACTTTTAGCCTCCAGAACAAATGTATTGTAGGACAATACATTTCTATATTTTGAGCTAATCAGTCTGAGGGTAGTTTGTTATAGCAGGTCTAGTAAGCTAATACACATCTGTAATGGTATCATCTTTTTAAAATTCTTTCTTTTCTACATTATTATTTAGTGTTTGTACATGTTTGTGCATGCATGCATGCCATGGTGTGCATGTAGAGGTCAAAGGACAAGCCATAAGAGTCAGTTTTCTCCTTCTATAAGTCCCAGAGATTGAACTCAGATCATCAGCCTTGACAGCAAGTTCCTTTACCTACTGAGTTATCTTGTCAGCTTCCCCAAATAATTTTCTTGATGAACATTCTATATATTCTCTAACAGAAAAATTATTTTGTTTTGATTTTTTGAGATAGGGTCTCGCCAAGGTCTCTAGACTATGGGGTTCTCTTGCTCCTGCCTCCTGATTGCTAGGGTTATTGGCATGCTCAACCGCACTTGTCCTTGGAGAAAATGATTTTTGTTTTGTTTGGGTTTGTTTTTTTTTTTGTTTTTTTAAGATAGGGACTCACTATGTAGCCCTGGCTGGCGTGGAACTCACAGAGATCTAAGTACCTCTGCCTCCCAAGTGCTGGGATTGAATGCATGTGTCACCTTGCCTGGCCTGACTTTTCTTTTTCTTCTTTTTTGAGAAGGCTCTCAAGTAGCCTTGAACTTGCCATGTATCACCAAGAATGAACTTGAACTTCCAATCTTACTGTCTCCACCTCTGGAGTACTAGTTTTACAGGTAGGAGCCACACCCAGTTTATTTGATGCAGGAATCCAACCTAGGACTTTGTGCATGCTAGATAAACACTCTTCCAACCAGGCTACAGCCCTGTCCCAAGTCTTTCTGCCAATAGACTCAATCTGGGCTTTAGCTGAGAGGCTTCTTTGATCATGACAGAACAGACCTGGAGACTCTGCCGACCTGCTTTAGAGCCTGCTTGGAGTACATAAGCACAGGGGCCATTCTTGTCTTCACTTCAGTATGAGGTGCAGAATGACCTCCAAGGCCTTGGGTCTGCTGCCATCACAGTGAACTCAGAGATGCTATTGAGGGTTTGTTTGGTGGCCTCACTGGCTCCTCTCCAAAGCTGCTTGTACTTACATGACTGCTGAACAAGGTCCAACAGCTTCTTGCTGAGGTGGGCTTGGTGAGGGGATAGGCCTTCAGATATATCTCAGTTCAGTCATAGTCCAAGCTCACCACTCTGCAAGAACAGCTGGATCAGAGAAGAAGCTGAAATACTGCACAGAAATAGGATCAGAAATATCCAAGAAATTGAATTTTTCGGTGCTCTTTAGGGATATTTATTCACACAATCATCTTGTTAAGACTGTTTCCAGGGGTTTCATTATCATGTTTTTTTTGCTTCCTATGCTACTGTCTGTGTTAGGAAAATAATTTTTTCTATAAGAACTTCTAACTGGCTATTCCTATTAAGCAATAAAGCAATGATGCTTTTACACAGTTGTCTAATCCCACTACAATACTATGTTATGCTTTTGATAAATCTGAAGAAATCAAAATATAGTATATCAGTATAATTTGGTCTCATAATGCCAGTAAAGTCTGCTTTATAAGATTAAGATAATTAATTCAAGCATTTAAAAATGTTTTTTTTTCGGGGCCAACAAGATGGCTCAACAGGTAAGGGTGCTTGCTGCCAAGGCTGACAGAGTTCAGTTCCTGAGACCCAGATGATAGAAGAGAACTGACTCCTGAAAATTGTCCTATGACCTTCACATGTACACATACATAAATACACACATATATACGTGCACACATATATACATACACAAACATACAATAAATAAATGTAAAATAATTCTTTTTTATTTTTTTATTTTATTTTATGTGTATGAGTGTTATGCCTACATGTAAGTATACCCGTGTCATGCTGTGCCCTTGGAAGGCAGAAGGGAGTATTGAATCCCCTAGAACTGGAGTTACTGGTGGCTATTAGCCACCATGTGGGTGCTGGATTCTAACCAGAGTCTTCTGCAAAATTAGCCTGTGCTCTTCACTGCTGAGCCATCTCTCCAGCCCTAATTTTAAAAAATTCTTTTAAAAATGAACTTTACAGCCAGGCATGGTAGCACATGCCTTTAATCCCAGAACTTGGGAGGTAGAGGCAGGTGGATCTCTGTGAGTTCAAGGCCAGCCTGGTCTCCATAGCAGTTCCAGGCCAGCTGGGGCTACAGGGAGACCCTGTCTCAAGAAAGAAAAAGAAAGCAAGAACTTTACAGTATACATTTAGCTCTATAGCTTAATTAGATTCTAGGGCTTAGATGAATTTTTTTTTTTTTTTTAGTTTTTTCTGAGAAAGGATCTCCTTGTAGCCCCAGCCAGTATAAAACTCACTATGTAGACCAGATTGGCCTCACTCTCACAGAGATCTACCTGCGTCTGCCTCCTGAATGCTGGAATTAAAGGCATGTACCACCATGCCTGACATTAAATGGATAACATTTATGCATTTTCTTTTTCTGTTTTGTGTGTTTGCATATGTGTCAATACATGTGCGTGTGCAAATGTGAGTGGATATGTAGGCCTGAAGTTGACATCAG
Source organism: Eospalax fontanierii (assembly GCA_035773235.1). Lineage (NCBI taxonomy): Eukaryota > Metazoa > Chordata > Mammalia > Rodentia > Spalacidae > Eospalax > Eospalax fontanierii. The sequence goes on from CM069545.1 coordinate 48,558,318, forward strand.
GTGTCTTCCTCAGTTGCTTTGCACTTAATTAACTGAGTCAAGATCTCTCACTGAGCCCAGAGCTCACCAATGCCAGCCAGTCCAGCCAGCCAGCTTGCCCCAGGGAATCCCCGTCTCTTCTCTCTCCCAATGGGTTTCAGGTGGCTGTCACGCTTGCCAGCTTTTTTGTATGTTCTGCAGATCCAGACTCCAGGCCTCACATTTGCCCAGCAAGTGCTTTATCCATGGAGCCATCTCCCCAGCCCCTGTTTCACATTTCTAGTTGAAATAAAATCAGTATTTCCTTTTCTCTAACCCAACAACTTCTGAAACAACAACTTAACTCTGCAAATACCTTGATCTTTATCTAAAATGTCCCTAAGAGCAAAATACTGTGAATCAGGTCTTATGCTGATAACTGTCTGTCCCCTCAGGCTTCCAGAGCTCTGTGCTGTGATGTTTATGAAGAACAGGGTAGAGACTGCCCCAGGCTCTCTGGACACTGAACAGGCTGCACCCTGTCTGCTTCCACCCTAGGCAATGTGATGTGGGTTAGGAGTCTGGCCTTCAGTTCTTTGTGTTCCAGAATCCAATTATTTTCCCCTTACCAGGGGCATTTGGCCTCAAGGGAGTGATTCAGTCAAAGCAAATTCACAGTAGAACGGATTGAAAACTTGCATTACAGATTTTGAATGCAATTTCATGTACTCTAAAGCCAACTTGAATCTTCTAATAGGTGGATGCAGGAGCCTTATTTTCCCAGAGGGAAAGGTCTGTCTGTGTGACAAAACATATTACCATCAAAAGGCTCTTAGGGGATCTTAAACCAGATTAAGAAGATTGTATAATCTTCACAGAAAATGTCTCCACACTGTTACCCTAATGGTCTCCATCCCACCCCAATTCCATCTACAGGAGACACAAACTATGGTGGCAAAAGCACTTAGCATCAGAAAATGAGCTTCTGAGCCAAGCCTCCTGGCATACAGGTGTATGGAACATAAAATAAGATAAAAAAATATATGTAATGAAGTTATAGATTTAAGTTAAAAAATTAAGCTAGAATTAAAAAGTTATTTAAAAGTAAGATGTATAACAGTGTGAGTAAAATAAAGTAAAATACTAGTGACAAGTGTGGCCGTTGAAGGCTTGCTGTGAGACCTGTGTGACATAGATAAGATAAACATATGGTGTCTGGTAATCTAAGCTGGCGGAGAATCCAGCCCCCAAAAAAGTATAAAGACAAAAAAAATTTTACTGCACTTCAGAGCTCTCTATCAGGGACTCTCCTCCGTGCTGGCTGATCTCGCCCGGCTCATCGGAGCCAGCGACTCGGCATTCATCGGCTGCTGTAGCTGGGACATCCGAGGAAGTGTCGTGCTCCGGACCTGTATGACCAGACGTCACAACCCGAGGCTTGGCTGAACCCGGCCCACCGTAGCGGTTCCACGGTTGGCGGACATCTTTGGACTTTTGGCCTGCTTCTGCCTACTTCTACTCTCAGTGCTTTGGTGTGCTGAGACACTGGGTTGAACTGAGGTATTGTATGATTGTGTGACTCCCCTAGCAATAAAAGATGTTGCTTATTTGCACATCATACAAGCTTGTCCTGGTCTCCTTGCATCCTTTTGGATGTGCTCGCGACAACAGGCCAGTAATCCCAGCACTTAAGGCTGAGGTGAGAGGACTGTGAATTTCAGGCCAAACTGGGCTATATAGCCAACAGACTCTGTCTCAGTGAAAGAAAGAACAAAAAAAGAAGTCAAGAAAGAGGAAAGACAGGAGAGAGAGAGGGAGGAGAAAGCCACTTGCCCCATCAGCCTCCATCTTCACATCTGTGTGACCACAGCCCCGTCACTGTTGAGGGCCCAAAACAATTCTTCTGTTCCTCAGCTTCTTTCTTTCTTCTCCCTCATATTAAGGATTGAGCCTGCCATGTTGCACATGCACAGCCCTTTTTTAAACTTTTTACTTTGAGACAATTGCTCAGATTGGCGTTGAACTAACTCTGTAGTCCAGGCAGACTTTGAACTTGTGATCCTCCCAAGCAGCTGGAATAACAGGCCTTCACTTCCAGGCCCAGCCAATTCATCTTATCTATCCCCCTTTCATCCGGCCTATGTGACAACTTTCCAAAGAGAAAGCACTTACCTAGATCATGCTATAATTTATATCAGGGATATTAATACAACCTGCGGAAGGTTTTAGTTAGTCTATCTTTACTGGATTGGCAGCCCTGATTTAGAAACTTAATCAGATTTTTTTGTATATAGTAACAATTGTCCAAATCTATCTCAAGTTTCAGGAATATGTCCTCCTGGGCATAGTGGCCCACACCTTTAGTCCCAGCACACTGGAGGCAAATTTCTGTGAGTTCAAGACCGGCCAGTCTGGTCTATATAGTGAGTTCCAGGCCTACTGGGGTTACAGGGAGATCCTATCTTAAAAAAAAGAAAAATGTATCCTATAGGTGGCTTGTAGGTAGCTCCCCATACTTTGTCTGTCTATATCAATTTTCCCAAAATGTCTCTGCCATACAAGGATCTCTTCGGCGCAGTACTCCACCTTTAGCACAGGTCCTGCTAATACTCACTGAAGAACGCTGGATAGAATTAAGTTTATTATTACCAGAAGAAAAAACATATTTGAATATTTACATTTGGTGAAAATAGTCTCTTTCTATATGTGGTAGTGAAATTTAATAATGGAGGCTGAACTCATGTCCTGGCTCAACCCTTCAAAAGCTGCTGGCCCCCGAGCTCCAGGACTGTTAGAAAAAAAGGTGAAGTGGTGGGAGGAGGCTGGAGAGATAGCCCAGCGGCTAAGAGTGCTTATTGCTGTTGCAGAGGGCCTGAATTCAGATCCCAGCACCCACACACCCACAATGCTCTGCAGCTCCAGTCTCAGGATTCGATGCCCTCTTCAAGCCTCTGAGGACATCAGGCACACATGTGGTACACATAAACTTAGGAAGGCACACATGCATTCATATGAAGATAATAAATTAATAAATCATTTTTTTAAAAGATCAAGTGGGGGGGGCTGGAGAAATGGCTCAGCAGTTAAGAGCACTGACTGCTCTTGCAGAGGACCCAGATTTGATTCCCAGCACCCATAGGACCATCCAACACCCTCTTCTGACCTCCTCAGGCACTGCATGACATGGGTGTACTTACAGACACACAGGCACACTCCTATACATAAAAATAATAAGGAAGCTATTTAGAAAAAACATCAAGTGGGGAAATGATTCAACTATGCTTCACTGTGGAAAGCTGATATCATTCCTATCACTGGAAGTATCTTTAATTATGAATGGCTCTTAAAATTTTGTATTCATGGGGGCTGGAGAGATGCCTCAGCACTTAAAAGCACTGGCTGCTCTTGTAGAGGACCAGGATTTAGTTCCCAGCCCCCACATGGCTGCTAACAACTCTTGATAAATCCAGTTCCAGGGGGATCTGATGCCCTCTTCTGGTCGCCAAGTTCAGTTCATGAAATAGGTGCTCTTATTACCAGAAGAAAAAACATATTTGAATATTTACATTTGGTGAAAATAGTTTCTTTACATATGTGGCAGTGAAATTTAATAATGGAGGCTGAACTCATGTCCTGGCTCAACAGCATGGCAGAACAAGTAGCAGGCTTCCTGACCCTCACCGTGGCCTTCCTGGGAACCTCAGATACCTTAGCTTCTGTGTGTAGACAAGCAATGTTTCTTGTTTTTATTTTAAATCTCTCTCTCTCTCTCTCTCTCTCTCTCTCTCTCTCTCTCTCTCTGTGTGTGTGTGTGTGTGTGTGTGTGTGTTACAGCATACATATATATGCTGGTCAGATGACAACTTGTAGCCAGCTCTCTCCTTCCACCATGTGGTTTTAAGGAATAGAACTGGTCATCAGACTCGGCAGCAAGTGTCTTTACCTGCTTAGCCATCTCACTGGGTATTTCTCCTTTAAGAGCAAGATATCAGTCCTCATCTGGGCATGGTATCACAGGTCTATTATCCCAGTACTTGAGAGGTAGTGGCAGGATTTAGAAATTCCAGGTCAGCCTTAGACATGAAGTAAGTTTAAGGTCAGCATGAGCTACATGATACCCAGTCTCAAACAAAACAAAAATATATCTGTCCCCTATCAAAGAATTATTAGAAGAGCCTTCACTCCCACCTACCCGCCCTGACCACCCCCATAACTATGGCTGCACAGGTCAGGGGCTTCTGGGTGCTCTTTCCCCAAAGGTTTAACGAACATATTCATGGCCCTAGAGATCACCCCACAGGGGCATATAAGAGTAGTTTTCTCTTCTTGTCTTATGTCTTGGGGAAATGTTTTTCTTCCAGTTAGTTATCCAGTTCCTGAGAAGGTTTGCCTGGAACCTGGCCTTGGGAAGACACGATAAAGACAGTTGCTTTACGTGAGGGGAGTTGAGTTGTGGGGAGAATCCTACTGAGAATGGTTCATGACTAATTCTGGAAATACTATCCTATCTCTTATCTTTACTCTTTCCCTGGCCTGGATGTGAGTTAAAGGGCATATATTTTTCAGTCAATAACATTCCAGTCATATTGGCACTATCTCATGCACAGAATAATGCCTAGCCCTTTCACTTAAAGGAGTCTGAAAAACAAATATGGTAACAAAATTGAGAGTTTCTTGTTTATGTTTCCACAGATCAGACTCTTGAACCTGAGGCAAAAGGCTGTGGAGACAAGGAGGAGATGGCTGTGACTGAGAAGAGTTATTTTCTCATGATAGAAGAAAAAAGGTGTCGTTGCTCTAAGGGAGTATGATTTGTTTTCCCTGATACTTCCACAATATTTTGCACAGTTCTTCACTTTCTTCCCTACCCATCCCCAACCACCTTCAACCCAGTGAACTTGGGATATACAGCCAAGGTTCGAAACCAATACCCCACAACTAGCAGGCTGGAGTAGGCTCCAGTCTCTCCTGGAGAAGGTACTGTCTCTGCTCAGCGAAATTCATGCATGATAGTGAGTAGGTGTCCCAGATGTGCTTAGAGAATTACATCTACAGTATAAAAAGAAGCAGAAGAAAATTATCTCAGACTCTGAACTCGACTTCACAGTCAGACCAGCAGAAGAGAGGACTGAGCTAGAGGCACAACACAAAGCTGGCTGCAAGGTTGAATTAAGAATGACAGAAAGCTGGGCGTGGGGGTGCACACCTTTAATCCCAGCACTTGGGAGGCAGAGGCAGGAGGATCTCCATGAGTCTGAGGCCAGCCTTATCTACATAGTGAGTTCCAGGCCAGCTGGGAGACCTTGACTCAAAAAGACAAAAAAATAAAATAAAATAAAGAATGTCAGAAAAACCACAAGATTTTTAAAGTTGTCTTCAGAGGAGATTGGAGAAGGTTTAAGTTTTTATTTTATTTTTAATTATATGTATGTGTCAGGGGATTGGACCCATCAGTGTGGCTGCCCACAGATACCAGAGGCATTAGATCCCAGGCAGTTGTGAGCAGACTGATATGGGCACTAGGAACAGAGCTCAGGTTCTCTGGATGAGTGGTATGCACTCTCAGCCACTGAGTTATTCCAGCCTGGAGGAATTCTTTTTTCTTTTTTTTCACCCTGTTAGCCTCAGCTGGCCTGGAACTCACTATATAAACCAGGCTGACCTTGATCTCACAGAGATCCACCTGCCACTGAGATTAAAAGCGTGCAGTACCACACCCAGCAATGGAGGAATTTTTTTAAGCTTCTAGCAAGTCCTACTCTAATTAACTTCTTTGTTTACTTCTGAGAATGAAAGAATAAAGAGAGAGATGTGCACAGATACAAGACAGAGAGAGAGAGAGAGAGGAGAGAGAGCAAGCAGGAGACAAAATGGTACACCCAGTACTCTGTTAACCTAGCACTCGGTAGGCTGAGACAAGAAGATCATGAATTCACTTAGGCTGCATAGTGAGATGTTATCTCAAGAAGATCCACACACACCCCAAAAGAAAGAATGAAAGAAAGAAAGAAAGAGAAATAGAAAGGAGAAATAGAAAAGAAGAAAGAGAAATAGAAAGGAAGAAAATGAAAAGAACAGAGAACATATGTCCCCTCATGTATCAAACATACTTGGGTAGCAAGTGATAATGGTTTGGTGGAGCAAAGAAGAGTTTCCAGAGAAAGAAACTCAAATGAACCTATGCCTAATTAAAAAAAAATTGCAAAATTCAATTATTAGTTATAATAATATATCTAGAATTGTGTTGTCTGGTATGATAGTCACCAACCATAAGCAGCTACTTAAATTTAAAATAATTAAAAGTGGGGCTAGAGAGATGGCTCAGTGGTTAAGACCACTGGATGCTCTTGCAGAGGACCTGGGTTCAATCCCCAGCACTCACATTGCAGCTAACTGTTGTAACTTCATTTCCAAGGGACCCGACGCCCTCTTCTGACCTCTCCAGGCATTGCATGACACAGGTGCACTTACATACATGCAAGCAATACACTCATACACATAAATAAAACTTTAAAAATTAAATAAAATAATTAAAAGTAATAAAATTAAGTTGTCCATTCTCAACCATACTTCAGCGCCCAGTCACCACATGTGGCCAGTAGCTGCCCGCTGGACAGCGTAGATGCAGAGCAGTGACATCATTACAGGAGGTTCTGTTGGACAGCACTGGTTTCAGAAGCAAAGTGGCAGTGCCGCTCTTCTCTGGGTAGTCAGTCATTTCTACACCTCTTAAACAGATTATGAACAAAAAGAAAGAAACAAAAAACCCAAAAGAGGGTCATCATAAGACCAAAAGATGTGCTTTGCAGAAAAGTTCTAAGGACTAAAGTCATTTAGCAACCTGACAGGAAAACTCAGCCAGGTGATGAAGACTGTGCCTGTAAACACTGAAGGACTGTCCTATGGACAAGGAATTAATAGTGTTATGTATAACTTAAGGATAGAATTAAACTTAGGTGCCAGAGTTGGAGGAAAAACATTTTCTACTTCAGCAAAAAGAACTCTCTCTCTCTCTCTCTCTCTCTGTGTGTGTGTGTGTGTGTGTGTGTGTGTGTGTGTGTGTGTGTGCATGTTTCTATGAATATGCATGTAGAAGTCAGAGGACAACCTTGGGTGTCCTTTCTCAGATGCTGTTCCACCTTTATTCTTTGTCTTTGTTCCCAGGGTCCCTTACTGGCCCTTCTCACTTGCTAGGCAAGGCTGGCTGGCAAGCTCCAGGGATCTACTTGTCTTTTCCTTCCCAATGCTGGATTTCAAGTACATGCCACTGTACTGGCTTAGGAAGAACTTCTCCATCAGAGTTGTCCGAGGGCAGGAGTGTCTAGGTTGGGAAAGCATTCTCAGAGAACCTGCTATGTGCAAAGCACTGGGCCAAGCTGGTTTCTACAACACTTGGTTCTTGAAATATAGTAAAGATTACTTCAATTTGGGGTCATAAGAAAAGACATGAAGGTAGAAAGGGGCTACTTGCAGGGGGAAAGGGATCAATCGAAGGAGGAGGAGGACAAAAGAGGGCATCAGGGGGTGAATATAATTGAAATGTATTATCTACATGTATGAAATGTCATAATGAAACCTACTAGTATGTATAATTGACATATGCTGATAAAAAAACATTAAGAGGAGATCACTAAACTGGGCTTGGTGGCACCCACTTAATGCACTTGGGAAGCTGGGTCAGGCAACTTCAACTTTAAGGCCAGTCCCATCTAGCTGATGAGATTCTGCCTCAAGAAACCAGAAAATAAAGAAAGAAAAAGGCTACCATAGATTGAGTGAGATGCCTGAACATTGTCAGTCAGCAAATAATTTTTAAAATGCTATAAGGACTGAGCCAAGAAATAAGAAACTCTAGTTCCCTGAGCAAGTAAAAGCATACAAACATAATATAAGGCAACATACACAGCACGCCTTAAAAACTGTGGTGGTGGCTCAGTTGGTAAAGTATTTGTGCACAAGAATAAAGACCTAAGTCTTTATTATACAAAGCAGGCACAAAGGTTCAAACGTGTAATCCCAAAGTCGAGGTAGAGATAGGAGGATCCCAAGAGCTTGCTGGTCAGCCAGTCTAGCTAGATCCTCAGGCTCCAGGTTCAGTGGGAGGCTCTGTGGGGAGCAATAAAAGATGAGACCTGATGTCAACCTCTGGCCTCTACCAGCACACGCAGCCATATACATATACACACAAATCAATCAATAAATTACATAGCACATGCCTTAAGATCATTTCCCCCAGAGTATGCATTTTCCTCTTTTTATCATTCATTTATTTATTTGGGGGCATTTGTGTTGTATATGTGGGAACACTGGTACCTTGCTTGGCCTGTGTGGAGGTCAGAGGACAATGTGCAAGAGTCAGTCTTCTCCTTCCGCCATGTGGGTCCTCGGGATCAAACTCAGGTCTTCAGGTTTGGTGACAAGCACCATGACCCACTGAACTGTCTTGTCAGCCAATTTTCTTTTGTTTTTGTGGCTTATAAAATAAGTGTCAGCTTCTAGTTCCACTCCTTTGTAGATGTTGATTCTTCTAGAACAGGAAAATAGGAAGTTTTTATCTCAAATTCTATTTTTTCTGTTATAAATAGTATAATTCCTGCCATTCTAAGTTTTTTTTTAAATATTTTAATTTTATGTGTATGTCTTTTTTACTTGCATGAAGTGCACCATGTACATGCAATGTCTGTGGAGGCCAGAAGATTGCATTGGATCTTTTGCAACTGGAGTTATAGATGCTTCTTAGCTGCCATGTGGGTGCTGAGAACCAAACCTGAGTCCTCTGCAAGAGCAGCTAGTACTCTTAATTGCTGAGCAATCCCTCCAGCCCCAATCGCTCTCATTTTTTTTTCTGTGCTAGGAATTAAATTCAGTGTCTCACACATGCTAAGCAAACACTCTACTACTAAGTTAATATAGCTATATACCCAGTCTTATCTCGCTCTTTTTTTAAAGTATGTGTGTTTTAAAGATGGGATGAGATTTTGAGTGCTTTTTCACTCTCTTGATTATTCATTTTCTAAATTTTCAATAATGAACCTTTATTTACTAATATAATATGAGTTGTACAGAAATATAATGGAGCTAGAGAGGTAGCTCAGAGGATAAGAGGACTTGCTGTTCTTCCAGAGGACTCAGGTTTTGACTCCCAGGACCCACATGGTGGCTTTGTCATCCTCTTCCAGCCTTTTCGGGCACAACAAACATACCAGTAAAACATACCAGCAATCAAAACACTTGTAAAAATAAATAAATAAATAAATAAATAATTTTTTAAAAAAGAAATACTTTAATGCAAAACAGATCCTTTACTCCTTATAATAATTTTATCCTAAAAGTAATCTCTCTGGGTAAAAATGAGATGTCTGTTAATTTGTACAATAACAGTACATAGCAGTTTTGAGTAAAAATTATAATCATAAAACAGTGGTGCCATGTTAAATTTTTATTACATTTATTTAGTGTGTGTGTGTGTGTGTGTGTGTGCATGCACGCATGCCATGACATCTGTGTGGAAGTCACAGAACAATTTTGGGGAGTTTTGTTTCTTTCTATTCTTTTCAGGAGTAGAACTCAGGTCATCAGGCTTGACAGCAAGCATCTTTACTATCTGAGCCAGCTCACTGGTCCCAGTGGCAGGGTTTTAAAGTTAAATTTCAACTTCTCCCTGACTCACTCTGAAAGCGGTAGAGAACTGCTGAGTTTTCTTTGCACTGTGGTTTCTTGCCACATTCGGTCCAGTATTCGGTCCAGAGTGGTACAGGTTTTGAGAGTCAACTGCTATTGGAAACCATTATTCATATATATTAACTAATAAGTATTTTTTATAATTAAAAAGCATGAGGGACTTGATTTGGCACATTTACTAAAACTAGTAACTTTCAAAACTTGACAACCTGATTAATTTCCAAATTGAGTACTAAATCATCGTTGTAATGGCCTGAAGGTCAACGGGGAGAAAGACAGCTGCTCACGTAAGCACAAGCGTGAGGTTATAATTTAACTAGTGATTCCCATTTGAGATGACCACATTCCCACACAGAAAACAAAGTGTTTGTTCAACAGTTTTATCTGGCATCTTCTTTAAGATTTGAAGGGATTTAAAATTAAGTAATAATGAGTAGTTTTAACTCCAGCTACTTTATTAAACTTTAGAATGGATCCCAATTCACAGACAACAGTGTAACAAAGGTTATAGTCTCGTGATATGGTTGTAGCCTTCTAGCCAACTGGAGGGAGTAGGTCACCCAAAGTCACATGTTTACGAGAAGAGCAAAGTTTTGGTACATGAAGTTCTCCGTCACTGGAATAATCAAGGAGCCTGTTTGGTGTTTTACTGAGTCACATTGACTCACCCTTCAGACCCCAGAATCTCCAGTTCTCATGTTTTACACTTTTCCCCTGTCCTTCCTCATTCATTCTTCATTCATTCATTCCACGATCATTTTTAAGCACCTGTTCCAGACCAACCACTGTAGTAAATGTTGGCAGAATGACTACCATATTGTAGCCTTGACCATTTACAAACCAGTTTCACCAATACTGAATCCTTTGGTCATGTCATAGGAGCTATTTAAAATCAAGAACTTAGACACATCCTCACATTATCTAGGACTTAGTTCAATGCACACTTCATGATTAATATTCCAGTGAATGAGTGAGTAGATCTACAAAGCCTCATATTCCTGGTCTGTGCTATTTTGAGTTTCATAAGAGTGTCAAACATCTTACCTGCTTTTCTTTTTATGTAATTATTATTATTGTTATTATTATTATTACTATTATTTTGCCTTGGAAAACTTGGTGGCTCCTAGCTGTTTCTTTCTCCTGTGTACAGCGGCACTTTCAAATGATGCCGAAGATAGCAGTCCTCCCTCAGAAATCCCCAGTGGTCTCTGCTTTTCTGCTGAGAATGTTTTGACTAGCAAGAAATCTCTGGGTGAGGTAACACTGTGTCTCAGACCCTCACTGCACCCATTTGAAACCAACCAAGTCTTTACAAGGAGTTTGGCAAATGGAACAAGATTCAAATTTTATCCTTCCTAGTACTACTATTATAGACTGATCTTAAATGTGATTAACAAGATGCTCAAAGAGGCTGTGCTTTAAAATTAGAAACCAAGAAGGCAACAAACCAAGAAGCTTAGAAAACAATTCTGGAACACACAAGCTAGGCAGATTGTTTTGGGTGCTCAGGGGGAGATTGGCAGGCAGAATCAGGAAACAAATGGCATCCAGAGACTGCTAAAAATATGGTAAGCAACTTTCTACCAACTGCACAGACAGAAATGTCTTGTGTAGGTGACTGTGTCTGTGCTGGGATTGAACCCAGAGTTTCAGGAATACCAAGTGTGCATTTGCCAATGAGACACATCCCCAGTCTCCAGAAATGTTTTTCTCAACCTTTCTCTTAAAAAAAAAAAAAAGTGATACTTTCCAGACCACCTTAATATTAAAACCTCTCAAAGAATCAGGACTTAAAGCAGCCCAGTAGGCAGATAAAATGCCCCTAAAACACAAAGTCCTCCTTTCCTTCTCAGTAAGGATTGTTCGAGTTTTACCTAAAGTAGCACATGTACTCTTCACAGAAACCTCTCTCTCTCTTCCTCTCTCCCTCTCTCTGTATGTGTGTGTGTTGCTGAGACTTGAACAGAGCGTTGTGCATGCTAGTGTTATATCACTGAGCTATGTCCCCAAGAGCCATGAAAATGCTCCCAGGGAAAGTCACCAAAATCTTTTGCTTGTCTTTTGACAACAGCCTTCATTGGCCTTCCTAGCAGAGTGCAGGCCTTGCATTGTGCCAAGATGACAAGAGATTCCAATGATGCTCTCGGTGGGAGGAGAGGCAGGAAGAGGACCGGCATCAGCCGCCTCTGCATCTTTCAGCACTAAGGCAAATAAATGTGCATGTAGATTGTGATCAGGTGTAAAGGTGGGTGCCTTCACTCAGTACGTACTTACAGGCACTAGAGCTATGAAAACAGAATATAGCCTAACCCTTGTCCTTAGTCAAGCTGGATGAAATCTAGTCAAGAGCTTGGAATTGTCATCTCCTTTTCAATTATTACTCTTATTCCCCTTAGACACCTTTCGATTGACCTATTTTGTGATAGCTACTAAGTGAACCACCCAGAGATAGACTAGAACCATTACAGTGAAAATTAAGATCCGGGTTGACTTTGCTGGAGAAAGTCAACACTGGGGCGGCGGGGTGAGGGGCTGCTCATAAACATGGACTTTGGCATTACCCAGGCCTAGGGAAGTGTTTTGCCAGTTGCTAGCAGTGTGACTCTGGGCAAGATATTTAACCTTTCTGTAAGTCTTTGTTTCTCGTCTGTAAAATGGGATGATGGTGCTACCTGGCTGAGTTATCAAGACTAGATGAAGCAGGCCAAGCACACAGCTGTGACAGGGGGTTGTTCAGGTCCTGGAAGCCTAGCAGGTTATATGTAGTCAATAATGAGCAGCCCAGAAAAAAACAAAGGACCCTCAGAAGTGGAGATGTAGAGTCATCCCACCACTATGCCTTGGAGGTGAAGAGAGGGTGTGGACTGGAAGACAATAGTCAAATAAACTACACATAAAGTGAAACCCACAGATTCATATGTCATTTTGTATCCAAGCAAGTGTCAAGTCAGAGGAGAAGCAAAGATACTATGGGAGCCATTGGAAGATTGCTAGCATTTTCTCTCTCAGCTCCCTGTCCCCTTTTCCCTGACCAAATTGTCACGAGTTGCAGCCACTGCTCACTGACAACAGCAGTGGAGGCCATATCCTCAGGGAGAAGATCCTGGAAGACTGCAGTGTGTTTACTTGTTATTAAAGTGCTGCCTCTCTCAACCCTGTGACTCACTTCATGCATCCAGGTACACTGAAGAAAGCAGACACCTCAGCAGGGCCCAGTGGAATGCAGTATGGCCCAGAACCAGCTGACCTTATATAGTCTTTACACCTAGTACAGATATTAATAGAGTGTCTAGGATGTGCAAGGTCAGAAGCCCTGCCCTCACTCTACTACAAATCCAGAAACAAGGGGCTAGAGAGATGGGTCAGTGGTTAACAGCACTGGCTGCTCTTGCAAAGGATCCATGTTTGATTCCTAGCACCCACAGGTTGGCTAATAAGTGCCGTAACTCCAGTTGCAGGAGATTCAACACATTCTTCTGACCTCGGTGCACCTACCTACATGCAGGCAATACACATAAAATTAAAAAAACAAAACCAAATTCAGCAATGAAGGTACACTAATGTCAAACAAGACAGGACAGGTGCCTTGAGGGAACAAATAGAATTGAGATCGGGAGAAGAGGAGAGCAACTGCATCCCACTGGAGGGTCTAAGGGCACAGTAAAGCAGATGGCAGCTGAATGGAGAGACAGCGAGAACCACAGAACTGTCCCGTCGCCCCCCGCCCCGCCCTGCCTCCCGTTCTTGGTAACACGGTTTTACTACGTAGCCCAGCCTCAGCCTCCAGAGTACAGGAATTAGAGGCACACTACACCAGGCTCAGCTTAACAGAAACTACTTTTAAAGCAGCGCAGCTTAGCTAATAAACGAGAGGGCCATTAGCCAGGCTAGAACTAGCGTGCATGTAGGCTAAGGGAGAAAGTAGGGATGGCTGAAAGAGCAAGCACCCACAGGGGCTGTGAGGCCCTTGTGACAGGGGCGAGGAGATGAGACTGTGTGCTTGGACAGAAAATGAACAGGACCATGTTATCTGGGTCCTTGATGCTTCATTGCTTAAGTTTTTTTCAACAAATTAGAGAATCAATTCCTGAAGTCAGCAGGGCCTGGGGAAAGAACGAGCCTCTGCAGGCTTTACCCCGAAGACCTCTGATTCGCAGAGGCCTGGCCGCGGCTGGAAACGGGCTTTGTTGTGGTCTCCATCCTCATGGGAGTGTGGCTTCCTTCAGCAAATTGCAGAAGCAGCAAACAACGCAAGCCTGTAGGTCCACGAGGGAGAGAAGCTGCAGAAAGAGCAACAGGAAGTCAGAGGAGGGCGGGTAAAGATCAGTTTATCAACTGTGCCATCAAGGGGAGGTAGGAAAGGCTGAGGTCAGCAGATGGCTGACAGAATCGAACGAAGTCTGGAGGCAGCATTAGGGTTTGAAAGTGAAATGTCTCCCACAGGCTTATATCTTAACCGCTTGAATCCTAGGTAGTGGTCCTGTTTGGAGAAGTGATGGAGCCTATAGGAGGTTCCCAGCTGGAGGAAGTGTTACAGGGGGAGAGTCCTTGGAGTATCCTGTCCCTGACATCCTGCTTCCTGGTCCAGCTACCATGTGAAGAGTACTACCACACTCCTCCTCAGCTGCAGAGAAACTCTGCTAACCCTTGCCTGCCGCGACAAACTGAAACTCTGCCATTCTTTCCTCCATTAAATTGCCATTAAGTTGCTTCATGTAAGGGATTTAAAGAACAATTTTTGTATGTGTCTGAGTGTTATGCCTGGACGTATGTAAGTGCACCAATGCCATGCAGTGCCTTGAAGACCAGAAGGTGTCAGATCCCCTGGAACTAGAGTTATAGATAATTGTTAGCCACCATGCAGGTACTGGGATTTGAACCTAGGGCTTCTGTAAGAGCAGCCAGTGCTCTTAATCGCTGAGCCAACTCTCTAGTCCCCTATCAAGGATTTTGTGATAGCAATGGGAAAAGTAACTAATACTGGCAGTGAGATCCCAGGAGGACAGAGGGCATGAGAGGACTGAGAAGGAAATAAATGTGTCTCATGAAATTTATTCTCCACACCTTAGCAGGCGGGGTCTGGTTAATCCAGCTGGATAAAACGGAAATTGATCTTCCATTTAGAGAGATTGATTTATTTAGGGCAATTTACAAAGTTACTGGTTACCTGCAGCCCGCCTGCAAAGTCCGTGACAGCAGGTGCAGGGCTTAGTCCATTCCCGGCCAGATTTTTGCTTCCACTCCCATGATTCTTAGGACTGTGGGGACTTGGAAGCTGCCTTCTGAGCCTTGGCCTTCCACGTGGGCCTGGGGCAGGGGCTTTTTTCTTCCCACGTGGATTCAATCCGTGCCCCTCCCCAGGACTCGCCACCATGTTGTCTCTCCTCTCTCCCCACCTTCCTGCCCCCTTATTGGTCAGAGGGTGGGACTTGCCACCGAATGAACCAATAGAAAAAAAAAAAAACTTCAGAGAGAATCCTGAATTTATCATACAGCATGTTTAATTACTTGTCTCCTTGCTGCATCAAAAATATCTGACAAAAGCAATTTAGGGAAGGAAGGGTTTTGTTCTTTTGAGTATGTGTGTGTAAATGTGCATGTGTGTAATGATGTGTGTGAGTGTGAGTACTCACATGCTATGGCACATATGTGGAAGTCAGAGGACAACCTTGGGTGCTGGTCCTTGTCTCCTACCTTCTTTAAAGCAGGATCTCTTTTTGGTATTCTGCACTGCATAATCAGGCTCACTGGCCCATGAGCTTCCAAGGATGCTCTGTCTCTCATCTTGCAGGAGCACTGGGATTAGAGAAATGCTCTACCATGCCCAGCTATACATGGCTTCTAGGGATTCAAATCCAGATCCTCATGACTGCACAGCAAGCATTTTACCCACAGAGTCATCTCCCCAACCCAAAAAGGAAAGGTTTATTTTGGTTTCAAGATCCAGGGGATACAGTCCATCATGGCAGAGAAGACACAGCAGCAGGGAAAGGCGGCAGCTCATCATGTGTCCACATCAGCAGGCAGAGGGGAGTGAGTCCCAGTGCCCACATCAGCAGGCAGAGGGCTGTTGAGTCCTGGTGCCCAGCTCCATTCCTGCTTTCTGCACAGTTCAGGGTTCCGGCCTGTGAAGTGGTGGCCTCCACATTTAGGGTGGGTGTCCTGTCCTCAATTTACCTAATCTAGATAATCCCTCACAGACATGCCCAGAGGTTGGTCAGTGATTCTAGCTCTCGCTGAGATGACAATCAATATTAACTATCACAACTGGAAAAATACTGTACTGGATTGAAGAATGTCCCCAAAAGTTCACGTCTATCCAGTTCCATAATGGAACTTATTTGGAAACCTGGCCTTTACAGATGTAATTAGCTAAAATGAGGCTGGACTTCAGTGGGCCCTAACTCCAATGACTGGTATCCTTATAAAAACAGAGACACAGAGCGGGGAAAAGACCGTGTAAAGACAGAGGCAGATATTAAACATTCCATGGTACAGGTATAACATCTCTGTGTCTTAATTTAAAAGTAAAGCCAGGCATGGTGGCACATGTCTTAATCCCAGCACTTGGGAAGCAGAAGCAAGCAGATCTCTCTAAGATCGAGGCCAGCTTGATCTACATAGTGAGTTCTAAGTCAGCTGGGGCTACAAGAAGAGCCTGTCTCAAAAACAAAAACAATAGATATATATTTATTATTTTTTAAAAAGATACTTGAGTGATATGTCTACAACCAAGAACACTGAGGATGGCCCACAGACCTGATACTAAGGAAGATGTAGATTAAGATTCTCCGTCAGGGTCTGTAGAGGAACCACCTAAGCCAACATCTTGGTTTGGGCTTTTTGTGTGTCTCTGCTCTCAACTGTGAGAGAATAAATTTCTGTTTTAGGGATCCTCGGTTTGTGACAAGTAGGAAGGAGGTGGCGGTTGAAGAGTTGAGGATTAACAGTTTATTCTCTCCCCCTTATATGCTCTCTTGTTGGCAAGACTTGGGTGATTAGGTTGGTGGGGAGATGTACACACAATAAACAAAGATGACACCAAAGCCTCACAGCTTCAGGATGAGAGACCACCTTCCTCCTGGTTTCCTGGTTCTGTGAAGGGCACTGTCTCCAAGAAGAGGATTCCATCAGAGAAGTTTCAAAGCTTCCTGTCTTCTCAGGAGAGGTGTGCAGGAGGGAGCCACACCAGAGTGCAGAGGAAGTGGAGGTGGCTGGAGGTGAAGCTTTGGAAGTGGCTAGAAGGAGGTGTAAAAGGAGGTGTTTTTTGTATATCAGTGTGATTTATCTGCTTAAAGGGCTCTCTTGAGTTTAAAAATGTTGCTCATTTTTTTCCTTTTTCATCCCAGCTATATTAAATCAAAACAGAGCTCTACATTGTAATCTTGTAATTGAAAGTTGTGTGTGCGCGCGCATGTGTGTGTATGCATACATGAGTGTACTCTAGACTAGCTGCCCAGCAAGCCCCAGGGATCTGCCTGTCTTTGCCCCTGCAGCACTTTGCCCCCCAGTAGATAGTGCCCAGCATTTTAGGTGGGTGTTGGGGATCCAAACTCAAGTTTTCATGCTTGCATAACAAGCACTTTCTACACTGAGTCATCTCTCTGGCCCCTAGTTATGGGCTTCTACCTGAATAGAACAGACAATGAATGAAACAAGTGGCAGAAGCAGGAGTGCATGCCGGTGACTGTGAGTAAGTGCTGGAGAGTGCTTAGACCCTGTGCATCTTGGGACCAGGGATGTGTTTTAGCGATAGAATGTGTGCTTAGTTTGCACAAGCTGGGTTCAAACCCAAGTACCAAAAAAAGAGGAGAAAAATAATATGGGCATTTCAGCCCAACAGTGCCCTCTGACACTCTTGTGTCACTGCTTTCTGGATGTGGCTCCCACGTCCACTGTCCGCTTTACTCAGGTGGTGATCATCTGTTGCTGGAGGAGAAACAGTAGGTGTTCCTTGGAGAAGCCCTGGGTTGGGCTCTCCTCTCAACCAGGGGCCAAAGTTCCAGGAAAGTGGGCTAACCATGCTCAGGGGTGCCTGCTCTCTAATCTCAAGATTACAGCCATGGCTGCTCCTCTTTCTGTCCCTGAAGAACTGTCTCCTAATTGCTGTTTACCGCTGACAGCAATTTGTTGTTATTATTGTTATTCTTTTTTCTTGTTATGACCCTTTAGCACTACATTCTTGGCACAGAGACAAAAGCTGGTTAAAGCCAGTACCTTGCTTAATGAAGTCCTGGAGATCAAAGCCAGGAGATCAGGGCAGGCAACGAGAGCCTGAAAGGCATTTTCCTTCCCATAGTTTTGATGTCTCACCAGCCCTGTTTGTTCAGATGATTCCGAGCTGTAATCAGATCCTCTTGCTTCAATTTCAGGCTAACTTGGAGAGAGGGTGCATGCTTACTTATTAAACTTACAAAGACCGAGATAAAAATTAAGAACAGAATCAAATCAAAGGCTTAGATATTTTATCATGCATACCATCACCCACATAGCCCAGGTTCGCTGACTGAGGAGAACAGGGCGAAGGGAAGGTTTCTCTGCTGAAGGGCCTCTAGTCTGAATTCTGTTGACTACTATACTTGAAGACAATAGTGGACAGTAGACTACAGAAGAAATGCATACCTTAGGACTGGTGGATGGCTTATGACCGCTGGAACCCACGAAAAGGTGGATGAGGGCTGTCCTCTGACCTCCACAAATGTGCCATGGCCTTCCTCCTCCCAACATCATGCACACACATAAACAGTAACACATTTTAAAAAGACAAAAACAAGAAACGCACATCTTTTGGTCATCATTCTGTGCACTGAGCACCTGTTTGCAAGGCTCTAGGGTTATAAACAAGAGAAAATAAAATCCCCCTTCTTGAGCCGTGGCAAAGATTAACGTGTGCGCAGCGGAGGTAGCACAGGCAACACCTGGGAAAGCAGGGTGGCTCCCGGTAGCCCTGCGAAGACGGGCGGAAGGTTAAGTATGAAAAGCAGCATGCTCAAGAGCAGGCAGCTCAAAGGGGCATTAAGAAGCTGAAGGCAGAGCTGCAGAGATGGCTCTGAGGTTAAGAGCACTGGCTGCTCTCGAAGAGAGCAGAGGCAGGAGGATCTCTATGAGTTTGAGGCCAGCCTGGCTACATTAGGCTACAGGGAGATCCTGTCTCAAAAGAGGCAGAAGATGAAGAGGAGGAGGAGGAAAAGGAGAAGGAGGAAGAGGAGGAAGGCTGATGTGATCTGGGCAGTGGTATATGAGGCAGCTGTAGAGGCAGGCTATGAATAGATTATGAAAAATCTTTCCTAGCATATAGGAAACCTGGATTTGGGGACTGGAGAGATGGCTCAGTGGTTAAAAGTACTGACTGCTCTTGCAGAAGACCCAGGTTCGATTACCAGAACCCATATGGCGGCTAATAACCATCTGTAACTCCAGTTCTGGAAGATCTGGCACCCTCTTCTGACCTCCAAGGGCACTGCATGACGTAGGAGCACTTACACACATGCAGACGATACACTCACACACATAAAATAAAAATAATAAAATAATGTTAAAAAAGAAACCTGGATTTTACCACATGAATGCAGCCTAGCTGGGGGCAGTTACGTAAGCAGCTGCTTCATCAGGCTTTATTTACAGTGATAGATGGGACAAAGGGCTGGGAGACTGAAGGGTGAGAGATGACAGAGAATATGGAGAGAGCCCAGAGGAGAGTTGTTAAAGACGGCTGAGAATGGGCACTGTGGTGAACACTGAGATCCACGTGGGTGGCTGGGTGGGTGGCAGCACTAATAACGGGCAGGAGTACAAGGAGTGCGGCGGGCTGGCAGGGAAACCTCACGTTCACTTCAGACTGTTTGATGTCTGGGAGCTTGCCAGCAGACACCTGCAAGGCGGTTTCTGTTCGTTTTTTCAGTGCTAGGGATGGGACTTAGGTCTTACCCAAGCTATACAAGTACCTTGCCCCTGACCTATACCCTCCAACAGAGACTACAGAGCAGAGGTAGAAGCTAAGAACATCTGGCACAGGTGGGAACATACCCACAGGTGAAGAAACAAAACAGTCACCGGCAGATAGTATAGATGACTGTGAAGTTTTGAGCTGCCAACCACAAATAACACAGCGGGTGAACCAAGAGGCGGGAATAGGGGAGAAGGAGAAAGCTTTAAGGATGTTTATCCACCTAAGTAGATAAAACCAAACTCCTGTGGTGAGGGGGAAGCAATCTCTCACTTGAAAAGCAGCTGAAATCCGTCCAGAGTCTTCCTTTGTTGGACCCTGCCCACACTTCACAGATTCTTTTCTGGTTCAAATGTAAATTTTTCAGGTATCTGGGTCAAGTCTCCTGGACAGTCCAGTTGCTGAAATCTGATAAAGTAATATCTTTCTTTAAGAGTTCATTTTCTAGCTGGGCATGGTGGTACACACCTTTAATCCCCGCATTCCGGAGGCAGAGGCAGGTGGATCTCTGTGAGTTTGAGGCCAGCCTGATCTACATATCTATCGAGTTCTAGGTCAGCTGGGGCATTCATTTTCTTACCATTCTTAAATAAAACATGCAAAAGAAAATTTGGAAAATAATTTTTTAAAAGAGAAGATTAAAAGAAACTATCTAAAGCCAGGTACCGTGGCTCCTGCCTGTAATCCCAACATTCAATAGAATGAGGCAGGAGGATTACCATGAATTTAAGACCTGCATGGGCTATATAATGAATTGGACAGCCTGAGATACAGTGTGAGATCCTGTCTCAAAACAAACAAGAGACTCAGAAACCAACATTTGCATTATGGTGAGCCTCTTGCCAATCTCTGTGTACATCTCTGTGTATGTGATGTGGAGGCCAGAAGTCAATGTTGGGTATCTTTTTCTCCCACCTCATATTTAAAAATAATTTAAAATTGCATAGATTTATTTATAAATCACACACACGACGCAAGGCACATGCTGAGGTCAGAGGACAACTTGCAGAACTCAGTTTTCTTCTTCTACTAAGTGGGTTCCAGGAATCAAACTTAGGTCATCAGTTAGGTGGCAAGCTCCTTCACCTGCTGAGCCATCTCACTAGCCCTCCACATTTTGTGTTTGTTTTGAAACAGTCTCCCTGCAGCTCCAGCTGTCCTGGAACTTTCTATGTAGACCAGCCTAGCCTTGATCTCACGAAGATCCACCTGCTTCTGCTTCTAGCATGCTGGGATTAAAAGCAGGCATCCCCCCACACCCAAGCCCACCTTTTGTTTTGAGACAAGGTTTCTCACAAAATCTGTGTAGTTCACTGACTCCACTAAACAGGCTGGACAGCTTTTGACTGTACACATTGTTTTACTCATTAACTTTTGTTGTTTTATAGATAGATATAAAATGATAATACAAGCTGTGTTATTACATGTTTAATAAATACCACTTTTAGGGGTCTACAAATAGCTTTTTAAATTTTGCAATATTAGAGACAGAACCTAGGGCTTCAAGCATGCTAGACAAGTGCTCTACCACTAAGCTACATTCCCAGTCCTCTTCTCACTTTTTATTTTGAGACTGTTACCCAGGCTGGCCTTGAATCTACTCTACAGTCCAGGTGGCCTTCAAACTTATAATACTCCTGCCTCACCGTCACCAAGTAGCTGAGATTACAGGCTGAGATTACCTGGTCCAGCTCATAAATTTCTTTTATTGGAAAACAACTCTAATAGCAGGATATTATGTAAATGGTAAGAAATTCAAAATGCAGAGATAAACATGAACAATTTCCGAGCTGGGTGTGCTGGCACAGCCCTGGAAGGCTGAAGCAAGGGTCTCTCCTGCACATAGAAGTTCAAGGTCAGTCTGGATAACAAGCAAGACTGTGTTTCAAAAAAAGACAAACCTCTCCTGTTCCCTGTCCCTTAGTTCTCAAGTATATGACTCCATGCTTTCTAGCCTGCTACTCTGTTGGGTATTCCTCCAGGGTGGTGGGTGGGTGTGACTATCATTTAAATAAATCTTCTTTCTCCCCCTGTTGGAAGCAAATGATACAACTGTCTGCACCTTCATTGTTTGTTGTCATATAACTATACCTTGGAGCCTTTAAAAAAAAATGCTGCCTATTTTTTAATTAATTTATTATTATTGTGTGTGAGTGTGTGAGAGGACATGACGTGTAGGGGGATGTCTGTGTTAAGGACAGTGTGTGGAGGTCCCAGGACAACTTTGTGGAGGAAGCTCTGTCCTACCTTTGTATGGATTCCAGGGATTGATTTCAGGTCGCCAGGTTTGGGGAGTGATCACCTTCACCAGCTGAACTACCTCACGTACCCGTATTTTTTATTTTACGTTTCGAAGCTCACGAATAATCGTATTAGGGTTTAAAAGAAAAACCCCAGTGCAGGCAAGAGGAGGAGAATGGAAAAGAGAAGGAAAAAACAGCCATGCCACCGGCCTGGGGTCAGCCACCAGGAGGCTGGGGTCCGCACGGCCGGCAGCGGACTTTAAAAAGTAAGGAAGTCCAAACTAAAAATCAAATCAAAAACATATTTAGGAGCTGACTAGCATCCGAGAGAAAGAGCAAAACAGAAAAAGGAAACTAGAAAGTTAATCTTTCGGTGACAGGACTCAAAGTAGGACAGACCCAGCCAAACCTCATGGCAGCTAGTAGAGACTGTCTCATTTTTATTTTTGAAATGGGCAAGTAACCAAGGTTTATTTTAGGACGCAAAAGATTTTTGGCAGGTAAGAAAGCCCAAGGCAGAATGTAAGTGCGCCTCCAGGACAGAGGGTGAGCCAAGCCAAGCAGCTACCCTGCTTCTTTTTAAGCAAAACGATTTTCTGTTCTTTATGGGGGTGGGGCTTAGCCCCCCTGGCCTGGAACTCTCTATGTAGACCAGGTTGGTTTTGAACTGACAGAGATCCGCTAACCTCTGCCTCCGAAGTACTGGGATTAAAGAGTTGTGCCACCAAACCCTCAGCAAAGTGATTTTTCTCAGCAGGCAACAAACAAATGGTGGCTCTTCCGGGGGGGGGAGGGGAGGGCGGGATCGGGACGCCCAGCTGAAGCAAAGGAAGCCCACCAGAGAGCCCTGTGAGAATACGGAATGCCAACTCTGAGCGTCGGTGTTCCCATCTACAGGGAGGGATACACAGAATTGGAGGAGGAAGAAATGGCATTTATTAACAATGTCCAAAGTGTCCAAAGAATGCAAGCCTGGAGTGAACTTTGCTCCAGAAATAAGGTTGTTTTCCCTCTCTTGTTTACTGACTCGTGCAAGTCCGCTTACTTGGGAAAACCAACTCAGCTCTGAAGTCTCTCCAATGCCTCTAATGCAGATGGGTTGATTCTCCAATAAACATCTCCCTGCCATGACCCTGTTCTCCTGGTTTTTTTTTTTTTTTTTTTTTCTTCAAAATTCCTGCCTTCTCCTCTTGGTTAATTCTGTGGGCACTGACTTTCCTTAATAAAGTCAAATAGTTTATACCCTGAATACCCAGAAAGGTTCCATAAATTTAAGATTTGATGTTGTTGTATTCATCATACTTCCTTTTTTTCAGCACTGGACATTGTACCTAAGAGCCTTGTGCACATTGGATGCTCTATCATATACTGATAGATAGATTGAGCTATATCCCCAGCTAGAATCATATTAATAATCCTGAAAAAGAGGGGTAGAGAGATGGCTCAGTGACTAAGAGCACTTGCTGCTTTTCCAGAGGGCAGGGGTTCGGTTCCCAGCACCCACTAGTGGCTCACAATCACCTTCATGCTGTGCTGCACATACATACACATAAAATAAATTAATTTTAAAAAAGGAAAACAATCCTGAAAAAGAACTGGAGATGGCATTGCAGTTAAAAGTGCATCTTGCTCTAACAGAGAGCCTGAACTTGTTCCCAGCACCCATAGAGGTGGCTCACAACTACCTGTAACTGCAGCCCCAGAGGATCAGATGCCCTCTTCTGGCCTCCACAGACACCTGCACTCATGCACACATATCTACACACACACACACACACACACACACACACACACACACTTAAAAATAAAATAAAATCTTTTTAAAAATGAATCCTGAAAGAAAAAGAGGTATGAAAAGCAATGTAGACAGCAACCTAGAACATTTTTAGGGAGCAAAACTGTCCTATTTGTCTAAACTACCAAGAAACTCCTGACCCTCAGGGGTCCCACTTTGACTCTAGACTTTGAAAAGTACAGGTTGTTCATGTGCATGACATTAGGAAACCCAAAGAGCCACATTCTTTGACCCTTGTTCTTAAAGAGGGTACAGTTTTTTGTATGCCCAAGCATAGCGCGGGACACTGTGTGGATAAAGAGCAATGAGGGCAGGACTCAGGATCAGATGGTAAGACAAAGTACTCACATGAAAAATCAAATATTTGGGGGCTAGACAGATGGCTATGTGATTAAAAGAGCACTTGATGCTCTTCCAGGGGACCTAAATTCAGTTCCCACAGCTGCCTGTAACTGGAGCCCCAGAAGACCTAACTCCCTCTTCTGCTGTGGCTCAGTAGGTAAAGGCACTTACCACTTACCACCAAGCCGCCTGACAGCCTGGACAGCGTCCCCAGGTACAAGGAGAGAACTGACTCCTGCAAGTTGTCCTGACCTCCATATATGTGCTGTGGCACAAACACTCTGTCTCCTCCCACCAAAAAAACAAAAACAAAAACAAAAAACAAACCCCATATGGCTATCATTGGGTAATAAAGAATGAGTGTCATGGATTGGGGATGTGACACAGAGTGCTTGCCTAACATGTGCAAAGCCCTAGGTTCAATCGTCACAACAGCAAAAAAAGAAAGAATGATTGCCAAAAGAATAGTATAGATGAGGTTTTAAACTATGGGCCTCGGACTAGGGTTGTAGTTCAGTGGTAGGTGCGCTCACCTAACCAGGCTGAGGTCCTGGTTCCATTCCCAGATTACAAAGGAAAAAGAGAGAGGAAATCAAACCAGAGGGGCACAGTAATACACACCTGTAATTCCAGCACTCAGGAGGCTCAGGACGCAAGCTTGAGAGCTCAAGGCTAGCCTGAGCTATATGGCAAATACCTAAAGGAAAAAAAAAAAGAAGAAAGTCTATGGCTCTTGACCTATCAAGTTAATAATGCAAGCAACTTGAATTTTTTTGTTTTTCCTTTTGTTGCCTACGCTGGTCTTAAATGTCCAGGCTTGAGTGATTTTTCCACCTTAGCCTCCTACATTCTTGAGACCACAAGGGAGTGCCAGCCATCACCCCGCCTTGAAAACATCTTTATCCAGGTATAGTGGTACATGCCTTTAACCCCAGAACTCCAGAGGCAGAGGATCTGTGTAAGTTCAAAGCCAGCCTGGTATATGTGGCAAGTTCTAGTCCAGCAAAGGCTATATGAGACCCTGTCTCAAAACAAAAAAATAAACAAAATGACAACAACAACAAGACCTTAATATATAGTAGATGTGGCCAACTTTTGCTTATTTTTTGAGGTACCAGGGGCCACACTCAGGGCCTCACATATGCTTGGCAAGCAGTCTACCATTGTGTTGTACCCCAGTCTGGTCCAAAATCTTTTTTTAAATGGAGTGTTATAGAATTGAAAAATATTAAAGTGTGCAAGGTATTCTGAATAATTTTTGAAACCTTTCTCAAGTTACAAATAATTCATATATGTCTGGTCATGTTATGTGACAGATTTATTCTATCGCTATGAATCATAGACACAATGTTTGAAAATAACTGGCAGGACAAGAACTAGCACCAGGACAAACTTGGGTAGCCAGGGGAAGTTCCTTACAACTAAGTAAGTGGTCCAAATGTTTAGTGAGATTATAGGACTAGACACTTCAAGTGAAGGCCTAGTAAACTAGATAAATTAGGCCTAGTAAGCCCATAATCCCATCTGAGGGAGGCTGAGGCAAGAAGATCTCAAGTTCAAGACCAGCATAGGCAATGCTGCAAGATCTCTGCCCAAACAGAGAGAAAGAGAGATCTGAAACAGCGAGAGAGAAACTGAGAGCAAAAGAGAACCTATTAAAGCCATGTAGACTGAGTGACTGCGTGCAGGGACCTTCTTGGTACCCATGTGGATGCTACTCAGGTAGCACATCTTCCATCTAGAACACATTCACTTTGGACCAAATCTACTGCCTCTAACCCAGGTCTAATCCATTATCTCATCTGGACAATTCAAAATCCCCCATATCGGTAGTCCTTCTTCAGCCCTCTGTCAGTCAAGACTGTATTCATCTGTAACAGAAATTCCTAACTTGGTGGTATCTCAAGGTTTTAGTTTGGGCAGACCAGAACTCAGCTGCCCAAGGATGCCATCCGAAAACCAAGCCCTTTCGACCTGCTAGCTCTATGTCTTTCACAGGAAACTTTCATACTTCTGAACGTAGGATGGTTATTGTACTTCCTGCACCGAGGATCTAGGGAGATGACTCAGCAGATAAAGCACTTGTCCTACTGACTGAGGACTGAAGTTTGGATTTCTAGCACCCACATAAATCCAGGGTGGACATGACAGACCACCTGCAATCCCAGCACTTGGGAGACAGAGACAGGGATCCCTGGAGCAAGCCAACTAGCTAGAGTACAGCACCAGTAAACTCTAGTGTGCTGGTTAGCTTTTGTCAACTTGAAACAGACCTAGGTACACCTCGGAAAAGGGACTCTCAACTGAGGAATTTCCTCTGTCAGAACGGTCTGTGGGCATGTTTGAGGAGAGGGGCATTTTCTTCATGGCTAATTGATGTTGGAGGGCCAAGCCCAATATGGGCAATAATATACCTGGGCAAATGGGCTTGGGCTGTATAATAAAGGAAGCTGAGCAAGTCAGGGGAGCAAGCCAGTAAGCAGTGCTCCTCTGTGGTTTCTGCTTCGGTTCCTGTCTCCAGATTCCTGCTTTGAGCTCCTGCCCTGGCTTCCCTAAACGATGGACCTGTAAGTTGAAGAAATCCTTTCCTTCTCCAAGTTGTTTTTGGTCAATGTTTTATTATAGCAACAGGAAAGTTACTAAAACATCTGGGTTCAAGTAAGAGATCTTGCCTTAATATACAAAGTGGAGAATAATGAAGGAAGACTCCTAATGTCAACCTTGCCCCCAGCCCCATGTGCATGTGCAACTACATACATAAATATGCCTAAAGACATGTGAACATGCATACACACACATACCACATACACATAGACAGAAAATAGAAAAAAAGAGAGTATAGTGCAAAGGCATTGCCAGGTGAGGAACACATCTGTAATCTCAGCACTTAGGAGATGGAGACAGGAGGATCAGGAATTCAAGGTCATTCTTTGCTACATGGTGACCAACCTGAGCTACATAGGACTACCTCCAACAATCTTCCACCTCACCTCCAAAAGAGGCGCATATCTTTTGATCAACAAAACAATAGATGTTGAAGTCCAGTTGTAGATTTCTAGTTATATCTCACTGGCTACTTACACTATCACTTAAACACGCCTAGTGCCAAGAGAGCCAATAATTGCATCTTGGCTAGATACACTGATGCCTTGAACAAAGTACAGACTTCTAAAATAAAGACTGATATCTAGGACCTGGGGAGATGGTTCCATTGGTAAAATGCCTGTCTTGCAAGCTTGAGAGCCTGCTGAGATCAATTCATAGAACTCTTGTTTAAACAAACAAGCAACAAAAGCTTACTGTGGTGATCTGTGTTTGTAATCCCAGCACTGGCCAGATGAAGACAGATGGGTCTCTGGGGTTCTAGTACAGAACAACTTCCTCAGGGGTGGCACCACCCACAGTGGGCTGGGTCCTCCCACATCACTCAACCATCAAGAAAATACCCCACAAACATGGCCACGGGCCAGTCCAATGAAGGCAAATCCCCAATTGAGGCTCTCTCAACCCAAGTGTGTCAAGTTGACACCAAAGCTACATAGCATAGGCTCAATGGCCAGTCTAGTCTAATCAGCAAGCTTTAGAACAAAAGGAGACCCTACCACAAAAATAAGGCCAGTGGCATTCCTGAGGAACACTTCCTGAGATTTTCCTTTGACTTTCACATGCATCTGCTTTCACATGTGTACCCAAGCACATATAAAGAGTTAACATCTAACAACAGCTGTCACATCCCCTGCTATCAACCTTCGTTAAAGGTTTCCTTTTGCTGTTAAAAGTAAATCTGAAATATCTCAAATTGTTAAGGACTGTGTCCTTTAAAAATTCATATTTACTAAACTTAATTTTCATACCTCCAAATGTGACCATATTTGGAGATAAAGCCTTTAAGAAATGAATTTAGAAGATGGCATTTTGTTATAACAGTCCTAGCAGCTAATGCAGTTGCTTAAAGGAGGGCATTGCCATACCGACAGTTAACTTGACAGGATCTAGAATCACCCAGGAGGCAAACCTCTGGGCACACCTGTGAGGATTGCCTAGATTAGACTAACCTCTGGGCACACCTGTGAGGATTACCTAGCTTCAGCTAACCTCTGGCACACTTGTGAGATAACCAAGATTAGACTAACCTCTAGCCATGCCTATCTTTTGATTACATTAACTGAAGTGGGAAGACCCATCCTAAGTCTGCTTTGTCCCAGTACAAGGCAGTCTAAGGGAAAAGCTTGGTTTTTTGCCTACTTGCCTTTGTGCCTCGCTGGAGAGTTCATCTGCCCTGTTGCTGCTGTCCTCCTTCCTAACATCAACACTCAGCTTCTTTGGGCTTCCAGCATGGAGTAAAGACCAGTGGCTCTCCAGGAATCTTCCAGGACTGCTGAGGCATCCAGCACAGTGGACTAAGCAGCTACCAGTTCTCAGCCTCTCCAGTGAGATAGCCATTGTTGGACTACCAGACCTGTATCATGTAAGCCAATCCCCTCTTAATGTATATTCATACTATCAGTTCTGTTCCTCTAGAGTCCTAACACAGGCATGATCTGAATCCCCTTTGATCTTGGGCTGGCTCTGAAGTCATTCTCCCCCGCTCCAGCCACACTGTCCAACCCTAGAGCCCAGGATTTGCAAACACCATTTTTTTTTTTCTCATCAGAGCTCTAGTCCTCCTGCTTTTTAAGTGACTTTTGTCCCATAGCTCAGCTCATGATCATGTCTTCAAGAATGAAGAAACACTCTATCAACTGACATGGCTCCCTGATATTTTTTTATTTTTGGTCATGGTGTTTTTCATAGATTTTCTTGTGACCTGTAATATTTTAATTTTAGTCATATCTTCTGTCTTTCCCAGTAGAGGATCTTAAGACCTGTGAGGGCAAGAACATGTCTGTCTCATCTGTAGTTGTTGTCAACAGCCTAAAAATGTCTAGAGTAAATAGAATGTATGGCCCTGGAAGTTTCTGTTAGTTAAATTCATTTGAGTGAGAGGAGGGTGAGCCTGGATTTCTGGATGGGCACTGGGTGGACATGGCTGTAATCAGTACCTACCAAGGCCCAGGCACTCAGGGTGACACCTTCCTGGGCTCCTAGGCCACCCTGTTGTTACTGACCAACCCCATGGGCATGGGGGAAAGAAAGACTTCAAATCAGTTTGTTAGAGTTCTAGTCACAGCTTGGTGAGATAGGTGTTTAGAAATAACCTGTGACCTAAAATTGATCAGAATTGGACCGTGCATGATGGTACACACCTTTAATTTCAGCATTCTGGAGGCAGAGGCAGTCAGATCTCTATCTCATCTACATAGAGTTCTAGCTAGACAGAGCTACACAGTGAGATCTGCTCTTACAGGGAATCCAGGTTCGAGTCCCAGCACCCACACGATGGCTGACAGCCATCTGTGACTTCAGTTCCAATGCCACCTTCTGACTTCCTTCTTTGTTCAGGGGCAGCCTGCTGTCTATCAGTAAAAGTCCCATCCATTAAAGCTTTGCCTGTATGTTCACACTCCTTGGCTTCATTTCATTTCTATTACCATCAGGAGTTCCTGTGTCCACGCTCTTTTATTTTTTAATTAGATCACCTACAGTTGTTCCTCCTCGTTCCCACACACCCAACAAAAGACAAGAGAAAGGCCATCACACCAGAGAAAAAAACAGTACACTGGGATCCAACAGTTCAGAATAATAAGACTGGGTGGGATGGGGCACACCTTTCATCACAGCACTCACGAGGCAGAAGCAGGTGTATCTCTGTGAGATAAGGCCAGCTTGGTCTATACTGCAAGTTTCAGGCTAGCTGGGGCTACAGGGAGACTGTGTCTCAAAAAAATCAAATAAAGAAGTACAATAAGCTAGACATGGTAGCACATGCCTTTAATCTCAGCACCTGGGAAACAAAAGCTGGTGGTTTTCTGTGTGTTCAAAGCCCACCTGGTCTATAAAAGTGAATTCCAGGCCTACTAGGCCTACAAAGTACAATAGACCATCTTATAAAAAAATTAATAAATTGGGCCAGCAAGATGGCTCAGTGGGTAAAGGCAATTAGTGCACAAGTCTGATGATCTGAGTTCAATCCTCAGAACCCATGCAAAGTTGGAAGAGAAACAACTCCACAAAGTTTTCTGATGCATACACACAGGCTTGCGCTCACGCGCGCATACACACAACTAAAAAGTTTTTTAAAATAAGTAATTAATGATGTTATAAAAATATACAGTAAACTGGGTATGGTGGTACATGCCTGCAATACCAAAGTTAAGACTGGACTGCCAAGTTTGAGGCCAGCCTGAGCTACAGTGTGAGATTCTGTCTCACCGCCATTCTTTCAAAAACACTCCAAATAAACAAAAATAGTCCTTAAGAAAATTGAGCAGACTGAAGTGGGAAAATTCTCTTTAGTAACAGACTACAATATGACCGTAATTGTTGGCTAGGCTCCACTATCGTGTTTTAACTCTCTTCGACTTTTTTTCCTGATCTTCTATTACGTTCTCTGCAGGTCGCTTCTTCAAGCCCTTCATTTTCCTGGTTTGTAGCTTGCTTAGGTCTTGTTTCTGCATATGAATCTTTCCAAAAGTTGTACCAAAAGTATCCTGAGAGATATTCTTCCTCTTCTTTGGCTATAAAACAAGGAAAAAATACATGTGTGTGTACATATATCTTTTCATATGGCCTTCTACTATTCACGAACTGGTAATAATCTAGCATACTCTCTTGAACAATTTCTGTGAGGATTCTCTCCATGAACAGTGTACAGCCATACACACCTTTCTTCCCAAGGATACATGCGAATCACCTAGGAACTTTGGAGACTTTGCTAGAGTGCAAACTAATTCACAGCACTTCCCCACCCCATTCAATCAATTCTGAGATAAAACTTCAGATCACTTTATAAGAAGACTGCACTAACCACTGTCACCATCAAGAGAATTTCTTCTGTTTAGCTTAAGAAATTCTAATTATCACTCAATCCATGCTAACATTCCAAAGTCAACACTTTTACTTGTTCTTAAAACAATTTAAAAGTCTAAATAAAGGTGGACCTGATGGTGCATACCTGTAATTTGGATTTGGGAGGCTGAGGCAAGAGAATCAAGAGTCAAGGTCAGCCTAGGCTGCAAGTCAGAATATACCTTATACATATATTATTTATACACCCAGTGCTCTAGACCCACAGTCTTCATGATGCCCAAACTATTCTGGCATTGTCTGTTTGCTATAAATGGCAGTCTTGGCTACCAGAAAACCATCAGTCAAACTTGATGCCTGGTTTCTGCAACTCTTTATTATCCTTTATGGCTGGATGGGTTCTTCCTCCTTTTCCTGGCTCTGAGCCTAATTTTACCTGTTTCACTCATGTCTTCATGTCTCCTTCTAAAATAATATGCCACAAATCCTTTTTGGAAAGAAGAGTGGAATACAGAAATAAACATAACACCACACGATCGGTTAGATACCTTGAGAGCTTTAGGCATTTTCATAGATAACTTATAAAGATCATCTGATGCCAAGTGTGTCCTCCTAAGAACTAGATCCAAAGAAGGTCCCATCTCTTCCAATTCAATTCGTGGAGTTCTACAACCAGACTTCTTTAACAGCAACCTTTATGAATAAGAAAAAGGAAATGCAGTTTTGATTTTTTCAAAGATCTCCCTCCAAAATAATCCTGTTGAAAAGATTTTATGGTTCCAAACAGTTACAGAAATAGTTACAAAGGCCAAGCTTCTTAAACACTTTAAACACTATATCAAGTGCATTCTTTGGTTTATTTTTAAAAATCATAAATAAAATTATGCAGTGCTGCTGAATAACAAGTAAATATAAGAATAATTTTGACCAGGGGGTAGAGAGAGTTCAGTGGTAGAATACAAGCATGCTAATGTGCACAAAGCCCTACATTTCATTCCTAGCACCAGAACAACAATAATAATTAAAAACAATTTTTTCCCAACAGGATCTTCCTGTAGCCCAGGCTGGCCTTGATCTCACAGAGATCTGCCTGCCTCTGCCTCCCAATCAGCCAGAGTCAATTACACTCAGTTGAACACAGTGAAACAGACTGTGAATGACATGTAAGGGCCTTAGGCATTCAACAACAAAAAGATACAATGAGAGCCAGGCATAATGGCATTGCCAGTCATCCCAGACCTAAGAAAGCAAAACAAGATGAACTGAAGTTTGAGGTTATCCTGAGTTATACTGGGATAGTCTGTCTTAAAAACTGAACAAACAAAAGTCATCAATGAAAGAAGTGGTCAGTATACTACATTAAAAAATAAATCACCAAAATAATATGTAAAATTTATCTAAAATTTTTTTCAACCTAGGGACCCATTAACTTTTGGTAATGTTATCCCAAACAGTATGCATGATTTTTAAAATTTTATGTGTGAGTGTATTGCCTGCATGTGTGTAAGTGCACCTGTGCCGTGCAATGCCTGTGGAGGTAGAAGAGGGTATCGGAGCTCTCGGAACTGGAGTTATGGGTGGTTGTTAGCTTCCATGTGAATGCTGGTAATAGAACCTGGTCCTCTGCAAGAACAGTCAATGCTCTTAACCGCTAATCCACCTCTCCAGCCCACTACTAAACAATGAAATCCAGTTTTTTTTTTTTTTTTTTTTTTGTCTTTTTGAGACAGAGTCTCCCTGCAGCCTCAGCTGGAGTGCCAAAAGGCATATCTATAGAAGGAATTCCTCAATTGAGATTTTCTCTTCCCAGATGACTCTAGTTTGTGTCAAGTTGACAAAAAGAACCAGCACACCAATCTTCTGTCTTGTTGCTCTGCACCTAAGATGACTTTAATTTTTTGTGTGTCATTTTTTTCTTCAAACAAGGTCTCCCTGTAGCCTCAGCTGGCCTGGAATTCGATATGTAGACCAGGCTGGCCTCTATCTCACAGAGATCTGCCAAATGAGTTCTGGGATTAAAAGTGTCCCACCACACTCAGCTCAGCATTCTCTTAGTTGATATAATTTTATCTAAAGGTTTAAAATTACTCAGAAGAAAAAGAAACCAAACACTGACTCGTCAACATCTAATCATATGATGGATCTCTTGATTTTCTCTGCTAGAAAATTCCCACTTCCCTTCTTACACATCATAAGCACTGGCAAGCCAGCCAATAAGCTCACTGCACTATGAAATAAAATGAGTTCTCTTTTATAAAATTACACTCTCTGTGTTAATGGGGTCGCTTTCTTTTAAACGGATTTGTTTTTATTTTTTGTGTATGAACATTTGCCTATACTCATACATATGATCACGAGTGCCTGTGCCTGTGAAAACCAGAAAGAGGGCATCAGATTCCCCAGAACTGGAGTTATGGACAGTTATAAGCCATCATGTGGGTGCTAGGAGCCAAATCCTAGCAAGAGCAGCAAGTGTTCTTAACTGCTGAGCCACCTCTCCATTTCCAGGTTTGCTTTTTTAATGCTAAAGTTATCAGATGTAAATCCTTTAAAATTGACTTATTTCTTGTCACAAAGAAAATGTGTTTGCAAAGAAAGTGTAAGTTGGGGTCTGGAAAGATGACTTTCATATTTGCAGCCAAATATCTCTTGCCCAGAACCCTCATTATCACACCCATCTCAGATTCTAACCTTTTCTTTTCCCTCTGAAAGTTCTACTGTTTGTTTGGCATGGTCCTGGTCTTTGGCCATGTTAAGCACTCTACCACTGAGTTATATCCCTAGCCTCTCCATTAGATCTAAATCAAGATAACATTCAGGGCAGGTGTGGTGGCACCCACCTTTAATCTCAGCACACAGCAGGAGGCAGAGGCAGACTGATCTCTGTAAGATCGAGACCAGCCTTGTCTACATCTTGAGTTCCAGGCTCGATGGGATACAGGAAAACTGTGTCTCAAAAAAAAAAAACAAACAAGAAATCAAGAACAAAAAAAACCTCGGTGTGGCAAGACTGTGCTACAAAATGCAAACACAAAGACAAACAGAATTCAATTGTGTCCCTAATACAGCAGATAGGCTATACATGCTTGAAAATTTGCCTATTTCATGAGAAAGACTGACATTATTAGCCTTGTACAAATTATAATTTCCAGATTCTTTTCTCTCTTACAAACTTCTCCTAGGATGACACTCTATGTTGTTTTCATTATGTGAACTCTCTCACCTAACACTTCCTGTCTAGGGTATTTTTCTACATAAAACCTAACCAATGTTGCATCTTAGATTCCATGCCAGGCTGGGCAAGGTGGTGCATGCCTGTAGTCCTAGAAATCGGATCACTGCAAGTTTGAGGCAAGACTAAACAGAGGGACACTCATCTCAAAAAAAGTGTCACATTAATGGTTCTGACCACATACCGATTAAACATTTCAAAGGAAAGCACGAGCAATTTACTATTATAAAATATACAGGAAGAGGTCAGTAACACTGATTATTCAACCAAAAGGGTATTTCAAAGGCTGTATTAATATAAACTCATGTCTGAGGTGGGCAGGATGGCTTATACCTATAATCCCAGAACTGAGGAGGCAGAGGAAAGAGGATTGATCACAAGTTTGAGGCCAACCTGGACTACAGTAAGTACTAGGTTCAACCGGTACTACATAGACTCTGTCTCAAAAAAACAAAAAAAATCCTATTAATTTCATGTTCAGAGATGCTTTGATTCAAAAGGCACAAAATCATCTAATAAGCAGTATGTGTGGATGTTGACTATTCTGCAAAGATCTGCACTGAGAGCAAGGACCCAGCAGAATGCCTGAGGCACAGAGTGAAGTGCACTCTCTAGCGCATCCCTACGTACTCCTGT
The DNA here is from genome assembly GCA_035773235.1 of Eospalax fontanierii. Lineage (NCBI taxonomy): Eukaryota > Metazoa > Chordata > Mammalia > Rodentia > Spalacidae > Eospalax > Eospalax fontanierii. The sequence goes on from CM069545.1 coordinate 48,593,057, forward strand.
GCTCCTCTCCCTCCTGGAAAGAACCGTGCATCTCAGAAGACCCCACAATTCCTTCCGGGATCAACAGTTCTTTAGTTTGCAGAAGACACAGAGGCCCTGAGAAGAATGACCTGCTTCTGAGTATTAAGTTCAGGGATGACGCTCTTCCTTGACCACATCCTCAATACCTCTCAATGGGGCCACAGACTCTGGAGTAAGGTAAGCTGAGTCCTGATTCCAAGAGAAGCTCATTCTCAATTACACTACCCATTTTCGGCTATAAATCAATAGTTAACAGAAAATTATAGCTACAAATGGCAGACCTATGATTAAACTTCATGCTAGGAGGGCATAGTGGCATATGTACTATAACCCCAGCAGCTGAGAGGTATTAGCAGGAGGACCAAGCATTTAAGGCCAGTCTTGGCTGCACAGCAAGTTCAAGTACACCTGGGCTACACAAGACTTTGTCCCGAAAAGATGAAATGAAAATTCATAGTAGGGGCTCTGATTTTTAAAATTCCACATTCTTTTCATTATGAATGATTGCCAGGCTAATCTAAAAGAGATTTCAGCAATCTTATTCTATGGTAGACATAAAAAGTTACAGTGAAAATTTACCCTGATCTTCATTTTCTGTTTGTTTTGAGATAGGGTTTCACTATGTAGGCTGGCCTGGAACTCCCTATATAGAACAGGCTGGCTTCAAACTCATAATATATCCAATCTTTGCCTCTGCGTGCTGGGATTAAAGGTATGTACCACCACTCCTGGCTTCTACTTAACTCGTAAGTCTGATTTCATTTGTGTGCACACATGCATGTGCACAGAGGTCAACCTTCAGATGTCCTTCCTCAGTGCCATCTACCTTGTTTTTTGAGATAGTCTCAGGCAGTCTAGGCATGAGCTTTACCACCAGACTATACTGTCCAGCCTCTAACACATTTTTTTCTCTGTTTTTTTTGAGACAGGGTTTCACATAGCCCAGGCCTAGCCTCAAATGTCTGATTGTCCTTCCTCAACCTCTAAATACTAGGATTATAGCCATGACACTACACATGGCTCCTAACATAGTCTTAAAAGTTCCAAAATCAAGTGAAGAAATACAAACAATAGATTTAAGGGCTTTTCAATCTCTAAATGAGCTAAAAAATAATATAAACTTCTACTTATATCTTACAACCATTGGAGAATTTATCAAATTTTGCCTTATTACCATTTTACTTTTATGAAGTACTGAGGATCAGACCAAGAACCCTGGGCATTCGAAGCAAGTACCTGACCACTGAACTACACCCGAAGGTCCTATTATTTGACTTGTAATGAAAGGAAATTAGAAAAACAGAAATATATGTAAGAATATATATATATATATACACACACACACACAAAGAATATCAGCATTCTGGCTCAAAGTTGAGACCAAGATAAAAATGACTGACAAATATGGAAATTACTTTTTTGGAAATACCCTCTGTTATAAATGAGAATCTTACCTAACTTTGTAACCAAAGTGTTCTAGTATGCTTTCAACTGCTGTGACGAAACATTCTGATCAATACCAACTTTGAGGAAATGGTTTATTTGGTTTACATTTCCCGGGTCACATAATTCATCTCTGAAGGAGCCCACAGTAGGAACTCTGGGCAGGAACCTGAAGGCAGGAGCTGAAGCACAAGTCATGGAAGAACATGGCTTGCTGGCTTGCTCCCCTGGACCATGCTCAGCCTGCTTTCTTATACAATACAGAACAACCTGCCCAGGGGTGGCACCATTCACAGTGGGCTGGGCCCTCCCATACCATTCAACAGTAAAGAAAATACCCCATAGACATAACCACAGGCCAGCCCAATAGAGGCAATTTCCCAATTGAGGCAATTTCCCAATTGAGGCACCCTCAATTCAGGTGTCTCAATTTGACACTAAAGCTATCCAGCACACAAAGTTAATCTTATATTTTGAGATCATTTAACACTATCTCAGCATATTTACAGTATAAATAATCTTACTAGGCCTTGGGCTCCACTTGCAAGCTAAACATACAATTTTAATTCCTCATGGCCCTTCCTTGTCTCTGACTCAGAATAATGTATGTGTATGTTGTAAAAATATGAGCAGGGAAAGCAACAGATATCATTGTTTATGTTGGAAGTAACAGCTTGGATTAGATTGAGAACATCTGTTTATGGTTGTTTCAGAAGGGGAAAATCCTCAGATAAGAAAAGGTTCATCCTTTCTTTCCCATATCATGCTGGATATACTGTTTCAATAAACACAGGGTAAGTTTTTTGTTCAAGTGAATAGTTCCAAAAGAAATCTGAAGGAACAAGTTTCAGAAGAGATGAGGCTGACTCCTGGTTTTAACCAATGCCAAGGGGTCAGGCTGTCTTTGTTCATATAACAGTAATGTGGCATCTCTTCACCACAGACTACAGAGGTAAATATTTAATTTTAGTTGGATACTTAAATTCATTTACTTATTTACTTTTGAGACAGGGCCTCCCTATAGTCCCAGCTGACTTGGAACTCACTATTTAAACCAGGTTTGCCTTTATCTCACAGAGATCCACCTGCCTCTGCTCCCTGAGTGCTGAGATTAAAGGCACTGTTCTTTAAAAAACAGTAAAAGGTATGCTAACCTTAAAAGGCACAATTTTAGCTGTCATTATCTCATTAATAAAAAGAAATCTGGGCGCTGGAGACAGATGAGTGGTTAAAAGCACTGGCTGCTCTTGCAGAGGACCAGGGTTTGATTTCCAGCACCAACATGGTGATAACTCCAATTCTAAGGGAATCGAATGCCCTCTTCTGAGTTCCACAGGCATTGCACAACACAGGTATACTTATACACATGGAGGCAATTATACCATACACACAAAATAAAATAATTTTTTTTAAAAAAAAGAAAAAAAAACTGATTGGAGTGGTAGTTCTCACCTGTAATCCCAGCACTTGGAAGGCTGAGGCAGGAGGGCTTCAAGTTCAAGATCTGCCGAGGGTACACAGTGAGTTCGAGGCCAGTCTAAGCTACACAGAGATCCGGTCTCAAAAAAAAAAAAAAAAAAAAAAACCAAGCCAAACAACACCAAAACAATCTGCTTGTCAGGATCTCTATGCTATTACTATCGTACTGAGGCTGCTATAGAAGCCTAGGTTGTACAAAAAGGGAAAAACTAATGCAGTTAGTCACAGTTCTTCCTCTCCTTTTAGACTGTTTTTCAAATCTAGAATATTAACATTTGCTTTGGCTGGCCTGACTTGTGGCTTACTGCTCTAAATCCAGTCAAAAGCAACGAAGAGATATCACAGAAATCCAGGAAGGGTGATTACTAAGCATTCCAAACTCTCAAGAAAGTGCAGCATCAGGATGCTCAGAGACCCTAGAAGAGTAGTTTCAGAGGCAAAAGTTAGCAGTGGAACAACAGATCAGGGTCAGCACAGTGCTGGTGCTCATATGTGCTGCCAATTCTCCAGAAAGACCTTTGAGTGGATGCCAATTGTAACTTTGAGTTAGAAGTGCTAGCCCTGAAGATTTAAAAACCACACTCAGAAATGTACTTACTTATAGCTTCGAAAATAAACTTTCCCATTTAGTGCAGTGAAGTGCAAAACATATTCTAATCCAGCCAGCCGGACATTTGACACTGTGGGGCCTCTGAAGAAATCTGAAAGTACATATTCAGTTATTTTAAAAAAAGAAAAATAAACAAAAGTTAAAATTTTGGTTACAAAGAGCTACATTAAATTTTTTTAAATATCATCTTTACATACAAAGAAGAGTAACCATAAAAATAAGGATAAACAGAATCTAAAAATTATTTACTCATTTTCTATGAAGAAAAGCAGTTCCAAGCAGGCAAGGTGGCTCAGTACGTAAAGGTGCTTGCTGTATAAGCCCAGCAACAACAGTTGAATCCCTGGGACCCACATAAAGGTGGAAAGAGAGAACCAACTCCACAGAAGTTGTCCTGACATCCACATGCACCCTCCCCTCGAATCACATACCATGCATACTCACACAAACACACAAAAAACTCTTTTTTAAAGCAGAAGGGGGGGGGGGGAGGGAAGGAAGGAAAAAAGGTGGCAGGGGAGAGAGAGAGGATGAGTGACAGAGAGAGAGAGAGAGACAGACAGACAGACAGACACACAGAGAGAAACAGAGAGAGACAGAGAAGCAATTCTAGAGTTTGGGATATAACTCAGTGATAGAGAGCTTGCCCAGCATGGATAAGGTCCTGAATTGATTCCCAGCACCACAACAAACAAAAAAGAAGAAATGAAAAAGAAGCAGTTCCCAGTACATTCATTATGTTATGTTTAAGAGATCAGAAAAGGGTCCACAAAAAGAGAATCATTAATTTCATTCTTGACTTTTTTTCTGTCACACATGGCATAAACCACACACTGGACAGTTGTCCTACAAGATATCATGTCACAGTGTCATAGTCATTTTTCTGTGTAAATATGATGTTCAGACACCAAGCAAATAATGTAATGATACTTTTCAGAATATATGTCTACAAATGACACTTGACTGTATTTCCTCTGAACACACAACACATACCAAGCAGCTGCCTTATTTATTTGCACTGCAACACTTCTTCCCTCTGATGACCAACAAGCACTCCACTCTTGTGCCTTCCCACCTCCCTCCAGATCTCTTTGCACATTCACGCCTTCCCTTATCACCACATTATATGGTCTTTCATGCCATCTAGTGGACATACAGAATAGTGAGAAGCCAGGGTTTATAAAGACCTAGTCCACACTGACGTGGCACTCAGTTAGAATTCTGTGTAAATCCAGCATTTAGGAGGAGGAGGCAGAAAAAAGACTCAAAGTCTTGCATGATGGTGCACGGCTTTAATCCCAGCACTCAAGAGGCTGGGCTAAACAGCAAGAACCGGTCTTAAAAAAATACTCTTGGGCTAGTATAGTGGCTCACTCACACCTATAATCCCAGCACTTGGGAGGTCAAGGCAAGAATGCGACTGCAAGTTCACCAGCCTGGCAGCCTGGGTTACACAGTGATACCTGCCCACCCCCCTCAAAAAAAAAATGGGGAGGTGATAAAAGACTGTTTCTCAGAGAACACTACACTGTGAATGGAAAAGCTCAATTTCTCAAGCCAAGATGTCCATCTTCTTTAGCAAGTAAGTAAACAGGAAAAGAGAAAAGGAACAATATCTTTAACAAAGGACTTGTTTTTCTTTTCAAATTTTTGTGGTACTGGCACTGAACCTAAGGTCTTGTGAATACATTGCAAATACTCTATCACTGTTTTTGTATTTTGTTTTTTTGAGACAGGATCTCACTATGTAACCCTGGACAGCGTGGAATTTGTTATGTAGATGAGGACGGCCTCCAGCTCATAGAGATCAGTCTGCTTCAGCCAACCGAGTGCTGGGACTAAAGTTGTGTGCTACCAGATCTGGCTGTTTTTGTTTTTTTGAGACAGTGTCATGAAGATTGGCTGGCTTCCAACTTGCTGTGTATTTAAGGATGACCCTGAACTGCTGATCCTCCTAATTTAAATTAGTTCAAAATGTTTGTTTGTAGGGTCTTGCTATGCAGTCCTAGCTGACTTCAAACTTACTATGTACACCAGAGCAGCCTGGATCTCAGAGATGGCCTGCCTCTGCCTCCCTAGTGCTAGGATTAAAAGCTAGGATTAAAGACATGTGCCACAATTCCTGGCCAATGGCATAGCTTAAAACATTAATAAAAAAGGCTGCCATGTTGGCACATACCTTTAATCCCAGCACTTAGAAGGCAGAGGCAGACATATCTTTTTGAGTTTGAGGCCAGCCTGGCAAACACAGGAGTTCCATACCAGCAAGGCTAAACAGCGAGAGTCTGTCTTAAAGTAAAAAACATGGGGCTGGAGAGATGGCTCAGTGGTTAAAGGCACTAGCTGCTCTTGCAGAGGACCAGGGTTTGATTCCCAGGATCCACACGATGGCTAACAGCCATCCGTAGCTCCAGTTTCAGGGGATATAATGCCCTCTTCTGACTTGCATGGGCACTACACAACACCAGTTACATACATGCATTCAATAGACTTATACACATAAATAAAAATAAAAATAAAAAATAATAAGCCAAAACAATATCAAATAATAATAGTAGTAACCAAAGGGGAGAGTATGCAAAAAATAAAAAAGGAAAAGAACTGTGTATTCAGCCCAAGTGAAATGGCAAAGAACCAGCAATGAACAATCCTGTATGGTATTGAAATACTTACCAATAAGAAGACTTTTCAGTCTTCTATATTCTTCTGTTACATCAAAGTCATCACCAGCAAATATTAACAAGGGTTTTGTTCCCTCAGGGCATTTACTATTCTATGAGATAAACAAAACAAAACAAACAAGCACTGTAATTATGTAATTACCAAAATCTAAACAACGTATATGAAAATTTTTAGGGCAGCCAATGTATATTAAAATAATCAACGTTTTTGTCCATACTATTTCATTCTTTTGTTGTCATATCCATCTATTTTATATTTGATTGTAATTGAATAACAAGAAAATTGTTTACTTGACAGATCAAAAATGTCACTTAATGCTAAGACATGTTTCAAAGCCATGTGTTCTGTCCCCATCTCCAATCTGAGGTCACTCTACCTTTAACCTATGGCTGCTATAATGACTAAACAAAGAGGGATCCAGTATGAGCTTTTTTTTTTATTAGGAATTCTATTAAACCTTGAAGGTCTGCCATGTAGAGGAGGACTGAGGGAATGAGTCCTTACTTACTACAAACCCTTCTATACCACGAACCTCAAAAACCCAGTAATTCAGCTGGGCATAGAGGCACAGATTTGTAATCCCAGCAATTGGGAGTTGGCTGCAGGAAGATCAGGATTTCAAGACTAATCTTGGTTATAAAGCAATTTTGAGGCCAGCCTGGGCTACATGAAACCATGTGTCAAATAAAAAAGAACACAAGGGTCTAGAAAGGTAGTTCAGCAATTAACAGTACTAGAAACTCTTATAGAGGACCTGAGTTCAATTCCCAGCACCTACATGGCAGCTCATAGCCAACTGTAAATTCATTTCCATAGGTTTGATGCTCTTTTCTAGCTTCTTTGGGAAAAAATGACTCATACACATGAAATTTTTCTTAAAACCCTCAACCCCAAAACAACAAAAATCCCAGTCTAGATGTGGTGGCACATGCATTTAATCTCAGCACTTGGGAGGCAGAGGTAGACAGATCTTTGTTTTGGAGGCTAACCTGTTCTACATAGTTGAGACTCAGTTTCAAAAAAGCAGGTTGGAGAGGTGGCTCAAGAGCTAAGAGCACTGGCTACTCTTGCAGAGGATCCAGGTTACAATCCCAACACCCATATGGCAGCTAACAACCATCTCTAACGGTTCCAGGGAATCTAACACTCTCTTCTGAACTCCCTGGATACTGTAGGACACAGGTGCACTTACATACTGCATGCATAACACTCATACAAATAAAATTAAAATCAGAAAAGAACCTACTAAATTATATTACTCTCCATTACAAACAACAATATTCTTTCTCTCTAAGCCTTAAATCCTAATCTTGACTATGCTTACTATTTTTAATTAGATGTATGTGTCTGTGCACATGAATGTAGGTGCCCAAGGAGGCCAGAGGTGTGGAATCCCCCTGGAGCTAGAGGTGGTTGTGAGCCTCCTGATATGGGTGCTGGGAACCAAACTTGGGTCTTTAGGAAGAACAGCACATGCTCTTTACCAGAGCCATCTTTCCAGCCCAAATAATGTATTTGATGAGACAGATTAAGCCAGAAGCAGAATTCTAAGGAAGCAGGAGTCCAATCTATACCCAGGACCACTCCAAAAGGACACTTTTTGCCTTTCTAAGGCTATTTTTACTACATCTTTCTATTTCATAAGCCCATTTAAAGTAGGTCCAATGTAGGTTCCCAAAGGGGGACTGTGCTAGCAATTTGAAAGCTAATAGCCAAAATAATATAAGAACAGTTAGAGCTCAACTAGAAAACTTTTTATGTTCTATAAAGTAAGTGCTATGATTATTTGGAGAGAAAAGACAGCATTTAAATCACAGGCATATCCAAGAGCTGATAAGCATTCTGAAGTTTAACCTTTACAAGATCTATATGTGGGGCTGGAGAGATGACCCAGAGGTTCAGAGCACTGGCTGTTCTTACAGAAAACCCAGCTTCAGTTCCCAGCACCCACATGGCAGCTAACAACTGTCCATAACTCCAGTTCAACAAGATCTGACACTCTCTTCTGACCTCTGTAGGCATTGCTCAACATGGGTGCACTTACATACATGCAGACAATGCACTCATACACTTGAAATAAATATTTTAAAAACATGCATATATGTATTATTTGTTATAAATATACTCCTCTTTGGAATAAAGGCACAGTAAAATTGTAGTCTACATAAAATTCTTTTTCTGCAAAATTCTATTGGTATTTCTTTACCACAAGATGACAATACTGGGCAAGAAAAACATTATAAAGTACTTTTTGGTTTTATTATCAGGATCTTACCTTAATATCTTTTAGAGATACAAATTTCTCGATACCTAATTCAATCATATCCAGCACATGGTAGTCATACATACGACCTAGAAGAAAATACATTTTTAAGTATTTATGTTCCCCAACAGCTACCTTATATGCTACTTCTATGCTCAAAATTATCTGCCTTTCCAAACTCACTCTTAACATGCTCCTTCTTTAAATTTTCACCTTTACCTAAATTGTATTGTTAGGATATTTGCCATGGAAAAGAATCTAGAGACTGTTTAGCCCAACTCCTTTATTATATAGAGTAAATGGGGAGAAGACTGAGTGTGGTAGTGTGTACCCATAATGCTAGCACTGGGGAGGGAGGAGGATTGAGATCAAGGCCAATCTGGATCAAATAGCACGTCCCAGACTAGCCTGGATCCGGATAGACAGCAAGACTCTACCCAAAATAAACAATCAAGAGGCTAGAGGTACATCTTGGTGGTCAAATTTTCAATATGCATCAGGTCTGGGATCAAATCTCAGCTCTAACACACATAAGGACTTAAATCCATGATAAACAGATAGGTCTGCTGCTACTGCTAAGTAATAAAAATGGCACACTTCCAGCTTCTTATGAGACAAAGACCTGGCAGGCTTGCTTTTTCTTTCTTTCATTCTTATTTTTTTGGGGGAGGGTGGGTTGTTTTATTTGGTTTTGGGACAGGGATCCCTGTTGTTCCAGCTGGCCTGAAACTTGCTGTGTAGAGCATGCTGGTCTCAATCTCACAAAGATCCACCTGCTGTTGCATTGTAAATGTTGGGATTGAAGGCATATGCTATGACCTGGCAGGCTTTTTCTCCCACTGACCAGGCTAGACCACTTTAGAAAAGACCAAGGACAGATTTCAGCTTGGAGTTCAGCTATGGGCTCTCACATCTTTGTTTAATTTGGCAAATAAAAAAGTAGGGAAGGGGACTCATCAAAAACACTAAAAGGCTCAGGGCCTCCTGGGGGCTTTGAGTTTTTCAGTTTCCGAATCCTTTCTCTACTTGTGGAGAGCCTTTCTGTCTGTTATTTCTGAACTTACGTTTGCCACTTGTTGCTTTTTGCTGGGTGAGATTTTTCCTGCCTTGTGATTCTTTGACAGGGAAAAAAATAACTCCATCAAGATCTCTAGATGGCAACACATTCAACCCCCAAACCCAAAATGTATGAAGGTCAAAAGGCAGTAAAGACTCGCCTGAGCTTGGGCGTTTTAGATCAAATCTCTATGTATCTAGGCAAAGGTTCTCAAATGTATTTATTCAACAGATGTTAGGGAATGGTTAATATACAGAGCTAAGCTTTGTTGTTGTTGTTTTTTCCTAATTCTAATCTCAAAACATATGCATTTTATATTAAAAAATAATCTATGACTTAAGGTAAGACAACTCTTCTCCCTCAATTCCAGATAGGGGAGATAAGCATGTACAAGGTAAACTGAACATGGAGGATACTGAGAACACCAGGACCCTGTCCTTCCTGTTTAAAAACCAGACAAGAGCTGGAGAGATGGCTCAACAGTTAAGGGTACTGGCCGTTCTTGCTGAAGACCGAGGTTCGGTTCTCAGCAACACGATGGCTAACAACCATCTGCTACTCCAGTTCCAGGTGATCTGACACTCTCTTCTGGTCTCCATGGACACTGCATGACACAGGTGCACTTACATGCAGGCAATACACTCATACAAATAAAAATCAATTGATCAAAAAGCAACCCAGACAGAGAAATAATAACCAAGGAACTGGTTCACATTCTTGTACTTCCCTGATTGATAGGGTACTATTTATATGCCCTATTCTTGGTAATGACTTGTGGATAGAAAGATTTTGTAGTGATGCTAGGATTCAAACTTGAGTCCTTGGGAAGTTAGGCAACTGCTCTACCACTGAAAAGATATACCTAATCCAAAAGAAGAATTTATGTATGTTACAATGTTGGAACAACAAAAACTTCTTTGAACTTACTGGTTCCTTTAGAAAAACAAAACAAAACAAAACAAAACAGATGGTTATCCTTGAATCTTGAATACCATCACCATCAGTTAATCGTGAGTCACAGAGCTAATTAAATGAATAAGAACATTAAAAAGAATGATACTCACCTATTACCAGATTATTTGGCCGCTTCTTATTATGGGAACCAAACATGAATAAAGAACAATCTGACTTCTTTGAAAAGAACTCCTTTAAAATCAAACAAAGAAAAACTCTTTAAGAATCTTACCCCCAGCCCAGTATGGTGGCTCAAACTTATAATTCCATCATTTGGAAGGCTGAGACAGGAATACTGCTGTGAATTCGAGGCCAGACTGAGCAACACAGTAAGTTCCGGGTCAGCCAGAGTTAAATAACAAGACCCGGTCTTAAATAGCCAATCAAAATCCCAGGAGCTAGTGGTTAAGAGCACTGGCTGCTCCTGCAAAGGACCCAGTTTCAATTCCCAGCACCCACATGGTGGCTAACCACCATCTGTAACTCCAGTTCCAGGGGATCTGACACCCTCTTCTGGTCTCTGCCAGCTTTGTACAACACAGCTACATATATATATGTATATATATATATCCAGGCATAACAGTCATACACATAAAATAAGTAATGAAATAGCTAAGAATATCAGTTCATAGTCCTCCGTGGAGGTTAAGGAAGGCTTAACAAACTAGATACAAATATACAGACGAGCTGTGCTTGGTGGTACATGCCTTATTCCTAGAACTCAGGAGGCAGAGGCAGATAGATTTCTGTGAGTTCTAGTCCAGACTGGGGCTATAAAATGAGACCCTGTCTCAAAACAAAACAAAACAAAACAAATCCAGAGGAAAATACCTTATTTTAACTTTTATCCTCAAATTTTCTGATTTGGATTGCTGAGGCAAAAGAGGCACATTTCAGGACTAAAAATACACGAGAGCTATGTAGTTAATACATGAAACAAGTCCACTATGCTTAGTCACACAGTCATTTTAGAGTACCACAGCGAGTATTTCATTTGCTGGACAAACCCCTTTACCTCACAGAACATCACTATTATTAACAGCATATGCTGGTGCACTCAGGGTAGCTACAGGAATTCATCAACTCAGTAGTTCTAGACGTTTATAACTGATCTCGTAAGTTCACAGTTCATCTTGCTACTTTTCATGGCAAACTGCAACATAACTAGGCTGTGGCTCTAAAACCTCCTTGCCTCCACAGCCATACTTAGTTCCATGCTGTGTACCTGGTTCAGCCAGGCTGACAGATCAATGATATCCAGCAACATAAAAACTACATTTGGATCACAGAAGCACTGGCTTCCATTACAGATCTGAGACAAGTTGAGATGGGAGGTTTCAAGCCTGGACACGTCCTTTTATTCTACATATACATGGTGGAAGGCAAGAACCACCCCACCAAGTTGTCCTCTGATCTCCACACAGGCACTGCGCAATGTACAGATGCATGCACACAAGACACATAAATGCAATAGTTTTTTTTTTTAAAGAATAAAGTTGCCAAGTGTGGTGGAGCACACCTTTGATCCCAGCACCTAGCTCTGTGGATTTGAGAACAGCCTGGTCTATGTAGGAAGTTGTAGGCCAGTGGGACTACATGATAAGATCCTGTCTCAACAAAGGAAAAAAAAAAAAAAAAATCAAAGGCCTATCTTTCATTCACTGTTTATTAAAATTCTCACACATAAGATTTCTAATTCAGAAAAACACAATCAAAAATTAAGACTACAGCCTGAATTTGTCTGAATAATCATTTTAATATAGCTCTCTTCTTGCCTTGCCTTTTTTTTTTTTTTTTTTAAGGTCTCATTATATAGTTCTTGCTGGCTTAGAACTTTCCATATAGACCTCAGAGATCTGCCTGCCTCTACCTCCTGAGTGTTGGGATTAAAGGTGTACTCTATTACACCTAACTCTTTTTTTTTTTTTAAATGGTCTGGGGGATGGAACCTAGAGTCTCAGGCATGCTAGGTAAGCATTGTATCACTGTCTATCACTGAGCCAACACACCCAGTCTTGTCCATATATGCGCTCTTAAATAAGAAAGATTCCTGTGCTTACCAGTGATGTCTGATCCTCAAATGGTCTCGTAATATTTTTCCTAAGAATATTAAAAAAATGATCTCAATTTTAATAATACTAATAAGTACATTCAATTGAATAAAAGGTAATTTTATACTGAGATGATTACAAAACCTGGAAAGATATTCATTCATAGTTAGTATCTAGTACATGGCAGGCACTTGTTTTTGAGAAGCTAGAGATGTTTCATAAAGAAACATCATGTCTTCATACATAGACCTTACATGACAGCAGAAAAATAAATTCAAACAGAATTGACTGCTATGATGAATCAAAACAAGGCACTTGGATTTCATCCCTAGCACTCCCACCAAAAAAAGTGCAAAGACAGTAAGACACATAGCTTAGACTATCTAAGCAATAGACAGAAGGCAAGAACTGCTGGCACTGAGTGAGCAAAGGGGATAATGGTGGGAACACATAAGACTGAAGCAGGACATGAAAGTCTATACCTGTAATCCCAAAACCTGGGAGGTAAAGCATAAGATCAGGAGTTCAAGGACAGCCTAGGCTACATGAGACCTGGTCTTAAAAACAAAAACAAAAAAACACTAAAAACCAAAATCCAAACAAACATGATGTAGACTAAACACAGCTAGATGATATAGATCCCTATCAGTCAAAGTAAAGAATGCAGCTATTTATATGATTAATTATAGAAAACAGTGATAGGGTAAGATTTACAATTTCTATTTTTTATTTTCTAATTCAAAGACTATTCTGTGTATTATGAGAATGGATAAAACAATACAAGCAATAAAAGAGTGATAGCCATCAAAGACAAGGAAAACCTGAGGTTTCACAAATTAGAGAAGACTGGGAGGGACAGGTGACTATGGAGATGATTCACTGAATAAAGCACTTGCTGTGTAAGCAAGCCTGGCGGTCTGAGCTTTATCCCTTGAACTCACATAAAGGTGGAAGAAGGGACCTAAACATCTCATACACACACACACACACACACACACACACACACACACACACACACACACACACACACACATTCACACTGTTTCAACTGGCCTGGAACTCACTATGTAGACCAGGCTGGCCTTGAACTCAGAGATCTGCCTGCTTCTGCTGGGATTAAAGGCATGCACCACCACATCAGGCCAAATAATAAATTGTTAAGGGGGAGGAGGAGTGCTGGAGAGATGCTCAGACGTTACGAGCACCAGCAGCTCTAACCCACATGGCAGCTAACGACTGTCTCTAACTTCAGTCATCCAGTGCTCTCTTCCGGTCTCTATAGGCATTACACAACATGAGTACATTTATATACATGCAGACAAATCATTCATGCACATAAAATAAAAATGAATAATTAAAAAAAATTGAGTAGGGGAGGCTGGATACATTGCCCAAGGAGCAAACCACCACCTAGCATGTGCAAGGCCCTGGGTTCAATCTCTAACATGAAAGTAAAAAGAAAAGAAAAAAACACTAGAGAGTCACAATAAAAGCAAAAAGAACCCCATCTAAGTCTGTAACTTACTTCGTATTAGTACAGAAGTGTTTATTCCCTAGTTATGGTAACTGTGCTATGATTATAGAAGATGAAATATTAGAAGCTTGGTGAAGGATTTTTGAACTCTATTATTTTTAATCATTCTTCTGTGTATATGTAATTATTTTAAAATAAAACATACACACAATTAAAGCTATCCAAGAATAGTCAAAGCAAATAATAAAAAAGAATATTAATATTTCTATATAAGGAATTTTAGCATTGTTAAAAAATTTTTTTTGCCAGGTATGATGGTACACACCTTTTATACCAGCACTTAAGAGGGCAGAGGCAAGTGAATCTCTGTGAATTCTAAGACAACCTGGTCTACACAGTGAGTTACAGGTCAGCCAGGGCTACACAGAGAGACCCTGTCTCAAAAAGAAAAAGAAAAACAATTTTTTTCTTCCCAAGTCTTCCATAAACCAAATGTTATTTTTGTAACTAAACAGAATACATAATAATAAAAAAGAAATAACTTACTTTTTATATAGAACTCCATATGGTTTCTTCAGCGCATACTGTAAAACATAATTTTAATTTCTTTAAACAAAACATTCGAAAAGCAGAAGTAAAAATAAAGCATCATAACATCTCTTCTACAAGGCTGCTCTGTTCCCTGAATACTTGGCTGATGTTCTCTGCTTGGCTCTTTTTGGTAGTTTTCAGTAACTTGTAGCATTAGCTTAACATTCTTCAGACTGGACTACTTTTTCTTTCTTCTTATGTTGCTTTTGTTTTTGAGAAAGGGTCTCCCTGTAGCACTAGCTGGCCTGAAATTTACTATGTAGACAGGTTGGCCTCCATCTCAGATCTACCTGCTTATGCCTCCCAAGTGCTGGGATTAAAGGTATGCACCACCATGCCTGGCCGAACTGGACTTTTTGTTAACTTTTATTTAGTGGGGAGAAGGGGAGGGTGTGTGTACACACATGCCACAGTGCACATGTCCGAGGACGATCTGTGGGGATCAGTCCTCTCCTTTCACCACTGGTCTAAGGACCATCAGGCCTGGCCACAAGTACCTTTCCCTGCTGAGCCATCTTGCTGGCCCTGACCTTTTTAAGTTTAAGATTTCCATACCCTTTCAAAAGTCTATCACATTTAAATGATTCCCCCCTCTCTTTCAAGACAAGGTCCAGGCTGGCTTTGAAATTGTAGCAATCCTCCTGCCTCAGTCCCCTCAAGTGCTGGAATTCTATGGGCCACCAAATTGGCTATGGGGGGAGGAGGGAGTCTGGGTACATAGGTCAGGATGAACTGAACTGTCCATCTTCCTGTGTCTGCTTTCTGAGTTCTGCAATTACAGACATGCAATTGCTACCGTGTGCTTCCTTGCCTCAGCGTAAAGAATGCTGTCACCTTTTTTTTATTTAAAGATTTTTAAAAATGGATTTACTTTTACGTATATAAGTGTTTTATCTAGACATATGCCAGAAGAGAGTGTCAGATCCCCTGGACCTAGAGTTACAGACAGCTGTTAGTTATGTGGGTACTTGGAACTGAACCTAGGTACTTTGCAAAAGCAGCCAGTGTTCTTAACCGCTAAGCCATCTCTCCAGCCCCAACCTTTTCTTGACAAATCAGAATCATCATTACGTATGTTAAGTACTTTAATAACCTGTACTACTGTGCTGCTCTTATACTTGATGTTTAGGGTCACTGGGAAGGAAAGGAGCAATTTCCTATCAACACAATGGCATTTAGACAAGTATTTCAGAAGAAGATGAGCAAGCCAGACATGGTGGTTCACACCTGTAATCCCAGGGTTTGGGAGATGGAGGCAGGGTTTGGGAGATGGAGGCAGGAAGATCAAGAGTTCAAAGTCATCGAAGGCTACACAACAGAGTTTGAGGCTATAAGATTCTATCTCAAAAAAAGAGGGAGCAGGAGGTGCTAAATTGGTAGAGTGTTGGCCTGGCATGCCTATGATCTGAACAATCAGAAGTGGAGGCAGGAGGATCAAAGTTCAAGATCATCCTCAGCTATTCA
The DNA here is from genome assembly GCA_035773235.1 of Eospalax fontanierii. Classification (NCBI taxonomy): domain Eukaryota; kingdom Metazoa; phylum Chordata; class Mammalia; order Rodentia; family Spalacidae; genus Eospalax; species Eospalax fontanierii. The sequence goes on from CM069545.1 coordinate 48,609,146, forward strand.
AAGCCATTCTGGGTTACATGAGAACCTGTCAAAAAAGAAAAGAAAAAGAAAAAAAGGCTAGCATATATTAGGTATTCAGATATCAGAATCAACTATGGCATTTAATCAGCATATAAAACTTCAGGGCTGAAGAGATAGAGCACTCGTAAGAGTACTGGCTGCTCTTGCAGAGGACCCAGGTTTGGTTCCCAGCACTCACATGGCAGCTCAAAACCACACATAACTCCAATAGCTCCAATTCTAGGGGATCTAATGCCCTCTTCTGGCCTTTGTGGGCACTGCACACATGGGTGCACTTACACATATGTAGGCAAAGCACTCACACATTAAAAAATAGTAATTTTTTTTCAAAAGCATGTAAAGCTTAGCCAGGTTTAAGACCACATTCAAGTCAGACAAGGGGGCACAAGCTTGTAATTCCAACACTTGGAAAGCTGAAGCAAAATAGGCAGCTTGACACCAATTTGAGTTATATAAGACACTGTCTTAAGGAGAAAATAAAATTTCAATTACTCAGTTGTTTATAACTCCACATACTATAACTTTCATTCACCAATTAAACATTTATTAAGTTCTCTGTATGTCTAGACACTGAGCTAGAAACAAGGCTACAAAGTTGCTCAGTTTTGTTTCTTTTTTTAAATTTAGTGTGGTGTGTGTGTATGCATGCATGCATGTGCCACAGCACATATATGGAGGTCAGAGGACAACTTTCTGGAGTTTACCATGTGAGTTATAAGGATCAAACTCAGGCTTTCAGGCTTGGTGGCAAGCACCTTCACCACTAAGCCATCTTGTTGGACCAAGAACATAATTTTTATCTTAAAAAAATTTTAAGTGCATGTGTTTTGCATCCATGTTATATATGTACACCCATGTGCATAATATCTGTGGAGGCCAGAAGTGACTTATGGATCCCCTGGAATTGGAGTATAGACAGATGTTAATTGCCATGTAGGTGCTGGGAACTAAACCTAGGTCCTCTAGAAGAGCAGCCAGTGTTCTTAACTGCTGAGCCATCTGTCCAGCCTGGTAACTTTTACCTTGATGTACTCAGAACACTATCACCTTTTCCTCCAAATCTGCACCCCAATACAGTCTCTAGGTGGTATCACTAGGCAAGCAAGCTAGAAACTCATACATGCAGAGAAAACACTTATATACATAAAATAAATTAAAAATTAAAAAAAAAATAATCTTTCAGGGACTGGAGAGATGGCTCAGTGGTTAAGAGCACCCACCTGGCAGCCAACAATTGTACTCTGGTTCCAGGGGATTCAACAGCCTCTTCTGTCCTCCTTGGTCATTGCATGACATGGGTGCACTTACATACATGCAGGCAATAACTCATACACATAAAATTAAAAATTACATATTTTTAAAAAAATCTTTCACTTAAAAAAAAAACAAAAACCCAGCAACAATCTTAAAAAATATTTCAGTGACTCTATAGTGCCTTCAGAATAAGTTCAACTTGCACATTCTGGTAGTAGCTGCCTCCTCTGAGCTTCATATCTGAGCTTCACAGTCTACTCTTTTTTGGTCATCCCAATGACTTTTGGTTCAGCAAATGGGTCATGCTCTTTTTTTTAATTTTTTTTTTCAGACAGGGTCTCCCTCTAGCCCCCAGCTGGCCTGGACTGCTATGCAGACCAGGTCAGCCTGGATTTCACAGAGATCCACCTGCCTCTGCCTCCCAAGTGCTAGGATTAAAGGTGTGCATCACCATGCCCAACAAGTCATGTTTTTTGATACTTCCTTTTTCACAGGACTCTTCCTCTGTCCTGGAAGCCCTGAGCCTCCCTTTTGCCTTCTTGTTCAACTCTTCTTTAAAATGAAGCTTAGGTGTTATTTCTACCTTGTGTGGGGGTCCCTCCTATGTGATTTTTTTTTTTTTTAACAGTCTCAGTAGCCCATACTAAACTCAACTCTAAGTAGCTTCAACTCTTGATCCTCCATCTCCCTAGTACTTAGATTACAAGGTCCCCTACATGTGATTTTAAACTATTTCCCATACAACCCAGGCACGTCTCCAGCACACAGCATTCAATTCTCACAACTCAAAAGAATAGGTAGTAATAAGCAGCTATTTCAGTTTACAAATTAGATATGTTACCAAAATGTGTGTAAATCAAACTCTTTAATAAGGAGTGGAACATGGGAGGGCATGTTTGTAATCCTAGCACCTAGGAGACAGAGGTGGGAGAATTACTGCAAGTCTGAGGTCAGCCCAGTCTACATAACTAGTTCCAGTTCAGTCAGGACTACATCATGAGATGCTATACAAAAACACTAAAATAAATAAGAACTTACTGAGGGAACTACCTGCTTTGAGGAAAAACAGTAGTCAAGTGTTCTGGCAAGGCCAAGGCCTCCTATTTGAGTTCTATTTACTTTCCCCTTCCAATTTCAGCTTTTCTCTAAGGCTAGCAGATAGATCCCAACACAAACATTACATACTTGGTTCAACTCAGCACATTTGAAGTTTCTAAATAATTTCAACACTATTTTAAAAATAAGGTATATTCAAGGCCAGATAACATAGTTAGAGTCTGTCTTTAAACAAACAAAAAAAGGTTCAGGCATAGAAGGCCTGCACTCAGGAGGCTGAAAAAGAAAGTTCACATATTCAAAGCCAGCCTGGTTTATACAGGGAGAACTGTGCCAAATAAATAATAAAAGCAGAGTTGGTGACACAACTTAGACGCAGAACCTAACACTTTCCTAGTACAAGACTCTGGGTTCAATCTCCAGCACCATAAAAACAAACAAATGAGCAAATACAAAACAAGTGGAACAGTATGTACCTATAACCCCAGCACTGGAGAGGCCGAGCTAGGAAGACTGAGTTAAGGCTAGCCTGAACCACATGAGACCCTAACCTCCCACATACACACAAACAAAGCAAACACACAGGTCAGTGCACCTACCACGTCTCTGAGCACCTGTGTCACAGCCGCGTTGGCATTTCCCCCTCTAATCAGCATGGCATTTTTAATGTTCTCACTGAGTTTGGGTTCTCTCTTCTCAAGGAATCTCTTAGCCCTTTTTGTTTTGGGCTTTCTGTTCAAAAAAAAAAGCACAATTCAAATAACAATTCATACATTTTCCTTATATTGTATAAGTTGACTAATGAGCAAATTCCTTACTTGGAAAAAAAAAAAAATCAACAGACATTTCATGTACACTCATCAATTAGATTTCAACCATTAGACATAAATCCAATTTTAGGGGTGTTATTAGCAAAGATACTTCATTATTTCTGTTAAATAAGTATCTAACTATCTTTTTATTTCTTAAGCTTTCATTTTTGCTATTCCCAGCATTATTTTAGTATTTTTTTTTCCTAAATCTTTTTATATTAAAAATTAAAAGACTTGGCGGCTGGAGACATGGCTCAGTGGTTAAAAAGCAATACTTGCTCTTCCAGAAGACGCAGGTTCAGTTCCCAGCATCCACATGGTGATTAATGACCAAATATAACTCCGGTTCCAGGAGTTCTGACACATTCTTCTGACTTCCCCCGGTACACCTACCTATAAGCATGCAATACACTCAAAAACTGATTGAATAAAATAGTTTTATGTGTACAAGTGCAGCCAGTGTTCTTAACCACTGAGCCCCAACATAAAAATAAAATACAAACAACTAGAGAATATGCCAAGATCCACAGTTAGTATGTAGGCCTATCTTTAAAATGAACTAGATTTAAAAACCTATCTAGGGCTGGAAAGATAGGTCAGTGATTAGGCATGCTTGCTGCTCTTACAGAGGATCCTCATGAAGCAGCTAGCTCCTTCTGGCTTTCATGGCAATGACATATACATGAGCACAGTAACATACACATAAAGAAATTTTTATTTATTTATTTATTTATTTTTGTCTTTTTGAGATAGGGTCTCCCTGTAGCTCCAGCTGGCCTGAAACGCCATATGTAGGCAAGGCTGGCCTTGATCTCACAGAGATCTGCATGCCTCTGCCTTCTGAGTAAAGGGATTAAAGGTGTTTGCCACCACGTCCAGCTAAAAAAAGTTTTGTAGTAACAGTATGTCTCTTAAAAAAAAAAAAAAGAAAAAGAAAAAATCCCTGAGCATAGTGCCACACACCTTTAATCTCAGCACTCCTGAGGCAGGTGGATACCTGTGAGTTAAAGGCCAGCTGGGACTACAGGGAGATCCTGTCTCAAAAAGACCAAAAAAAAAAAAAAAAAAAATCAGGGCTATGGGCACTGGATGCTCTTGCAGAGGACCTAGGTTTGGATCCCAGCACCCACATGGTGGCTAACAACATTCATACCTCTTCTGGCTTCCACCGGCATTACACGAATAGATGCACTTACACACATGTATGACAACATTCATACACACAAAATAAAAATTAGAAAAAAACTACATTTTTGTTCAAGAGAAAGGCTTCACCTTTACCCCATCTATAGAAAACATTGTACTTTTTAAACAGGTCTCTTGTCATCTATTTACAGAGTTTTTCCTCTTTTAATAATTTTTTTCTTAGAAAAACAAAGTAGAAAGTTTACATCTTTTTGTTAAGATATAAGAAAGGGGGCTGGAGAGAATAATTTTTTTTTAATTTAGAAATTAAATAAAAAATTTAAAAAATCTTTTGGGGGCTGGACAGATGGCTCAATGATTAAGAGCATTGGCTGCTTGAGCAGAGGACCTAGGTTCAATTCCTGATTCCCAGCACACATATGATGGCTAACAACTGTCAGTAACTCCAGTTCCAGGTGATCCTGTGCCCCCTTCTGGCACTGCAGGCACCTGGTACACTTACATACATTCAGGCAAAACATTCAAACACATAAAATAAAAATTAATAAAATACTTTTTTAAAGATATAAGAAAGGCTTGCTGAAAGGCTTAGACATCAAAGGTGAAGTTTGTTATGTAGAATTAGATTTCTAGTGGCTTTTACTTATTTTTTATGTGTATAAGTGTTTTGTGTTTTACCTACAAATATATACATGCACCACGTGTATGCAATGCCCAGAGGACAGAAGAGGATGTCAGAGCCCCTGAAACTGGAGTTAAGAATGGTTGTTAGCTGCCACGTGTGTGGTGGGAACTAAACCCCTGCAAGAGTAGCCAGTGCTCTTAACCACTCAGCTCCAAGTCTTCCTCTCTTAAATAACCTCCCTCTTGCAGTCATAGGCACAGGCAGGAAAAGAAAAGAAAAATAGAAAATATATGCATTTTAGTTTCCTATATACAATTTTAAAACTCTCTTTACAGCTTAGTGGTTAAGGGCAGGTATTGTTGTTCCAGAGGACCTAAGTTCAATTCCCAATACCCACATCGGGTGGCCAACAACCTCCTGTAATTCCAGCTCCAGGAGATATGACAGCTCTGTGAGGGCTCCAATACTAATGTGCACATACACATACATAGACACACACACACACAGACACACAAATTTATAAGAAAATTCCCCACCAAGTAAAAAGTCTCATATAAAGCATCTGGACATTTACTGACTGATATCAAATCAAGGCATGAAGGCTACCTACACAACAATAATTGCTAGGTCCTCTATTGTTCACGTCTTTTTTTTTTACAACTCACTTATCAAGAACGAATGTAAATAGTATCTTCCTCCTTTACAGAAGCATAGGAGACGCACAAAATCTCTCAATTAATGACTAAAAGAACCTCTCGTTTATATTACACATTTACCTAAATAACAATAAAACTATAGGAAACAACAGCAGTAATACTTGAGAACTCAGTAAATATTTAAGAAACTTAAACACCACTCAAGGTAGGTCTGCGGCAAGGCCTCACGGCACCGCAGACAGGGCTGGAGAATCCCCCCGCTCCTCCTCCCGCACGACTAGCAGAACGCGTCAAAAGAAAGCAAAAACGGGGGCCGGAACACGACCGAGACCACCGCACTGTCACCGGACACCGTCGCCGCACGCCGTCCCACCCCACACACTCACACGACTCGATCCAGCGCATCCATAGCTACCGGAACCCTCGGAGGATGCACGTGCGACCGGTGCTTGTCGCAAGACAGCCAGCGGCGCCGGACTGCGGAACCGGAAGTGCGTGACAGCGACTTCCTGAGACGGTCGTCAGGGATTTCTGGCGGCCATATTGGGTGCGAATAGCGTTCTGTTCCCTTGGTTACGGAGTTTTGTTCCGGCTTTTCCCCCTACAAGGGAACACTTTTAAATGATTTGGTGTGAATCCCTGGAGTGGAGTATTCGGGGATCAAGTGTTCCTCTTCAGGGAATTACTCAGGGTGCTAGAAAGGTTGAAGGCTGGGTACTCCAAGTAATTACAGAAAATTCTGCTGTCAGTTGGGCGTGGTGGCACACGCCTTTGATCCCAGCACTTGAGAGGCAGAGGCAGGTGGATTTCTATGAGTTCGAGGCCAGCCTGATCTACTTAGCGAGTTCCATCTACTTAGCGAGTTCCAGGACAGTTGTGGGTACTCTGCCCCCCCCCCCAAAAAAGACCAAAAGAAGCTCGCCATTGTGGGGTAGGCTTGTCATTAGAATGAGAGCACTTGGCAAGTGCAGGCAGGAGGATCAGGAGTTGATCATTCATGCCTATATAGACGTTTTTGTAGCCTGGGCTATGGGAGCTATTGTCTCAAAACAAAAAGCCATAACCACTATCTAATTGCAGAATATCACTTCAAAGAGCCATCCCCATCCCACCCACCCCACTCTGTGGTACTGGCAAACTTTAATTCATTTTATGTTCCATGGATTTGCCTATTCCAGATGTTTGTTCTATAAATTGATTCATACAGTGTCCTGCCTTTGTGTTTGACTTCTTTAACTTACTAATTTTGCTTTTTGTCTTGAGACAGGGTATCCGTAGGTAGCCTTGTCTGGCCTGTGTTTTGCCTGCGTATGTGTAAGTACACTCATGTGTGCAATACCTACAAAGGCAAGAAGAGGAAGTCAAATCCCGGAATGGTTTTTAGCCACCATGTGGGTGCTGGAAACCAAAACGGGTCCTCTGCAAGAGCAGCTAATGTTCTGAGCCATCTCTCCAGCCCAAGGTTTTAAATAAACAAACAAACAAAAAACCCTGTGTGTATATATATGTGTGTGTGTATCACTGTGCGTCTGTGAGTGAGGGTACCCACAGAGTCCAGAATAGGGCACCAGATCCCCTGGAGCTGGAATTTTGGTTGTAAGCCAACTGACCTGTACGCTGGGACAGGAACTCAGGTCATCTGCAAAGAGCCATAGGCATTCTTAACCACTGAGCCATCTCTCCAACCCCAAGCCCATGTTTTTGAATAGGTTTTTACCAAGCTTTCGTGTTCAAATAGGGTTTTGTTGTTTTGGTGGTGCAGGGTCAAAACCCAGAGACTCATATGTAAATAAGCATTCTACAACAGGACTATACTCCAAATCAAGGGGCCATTTTTAAAAAATCATAATATAACTAGCATCATATTTGGTATTCTATTATTATCTTGGAGTACTGAAAAGGCAACTCAAGTTCATTTTACTAGGAAGAGTTTTGTTAGCCCTCTATCTCTTGGTAGTCTAGGACAATGTCAGACCAAAAGGCCAGATGTGGTACACATGCCTTTAATCCCAGCACTTCGAAGGCAGAGGCAGGTGAACTTCAGTGAGATCAAGTCCAGTCCTGTCTATGTAGTGAGTTCCAGACCAGCTGGGGCCACAAGGAGACCCTGTCTCAAAAAACAAAAACAAAACAAAAAAAATACCAAAAGGAACTTGAAGACATGAAGGATAACTTGGTTTTGATTTCCCAGTCACAGTCCATCATCAAGGGAAGGCAAGGCATAAGCCTGAAGGTGGAGAGACCATGGAGGAATGCTGCTTACCAACTTGCTTCATCTGGCTTGCTCAGTTACTTTTCTCACTCGGCCCAGGCCCACCTGCCCAGGGATGACACCATCCATAGTGAGCTGGACCCTTCCACATCAATTAGTAATCAAGAAAATTGAGGCTAGAGAAATGGCTCAGTGATTAAGAGCATAGCTACACCTGCAGAAGACCTAGGTTTGAATCCCAGCATCTACATGGCAGCTAGCAACTGTCTGAAACTCCAGTTCCAGGGGATCCGATGCCTTCTGTCTTCCTCAAGTACTGCACAATAAGGTGCACTTACATACATGCAGGCACAACACTCCTACACATGAAATAAATGGAGGCATGTTTGATGTAGGGAATTCCTCAACTGAGAGTCTCTCTTCCTAGGTGACTCCAGTTTGTGTCAGGTTGACAAAAAGGAACCAGCACACCAATCTTCTGTCTTGTTGCTCTGCACCTCAGAACTTCTATCTGCAAGATGACTTTAGTTTTTGTCTGTTTTTTTGAAACAGGGTCTCCCTGTAGCCCCCACTGGCCTGGAACTTGCTATGTAAACTAGGCTGGCCTCGAACTCACAAAGATCTGCCTGCCTCTGCCTCCCGAGTTCTGGGACTAAAGGTGTGTGCCACCATGCCGGCCACAAAATGACTTTAAAATATGTGAACCGGAGGCTGAAGCGATGGCTCAGCAGTCAAGGGCACTGGGTGCTCTTGCAGAGGATTCAGGTTTGTTTCCCAGCACCCACATGGCAGCTGTAGCTCCCGAGCCAGAGGGTCCAATGCCTTCTGTCCTCTGTGGGCAGTGCCTGACACCAGTGTACTCACACACATGCAGACAATACATTTTAAAATACATGACACTACCTGTCATCAAAAAACTAAAGCAGGATTGTGAATCTGAAGGTATTTGAATTATATAGCAATTACCTTCTCTCAACGCGGGGAGAGGCGCACTGCAAGATGGCTCAGCAGGAAAGCTGCACAAATCTGACACACTGAGTTTGATTCCTGGGACCCACGTAAAGGTAGAAAGAGAACCAACTCTCCACAGTCGTCCTGACCGCCTCACAAGCACCTTGGCATGCATGCCCTACCCCCCAGTCATACACAATTATAAATAAAACTTTTTTTGAGACAGTCTCACTATGTAACCCTGGCTGGCATGCAACTTGCTTTGTAGATTAGTCTGGCCTCAAACTCACAGAGATCTGCCTGCCTCTGTCTTGACTGCTGGGATGAGAGGCACAGGCTACCAAGCCCTCCACAATTATAAGGAAAATTTTAAAAAAAGAAAAGGAAAAAAACCCTCAAGTAAATAAAATCAAAAGAAAAGCACTAATCATAAAAGGGACCCAAAACTCATCTAAGCCATATTTTTAAAAATTTAATTCAAGTCTGGCTTTGCATAACTCAGGTATATCAGGTGGTGCTATAACTGGGAAAATGTATATGGTCAGCAATAGCAAAATGGTGAGCCACTGAAAGCACACAGTCAGTTCTTTTACATGAGACCCTTTTATACAGTTGACTAGTTAATATGAGAAACATTTCCATCTTGAGTTTTCATGAAAACAGAACTTTCTATCTCTGATGAAGAGGGATCAACAGGAACTCCACGATGAGCTGCCTCTGAAGGCAATGCTTTCTCCTGTTCCAACAGCCTTGTGCTGTCTTTCATTTGAATATCCTGGTCTTCCAACTCCGAAGGTTTGTCAGGGGCTGGAGCTGCAGCTTCATCTTCATTTTCATGTAGAAAGCTACAAATCATGTTGGGTCTATAGGAGAAATCATTATCCTTCATCTGCAGCCATTCCACCCCATCTGTTTGGGGAGGGTAAATAGAGTGTAAACAAAGTAAGAAACATAAAAGAGGAAATTTAGTTCATATTTTCCTTACCAAAGGACAAATGCTGGGAAGGATGTGGGGAAAGAGGAACCCTTTATATACACTGCTGGTGGGAGTGTGAACTTGTGTAGCCACTATAATCCACTGTGGGGACTCCTTATAAAAACAAAAAATAGAGTTGGGTCTGGTGGTGCACACCTTTAATCCCAGCCCTAGAGAGGCAGAGGTGGGTGGAGCTCTGTGAGACGGAGGCCAGCTGTGACTACCGGGAGACCCTGTCTCAAAAAATAAACAAACAAACAAACAAAAATTGAATTACTATATGATCCAGCTGACCATTCCTGGTTATATACTGTGCTGGACAGCTTTAGTTGTCAACTTGACACACCTGGGTTGAGGGAGCCTCAGTGGAATTTCCTGTACTGAACTGGCCTGTGGCCATGCCTGTGTGGTATTTTCTTGATTGCTGAATGATATGGGAGGCCCAGCCCACTGTGTGTTGTGCTACCCCTGGGCAGGTGGTTCTGTTTTATATAAGAAAGCAGGCTGAGCATGGGCCAGGAGGACCACATCTTCCAACACCCGTGCTCTGCCTCCAGGTTCCTGTCCTGAGTTCCCACCTTGGGCTCCCTCAGTGATGAACTGTGACCTGGGAGATGTGAACTAAATAAACCCTCTCCTCCCTAAGTTGGTATTGGTCAGTGTTCTGTCACAGCAAATGAAGGCGGACTAGAACATTTACATACCTAAGGACTCTTTAATTCAGTATGTCACAGAGATACTTGCACACCCATGATTAAGGCTTACACTATTCACACTAGCCAAGGTCTGGAACCAGACTAAAGATCCCCCAATAGATGAATAAAGGAAATGAGTTGGGGGAGGGTTGATACAGCTTTGCATGATTGAGGCTTTGTGTTTGATCTTTACTTCAAACCCGGTATCTTTATTTATTTATCTCTAATTTGGGGAGGGTTAGTGAAATGGCTCAGCTGGGAAAGGCACTTGCCAGGCAAGCCTGCTGACCACAGTTGAAGGAGAGCACTGACATCTAAATGCACGACATGCCACGCCTGCACCCCCACTCAAACACAACATAATAAAAATCAATTTTACATTTGGACACGGTGGCACACAACTTTAATCCCAGCACTTGAGAGGTAGAGGTAGGGAGATTTCTGAGTTCCAGGCTACCCTAGTCTAAACAGTGAATTCCAAACCAGCCAAGGCTACACTGTGAGCTGCTGTCCCCGCCCCAAAATGGGAGGAACAAAGGGGAAGACTAGAAAGATTGCTCAGTGGTGGAACACTTGCTCATGTAGAGGACCAAGTTTGGTTTTCAGTACCTACACGGTGGCTCACAACCTTCTGTAACTCCAGTTCTAGGGGATCTAACACACACATAAAATTTTTTAAATCTTCAAAAAACTTTAAACTTTGTGTGTGGTATAGATGTATGTGTGCCTGTTATCTGTGCACATATGTGAAGGCCAGAAATAGATATCAAGTGCCTTCCTCAGTTGATCTCTACCTTTTTTTTTTTGAAGACAGGGACAGGGTCTCCCTATAGCCACAGCTGGCCCAGAACTCACAAGGTAGACCAGGCTGATAGATCCACCTCTGATTCGAGGGTGCTGGGATTAAAGGCGTGTACCACCACACCCAGCCTCTACCTCACTGAGACAGGGTTTCTTACTGAACTTGGTGCTTGCTGACTCAGCTAGACTGGCTGGCCAGCAATCACAGGAACCCTTCTGTTTGCACCTCTGCAGAGCTGGGATTGCAGACACAGGTACTGCACGGTGCTGAAATCCTCATGTTTGTGCAGCAAGCACTTTACCTACTGAGCCTTCTCTCCATCACCTCCAACAGGCATCTTTACACTATGAGTGATGGTGCATGCCTGTAATCCCAGCACTAGGGAAGTAGATGCAGGAGGATTGGAAGTTCAAGGTCATACCAACCTGGCCTACAACAGATCCCATCTTGAAAGAAAGAAGGAGGGGAGGAGAGAGGGAAAGAGGGAGAGAAGGAGGGAGGAGGGAGGGAGGGAGAAGAAGGGAGGAGAAAGAAGGAAGGAGGAAGGAAATGTAGTCCATATGTACAATACAATTTGATTTTACTGTAAAGAATTATTAAACTGGCATTTGTAGAAAGATGGATGCTAGAGACCAATATTGCTGTATGCCATGAGTGAAAGAAAACAGCCAGCTTGTAGTTTGAGTTCATCTCAGAGGAAATCAGCCTTAGAGAGATTTCACCCCCTGAGACCACCTGTAGGTAATGTTGACAAACTCAGCCTTTGATTCTTGTAACTAAGCTCCACAGGGATGTCCTTGGGTCTGACCAAATGGCTATCTCACCTGAGCTGAGTTACAAGCAGGCGCCACGGGTTTAGCACTTCCCTGGTTCAAAGACCCTGCCTCCCCTTTTAGTGCCATCTTCCTAAAAGGCATACAACTTCCTGGTGGGCTTTGAAGGTTAGAGATAGTGCCTCTCTGTTAATTACCATATTGCTGTATGGATGTATCTGCATTCCTGATTCCCCAAGACTATAAGTATGCCCTGAAACAATAAAGCATGCGGCTTGTGGCTTGCAGCCTGCCTGTAAAGCCCAGGTTCATCCATCCTCATGTGTCTGTCTTGTCTGTCTCCACTGTCCTGCGTGTTCCCTCTCTGTGTCTCCATTCATTCCAGGTTACTGGGAAAGTCTCAAGCTCACCGTTGAAACCCGCTGGCGGGACACAATATGTTAAGCAAAATAAGCCAAACTCAGAAAGACAAATGCATATTTTCTCTTAGATAGGGAATTTAAAGTGTGTGTGTGTGTGTGTGTGTGTGTGTGTGTGCAGAACATGAAAGCAGAAAGGGGATAGGGGAGGCCTAAAAGGAGGGGAAAGAGAGAACATTACTACAGGGTAATGGAACACATGTGACACGAAACAAGAGGGGAACTACTGGCCTTGAGCTCTTAGTCTTCCTGTTTCAGTCTCCCAAGTGATGGACTTCTAAGTATAAGCAGCCATGACCCCCAGCTTAGTGCTCAACTTTAAAATACTAAGCATATTACATATAGTTATTTGTAGTCTACTAAGTACAAAGTACATCCTGATAGCAGTGTATCACTGTCAAAGCCAACATTAAGGTCTTCCCCATCTCTCTCTCTCTCTCTCTCTTTCTCTCTCTCTCAGGCGTGTGGTACTCAGGATTTGCTTTCAAGGCAAGATCTCATGTGGCTCAGATCTTTGTTGCACTTGCTTGAATCTGGTCTTGAGCTACTGATCTTCAGCTGCCTCCACTTCCTAAGTACTGTGATTACAAGCATGTACCACCACATTCCACTGGTCTTGGGCATCAAACCCAGGGCCTCACACATACTAGGCAAGCACTCTCTACACTGAGCTACATCCCCAGGCCAAGATCAACCATTTTCAAAGAATTCAGTGAACAAACCTATGTTTTCTTCTCCTTCCTTCTTTTCTGTCAGCAGAGTTCTGGTCATGCTGAGCTTCTTCGTGGTGTGGCATTTGTATTTCAGCACTGTTTTATCATTGCCTTCTGGATCCACTAAGATGCAAAATGACAGTAATTAATACATTGCTTGATGCCATCAAAATAACAATGATGATGATGTTCCACATCAGTGAGGTGAATTTAGGGAGTTAGTCTCAACTCCTTCTTACCAAGACAGCACTGCGAGTTCAAAGGATAATTCATCCTTCCTATTCCAAATGCAGAGAGATGACAGATAACCCACTATCACTTGTTTAAAATATTTTATTTATTATTTTGATCTTATTTGTGTGAGTGTATTGCCTGCATGTGTATATGTTCACCTGTGTCATGCAATGCCCATGGAGGTCAGAAGAAGGCATGGAATCCCCTGCAACTGGAGCTACAGACAGTTGTGAGCTGCCATGTGGGTGCTGGGAATCGAACTCCGGTCCTCGGCTAGAGCATCAGTGTTCTTCACTGCTGAGCCATCTCTCTGGCCCCATACTGTCACTTGCAAGAGTGACAGGATTCAAAACCAAACATTAAACCATGAAATTAGAATCACAGTCTTAAGCCCTAACATGGGAAATTGGGAGCAGGAATTGACCCACAGGGTAATGGGGTCTGCAATTCTGCCACTAAAATGAAAGACAAGAATCAGACTGTGGGCCTAACCAACAGGACGATGAGGCTTTGAGCCAAAGATGGGAAGCACTACAAAAATGCACACACCGCTCTGTTGAGTGTAGCTGATTCTACATTTTAAAAAGTAACAAGGCAATACCTATTAATTTGACCCAATAAAAATTCATTCATTATTAATATTCAGTCAAACTGGAAATTTCACATGGGTCAAGTTGCTAATTAAAGTTGAAGATAAAATATATTCACCAACTCCTTCCCCCCTCCACTTTTGTTATTGTGCTGGGATTATGGCTAAGACCTCATACATGCTAACCACATGCCCCACAGCCGAGTTACAACCCCAGTCCTTATGAAACTCTTCTTCTTCCCCAGCTCATTAATCTATTTCTAGATGAAAACTCAGAGACATCTTGATCTATATGCACAAAGAGGCATAGAAAGAATCCTGGTGACATTTTGTAGTAAGGTAGTCAGCAGAGCTAAGAATATTAAGCGAGGCACAGGAGCCTGTAATCCCAGCACTCAAATGGTTGAGGCAGGATGATGAAAAGTTTGAAGTCAGCCAACAGTTCTCTCATGGCGTTTCTCAGGCCAGCCTTGAACTCAGAATCCTCCTGCTTCAGCCTCCTTAGCAGATCAAAGGCCTGTGCCACCAGATCTGGCTTCTGTAACTAGATTCCAGACATTTTTGACAAAATGGGAGGATTTAATATAATCAGTGGATATAATCTGATTAAACAGTGGGTACATAAGTCACCTGTTTTATTTTAAATGTGCTTGATTTTTATGTGTATAAGTGTTTTGCCTACATCTATGTAAGTGCGCCCATGTCCTGCAATGCATGTGGAGGCCAGAAGAAGCCACTGGATCCCCTGGAGGTACAGACACTTGTTAGATGCCACGTAGGTGCTGGGAACTGATTCTGGGTCCTCTGCAAGAACAGCGAGTGCTCTTAACCACTGAGCCACCTGTCCAGGCACATCTAATTGTTTTAAATTACATTTACTTATTTATTTATTTATGTGTATGTGTGTGTGCACATATGCCAGGCACCTGTGGAGGACAGAGGTCAACCAGCAGGAGTCAGTTCTTTCCTTCTACAACATGGTCTCTGGGATCAAATTCAGGTCATCAGGCTTGGAGGCAAGCCTGAGCACTGTACCGGCCTGAGTTACTTAATTTTGTTTAACATTTTTTGTTTGTTTGTTTTGAGACAGGATCTTACTATGTAGCCTCAGCTGGTTTGGAACTCACTATGTAGACCAAGCTGGCCTTAAATACATAGAGATCCACCTTCCACTTTCTGCCTTCCAAGTGCTGGGATTAAAGAGGTACAGCACCATATCCAGCATGAGATACTTAATTTTAATATTTATTATACACAGTGTATTTGAAGCTAGGCATAGTGGTACATGCCTGTAATTGAAGCAGGAGCCATGAGTTCAAAGCCACATAGCTGACTCAGTATCAAAAAGTAAACAACAATAAAAAAAAAGGCTAGTATATATGAAATATTTTATAGAAAATAAAGTTGGGCTAGCATAGGAATTACTCACCATGTTCAACACCTTCTTCAAATATAACACAGGTCCCAAGAGTATCTGCCGAAAAATGTGAAAGGCAATTAGAAAAGATAACAGAACTGAAAGTGATATAAAAAAGGAGTTTCATCTATCCCGCATCCTGATACCTTCATATTCTCCAGCAAAGACATAGCTGTCCACTTGCAGAATAGGCCTTTCAGTGTCAATACCCTACAACGGATTAAAAGGTCATAAAATACCATCATTAGAAAATGTCCTTAACGGCCAGCAAGATAGCTTAGCAGGTAGGAATGTTTGCCACTGAGTCTAATGACCTGAATTCAATTCCTGGAACCCACACGGTGGATGGAGAAAACTGACTCCCACAAGTTGTCCTTTAACCTCTACATGTGTGCCATGGCACGGATGCACACACACAGAAAATCAATGTAAATTGAAAAATAAATAAAGGACTGGACAGATGGCTCAGAGGTTGAGAGCAATGGCTGCTCTTGCAGAGGACCTGGGTTCTGTTGCCAGCACCCATATGGTGGCTATCAACTGTCCTTAACTCCAGTTTCAGGGGATCCAAAACCCTCTTCTGGTGTCCACCATACACATACAGTGCACTTACAACATGACAGGCAAAACACTCGTACACATAAAAGTAAAATAAATAAAATTTTAGGCTTTAAAATAAATATAAGAAAATGCCTTAAAATTCTAGGTATAGTGACACACACCAGTAATTCCAGCATTCAAAATATAGAGGCAAATGGATCAGGAGTTCAAGGACAGCATTGGCTACAAACTGAGTTCAAGGCCACTATGGAGGTCAGGAGACTTTGTCCCCAAAGAGCCTTCAAGGACACTATTAGAGAAGAAGGCAAAGAGGGGAAATAGCGAATATGATCAAGTATATTTATATATATGAATGAAATCTATTGCTTTCTACATTTAACATATACTATTTTTTTTCTTCTATGTATCCAGGCTAGCCTTCAACTCAAAGTGATTCTTCTTCCTTCACTCCTCAAATGCTTGATTTAGAGGCATGTGCCACTTACATACGTGCAGACAAAACACTCATACACATAAATTTTTTTTAAAAAAAAGAAGCAATCTTTAACATATAAACTTGCTACCAAGGAAACTGATTTTTCAAAACTGGGGAACCTCAAAGAACAAAGAATACCCAAACAAACAAAAACAGGGAAGCTCTAGTCTAATCTATATAGTACCCTGTACAAGTACAAGAGAAGCTACCAGTGCTATGAACTCAGCAGCCACAATTATTGTAATTCATGCCCATACAGCAAGTTCTATTTCAACCACCATCCTCCTCAGGTTTAAAGAACAGAGCAGGAGATTTTGTATCGGTCACTCAAAGATTTTAAAATAATAAAGGTTCTGGAGTCTAACAGTACAGAGAACATGTTTAGCATGCATGAGGCCCTGGGTTCAATTATTCAGAACCACAAAAAATAGTGATAAAACAGATGATTGGAGCTGGGCTTGACACCACAGGTCTTTAATCCCAGCTACTCAGGAGGCTGAGGCAAGAAGGATCCCAAAGTGCAAGGCCTGCCTAAGCCACAGCCTGATCAATTTAGCAAGACCCTGTCTCATAATGAAAATGAAAAGAGCTGGAGAGATGCAGATTAACGGTATAGTGCTTGCCTCGCATGTGCAAGGCTCTAGGTTTGATGCTCACTACCACGATGTAAAGGTCTGGCTGGGAATGTAGTCCACTTAGGTAAAGGACTTGCCTATCCCCTAGTACCTCCCTCCCCGGGTGTCAGCTCACAATGCCAAAGCACTAGTGAAGAGCAGCATGTGACGATGTCTCTGAAGTAGTTTTGAGACAGAACCGAGAACTTCACAGAGACAAGAGATGGTGAGAATCTCGGACTCTAATCCATTACCAGTTACCCACTAAAATCAAAGTACAGACTCTTTCCTTCCTTGTCAACGTCAACAGAATATGCCTTTCCCTTATCACCCTGTCACTAAAGGGAGGGAAGCAGCTAGCTGCAGGGGGCACCATGAGGTCTCCAAAGACAAAGACAGAGAACCTCTAGTCACTAACCTGTATGTTTGTTTGAGACAGGGTCTCCTTGTAGCCCCAATTGTCCTAGAATTTGTTATGTAGATCAGGCTGGCCTCAACCTTGCAGAGATTTGAATGCTTCTGCCTCCTGAATGCTGGGACTAATAGTATGCACCACCATGCCCAGAGAAATTTGTTTTTAAGGCCTGCAATTTTTTTTGTTTTCTTTTTTTCAAAAGATGTATTGTTTTCTTCTTTTGTAAGTTTGTTTTCAGACCGGGTCTCACTATGTAGCCTTGGCTGGCATGGAAATCACCACATAGACCAGGCTGGCTTCAAACTCATAGAGATCCATCTGCCTCTGAAGATGCTTTTTAATTCTGTGGCCTGTAGAGGCCATAGGTATCAGATCCCCCTAGAACTGGAATTTTAGGCAGCTGTGGGCTACCTGATGTGGTTGCTACAAATCAAACTTCCCAAGAGCAATATGTGCTCATCTGTTTAATTGGCTTGTCAGAGTGAGTGGCAGAGACTAGTCTGTTGGAACTACTGAAGTCAGAACTTTTCCCCCAAAACTCTGGTAACAGAGTTTATCTTTTAATCTGTTTCTTTTGTTTTGTTTTGTTGAGAAAGGGTTTCATGTAGCTCAGGCTGGCCTAGAATTCACTATGAGGCTAAGGATGACTTCTGATCTTCAGGCCTCACCTTCCCAGATGCTGGCATTACAGGTGTGCCACACCACAGCTTATTCTGACTGTCTTGTTAGTGATGTCTGACTGACCAGTGAGGCATGAGTGTGAACCACGGACAGGCATCAAAGCGAGGCAGCACCTGTAGTGGTGTCTGGACCCTGAACACAGCAGGGAACCTGGGTACTGGGCAACTAGCCTGGCAGTCCTGCACATCTACCCACTCTCAGGCCAGGATCTGGGTCTAGACTGGTACTCCTGATTGTGGTACCATTTGCTGAAGCCGCAGATGCTGAGCAGAAGAGGGGCTCTCCTTTGGTACACCATTGGATGGGGCTTTTGTTCTAGCCCATCTAGTTTCCCATCAAGTGTTACCTCCTTTCCCTTAACATTCTCTCCAGTCATACATACACTCAGGCAATGAGGAAGAGTTAGGCTCTTTGTCTCTCTACTCCCATAGAATCCCCTGTCACCCTATTCTAGAATAATCTTTTTTTGTTCACTACTCTGTAACTCACCAAAATCTTGCATTTATTTTCACATTTGGAGAGAAAGTCTGAATCAATAATTCCTGACAATTCCACCAAAACGAACTGCTCCTGTTGTAAGAAAGACAAGTTAACACGGTACGTTGCCAGTGAGCAAGAGACAATAAACAGGAAAAACAAAGAATCGCAGCTGCAATGATCCCACCTTCAGAAAAATGGATCTTGTTTTCAACGAGTGGAAGCAAGCACCGTTACCTAACGAGTCTTTCAGACCATCTCTATCTTTTCTAGAAGGGGTAAACTAGGGCTGACACTAGAGACCTCCAAGCTTCGCGCGCCCAGGGGCAAGGAGCCAGTGAGCTGTTTCTCCGGGCCTCCCTCCCGGCGGCATCCCGGAATCCCTTCCCCACCCGGGGCTGGCACAGCCAACACCACCAATACTCTGCAGGCCTCGGACGGCTCTTACAGCCTCCTCCTCTTCTTCTTCCTCCTCCTCCTCTTCTTCGTCCTCCCAACTCCTCTCCAATGCTGTCGCCATAGCCCGTGCTCTCAAAGACTCCATCACTGGCCACGCCCACATGGAGCCGCCATATTGGATGTGGGCGGCAGTGTCCTTCCCTTGCCAGAAAGCAAGATGGCGACTTATGGCTCCTACAAGCGTCGGGTCCCACGTGGAGAACGCCGCACTTCAGGCTGCGAAATTAAGAAAAATTTTTTTCTTTTTCCTTTGAAATAGGTTCTCATATAGCCAGGCCTTGAACTTATAAGTAGTTGAGGATGACCTTGATCATTCTGCCTCCACTTCCAAACTGGCTCATATTCCGAATATTCAAAACAACCCCCCCAACACTGCGTGCCCTACTTGAGATTAAAAAACGAATTTGAGCCTTCTCTCACACCTCTCAGCCCAGCATTTAAGGAAGCTGAGGCAGGAAGATTGCTGAGAGTTCAAGGCCCGCCTGGATGACATACCCTGTCGCGAGGTGCATGCTTGTACACCCTGCTGGGGGGTTACCTAATGTTGCACTGGGGAGACTGAGGCAGGTTGGCGTTCTCTGTCAGCAGGGGTGTCTAGCGACACCCGACCCACAAACGACAGCAACAAAAAAAAAAAAAAAAAAAAAATCAACCTGACAAACACCGCACGCACAAACGCTTCTTCTTTAAACTGCTCCGGAAGTGGTTGGTTTGGGTTTGGCTACTAAAAACGCCAGCGCCTGATTGGCTGTTGTCCGTAATATGTTAATTAATAATTTACTTAAATCTGCGTTTCTTGAAAAAGCAAAAGTATTTAAAATTCTTTTTCCAAGTTGTGTATGAAATAACACTTTGAAAATACATTTATGTGACACCACTTATAGAGCAGGCCAGAAGAGCATGTCGCCATGAGTTAAAAATGCAGTGAGACACTGGACTAGGCAGAGGCAACGACAAGCCCGTTAAGACTATACTTTCAGGGATCATTTCTATAGTTTGTTACTAGAGAAGTTTCTCTGACTGTGTAGAGCACCAGAAACCACGAGGAGGAGACATAGCATTCTCTTCTGAGCGTGAAGCCGGCTCTAGGTGTTGCTTCGTTGCAACTGCCTTTGGCCATTGATGATCGTTCTTCTCTCCTTCGGGAGAGTAGAGGGAGAGAATGCAGTCTGAGTGGTTTCTTTTTAAAGTTAAAGACAGATGCTCACCTTTTTAATGTGCTTGTAATTAGGTCCTTGGGAGTGCGACTGTCGTTTTTCACTAGTTTTATGTAGGTGGTTCTCAAAATTGTTATTGGTGAAACAAGAGCTGATCAGGCGCTGCTGTTAGCACGACCCAATTACACATTACGAAAGATATCGTGAGAATTAAAGTTTTTTTTTAACCTTTATCAGGTGTTGGAGTTCTGTGCTGGTGTCCTCTGGATTTTTTAGAATTACGACTACTTTGTTGACATGTAACCTTTGTCTTTGGGGTGTTTCCTTGACGTGGGAGTGTCCAGACCCGGGCAGGTGGGTAGGTGGTCCTAGCCGACTTGAGATGGTTATCAGCAGTTAACAGTTTAATTCTTAGTACCTACATGGTACTTAGTAACAATCTGTAACTCCAGTTCTAGGGATCTTTGCTGGCATTATACAACCTGGGTGCATTTACATACATGCAGGCAACACACATAAAATAATAGCAAAATATTTCTAAAAAATAAAGCAGACTGAGCACATCCCAGGGAAGCAAGCCAGTCAACACCATTCTGTGGTCTGTGCTTCAGTTCCTGTTTTACTTACTTCAGTATGTACTGTCACTTGGAAGTTGTGTAAGATGCAATAAACCCTTTCTTCCCTAATTTGGCTTAGTCTGAGTTCCCAGCATCCACACGGTAATTCCAGTTCCAGTGCTTCTACCGCCCTCTTATGGCCTCCTTGGGCCATACAGGCAAAACAATCATACACATCAAAAAGAAAACCTTCAGGCTGGAGGGTTTAGCGAATACTAGTACTGGCTGCTCCTGTTGAGGACCCGGGTTCAATTCCCAGCCCCCACAAGGCGGCTAACAACCGACTGTAACTCCAATTCCTGAGACCCAACACCTCTTCTCACTTCCGTGGGAACTGCACAACAGGGGTGCACTTACAACATGCAGGCATACATTCATACATATAAAAAAATTTTTAAATATTTTTTAAAATATAGAAGCCAATTGAGGTAGCTCAGAAGCTGGGTGGTTGTCCTGTAATGGCCTCTCCCTCCCGGCGTCCTCTTCCGCCCTGGAGGCTTGCTGGCCTTGCTTACTTTGGCTCATTTCTCGAAGACCCTGCCTTTCTCATTTTTCAATTGCTGCTAATTTGCCTTTCAAACACTGAAAAGCGAACCATTGAGCGGAGGATGTAGGGCAGTAACTTTTCACGCGGTTCTTAACATTTCTGATGAGATCACTTGCGTCGGCTATTTTGAATTTGAATCTGTAGTGTATTCTCTCAGGAGAGTAATTTTTCTTTTTGGCCTGAGAAAGCCCATGACTCAAGTGTCTCGGTTTTTTAAATAGAGGGTAATGAGGAGTGAATATGAGCCAAAAAAAAAAAAAAAAAAAGTTCAAAAAAAGTAATGAAACTCATTATTTTGTACACTAAAAAATTAAACAAGTGGGATATAGTGTCTATACTGTTCTTCAGTTTCTATTTCCCTAACATATGTTAGGGATCTCTAAACTGTACTTCAGAGCTTTTTCACAACTGCACTGTTTTATTGGATGAATATATCATAATTAATTCAACTAAACCATATTAATAAGCATGCAGGCTGTTCCTTTTAAAGTTTTAGAGTGTTGTAGTGAGTGCCCATTAACATTGTACACAAAAATTTACATTTTTGAGAAGTACATTTACTGGGTCAAAGTATACAATACATACATACATAATACGATTTTGAAATGTAGTGTCATGGCCCCACAGAAATGCTAATATGTTTTACACACCTACTAATATAGGTGTTTGTATTAAATGCTGCCAGTGTTTTCATTTTTTTGCCTATTTGACAAATGAAAAATAGCACCTTGTTATTGTGGTTTCCCTTGGTGAGGTTGAGTAGTTTTCTTTATGCTGATTGGTCATTTGGAATCTTTTATTTATGAACTGCTGGTTTTCTTTGTCCACCTTTTGGGATTGTGTGATGGCTAATCTTGGTTGTCAGCTTTACTGGATCTGGAATTAACTGAATTGAGAGAAGCTTTCTGGATTGATTTACGTAAATCGGAAGACACACCCTAAATGTGGGCGTTACCTTCTGATGGCAGCGGGTATAAAAGGCCATGGCAGAGGGCAGCACTCACATTTGGGCTGCTTGCCTTCTTTCTCACTGGCGGCCTCATCTGGCATTCCTCCGCTGCTAGAACCTTCTTCTTCAGCTCCCCACGTGAACTGAAGTCTAGCAGACCTCCAGGAATCTTCTAGGCCTTCAGGGCCAGATTGAGACTGCTGAGACATCCAGTCTCCCCGACTGAGCAACCACTTGATTCTCAGCTTCTCCAGGGTGGTGCAGCCATTGTTGGACTACTCTGACCTCTGGCTACAATGGCTAGTAAAGAAATTGACAACTACCCAGCAGAAATTCGTGACTCTTTATCAGCTTTGGAGCACTCCCTGGGTGCTGTAGAAGACATGCTGAAGACCATGATGTCTGTTTCCAGAAATGAGTTGTTGCAGAATTTGGATCCACTTGAGCAAGCAAAAGTGGATTTAGTGTCTGTATACACATTAAATTCAATGTTTTGGGTTTATCTGGTAATGCAAGGAGTTAATCCTAAGGAACATCCAGTAAAGAAAGAACTGGAAAGAATCAGAGTCTACATGAACAGAGTCAAAGAAATAATGGACAAGAAAAAGGCTGCCAAGCTGGATAGAGGTGCTGCTTCAAGATTTGTGAAAAATGCACTCTGGGAACCAAAACTGAAAAATGCATCAGAAAACTAGCTTTTTGGTTTTGATGAACACATATTTGAAAAGTGCTTCATTTTTATGTTTCATAAAATAGATGATTAAGTGGCAATGCAAGATTTAAATGGATTCTTTTTTAAATTCATGTATAAATTTGTACTTTAAAATTTGTAATACTAAACCCCTTTTTGCTGGAGAAGGATTAAGTTATCTTTTGATCTTCCTTTAGAGCATCATAAAGTTTTTAATAGTTAAGGTACTATATAAGCAATTATAAAATTCAAATGGTCTCTGTAAACAGTTAAAGTATTTGAAATGAATAATAATGGTATTATGATAGTTTCTATTCGTTGAAGTTATTATGGCATTTGTTTCAAGCAGGACATGGTGGCCCACGCTGAGTCTGGATCCTCCCAGGTCACATAACACTCAACCCACAGAGAGGGTTACAGGCCAAAAATGTAGTCATTATTCTAAGAGAACCAGAGGTAACCAGCACAAAACTCCAACACCTGGTTAACAGACAAAAAAAAAAAAAATTGATCTACGATACTTTTTATTGTCTGAAACTCAGTATCATAAGAAAAACCTCTAAAACCTCTTTCATGTTTACAGATTTCATCACAACTTTTGAAGAAAATGGGTCACTGAAACGTTTTAACTTTAGACAATACTTTATTAATTGCCATTGTGAAAATTCCAAATTAAGGATCTATAAGATCTTTAATCTTTTTACTTCTTGCAGGTACCCCTAGATTAGCCCTATTGATAAGAGCAAGGAGGTAGAAAATGGCTAGATAGTTTAGGGTAAAGACCACAAGGGAAAAATGGCCAGTTTCTTTTCCCACTGAGAACTAGAAATTCTTCAAATATGCCAGTAAATTTGTTCCCACCTGAGACTAGAGATGCCAGAACTATCTAATCTAAAGATGTCTCTAGCTCCGCTATAGCCAGAGGCTGGGGAGGCCAGTAAGAGAGTTTGGTTTTTCCTTATCTCTTTGTGTGTGTGTGTTTCTTTGGCTGAGACAGACTGCCCCATTTGATACTTTCTGTTCCATTGCACCCTAGGTGCCTTGATGTTTGTGTTTGCATTTCTGTAATCTTCCTAAACCAGACAGACTGGTGGACAACCCTTTTAAAAGGACAATTCATCCTCAGGATTGTCAGCCTCCTACCTAGACTAAAAATGTAATATGGATTGATGTTGGGGGATACTAAGGCTCAACCTACAAGGAAGTATAGACCCCCTCTGCTACCTCATGTGACATCTGCTTCCCCGACATACAAAATTAACCAGGCAAAATACAGAAATAATCCATTGAGGTCCCAGGGCATTAGAGAGTCACATTGGTAAGAGTAATTCCAAACAGACTCCCCCTTCTTTAGGGTTACTAGTAAAGAAAGAGAGGATACAGGTACCCCAGACCTCGCCGGTGATGTGGGATAATGACTAAGTCCACAGGGTCGCCTTTTGTCATGATCACTGGTGCAAAACGATGAGAGAATCTCTGGAAGACACTCTGGAAAAGGAGGCAAAGACTTTGGGAGATGTTCCAGAACGTCTTCTTTTGCCTTACAGATGGGTATCCCTTTGTCTTCAACAAAGGCTCCCATAGACTGTATCCTTACACATTAGGATCTCTTCGATCCACCGCTTTAAGAAAAGAACGCCTGAGATTTTTCTGCACTCTGGCCTGGATGTAAACTGGAAGATGGAGAAAAATGGCCTCCAGAGGGAAATATTAATTTCAATACAATCTTACTAAATTTGTTTTATAAAAAGAAAGGTAAATGGATTGAGGTACCTTGTGTGCAGGCCTTCTTTACTCTAAGAGACAATCTAGCCTTGTGTAGGGAGTGTTATGTCAACTCAACACTCTTGGCTGCCCTCAGATCTGAGGCCTTCCAAGCTACTAAAAGCCTCTCCCTTAGAACAGGAAAAGGCTTCTCAGCCTTCTTGCCTTCCCTACCTCCAGTACCCAGAGCCTGTCCAGGCCCTTAGAGCTCCTTCTCAAATGTATCCCTCTCTCTTGCTATTGCAGGAGACAGGCATTGACCAGATGAGGGGCGATCCACCCAGGAGCATGCTCCCTTTTCCTTACAGGATTTGAGACAGATAAAGGCTGATCTTGGAAAGTTTTCAAAAGATCCAGACAGGTGTATTGAGCTCTTCAAGGGACTTACTCAATCCTTTGAACTAGCCTGTAAGGATGTAATGTTACTCCTGACACAGACCCTGACCTCCCCTGAAACGACTGCTACTTTACAAACTGCTGTCAAATATGCAGACCAGGTTTATAAAATGAATATAAATAGAAACCCCTTACCAAGGAAAATTCAAGTACAAATAAAAAACCAGTCTCCAACAGGGAGACTGTAGGGCCCTGGCCTCCTGACGTGCCTTTTTCCTAGCTAGGTTCCCGGCCAGGAACTAGCCTTGGCTTCTCAACTGCAGTTGCTCAGAGGACAACTTGACCTTTAGAGGCCTAATCACAATTGTTCTGAACCAGGTGTGGTCTAAACCAGGTGTGGTCACATACTCGGATGCTCCCTGGGGGCCTGAAACTTTGTCCCCTCCCAAACCCTCCATGGAGTTTCCTGCAGTAAATCACTGGCATCTGCTGGGTGCATATATATTGAGGACCTTGCTGGAATAAATCAGAAACTTCTCCACCATTTTTGGTCTGTGTTGTGTGTGTTTGTATGTCTTGTATGTCTTGTGTGTCTTTCATTCCTCAGGCCTCACCGGATAGACTCGGGTACAGTTGTAGCGCAAGCCGCTGCAGGAGACAGGCGGTCCCACAGGATGATCCCCACTGGGACCCAATCCCTTGGGAGACTGGAAAAGGAGACACTTTCTGTCTTGTTGATTGCCATTGAACTAGCCCTTAAATTATTCTAAGTTGTCTCAGGTTACACAGGACACTGAGGAAACAGCCTTTTTAGATAGGCTGAGAGGGGCTTTGATTAAATATACAAATATAACTCCTACCTCTATGGTAGGAGATTTGATTCTAAGAGATCACTTCATAACTCAATCTGCCCCAGATATTAGGAAGAAATTGCAAAGGATTCCTCCAGACTTTGAACATACCCTAGACAACCTCCTTAAAACTGCCAATAAAATCTCTTATAATTGGGACCAGGAGGAAATTAGGCAAAAAGATGAACAGAACAGGAGTAAAATGACGGCCCTTGTGGCTGCACTCCGAGAAGTCAACCCAAGCTTTACCTATCAGGAGAAAGAAAAGATAGCTTTGGCCTGTTTTCATTGTGGATGAAAAGGCCACATCAGACGGCAATGCCCAGAATTAATGAGAAAGCCCTTAAAGTATGTCCCATTTACAAAGGAAGGCCCTACGCCCCCAGGGGCAAAGGCATCTAGGTGGTGGTGAGGGCAATGGTTCAACAAACTGAGCAAGCGGACTGAAGGGGCCCAGGGCATCCCTTTGTGGCTCCCACATCCAGGACAGTCATCTCCGAATGGAAGCCTTGGGTGACTATGACTATAGAAGGAAAATCTATTAGCCTCCTGCTAGACACCGGAACCAGCTATCTGTTCTCCTATCAAATCCTGGTCCCCTCTCTACATGTCAAACTATAATAAAAGCAGTATCAGGAAAAGCTCTAACCAGACTTCTAAGTTCTCCCAGCCTCTAGGTTGTGAATGGGAAGGATTTTTCTTCACCCATCCCTTCTAATTATACCTGAGAGCCCAGCTCCTTCACTAGGCAGAGATATCCTAACGCGTTTGTATACTGCTATTCTTATAACTCCAGGACAGAATCTTTGTTTACCCCTGGTAGAGACAGACAGAAACCCAGAGGTCTGGGCAACCCAGCGAAGATTGGCAGAGCCGTTACAGCAACGCCAATCGGAATTCATTTCAAAGACCCTACCTCCTTCCTCATCAGAGACAATACCCCCTCAGGGCAGAGGCCCGAGAGGGATTAACAGCTATAGTAAATAATCTTAATTTGCAGGGTCTCCTAAAACCGTGCAACAGTCCTGCAACAGCCCCATTTGGGAGTCCAGAAACCCAACGGGGAATGGAGACTTGTACCGGACCTTTGCCTTATTAATGAGGCTGTGGTCCCCAACTATTCTGTAGTTCCCAATCCCTATACTTTGCTAACTCAAATTCCCGAGGGAACAAAATGGTTCACAGTTTTAGACTTAAAAGATGCCTTCTTTTGCATCCCGCTGCACCTTGATTCTCAGTATCTTTTTGCTTCTGAGGACCCCTCAGATGCAGTTACTCAGTTAACTTGGACAGTGCTGCCCCAGGGGTTTCGTGATAGCCCCCATCTGTTTGGGCTGACCTGTCTAAATTTTCTCACCCTGGAGTTCGAGTCCTTCAATATGTAGATGCCATCTTTCTACCTGCCTATACCCAAGATAAAAATTCATTCCTTGTATGGGCCCAAAAGTACACACGAAATAGTAAACAAAGTGACTGCTGAGTGTGTGGGCTCCTTCCCACTTCCAGCACTTCTGGACTTCCACGGTGGTGTCTCCCCTTCAAAAGAATGATTGAAATCAATCGCAACAATACATCAATCAGGCCAAAGCTAACTCTCCCGTTTTAAAACAAGTTACTAGATGGAATATCTCTCAATGGCCTATTAACTCAACTAGGGATCAAAAAGGACATAAAAAAAGCTTTTCAAGGAGAAAAACTAATAAAGTTCTACAAAGATATGTTAAATTCAATCCCTCAAATAATATAGTCCCACAATTAAAAAAAAAAACAATCATAAATATCAAGATGGCTATTTTCAAGTTTGGGATACATATATGTGAATGACTCCAACAAAAGGCCCTTTAAGTCAGATGGTTCCTTTATGCTAACAACAAAGCCACAGTCACTTGAAATATCCCAGTGATGTTTGATATGTAGGATGGGTTGCTACTGACTTATGTCAGAACATCACCCAATGGCTCTGTGGTACAAACATTTGGCCCTGGTTGCCCCCAGGATGGATTGGCAGATGTACTCTAAGATTTCCCTGGATGCAAGGAAGACAACTAAAAACTCTAGAGTGCCCTGCCAATTTACCTATATTACAACATCACTGGACCCAAAGTGTCTTCCGCTGGTATGATCATTTAACTTCTATTTTTATCCTATCTATAGGTCTAAAAAATGTCATTTGACATATTAAAACACTCACTAAATATACTCAAAAAACATCAAATGACACAACTCAGGAAATTTCTCTTCTTAAGTCTAAAGTCCAAATAATGTAAAACAGACAATCATACAAAACCAAATGGCTTTGGACATCCTCACAGCAGCACAGGGTGGTGGGTGTGCTATCATCAAGATCAAATGCTGTGTATACGTTTCTAACAATTTTACTAATGTCTCATCTACTTTACAAAATCTACAAAAACAAATTCTGACAATGTCAGACAGTACCATACCTTTTGGGAAACAGCTCTGGAGATGGATTTCTAAATTCTCATGGTGAAAAGAGTGATATCTATTTTAATTTTAATAATTATCCTATTAATCTTTGGACCTTGCTTGCTTAACTGCTGTTTCAATTTTATTTCCTCTCTTTTACAATCAGTTCACACCCAGATGGTCCTACAACCATTTAATTCTATCTACATGGGCCCTCTTGACCATCCTCTAAAACCTCTGATTTGTTCCCCTGACCCCCAGCCTTTATCGTTTATTCCCCCACATCGCTGGCTAACAGCTAGAAACTTTCTCCCTCACTACACCTGCCGTATATAATAAAACCACTGGTACACTTTTGGAATCTTTTAAATAGACCCCCTGGAGAGGTACCCTGACTGCCACACCCGACGCCCCCATTTAACATGGAAAAAGTTAAATCGGTCTTTTCCCTAAGCCCCTAAAGGCAGTTAGGGTTGCCTCTTGCGGGCGGGGTGGGTAATAAGAGGAGGAGGTAGAAAATGGCGAGACAGTTTAGGGTAAAGACCACAAGGCAAAAATGGCCAGTTTCTTTTCCCACTGAGAACTAGAAATTCTTCAAATATGCCCGTAAATTTGTTCCCACCTGAGACTAGAGATGCCAGAACTATCTAATCTAAAGATGTCTCTAGCTCTGCTATAGCCAGAGGCTGGGGAGGCCAGTAAGAGAGTTTGGTTTTTCCTTATCTCTTTTTTTTTTTTTTCCCTAAAGTAATACACTGTCCTTGGAAGATAAGCTGAGGACATGACCAGGACCGCCTGGGTCCTGGACACCTGGAATACAAATTGGACTGACCAGCCCATCTTCCTCTCCTCTCTCCCTTCTCTAAATCCTTATTAACCCCAGGGAATGCGACTCAGTGGTGCCCCGTTCCCGGGGCCCTCCTGCTGGACAGGAGCTTTTGCTCTCCTTTCTAAAATTCACTCTCTGTGGTCCGTGAATTTCATTCTTCGCATTTACGAAACAAGAACCTGAAAGCCTCTGACTTGAGGTTGCTTTGGTGGCCGTTGAGTTTCCGGGACCGTAGACTCTCAAGCTAAGCACAACAGAGCCTAGAAAGGCTCCATCGCTTTCAAAGACACCCCAAAACCCCTGTATCACTATGCCGGTGTAACTTCTTGTGGGGGCACATAGTTCTGGGCTGCAAATATTCTGGAGGTGCTTTTCTAGTAGCTACTCATTTGTTCATGGAGGAATAGTGCTTCCTGGGAACCACAGAGGCGCACTCTTTAAGACAGACAGACAACAGAATTTTCCCTCTGGAATTTTATTGGAACAATGAATTTCATGTTTTTATGAAGACTGGGAGATGCACCCTCATTTAGAATCTTTCTCAGAGACTAATGTCTAAAGGAGTTCCCTAAACACAGGACTTTGTACCCCAAGAGGCTGGAAAGCAGAACTAGAGGTTCTTTTGTGTTTTGTTTTTAAGTTGATGTTTAATAGGTGTGATGTTGACTAAGTGGCCCCAATATGTTCCAAGTGTTTGAATACTTGGTCCCAGTTGGTGGTGCTGTTTGTCTGTTTGTAGAGGTTTAGGAGGCGTGACCTTGCGGGAGGAAGCACATCTTGGTGGTGTTGGGAGACTTCCAGCTTCTCTCTCTGCTTCCTGTTTCAGGTGTGAGTGAGCGCTCAGCTTTCTGCTCTGGCCCCTCTGCCACCATGCTTCCCTGCGTGATGCACTCCTATCCCTTGGCACCCATAAGCCAAATAAACTTCCTTTTGCTATAAGTTGCAAATCAGAGGTCCCGGGCAGATGGAATGTGAGGTAAAACTTTATTACAGTAGGCCAGCCAAGCTGTGCCTGGATTTAGAGAGCAGCCCCACCCAGTTCCAAATCTTAAGGTTTTATACCCTGAGATGACAGGGAGGATGACAGATCATTCAAAATGAACAATTACTAATTTCATTTGCATGAGCAAGCAACTTGCAGAACCAATGGGGCCCTTAGCCATGGCTATTGGTTCAGGATATTTGCACAAGATTAGAACCCTTCTTTCACAGTGGTCGACCACTCCCTGGAATTCAACCGTGTTTGTTTCATGACAGTATCAAGCAAAGTTCATCTGGAGCTCTAGTTCTCATAAAGTCAGTTGGAAGGTAAACAACAAAATGGAGGCCCATTACAAAAATCGAGTCATTCTGGTTCTCTGTTATACTTTTATAAGTTGTCTTGGTCATGGTATTTTATCACAGCAACAGAAAAGTGACTGATATAATAGGGATGTTCCCCCCATGAAAGAGATCCTCCCACCTCAGCTTCCCAGATGCTGGGATTACAGACCTGTTTCAACACTCTCAACTCAGTCTTGGTGATTTTAAGAATCAAATCGAGGGGCTGGAGAAATGGCTCAGTGATCAAGAGCACTGGCTGCTCTTGCAAAAGACCAGGGTTCGATTCCCAGCACCCGCTGATGGCTAACAACCTTCTGTAACTCCAGTTCAAAGGAGATCATGCACCCTCTTCTAACCTCCTGTTATGGCGCTAAGATCCCGGGGAAGGACCAAGGATCAGAATACAGATGTTCCAAATCAACCAAATTTATTTAACCAGGCCAGAGACTGCACTCTCTGGGCTGGGAATTAGAGAGCAGAGCACCAGAAGGTGGAATTGCAGGCAGGAAAAACTCATTACCTCATTAACATACTAGGTATTCCACCCAACTATTTAGCATAGGTTAACATCAACCTGCCTCCCTAGGGGTGGTCCTTTGACCAAAAGATTGACCAGCGAAACTGGAAAGGTGGGTTCTCTCAACAGAGACCCTGGAGATTGTTTAGTCTATGCCAGTTAATTTTCTGGGGTTATCTGCCCTAACCATAACCCTAATCCTAACCTCTAAGCCTAGACCTCACCCTCACCCTTTAACATTCTTCAGGCATTGCAGAATACAGGTGCACTTACACACATGCAGGCAATCCACTCAAACACATAAAATAGAAATACCATATCTACATTTCTTTTTAAATAATCAAACTGAGAGCCAGTCATGGTAGTACTGTCCTTTAATCCTAGCACTTTGGAGGCAAAGGCAGGCAGAGCTCTTGAGTCCAGGGCAACCTAGTCTAAATAGTGAGACCCTGTCAACAGAGAGAGAATCAAAGGGAGGGAGAGCTGGGGAGATGGCTCTGTAGGTAATACTTGCCAGAAAAGCACAAGGACCTGAGTTCAGATCGCAACATTTAGGTTAAAAAAAAAAAAAAACAAAAAAAAAACAGCCTTAGAGCAGAGATAGGAATCAGCCAACCTAACAAAATCAATAAGACCAATGTCTCAGAAAATGAAGTGGAAAAGGCTGGGTCAATGGGTAAAGTGCTATCATGCAAACCTGATGACCCCTGGAACGTATGTGAAAAGATGGTCACATTGACCCCATCTGTAATCCCAGTACTCTAATTGAGAGATAGTAGGCTGAGACAGGACAATCCACCTAAACTCACAGGCCAGCTAGCCTGGAGCAGCAACAGAAACAAGAAAGACCCTGACCCAATAAGGTGGAAGGTAAAAACCCAGACTCCTGAAAGTTCTTCTGTGACAGCCATTCATGGGCATAGTATGCATCCACACTCACACACATCAAATGCACATACACACTAAATACATACATGTATACATACAGAAGACAGAGGCCCTTAAATACCCAAGGAACTGGCTGTTCACATACAACACGTCCTACCTGTACTAGAGCTTTGCTTTTGAATTAAGTTTCCCTGCTGGCTAGCTTGACACACCTGGGTGGAGGGAATCTCAATTGAGGAACTCTCCCCATTGGATTGGCCTATGGCACATCTCTGGGGCATTGTCTTGATTGTTGAGTGATAGGGGAGGGCCCAGTTCACTGTGGGTGATGCCACCCCCCAGGCAGGTAGTCCTGTATTGTATAAGAAAGGCTGAGAACAGGCCAGGGAGCAAACTGAGTAAGCAGTGTTCTTCCGTGGCCTGTCTCTGGTTCTCCCCTCCAGGTTCCTTCCCTGAGTTCCTACCATGGGCTCCCTCAGTGATGAACTGTGACCTGGGAGATGGAAGCAAAATAAACCCTTCCTCCCCAAGTTGGTTTTGGTTAATGTTTTTATCATAGCAGTAGAAAGTAAATATGACAGTTTGCTTTACCATTAATAAGATGGTGAATAATCAAGGAAGACACCATCGACCTCTGGCCTACACAGAACATGCACACACACACAAAGAATCAAAGGAAAATGTTCACACCTTAGATCAATATAGCCTGGGAGCTTCAGAGCTCAAACTGCACCTTGAAAAAGAGATTTGGTGGCAATGACTGACTCTGGACCCTGGGAGGCGGTGTGTGGTTCTAAGAGCACTGGAGCAAGGAAGCAGCAAAAAGAACAGTAAAGAATAACTTGCGGGCTGGAGAGATGGCTCGGAGGCTCACAGTGCTAGCTGTTCTTGCAGTGGACCCAAGTTTGGTTCCCAGAACCCACATGGCAGCTAACAATCATTCATCAACTCCTGTTCCAGGGACTTTGTCACCCTCTTCTGATCTGTGGGCATTGCATACACGGGTGCACTTAACATACATGCAGGCAAAATACTCATATACATAATAAATAAATAAATACATAAATAAAAATTTTAAAAAAGAGTAATAACTTGGCTGTTGGTCTTGAGTAGCCAGTAGAAGAACCCTGCTTGGCATGCACAAAGCCCTATGCTCAATTTCCTCGTACCTCCCCAAAACAAAAAAAACTTGGGTATTGTTAAAAATCCTAGAAGGAGCAGGGAGTGGTGGAACACACCTTCAAGCCTTTAATCCGAGCATTCAGGAGGAAGAGGCGGGCGCAAATCAAGCCAGGGCTGGTTTACATAGTGAGTTCCAGGCCTGTTTCAGCTAGAAGGAGACCCTGTCTCAAAACAGACAAAAAAAAAAAAAAAACTTCTAGAAAGAAAGAAAACGTTCAAAGTATTGTAAGCCATGGATTTATATTGTTCCGAAGTTATGGACTATAAAATGGGAACTATTACAAGTCAGGTTAAAAGGAACCATGTGTGAGGCAGGTGACATGGTCTTCTACAAGCATAGTTCACAGTTCTGGGGAAACTGTGAGACGGGGAATTAACTTGAATCCTAGCAAATAGGAGGAATCAGAAAAAAATCAGAAATGTGGCTTCAGAGAAATATTAAGTGGGTATTTGGTTAGATATTAGAAACCTGCCACTAGGAGGAGACAAAGGACTTAATTGTTCAATCATCCCTCTCCTGCTCTTCTAAAGCAAGGAAAGTCGAAATGAAAACTATATTTAGTGGTAGAATCTAGTAAAAGAGCCTTTACTGTTTCATCTAGTTTCAGAAATGAACATTTTGCACTTACATAATAGTTTCTATTCAAAGAGAGTAAAGGTTGTTTTGTTTTGTTTTACTCTGTATCTTATTTGGAATGAAAAAATCTAAGTACAAGGCCGGGATGTAGCTCGATGGTAGATACTTGTCTGCCAGTGTGCAGCCCTTGTTTCAATGCCCAGTACATAAACAGGGTGTGGGAACACGTGCCTGTGTAATCCCAGCACTCTGGAGGTACAGGCAGGAGGATCAGATGCTCAAGGTCATTCTCAGCTTCATAGTCTGGGCTAC
Organism: Eospalax fontanierii; assembly: GCA_035773235.1. Lineage (NCBI taxonomy): Eukaryota > Metazoa > Chordata > Mammalia > Rodentia > Spalacidae > Eospalax > Eospalax fontanierii. The sequence continues at coordinate 48,643,146 of CM069545.1, forward strand.
AAGAGATCTTGCCTCAAAAAACAAATTATCTGGGCTTGGAGAGAGGGCTCAGTGGCTGAGAGCACTGGCTGCTTTTGCAAAGGACCTCAGGTCTCAGCCCCCACATGGTGGCTAAAGAATTGTAACTCTGGTTCCTCAAACGCCCTCTTTTGGCCTCTGTGGGCATGGCACAGCATGGGTACACTTACATACATGCAGGCAAAACACTCATACACATAAAATAAAAATATAAATATAAATCTTAAGAAACCCAAATTCTCTGCTGCACACAAATAATGAAGATAAAGACTTAAAGGCTGCTTGGAGGTGTCCTTGGTTAACTTTCATCAAGCCCTGTGCTTGAGCCCCAGCACTTCATAAACTGGCTATGGTGGCACATGCCAATAATCCTAGCACTCAGGTGGTAGAGATAAGAAAATCACAAGTTAAAGGGCCATCCCCAGCTACATAGAAAATTCAAGGCCAGCCTGGGACACTTTAGACCTTGTCTCATTCAACAGCAATAATAACCACAATAACACAAACTACAGAGCTTCTAGTTTAATTTCAGCAGCTGTGTTAAATAGCAACTTGAGGGAGAAAGGCTTGGCATCAGCTCACATTCCCAGGTTGCAGCCCATCACAGCTGGTGCTCAAAGCAGGACCTTGGAGTTCTATTCACATCACATCCTCAGTCAAGAGCAGAAAGAAATGAATACATGCATGCCTACTTGTGCCCAGAACTCTCTCTACTTTTGTACAGTCCAAGATCTCTTGCCTAGGGAATGGTACCACCCATGGGCTGGGTCATCTACACCAATTAACATAATCCAGACAATCTCCCATGGACATGCTAAAGGGCCAACCTGATATACGCAGTCCCTCACTGACTCATTCCAGGTGACTCTAGGTCTTGTCAAATTGACAAGTAAAATTCACCACCACAGAGCTACCTACCTTCCATAAGGGTACCCTCGGCCCCACCTTCTTCATTTTCTCTTCTGTTACAGGCACTTCTTTGGAAGTTTGAGAACTATGGAAATATTGGTCAAAAATAAATGATGCTTGGTAACTGAGACTGGGAGTGAAGAGTTATAACCTTTAGTACTCATGTGAATGAGGCATGAAAATCTGAAGTTCAAAACTTGCCTGGGCTATAAACTGAGTTCAAGATCAGCCTGACTGACTTAGTGAGACCCTGTCTCAAAAGTAAAGGGCTGAAGAGATGGCTCAAGGGTTAAGAACACTGGCTGTTCTTGAGAAGACCCAAGTTTGAATCCCAGCACCTACATGTCAGCTAACAACCATCTGTAACTCCAGTTCCAAGGGATCCAGTGCCCTCTCCTGTCCTATCAGATGTGGTGATGCACACCTATGATCCCAGGCAGAGACAGGCAGACCGCCATGAGTTCAAGGCCAGCCTGTCTACGTAGGTGAGACCCTGTCTCACAAAAAAAAGAAAGAAAAAGAAAAATATCCAAATTATTATCTGGGTAGCATACACCGGTAATCTCAGCTACTCAGGAGGCTGACATAGGAGAATCACAAGTCAAGGTGAGCCTGGGCAACTTATCCGCAGCCTAGTTCAAACAAATACGTATTTTAATTTTCATTTATTATTATTATTATTATTATTATTTTGTGTGTATGTTGTATGTGCATAAGCAATGCATGTATGTGGATGCACATGTGGAGATCAGAAAGCAACTTCATACAGTCCTTTCTTTTCTGCCTTTACATAGGTTCCAGGGATTGAACTCATGTTATCTGACTTGCACAGCAAGCACCTTCACACTCTGAGCTATCTATCTGCTCTTGTTTCAAAAGAAAAAAAAAAAAAAACTTGTGGGGCTGGAGATATGACTCAATTGGTAGAATGCTTGCCTAACATGTATGAAGCCATGGGTTTGATCCCCAGCACCACGTAGAACCAGGTGTGGTGGTCCATGATTATAATCTCAGCATGTGAGAGATGAACGCAAGAGAATCACAAGCTGAAAGTCATCCTTATTTACGTAATAAATTTGAGGCCAGCATGGGCTATGTGATGTGAGACCCTGTTTCAAAAGCAAACCAAGAGGCTAGCAAGATGGCTCAGCTGGTCAAAGCACTTGCTGTACAAGCCTGGAGACCCGAGTTTAATTCATGGAACCCACATAAAGGTGGAAGAAGAGAATCAACTCTACAAAGCTGTCTTCTGACTTCCACATAGGCACTGTGGCCCCACCACACCCTCATCACGTACACATAGACACACAGACAAATTTTTAAAAGAAGTAAAAGCCAGACATGGTGGTGAATGCTTTTAATCCCAGCACTAAGGAAGGTGAAGGCAGGTGCATCTTTGTTAATTCCAGGCCGGTCCAGTTTACATAGTGTGCTCCAGGCCAACCAGGGCTAGGAAATGTGACCCTGTCTCAAAAACAAAACAACAAACAAACAAAAAAACAATAAAACACCCCAACCCAAACCAGAAAGAACAAAAAGAAGAGGAGGAAGACGAGGAGGAGGAAGACGAGGAGGAGGAGGAGGAAGAGGAGAAAAATGAGGAGGAGGAAGAGGAGGAGGAGAAGGAAGAGGAGAAGAAGGAGGGGAGGAGGAGGAGGAGGAGGGAGACGAGGAAAGAAATGGGTGCTGCAGAGATTTCTCAGTGGTAAGAGCAGTAGCTCCTCTAGCACAGGACCCAAGTTTGGTCTCTAAGCACCCATGTTGCGCAGCTCACAACTGCCTGTAACTCCTACTCCTGGGATTGAATGCCCTCTTCTGGCATCCCATCCATGCCCTCTGGACCCCACACATATGTGCTCATACAATCACACAGAGACATACTTACAGACACAGCGACACACACGCACACAATCTTTTTAAAAAAGAAACAGTAAAATAATAGCAAAAGGTGTGGAGGTTCATTTTCATACAATAAACCATAAAGCAAGTGAGATTTGAAGGCTACCAGTGGGAGAGAAAATTTGGCAGCCAATGGCTCGGGACAGGAAGCTGCCCTGAAGGGAGTCAGGTGTCAGGGGCAGGCGAGAGCTGGAAAAGGCAGTGACTGAGGCAAAGGAGATGTGCAGGAGACATTCCCACTGAAACAGTAAGACTTGGGAGACAGCCGGGAGGAGGAGGAGGCCAATGAAAGAAGGAAGCTGGGAAAAAATCTCCAGTTATGAGCCAGAGAGTCAGTTCAGACACATGGTATGGCAACATGAGGTAGCTTGCCCCAGCTGCTCTGCCCAAACAGATAAAAGGATGATTAACCAGGCCAGCGGATCTCAAGGGTGGTTCCCAGGGCATTGTATTCAAGATTACCAGGGAATCCTTCAGAAATGCAAATTTTCAGGCGCTACCCCGGAGTACTAAATCAAACCCCCAGGGGAAAGCCAACAATGGGTGGCTTAAAATTTCCAAGATATTCTGATACACACTTAAGTTTGCAAACTGACACAGGCCATTGGGCTGATTTTTTTTTCCCTGTGAAGAATTTGAATCAGTCTGCTGGTTGTGGTTCCAGAGTTTATGAGTAAGCTGAAGAGGCGATGACTAAATGAGGTAGTTGGCTCAGTCACAGAGAGGAAGAGTGACACAGGCCCTCGTGGTGAAGAGTACCACATGCCTTGGCGGCCGAGACAAATAGAAACCCCGTCCCTCGTCCCTTGGTGTGCTTGCAACTTGTTCACTTCCATGAGCTCTTTTGTTCCCAACCAGTTTGCTGCTCTTAGGTTCTTCTCATATTCTTATCTCCTTTACTCTCATTTAGAGCCTTTAAATCTGCCTTGCATTCATTTATTTAATTAACTTATTTGTTAGGGGGAGTGTGCACACATGCGGAATTCAGAGGACAGCTTGCAGGGATCACTTCTTCCTTCTGCCTGATGGGTCCAGGGGACAGAACTCAAGTTGTCAGGTTTGGTGGCAAGGGCCTTTACCTGCTGAGCCATCTCACTCGTCCCTCTTGTATAGTCTTAAAATACATCCCCATTACTAGAGGTGGCCTGAGTGAATCCATGTTCTTAAAATACAGAGAGGGAGGGGCTGGAGAAATGGCTCAGTGGTTAAGAGCACATGCTGCTCTGGCAGAGGACCTGGGTTTGTTTTCCATCACCCACATGTTAGATAATAACTATCTATAACTCTGTTTAACTTATGTGCATTTTAACATTCAGACACAGAAAATTCAAAATTCAAAAAAAATTTTAAGTGCCTTAAACACATATAAACACACAAAGAAATAGCTCCAAAATAGATTGAGCAGAAGTTTTTTATTTTACTTTGAGGAAAGGTCTTAGTTGCTATGCAGTTGAGGTTAATCTTGAACTTCTTTTTTGCTTGTTTGTTTTTTGAGAGCTAGGTAACCCCAGCTCACCTGGAACTCTCTACACGGACCAGAGATATGTCTACTCCTGCCTTTGCCTCCTGAGTTCTGGATTAAAATTGTGCTCCCAAGCCCAGCAACCTTGGATTTCTGATCCTTCTGTTTCCTTGAGTTCTGGAATTGTAGGTGAGCATCACTACTCTGGGTTTATGCAGTGCTGGAGACTGAACCCGTGGTTTCATGCATACTAGGCAAGCACTCTACCAACAGAACCACATCCTCAGTCCTGTTGTGTGTGTGTACCTGTATGTACATGCATAAATACTGAGTGTTATTTTTCAGGAACTCTGTCTACCCTTGTTTTTGTTATTATTATTATATTTTATTTATTTATTGGGATGTGTATGTGTGCCATGCCACAGAGCATGTGTGAAGATCAGAGGTCAACTTGGAGGAGTTGGTTCTTTCCCTCTACCACATGAGTCCTATTGCTCAAACTCAGGTCAAACTCAGGCTGTCAGGCATGGTAGTGGTTACCTTCCAAGATGAGCTACCTTGCCAGTCCCACATTTTGTTTTGAGTCTCTCTCTCTCTCTCTCTCTCTCTCTCTGACCTTCTGCTCTCCAATTAGGCTTTGCTGTGAGTGCTCTCCTAGTGAGCCCCTGGGATCCTTACATCTCTGTCTTCCCAATACTGAGAGTGTAAGAATACTCGACCATGTCTGGCTTTTTAAGGGGATTCAACTCAAGTCCTCATGCTTGTGTGGCAAGCACTTTACCAAGTGACCTATCTCCTGACCTATCTCCTCAGCCCATATTTTTTTTTTTTTTTTTTTGAGACAGTGTCATGTATCCCAGGCTGGCCTTAAACCGCATCTACATAGCAGAGACCAGCCGTGAACTTCTGACCCTCCTGAACCCACTTTCTAAGTACTAGGATTACAAGCATGCACCATCATGCTCAGGAAATATTTATTTATTTATTTTACTTACTTAACTTTGAGACAGGGTCTTTCTGTAGCCCAGACTGAACTCACTACATAACCCAGGCTGGCCTGGAACTAGCAACAATCATCCTGACTTAACCTCCCTAGTGTTAGGTGTGACTGGACCCTCCAACCCCTCCCCCCAGCAGTTCCAACCCAGACTCTCAGGGGCCACTGAGACCTGAGAGATATGAGAAAAAACTGACTTTTGAATAGATAAGATCCCTAAGATCCCCAACCCAGGATTCACAAAGAGCTGTAAAAAAGGACTGCTTCCTGGTCAGAAGTCTACCTTAAACATCAATCAGATGTCATGGCAATCCCAACTCCCCTCCCATAAAAGTCAGGAGAGGGGCTGAGGCTTTTGGACTTGGGGGCTCAGCTTGCTCTCCCGGGGAGTTAGCCTCTCACACTCTCTCTGAGGAAGCTCCTCCATCCTGATCTGGGATCTGGAGCCAGGCATGCCAGCTCAGTTCCCCTGAGCCCCAGCCCCAAGATGAGGAGGGGCTAGTCTCGCCCCATCTCTTTGGGGAGGCTAGCCCCACGGTGGGGGTGGGGGACTAGCATTTCTCCACTCCTGAGTGCAGAGAAGCTAGTCTCATCTGGTCTTCTCTTAATAAATCGGGTCCTGTCAGCTCCCAGCAGAGTCTCTGATCTCTCTTGTCTGCTGCATCTCTCGAACCCAGAACCTTACACCTAGTACTGGGATTTAGGTGTGATCCCCCAGGCCTGGCTAATACCTATTTAAATAGTTTGGTCTGGGCCTGGCAGGGTGGCACATGCCTTTAATCTCAGCATTTAGGAAGCAGAATCAGGCAGATATCTGAGAGTTTGAGGCCAGCCTGATCTAGATAGGGAATTCCAGACCTGTCAGTCACCCAGTGAGACTCTGTCTCAAAAAATAAATAAGCAAACAAATACATTGTTTGGTTTTGTAGAATTGATACTTTTATTATTATTAACACATTTCAAGAAAGGAAGTAAAAGTTCTAGGAACAAAACTGTGGGGCTGAGTGTGTAAACTCAGTGGTAGAATGTATGCCTTGGGGCCCTCGGTTCAAACACTAGCATCAAGAAGAAAAAAAAAATTGTTGTGCTTAGAATGGTGCAGAAGTTTCACATTTCTAATGCCAGTCTGACTTGAAAATGAACCTGCTGTACCCTATCAAGCCGCTCGCCCTTCTGCGCCTTCCAACTGACCGCTTTCATTCCATCTGCTGAGATGCCGCATCCTGCCTTGCTCCCTTTTAACCACTGCTGTTTGTCCACATTTGTTCCTCCTTGCTCATTGTTTCTCTTCCTTCAGGAGACTTGTCCTGGCTAGCTGATGCTAATCTAGCGCTCATTCCCTCAGCCCACAATTTGAACAATATCGTTTTTATCTTGTTTTATATTTGTATGTATTCATGTGTGTGCATTTTTTTTCTAGACTTGATTTTTAAATGCCTTGTTAATTTTTTTCTGGCCTGTTTGTGCAGTGATGTATATTCAATTCACTAATATTACTGACTTAATTAATGGATGGATGTATTAATCACATGATGTGAAATTGGTTTAAGAATGTGTTGGGGTGGCTGCGGAGGTCGGAGGACGGTATTGAAAAGCCCTGGAACTGGAGCTAGAGGAGGTTGTGAACCCTGTGACATGGGTACTGGAAGCTAAACTCAGGTCCTCATGAAGAACAGCATGACTCTTAACTCTCTGTCTCTCCAGCTCCCAAATTCAGAGGAATTTAAAGGATATACTTAACTGGAATATTTTTTCATTTGTTTGGTCATTTCTGAAATAGAATCTCTGTAGTCTGGAATCATCTTGAATTTGGGGCAATCCTCCTGCCTCAGCCCCCTGAGTGATGAGATTTACAGGTGTGTACCACTATGCCAGACTTAAGTGCAGTTTAAAAATCATTCTAACCAAGTAATTGCTGTACATCTGAAACAGCATCTCACTAATTTGACCAGGCTAGCCTGGGACTCACTGTACAGCCAAGACGATCCTTGAACATTTGATCCTCCTGCCTCAGTCTCTTGAGTAGCCGGGACTATGTCCTTTCATCATCTGGTCCAGCTCCAAAGTCACTATTTCTCAGTGTATTATTACACTATAATAGGAACACTGGAGGTGCTTGACAGAAACATAAATTGGGGCCTGTGGAGTGGATGCTTACCAAGTATGAGACCCTGGCTGGCTTTGAGTCCCAGCACTGCCCCAAATAATCAAAATACAGATTCTTCCATCACACAGAGAGGGTGTGCAGGGACTGGAGTTAGCACTGTTCAGAAGTAGCTCCTGAGCTTTTGGTGCTGTATGAGGTTGGAACACGGTTGCTCTAGGACTAAGGTCAGATTAGTGAACGAGGCTCATGAAGGTCGTAGAGTCCTGAAAATGGGAGCTACACTTCTAGGTTTCCTGAAACTTAAGACTCTCATTAAATGTGTTCTAGGCATACTATTTAACCTCCCCGTGCCTTGGTTTCCTCATCCGTAAAATGGGAAAAATAGTATAATTAACTCATAAGTTTTTTGGGGAGCATTGAATGATTGCCTGTATTAAGGTGCTTGGTACACAGAACACACTGTATCTGTTTGCCATCGTTAGAATTTTCAGTTTCCACTTTTCAACAAAATAGACCATTTCTCAGCTGGGTCTATAGGGAGACCCTGTCTCAAAACAAAACAAAAAACCCCATTTCTCTAGAAAGCCTGGCTTACTGTAGGAAACTCAATCCGTAGTGTTCACCCTTCTGTCCCATCTCAGAGAAACAGCTCAGCCAGGACACTGCCTTACCCAGGGAAGCAGCACAAAGCAAGCTAAAGCCATCACCTGCTGCTGAGTCGGAGGATCCCTCCACACACACTCAGCCCTCCACAGAGCTTCCCCATAATTAAAACTCACAGAAAAAGGGCAGGGATTCAAATGAGTCTAATGCCTTTCCCACTAACCAGAAAGTGTTTGGATAAGCTGCAAAGGGAACAGAACACAAAGCTTATTGTAGTACCCTTCGGTCAAGTCATCTCCTGTCCTAAGTCTCCATGGAGCTTGTGTTAGCTCCAGGGCATTTTCCTTCTTCCTGTCTCCAGCAGATTTGCTAGACTCTGATAGATGGAAAACATGCCTCAGACCAAGCCAGAGAGTTGCAACTTTCTATCCCCAACCCTAGACAGTGAAATGAGCTCCAACAACTCATCACTTGAGGTGCTGTCTACATCCTTGAAGCAAGTGTTCCTGGGAAATTTAGGATACTGTTTTCTGTAATGCTGCTGGGTGAAATCAGACTGGGTTGGATACAACTGATTACTTAACTTCTAAAATTACGTTTTCTCCTTATCATGTGACTCCTGAAAGTCTGAGATTAGAGTTTCTATATGTATAAAAAGGATCTTTTTACATTGAACTCTGCTCTGTGTTTGGCAGTGATGGAGATAGACAGAGGGTTCATGTAGCCTAGTTCAGTCTTGAATTAGTTATGTAGCCAAGAAGACTTTGAACTTCTGATCCTCCTGCCTCCACCTCCTGAATACTAGGATTACAAATGTGAGCCACCACACCCCGCTAGCTTTAACTCTGAACTGGAAAACACGTACTGCTCCTAGGGACTGGAACCTAGTATCGGTCTTTTCAGCAACTCCCACTCAGACAGATAATAATCCTTGTTGATAGCATCATTTTCAAATTATAGCATCTTCTGACTTGAACAATGGAAGATAATAATCTGGCTATAAGAACAATTAATATCAACAGCTATTTACTAAACAGTATGATGGTGCTCTAGGGGATGGAAGAAAACACATTCATATTTTGTTTGTTTGGGAGTTGCTGGTCGCAACAAAGCTATCTTTTTTCTTCTTACTTTCCCCCTATAGTGAAGGATATTCTTTCAGAGTGAGTGAGAAGAATTTAAGTTGCATTGACTTGTTGCATTGAAGGATCAAAGGATCAATTCAGAGATCTAAAAGGACCACTTCTGGAACCTGAGAGATGGTTCAGCACGTAGAGAAGTAATTGTCACCAAGCCTGATGACCTGAGTTCAATGCTTGGACCCCATACTGTGGAAAGAAAGAACCAAGTCCCCAAAGTTGTTCTCTGACATCTACATGTGTGCTCTAGCACACACACATACACACACAAATATTAATTAGAAAATGTTTAAATAAAACTACCTCTGAACTCTTAAAATTCATTTTTATTTTCTATACTTTTGTAATTGTGTTACCATGTTAACTCTTTCTCATTTTCTGAAGCTGTAATTAAGCTAGTCTGGGTATGAAATATGTATTGAATTAAGTTAAGTTTGTTTTTACATTTTACTTATTATTTTTATTTTATATGTTTGAGTGTATTGTCTGCATGTGTGTAAGTGTACCTGTGTCACAGAGCATCATTGGAGGTTAAAAGAGGCCATCAGATTCCCCTGGAACTGGAGTTACAGACAGTTGTTAGCTGCCATGTAGGTGCTGGGAATTTAACCCAGGTCCTCTGCAAGAGCAATCGGTGCTCTTAACTGATGAGCCATTTCTCTAGCCCCGTAAGTTTCTTGCAATGATTTTCTGGTGATTGTCTCCCAATAAGGTTCACATTCATTAGCGTCTATTCCAGATACTGGTTGCTCAAGGTACCTGTCAGAAATGCATTCTGTCTGGATCTCATTGTGAATCTTCATTCTTTTGCCATCACAACCATAAGCTTTGAGAGAGCATATTAAGGGCACAGTGAGTGATTAACATAGGTGCCCTTATATTCAGACTGCCACAAATTGAGCCCTGAATAGCAAATGAGAGAAGAGGGTCAATGATAACTCTCAGCACTGAATGGCATCCTGAACTTCCAGTGCCGCACACAGCACCTGGTGTAGGAAGTTGCCTCTCATCCCACACAGATCAGCACTGTGTAATCAGACAGCAAAATGACTCTGTAAACCAAGCCCATTTCTATGAGCAAGAGTTTTATAGCAACAATTAAATTCTTATTCCTGTTTCTAAGCACAAACCTTTGAAACACACCTCTTTCTCATATTTAAGAGGACAAATCTGTACACACACCTAAAACCTAGCTGTGCTTTCCAGTGTGAAACTGGCTTCCTACCAGGTGAATTTCTAGAGCATGACTTACTGTTTTAGTAATGTCTAATATTGTAAGCTTATGGCCATCTTCCTGATTAAAGTCTGAAGAAAAATATCTTATAAAGTGACCATAAGTATAAGATAATTTCAATTCTTTCTTTTAAACACAATGAATTTTTGTTGTACTGATAGTTAAAAGATGATTAAAAATTTCAGCTGGGGCTGGAAGTTAGTTCAGTTGGGAGAGTTCTTGCTGAGCATGTGCAAAGCCCTGGGTTCAGTCCCTAGCACTGCATAAAACCACACATGGTGGTATACACCTGTAGTCCTAGCACCCTCTAGGAGGGGGAATCTCAGGAGTTCAGTCCTCCTTGGCCAATAGTGAATCTGAGGCCAGCCTGGGCTACATGAGACTCCATCTTAAAAAAAATTTTTTTTGAGCTAACCATAATGCTAGCTGTTGGAATGTAGTCAGCTTATTTATTTACTTTGGTTTAAATTTATTATTTACTTATTTATTTGTGTGTATGTGTGTGTGTGTGTGGTGGTGGATATGTAGATACATGTGCCTATGGGGAGGCCAGAGGAAATGCCTTTCTCTGCTGTTCTTTACCTTCTTTTTCAAGACAGGGTCTCTCACTGAACCTAAAACTTGCCATTCCTGCTAGACTGGATGGCTAGTGAACCCCTACAAACTACCTGTTTCTGCCTCCCCAGCTTGGGGTTCCAAGCATGCACGGCCATGCCCTATCAGGTTCTCTTGCTTGCATAGCAAGGGCTCTTACACACGGAACCATCTCCCCAGCCCTGATTTTTTTAATTAAAATTTATTTTTATTTTATGTATATGAATGTTTTGCATGTATGTAAATATATCTATCATGCAATGACACTGAAAGCTAGAAGACGGCATTGGACCCTTTGGAACTAGAGTTATGGACAGTTGTTAGCCGCCATGTATGTGCTGGGAACTGAACCTGAGTCCTCTGTGAAAGCACTCATTGCTCTTAACTCCTGAGCCATCTCTATAGCCCCCTAATTTTTTTTCTTTATTTTGGGTTTTTAAAAGATTTATATTATTTATGTATATGTGTGTTTGCCTGAGTGAGTTTATGTGTACCACACAGAGAGGGCATAGGATCCCCTGGCATTGGAGTTATAGGCAGTTGTGGGTTATGAAGAGAGTGAAGGAGACTAATCCTCTGCAAGAGCAGAAGCACTCTCAAGTCATCTCTCCAGTCCTGATATAGGGTTTTTGTTTTGAGACAGGGTTTCATGTAGCCCAGGCTAGCCTTAAACTCACTATGTAGCTAAGGATGGACTTGATCCTTTTCTAAAAAATATTTATTGTATGTGTGAGTCTTATGCTTCCATGTATGTAAGTGCACCCAAGCTGGGCAGTGCCCTCAAAGGACAGAAGAGGGCTTATGATCCCTTGGAACTGGAGTTATAGATGGTTGTTAGTCACCATTTGGGTGCTGGCAATCGAACCCAGGACTTCTGCAAGAAGAGTCAGTGCTCTTGAGCGCTGAGTCACGTCTCCAGCCCCCAGCTCCTGCCTCTTATTTCCCGAGTGCGTGGATTACAGGGTGTGCCACCACACCCAACCAAGTAACATCTTGCTTTGTTTTTGTTTTTTGTTTTGTTTTGATCAAACTCACAGCCTTACAAATGCTAGACAAATACTCTACCACTATGGTACAACTCTAGCCACTGTGTATGCGTGTGTGTGTAAACGCGTGTGCACGCACGCACACAACGTATGTGGGTGTACGTGCACATGTGTGCACGTTCCTGTGGAGGCCAGAGGCCAACATTAAGTGTCTTTTCCTAATTACTCCCTCTATTTTTTGAGACAGAGTCTTTCACTTAGCCTGGAGCTCATTGACTGTTTATTAGACAGGCTGATCTACCTAGCTGGCTTCCCAGGACGCAGGTTACAGCCGCAGACCGCTGCACCCAGCTTTTACGTGAGTAACAGGGAATCCAACTTCTGGTTCTTGTGCTCACATGATAGCTGCTTTATTGACCAACTCTCCTGGTTTTTGTAGTTTTGAAACTGAGTCTATAACCCTGGCTAGTATGGAACTTTTGATTCTCTTGCTTCTTCCTCTGCCTCCCAAGTGCTAGGATATAGGTATGTGTCACCCCGCCCAGGTAAATATCATCTTAATCAGATTCTTTCCTGCTCTGCTTTTGGTTTATATTTATTTTGTCAGGTTGTTACACAACTTGGTTGTTTTGATTTTGGAGTGAGGTTCTTGCTTTAGTGCCACAGAACTCCTATAATAATTCACCACAGAATTTTCTCTGTGGACACAGAGCTGGCCACATGAATGGGCGTGACTAGTGTCTTGAAACCCCTGAAAACTTCACAGGTGCTTTAGAAAGAAAACAAAACTTTCCTACATTATATTACCAGGCTCCACTCTTTTTGTTTTGCTTTTGCTTTTTCTACCTGTCTTTTATAAAATTTGTGTGCCATGAAATGCTGCACCCAAACTGAAAGCACAGAGCCATGCCCTAACATGTGTGTTCGTATGTGCCCAGCATGCAGTAGTGTACATTGCAAAATCTTGATATATACTTGGTGAACAGGAAAAAATTCCGTTTTCTGGTAAAAAATTCAGCCCATAAGGGCAAAACAATATTGATTGGGGAGAAAAAGAACAACTTTAGCTTTTTCTAATGTTTTCTAACATTAAAACCACATACATCTCTAGTCAGAAATATGTTGCCAAATGCAATCAGGTTTCATTGAAAGTTGGAGCTTTAGGGTGAGCAAGATAGCTCAGTAGGTAGAGGTGCTTATGCATGAAGTTCAATCCCCAGAGCCTACAAAGTGGAAGGAGTCAACTCCTGACTGTTGTCCTCTGACCACAGTGTGGTATGTGCCCTGCTGCACACAAAAACAAACAAACAAACAAACAAACAAATAAACAGAAAGTTGAAGCTTTAATCAGGTGTGATGGTGTGTGCCTGTAATCCAAACACTTGAAAGGCTGAGGTAGAAGTATCACGAGCACAAGATTCCCAGGCCAACTGGAGCTACATAGCGAGTTCTAGACCAGGCTAGGACTGAGTGAGACTTTGTCTCACACCCCCCACCCCCTGCAACACAGTAATTAAGTCACAGTTTGGCAAAAAGGGTAAAATATACGAAGAAAAAGTAATTTGGGGATGGAGACACAGCTATCAGTAAAGAGCATGTACTGCTCTTGCAAAGGATCTGAGTTCAGTTCCTAGCACCCATGTTGTGTGGCTTATAGCCCCTGTAACTCCACCTCCGGGGGGATCTGAAGCCTCTGACCTCTGTGGGCCCCTGCACTGATATGCACATACCTACATAAAGACACATGGGTACACATAATTAAAAGAATTAAAAAAAAATTTTTTTTAAAACAAAAAATGTTTCTTTCAAAAAAGAAAAAGTAAATTTTCTTGCGATTATTGCTTTTAACACTACTAACATAAAATTAAATACCAAAGGCTTGTTTTAACTGTCATAGAAAGTATTACATTACTTTTGGGGTGCTGGGATGGAACATGGAATGCTAATCACACAGTGCTGACTTTCTGCTCCAGATGTCACATCTTGAAACAGGAAGCTACATAAATGTCTAAAAGTACAAAGCACAGGGGCTGGAGAGAGGGTTCAGCTGTTAAAGCATGCACTGCTCTTCCAGAGGACCCGGTTCCCTATGACCCACATCTGGTGGTTCACAAGTGCTGGTAACTCCACCTCCAGGGCATCCAATGCCCTTTTCTGACGTCCTCAGGAACTGCACTCACGTATAGAAACCCACACACAGATACGCAAATATACACATAATTTAAAATATAAAACATAAGATAAAACTGACAGGTATGTGCCTTTCTCATTAAAGAAATGAAAAGAAAAACTTAGAACCTTTCCTGTCCACATGCTAGGCCAGTGCTCTAACACTAAGCTATACCTCAGCACCTTGAGCAAGTTCTTTTTTTTTTTAAACTAGGCTGTCCTTGAACTCAGAGATCCATCTGCTTCCCAGTGCTGGAATTAAAGGTGTGCCTGGCTATAATATTCATGAGTTCATCCATCACTTCAGTTTTCTTTTATTCACTGAACAGATAACCCATTCCTTAGAGGTCAGCTCAGGATTATTCTTCTCTAGGAAGCACTGATGGGCTGTTTACAGTCTTCAGTGATAGCTCTCTCTTGTTTATTGCACCAGTCTGGTGATTCAGCCTCCTGGGTAGGGTCTATATCACCACGTTAGTCCTTTAGGTCAGCACACAGAAGAAACCTTTACTGCTTCCTTGTGTACTAGGGATGTGGTACTTTCACAACAAAGGCACTAAATTAATATCTGATGATCATAATGATCAAAAATAAGAGGACTTCCTGCTAAAGATTCAGGCCGGTGAAAGCCCTAAAATCCTTCAAATGTTTGTTTTTTAGAAGGAAAGTGCTTTGAGGTTGACACTTTGGTTCCTGTCTTGGTATGGAGTCTGCAGCCTAGCTCAGACCATACTGAAGTATTGCCTTCTCTTCCAGTGTTTCATTGGTTTTAGCTTCTTGAAGTCCAGGGGAGTTGGAAGATCAACGAGAAGGGAGAAAAAAATTAAAAAGGAAAGAATGGAGGGAGGAAAAGGGGAGGGAGAAAAGCTAAAACATCGTTCCTAAGCATTAATTGTGTGCGTACCATACAAAGGATAAAATGCCAGCCGTTTGTCCCTAAGATAAAATGCCTGAGGTAGACATCTTTAAGGAGGAAAGGTTCATCTAGGCTTATAATTTCAGAGGTTTCGGTCTATGGTCTCCTAACCATGTTGGCTTTGGGCCTGTGGCAAGGAGGTGCCTCACAGCAGGAGGCAATTACAGGAGGCTAAAATGAGCAAGAAGAAGGGATTGGAATCCTGATATCCCCAATGATGGAACTTCTGTCCTCTAGGCTCCATCTCTAAAAGATTCCCTGCCTCCCCAATAGAAGAGAACCAAACCATAGCAGGTAACAAAAGAACAGGCAAGCAGACTGTGAGGAAATTATAATTTATTGGGCACTGAGATCAGGTTGTGCTGTACTCGAGTTTTCTCCATATTGTATGAAACAGTGGGTTTTTTTAAGCTGTGCGTTGTCCAAGGAGACTTTGTTCTATAAGCAGCCTTTGACTTCATTGAAGCAAGAAGATGACTACAGTCCCTGGGTGATCCAGAAACTGCACCATCTATCAGGCACCGCCCGTCTGACACAGACTGATAATACATTCCTGGGAGGAGAAAGTGAACCACCCTATACTTTTATTGGGGTGAGCTGTAACTGTAGAGGTACACACTTATTGAAATCATATCAGGAAAACCAGTCCCCAAAATTTATTGGACCCACCAGACCAAGGACAGGGTGTAATTCCTTACTCTGATCCTATAAAATGATGGACACTAAGACTGCAATGACACAGCCTCATGCCAACATGTTCTCCAATAACCCGGTGTGTGTGTCAGGAGGAGAAATTTTAGGCTGTTCCTAGCTCAGCTCAGTCTACTCAACCGCTTATCGTCTAGCTCTTCACTCTTCTAGTCCTGGACCCGATTTGCTGTTTCCTGTTCCTGACCTGGTTCTACATTTCACCTCACAGCTGACCTCTGCAGCTTTCCTCTCAAACCCTGCAGCTTCAGCAGCTCCTGCAGAAGTCCCTCCCTGCACTGGTTTGGTTCATGATCCCACCAACACAGACTCTCAGTCCACGTCTCAAACTTCTTGAACTCTTCTGCAGCCTCTTTAACTTTTACTCTTCTGTAACTCATACACATATGTAGATTTATAGATATGTTCGCTGTATAGATATATTCCCTGACTGGAGTAAAAGCATCTGCATTCACCTGGGCCAGGCTACCACACCAGGCAGAGTGTATGAGAAATTTCTGTCAGTGAAACCACTAAATTTTGTGAATTTGTTGTTATTCAATAAATTTTGACATTGTGGAAGACCATAAACATGTTCATCTATGTTTCTGGCATGGTACACTTATAACATTGGGATAATCTACATACACACAGTTGAGAAATATGTAATACAGAAACAAGCCACATGTGGTGGTGCATGGGTTTAATCTCAGCACTCAGGGGACAGAGACCTCCCTCAACAAAAGGAAATAGAAAGATGTCCTATATAGAAATATAAAACATTGTATCTCTGTACTCAGAGCGATCACTTATTTTAACTGTAAAAAAGAAATTTCTATCATGTACCATGTGCTTGTCCATGATCATGGCCAGTGCCCTTACTAGGAGAGAGGAAACCATATGATCCAGTTCCATATCTTAAGTATGTAATTTCATCAATATGGTGACAGTCACATGGCCTGACTGCCACCTTGGCCAAAAAATTTCAAAATGGCCACGCCCAAAAATTTACTGGTTCTATAAAATTCCAGGAGATCATGATAATCTGGAAATCTCCTAGACCACAGATATTTAATCACATGTCCTAATCCTATTACAATCTATGTTTTTGTTTTGGTTTTCATTTTAGATTCTTGATGGGATCATAAAAAAGCAAGAACTTCTCACACAGGGTTTTGTAACAAGGTTAATACATTTCTATGTCAAATTAAAAAGAGACAATGTCAGCATTTTAATATTGTTTTGGTCTGTTTCTAATGAAAAGTATTTTAAATTTTAATCTTTAGTATGGTATTTACTGATTTATAAAATGACTCTTTTTACATTGTCTTATACATTTACTGGTTCTTACAAGGAACTATTTTAAATTCTGATATTTGTTTACATAATATCTTTATCTGTTTTTAAATTATTTTGGATTTTGACATCTTTATAATGTATTTACTGATTTCAAAAAGTAATTATTTAAAATTTTACATTGTTTTATATTTGTCAGTTGCTAAAGGAAATTTCCATGCCCTAAGCATCACTGCTTTTCACTTTCTAGTTACAATGTCCTACACAGAAAAAAAAACTTTTTTAAATCAACCCTTTCCAGGTTCCTTTAGGTATCATTATTTTCTGTGTTCCTTATTACAGATATTTAGTTCAAATTTTGTATGGTAAATTATATTCTGATCCAGACAAACTAAAAGCTCTCTTTAAAAGAAAGTACCCTGTGAGCCAGTAGTCTTGCCTCCTGTTTAGTTAAAAAAGTTTGTAACTTATTAAATCTCTCAGGTTGTGATTAACATAAATAGACAAACTAATTAATTATAAGTTTTCATGCCTCTGGGATACACCAAATAGCCAAAGAGGAACTCAGGTCTGACAACGGTAAAGGCAAAAACTTCTGTCAGCCTGATCATGCTTGATCATGGGTGCTCGCCAAGCACCCATGGGCTCACAAGATCAAAAATACTAAATGAACCAATGTCTTAATATTAAATGTTCTGTTTTAATTAATCAACCCCTGTTCCGGATTAAGTGACCCAGCAGAAGAAAAGACTGGCCTGCCTAGATAAGTTTACGTGAGTTACAGGTACTTTTCATTTGCACTGGTAATGACTAAACTTAGCAACTCTCCTGTGCAGTGCAAAAATCATGGAGTTAAATCCTGAAAAGAAACAAATGCCTCTTTGAGTAAATAATATTGATAGATCATCATGTGCTGTTTAACAAGGAAAAGAGCAAAACAGCCTCAGAGTAAAGCCATTCCGCTAAAATAAATAAAATAAAAAGAATTATAAAATATTAAGATGATGTTACACAGCATTCCTGAGTCGGATAACTGCCATCCTCGTGACTTCAGCTGTGTCTATTTACAAAAGTTCATCAGCTATAATTTTGCTCTAATCACAAATGATCTCCTACATTTAGGGAAAAAATTAACTACAAGTCACCTATATACCTATAAACTTTAATATAAAAAATAAAAAAATCTATACAAGTAATTAGAGGTTTGAGTCAATATGTTGTTATATAAAAACATGTTATATAAAAAAACTTATGTATGTCAATCTTGGAATTTCTAAATTGATGGTTTAAATGGTCTAAAAAACAAATATATGTTTGGTTTTTATATTAAAAATATTAATTGGTGGCAATCCTACTTTTTCCAATACTTTGCCACATTAGGCTTGTCCCAAAAAGTAAAAACCTCACAACCCACAGGGACAAGCTATTATGGAGCACAATTACAAAAACAAAGAGGGGGAATAGAGAGCCTGTGACCCCACGTTCAGCTCCAACTAGCATTAAAATTTTCAAAAATCCAAAATGGAACCTAAATTTGTCAGACATTGGAGTAAACAAGAACAGCAACCAGAAGTACATGGCTCCGTGTTCCCTATGGATGAGCCACAGCCTTTTTTGATCCTGGCCAAAAATTTAAAATATTACAAGACCAGAGACCAAATAAAACTAGGAAAAGAAAAGAGAGAAATTTAACACCTTAGCCCAGGAGGTAAAACCCCCTGAGGCCTATGTCTTTTTTCACAGGTTGCCATGACTGCCAAAGACCTACTATGGATAATGATGGAGTTCAACTTGGAATTGGACAGGACCCACCCCCACCAACAGGCTACAGTCCAATGGAGAATCAAGTCTGGTACCACCTCTCGAATAGCCAGCCAGACAACTGCCTTCACGGCACTAGACACTTGATGGCCTGACCTACTTGCCCAGAGGGAACTGGGACATTAATGGCTGGACAGATGTGGGAAGGGACAGAGTGCCTAAACCCCCGGGAGGCTAAAACAATGTGCAAAAACACGCCTAACACCATGTATTAATGCAAACCTTTTTCAGGGAAAAAATGATTCCTATGTGTTAGTAATAATACTGCCAGAGTTAAACTATGTTTCAAAACAGGAAATGGCAATCAGCATGTTTAACAAACTTATGGGGTTTATCAAGGCCCTTTTATTGGATTTCTACTGCTTGTCAGCTTTGGACCCTGGGCATTAAACAGAGTCATAACCTTTGTACGACAGCAGCTTGGCTCTCTGGCATCAAAACCCGTTTGATTATGTAACTATAGACCGGGGTCTTGGAATGCTGTATATATACATATATATATATGAGAGTGTCAGACAAAGCACTGCAAAGAGAATATCCTAAAACAAACTGGATATGTCAGGGTCTCTTAAAGGCATGCCTAACTGCATAGAGATTCATGTCAAAGAACAACTCAAAACCTCTCCCCAGCAAAAGACATGATTGCCTACAACAGGCCATGGGGGTTGGGCCTCTGCCTTTCTCTCCATTCGAAGCTGTTATTGCCACTTAGGGACCAAGCCTTGATCTTTTCATTGTCTAGCAAAAGGGAGGAGATGCCAGGAGCCAAACCTGACCCCATGTTGAGATTTGTAAAGTTCCCGGAGCTGATTAGCATCCTTCCTTCCTTGGAAAAGTTATTTGAGCACATTCCTCGGAACTTACCTGTGACCTGACCTTTGCTTAGGGACATTTTATGGCTTAAGTAGCTTCCCCTTGACATTCTTAACTGATTATTGTTTCCTGCTTTACCAATGTGTATATAAAGACCTAGAGAAAAAATAAAATTTGGCGATTTGATCAGAGAAACTGTCTTGCCGTCATTTCTTGTACCTCTTGCCCCATTTCATTCCAGGTTCCTGAGGAGTCTCGTGTTCTCGTTGTTTCCCCACTGGTTGGGGCAGGAAGGAGAATGGTCAGACAGAATAAGGAAGAAATAAGAAAAGGCGAGGTGAATGTGGTTAAATGACAGAAGGTGGTAGCAAATGAAGCTTTGAGTGAATGAGGATGGCCCTGGTGTGGTGGCCTTGGTGTGGTACAGTTAGCCTACACTGTGAAAGTGAAGCTTACACTAAAGAGGCTAAGAAACTAGCTAAGATCCAGGCACAGGGGCCTACCTTGTAACCTCAGTGGTCGGGAGACTGAAACAGGGGGATTGTTGCAAGTTTGAGACCAGTATAGGGTCCATAGTAAATCCCAGATTAGTCTGAATTATAGAGTGTGACCCTATCTTCAAAACCTAAAAAGAGAAAAGAAAAAGAAATCTGTTGAGAACTAGACTAGCCTGTGTTGGTTCACACCTTTAATAACAGCACTCAAGGGGCAGAGACAGGCAGATCTCTGTGAGTTTTAAGCCAGCCTGGTCTACATACTGAGCTCTATGCCAGCCTGGGCTACATAGTGAGACTCTGTCTCAAAGCAGCAACAGTAAAATAACAACAACAAAGGAGATAGGCATGGTGGCTTAAATCTATAATCTCAGTATTCTAGAGGCTGAGGCAGGAATATTTCAAGTTCAAGGGCAGCCTCAGCTACATGGGAGACCTTGTCTCAAGAAAGAAGGACTTGGGACTCAGCGGTTAAAAGAGCACTGACTTCTCTTGCAGAGGAACCAGGTATGATTCCCAGCACCCACATGGTGGCTAACTGTCTATAACCCAAGTTCCAGGGGATCTGATACCTTCTGACCTCCACTGTCACTCCATGACTCACACACATGCAAGCAATACACTCATACACATAAAAAAAATAATAAAATACTTAAAAAAAAAACTGTTACGTAACAAGTTTGAAGCCAGTTTGGGTTACATGAGACCCTGCTTCGAAAAAGAAAAAAAGAAGGAAGGAAAGGAACTAGTAATATGGCTCAGCAGTAAAAGCACTCAGTGAGCAAATCTGAGGACCTGCATTTGATCTCTGGATCTCCTGCTGAAAGAGAAAAACAGCTCCTGAAAGTTATACTCACATACACACACACACACACACACACACACACACACACACACACAAATAATAAATGAAATAATTTTTTAAAAGGAAAGGAAGAGCCGGGTATGGTGGTACATGCCTTTAATCCCAGTACTTGGGAAACAGAGGTAGATATCTGTGAGTTCAAGACCAGCCTGGTCTACACAGTGAATTCCAGGCTAGCTGGAGCTGCAGGGAAACCCTGTGTCTAAAAGACCAAAAACAAAAACAAAAACAAAAACAAAAAAAAAGGAAAGGAAGAAAGGAAGGGAAGAAGAGAGGGAGGAAGGAAAATTGGAAAGGGATCTTAAGGTTCAATATAAACAATTTACAGTTGCCATGAAAAGCTGCTAAAAATCTATAAGATTTATGAGAAAGGGATTATAGCTATTAAATAGTGCTTGAGGAAGATACTTATTCTTCTAATAGCTAACATTTATTGGGCATTTATGCACCAGGCACATATGTTTTATATATTGACCAGCTGAATCGTATAATAACCCTGTGAAGAAGACATGGTTCTCTCTACTGACAGGCAAAGAAACAGACGCAGAGCTTGTGATAAGAATCTTTCTAGAACAATAACAAAATAGAAGGCAGCTTGGCATAATTAGTGTCTGTGTGCATTCTTAACCCAGTCACAACTCCATAACATAGAACATCCAGTCAGAATGTATATTACCATATAGTGGACACAAAAGACTAAAATGTAAAGAGTAAGTAAAAGAAAGTATATAAGCAATGACCTGCTAGCTCAGGGCTCAGTCTTCAGATGTGAATCTGCTGACCCCAGTGCCAGCAGGAGTAAGCATTGTTGTCCCAGCTCTCTGTTCAGGTGTCCATTAACAAGCTCTGTGAGGATAACTTGTGTGGGGCATGGCCATCCATGCCTTTAATCCCAGCACTCAGGAGGCACAGGCAGGTGGATCTCTGTGAGAAGGCCAGCCTGGTCTACAAAGTGAGTTCCAGGCCATCTGGGACTACAGGGAGATGCTGTCTTAAAAATAAACAAAAGAGAACTTGTTTCCTCAAAGTCATTGTTTCTAAAAGCAAACCTGAACCAAGAACTTGGGCAACCTGACTTAAGCCTGTTGCTACTGTTATAGGATGTAACCTCCACTGTTTGCTTAGGGTGTTTTTAGGCCATATTAAAGTTACAAACAGCCTGTCTCTTAGCATTATTTCAAGGCCAAAAGCAGACCTGAACTACTGAATACCTGTTCCTTTAGATGTTTCCCAGGACTGTGCTCCAGAGCAAGGGCTTCGATCACTCTTTACTGAAACAGTAGCTCCGACATGAAATGGGGAGGCAGAAGTCAGCACTCACCCTAATGAGAGAATAATGCCCTTGGATCGCTGTCCTAGAATATCACACAGGTAGCTACAAATGTAAGTTTCTCAAGTTTTTGCAATGAGAAAAGCATGCTTCCTGCAGTGCATTGATATGTAAAGCATGCATACATTTATATACAAGGAAGGATCTTGAAGGATGAAGAATTAAGGTCATATGCCCAAGTCACAAGAGGAGTACATAGCTCAGTGAGCTCTTACATTACAAACAGTAACTTTTTGGTTACAAAGTTAGGTAGTCTTTAGTCCAGATTATTCCCATATTGTAAAAGTCATTTATACAGCTGCCTGTTCGGGTGATGGAGGGGATTGATTAGAAGGTGTGAATCATCTGAGGCTTAACCTGCAGTCATAGAGGAGCAGGAAGGAATGAAGCTGAGAATTTTCCAGGGTGGATCAGTCAGACCTGCTAGGAGTGTGGGAATGGAGAGAAGAGAGATTAGGGGGTTAAAGGTGGTGCCTGGCTTCGTCTTTTTTCCATTTCATTCCAAAAGTAATTAGTGACTATCTACTGTGTGTCAAGAATGGTTAGGCTAAGAAACTGTGAAGCAAACGAAGTTCTCTGCATACACTGTCCTGGAGGACTCATGACCTCACGCTATACTGGCGTCCGTGGTGGTTTAGGAGCGGCACAGAATGGAAGCAGAAAGTGGGACAGAAGAGACCCAATGCCAGATGTTAGGAGAGAAAAGGAGTGGAGTTTATAGAGTTAAGAAAGAAAAACGAGAGCCAGACCTGCAATGGGCAAGGAATGTATACTTTACTAGAAGCAACAGTCAGGGTAGACACTTCCCTGTGAAAGAAGCCTCAACGACGATGAGAAGGAACCTTTGGTTTTTATTTGAAAGCTGTTAAGTACAGCTGACTAAGATTACTTTCTCAGGCTAGGAAGGCAAATATGTCAAGGCCCTAAAGGAGACAGGTTGACCTCCAGTCTCCCTTAGTCCAGCAAGTGACCAATTGATAAGGCCTACCTGTTAACCACTTTCAGGAATTTATGACTTCTCATGGCCTCCCATGATGGATCTTTATAGCTCTTCTGAACTTTACACATTCTGTCGCCTATTACTGTCGTCATTATTATTGGTCTTCTGAGACAGGTTCTCACTAAGTAACCCAAACTCCTCAGGCTCCTTCCTTGTACTTCAGCCTATGATTACAGGCATGCTCAGCTAACCTACTGGAATCTGAAACATGAAAGTATTTAATCTTTGTACTTTTTTTTTTTTTTTTTTTTTTTTTGAGACAGGTTTCCCTGGAGCCCCAGCTGGCCTGAAATTGGATGTATAGAGCAGGCTGGTCTCTATCTCACAGAGATCTGCCTGCCCCTGCCTCCTGAGTGCTGGGATTTAAAGTGTGTGCCACCACTCCTGGCTTAAAAAAAAAAAAAAGTTGGTATAACAACATTGCATGCTATGTATTAAGGTACAAACGCACATATACTTTTGCCTGCTCTACATACACTTTCTGACAAATCTTACAAGATGAAATGGCAAAATAAGTCAGGTGTGCCTGTGCATCCTGCAGGTAGAAGCGGGTGGGTCTCTGAGAATTCGAGGCTGGCAAGGGCTACATATTGAGATCCTGCTGTGGTAAGGACATTCAAAGAACAAAGAAAAGGCATGTCCTAGTCAATGTCTATGTACACATGCATGACCCTGTAGCACACAACACCCAACCAGCACGTATGTTGCTGTGTAGGAGATAAAAGTACTAAAATGGACAGAGTAACTGACAAAGGTTCGTAAGGCAGCCCCGGTGAATCCTCTGAGCCAAAGCCTCCCTGAGAAAATGCTGCTTCCAGGCTGAAGGCCCCAGAGTCCTATCTCTTGGAGTGTCTACCAGCTTCTCCTCAAAACCAACCAACAACAACAACAACAAAACCCCTGCAAAATGAGGGAGTGCAGTGGACCGTGGGGAGAAGCACTTCTACTTTTTGTCCTTTTGTACCATTTGCATCTTTGTGATGTCAATGATTGAATATCATATACACATTGTACGTATTAATCAAACAATTAAATGAGTTTTAAAATGGCAAACAGAAACCTAGGAATGCAGAGAACCCACATATTTGAAATCTTTTATACACCAAAGTGATTTCTTTCCAACTAACTGCTACCAAAATTGATATTTAAAGAAAAAGTTGTGTGTGGGCATGGGCACACAGGGGAGAAGAACCAATAAAACTTTAGCATTTGGGAAAATAAGAGAAATGAAATGTTTTGGCCTCTGGCTAGTGTGGGAAAACTCAGCTATCAAAATCTCCAGATAAGGTTTCAAAAAAGTGCCCCGGGCAGTTTCACTCCATACAATAGACACTGTGTTGAAACTGGTTCAGGGGGTGGCCAACCTCCACCCATAGGCTGCTGGGCTTTTGTGCTTTCTTGTAGAACTAACTAACCCTGACATGAGAGCTTGCGCCAGGATTTAATCTGAATTGATCCACTGGGTCCCAAACAAAATTTGGATGATGAAACTCATTTCATGAAATAAGGGTGGCTAATTTAATTAGAAGGTCTGACAGGCATGGTGGTGCACACCTGTAATCCCAGCACTTTCAGAAGTGGAAGTTGGAGGATAAAGAGTTCGAGGCCAGCTTTGGATGCTTAGCCATTTCAAGGTCAGTCTGGGCTACATGAAATCTTGCCCCCCGCCCCAACAAAAGTTTTACAAGGGGAGGGAGATGACAAAGTAGTATTACAAAGGTTACACATTCCAGTGATAATTCTTTTGATAGAAAAGATTTGAATTCTTTGTAATATTTCCCTCGGTTATTAGCCAGGGGATGGACCAGCCCTACTGGATTAGCCCTTATGTTTGGGGTATCTTGGAATGTTAGGTCTCCACCCAGATAGATTTCATTCTTTAGGCTGTATGAAGTGAATGGCCTTCCTTTAATAGGCTTTCAATACTATTGTACTAGGGACCAAACCTAGGGCTTCCAGCATGCTAGTCAAGCACTCTAACACTGAGCTGTAGCTCTAACCCTTAGAATTTTATAAATGAAATGACATCAAGTAATTATATAAAATGGCTTGTATTCTTCCTTTCACTTAGCACAACTATTCTGAGATTAGTCTATATTGTGATCACCAGTTATTTATTATTTATTTACTTACTTTGTGACTGAGCACATGCTAGACAAGCACTCTACCACCGAGCAGCATCCTCAGCACAGTAATTTATTTATTTAAATTTTAATTGAGATTTATAAGCTAGGAATGGAGGCTGAAGCATGTCTGTATTTTCAGCACTTAGGAGGCTGAAAATCAAGGCCATCTTGAGCTACATGAGATCCTGCCTCAACAACATTTTAAATTTGATTTTAGGTTAACATGTTGGAAGTAATTCCAGGAAGTGCCTAATTTAATTAGAAGGTTTAACAGGCGTGGTGGTATACACCTCTAATCCCAGCACTTTCAGAAGTGGAGGCTGAAGGATAAGGAGTTCAAGGCCAGCTTTGGATACCTAGCCAATTCAAGGTCAGTCTCGGCTACATGAAATCTTGCCCTCCCCAGAGGGCCTGGAACTTCCTGTGTAGGCCCTGCCGGCCTGAATCTCACAGAGATCTACCTGCCTCTGACTCCAGAGTGAAGGGAATAAAAGGGCTTGCTGTCACATCTGACAGAACTGTAGTAATTTTTTAACAAAAACATAAAATCTTGTGGGTTAAGTCAATTACAAAATGTCACTAAGAATATAACAATGTCCTTAAGAAAGTTAGGTTCTAGTTTTACACTGGTATCTTTACACGAGAGCACCGACATCTTTAAACAGATAAATCTTGGAGCTGGAGAGAGATAGCTCAGCAATTAAGAGCTGGTTATTAAAATTACTGGTTACTCTTCCAAAGGACCCGGGCTTCATTTCCAGCACCCAAATGTGTGGTGAACAACTGTCCATAATTCCAGTTCCAGGGGATCCAATGCCCTCTTCTGGCCTCTGAGGACTCTGCGTGCAGGTGGTAGGTACAAGCAAAACGCAAAAAGTAAAAATGAATTAAAAAAATAAAAAATCCAGATATACCTTATTTCATTAATCTCCAAACAACAGGGTTTTAAAAAATATATATAATTGGGGTGAGGTATTGTATTAGTTACTTTTCTGTTGCTGTAATAAAACAGTGGCCAAAACCAACTTGGAGAAGGACAGGGTTTATTCGGCTTACTGGCTATGGTCTTCATTGAGGGACGCCAAGGCAGGAACTCAAGGCAGGAAACTGGAGGTAGAAACTGAAGTGGAGACTTATAGAATGATGTTTACTGGCTTGCTTTCCCATGCTTGCTCAGCTACCTTTCTTTTACAGCCCAGGTCCACAGTGGGCTGGAACTTCTTACATGAACTGGCAATCAAGAAAATGCCTCCTCCCAGACATGCCCACAGGCCAGTATAATGGAGGAAATTCCTTCACAGAGATTCTCTCCTCCCGGAAATGTCTGGGTTAGTGTTGACAAAAACTGACCAGCACAGATAGTAATTTCTTTTTTTTATTCTTTTCCAGTTTTGGTCTAAATCTGTAGTAAAGCTATATCAGAGCTGGAGTGATGGATCAGCAGTTAAGAACAAATATTGCTCTTGCAGAGGAAGAGTTCATTTCCCAGCACCTGCATCAGGTGACTTGAAATTGCCAGTAACTCCAGCTCTGGGGGAACTGGCCACTTCTTCTGGCCTCCGAGGGCACCTATATTCACATTCAGATGCACATTCGAACACGTCACAGCATACACAGTAATTATTAAGAAGCTGAAATTATCCAAGTAAATACAGAAATTATATTTAAAATATCAGGAGATAGGCAGTCTTTATGGATGAAGGCTGCCTTATATTTTCTCAGGTCTCCAAAAGACAAATACTGTGCAAAGCCCATGAATTATTATTTTTATTATGGGTATGAGTATTTTGTCTACATGTTAAGTGTCTACATGTATGTGTCTACATGTATGTAAGTGTCTACATGTATGTACGTGTCTACATGCATGTAAGTGCACCCATGTCATGCCCACAGAAGTCAGAAGATGGTATCAGCTCCCTTGGAACTGGAGTTCTACAAACAGCTGTGAGCTGTGAGTGTTGGGAATGGAAACTTTCTCTGCAAGAGCAACCACTGCTCTCAACTGCTGAGTCATCTCTCTAGCCCAATTTTTAAAACGGGGTATATGTGTGTGTGTGTGTGTATAAGGTATGCAAGTGCCCAAGAAGTCCAGAAGAGCATCAGATCCTCTTGTTAGAAATAAATTCAGGATTACTACTCCAATTAAAGCATCTCAACAAGGCAAAACTTTACTTCTGATTAGAAGAATACAAGGCTCACAAAAATAGAGAAGCAAGCACACACCAAGCAGATAATCTGATAGGTTTTTCTAACACAGGAGAGCTCTGTCCTTTGCTGTTTTTGAGACAGGATCTTACCATGTAGTCCTGACCGCTTAGAAGTCACTATGCAGACCAGGCTGGCCTTGAACTCAAGAGATCTGCCTCGCCTCCCCACCCCCACCCCTATGCTGGGATTAACAGTATGCACCACCACACCCAGACTCAGTTGGCTAGTTTTAAAAGAACAGGCACAAAGGAAATGAAGGACTTGGGAAAGGGTTTTCCACTCCAGGTCATCAAGTTCTGGGAAAGCATCAGGGCTTTTGCATAAACAAAAGTTTTACTTTGTTGAGAGAGATTAAAAGATTTAAATTCTTTGACATAAACCAAAGTTTTACAGTGTTTGACAGAAAAGACTGATATTAAATGTTTCTTACATCCTGGAGCTGTAATTACTTGGGGTTGTGAGCCATATGACGCAGGTGGTAGGAATCCAACTTGGGTTCTCAGCAAGAGCAGCCCACACTTTTAACCACAGAGCCATCTTTCAAGACTCAAGATCAAAATTTTAATAGCACTTACATTTTGCACATTAGGTTTTAACTCCCAAATATTTTGAGATCAAAAGTTGAAAAAATGTTTTTTCTTCCACAACAACTTAGTGTGAGATGTCTCACACTCGCAGAAGTTGTCATTTTGAACTACCAGAAGGCATTCGTTTTTTTCAAAAAGACTGGGGCCGAAAGAGGAGCTTCCACCTGTTTGTGAATCTGTCCATGGCTTCAATCGATGAATTTAAATGAGACTCTAAACACACAGGATAATAAATACTGTTTTTCAAAATGTTTTTGTTCCTTTAAAAATATTGTTTCCATTCATCACCCTCCGCTGACTGCAGACACTGTCCTGCCTCAACCGTGTTTCCTCCTTATTTGCCCACCAGGAAAGACTACCTCAGACTGATTTGGAACAGAAGACATACATCAGAGCTAGTCATTATTTGAATGGAGACGTGTCCTCATTTGCGGCAGTATCTTCCAACAGGAGGCTCAGATACAATGAGGACTGAGAGGCTGTCTTCCCCTTGCTGGAAGCAAGCATGCCTATGGCTGACCCTCAGCTGACAGCAGACTCCAGCTTCTCCCACCACCTCCACACCACTGACTCTCCAGGGAGCTACTTGCTCTCAGGACAATTGGGATGCTGAGGCATCCAGCTTCATCAACTGAGCAACTATCTGGTTTGCTGCCTCTCCAGTATCTAGATGACCATTGATAGGTTACCCAGTTGTATCATGTAAGCCAATCTAATAAATCCTTTTTCATTAAAAAAAGAATGTCTCCCTCTAGTAAGAGTTTAGATATAGCACATCTAACACCTTAAAAGCAAGGCCACAGCATCATACTATCAGCACCAGACTTCTAGCAATCAAGTTTTAGCACACTAAGGGAAATACACCTATTTTAACAAAGCCAGATGACAGAAGGAGTACTAACCCTTGCAATACGAAGAAGGAATGGGTTTATCAAAGGCAGGAAAGAAGCAAGTCCTCAAATGTATTAGAAAAATTGTTTTAATTTTTACTTAAGTCCTAGAACTTAGGAGGAAGAAGTAGGCAGATCTCTAGAAGTCTGAAGCCAGGCTGGTCAACATAGGCCAGCCAGTGCTCATATATTGAGACCCTGCTGCCCCCCAGATTTTTTTTATTATCTGTGTGTGTTGAGTGCCTGTGGAGGCCAGAAGAGGATGTTGGATCTCCTGGAGATAGAATCACAGGCATTTGTGAGCTGCTTCACCAGAGTGCTGGGAACTGAGTTCAGGTTCTCTGTAAGAGCAGAAAGTATTCCACTACTAAGTCATCTCTCCATCTCCGAGATGGATTTTTAAAGGTGAAATTCCATCATATATTGCTGATACCGGTAAAAATAAATGTCTACAATCACCTTTTATTAAAACCATATCTGAATTTAAAAAAAAAAGAATTTCTAATAACATTTTTGTCATGCTGCATGTCAGCATTATACATTATTATATGGATCATATGTATGTTACAGCACTCTGTCTATAAGCATTGGTATTTTAATATCCCAGTGTCATAAGTGTACTATGCCAGAAACATAGATGAACATATTTATGGTCTTCCACAATGTCAAAATTTATTGAATAACAACAAATTCACAAGATTTAGTGGTTTCACTGACAGAAATTTCTCATACGTTCTGCCTGGTGTGGTAGCCTGGCCCAGATGAATGCAGATGCTTTTACTCCAGTTTTAATTACTAGTATTAACTCTCATATTACATATCATACAGTGAATAGATCTATATATCTACAAATATATATGGGTTACAGAATGAGTAGAAGTTAGAGGCTGTGAAGAGTCTGAAGGTTGGAGAAGTGGGCTAAGGTCTGTAGTGATGGGATAACGAACCAGACCTATAGAAAGGAGCTGCTGCAGGAGCTGCAGGAGCTGCAGGAGCCAGGGCTGGAGAGGGAAGCTGCAGAGGTCAGTTGTGAGGTGAAAGATTTAATCTGGTCCAGAGCAGGATATGAGTCAGGAGCAGGAAACAGAGGGTCGGTTCCAGGTCCAGGCAGCAAACAGGTAGACAGGCAGTTGAGTAGTGTCAACAGTGGGAGATGGAATCAAGCTAAAGTTACAGGAACAGTTGAGGAACCCTCTGCAGGTTGGTTCTTGACACAAACAGCAAATATCAGAGGATAAGTTGGTATGAGGCTGTGCTATTGCAATTTTAGGTGTACATCATTTTACAGGGGTAAAGTGAAGGAATTACAGCCTTTCCTTGTCTGTTGTGTCTGACAGGTTTTGGGGCTCACTTTCTCTTTGACTTTGATAAGCCTATGTACCTTACAGTTTTCAGTGCATTCCAATAAAATTACCACGGGGTTCCCTTTCTATTCCCAGAGGTAAGTGATATATCCATCTGGGCTGGATGGGTAGATCTGACAGATGGTGCAGTTTCCTGGGTCTCCTCAAAGCGGAGTCAAAGTTGCTGGTAAGATGGGAGTTTCCTAGGGCAATGCACAACCTGAAAAATCACTGTTTTATATAATGTGGGGTAACTTAGCGTAGGGCATAGCCTGACTTGAACAGTTATCCTGCTTTTAAAAAGGTACTGGGACTGGAGAAATGGCTGAAAGGGTTAAGAGCACTTACTGCTGTAGCAGAGGGCCCAAGTCCAGTTCCCAGCGCTCATGGCAGGCACCTCACAGCCTTCTGTAACTCCAGCTCCAGGGGATCAGATACCCTCTTCTGGCCTCCATGATCACCTGCACCTGCAAGTACCCACCCTGCACACACATTCAAACACATTTTTTTAAAAAGATATCACATTTCCTTTAGCTACCAGATGATTAGGAGGATTTCTTTCTGCTACAAAGTCAGACCGTGAAGCAATCGCTTCCTTACTTTCTAAATCCATAGTAAGTCTTCACCCCAATATAAGAATCCAGGATACTTAGGTGCTAGAAAAGGACAACCAGCCACATCTCCAAAACAATTATTTCATAAAAATTTTGTGTGTACAAGTGTCTTGTCTGAGTGTATGTTAAGTGCACTGTATGCATGCAATGCCTTTGGAGATAACCAGAAGACATTGGGTTCCCTGGAACTGGAGTTACTAAGGGTGCTAGCCATCATTCGGGTGCTGGTAACAGAACTCAGGTACCATGGGAGAGCAACCAGCACTCTTAAGCGCTGTCTCCCTAGCCCCATAGATGACTATTTTAAAGTGGATGATCACTTCAGTTCCAAGAAACCAAACCTGTTCTTTTAGGAAGTGAGTTGTCAAACTTGTTTTTTGTTATTGCTTTATCAGATCTGGAACTTATGTGGACCAAGAGGGCTTTGAATTCACAGAGATCTGCCTGCCTCTGCCTCCTGCATTTTAATAATTTTTACAAATGCTTAAAGCATACTTCTAAAACTTACCTAGAATCATTCTACTTCCAGTTTATCTTTTGGGACAGAGCACCTACATTCACGTTTCAGAAGCTTATCCCTGCTTCATCAGGGTCGTATTGTGCTACACAACGGAAGGAAAATGACTCCCTTTCCCAACTTGTCTCCCCTCTCCTGCTTTCAGTGTTGGGGCTTTGAAGCGTTGACAGCTCAAGAGCAATCAATATAGTCTCTTGATGGCATAGTCTGTTGGTTCCAAACTTATCAGTTTGCAACGAGATCAACACAGAAACTGAAACTGTTTAGTCCACCTCCAAGTGGATCACAGGTGTGTACCACCATGCCTGGCTCTAGCTTTGTCTTTTGAATGTCATGCTACTTGCCTATCTCTGATTTTCCCTGGTCTTGCCTGCCTTAACTTTGGTCTATATTCTATTTCTGAAATCAAGGCAGCCACAGTGATACAATTTGCATTGCACAAAGGCCCGTTTTCAGGTCAGGGCACAAATCCCCACTTTGTTCAAATCAGCTTGGACATCCATGCCTCAGTCAGGCTGCAGTTGTCATAAGGAATTGCTTCAGAAGGCCTTCTCTGCAAAGGCTAGATTGTGGTGACTAAAAGGAGCAACAACAAGAATACTTTTTTTTTTTTAAAGGCAAGAGTCTCACTGGCTAGCCTGGAACAAACCCACAGAGATCTGCCTACCTCTGCTTCAAGAGTACTGGGATTAAGTATGAGCTACAGCTTACATCACAAAAAATTTAAGGTTTTAAATTACATTTGTGTATGGACACTCCATGCCATGGTGTGCATGTGGAGGTCAGAGGACCATTTATTTTGCTAGAGTTGGTTGTCTCATTCTACCATGTGGGACCACCGAGGAATCAAACTCAGATCATCGGGTTTGGAGGCAGGTGTCTGTATTCTGTCACTCAAAAATTCATGTACCTATATAAAGCATGCTCACTGTTGCAGATGACTGGCCTCTACACTCATGTACAACCCCCTCCTCATAATTAAAAAATTAAATCTTTATTAAAAATGCAGGGTGTGGTGTGTGGTAGCATATGCCTTCAATCTCTGCACAAAGAATACAGAGGCAGGTGAATTCAAGGCCAGCCTGGGCTATACAGCAAGTACAGGCTGCATAGTGAGATCCTGCCTTAAAAAAAAAAGGGGGGGGGGGTATGCTAGAGAGATGACCTAGCAGTTACGAATACTCGGTGTTCTTCCAGTGGACCCCAGTTCAATTCCCAGCACCCACATGGTGGCTAACAGTGTGTAACTCTGGTTCGAAGGCATTTGACAACCTGTTCTGGCCTCTGTGGGGCATTGCATGCATGTGTACTTACATGAAGGCAAAACACTCATACAGATTGAAAAAAATGGCAGCACATCCATATATCCCAGAACTGAAATACTTGCAACTTTTTTTTCTATCTATTCCACATTTCTGTAAACATGCATGACAGTTACATACATTTAAGTTAGCATTTGCTATATTTGAGACAGGGTCTCCTTGTAGCCCCAGCTGGCCCTGGTCTCCTAGCACCTGCCTCTGCCTCCTGAGCGCTAGGATTAAAGGCATTCCTACCACTCCCAGCCCTGTAATTCTATACTTTGCTCCTTCACCTTTAATGTTAAACACACACATACACACCCAATTTCAAATCCAAATGAAATCTAGATAGCTACATTACATTTCAATGCATGGTTATTTAGCCATCTACAAGTCCACAGGTTGGTCTTATTTCAATTATATCTTCTAATTTAAGTAATACACATAGAAGATAATTTTCTTTTTTGAAGTACCTGAGTCCCTGTCAGCATAGCCAATTTGGTTTCTTTTTGTTTTGAGACAGGGTCTCAGCCTAGGCTGGCCTTGAACCCCTGATCCTATTGACTCCACCTCCTAAGTACTGAAATTCCAAGTTAAGTATCAGCAATTTGGATCCCCTTCCCATCCACCTCTACCACTGCAGGGCCTTACATAAAGTTCTCCAACACTGTGCTGTATTACCAGCCCTACTTTTGTCTCTAGGTGTCTCTGCTTCATTAACCCTAACATTAATTTACAAAGCTGGGCACAGTGTTGCATACCTGTAATTCCAGTACTGCCTGCGGCAGGAAGATGGCTGTGATTCAAGGCCAGCATGAACTACATTAGGACCGTGTCTCAAAATTCCATCAGACGTATACCAAACCAACTGTATTATTTTCTATTTTTCTGTAAATTTATTTTTATATGTGTTTTGACTGCCATATACGTAAGTGCACCTGTGCTGGGCTAAGCCAATGGAAGCCAGGCGTTGGAGCCCCTGGAACTGGAGTTACAGTTGCTGTCACGTGTGTGCTGGGAATCAAACCTGGGTCCTCTGTGCTCTTAACTGCTAAGCCATCTCTCCACCCAAACATCTTCAATTACAACCCTCTTGCCTTTCTTGAGTTTTCCGTGGGAAAAACACTCAATATTTTAGTTTGGACACAAAAATAGACTTGTGACATTTCCACACATATATACCTTTTTATTCCCATTGTCCTTCCTAACAAGGCTTTTACTTTCATGACACATTCTATTCAGCCTCTTCTCTGCATATACATTTTCTTTTCTTAAGAAAGGTCCCAGTATGTAGTCCCAGCCAGCTTCACATCTTTTTGCAGGGACTAAAGGTACATACAACTGAACCTAGCTATGGTCATCTTTCAATTCTGCCAATCCACGATGAGAGGTCTTTCCAATAGCATCTTCAAATACTTTCTCATTATAGAAATCTCAGTTCTAGGGGCTGGAGAGATGGAATCCCAGCCTCCAGTTCCAGGGGATCAGGTGCACTCTTCTGTCCTCCACAGACATTGCACATGGATGGGTTAGGTACACTTTCACAAATACAGGTGTAACATTCACATACATAAAAAAATCAACAAAAATATATATTTAAAAAAGGAGTCTCAATTCTTTGACCAACCTTATTCCTAGTTTTGTTTTTATGAAGCCATTGTGAACCAGGACCCCCTCCCCATCCTTCAGTCCCCGGTTAAAGTTCATTACAGGCATACAGTAAAGTTACTGATGGTCCAGCATGGTGGCCTTTAGTCCTAGCACTGGGGAGGAAGGCAGATCTCTGGGTTCTAGGCCTACATAGTGAGACACTGCCTTAGGGTTTTGTTCTTTACTTTCTGACAGGGTCTCCTTAGCCCTAGCCCACCTGGAAGTTACTATGTGCACCAAATTGGCCTCAATTTCAGAGATTTGCCTGCATCTGCCTCCTAAAGGCTGGGATTAAAGGCTCTTTGTTGACACTGCCTCAAAAAAAAAAAAAGAAAAAAAAAAGCTGATTTCTATATATTGACTTTATCTTGCTATGTTGATGAAAGTGTTTATTGGGTTTTCTGGTAATCTTAAGTATGGGACCCTTATCATCTGCAACTAGGAATACTTTGGCTTCTCAGCACTCAAGACTTCAAGGACTACAATGAATTAAGAGCAGAATAGAAACCTGTGTATTTCTCCTTCTGGAGGACCAGCTGGCTTACCTTTCGTTAGCTACAGATTTTGAAATGAAGCCATCAGTTTATGGTACCAAGAGCCTTTACCAGCTTAGCCACCTCACCAGTCTCAAGGTATAAGTGTATTGCCAGATTATGTTCCCTAGTTATTTACCACATTACCAGTACCATCCATGTAAAGTCTCACTATCTGTACCTTTCTTTTGAGGCATTCTCAAACTCTGAGGTCTGCCAGCCTCTGTAAAGGCTTATGTCATCAAGCTTAGCCTCACTTACTTGACTTTTACCGGGTTAGGGCGCTCCATCTCAAAATCCCTGATGCCTCCTGAATCAGATAAGTTACACATTTTGGGAAGTTTGTTGAACTGTAAACAAAACTCCTGGGAATTCTGCCTCACTCTTCTGACTTCAAGGATTATAGGCATGAATTACCATGACCAGCTTGAATTCAATGTAGACATCATTCAGGGGACTAGTAAAGATGCCTCAGAAGAATCAAATAAGGGGAGAAACAAGAAAAATAACAAATTAATGGAAATGTTTTATGAATAACCAAGAGGATCTTCACAGAATTTACAACTTAAGGGAATTACATGCAGTTCATGGAGTCTCTGAAGGGAGGTCAGGATGGGATCCAAAGAACAAGCAGCACCTCTTCACGACAGCAGAAGATAATGGGGATCCAGAAATGAGTTAAAACCACCAAATTTACCATACTCAGCTGCTCTTTAGTGACCACTGAACTTCACATTCAATGCCTTCTATAGAGATAAATCACACACAAATGTAGCATTTGCTTTTCTTTAGAATTACCACCCTTTTTCTTAACAAAGTGGTACATTCACATCCGCAGAGATCAAGCGATCCTTCTGCCTGGCTTTTAGTCTCCAGTAAATTTGCAAAAAAACTTTCTAGTTTAAGCATAACTTGGCAAAAGATATACAAGGCCTTGACTTAAAAAAAAATTCTATCCCTCAAATCATATACCTGTATGGCAAAACAACCAACCTTACAAAATTACTGCTTAATGGAAATACCATAAATGAAATCTCCTACCCCAAGGTCTGTCTAACCTATAAAGGTTGTAACCTTCTACCTTCAAACTTTTGAACTTCTCTATTTTTGGTCAAATAGACATAAAACAGAAAATTTTCTGAATGTTACTAGACAGTTAATTAAGCAAACTTTTATTGAAGCTTACATTGTGGTACAGAATACATTTCAACTGAATAAAGTCCAACACCAACGAAGAGAGAAATTATGGCACCAAAAGTTTCCCTCTAATCACACTAGTATAGATACCACTCCATCTACAGTGTCCTTTTTTCCTAGGCTTTGTTTCACACAAATCTGTGTACATTTTTCAACATTAGAATTCTTAGCTTTACTGGGGGGTGGGGTGGGGTGGGGAATCAGACCTCAAGCCAACAAAATGTCATCAGATCTACTGACTGGGTTACTGTTCAAGAACAAAATCCAGCTTAAGCATTGGTCCTCCCAACAGAGCAAGTGAAAACATTAGGTGCTGTGCTCATTAGACTCATACTGACAAAGCTGATCGAAAGCTTCCTCAACAAAACATTTGACCAAGAGTGCTTAAAAAAAAAGTGTTCCAACCACTTGATTTCTAACCAAGTAGATTCTAAGTTTAGAAACACTAAAAAAGTATTTCATTTATAAATACAGAAGGAACAAAACATCACTGTATCAATCCAGAAACCATTAAGAAAATATCATGAGGACAATAAAAAATTTACTCAACTTCCATCTTTTCACAGTTGCTTAAATCCTACACTATTTGCAAATACCCCTGATAAGATGCCAACTCTTGATAAAGCCCGTATTTCTAGTCTGTTCTCATTAAATACTTTCAAAATATTGTGTTTCACAAATTCACCTGTCTATGTGAATAACTTGGATAGTCCTCATGCTGGGCAGTGATTCATTTGATTATGTGAATCCCATGGTGAAGATAGACCATACCAGAATAGGTGAAGTCAACAGGTCACATGCATGATAAAAATCATAGAAGTCACAGATGGAAAAGATGCAGAGTTTCCTTTGCACCAAAGTTTACGTTAATGGCTGCTAAAAGTCAAGAGATGACTCTACTTACTGAGTCCAGAACACTTATGATTAAATCTCCTTGATTTAGTGGCAAAAACTTCTCATTTCATGACTTAGCAAGGTAAGGTACTCCATTAGAAGCTACTTATGGAAGATCAGTCTATGGCTTCCATAGAGTTATCTGTGTCTCAACCTACTAATTCTTTATGGGTCCTCCCTGCTATGCTAATCACCACTGGAGACCACATTCAGTCTTGTCATGAACAAGCTCCTGTCAATAGAAAGGAGGCCACACATTCTCATGTACTTAAAAGATCACACCCCTGCCAAACCTAGAATAAGATTATATAAGCCCAGTGTAACAAAGTATTGCTTTAACTGGAGTTAGGGGCAGGGTGACATCATGGTGAGGGAAGAAACCAGTCACAGGGATACAACCGTAAGAACAGTGATTAAAATAGTAATACGCAAAACAAGTCATTCTCTTATGAGGACTCAACATGTTGAAGAAAAACTTTAATTGCCATTGCAAAAAACACCTGTATGAAGTAGAAATTTGTTTTTAATAACATTAGTAGAGAATATGTTCTAGAAAGTGGAGGTAACTGGACGTAAAATTCTGGCAGCAATTTAATAGAACAGTCCCAGATGGTTAGCTGAGGCCAACATCTAATGAGGACGAAAGCCTTGTCTGTGGGGAATTTTGGACGATACTTGCAGAAATATTATACTGTGCATAAACCAAATTGAATTGTTTTCACAAGAGTTGTAAAGTTTCATATAGGAAAAGTTTTTTTCTACATGCACTTCAACTTCACAGCAAGAGTGGCATAGAATACCTAAACACAGAAGAGAGCATTCATGCAAGATATCTAACTCCTTGATATAATAATGCATACACTTCAAAATGATTACACTATCATTACACCTAGGGCTTTCTGCAACTACAAGGTGGTGGTCATGGAGAGCACGGCCCCCAGTATCAACATCTAGAAAGCAGCCACCACCTTCTATGTGTTTTCTCTTTTTGCGTTTTTTCTTCTTCATTTTTCTTAATCAACTCTGCTGTTGTTGCTGCTTCTTAGCAAAACTGGTAAAAACAAAATTGTAATCATTGAACATAGCACTCTGGCAATCAAGACGTTTAAAACCTTCAATCTTCTGAGGTGAAGAAAGCACTGTGCGACACTTAGAACTCTGGAGAAAAATTGAAACAACCGTTAGTTATTTCTGTGCTTTTGATCTCTAGATTATTTCAAACAAAACAGCTAAGCAGTAAGAAAAAAAAAAAATACTACTTTAGAGGCTGGAGAGATGACTCAGTAGTTAAGAGCACTGGCTGCTCTTGCAGAGGACCGGGTCAATTCCCAGTACCCACATAGTGACTAACATCCAACTCCAGTTCCAAGGGATTCGACATCATCTTCTGACTTCCACGGGCACTGCACAATACATACACTTACAAACATGCAGGCAATACAGGCAACACACTCATACACATAATAATAGAGCAGTAGAGTGCCAGTCCAGAATACCTAAAGCTTTGGGCTCTGTTCCAGTATGACCAACCTGCCACCCCCCTCCAAAACAAACTCAAATTACCTGATTAACAAACAAGGTGGTCACAAATTTTCCTGGCTTGAAGACTTCCACAACTTTCCTGATCAGGTCATCATAGGAGGTCTGACTTAGGTTTGTTTCAAAGCTAACATAAGAAAATTCTGGTTCTGGAGTGATGTGAATAGTCCAATAAGTTCCCTTAGAGAAAGTTTGGTTTTTGGTTGTTAGTAATAGGGAAAATACAAATATTAAAATAATGAAGAAAGATTATAATTACTTACATCTGATTTCATTCCATTCATCGAATAGCCACAAGGATTGAACAGTGTGGCATCAATGACAGAACCTGGTATCAGGTCACGAATTCCACTCTCCTGAGAAAAAGATCAAAGACCTAGTTAGACTCAAATTTGAAAACTTGAGCTGAGCATGAGCTAAACATAAAAAGGTAGTTTTTTTTTTAATTTCATTTACTATTATTTTATTTGTATGAGTGTTATGCCTGCATGTATGTAAGTGCACCAAGTCATGCAATGCCTGCAGAGGACAGAAGAGGGCATGAGAGCCCCTGAAACTGGGATTACAGCTGGTTGCCATCATGTGGGTGTTGGGAATTCAATCCCGGTCTTCTGCAAGAGCAGTCAGTGCTCTTAACCACTGAGCCTCCAGTCCCATAAAAGGTCGTTTTTACATAGTAAGATCCAGGAAAATTTTTTCTTGAAAATGCTTACACGAGTGACATCCTTTGCAGTAACACCATCTTTCATGTAGAACTGGTCCATAACTGCTGGGTCAAGCTCACTCATCAGAATTTCCAGGGTTTGATCTGGCTGGTTGATTACTCTGCTCTCTGGGAAATCCAAAGTATACAAGTACCTATACAAAAGTAAAAAATAGTTTCTAACAGTGACAGCTGATAGTAGAATAAGTCACAGTGACTCAACTTGGTTTCAAAGCAGATTTATAATAATTTTACTCCTGCAGTACTGATGATTGATTCTCACACGTGCTGTGTAGATGCCCTTCCACTGAGCTACATCTCCAGTTCTTTACATTTTTTGTTTTGCTTGACCTAAATTCTCATTAATTCACCCAGAATGGCCTTGACCTCCTGCCTCGGCCTCTAGAATAACTAACATTATTACAAGCCTGGGCCATCAGACTTAGCCAAATAAACCATATATGGTTAACAATGAAACCGCAAAATTACAAACATACCAACAGTCAGAATTCATACGTCCCATACAATATGCTGCTCCATCTGTGAGGAAAGAAAGGGAACATAGAATCAGTATTAAAAATGGACCAACAGGATGGTTATTATCACCCACCCAATGCTCAGAAGAGTCATTCTGAAACCTATTAGACATGTCAGTGAAGGGAAATTGAAGTGGGTAATTGTAAGAGACAGGACCACCTCCTTTGCTCTTAAAGCACATTTTTCTGGTGGTTACCAAGATATTCCCGGGCTTGTGGATTGATCTAAGTGGCTGTGAAAACTATGCATCCTAAAACTGGCACAGGGAATGGAATTTGGTCACTTGTTTAGTCTTCTAATTAACTACAAGTCTGTTTCATGTTACATTTCCTTCCCAAAAGTTTCAAGGTTTCCCCTCAGCACAGTAAATGAACTTGTGTACCAAATATCTACCACTCTGGCCAAGGGTAGTATTTGATGGGATAAGTTATTATTAGCAGAAGTCAGAACATTTTCCTTTCTCATACTGCTGGATATCAAATCCACAGTCTGAAGGACTCCAAGTGGGTGTTTCCCTCCACCAACAGTACAGGGCTACACATACCTTTGGCCCAGATTGTCGGGTGTTGTTTTTGTTTTGAGACAGGGTTTCACTATATATCTCTCTCTGGCTGGCACAGAACTAACAGAGATCTGTATGTCTCTACTGGGATCACAGGCATATGCCACCAAGACTGACTTCAGATTTTTATTTTTATATCTATGCCTGCAAAGTGACTTGCAAGGGTGCAAAGTTAGTTAACCTGTAATTCTCTATAATAAAAACTTGGAGACAAAGAATGGAAAAAGTATTGCTTAAGTGATTATGTGTCACTGACTGTTTTGGAGACACTGGCCAGGAGCTGGCAGCAGGCGAGACTGTGAGTGAGCCCCAGTGTCTGCTTCCCCAGGACTAATAGCACAAGCTCCCCCACCACACCTGGCCGTTTTATTTTTAATATGTAGGGTCTTTACATTATATTTCCTGCTACGTTTACATATATATGGTCATATATTATAAAAACCTCAAAAGATTGTGCCCTCTTACTTTAAAAGAAAAAAAAAATATTTAAACTTACTTGGGAAAATTGCATTAAGAAACTCTATTTCTTCCTGGAAATTCCGGTGTGGGTACCCTTGGTGAGAAGGCTTCATGAAATTCTTACGAGAATAAAAGAAGCTCTTAAAAAAGAAAAAAATTAAATCAACTACATATAGGAAGATCAAAATTCTATAACCTCCCCCTGCCAAGTTGCAACTTTGAGGTATACAAATTAGCTACCTGAATGACATGATTATGATCTTATACCAATGTGCACTTACAAAGTACAGTCTCAATATGTCTACCAGACTGGCTTCAAAGTTATGTTCCTGCTACAGCTTCCCAAACCCAAGCACTGGGATTGCCAAGTGTGCTTAAAGTTTAGACTGATGGTCCCCTACATCCCAAAGTCTCACTGTGTAGACCAGGCTGGCCTTGAACTCACTTTCCCTCCCAAGTGCTGGAATTAAAGGTGTGTGCCAAGCTTAAGGGCTTTAAAAATTAAGAAACTAAAGGAATTAATGCTCATCAGTCTTTAATGTGTCTAAATACTTACTTGAATTGAGTCAAACCCACTGTAATCCCTAGCAAGCTTCAACAGGGGAACCAGTGCTTTCAGTAAGAGGGTGGTACCACATGTCTTCAAAATGAAACGTCTCTTGGAGACAAACATGCTACTCTCA
This sequence comes from Eospalax fontanierii, assembly GCA_035773235.1. Taxonomy (NCBI): domain Eukaryota; kingdom Metazoa; phylum Chordata; class Mammalia; order Rodentia; family Spalacidae; genus Eospalax; species Eospalax fontanierii. The sequence goes on from CM069545.1 coordinate 48,684,828, forward strand.
CTGCAATAGGAAAACAATTACAAAATCATTACAGCATTTATGTATTATTGAGAATACAAGAACCTATTATTGTATCACCATTTATAATTGGGGGGAGGGGTGTCTTTTTTTTGAGACAGGGTTTCACTGTAGCTTCTGCAAGCCAGGCCCAGGAACTCAACATATAGACCTGGCTGGCTTTGATCTCAGAGATCTGTCTGCCTCTACCTCCCAAGGTGTGTAAAGGGTAAAGGTGGATAGCACCATACCTGGTTATCATTTATAATTTTTGGCTACCAATTTACTAGTATCTCAAGGAAGCAAATAATGTATGTACTACAAGTGCTCTTTTCCTCTACTACACAAAAACAAGGCTAACGTTCCTTTGCCTTGAATTATGTGCAAAGTATTAGATCATTATACATAACTCCTTTCCCTTATGGAGTTATTCAATCCTAGGAATACTGGCATTTGAGAATACCAGAAGACCTTTCTGTTTTGGATTGGGTACTACAAACATATATACATGGGTATTAATGTCTCCAGATGAATAGTATACCTCAACAAAGAAATCACTGATATATGCCTACCATCATTTAGATACATACTTATTCCATCTTGTCGATTACCCTCTTACATGCTTTTCTGACAAACATTTCATCATTTCTTTTACTAGACAATAAGCTTCACAAGGAATTATTTTTCGTACTATGGGAATGGTAAAATGGTGCACAGTAAGCATTTTGACAAACAGCTGCACATACCAAACCCAATCCTAGTAAAGCTATACACCAAAAGCATTTATAGAGTAAACTAATTTTGCTATCTAATAATGTTTCAAAAAGGGTTAATAGTTTTTTGTACACCAATGCAGCAACTGATTGTTTTCATACCTTGCTAGACACTGGGGTAGGGATCAGCGATAGGAGTATTAGAATACAATATTTTTTTTTGGTCAGACTTTACTGCTAACTTTGAAGGAAACACGGCAACCACTTGACAAACCTCCAATTAGAACTGTGTGAATTGATAGTTAAAGCCTGTTTTATAGGACTTACCTGAGTACATAAGCTTCCTGCTTGTCAGTTTTTGTCACACTTATGATTGAACATTGCACATCCTTCAAAAGTACATCCCACTCAGATCTATTATTTAACAAAAAATGAAATTAATAACAGTATTGTCCTACTTAAAAAAAGCCCCTGTAAAGTTTTCAATTAAGACCGTACTTCTTTTCCTTGTCACATACTTTACACTGCCGCAGTTTCGCTTACGAAGTCCAACATTTACTTTGTTTCCATAGCCTATGTTAACATACCTGAACAATAGGTGGATATATTTTGCTATTTGAAAAAAAAAAAGGAAATTATTCTTTGTATTTATAAAAAGAAAAAAGGTAAAATTTACTGTTTATAAGACATCCAAAAGACCACACATCAAGGAAAACTATGAACTGTCAAGACTGATTTAAGAAGTTCGAGATTGGAGATGTGCATCAGTAGTAGTAGCAGAGGACTAGTATGTGTTTGATTTTGGTTTACTGACCAAGGAGGCACACATGAGTAACCATCTTCCATACAACTAAAGCTAGCATGGACCAAACTTAAATTTGACAAAAGTAACTTGTTACTCTTATATATAGATATTTCCTTCTATGAAACTGCCAGCTAACCACCAAATCTAAAAAGAAACAATTGCCTCCTCTAAAAAAGGGGGGGGAACTACAACTTATCTAGGAGACTAAGGTAGGAGTATCACTTGAGACTGGAATTTGTGACCAGCCTGGGTACCACAAAAAGAATTTGATTCCAAAAATAGAAACTATTTGCTTCTGAACAAGAAAATATACTTAATTAAGACTGAAGAGACTTCTAAGCCAGGCATGGTGGTACATGCCAGTAATCCTCAGGACCTGGGAGGCTGAAACAGAAGAATTAGGTATTAAAAAGTTTGAGAACTAACTGGTCTACATGAGATTCTGCTTGCCTCAAAGATGAGTGTGATTGATTTCCAAATAACACAAGTTTAAAAATTTAAGTCTTCTTACATAATGTAACTAAGCACTACCTTTGAGTTTCATACCGAGGTACAATTATTTCAACTACCCCAAAAATATTCTTAAAAGGAATAACCAGATATATAAATGAAAACCCAAGGATATTATCAAAGCTATAATTTTTCTGATTTTTGACTGGTCTTGAAATTACTGCTTGCTCTGGAGGCATCAGGCTCATTGTAGTGGTATATGGAGTGCTAAGGAAGTCTGAGACAGACAAGGAGACTCTCAGAAGACAGCAGCCCTAATTCAGATCTGTCCAAAATGACAGCAGTTAATAGTTGCTCCTACTGACTTCCCACTACAGAATACACTATTTTTGCTACCCACTTGTTATACAGCACTCCTTCCCTTTCCATGGCAATTAGACCATAACATTTCAGTGGTAGCCAGGTCTATGGTAATGGTAATAGAGCTACTGACACTCTAAGGGTATAGAGACCTTAGCCTAAGATTCCTCCAGTTATGACTCCTTACGTATGTGATCTTGAGAAAGGCTAGACTGGGCTATCCCGCAACGTTTGTGATTAAGGTATAAATTATTAACCTTTACCAAGGATCTCTATGGATATAGCAAAACAAATGACAGATAACTCTTCTGTATGTGTAGATTCTGCCTGGACTTAACCAACCAGAATTGAATATATTTGGGGGGAAAAGTTAACGCCTGTACTGAACATGAACTTCAAAGAAAATTTCCAGAAGAAGGCACTAACTACTTATATGCTTACATTCTACTAGATATTAATTTTTTATTTTTTAGATTTTCATGTGACAACTGTATCTGCATCATGTCCATTCCTCTGTGCCCCATTCATTCATGAACCCTTCTACATTCTTGTCTAGAAGACACTTATCTAGCAGCAGTGTCCTGATCCTCCTCTGACTCTTACAACCTTTCAGCTACCTCTTTCACAATGCCCCTTAGTCTTAGTATGGGGGTTATGTCGCAGATGTACCAATTGGGGATGGGCACATCATGGTCACTTTTTTATTTTCTGTAATTTGACCAGTTGTGCATCTTTGTATTAGCCTGTTTGCAGAGGGGGGAAAAAGTGTCTTAAGATGAGATGAGAGCTACATTTATCTATGTTCATAAGGACAAGAATTTCTTCCCACTGAGGGGGAAATCCAATTAGACAGCTGTTGGTTATCCTCAAAATAAAAGTACCATTGCTGGCTAGGATTAAAGGCATGCAGAACCACACCATGCATCTCTCTCTCTCTCTCTCTCTCTTTCCCTTTTATGAGGCAGGGTCTCCCTGTAGCCTCAGCTGTTCTGAACTCAAGAGATTCACCTGCCTCTGCCTCCCTAGTGCTGGGATTAAAGGCATGTGACACCATGCCTTACTTCTTTGAAATTTTTTATTATGTTCTTTAGTCATATTTTTCAATACCTTAACACCTAATGCTAAGAGTGAAATGAAGCTTCTCCAACCTCAGGACTCAACTCTCTACTTCAGACACTTCACTGTTACTGGGGCGAGCATTTTCTGTTCTTTTTCTGGCATCTGTGGCCTCTAGCAGTAGCACCCCCCAAACCCCAGTTGTGCCAACCAAAAATGTGCCCCAGAAACACTGGCAAAAGCCAATGGGAAAGCAGTACTTGGAAGGAAGCAGCTAGGCATGGTGCTGCACACCTGTACCCCATCTCTTGGGAGGTGGACCTCTGTGAAATCAAGGCCAGCCTGGTTGATCTACATAATGAATCCTAGGACCAGCTGGAGCTACAGGGAGACCCTGTCTCAAAACACCACTACACCACCACCACCAAAAAACAAAACAGTAATTAAAATTAGGGTATGTTTTATTTACATGTTTACTAAGCTTTAATAGTTTATATACACTTTTTGTGAAGCTACTTAGCAAATTTTCCAGGAAGCTTTTAGCTACTCAATTCTGCCTTTATTATAAAAAATAACCATAAATGCTACGTAAAGGAGGTACTGCTTTATTAAGGCATATTTTCCCCACAGAAATGTGTTGATATATTCAACAGTTGTAATAGCTGGTTTTTCACCTTTCTTTTTTATGTACATGCATAGTACCATATGGACCTCTTCAGTTTTATCTTTCTTGCCACTTGATTTTTTTCTTTCTTGAGCCTTCTGGCTCTTAGATGATTATGCCTTCAAAGTCATATGATTGATGATAATGTCCAACCGTTTTTTGTTTTCTTGAGACAAGGTCTCACTAAGCAGCCCAGGTTGGCCTCCATCTCAGAGATCCATCTGCCCCTGCTGAGATTAAGTGAAATACTTATAATCCTATGCCCATTATTCACAATAGGTTTGGAAAAGGAAAATTCTGTCACATGCTACAATATGAATGAACCATTGTAACACATAGCCAACTTTATCATCCCATCAAAATCAATTAAGGACACAGGCATCGCACAGTATAGGTGTACTTACATACAGGCAAAACACTCATACACATAAAATAAAAATAAACAACAAAAATCTAATGACCCACATACATCTGCAAAACAGCTCGGTGGTTTGGAAACCACAGTTCAAACTTTTTTAAAACTGTAAGGAATGTAGTGAGAAGCATAATTCCTCAATAGGAAGCTTCTCTATTCCAAACATTTATACTTAAAAGGTTTTTTGGCAATGCACGGTAAATTCTTTCAGAGTAGATGACTAAACTGAATACTGTGCAATGATGCAGTCAGATAAGGCATGAATCACTGAGGTGTGATTTAATACCTCCAACAAGAGTCCTTTAGTGAAAACCAGAGCTTATAATATTTGTAAAGCAGGTTAAAAACTATCTCACCAATTGTAAATGTCACGTCCACCATTAACAAAAACATATCTAATTAATTCCCCAAATAAATTAAGTTCTCACTACACAGCCCCAATTGACCTGGAAGTATACATATATATTGTGGCTGACCTCTCTCAAAGAGATCTTTCCTTTCAAGTGCTGGGATCAAGGTGTACACCACCTAGCCCAGCTATAATAGTTCCAGCTTTAAATACTTTGTGAGGTGAAGTATATTTTAGGAATCCACACAGATCATTCCTTTAGACATCCAAGTATATCTGAGACCTAAACAACATTCTTTCTAAAAAAATATTATTTTTATTTTATGTGTATGAGTATATTGCCTGCATATAAGTAGTGCACCTGTGTAGTCAGTGCTCTTAACTGCACAACCATCTCTCCAGCCCCTTAAACAACATTTTTTAACCCAAGCTACATACACTAGCCAAGATTTTCTTTTGAGAGATCAAGATCTTGTTTTGAAAACAAAATATTCAAAGCCTACAAATATGCTTCTCTTTGGTAAGTGAATTACACTAATCTGCCTACATGAGGGTGAGAAGTATTTTTAAAACTGGATGTTCTAGAACTTTCCACTTTGACTTGACCTTAAAGCTTGGATAGATGGGCTAATTTTGCTTAAAGGGCTTTTTGTTCCCAGATGCCATACACAAACCAATTGCAGGTGGGTTGTCAAACTAAACATGAAAGGTAAAACCTTTAGGGGGAAAATACCTTCTAGACTTGAGACCAGCAAAATTATCTTTGAAAAAAATTAGCATAGCAGGGCATGCTAACACCCACCTTCAACTCCAGCATTTGGGAGGTGTAGACAAGCCAGGTAGAGCATCAGATACCTTGACCCCAAAACCAAAAAAGGAAAGCTCCCAGTACACAGGCTCATCCTGTGAAGTATTACAAATACATGTTTTACTTTTTTTAAAGCATGGGTTCTGCACATATGGTTGCATGGATCAAACTCAGGTCCAGCACTTTTTTAATCAACTGAATCATCTCCTCAGGCACCCCTTTGAGACAGGGTCTCACTTTAACCTAGCCTAGACTCAATGCCCCAGCAATACAACTACATTAACCTCCTGAGTGCTGAGATCACAGAAAAAGTGCCACCAGATCTGTCACTGGTGCATGCCTACAATCCTAGCATTTGGAAGACTGAAACAAGACTAAGTCCCAACAGAGCCTGGGTTACAGAATACAGTCTCTAAACAAAAACAGAACAAAGAGAAAGAAAATGCAAATCCAAGTGTTCAAGTCTTTCAACACATATCCCAAAATATTGGAAAATACAAGAAACATCTTTTTGAGACAGGATCTCCCCTGTAGCCCCAGGTGGCCTTGAGTTCAGATCTGCCTGCCTCCACTGGGAGGTGCATGCAACACCTCACAACATTCAGCAAGTGACGGAGCACCCTCACAGTGGGCTAGCAACTATTTGTAATTCCAGTCTAGCAACCATCTGTAATTTCAGTTCCAGGGGGTCCAACGATCTTTTCTGACCTCTGCTGGCACTTCATGACAAAGGTGCACTTACATACGTGCAGGCACAGACTGATACACACACACACAACCAGCAACAGGTGTGCTAGTTCCAACACTCTGGATGGAGAGGCAGGAGAATCTCTTTAAACCAAGGCCAGTCCAACATCCATAGTGAGTACCAGGCCAGCTGGGGCTATAAGCAGACCCGTCTCCAAAAGGACAAAACAAAACCAAAAGAACCAACTGCCAGGTCTAGGGATGTAAGTTAAGGTGTTTTCTCTATTTCTTGGTAGGTTCGGAAAAACATTCTCCTTTATTGCCATTTGGGCCTCAAATTTTCTGAGATAATTAATGACTAATTTGATTTGTTATTTTTATAGGACTATTGTTAGTTTTTCTATTTCTTCTTCCATCAGTTTTGGAAAGGAATTTTTCTAGGAACTTTCCCACAACACCCTTATCTTCTCATGTATGACCTCTATAATAACGTCCTCTCTGGATATTTTGGTTCTCATTCTTCTAATTCTTTCCAGAGCCTCAAGTTTAATATGCTTCAAAATAGATTGCTTCTTTATTTTAATCCAGTCTGTCAAACTGTCTTTTAACCTCAGTTTTTTGTCTACTCACATTTTAATGGCTACTGAGGGCAGGTTGTGGAAGAGTAAGGACTTTCTAATTTTCAAATTTTTACTACCCTATAAAACAAAGTTCAAGATTATTTTATAGAAGAGTACGGTGAAAGGTTAAAACTACAGTGACCATATTTCCTCTCTGAATAAAATGAACAGCTGTACTTCAATTTGCCACGACATCTTAATAAGTAGCATTTTACATCACACTCATACTGTTCACTCCAGCCTTGGTTTCAAAAAAGGGACAAAAATAATCAAAAGTAATACACTGAAGCTTATTCAATCCCCCCACAGTAATACCTCCATTTCAGAAATGAAGCACTGGCTCCTCCAGATGATTCCTTTTTGCTAAGTCATTGAGTTTACTTAGGTGATTTATCTGCCAGATTGTTTTTCAGACTTTTTTAATAAAGAAAAAAAGCTTCATAGTAACATAACTAGTGCACCTTTGCTTGGTCACTGGAGAATAGTTAACAGTGAATGTCTTCGTTCCATTCACTGACAAGTTCAGTTACTACTTGCTTAGCTTCTAGGCTAAGCCGTGGGGTGAAATGGTGGTAAGACTTCCTTCCAATAGTGGTTTAATGAGTGCAAATATCCTGGTATTAAATCAGGAAGTCTACAAAGCAGAATATTCTGTCCTTGGAGGTTTAACTTTTACCATCACTTTATAGAGTTACCGAAACAATAAAGACTTTAGTTGCTGGATACATACGAACTAAACGTTGTTTTGAAACATTTAAAGAAAGCAAGGCCTTTTCAAAAGGCCTTTATTTCTCCCTTCTACTCAGAGGACATTTTAACCAGCCAAAGTCAATTCTCCCATTTTTGACTAAGAGATTGGGAAGAACAAAATTCTTCCCTTTATTAAAGGTGTGCTACAAATTACTTTAGGCTTCCCAACTTCTTTGTAATTTACTTCCTTAAAGCTTTCCTTAAAACAGATCTTGCCAAGATTTTCTAGATAATAATCCCGATAACACTGGTTTTTTCAAACGGCTTTCCCAATAGGAAAAGCAAGATGCTTCCCTGTTTAGTTACGAGAAAATGAACGTGTAAGCATTTACAACTGAAATTGGCAAAGTGGGAGCTGTTACATTTTGGCTACATTTTTTTCCCTACAATGGAAATGAACACAACTAATAAGAACTGCGTTTCCCAATGTGCCTTAAAGTCTCGGCAGCACGTGGCCGCCGGGATTCTCTCTCCGCTTTTTGTCAGAAGACGGTTGCACAGCGTAGCCAACATTCCTAAAACGCCCATTGGTCCCCACCCTGGGGCTAGGCTCTCGTCCGCGGCCAGGAGCTCATTGGTCGGCCACTGAATGAAGGGAGCCACGCCGGTCCCTCCGCCACCCGAGACGCACTAGTGCGCTAAGGAGCACGGCGAAACCAGTAGAGGGGACCCTAAAGGACGACCTGGGGTTGCCGCTGGTGTCCCCGTCGCCGGGGGCTGGCCCAGGCCCTCTCGGTATCGCCCGAGCTTTAATGTGCGACTCGATCTCCACAGATCACCAGAAGCTCCCTTCAGGCACGGCCTCGGCCGCGCGTGACTCCCGCGGCGCGAGTGGGGCCCCAGGCGCCTCTGGCCCAGCTTAAGGCATTACAGGCATTAGGTCCCCGGCCCGCCGACCTCTATCCTGGGCATGCAAACCCTCCATCAGCCCGCACTCCCCGGATCCCGACTCGGTAACAGGTTACACAACCCAAGGTCAGGAGCCTGGGGAGCACGGGGAGGGTCCGCCGCCGAGGCGCTTTGCTGCAGAGCACGTTGGGGCGGCGGAGGGGCCCAGCCACTGCGACACGGCCGCTCCCGCCCAATCCCGCCGCCAGAGCGCCGCACGCGGCCGCCACCGCGGTGGGAGGCCTGCTCGCCGCCGCAGCCCGGCCCCGGCCACACCTGCCGGAGGGGACCGCGCAGCTCCGCGCCGAGGCCCCGGCCGCCTGCCGGCTAGCCGGGAGGCCCGCGCCGCCTCGCCGGGGACGTTACCTGAGCACGCGGCCGCGCCGGCCTCCTCCCCTCCCCCAGGGCACCGCCGGCCCGGCAACGGCGGCGTGAGAAGCCGGTTCCCGCCCCGCGTGGACGCCGCCGCCCGCCGAGACCCCGCGCCTTCTTCGGGCGCAGAAGCGACTCCCGCCCGCCGACCTGGCCCCACCTGAGGGTGCAGGAGCCCGGCCCGGCCGCAGCCTGGCCGGCGCGGGGACCCACCCGCAGGCCCCGTCTGCGAGGAGAGCCCCGGCACCCACCTTGGGATAGTGCGAAGATCCCCAGATCCCTGGTTTGCGTCGGACTGCTGCCTGGAGAACCAAACCTCCAGCAGCTTCTCGGTCCCTTCGAAAAAATGTGCAGCTTCCATCACCGTGAGACTAGCGAACAACCAACAACCACAGAAAATCAACTAAATTAAATCTCTTCTCCCGCCGCTCCCGCCGCCGCTGCGGATTGTTCCAGCTGTGTTACTAAAGTTCAGGTTCCTTTTTTTTTTTTTTTTTGCTATAATTTTATATTAACTTTTTTTAAAAAAAGGACTAATAAAATTTTCCCGGCTATTTTTGTGAGCGAAAGTTGAACGTGAGTCTGTTGGAAATAGAGGCAGATACAGTTCAGTCTCTTGTAGTCCGCTGCTTTCCCGTTAGAGAGAGTTGAGCGAGCGCTAGCTAATGTCGCCGGCCATACTGTGTAAGCGAGGGCTGTGCGTGAGCGCCGACCTTATATAAGGCATCAGCCCAGACAGGACGTGACGACATGTCCCCGCCCCCAGATCTCATAGGGGCATTCCCATGTCAATCACACGTCGCGCGCGCGGGCTGGCCGGCCACCGGCCTACTGGGAGTTCAGGGAACTAGGCGCTTGGTTGCTGATGGAACTACTGCTCTTCCTTGAGCAGGAGACGGCACTGTTGTCCTGCCCGGCGCTTGGGAACGTGGGGTTGAATGTAGAGTGGGTGTGGAGAGCGGGAACGGAGTCAGGCAAGCTCTACCGCGCTGTATTTAACGACGGGTTAGCTGAGAACGCGCAGGAGTATTTAGGGTGTCAGCGAGGGTCTGCGGGACCGGTGGCCACTGCAGGCTTGGCGTGGTAGCTTTGATCCTGTGCACTTCCCAGTTCTGCTGAGATTTGGGGCCATTCTTTGAAGTGTTTCCTCCAGACGAACGCAGCAAAGGCTCAGTATTTGTCGGTGACGTAAACGTTGCCTGGGGTCGAATTGGAATGCGCTTTAGTTCTGCTCATCTTTATCTGATGCGAGAATGAATACAGTTCTCGACCGATTTACACAATAACCAGAAGCGTTGTCTTCCTATTTCGAAAAGGAAGAGCAACGTGGCGCCCAGCCTTGGAGGGCTCTGACTCTACCTACCTTCGACCGTGTGTCTCGCCTAGCTTCCGAGCTGGCTGAGTGCAGCAGCCACCCCTAGAGCAACCTGTGCTCCATTCGGTCAATGGGTGGAGAATTATTCTGCAAAACTATTAATAGGAACTAGTTCTTAAAGTGATGACATAATTGAAAATGTCCCTCTCAAATCCTGCCCCTCAAATTAACTGTGCTATCAAAAATGCTTAAGAAGGATTTTCACGGAAATTAGTAATTGGTATCCAAGAGTTTTCACTAATAATGAAGTTTAAAATAACTCAGTTTTTATATGAGATGGCAAAAAGCAGTAACAATGTTATGACTTACTTGGAAATAAATACTGGAGAAAATAAAATTAAAAACTATCAGCCAGGCATAATGATAAGTGTCTTTAATACCGGCAGAGGCAGAGGCAGGTAGATCTCTGTGAGACTTAGGCCAGTCTGGTCTATGTAGTGAGTTCCAGGCCAGCTAAGGCTACAGGGAGACCCTGTCTCAAACAAACGAACCAACCAACAACAACAACAACAACAACAAAAAACCCACAAAGAAACTATCATTGTCACAAGACAGAGTGACCTTTCGCTGTTATCCTTAAAGAAAAATCCACTGAAAAACAAGGTTGAAATTTGTTTTGTAATAAACCAGCAAGGTAGTTCTTGTCCTGCAAAAGCATGGATTCATCTCTCCAAACTTTTGCTATGTTTTTAAAAAGTGTCTAACTCAAACTGGGGATTAGGGCAAAATATAATAAATGTTACTTATTTTATTGTAATAGTAATTAAAGGAGGATGTGGTTGTTATACTTGGAATAAAGATTAAAGGAGTATTTCTGTTTTACAAGCTATTCAATTATTTGATGGTTGCTTATTGAAATGAAGACTCTGCCTACTAAACCACCTCAAACACTAATTGTGGTATCAACATAATTTGGCTTATAATTACTTATAATTAGCTGCTTTTTCAACTACTATTATACTTTTTCCAGTGCAATTTGAGTTAATAAAAGTGCCAAGAATCTTGGCAAGGTAAATCCTTGTTAATTTGACATAGGATAACTTAAATAGACTCCATGAGTTTCATTGGTTCTTTATAAAATATATTGTTTTTCTTAAGGAGCATTATTATTTTGAAGCTCCAGTTTCTTGTATTTATAGCTAAGCTAGTTAATTTTTGCTTAAGTAGTTCACTAAACTGAGTTTTCCAAAGGTTGTTTATCATCATCCTAAACCAGTTTCCTTTCTCATTAGTCTCTTTCCTTCAGTAACAGTTCTTTCCCACTTTAAAAAAAAAAAAAAAGCTTATTGGGCTGGAGAAATGGCTCAGCTGTTAAGAACAGTGGCTGCTTCTGCAGAAGGCCCAGGTTTGATTCCCAGAACCCATATGGCAGCTAACAATTGTCTGTAACTCCAGTTCCAGGAGAATCCAACAATGCCTTCTTCTGACTCTGTGGGCATTCCAGGACACAGGTGCACTTACACACATGCAGGTAATAGACTCATACACATCTAAAAAAAAAAAAAAAAGAAAAGAAAAAAAAGCTTATTGAACGGCTGAAGAGATGACTTGGGGTTATATTAAGAGCACTAGCTGTTCTTACAAAAGACTTGGGTTTGGTTCCTTGCACTACCATCCAATTTTTTTCTGCAAAACTCCCCCCAAAACAGAGAGATAAATTCACATTTGTGATGTTTCTCTTCATTGCTCCTTCAGATCCTATAAATGGATTCTTATTCCTGGGAATTAGATAAAATGGTATTTCTCAAGGCCTACATGTGGTCAAATCTAGTGGCTCAATGGATGGCCTCAGTTGTTATTTTATTCAATCTTTCAACAGCTTGTAATACAGTCACAGTTAACTGAGCTTTTTTCCCTCTTTGTTCTGGGGATTGAACCTAAGGCCTCATGCATGCTAGGCAAATTCTCTACCACTGAGCTACCTTCCTTCCCAGTCCTATACTTCTTTATTTTTTAATGAATGGTCTCTTCTTATTTTTGAAATAGGATCTCTCTGTAACCCCAACTGGCCTGGAGCTCACTTTATAGGCAAGGCTGGCCTCCATTTTACAGAGATCCACCTGCCTCTACCTCCTGAGTGTTGGGATTACAGGTGTGTGCTATCATGCCTGGCTGTTATCTCTCTTTTTTAAAAAAATATTTTATTATTTTATCTTATGTATCTGAGTGTATTGTCAGCATTTATGTAAGTATACCAATGTTGTGTAATGCCCACAGAGGTCAGAAGAGAGTGTTGAATTCCCCTGGAACTGGATTTACTGAAGGTTGTTAGCTGCCATTTAGGTGTGGGAAATGCAACGTGGGTCCTCTGCAAGAGCAGCCAGTGCTCTTAACCACTGAGACATCTCTCCAGCCTCTGCTATCTCTTTTTAAAATTTTTAAAATTTATTTATTTTATGTATACGAGTATTTTATGGACACGTCTGTAAGTGCATCCATATTGTATAATGCCCACTGAAGCCAGAAGAAGGCATTGGATCTCTTGGAACTGAGGACAGTTGTTTGCCTTCATTTAGATGCTGGGATTTGAACCTGCTTCTTCTGCAAAAACAGCCAGTTTTCATAACTTCTGAGCCATCTCTCTCCAGCCCTGCCCCGCACCCCCTTTCTTCAGGCTCTTGAGATATCTCTCCTCTTTGGTTTTCCTTGTACATCTGGGTTTTCTCCCCAGTACTACAAGTGCTCTTCACTTCTCCTCTGCCTTCTTTCTATACTCTTTTTTTTCTAGATGACCTACCTACCTCATCCAGTCTGTGCCTTTATGAGCCATCCATAAATTAATGCTTTTTAAATTTCTATCTCCAGCCAGGACATTTCCCTTGAATTCCAGACCTTTGAGGCACTTGTCCACTTGATTACTTGATTGCTGAAAAGGCATGTAGACATTAACACACCTAAAAGACCTTTTATTGCACCTTTTCATAGAAAAATCTTTCTCCTCCCCATAAAACACAGAAAAGTCTGCTTGTCCTCAAGTACCCTGGCTGACCTCTGTCTCTACTCTCCTGTTCATCATCAACAATAATCACCTCTTTAATAGTGGTTGTACAAACCCAAGGCAGTCTTGATCTGCTCTTAGCTGCATTTCCTTCTGGGCTTGTCAATCACCCAAAATATTTCAGGAATCTATCCTCTTTTCTCTTCACTTCTGCCATCACCATACTTTGTGCCCTTAAAGTATGGGTTCTTGCAGTAACTGGTTTCTTTGCCTTTACTATACCATCTCAGTTGACTTACCACAGAGCTGCAAGTGAGGTTTTTAGAACATAAGCCAATTATGCCACTTCGAAAAATTCTCTATAGGTGTCCCATCACACTTTTAAAATACAGTTTTCTTAACCCAGCTGTATGAATTTCATTTCTGTTGCTGTGATAAAACACCCCAACATAAGCAACTGAGAAGAGAAAGAGGTTTATTTGGTTTACAATTGCAGGCTACTGTTGGTCATGTTAGAGGTGTCACGGTAGCAGGAGCTGAAAGCAGGTAGTAACATCCATAGTCAAGAGCAGAGAGAAATTCATACATATTCACTTGCTTGCTTACTTGTGTGTTGATGTAAAAAAGAAAATTCAGAAATAAGAGAGTGGTTTATTTCAAGCCAATAGGTAAGACCATAGCTATTCTAGAACAAACTCAAGTTAACATGAGCTGCAAAGATACGTTCCCCAAGGGCATAGTTCCATAGTAAGGAGATTACACACGTATTTGTAGTCTCAAAGAAGGTGGGTGGGGTCATCAGGTATGCACACTGCTAAAAGTGGGGAAATCCTTTATAAGATTCTGGTACCAGGTGGGCAAGATGGCAAGATGGTAAAGATGCTTGCTGCTAAGGAGGACTTGAGTGATTTCCAGGACCCACACGGTGGAAGGAAAGAAAGAATTGACACCTGCAAGCTGTCAAGTTGCCCTCTGATCCCCACATGTACACCATGGCATGTGCCTCCAACAAAAGACATAAAATATAATTTAAAAGAAGATTTTGATGAATTTTCCTTCCTAGTCTTATGATTACTAAAGGCCAAAAAAATCCCATCAGCCCAGTAGTTATACAGGAAATGCTAATGCCTCAGAGGTCAATGATAAATACAATTTGGTCTGCTTTTCTTTGCTTCTTTGTCTTTTAGGACACAGAGTCTTCTATGTAACCCAGGCTGGTCTGGAACTCACTAGCCTCCCGCTTCAGCCTGCCAAGTGCTGGAATAGTAGCCATGCCTGGCTCCAAACTGGGTTTTATATTAGTTAATTTTCTTATTGCCGTAGCAAAATGCCTGACAAAAGCAACATAAAGAAGCTTTACAAGTATTTTGAGAATCTTTCCATCTATGCTTGTCAAATTGATCTGTAGTTTTCTTTTATTGGTAGGTCTTTACCTAGGTTTGGTATCAGAATAAAACTGGCTTTGTAGAATGAACCTGGTAATGTTATTTCCCTATTTTGTGATATAAGTTAAGAATTGGTAGGAGCTCTTGCTTGAAAATTTTTACAGAATTCATCTGTGAATCTGTTCAGTCCTGATCTTTAAGATTTTTTTTTTTGGTCTTTTTTGAGATAGGGTCTCCCTGTAGCCCCAGCAGGCCTGGAATTTGGTGTGAAGACCAGGCTGGCCTTGAGCTCACAGAGATCCTGCCTCTGCATTCTGAGGGCTGGGATTAAAGGCGTGCACCACCCCACCTGGATTTTAAGATTTTATTTTATTTTTATCTTATGTGTATGGGTGTTTTGCCTGAAGTATGTAAATGTACCACGTGCCTGGTATCCTCGGAGACCAGAAGAACCGGAGTTGTGGGTGCTGGGAACTGAACCCAGATCCTCTGAAGAGGTAAGTGCTAGGCTCCACCTCACAGAATTCCACCTGCCTCTGCCTCCCTAGTCCTGGAATTCAAGGCACGAGCCACCACTTCCAGGAAGGGGAGACTTTTGATTGCAGTTTCTATCCTGTTGTTAGGGGTATGTTTAAATTATTTTTAACTTCTGGCTTTAATTTTGGTAGATGATAGGCATTTAGAAAAATCTGTGTCTCCTTGTTTTCCAGTTTCTTAGAGTATATGTTTACAAAGTAACCTCTAATAATGACTTCACTGGAGTCTATTGTAATGATACCCTTTCGATCTCTAATTTTATGAATTCGTGTGTCCTCCCTCTTTCTTTTTGTCAGATTGGCTAAAGATTTGTGAATCTTACTTTTTCAAAGGTCCAACTCTTTGCTTAGTTGATTTTGTATATTATTCTTTTAGTCTTTATTTCATAAATGTCTTCCCTAATCTTGATTATTCTTGCCATCTACTGAGATTGGCTGCTTCTTGTTATTGCTGTTTTCCAGAGTTTTGAGGTACATCACTAGGTTGTTTATCTGAGATTTCTCTGATTTTAATGTGAGCACTTATGATTATAAACTTTCCTCTTAAGACTGCTTTGGAGAGCTGGAGATGGCTCAGTGGTTAAGGGCGCTTTACTGCTCTTCCAGAGGACGTGGGTTCAGTTCTCAGCACCATACCACTCAGCTTACAACTACCCATCACTCCATTTCCAGGGGATCTGACACTCTTGCCTGGCCTCTGTGGGCTCCTGCATACATGTGGTACACATAAATTCATTTAAGCAAATACACATAACATAAAAAAAAATACTGCCTTACTAAGTCAGAGATTCTGATAGATTGTGTGCTCATTACTTTTTGTCTCTACAAATTAAATTTCCTTTCTGATTTCCACTCTGATGACCTACTGTTCATTAAAAAGTGGATTGTTTAGTCTCCAAGTATTTTTGTGGTTTCTGTAGTTTCTCTTGTTAATTTCTACCTTTATTATACTGTGGTCTGATAGGATGCAAAGAATTATTTTAATACGGTTGTTATATAAATCAGTTTGGAGGTTCCTAAAAAATTAGATCTAGATCTACCATATGATCCAGTTATCTCACTCCTGGGCATATAGAGACCTTCAGACCTTACCTTAGAGATATTTCCAACACTATGTTTAATGCTGCTCTATTCACTATAGTAAGAAAATGGAATCATCCTACTCATCCTACTCATCTGTCAACAAATAAGTAGATAATGAAAGTCTGGGAGATCTATATCTATATCTATATCTATATCTATATCTATATCATGAGATATTTTTCCATCTCTTAAGAAAAATGAAATTCACAAGAAAATGGACGGACCTGGAATGTAAAATATTAAGTGAAGGCACCCATTTTCAGAAAGAAAAACAAAAACCATGTTCTCCCTCAGATGCTGAACCTAGCCTATAATGTATATATATGTGTATATGTAAACAAATGCATGTATGGGTATACTATAACATTTAGAACGAGACCAAGAAAAAGTAGTAAAACCAGGATGCTAATGAGTTCACATATGCAGTTTCCTTCATGTGAGTCCTTTGAATGCTCTTTTAGAATGTAACACATTTTCAATACAAAGTAAGTCCTTAAATGAAGAGTGTCCACATGTGATTCCACAAGGGCTGGTTATCTTACTGGGAAATCTGAATTTTAAATTATGTTTGTCATTGTTTGAATATTTCTGTATGCTGTGGTTTTTTTGTAAGTGCTAATATATTCTTCATATTTTATTCTTTTTTTTTCCTTAAAAATGTTCAAAGAATGAAAGAGGAAGATTTATTTTGAAAAGAAAAAAAAAGGAAGGGCTTATTGCAGTCACAGTTCAAGACGTTATATGGTCCATGATGGCAAGAAAGGGATGGTGGCAGTAGTGTGAGGTGACTGGTCACACTGCATCTGCGGGCAAGAGGCAAGGAGAGGCAGGCAATGCTGGTGCTATGGCTTTCTCTTTTGTATTCACCCTGGTACCCCAGTCCGTGGATGGTGCTGCTTACATTTAGGATGGGTCTTTCTTCCTCAATTAAACTTTTCTGGAAACATCCTGTATATATACCCGAAATGTATTTCCCAGGTGATTAAAAATTCGGTTCAGTTGACAATGAAGATTTACAATCACAGGCTCCATCTTTCCATACAGTCACAGTACTCTGATCAGTGAAAGTTTAACAATCTGGAAACTCTAATGTGGCCTCTTTGGAGAAACTTCAGTTCATAGACATCTTCATTCTCATGACTGAAGCTTGTGCTCATCTCCACATTCAGGAAAATGAGACAGTGAGGAAAAGCAGTTTCTGCATAAAACAGGATCTAGGAATTGTAACATCAGTTTGGTCTGTGAGATACTTTCAGTTTGGTTGTGAGATAGTTTCAACAAAAATAATCCTTCCAAAACTTGGTTGTTGCCAATGTGATGATATTAAGAGATGATAAGCTCATGGGGCTCCTGCCTCATAAATGGGATTAGGCACTCAAGCAGGGACTTGACTGAAGAAGTTGGCTCTCCCTATGTTTCTACATTTTGAGGAAGAGGATAAAAGGCCCTCTTCAGATGCTTGCACCTTGATCTTAGACTTCTCAAGCTCCAGAACTGTAAGAATGTGTTTTTGATTTAAAACAAAAAGACAGGGTCTCACTATGTATCCCTGGTTGGCCTGGAACTCACTATGCAGGCTGACTTCTGCCCCACAGAGATCCACCTGCTTCTGCTTCCTGGCACCTGGCACCTATGCCTGGCATCATGCCTGGCAGAAAAAAATTTCTGTACATTAAAAATTACCTAAACTCAGGTAATGTGAGTATAAAATCAGGTAGTGTGGCACCAAATTAAGACATCTAATACAATAATATGTTCACACCTAGCTGCAAGGCCAGAAGTCTGGGGAAGGTATTTGCCAATAACTATTTGCCTGATCAAGAGTTAGAGGATTCTATTACTAAAAGGAAGAAAGAGGAGCATGGGGAGTCCTAATCCATGCCTCTAATCTCAGTATTTAGGAGGCAGAGACAGGTTTGGCTTCCATAACTAGTTCTAGGTTATGCACAGTGAGACCCTGTCTCAAAAAATAAAGTAAAAAGAGGATCTTGGATGTGGGGGGACAGTCTGGTAACCTACAGCGCCGAACAAGAAACTCCCTAGAATAGCGTTCTGTTTTGTCTACATAATGTTCTCTCTCTCACTTTCTTGCTCTCTCCCTCTGCAGACCTAGTGATCGAACACATGGCCGTCACGTGATAGGCAAGTGCCACTGAGCTGTGCCTCAACCATGTGCAGATGCTCTCTTGTATTAGTTGTTTGTCGATTGTCCTTGCACTTTCAATTTGATTTTAAGCATCTTAAGAACTTGTTTATTTTGGGTGCTGGAGAGGTGGCTCAGCAGTTAAGATGGTTGCTCCTGCAGAGAACCTGGGTTAGATTCCAGGGTTGGATCCCCTGCAGTTCCAGGGCATCCAGTGCCTTCTCCTGACCTCCTGCATTACATGACACTGGTGCAGGAAATACATGCAGGATTTAATATACTCAGACACACAAAAAAAACAATTAAACAATTTTTAAAAGAGCTTATTTTTGCTCAATGCCTTTTTTTGGGTCTTTTTGAGACAGGGTCTCCTTGTAGTCCCAGCTGGCCTGAAATTTGCTATGTAGACCAGGCTGGCCTTGAACTCACAGAGATCTGCCTATCGCTGCCTCGTGAGTGTTGGGATTACAGGCATGTGCCACCACTCTGGCTTTGCTCAATACCTTTTCTCCCTCTTTCTTTTTTCAGTGCTAAGGATGGAACCATGGTCACACATGCTAAGCAAGCGATCTACCGCGATCTACCACTGTGCAGCAACACCCCACCCCTTCTCTGCTCCATACGTACAGCATCATCAAAAATAACATTGAGCATGTTGCTCTTTATGGTGGTGAGCATGTTGCTTTTTATGGTGGTGCGCACCTTTAATCCCAGCACCCAGGAGGCAGATGCCTGTGAGGCTGAGGCCAGCTAAGTCTACACAGAGAGTTCCATGCCAGCTGGGGTGACAAGGAGACCCTGTCTCAAAAAAATAAAACAATAAGGATAACAAAAATTGGCATGAGGCCAGTACTCAATCAGTATTAGTTGAAGACATAATCAATAAACTGATTTTTAAAGTACTCTCCTAACTTATCCTACTATTCTGAACTAACCTTATCGTCTGACATGTTCCCTCAAATGTTCACCTCTCTTATTCTTTCAGCTGTCAAAATCTTATTCAAGGTGGGGCATGGTGGTACAGACCTTTAATCCAAGCACTTGGGAGGGCAGAGGCAGATGGATTTCTGTGAATTTGATGCCAGCCTGGTCTACATACAGTGAGTACCAGGCCAGCCAGGGCTACACAGTGAGACCTGTCTCAAAAAAAAAATCTTATTAAAACTCTAACATTAGCTGAAGATACAATTCTTCTATATAACATTCTCTAGGACAATACATGCTATTGGTTATCTATTGCTGCATAACAAATCATACAAACTTAGTGGCTTAAAACAGCACACATTTTGCTATCTCACAGCCCCTATGAATCTGGACAGGGCCTGCTTCAGGGTCTCTCTCAAAGTTTCATTCTCTTGTAGTCAGTTTGAGCCAATGTAATAGAATAGTATACATTGAGACCTTTATAACAAAAAAAAATGTATTTCTCATGGTTCTGGAATTGTAATGGAAGACCAGAGTGCCAGCATAATTGCATTCCTGGGAGAGTCCTCTGCCATGTACCACTTCATGGAGAAGAAGATTCAAAAGTTCTCAGAGTTCCTTTTTATGAGGGAACTAATGCATTCAGGAGGATTCCACTTTAATACCCTAATTGCTTCCTGAAGGTCCTATACCAATACCATCACGTGGGGAGAGGGTTTCAATGTATGAATTAGGGGGGCAGTGGGATAGAACACTCAGTCCATAACTCAGCCCATGCTGCAGTCTCATTTCAAGATTCATCTGGGAAAGGATGTTCTTCCAGCTGATATGATTGTTGGCAGAATTTAGTTCTTTCCTAGCAGTTGGACTGAGGGCCTCAGTTCCTTACCATGTGATCTCCCATTGCCATTGCATTATTGCCATATTCTTTTGCTTAAAAAGAGTAGGAGCAAGTCACAGTAAAGGATAATGGATTCCAGAGGGCATCGAGGCCCAAGCTAGGTACGTGCTCTTCCGCTGAGTTATACCCCAACCCCCAGATGTTTTTAACTTGGCTGAGTTTCTCTTGTTTGTGAGAGCCAATTTTGATTGATAATTGAGGTAGGAAGTCCCAGACCATGGTAGGAGCACCATTCCCTCGGCAGGGGTCCTGAACAGTGTAAGAGAGGTAAAAGCAAGTGAGAGAGAGCAAGGATGCATGTGTTTATTTTCCTCCTGCTCTTCAGTATGGGTGTGGTGTTTTACACCTCAGCCTCAGTCTCACGGACATAATGGGATGTAACCTAGAACTGTAAGCCAAAGAAACCCTTTCTTCCCCTGTGTTGCCTTGAATCAGGGTGTTTGTCACAGCGACAGAAATGAAGACGACATACAAGTTGACACAAACCTGCCAGATTGATGATGTTGAAAATAGGCTTTTCTCTAGTGTTAATGTGAGTTCTACTGCTCAAGGCTGTTGTGGGGCTTCACAGAGAAAAGTGAGAAAAGTATTTTGGAAAGTGTAGAAAACATATAAAAATAAATGATATGGAGCATTAGTGCAAAATGCAGGATAAATGGAAAAAGAAATCAAACATAAGAAATAGAAGGATGGAACGAACTGGAAAGTGATAGAAGAAACAGGACTGCCGGAGTTGTTTTACATAAACCTGTGAAGGAAAAGTGCCTAGATATAATTTTTTGTTGCAACTAATATGGACTAGAAGAGATATGCCCCAAATGAGAATGCAGCATTATTTGGAATGACTCTATGTTCTATATTAAACGTGTCAACTTATTGGATATAGATGAAAGACAAGAAACAGAGCTGGTAAGGTGGCTCATACCTGTAATTACTGCCAGTTCAAGGCTAGCCTGGGCTATAGAGCCTCTATCCTAACAAAACCAAAACAAGATCAATTCAAAAAACAGAAGAAGTGAAACCAACGAGAGTAAAAACATGAATGTATGTTTCCTAGGATGGATCAAGGATCTAATAGTTGGTACAAGAGCAGTACATGCCTGGATCCAGAGTTTGAAGCCAGTTTGGGCTACATAGCAACTTCAAAACCGCAAAAATAAACAACAGTAACAATCACAATATAGTATTGAGTTTAATGGAAATGGACAAAGCCGTTTATAAACAAGGTGTTGAACATTGTTCTGGCAAAATACACTAACGTAATATTTTACTCGCCAAATATTCAGCAAACAAAAATTTTGTAGTGTGCTACTTGTAAGTTTTATGTACTTCATTAACACTCTCATAGTTTCAGCTTTCAAATATTCACGCAGATAGTCTCTTTGAAAGTTATTTATCTTTTGAATTTTCTAAAAACTACAGTTTTTTTGGTCAGGGTCTCATTAAGTGGACCTCGATAGCCTGGAACTCTCTGTGTAGATCAGGCTGGCCTGGAACTCACAGAGATCCACCTGCCTCTACCCAAGAGTGCTGGGATTAAAGGCGTGTACCACCATGTCCAGCTCTAAAAACTATTTTTTGAGCCCTGGAATTTTTGTTTGGTTTGGTTGGATTTGTAGTACCAGTTTGTTTGGTTTGATTTTAGGAGTCCCATATATTAGGTAAGTGCTCTAACACTTACCTATTATTCCCAGCTCTGAGTGCTACTTTTATATTATCTTTTTCTATTAAGATCTCAATTTTTCCATTATCTAAAGGATTAAAGAAGTGATTGTTTTAAAGAAGCATATAAAATATGAAAAAAAGGGAATGTATAAGACAGTTAAAAAAAATAAACCTGCATTCGGGCCAGGTATATTGGTACATGCTTTTAATCCCAGCTCTCAGTAGGCAGAAGCAGGCCCATATCAGTGAGTTCTAGGCTAGCCTGGTCTACCCATTGAGACCCTGTCTTAAATAACAGCAACAGTAACAACAAATCCTGTATTTACATTTATATTATTTTAAAGAAAATGTGAAAAATTATAATTTTAAATATTTCTAGATAATCTAACATTTATATTTGTCTATCTTAAAACAAAAAAATCAAAGTATAAACTATAATTAATAACAGCTCTTAAAATTAAGTTATATTGAAAAATTGGGCATGGTGGTATATGCCTATAGCTGGAACACTTGGAGGTCATGGCAGTTCAGAGTCATCCGCAGGGATCCAAGGAGTTCCAAGCCAGCTTGGAATACATGGAACCCTGTTACCCCCCAAGTTAAATTAAATTAAAAAATATATAAAGGTTAAAGTTTTAAATTTTAATTTCTTTTAAATTCAATAAAATCTTATTAAATACCTTTATGAATACCAGTTATTTTGAAATTCTATTATTAATGCCTATTTTAATACTAATGTAAAGACAAAGTACATTTCATATATCTACACCCACATATACACACATTTAAGAATATTAGAAAAATTAAACAGGGCACAGTAGCTCATACCTATAATTGCAGTACTTGCAAACTGAGGCAGGTGAATTTTGAATTCCAGGTCATCCTGGGCTACCCAGTGAATTCTAGGGTAGCCTGAGTTACAAAATTGAGCACTATCTCAAAAAGCCAGAAAAAAGGAATATAAAAGTGTTTGGTATTGAAAAATGTTTCACAGCTACTATGCTCAATTATTTCAAATTCTACCTTAATTTGTGTTCCAAGAGGCAAGACAATGGGTGCGTGACACTCGAAGAAGGTATTTCACTAAGCCACAGTCTACTGTATTCACATTGACAAGAAGAATTTAACAAGATAATCATTTTATCTTTTTAAAAACTATATATTATTTATTTTTAAAAATTTTATGTGTATGAGTGTTTTCCTTGCATGTGTGCGACTGCACCACATGCATACATTAAAGGCATACACCACTATACCCAGCCGATGTGTTTAAAATATGTATTTATTTATTTCTCTGTGTGTTCAGGTTCCACAGCACACTTGAACTCACAGACATCCTCCTGCTTCTGCCTACCAAGTGCCGGGATTAAAGGTGTGTGCCATCATGCCCGGCAGAACTGTTGTTTCTTTTAAAAAATATCATTATTTTTATGTGTATGACTGTATTGCCTACAGGTATGTATGTGCACTAGTGTTGTGCAGTGTTCTCAGAGGTCAGAAGACAGTGTCAGATCCTTGGAACTAGAGTTAAGGATGGTGGTTAGCTGCCATATGGATGCTGGGAACTGAGCCCAGGTTCTCTGCAAGAGCAGCCAGTGCTCATATAATGGCTGAGCCATCTCTCCAGCCCCAGGATTAATATTTCTTGTAGGTTTTAAAGAAATTTTAAAAGATTTATTATTAATTTATGTGTGTGTGTGTGTGTGTGTGTGTGTGTGTGTGTGTGTGCAGTTGCCTGTGGAGGCCAGAAGACGGCATAAGATCCCTGGGAGCTGGAGTTACAGGTAGTTGTGAGCAGCCCAACATGGGTGCTGGGAACCAAACTCAAGTTTGGAAAAGTAGGAAAGTGCTCTTAACCACTGAGCCATCTCTTCAGCCCCCTAAAAACAATTTAAGCTGTAGATTAAAGCCCCAGAATTCCAGCCCTTTCCTAATTTCCCTTTGTCATGGTAGATATAAAGTTTTCTTTGAGTTTTTTTTAACTTTTTATTATTGTATCATTTTTACTTTATTTCATGTGTATGTGTGTACAACCTGCATGCATGTAAGTGTACCTGTGTCATGCAGTACCCACAGAGCTCAGAAGAGGACACTGGATGAACTGGAGTTATGGATCATTATTAGCCACCATGTTGGTCCTGGAATTTGAACCTGGGTCTTCTGCAAGAGCAACCAGTGGTCTTTACTGCTGAGCCATCTCTCTAGCTCCTTCTTTGAGTTTTTTTAATCAGGGGAGATTACTCCATCAAAAAGCTTTTCAGGGGCCATCTCTAGGACCCACATGGTAGAAGAAGTGAGTCAACTTCCTTGGGTTGTCTTCTGACCTCTACATGTGCACACACACAGACATACACAATAACTAAATAAAATGTAATTAAAATTTAATTTAAAGCCCCCAAACAGCCAGGCATGCTCGCACATGCCTTTAGTCCCAGCACTCAGAAGGCAGAGACAGACAGAGTTCTATGTGTTTGGGGCCAGCCTGGTCTACATAGTGAGCTCCAGGTTAGTCAGGGTTCCATAATAAGACCCTCTCTCTCTCTCTCACACACACGCACACACACACACAAAGTCACATCAAAGGAAAGAGAACCAGAATACAGTCGAATTTTCAACACTGGAATTTTAAAGAGAGCAGTTTAAATCTTTTTATAAAGATTTATTGCCTGCATGTGTATAAGTACATCCATGTCATTCAATGCCCAGGGAGGTCAGAAGAAGGTGTAGGATCCTCTGAAGCTGGAGTTACTGATGGTTGTTAGCTGCCACGTGGGTGCTGGGAATAGAACCTAGGTCCTTAGCAAGAGTAGTCAGTGCTCTTAACCATTGAGTCATCTCTCCACCCTCTTAGTGTTTTTTTAAAAAAAGTTTTTTTTTTTGGTCAGTGCTAAGTATCAAACCTAGGATCTGACACATTCTAGACAAATTCTGTTCCCCTGAATCATAACCACAGCCTAATGGTGATCATGTTAATGATAATAATTGCCAAAGCTAGACCTCATATGTATGTTGCCCTGGCTAGCCTTGAATTTATGATCCTCCTGCTTGGCTTCCTGCATGCTGGGATCATTGGAGTGCTCCACCATGCCTGGTTTGATTTTTTTTTTTTTTTTTTTTGAGAACTCTGTACCCAGTCTCAGACAGCATCTAGATAATCTAGAGTTCAATTCAGTTTCTCTCTCTCTCTCTCTCTCTCTCTCTCTCTCTCTCTCTCTCTCTCTCTCTCTTCCTATATCCCCAGCTGACCTGTAGACCAGGATGGTCTCACTGTCACAGAGGTCTGCTTGCTTTGGCCTCCCAAGTGCTGGAATTAACTGTGTGTGCCAACACGGCCGGTTGTGTGTCTATGTTTTGTGCTTTAAAACACACACACACACACACACACACACACACACACACACACACAAATGGTATTGATTAGGGCAACAGAGTCACAGTATTGATGAATTAAATCCTCTTTCTGACTCACTCCTCTGCTGCTCTTGTTTGAGAAAGATAATACTTTGAATAAACTATCACTATCTGTTATTTTTCTTAGGAAACCCTTGTATAGAATGAAGAACCAAGACTATTCTGGCACCTGGTGACAGTTTTTAATTAGTTGATCACCCAAAATTCTTACTCCTTCTGGAAGCTAGAGATGTGGGTTCTTGGTAACCTAGAGATCAAGAACTCTTAGCATCTCAGTATCTAATTGATCAAACTATACTTGCTACACAGATCACAATCCTTCCTTGTTCTAGAATAGGAAGGATTAACTGATAAGGTTGGTCCTCATTCCTTCAGAGCCTTAACCTTCCAACTTGCAAAATAAGTCTGAGAAAGTCCCGCTCGGAAGTCCATGCTAACTTAGCTGGCCGCCGGGGACTTGAGGAGCATTGCTTTTATCACTACCCATCTTTTCTTCTCAGAGATTCTGCCTTGCCCAGTGCCTGGAAGGGGAAGTCCTACTACTTTTAGGCACAGAGGATTAGATTAGTCCAGAACACCCAATCCGATCAGTTTCCTTCACTAGATAATTTGGACCATACACAAAATGCATGAAAGTAGGAATTTATTTATTTTAAAAATATTATTTCTTACATAAGTGCATTGCCTGCGTGTGTGTAAGTGCACCTGTGTTGTGTAATGCCCGAGGAAGTCAGAAGACGGTGTTGGATACCCTGGAACTGGAGTTATGGACGGTTGTTAGCCACCATGTGGGTGCTGGGAATGGAACCCAAGTCCTCTACAAGAGCAGCCAGTGCTCTTAACGACTAAGCCATCTCTCCAGCCCGAAACTAGGAATTTAAAACCTTTGGCACAAACTCAACTAACGAATTTTGTTCTGCAGAATGTTAAGAATTGCAAAAATGTAAAGGAGAGGAGATTTAGATTGTTATCGGTGGTGCTATCAGTAGTTAACTTTTTTTATGAGGACATATAAAGTGATTAGGTGTACTTTGCTATCTGGTCATAACACAACATAGGGACTTTAAAAGTATTTTTTGCTAGCTATGGTGACTTATGCCTGTAATCCCAAGACTTGGGAGGTTGAGACAGGAGGATCACTGTGAGTTCAAGGCTAGTCTGGGCTACAGATTAGTTGGCCTGTTAGAGTGAGACATTGTTTCAAAAAAAGGAGCATCTTTTTTATGTGATTTTCAATACAATCTTGTTATAAAAACTACAGGTTTGTCACAGTGTCTGAAATTATTAAAAATGTATACAAGATAGACAGATACAAAAGTAAAAATCATCAGTATTATGGACTGAATAGAAATAAGTTATTTCTGCTTTTGGTAATTAAAAATTAGAATGTTTATGAGTGACTCTGAATGACTATTTAATTCTTACTCTAAGTAATGAAGTCATAACATTGTTTATTTAGTTTCATACTCAGATCAAAATTTGAAAAAATTTTCCATTTACTTTGATATTTCTATAACCTGTCTCATAATTAGCATTTTTCACTTATCCTTAAGAAGAACATCAACTTTTCTAAGAAAAATATTTGAAGGAATCATTTGAATTTACCTAGTTCTTGTTAATTAAATAGTAGATTTGTTTGTTTGTTTTTGCTGCCCTGTAGATTAAACCCAGGGAGGCACTCACTGTACACTAAGCTCTCCAAAACTCAAGCTTTTATTTTTGTTTTATTAAAAAATCAATTATGGGGCTTGAGAGAAGTCTCCATTGGTAAAGTGCTTGCCACAAAAGCATGAAGACTTGAATTTGGGTTGCCAGCACCCACATAAAAAGCCAACATGGAGGTGTGGTGTGCGCCTGTCATCCCAGTGATGGGGGAGGTGGACACAGGAGGATCCCTGGAGTTTCCTGGCCACCCAATATAGCCAAATCAGTGAGCCCCATGTTCAGTGAGAAACCCTAATTTCCAAGGTCAACCTTTGACCTCCACACAAACAATTGCACCTTCATAAACACAGCTGCACCTACACACACACACACATACACACACACACACACACACACACAAGCAATTATGTCAAGTATGATAATATCAGCATTTGGGAGGCTGAAGTGAGGTCAGCCTGGCTACATAAGACCCTGTCTCAGAAACTTTTTAAAAAGCAAGTATGTGAATCAAATATTATAGTAATTTTAGCTTCTTTTAATATTGACTTATTCACTTTCTCTATTCAGAATCATACTGGGGAGTTTTACAGAAAGCTGTGATTCCTTTCTCCTTACCCTCATTTACTTTCCTTTCCATGCACCTTGGTGACCTATATAGAAGTTAGTTGTAATTCATTTAAATTCAGGACTCTTGTGTTGAAGTACTGTATTGCTTAACCTGACAGGTCTGTAATCTCAGTTGTGAGATGGGGAGTTGTCAACAGTTCCCAGCAGCAGTATCTTTAGCAACTAAGGTGTGGCATCACCAAGGATAAGGAACACTATTCTGGTCAAACACGTTTCTGTTCTGCATCTTTCATTGAGCAGTAAGCACTGTCATCTAGACATTCTAA
Source organism: Eospalax fontanierii (assembly GCA_035773235.1). NCBI lineage: Eukaryota > Metazoa > Chordata > Mammalia > Rodentia > Spalacidae > Eospalax > Eospalax fontanierii. The sequence goes on from CM069545.1 coordinate 48,712,681, forward strand.
TCCTTAAGTAAAGAAAAAAAAAAAAAAAAGAAAAGAAAAGAAAATCAAAAGCTACCATCCTAAACCAAACATCATCTATAGCTTCTGAAAACGGATGGAAAGTACCACTTTGAATTTTCGTTCACCCCTGCCAAGTTCCATAGGCTTGAAGCAGCCTTTTCCCACAAGAGCCCTGAGCATACCCAGCAAATGTCGCTAAGGGACACAGGTACAGCTGTGGCTGGATGGATGACTGCCATTATTATGGAAAAGCTTCATTATGAAAAGACAAGTTTAGCCCCCTATTTTCTCTGTCTGTCTCTGTCTTTCCTCTTTTTGCCTTTCCACATGAACCTAATACAATCACACTTTGATTATTATAAATTACTCAGACTATAATATTAAGTTATGTAGCACAAAATGGGCTAAATTGAAAATTGGTAGCAGACATGAGAGTTTACTAAAAAGAGAAAGGAAGGAAGGAAAGAAAGAAAGAACAAAAAAAATGTAGAGACAGGTATCTGGAGAATCAGGTTGGAAAAAAACCAGGGTGGGTTCCGGTGATTCCGGTGAGGACTCAGAAGAACCATGGGACTGCCTGAAGCTCAGGCTTTCTCATGTGGTCATGATCAGTGATTAGAATGCTGGTACAACTGTGGGCATTATACCAAGGCAGTTCTGATAAAGGCTCAGAGAGAAAGGAAAAACAAGATACTGGACACTGGAATAAAGTCTAGTTTTTCTAAGAGGTGAAGAACTTGGTTGAATTGAGGAATAATGAACTAGGATATCTGGAAGAAGAAATTTCCAACATGGTTCTCTGTTTTATTTTATTTTCAGATACCATCTCACCATTTAGCCCAGGCAGGTTTCATTTTGTTATTTATTATTATTATTATTATTATTATTAATTTTATGTGTATGTGTGTGTGTATGCATGTGAATGAATGCACATGGGCCTGTGAGTGTCATGGTGTACATGCGGAAGTCTGCAGACAATTTTCTGGAGTTGATTCTGTCCTTCCACTGTGGGTTCTGGGAATTGAACTGACTGTGGCAAGCCCCCAGATGGCTTTGAACTCACATCCTCCTGCCTCTGCTTCCCCAGCATGCCTAGTTTAATGGTTTCTTTTAACTTCACACAGTAAGATGGGAGGAAAAAATGATGCAGCCATGGAATTTATAATTAAAACAGAATCAGAATTTAGAGATTTGAAGGATTTTCAGCTGGTCAAGAATTAGAGAGCACTTTAGGAGAGAAGTGTTTCCATATGCAGGAGTCATGGGGAGATGATGAAGAAGATGACAAGAAGAGAGCCAGGAGCCTGTCATCAGGGCATTGGGAAAAGACCCCACAGGCAATTCAGAGTGTTTATTTACTTTTTTCCAGAGACAAGATCTTGCAATGCTGTCCATGCTGGTCCTGAACTCCTGGGTTGAAGTGATCCCACTGTCTCAGTCTTCCAGTAGTTGGGATTTCAGGCATGGACCACCTGGCTCCCTGCTGAGATCTCTGAGGCCCTACCAAAGCCTAGAATTTTAGAGAGGCAGAATGGTTTGGAGGGAATAGATGGAGCTTCCTCCATGAACTTGCTGCTCAGAATCTTGAAATTCTGCTTCCTAGTTCCAGTGCAGTGCTTTTTTGGCTGACCTAAGCCAAGGCTCACGTGTGCTGGGTGTGGCTTGGGCTTGGGCTCTGGAAAGCCTTGACAGTGTGCATGTGATAATTCTGTAGGTGCACAAGTTCATAAGCTTGGGACAAAGTTGCCTCCACCTAGATTTCAGAGGCTGTATCAGATAACCCCAGGGCTCAGGAAGAAGCCTGCCAGTACAGAAAGTCCCTATAAGGACAATGCTTATTTAGTATCGTAGATAGGGCTGGGCCTCAAACCACAGGGCTGGAGAGCTACTGCTGTGCAATGCCAGCCTGGGAGAGCTGGATGTGTGATATTTTGTAGACGCCCCAACCCATAACAGCTACCCTGTGACTGAGCCTGTCACAAGAGGCTTTGGGGAACCAACTCCCCATCTAGTGTGCACAGTGAGACATGGGATCAGAGATTATTCTGGAGTATTGCTTACTCTGTTGCATTTTAGACTTGCTCAGAACCTGCCACTCCTTTCTTCTTCCTACTCCCTTTTAGAAAGGAAATATCCGTCCTGTGCCTGTCCCACCATGGGATCTTGGAAATAGATATTGTTTTGTTTCACAGACATACATTTGGAGAATTTGCCTATGGATGAATCATGTATTGAGTTTCATACACATTCACACATATTTATTCCCTGTCTGATTTAGATAAGACTCTGGATTTTAGATTAAAGTGTTGGTGCTGGAAAGAGTTTTGAGAGTTATTGGGAAGGACTGAATATTTCACATGTGAGAAGGACATGGTAGAGCAGAATGGAATGTAGAAATTCTGTTGTTGCTTGTTATTTTGAGACAGAGTCTCGCTGTAGCCCCAGCTGGTTAGGAACTTGCTAGGTAGACCAGGCTGGCCTCAATCTCACAAAGATTCACTTGCCTCTGTCTCCCCAGTGCTGGGATTAAAGTCTGTGCCACCCCCCTCAGCCTAGAATGTAGGATTTGTAATTTATCTGTTCAATTTTATGTGCATTCTATCCTAAAACATATTAATTTTAATAAATCAAGAAATTTTATTCTTTTAACATAACATACTCATTTAACAGTATTTGACTTTCATGAATGGGAAATGTTTCTTTTTCTGTGAAGGAAATGTAACTGCCTAACAATCGCAACTCCCCTGCCTGTCCTGTGCCTGCCAGCAAAGGCCAGTGATCTGATGAGTGAACTGAGGGAGGAACTGGCTTAGTCATTCCATTCACTGTCCTCCTACTAGAGCTGGTGGCCTCAAGTGCCCGGGCACTGCCTTTGCAGAAAGGGACTGTCCCCTGACAGGAAATGTGGGTTTTCAGTCTTGCCTGTGACAAGTTGGACAAATATGCCTTCATTTAGAATTCAGAATTAGGAGGCAAACAGGCCCAGATATATGGGCCACATTCTCTAATGTCAATTTTTGTCACGCACAAAGAAGTCATCTTTCCTAGTTCTTCATGTACACATCTTCATTCTTTCTCTCAGGTGGGGAAGAGGGAGAAGACATATTAGTGTTCTTCAAACGCAAACGTGTGTAACTAATATTATTAAACAGTATATTAAAATGAACTAACTTTATTTCTAATAATACAAATATTTTATATTTGTAATACTGGGGATGGGACCCAGGGTCCCTTGCATGCTAAGCATGTGATCTACCAGTGTTTATTCCCAACATTTTATATTGAAATCATCTCTTTAAATTGTAAGGAGTATTAAGAGTACATATCTCTGTGAAAGGGATAGTCAAAAAAGTTGAAAACATTTCCCTCCCTCCCTCCCTTCCTTTTTGAGACAGGGTCTCACTTTATAGTCTCCGGTGACCTCCAGCCAGAGGTCCACCTGCCTCTGGCTCCCAGGTGCTAGGCTTAAACACATCTGCCACCACACCTGGCCAACCTTTTTCTTTTTGAGACCAAGCTCTCCTCAAATTCATGGCAATCCTACTGCTTCAGTCTCCTGAGTTGGGATTGCAGGTATAAGCCACTAGACCCAAAATATACTCTTAAGTAAAGGTAAGGGTGGGTGGGGTCCAGGAGCTCATTTTCCCTAGGAGTTTCCCAAACTTCCCTGTTACTAGGGCTGTTACCTGAAACTTTCAGTTGGTTAACATTTTGGAACAGAGTCAATATCCACATCAGATGTCTGTGGAGCAAACAGATAGTACTCTATTTTGTGGCCAGTGAAGGATAGGAATTGCATGTCAAACTGTCAGATCAGTAACTCCAGTAGGTGAAAGAAGTGAGCTTAGATGCCATTTTAGGATGGTTAGTGGATTAATAAGGGGGCAGAACATTTATGACTTTTTCAGGAAGATGTTGTCTCTGAGACTCACTAATACATATGAAGCTTGCATGAAAGCAGTGTTAAACTGAGATATTGACTATGGTTGGAATACAGAAGGTTGTCAAAGTATTTAAGAAATTGTTCCTTTTACTTTTATGTCATTCTTTGAAAATCTGTATGCTTTATAATGTACATAATATTTTTATTTAATAGTGCATGTTGGTACATTACAAATGTATTTGTTGTATGTGCTCCAAGTTTTATTTATTGAGCTTTACAATAAACATAGCTTCTCTTGAGACCATGTCAAAAGGCATTTAAAATTGTCCAGCATTTGATAAACTATTGTAGGTTTTCCAATAGTCCAGCCTCAACCAAGCACGTCTGTCTTTAACCTTTGGTTGAGTTGTTTACCTTTATCCCAAGACTGGGAAAGCACCAACAGAGAGTGTATGCTTGGGGTGACTTAGGGGTTTGTGCTGGGAGGCCGACATTTTTAGGAGGTACTGACTAAATTCACGTTATCAGGGCCAGTGATGGTTCCAAATGTGCTAAATATGTCTGTAACAGTATCAAGCCTGCTTTCCTTAAAGAAGAGCAGGAAGTCCTCATGGACGTGTTGAAGATAAAAGGACAGAGTTGGAAAGCTAAGCTGCAAAAAAATGAATTTGCTGAGTAATAAGAATGTTGTAAAAACCAAGGAACTTATAGTGTACCTCAGTCACAGGGTGCATTCTCTCTCTCTCTCTCTCGCTCTCTTTCTCTCTCTCATACACAAATTAAAATTCTAAACTATTTATTAATTCTACCATATAGGCAGATAAATAAAACCCTCACTATTTTTCTCTCTGTGTATGTGTGTGTACCTGTGTGTGTGAGTGTGTGCCTGGGGGGGGGGCGGTGAGTGTGGAGACCAGCGCTTGATACTGGGTGTCTTCCTCTATTGCTCTTCACCTTATTTTTTGAGGCAGGGTCTTCCCTGAACCTGGAGCTCACTGATTCAGGTCGACTGGCTGACTGGTGAGCCCCAGGAATCCTGTCTACCTTCCCAGAACTGGGATTACAGGTGCACACCGCCATACCCAGCTTAAAAAAAAACTTCTATGTGAATGAGTACTACGCCTGCATGTGTGTAAGTGCAACTGTGTCGTGTAGTGCCTGGGAGGACAGAAGAGGGCACTGGATCTCCTGGAAGTGGAGCTGCAGGAGTTACAGGTGGTTGTTAGCCACTATGTGGGTGCTGGGACTCAAACCCAGGTCCTCTGAAAGAAGAGCCAGTGCTCTTAGCTGCTGAGCCATCTCTCCAGCCCCCATACCAAGTTTTTTATATGGGCAATCACACTCAAGAGTTCTTGTTTGTGTGGTAAGCACTTTATCAACTGAACCATTTCTCCAACACCTCCCTTGATTCTTTATATTATTTTTTCAAAACTGATATTTTTAATGTTTATTTTTAGATAGACATTTTGAAAAAGAGTTGGATCATGCAGACCAAATGATTGAGTGGTTACTAAGTAACAGTGGTTACTGAGATTGGGATAGTTAGACTGGATTTAATTTTTTATATTATAAATCTTTTTATTCATTGAATGATTTTACAATGATCTTGTATTACATCTGCTAGTCAAGAACTTTACTACTGAGCTATTTTCAGTTCCTATAAAAACATCTTATTATGACCAGTGTTGTGGCACATGCCTTCAATCTCAGGATTTAGGAGGTAGAGGCAGGTGGATCTCTGTGAGTTTGAGGCCAGCTTGGTCTACATAGTTAATTCCAGGCCAGTTGGGGCTATACAGTTTGAGACACTATCTCAAAAAAAGAGACTTATTTACATGTAGTATATGTTTTGAAGTCTGTTCTTTTAAAGTTATTGTAGGATTTCTCTGGATCTGTCCCTGTTTCTTTAGCCGAGAGTTCCAACTCCTTAGCATTTTCTTTTTGCTGTTGCTGGCTGTTTTTGTTTTTGAAGGCGTCCATTTTCATCTCAGGCCTTTCTTGCTTTAATGGGCCTTATGCTTCGGTCTTCATCTTCTGCATAACTGGCACTGTCTGTCTTCTTGGTACACTGTTTCCCGCTGTTCCCCCAGTCTTACTTAGGTCTCCTCACCACTTTTTCACCCAGCACCTCAAGCTCCACTGTCTGGTCTTCTTCTGCTTTGTTCTTAGAGTTCATCTGAAGCATTGACTCCTCAGCTTCAGGATTAAACCCTCAGAGCAGCACTCTTCATAGAGAAGGTCTTCACAGAGCAGGAAGCTCTGCTCTTCTGTTTGGAAACTCTATTTTAGGCTCTGGCAAATCCACATCTCAGTGCTTTTCATTATAATGATGTTCTTCCTCTTCTGGTTATTCCTTGATTTCCAAGTTCAGTCCCTTTGGCATGAACTTCATATGTAGCAGGTTCTTGGATAACTTGGTCTTGTGCTTGAATGCTATGTTGGCTGCAATTGGGACCACAAGCTGTCCTGTGCGTCAACAGTTTTTATTCCACATAGAGGAGGTTGGCCTTAAAACTGGAGATCCTCCTTCCTCAGCCTCCCAAATGCTGAGATTTCAGGTAAGCAGTACCACTACTGGCTTTCAGGTTCTCATTCGTTTCTACAGAGGGGTCTCTCTGTAGCTTCAGTTGATCTGGAATTCACTATGTAGACCAGGCTGGCCTTGAACTCACAGAGCTCTGCCTGCCTCTACCTCCTGAATGCTAGAATTAAAGGCATGTGCCACTATGCCTGACTCATTTTCTTATTCTTCCTGTAATATATCCTTCTTCACTAGTACTACTAGAAATTATCTCGCTCTGGTAATCATTATTATACAAGGCAAGTACTTGAATCCACAAAGCCTTGCCGTTTTGAAGCCCTTTATCCCAAACATATACAGTTCATATTTTCAGGAATATGTTTAGCTTACTTTGCTCAACTGGATATTGTAATACCCATTTCATCAACTAGACACTAATCTAGGTGTTGCTGTGAAGGAATTTCCAGATGGAATCAACACAGTCAAACACTTGACTTTTAGACTAAAGTAGTTGACATAGATGCATAACCTCTAGTCTCAGCTACTTGGAAGGCTGGGAGGGGAGTAGGTTCACTGAAGTCCATGAGTTTGAGACCTCCCTGGCAGACATAAAACTCCATTTCAATAAAAAGTAAAGGGTATTATCATCCATTATCTGGGTGAATTTATATACAGCTATTTTACATCCTTATATAGGAGCTCCTCTGATTTATCTTCCAACAAATCCCTTATAAGCTAAACTTCAAAGTACAAAAAAAAACCCTACTTAATACTGTACACATAATTATCACACTGTTATATCTCTAGTCCAGGAAAAGATTAAAATTCCAAGGATAGTTTCTACTGATTGAGTATACCTTTCAAACTATCATAAAGTTGAAGAATCATAAGTTGACCCATTGGAAGTAGGAATATGTACTTATCCAAACTATGTGTGTGTGTGCGTGTGTGTGTGTGTGTGTGTAATATGGTTTTATTTCTCTAGGAGAATCCTTACACATGCATGGATTCAGAGCTAGGCACAAAACTTTGCTTGGCTCAATGCAAAATGAAAATGTGGACTTGCTGGACATGGTGGTGCATGCCTGAAATCCGAGCCCTCTGGAGGCTGAGACAAGATTGTGTGTTGGAGGCCAGCCTGTACTACATAGTGGCACTGTCTCAAAAGAAAAAAAAAGTGGAGACGTTTATCCAAAAAGCAGGAATGAGCACCATTAAAAGATACTAAAATATATAACTTTCGCTTCAAAATTTTTTTCTTATCATAAAACCTAACAATAATACAAGCAAGACTATATTTATGTCATACCTTGATCATAAGATATTTTTGGTTTGCTTTTCTGCAAATTCATTCATTAGGTCATCTGAATCAGTTATTTTAGCAACTTTATTTTCAATCATGGTAATTGAAAGTATCCTTAATTTCTGGCAAATGTAAGAATAGAAAATTTTTTGATGGTTTTAGTTTTAAGAAGTATCTGTGTGCTGATACAACTGTTAATATATATATATATATGTATATGTATTATTTATTTTTAATTTTTTATTGAATTTTTGTGAATTTCATACATCTTGATCATATTTAGACCCTTCCCCTATCCACTCCCCACAACCAGATTTCCTGCATTCTGTCATATATGTTAAAGCTTATTGAGCCACGTTTGTGTCCACAAATGTCCCTAGGCATGAGTCCATGCCTGGTCAGTTTGACTGAGAACCACTCACTTAAAGAAAACCAGCTCTCCTCTACCAGCAGTCATCAGTTATCAACAGTTCCTCAGCTAAGGGCGGGGCTTCTTACTCATTTCCTCACTTCTAGGCTGGGTTTTTGTCTAGTCTGAGCTTACATGGGTCTTGTGCATGCTGTCACCATTTTTTTGGGGGGGGTTCTTTCTATTTTTAGGGGAATGGTTCTGGGCATCAAAAGTATCTAGTGGCACAGTCTTCATTTTATTTATCTTTTTATAATTTTTGTTTTTTAAAATTTCATTTCATTTCATTTTTATTTTATGTGTATGAGTGTTACGCCTGCGTGTGTGTTAGTGTACCTGTGTCATGAAGTACCTGCGGAGGACAGGTGGTGGTGTTGGATTCTCTAGAAGTGGAGTTACCACCATGGGAGTGCTGGGTTTCAAACCTGGGTCTTCTGCAAGAACAACCAGTGTTCTTAACCACTGAGCCATCTCTCCAGCCCCTCTTTTTGCAATCTTTGAATTCAGTTTCTACTTGTAAGCCTGTGAATATTTGCTTTGCAATGTTGTATCCATTTTCAAAACATAGAATCTAAACTCAGTGAAGAATTTAAATAGTTGTTATGCTTTATTGCAGTGTCCATGTGTATGCTTTCATTTGTGAAGGTTGGAATTAACTTATTCTAAACTTCCGCTATTGCCAATATTCTGACCTCTTCCCATGAATCACAAACGTTCTTTATGGCATATAAAGTATGGTGATTAACTTACTGTGCCCAGATCCATCAGAGGAATCACTGTTTATAGCAGCTTTAATATTAAAAACTTCTTCCTTAAATATTAAGACTTAGAAGTTAAGTGACTTCTTAATCCATGGACTGCAGAATGACTATTGTGTTAGCAGGCATGAAAACAACATTAATCTCATTGAATGTATTCATCGGAACTAGGATAACTAGGCACATTGTTGATGAATAGTAAGATTTTGAAAGGAATCTTCTCTGAGCTCTAGAGGTTTCAGTGGGCTTAAACTACTGAGGGAACTGTTTTGGAAAACAAAGAGATGTGCTGTCATCCAGGCTTTGCTGTTCCATTTAACAAGCACAGGAAAAGGAAATTTAGTATGATTCTTAAAGGCCTTGGGATTTTCAAAATGACAAATGCCTTGGTTTCAACTTAAAGTCACCAAATGAGCTAGGTGTGGTGGTGCACACCTACAATCCCAGCACTTAGGAGGCTGAGTATATTAGTTACTTGTCTCAGTGTGACAATATACCTGGCAAGAAACAAACTTAAGAAAAGAAATGTTTCTTTTGGCTTATACTTTAAAGTACAGTCCATCATGGTGAGGAAGTCATGGCAGCAGGAGGTTGAGACCACTGGTTACACTATGTCCAAAGTCAGGAAGCAGTTATCCATGGAACTCAGTGCTCAGCCTGGTTTCTCTTTTTTATCAGCTCAGGACTCCTGTCCCTGGAAAGATGCTACCAACAGTTAAGGTTAGTCTTCCCACCTCACTTAACCTAATTTAGATAATATCTCACAGATGTGGCCAGACTGACCTAATCTCACAGGTATTCCCAGAGGCTCATGTCAGATGTGATCCTACATCATTTCAAGTTGACAAAGTTAATGATCTCACTGAAGCAAGAGGACTGGGAATTCGAAATCAGCTTGGGAAACATAGTGGGACCTTGTCTCAAATAACACAAAACAAAGATGTAAACAGAACAAAAACAAAACAAAATACATCACATAAACCCAGCTGCATTAGCCTCTAATAAGAAAGGCAGCTTGTCATTGAGGCCAGGCATCGAATGCTCTTCTCTATGAACGTCCTGGATGCCACCCTCCTTCATAGAATGTTGTTGTACCTATATTGAAAATCTATTGTTCAGTATAGTTCACTTTCATAAAAATCTCAGCCAAAGGGTTAGAGAGATGGCTCAGTGGTTAAGAGTTCTTGCTGTTCTTTTGAAGGACTGGAGTTTAGTTCCCAGAACTTACATCTAGTGGTTCATAGCTACCTGTAACTCCAGCTCTGGGGGATTTGAAACCTTCTTGTGATTTTTTTCCAGCACCGTCATTCACATGCACATGTGCACGTGCAGACACACATAAGTAAAATAAATATTAAAAAAAAATCTTAGCTAAATCTTCTGGAAAATTTGCTGCCCTTCTACATCAACACTTGAGACTTTACCTGCCGCTGTTGCTATGGAGCCTGCATCCTTAAACCTCATGAACCAGCTTGCTGGCTTCCTCACCTCCTGTAGCTTTTCATAGACTTGAAGAGTTAGGGCTTTGTTCGTATCAGGATGTGGCTGTGACTGATACACTTATATTCACTTTATTTATTTAATAAATTTATTTATTTATTGGCTCTTTTCAGCTTATTGCATGAAGGAGTTACATTAAGCCAAATTAAAAGCAAACCTCAAATGGTTGTATTATAGAAGCTGTGAGGTTTTTAAACTTGAGACAAGGGACAGGTGGGAAATTCTACACATTGCAAGGAAATCCTCTCATGTAAGCTTCATAGAGCCACAAGCACTTACACACCCATGAACCTCCACTTCAGCTGATTGTCCCTAGTGCAGTCTCTATCAGGAACTGGCATGTGTTCTTGCTCTGATCACCCTGTAGCTGCATTACGGCTCTATATTCTGGATGCTCAATTATAGTACAATTACAGACAATTTTCTTCTTAAGCACCTTCACTAGTTTCTTTTTATTGTAACAATCAGAGATCCCTTGGACAGTAGTGAGGTCTTCCTATCGTTTCTCTGTGAATTCTTATATGGACATAATCTTCACTGCCAGTAGGAAGCGGGACAGAGTGGAGGTTCTGAACAGCGAACACATGATAGGATTCTTCGCAGGGGAAACGGCCTGGAGGACCCGGGGCGAGCTTCTGGGGAGGACATTGATAGGGACAGAGCGTCATCAGGAGGGAAGCAAGAGGGCTCCAGAGGGAGGCGCTGAGTCTTCGATGGCGGCTAAGTGACTGGACTATTTATTTGTAGTTTTGAGGCAGGGTCTTCCTATGTTTCCCAGGCTGGCTCTGAACTCACTATGTAGCCCAGGACTAGTCTGAACTTTTGGTGATTCTACTTCAGCCTTGTGAGCGCTAGGATTACAAGGGTATACCATCACACCTGACTTTGTGTGGCTTATTTAATATTCTGTCCATACCTAGGAAGAGTTTTCCCTATTGCTGTGCATGGTGGCACTTGATTTTAGTTTCAGCACTCAGGAGGCAAGATCGAGGCCAGCTTGGTAGTGAGTTCCAGGCCAGCTAGGGCTTTAGGGAGACCCTGTCTCAAAAAAAGAAAGAAAAGAAAAGAACAAAACAAAACAAAACAGAAAAATCTCTTCATTTCCCTCAGAAACTTCTCCAGAGCTGGAGGTGTGACTCAAGGGTAAAACAAGTGTTTAGCATGCAGAAGGCCCAGTGTTTAATCACTAATGCTGAAAGACAAAACAACAAAAAAACCTTTTCCATTGTATTCACAGCTTTGCTAACTGGGGCAAGAGAGACTCGTCTCTAGCTGCATCAGCGTCCAACATTTCTAAATTTAACCATTTTTTAACTTCTTGTTTAAAGTCAGAGAATGGTGACTCTTCCTTTCATTTGAAAACTCAGAGGGTTATCTGAATTTGTAGGGTTATCAACTGGCTTAATTTCATTGTGTTTCAGGGAACAAGGTGGCCAGAGGAGAACAAGAAGTAGGAGAAGGAGAGGGAATGGTCACTCTGCGGAGTGTTGAAAGTACACGTAGTATTTATTAAGTTCACTTGGTACAACTCATGATGTCCCAAGGTTATCAATAAAGTAACAATACAAATAATCACCACAGTGAATATAAAAATAATGAAGTTGGAAATATCACCAAACCGTGACACAGAAATGTGAGGTGAGTACATGCTGTTGGAGAAAGAGTACCCACAGACTTGATTGATATAGGATTGCCACAGACCATCAGTTTGTAAAAAATTACTTGGGAGTAAGTTTTCGCTGAGTTGTAAGGTACATGTTTGACATACTTAAGGCCCTGTGTTTAATCCCTGGCACCAAATAAAGAAATAGCACCAGACAGATAAGTAAATAAATCAAACTTAGTGCAATAAAGTACATAAAATGAAATGTGCCTAAACAAGTCAGCAGAAAGACAGTATGAAGAACTGGATGAGGCGATGCTCACTGATACCAGAAGATCACCAGTTTGAGGCCATTCTGGGTGATAGAACAAGAGCCTGTCTAAAACACCAACTCAAGCCAACCAACCAACCAAGCAAAGAGTGTGGCAGGCAAGATGGCTCAGTGGGTAAAGATGCTTTACCACAAATCCTGGCAACATGAGTTTGATTCCTGGGATGTACATGGTGGAAGGAGAGAACTGACTCCATCAGTGGTCTCCTGACCTCTTGTGGCACATGCGTGCTCATGCCTGCACACACACAGACACACACATACAGACACACACACCAAACAAACAAATATATAAATTAAAAAAAAAAAAAAAGACTCTGTGGCAGCCAGGCATGGTGGCGTATGCCCTTTATCTCAGCACTTGGGAGGCAAAGGAAGGTGAATCTCTGTGATATTGAGGCCAGCCTGGTCTACATAGTGAGTTCTAGGCCAGCTGGGGCTATAGGGAGACTCTGTCTCAAAACAAACAAATGAACAAATAAAAGAAACCTGAAAGAAAGAAAGACTAAGGAGCAATGGTGGCCAGTACCTCTGCTTATAATAAAATGGGCAGAAATGTGCCTCAGAAAGCATTGTCTGGTAATAGTAGTTTAAATCTAAGTCATGAACTCATGCTTGTAGATGTGGGTTTATTCATTTATTTACTTATGATAGCTCTAGAGATAGCACACTTGTATGTAAATAAATGATATGTTTTTGCTTTTGCTTACAGAACTTCTTGCTATGCTGCCCACCCTGGACTCAAACTCTTAGGCTCAAGAGACGCTCCTGCCTCAGCCTCCTCAGTATCTGGTACATGCCACTGCATCTATATTTATGCATTACTTACATTATATGTTAATAGTTACAATTTACATTTATTAGTTTACTTTAATTTTTAGTTCTAAAGATATCTTTTTAAAAAATTTTATGTGTATGAGTATATTGCCTGCAAGTATGTAAGTGCACTTGTGTCATGCAATACCTGAGAAGGTCAGAAGAGGGCATCAGATTCCCTGGAACTGTAGTTACTAATGGTTGTTAGACCTCATGTGGGTGCTAGGAATCAAATCCAGGTCCTCTGCAAGAGCAGCCAGAAGTCTTAACTTTAGCTGAACCATTTCTCCAGTCCCCTTTAATCTTTATATTTTAATTTATTTTTACTTCATCATTTTACTTAAATTCATGTTTTATATCAATATAGATATTATTTGTACTTATAAATATTGATATTTACTATATATTGTATTTATTTATGCATTTTGACAGTGTCTCATGTAGCCCAAGCAAGTAGCTGAGAAGGATGACATTGATTTTCTGACCCTCTGCCTCCGCCTCTGGAGTGTTGGGATTACAGGTGGGCACCATACCTGGCTCACCGGCCCATCTTAAAGAGATGTTTTTGATGCTTTATCCAGCATTTTAATTTGTCTTCTTTCTTCCCCACTTCCCAATTCTTCTTTTTTCCTTTCTTTCTGCAGAAGATATTTTGTTCATATCTCGTCTGTGATACTGCCAGGGTAGCAGAAATGCAGGTGATCATAACTGGAGTTCTATGGTGTCACAAGCCACCTGAATGAATGCTGATTCATACAGAATGTTGTCAGACTTGGAAAAGAATATACTTAACATGTTTGGAAATAAGGTTGTTCAACTCACTACATTTTTTTTTCTCTTTTGGTTACCCAAAGATTTGCCTGCTTTGAGATTACTGCTACTCCACACCAGCTGCTATGCCTGAGAAACGCGTCCTCAGAAGTTTCCAAATTGCATACAGTCACTGTGAAAAGTTGTAACCTTTTTTTTTTTTTTTTTTTTTGAGACAAGGTCTCATATATTCCAGGCTGGCCTCAAACTAGCTATGTAGCTGAGGATGAAGCTGAACTTCTGATCTTCCTGCCTGCATCACCAAGTACTAGGATTATAGGTGTGTGCCAGCAAATCTAGTTCATGCCGTGCTGGGGATAGAATTCAAGGATAACAACTGAGCCACATTGCGTCCCCAGATGTTGGACATTTTTGTGGATGATTTTCAAATATTGACAATAGACAGGGGGCATAGCTCAGTGGTAGAGTGCTTGCCTAAACATGCTTCACTTCCAGTTTCATAGTTTTGATTATAAGTATCTGGATCCCCGTGGTATTAGCACACCCAGAAACTTTCTACTCACTGTATGGCTCCTGATTATCATCAGCAGCAGTAAGTGGGTGAAGTTAGAAATGCACACTCTGGTCTCTCTCCAGCTCCAATGAATGAGCCTGCATTTTAACAAGACCCCCAGGTGGCCCATATGCACATTGATGTTTGAAGCGCACCATAGTAGCAAAAGACTTTGATAAGGTTGAAGCTGTTGTAACAAAATTTAGAGGTTGGGTAATACAGTGATGCAATCATGGCTTTAAGAACCATAGCCTGCTGGGTGCAGTGGCACATGCCTGTGAACCCAGCATTCAGTGGGCTGAGGCAGAAGGACTTGGCGTTCAAGGACAGTCTGGCCTGTGTAGGGAGATTTTATCTTGTCTCAATAAATAAGTAAAATAAAACTCAGAACCCAAGGCCCACTTCTCGACAACACTGTGACTTAACAAGTCACCAAACATTTCTAGCTGTAACATTCTTATTCCACAATATTGTTGAGGGAATAAAAAGACATATAAAAATTGTGTCCTGTAACAGGGCCTGTTGTGTAGGTATGCAAGAAATGTTAGTTTACTTTCTTTTCCTTTCTTGTGCCCCAGGCTTGGAACATGGCTCAATAGTGAAATGTCTTGCCAAGTGTGTTCAAGGCACTGGGTTCAGTCCTTAGCAATGCAATTCAATACAATAAACAAACAAATAAACAAATAAAATATAAATTTTTCCTTTTTAATGCCCTGCCTAAAGAGAATAAGATGATATTCTCCTCTCATCAAGTGTGTAGATAACAGTATGTTATACATCTATGAGAAATGTAAAGTATTAAAATAATTAGCATTTGCTTATTAGGAGGTAAGATGCAAATTATAGTTTCCACAAAGGACCAAATATAGTTAATGAGAGATACATAAAAAATTAAATTAGAAGTTAAAGTCATGGAAAGTTGAGTAGGAAAAGATGTCCATCATCTAATAGCACTGAACACAGTTAAACAGTTACTATTAGTGAGTTTGAGCTTCCTAATTACCAAAGCTGAAAGAAATATTCAGTAAATTGCATAAGGAAATTATTCTAGAGATCATTTCCATTCTATTAAGTTCTAAAAGGAATGTATCATGTGGGTGCTTGTCCAAGGAACACTAAACAGTTTAATGGAACATATTGGAACAGCATAACTGCAAAGTAATGGTTAGCATAATGAGAAATGTGACTTTTGCAGGGTCTCTCTGGTTTTTATAAAATAGTAAACTACATATAAAGATACAGTTGAATTCCTTCTTTGGTGTAACAAAACACAGCAGAGGCTACAATCAACTTGCTTGATGAGCGTTCTATAAATAGATCAACTCTAATTCTTAGAAATCTTAGCTTACATAATAAAAGAACAATTTATCTGTCAGTTATGGACATGGTGAAACTCTAACCAGAATTATTCTAGCCTATGTGGAAAGCATGTAGAAAACTGGAAGAAAATGTAGCTCAGTGATGGAGTACTTACCTAGCATATGCAATGCCTTGGCTTCTAGCCCCAGCACCACAAAAAAAAAAAAAAAAAAAAAAAAAAAAAGATCTTTTGTACCTACTAATATGCCATATTAGTACATTAATAAGATATACTAAATGAAATTCTATTAAAAACAAAAACTTAAGCCAATTGATGCCTTATGCCTTTAAATGGAAGTTCCTGTGAATTTCCTAAGAGTTTAAAACAAAAATAAATAATTGGAAATGTTTGAAAGATATAAAGGAAAATATTCTGGCAAACTGTCCATTCTCCAATATTTAATGGTATTTTTGTATGCTATTATGCAATATTTTTAAGAGTACAATATAAATGGAAGTCTTTTTCTATTAAAATAAAACAAACTAAGCTGCGTATGGTGACAGGGATCTCTGAGATGGAGGCCAGCCTGATCTACATTACAAATTCCAGGCCAGCTAAGGTTACAGGGAGACCCTGGCTCAGGAAAAACCAAACCAAACCAAAACAAAAGCCACCAACTCTTCCCCCTCCCAAACAAAACAGAATCAATAATATTCACATAAAGGTTACAGCATAGCACACTGAAAAGAGCATAATTATTTATTAACCCATATTCAAATTGTTTCTAATATTTTAAAATTTATTTTTTTAAAATTTTAATTTTTATTATTTTATGTGTATGAGTGTTATGCCTGCATGTATATAATTGTCCACAGAGGCTAGAAGAAGGTGTTGGATCTCCTGGAACTGGAGTTATGGACAGTTGTTAGCTGCTCTATGGGCTCTGAGAATAGAACCCCCAGGTCCTCTGGAAGAGCAGCCAGTGCTCTTAACCATTGAGCCATCTCTCCAGCTCTTTATTTTTATTTTTTTATTATTTAAAAAATATTTTCTTTATTTTTATTTTATGTGTATAAGTGCATTGCTTGCATGTAGGTAGGTGAACCTATGTTGTGCAATGCCCTCAAAGGTCAGGAGAGGGGGTCAGATTCCCTGGAACTGGAGTTACAGATGACTGTTAGCTACCATGTAGGTGCTGGGAGTTGAATCCGGATCCTCTACAAGTGCAGCTAGTGCTCTTAACCACTGAACCATCTCTCCAGCCCCTCAACACTTAATTTTTAAAAACACTTTGTTTTTATTTTATGAGTTTTGTCTGCATGTACGTAAGTGCCACTGTGCATGAAATGCCCCTGGAGGACAGAAAACGGTCAACAATACTGTGCTAGATAGCTTTAGTGTCAACTTGACACAACTGGGTAGAGGGAGTCTCAATTAGGAATTTTCCTCCATTGGACTGGCCTGTGGCCATGTTTGTGGGCTATTTTCTTGATTGTTGAGTGATGTGGGTCGGCCCAGCCCACTGTGGGTGGTGCCATCCCTGGGCCGGTGGATCTGGATTGTATAAGAAAGATGAGCATGGGTCAGGGGAGCAAACCAATAAGCAGTGTTCCTCCAGGACCTGTGCTTAATCTCCTGCCTCCAAGTTTCAGCCCTGAGATCCCACCTTGGCTCCCTTAGTGATAAACTGTGACCTGGGAGATGTAAGCCAAATAAACCTTTTTTCATTGAGTTGGTATTGGTCAGAGTGTTTTGTCACAGCAAATGAAGGCAAACTAGGACAGGTCCCCTGGGACTGGAATTAGGGACTGTTGTTAGCTGCCATTTAGGTGCTGGGAGCCAAATCTGAGACCTCTGCAAGAGCAGCCAGTGCTCTAAGGCTCCGAGTTATCTCTTCAGCCCTCACCCCCTTTTTAAATAGAAATAACTTTTAGATGAAATAATCTCATTTTGTCAAGGGCCATCTTCTGAACTCCAGAGAAAGTTAAGCTGTGAACTTGTGGAAGTTTGTGTAGAGGTGTGTTTTTTTAGGGAATATTGGTAGGTATAGTAGATTGACCACTGTCTACTGTCCCCTCAATTCATGTCCAGCCAAAACCTTATTATGTAACTTTATTTATTTGAAAACAGGGCATTCTTTTGGTGTTTTGTTTTGTTTTGTTTTGAACAGTCTCACTCTGGAGCCAAGACTGGCCGAGAACTCATTATGTGCCCTGGTTGACCTCAAACTCAAGGCGCTCTGCCTGCTTCAGCAGTGCTGGGCCACTGGTATGAGTCACATAGTCACATGAAAATAGTCTTTGTAGATCTTAAGATGAAGTAATATGAGACGGGAGTGAACTCTAAACCCAGTGACTGGTGTCCTCAGAAGAAAAGAAAAAAAAAAGCTGAGGAACAGAGCCTTGCCATAATGAAGACAGAGACCAGAGGAACGATGGAGGCCACGGGAAGTTGGAAGAGGTAAGGACAGACTTCCCCTAGAGGTGACTCTAGGTAGATCTTGATTTCAGGCTTCTTGCAGAACTAGGAGAGTAAGTTTCTGGGGTTTTTGAAAATCATTTACAGCAGCCGGTGGAAACAAATGTAGTGGGGAGGGGTGCATCCACCACAACTGCCCTCAGTATGCTACATTTTTCTGGGAATCAACAGGTGGAACTTGTGTAGCAATTTCCTCCCAGCTTAAACATTGCACCCTAGAGGGAGGTTTATTAAGACTCAGGATATCAACAATTCATAGGCATCAGGAAGTCCCTGAAACTTTAAACCTTCTGCATGATTATATAAACCTTAACAACTGCTGGCAAGTGCCAGATCTATTAAGCTGCCTTCACGTGCAGAGAGCCCAGGGGTTGCAAGTTTTGTGGATCAGCACCTAAGCTGGAGTGAGATTTTTAATGATTCAGTTACTTTTGCTCTCACAGAGATCTGCCCGCCTCTCCTCTCCAGCGCTGACATCAAGAGCGTGGATCAGCTCACTCAGCTATCCAGGTTATTGTATGGAATCTCTCACACATGATCTAGTAATAGTCCCAATAAACTCATTACATTGCCAAATTGGACTTTGGTAGAATTGTTTCTTTGTGCTGTCATTGGTGCATAATCTGAGTATATGTTGGTTCATGCCTCTTCAGGAATGTCACATAACAGAACTATTTCCATAGTATCAGGGCATTATTAACCTTTTTACTGTGTGTTCACACAAATGGAACCAAGGCAACACTCCAAATTTGTGGCACTTTAATGTTTATTAACACAATGGGACAAAACTCTACAAGTAACCATTATCTTCCTTCATTGCCACATACACAAAGAAAATGGCGGGTTCTATAACTAGATGTGGGGTTACAACCCTGTATTTCTAGGACTTGTCAGCTCTGTAGAGTTCAAGGGGGCTTGAGTTACATTAGACTCAGCCTCTGAAAAACAAACATACCAAAACCCCAAACCCAAGCAAGAACCAAAACCCAGAAAATTTTCCTGACCAAGATTAGGTTGTGGTAAGAGAAGCTAGATTCAAATTTGACTTCTACATAGCTGGAATGACTAAGAATTAACAGACAGCCCAAATTTTGCTTCTACTTCTTTCATATGTGCAGTGAGCATGCCTTGGAAGATTGACCGTGGGGTTGTCCTGGTGACTGGTCCACCGGAGGCTGGGCAGGCACTCCTCGCCTTTTGACTTGAACAGAACTGTCAAGATAAGTTTTTCTTTCATTGTGATTTCTGTACCTGGGCCAAGTGAACTCAGCATTTTAATATTTAGCCCACATCTTTCAAAATTTCTTATTGGTATGTGATTGTGGCTTGCTATTTATGTGACTGTTATTTAGTTAGGGCTTTTTGTTTGTCTAAACCATAGAGCAGGCTGCAATCCAGTTTCTGTTAATTTGGAACTAAAAAGCTCAGAATTGGGGCTAAAACTGAGAGTGTAAGGATGATTGGCAACGGCAGACTTGAGTTTTCGTCTTTGTTTTCCTAAAAACTTTGAGTCAAAGAAACAAGTAAGGGTATTAATGTTGTCTGGCTTCTATTTTGAAGAAATAAGATTTTTCTGATGACAACAAAACATTACCCCCAGGTCTCAGGAATACCATTGGCTTTAATAGTGGAATTGATCACTTACTGTATTGTTTGTAGCACATTGTGTTTATTGAATATTTGAGGGTATTATGTAATTTTCCATACATGATTTACTGAAATATAACAATAAAAATAAAAGGTCTTCTAATTTGTCTAGAGAAAATGCTAATTTGAAATTTTAATTTTAATTATGTGTATTTGTGGGGGGTGATGTTCAGGTGAGTGTAAGTAGTACCCACAGAGGCCAGAAGAGGGCATCGGATCACCTGGAGCTGGGGTTACAGGTGATTATGAGTGACCCGATATAGGTGCTGATCCTCTGCAAGAGCAGTACTGCTGAGCCATCTCTTCAGCTAGAAAATACCAATTTTTAAAGAATCAGATTTGTCTAACACAGTATGTTTTGACATTAGAGTAATGTGACTAAAAGATAAAGAGTTTCAGTAATGTTCCTGTGGTTCCTTAGATGCTCAGACTCGTAACTGGTCAAAGTGCTGAGAATGGGTGACTGTTGTGTGCTCAGCTCTAGGTGGGACATCTTGATCAACTCCCCCAAGGCTCAGGGAACATCCAGAGATGGGAGTGGGATTTTAAGAGCTGAAGGATGGGCAAGAGTGCCGTGAAATGCTGTTTCTGAACATACTTGCCTGTGCACTCAGAAATTCACAGTGGCTGTGGTTACCTGCCTAAGACTTGGACAAGATCAAGACAGTCAACATTCTAATGTGGTGGGTGAGGGGTCCATTAGAACCCATTTCTGTCTGGGGAGCTATTGGCAGCTGATGGCTGCTGAGGAAAGAAAGGTCATTTTTCCCTGAAGGTGTGGCCACTAGCAGGTTGCCATGCTTGGGTGGATGTCCCACACCTATGCACATGAGTGCAGCACTAATTGGACTCAGTGGGTTATATAAATAAAAGATGTAGGGCATGTTGGCTCACACTGTAATCCCAGCATTTAAGAAGCTGAAGCAAGTGGATCACTGTGGGTTCGAGACCAACCTGGGCTACACAGTAAGTTCCAGGACAGCTTGGGCTACCAAGTGAGACTCTGTCTTAAAAAAAAGAGGACATGAAGATAAGAGGGTGACAGGTTGAGTTAGGGGAGTCTGGGGGCTGTGGAAAGAGGGATTTGGGGGTAGGTGTGATCAAGGTCCATCATACTCCTGTATGAGATTGTCAAAGAATACATAAAAGTATTCTAGCAAATACTCTCGAAGTTAAAGTCTCCTCTTTAGTAGGGAGATATTAAGCTGGGTGTGTGATAGCATATTCCTGTAAACTTTGTACCTGGAAGGCTAAGATAGAATGAGTGTGAGTTCCAGGTCAGCCGTAGAAAAAGGAGGGAGGGAAGGAAGGAAATGAGGGAAGGGGTTAGGGATAGGGCTGGAGTGCTTGCTTAGCACAGAGTCCTGGATTCGATTTCCAGCAAGTGTAATGTGCCTGTGATCTCAGGACTTGGGATATAGAGGCAAGAATATCAGAAATTCCAGGTCCTCCTTGAATATGTAGTGAGTCTGAGGCCAGCCTGGGCTACATAAAGCCCTGCCTCAAAAAACAATCCTTTTTTTTTTCTTTTTTCTTTTTTTGCAGGACAGATCTCAATGAGTCAAAATTTGGCCACAGTAGTGGATTAATTGGTTTTGTACCCCAAATCTACCTAGAACCTGTGAATGTTACCTTGTGATTTCTTTTCTCTTTAATTTTCATTATTAGCCAATAATCAGTGCACAAAATAATAGGCCTCACTATGACACCCACAGCCTTGTCACCCCTCTTGTGCTTTCTTGGTCCCCACATCCCCTAAATAGTCCCCTCTACTCTCACGCCTTCTGCAGTTTTAGAATCTAGATTCTGCGTATTATAGAAAACATACAATATTTCCCTCTTATCTGATTCTGGCCCACTTCATCTAACATGATGATCTCCATATCTATCCATCCTCCTGCAAATGACACAGTCCCAGCCCTCTTTGTGGCTGAATAAAACTTGGTTGTGTACACATAGCACATCTTCTTTGTTTGTTCATTCATGGATGAACATTCAGGCTGATTCCACAACCTGGCTTTGTGAGCAGTGCTATAAAACACATGGACATACAGGAATCTCCTTCGTATGCAGACTAGGATTCTCTAGACATATACTGAGGTATGTACTACCTCTGGATTTATGTTGTAGCTACATTTCTAGTCTTCTGAGAAACTTCCACACTGGTCTCGAACCCACAGTCTCACCAACAGTATACAAGGGCATCCACAGCATTGTTCTATTCTTGTTCTCTCTCTGTCTCTCTCTCTTCCTTCCTCCCCCGAGATAGGGTCTCACTCTGGCCTGGAATTCATTATGTAGCCCAAGCTAACCTCAGACTCACAATGATCATCCTACTTCAGCCTCCCAAGTGCTAAGGATACAGTCATGAGCCACCAACCTGCCTCTGTTGTTAGTTTTCTTGATACAATCATGAACCGAAAAATGGATTTTGCCCTCATCCTACAGCATGTTGAGTAGGAGTGGCAGTTGGAGATCTTGATATCCCTAAACTGGACTATCTTGTTTTCTTGAAGTAAGCCATTCTGACTGGGGTAAGATGGAACCCCCAACAGTCTATTTAAAAAAAAAAAGTTCTGGGGACTGGAGAGATGGCGTAGTGGTTAAGAGCACTGGCTGATCTTATAGAGTACCTTCATTTGATTCCCAGTATCCACATGACAGCTAACAACCATCTGTAACTTAAGTTCTAAGGTGATCTGATGCCATCTTCTAGCCTCTGTGGGCATTGTACAATCTAGGGACACTTACATACATGGAGAGAAAATACTCATACTCATATAATAAAAATAAATAAAATCATTTAAAAATTAAGTTCTGGGGCTGGAGAGATGGCTTAGCGGTTAAGATCACTGGCTGCTCTTTCAGGGGACCCAGGCTCGGTTCCCAGCACCCACAGTTGGCAGCAAGCAACCATCTGTAAGTTCAGTTCTTGGGGAACTGACGTGCTCTTCCGACCTCCATGCTGCACCTATGTACATGCAAGCAGAACATTCATACACATAAAATGTAAATAAACTAATTTAAATCTAGGTTCTGACATTTATTGTGAGTGTGCATGTACATGCCATAGCATGTATAGAGGTCAGAATATATGGAGGTCACAGGAAAAGTAGCAAGAGTCAGTTCTCTCCTACCACCTGCTGAGCCCTCTCACTGGCCCCCAACACTCTGATTCTCCTTTCCCCGCTGGGAAGGATGCTGACCAGACTTGCGTATATTTGCTGGCTACTTGCACTTCAGAATCATCCATTCAGTTCATTGGCCCATTCAATGATTGGGTTATTTGTTCTAAAAAAAAGTTTTTTATATATTCTAGATATCAATCTGGCATCATATGTACAGCCGGCAAGGAATTTCTTCCACTTTGTAGCCTGTCTCTTCATTCTATGAATTGCTGTGCAGAAATAAGCCTTTTAATTTCATGCAATCCCATTTATCAATAATATAACTTTCTGGGCTATTGCAGTCCTTTTCAGAAAGTCTGTGACTAATACCTATTTTTGGGAGTGTTCTACTCTGTTCTATGTTCTACGTTAGCAGTTTCAAAGATTCAGGTTTTACATTAAAATATTTGATCTAATTTGAATTGATTTCTGTGTAGGGTGAGAGAGAAGAATCTAGCTTTGCACTTCTAACTGTGGCTCTCCAGCCATTCCAGCACTTCCCCCAAATATGCCTTTGGTACCTTTGCAAAAATGAGATGACTGTAGCTGTGAGAGTCACCTCGGGATCCTCCGTTCCGTTTCATTGATTGGCAGGTCTGGGTTTGTACCGGTACCAAGCCGCCCTTGTCGCTGTGGCTCTGCAGCAGGACATGGAGCCGAGTACCACGACACCCCCAGCACTCCTCTTTCCGATTGTTTTGGCTATTTGGAGTCTATATTCTTACATTAATTTTAGGAATTTTTTTCTTCTTTCTGTGAAGAATGCTATTGGAATTCTTATGAGGACTGCATCAAGATTGTACGTTCCTTTTGGAATTATGGTCATCCTCACAGTGCTAGTTCTGTAGATCCATAAATGCAAGGGTCTTTCCATGTTCTAGTGTCTTCTCCCCGTTTCTTTCCTCGGTGTTTTAGTTTTCATTATATTATCTTTCACCTTCTTCGTCAGATTTATTCCTAGACATTTTTTACGCTGTTGTGAATGGGATTGTCTTTCTCAGCATGTTCATTATTGGGATGTAAAAAACTCAGTTCTCTTTGTGCTCATGTGTGTGTGGGTATGCATGCATGTGTGTGCGTGCATGCATGTGTGTGTGCGCAGGCTAAGAGGCTGATATTGGATACTTTTCCCTGTGGCTCTCCACCTCACTTTTGAGACAGTCTCTCACTGAATCTGGGGTTCCCCGATTTGGCTAGGCTAGTTGATTAACGACCTCCAAGGATTCGCCCTTTTCCCTGTTTCTCCTAGTGCTGAGGCTGCAGCGGGCGTCACTGTGTCTGGCTTTTATGTGGGTACTGCAGATCTGAACTTAGGTGCTTATGTTTGTGTGGCAGGCACTTCACCTGCTGAGCCATTTCCCAGCCCTAGAAGCCTTTGATTTCTATATGTTGCTCCTACAGTCCACCATTAATTGAAGGTGTTAATCAGATTCAAGAGTTCTCTGAGGGAATCCCCAGGTTTTCTAAACATACAGTCATCATATACAAACAAGGATAACCTGACTTCCTCCTCTCATATTTGTGTTTTTAAAAAGTTTATTTTTATTTTATGTATATGAGCGCATTGCCTGAATGTGTGTAAGTGCAACGCCTGCAGAAGTTAGAAGACAGTGACAAATTCCACTGGACATGGAGTTA
This sequence comes from Eospalax fontanierii, assembly GCA_035773235.1. Taxonomy (NCBI): domain Eukaryota; kingdom Metazoa; phylum Chordata; class Mammalia; order Rodentia; family Spalacidae; genus Eospalax; species Eospalax fontanierii. The sequence goes on from CM069545.1 coordinate 48,737,359, forward strand.
CAAGCAGTTGTTAGCTGCCACATGGGTACTGGGGATTGAACCTCAAGAGCAGCCACTGCTCTTAACCACTGAGCCATCTCTCCAGCCCCTTCCTTTCTTATTTGTATTCCCCTTATTTCTTTCTCTCACCTCATTGCTTTGGCTAAGAATTCAAGCACCATTTTGAGTGGAGACCAGACACTGCCTTTCTCTCCCAATCCTAGAGGAAAAGATCCCAGTTGTTCCCCTTTTAGTATAATGTAGGCTGCAGATTTGTCCTGTTGGGCCTTTACCATGTGGAGGTTTGTTCTTTCTATCCATACTTTCCCTAATGCTGCTCTCATGCCCTCTCAGAGAACCAGTCTACATGTGTTATACCAACAAACTGCTGTAGAGGGATCACCCATGCCTTATATCCTATCTAGGACCTTCCCTATGCTGCCAAGCTCCTAGCATGTAACAGCTTCAGGGTAGGATGGGGCAATGGGATTAGCTTCTTAAATTATGGCTTTATATCATATTTAGTACCTTCACCAATTTGTGACACTCAGAGACCCCTACCTCTAACATCTATGATGTAAAGATTTTCCTTTGTCTTTCAAGTTACTGCTGGATTTCCATTGCATTCCAGCTTCCCCTACTTCAGACTGGCTGGTATTATTAAAGAAGCTGATCACCTGAAATCCATTTCAGCACATCTCTCTACTGATCCTGGGAAGAATCTTTAATATTTAAAACAGAAAAACATGTTCCACGTAAAGACCACAGCCTATAACAAGGGGGAGCAAGCCTTAAACCAAAATTGGAAGCTCCCCCTTTTAAGAGATTCATTTGTTGATTCTGACCTCTGGACCTTTGGAGGAGATTTGATGATGTTATTTTTATCAGTTGCTATTTGTTCTTTTACTTGGAAGCCTTACCAGAGGGGACACTGCTCTGCCTTGGACACTCGATAGGGATCTCTAGCTGACTGCCTTACCCAGGCTTCCTCAGGCAGTTTCTGGTGGATGTTTGTAAGACCTCTATTTGATGATTTACCTTTCTACTGGTATTTGTACTTTCACTTGAAGTCTGTTCTGCCTGGACTCTCTATGGGGAACTCCCACTTGTTTTCTTAAAGGAATTCTCCACCAATTTCTCAGGGTTGGAGAGATGGCTCTGTGGTCAGGAGTATTGACTGCTCTTGCAGAGGACTCGGGTTTGATGTCCAGTATACACATAGCAGCTAACAATTGTCTGTAACTCCAGTTCCAGGGGTTCCAACACCCTCTTCTGACTTCCGTGGGCATTACATATCATGGGTGCACTTACATACATGCAGGCAATACACTCATCACATAAAATAATAAGCAAAATATTTTTTACAAAGTAGTTTCCCCATCAATTTCTGCTGGATGTTTTGAGAGCCTGATTTGATGTTTTTGTTTTTTTGTTTTTTTTTCTCTCTTTTTTCCTCTCTCACATGCTATTCTTTTACTTTGGTTTGCTAGATATTTTATAGACTCACTTAGTCAAGACCAAAGGTATAACTATCATAGACCATTCTCCAGACTGCACAGAACAAGAAGGTAGAGGGGGACATTGGGTATCCTTATTTATTTCTCTTCACCTTAGTTCATTGAGACAGGGTCGCTCCTTGAACCTGGAACTGGGTCAGCAGCCAGAAATCCCCTCTGATCCTGTTCCTACCCCACACAGATCTGGGGTTGCAGGCGCATTCATGGCTAAGCTGTCTTTTTACATGGATTCTGGGAATTTGATCTAAGGTCCTCAAGCTTTGGCAGCAAGTGCTCTTACCCGCCGAGCCATCTCTGCGGCCGGTAATCTGATTCTTAATCTTAGCACTTCCTATTCCTCCTTACCATCTGCTCTGACTTCAGCTCTTCCTTAAGGAGAACAAGAGTAGTCTGTTCATCCAACAACCTTCAAGTTTAGACCATCCTTGCTTCTCAGACTTGCTTTGTTTTTGGACAGGGTCTCATTATGTAGCCCAGGCTGACCTAGAATTCACTATATATGTCAGGCTGGCCTGGAAATCACTATATACCCTTCACCAGGACTGGAATATCTGGACAAGTGTTATCTGAAGGATACTGGGGAATGAAGAAACCAGTGCTAGCTAGAAGAAAACCTGACTAGTTTGCTTTCTAGTGTGACAAAAACTGACCAAAACCAACTTGGAGAGGAAAGGTTTATTGCGATTTACTCTTTCAACTGACAGTCTATCACTGTGGGAAGTCAAGGCTGGAGTTTAAGCAGGGCACGAAGTGAAGCAGAGACCATAGAGGAGCGCTGCTTACTGGCTTTCTCCCTTGGCCTGTGCTCAGCCTGCTTTCTTACACAATCCAGAACCACCTGCTCAGGCCCGCAGTGGGATCGGCCCTCTCACATCACTTATCAAGAAAATGCCTCACAGACACGACCACAGGCGAATCAGATGGAGGAAATGCTTCAGCTGAGGGTCCCTTTTCCCAGGTGTGTCAAGTGGACAACCGAGGCTTAACCAGGACAATGGAAACTCTTATCATCTTGACATACAGCTCATCGCTATTATCCCACACCGTTTCCATTCTTGTCCCCAGGAGCTCATAATATAACATAGAGTGTGTTAATATCACAATACAAAATACTGTTGTAGGGATCAGTCTGCCTCTGCCTCACAAGTGCTGGGATGTGCCCCACCATGCAGGCTAAACGTTCCAATACTTTAAAAGATCAATATCTCTTTAATCCAGAGTCTCTCAACTTTGGGCTCCTGTAAATAAATAAGTTGCATACTTTTTTATTTCAAAGGGAAGAACCAGGCACACTCAAGTAAAACCAAAGTTCAACAATATAGCTTAATGTCAGGCATCTGGGATGCATTCATGATCTTCTGGGCTACAAAGTCTCGGGCAGCTCCATTTCTGTGGCTCTGCCCTCCACAGCACACACAGCTTGTCCTGAAGGCTCAGGCTGGCTCCACTCCACACCTGTCACTGCCCTTGGTGGTCATCCCACAGTGCTGGCTTCTCTATAATATCCTGGGATCTCCACTGCAACTGGAGCTGCCCCTTTACCAGTGGCCTCTTCTGACCTCACATGATGCCGAATCTCAGATGCTCCCTGTGACCCCTTCATTTCTGCAACTTTCATGCCGCCTAAACCAGTACCGTGTGGGAGACTCTTTGACATCACCAATTTATGTTTCCAACCTGAGATGCGGCCTTGGCTCCCTCTGGACTACGACCTCTGTATGCTGATCCTGAGGAACTACTTCTCAGAAGATTTCACCTCAGAGAAGCTGGTCTCTCCTTAATATCAGCTGATTCTTCAGTTTCAGATAGCCAGCATCAATTGTCATAGTAAAGCGAAGTTTCATTTCAGTGGTGTTGGCCTCATGTTATCACAGCTGATTCTTCTCCGGCTCTAAGCAACTACAGATTCTCAATTCAAAATATCCACAAACAGCCTTAACAGTCTTTACTTCCCCTGAAACTTCACCAGCCAGGCCTCCATCACCTGCATTTCTCAGCGCTCCCACAGAACAGCTCACTAAGCTTCAAGTACTTTATGGCTTTTCCAACCCAAAGTTTCAGTGCTTCTACAATCTTCCCAAATACAACCCGATCAGGTACTTCATAGCAATACCATGATTCTGGTACCAAGTTCTATACTGGTGAGTTTCTCTATTACTGTGATAAAGTACTGACCAAAAGCAACTTGGAGAAGGAAAGAGCTTATTTGGCTTACAGCTCAGTTCCTCATCAAGGGAAACCAAGGCAGGGTGGGAACCTGGAAGCAGGAACTGAAGCAGAGACTACAGAGAACTACTGCTTACTGGCTTGCTCCTCTGGCCCGTGCTCAGTCTGCTTGCTTATACAACCCAGAACGACCTGCCCAGGGCTGGCACTATCCACAGTGGGCTGGGCCCTCACACATCACTCAGCAATCAGGAACGTGCTCTACAGCCAAGCTCAGTCCTGTGGAGGAAGTTCCCCAGGTGAGGCCCCCTCTTGCCAGGTGTGTCAAGCAGACAACTGAAGCTTAACTGGGATGCTCTTGTTTCCCGTGTTGGCTCCAGGGATTTTCTTCAGTCTTCTTGCAGCTTACTGCACTGTTCTCACACATCTGAGGACTCCTTTCCATGCTAAACAACACAGCCTGGATTTGGTCCTCTTTGTGTATCATATTTTAGCCCTGCTACTAATTAAAGTTTTCTTCTCACCAGCATTTTCATCTCATTATAGAAAAACTTCCTTTCACCTATAAGATATAAATATTGAACAAAATTCCTAAAATCTATTAACTATAGTAGCTACCATCATGTAATCCCCCTCCTTATTTTTAGCCAAGCTCCTAGTTTTCCACTTAAATGTTATATAGAAGGGAAAACCTCATGGATCAAAATTCAGAAAGACTTGATCCTGATTGTTCTTGACTCTGAAGTACACAATTCTTCAGAGTGTTCTGGTTTTGTTTCTGTTGCTATGATAAAATATCCTGTCAAAAAACAACATAAGGGAGAGAAGGGCTTATTTGGCTTATAAGTCTGTTGCAATTCTAAGTCTGTGGTGGTCTGAATGAGAGATGCCCCCACACACCCAAGGATCTGAATGCTTTCTCCCAGTTGGAGGTGCTGTTTGGGAAGTCAAGGAATCTTTAGCAGGTATGGCCTTGCTGGAGGAAGCATGTCACTGAGGGGCAGGGAGAGCGGGTGTGTCTTGAGAGTTCATAGTCTTGCGTTCCTTCCAGTTTTCTCTGTGTTTCCTCTTTGCTGTTGAAGCTACGATCCCTGAGCTTTCAGCTCCTGCTGCCAGGCCTGCTGCTTGCTGCCATGCCTTCCTGTTATGTCGAACTCTTATCTCTCTAGAACTTCAAGCCAAAATAAAATCCTTCTTTTGTAAGTTGCCTTTGGTTACGGTGTTTTATGCTAGCAACAGAAAAGGAACTAATACATCGTCCATCATTTAGATTAAGGCAGAAATTCAAGTAGCTAGTCACATCTTCTACCTTTCTGGAAACGCTGCCTAGGGAATGGTGCTCTCCACAATGGGCTGGGTCCGCCTACCTTAATTAACATTGAAGATGAACTGTGCCCACCCCTCCAGACATGCCCACTTGATACAGACAGTTCCTTAATTGAGGCTCTCCTCCCAGGTGAGTCTAAGTTGTGGCAAGCTGACATTTAAAACCATTACACTGACAAGTTTGTCTTGTGTCTTTTTATAAATAAATCTATATAAACAAATATATACCTTTTATTTTTTAATAAAATGTTAGATACTCTTATAAGTCTTACTTTTTTACTTAAAATATCTTGGAGGTTTTTCATATAAATACATACACAATATACTTATTGTTCATGTCTACAGAAAAGTAAATATCAATATTAGATATGTAAGATACTTATTGAAGGACATGCCTTTGGGGGTGGAGTTCGGGGAGCCATCAGATTTAAATGTAGGTCTGACCTCTGTGACTACATGACAGAAGAGGTTTGGTAGGAAGTTACCTACTAGAATACAGTTCTAAGAAAGTTTCAGCCAGGGCCTATGGGAGGTTCTCTAGAGGAACAGAATGAATAGATTAATAATTATGAAAGAGGATTGATTAGATTGGCTAACCTGATTGGGGGCTAGATAGTCCAACAATGGCTATCTGCCATGTTGGACAGCCAGTAGCTGCTCATTTCAAGAAGCTGGAAGCCTGGGAACAAGAAGGACCAATGATGTAGTCGCTGTCTGAGACAGAATGTCTGGAAGTTCCTTGGTGAGTTACTGGCGTGAGTCCATGTTGAAAGGCAAAAGAAGCTGGAGTCTTCCATTCATGGGCAATGGCAGCATAACACTTGCTTGGGAAAAGTGAGCTTACAGACATGCACTGATTGACTTCCTCCTTCTACCTTTGTTTTCTCCAGACCTTCAGGCTATTAGATGCTCACACTGATGGTGAGTCTTTCGTAATTGCTGTCTTATGTTAAACTAATCACCTCTGGAAATGCCCTTAGACACATTGAGAAGTGTGCTTCACTAATCTCTTAGGCACCACTCAATCCATTCAAGTTGTCAATCAAGATTAACTGCACAAGTCTATGCCTTGTCATTTTGACCTCCAAACAAGTCTCCTCATTCCATACTTAATCTCCAAATAAAGATAATAACAGGGGCTGGCGAGATGGCTCAGTGGTTAAGAGCACTGACCGCTCTTACAGAGGACTCAGGTTCAGTTCCCAGCACTCCCATGGCAGCTCACAACCATCCCATAACGCCCGTTCCAGGGGATTTTGCGCCCTCTTCTGGGATCCTAGGGCATTACACACCTGTGGTGCACTTACATAGATGCAGGCACGACACTCATACAAAAAATAAAAAGGACAATATCGAAGTCGGAGTTCCACTTAGAGTGATATGTCTATCCTGAATACAGCTGAAAACATATTAATTCCTTCTTTAGGTAAAGTTTTCTTGGGAATCCTAACTCTTCTCCTGGCATCTTAGAACTCAAGTATGATGATGTACATTATTTAACAACACTTATGTACTGATAGTAACTCAATATTATGTTACATGAGAAAGAAACAATAGATGAAAGGAAACAAAAGTATGTCCTTAGTGTTTATATATTTATGCACAAGAACATCCTTTTTTACTTTTTATTTTTTAAAGATTTATTTATTTAATGTGTATGTCTGTGTTCCTGAGTGTATGTACGTGTACCACTTGCATGTAGGAGCCCATGGAGGCCAAAGATGTTGAATCCCCTGGATCTGGAGTTATGGATGGTTGTTAGATGCCATGTGGGTGCTGGGAACTGAACCTAGGTCCTCTGCAAGAGCAGCCATTGCTCTTAACTGCTGAGCCATCTCTCCAGTCCCTTTATTTTATTTTTAAGTTACATATGAAATAATGGTGACCACAATTTCTGAGAAGTATGTTATGATACAAGGTTTACAGATTAATATACCCTTGAGGACAATGAGTATTGATGGCCTTGTCAGATGAAAGCAAATTGCTTCCGGTGGCCTTTATGGTTAGGCACAGATAAAAGACATTTGCTAGATCAACAGCTATGCTCCAGGTATGAGGAGATATATTAATTGTTTAAGCAAGAAAACCATATCTTTTATGACAACTGTGATTAGAATCACCTGCTTAAGTTTATGATCATCAATTGTCATTTTTCAAGACTCATTCATTTTTCTGCAGAGGCCATATAGGAATTAAATGGGGATGTGGTGGAACCATCACCATTCCATTTTCCAAGTCCTTGAGTTTCTGTGAACCCTCACTCCACATACAGATAAGCTTTAAAGCTGATAGTAAAATTTGCATTGTAATACATCTTGCTACATATTAAATTTTTTACGTGTATGAGTGTTTTATCTTCATTTATGTATATTGTGTTTGCCTGGCCTGGGGAGGCCAGAAGAAGGGGTCAGATCCGATGGAACTGGAGTTATTGATGATTATGAGCTGCCATGTGGGTCCTGAGATCCAAACTCTGGTCTTCTGTAAAACAGTAAGTATTCTTAACCACTGAGCCATCTCTCCATTTCCTTGTTATAATTTTGATGTAAACAGTCTCTCATAATTTCATGTTTGAAGACTTGGTGCCCAGCCAGTGGTACTGTTTTGGAAATTTGTGGAACTTTTGCAAATATGGCCTCACTAAGAGAAGTCTGCTGCTGGAGGCAGGCCTTAAAGGTGATTATCTACTTGGAGTTCTCACCGGAGCTTTCTGTTTCTTTAGCTATGAAGATGTGAGAAGACTTTACCACATGCTTCAGCAGTTATGAATTTCCATACCTTCCTTGTCATGGACCGAAACTGTGAGTCAAAACAAATCTTTCTGGATTGTAAAGATGGCTTAAGACCACAGTTTAATTCCTAGCACCCATACTGGGTGGCTCACAACTGCCTGTAACTCCAGGGGATCTGACACCTTCTGGCCTCTATAGGCACCCACATGCACATATGCACATAAATAAAAATTAAATTGAAAAACAAATTTTGGTTGGCTGGAGAGTTGGCTCAGCAGTTAAGAGCACTGGCTGCTCTTGAAGAAGACCCGGGTTCATTTCCCAGTACCTACATGGTGGCTAATAACCATCCATAACTCCAGTTCCAGAGGAATCTGACATCCTCTTCTGACCTCTACAGGCATTGCATGAGATACAGGCAACACATTCCTACACATAAAATAAAAATAATAAATAGAATATTAAAACAAAACAAAGTTTCTCTTTCTTATATTGTTTCTGCCACTTATAGTGACAGGTAATTAATATTCAGTCTCATGATGAAAGGGTCTTTTTTTTTCTACCTTAATCTTATGCCATTAGAGAGAAGATTCTTGTCATACACTTAGGATCTTTTAGATTGCTTATGACCATCTCAGCTTAGAAATTGAATCTGAATTTTTTCTTTTCTTATTTTGTCAAGAGATGCTAAGAACAGCTAGCTAATATCACGATATTCTTTAGTTTTCCAGAAATGTTCAAAAATATCATGAATAGAGACACTAAATTTCTTGCCTCCTATATGTGAATTAGGAATATCTTATGTATCTATTTTGCATATTTCTTTTAGAATATTTACTAGCATATATTAAATTATGGATAATAATGGGTTTCCCTATGACATTTTCTTACATGTATATAATATTTTGTGGGGGTTTTTGTGTGTGTATGACAGGGTCTCAATATGTAGCCTGGCTGGCCTGGAACCCACTATGCAGACCAAGCTAACCTTGAACTTACAGAGATCTGCCTGCCTCTGCTCTCACAAGTACTGGGATTAAAGGCATGTGCTACCACACTTGGCACATAATGTCTTTTGCTCATAACTACCTATTACCCTTTCTTGCCATCTTTCTACTTTGCATATTTCTTTAACCAGTTCACACCATAGATTACCAGTGTTCTTTATATTATCAGAAGGAGAGCCTTTAGCAACTTTAGGTATAATTAAATTGGAGCATCTACTCCAAAAATCATAAAGTTAACTAAAGAAATTCATCTTTACAATTTATTTCTTTAAAAAATATTTTATTTGTTATTATTTTAAAATTTTGTGTGTATGAATGTATTGCCTGCATATATGTAAGTGCACCCGTGTGATGCAGTGTCCACAGAAACCAAAAGAGGGCATTGGATTTCCCTGGACCTGGAGTTACGGAAGGTTGTCAGTCACTGTGTGGGTGCTGGGAATTGAACCCAAGTCCTCTGCAAGAGCAGCCAGTGCTCTCAACCACTGAGTCATCTTTTCAGTCCCAATTCTATTTCTTTAGAATCTCTCTTGGTATCAACATCTGTATTAGAGCTCCCTGCAGAAGCAGAATAGTGTGTGTGTGTGTGTGTGTGTGTGTGTGTGTGTACATATACATACATTTATATTATATACATAGAATTTATTAGATGGGTTTCTATGGTTGGAAGCTGAATAGTGCAACAGTAGCTGTCTGCATGTGGGTAAGCAAGTAGCTACTTAGTCCACGAAGCTGGAATCCTCACAACAAGTGATGCAATCTCCATCTGAGGCTGAAGGCCTTGGAAGCTCTCTGGAGAGTGCTAGTGAGTACATTTTGGAAGGCTGAAAAACTGGATCAAGACATGTATGGCTGAAGGCAGTAACAGATGTACTTTCTCAGGAAAGGTGGGGCTTGCACTCACTGTCTGTCTTCCTATTTCCATCCTTGTTCCCCTGGACTCCGAGCCTATTTGTCAGTGCTACCCATGATCAGGGTCTTTCTCCTTTCAGTTGTTTCACAGATTTACTGTTTCTGGAAACACCCTCACAGACATAGTTGGGGATGGTTAGTTAGGTATCCCTTGATTCAATCAGGTTGCTAACTATCATAGCAGTCTATAAGTAGTTATCCATCAGTGGAATCCTACATCATATCCCTAGTTTCTGAGCCTTTTATGCTCAGTCATGCATGGTATGGCTTATGAGAAGTGCATCCTCAAAACAGACACAAAGCTCAGCACATGGGGCCTCTTATAGAAAAAATCTAAAGGAATATTTTTCATACCCCTTTAAGTTGGCAAACTGGCTGAGTGAGTAAAGAGCTTGCCACCCAGCGTGATGACCTGAATTGTCTTCTGACCTCCACACACACTCCATGGCATGCCCATGGCCAGGCCTCTCACCCCACAAATAGAGGCAATAAAAAAATTCAAAAATATTACATAGTACTTGAATGGAAAGCATTGGTGCTGGGGATTGTACACAGGGTGAATGAACATTTCTGTTGTCCTTCCCTTTTACAAATAATACTGAAGGATGAACAACTTTGTATTATATTGTATTGCACATGAGGAAAGTACTACAAATTAGGCTTTTGATGAAATAGCCTTTTGAGATGAAGATAAACATAGTCAGTTTGGTAGGAAGTGTTCTTAGGTACTGTGGAAGGAAAAAGAAGAAAGCAAGATTGCTCAGAAGACTGAGAAGTTGGTCTGCAATGCTGTCTTAGTTATGGCTTCAGTTTATCCACAGTGAGTTCTGAAATGGGCTGACTCATTAATTTTCCTGATGTGAGTTGAGTGGTCTGGGCTTTAAATTTTTTCCTCACATTTATTTGTGTTGCTTGTCAATCTATATAGGTCAGATGACAACTTGGAGTCAGTTCTCTCCTTCTAACCCTTGGGTCCTGGAGCTCAAACTTGGGTTTCAGGCTTGGTGGCAAGAGCCTTGACCTGCTGAACCATCTTATTAGGGCATAGTTTGGGCTTTTATACTCTGCAATTACCTGTCATTGGGTATAGGCTGCTGTAGGAAAATGACATGAGGATAGACCAAGGAAATTCCTGAAGAAGGCTGATGTGGGGCCCTGGCCTCCCAAGAAGCCTTTTTCCCAGCTAGGTTCCCCGCCAGGAACTAGCTTCAGTTTGTCAGCTGCAGTTGCCATGAGAATAGCTTGACCAAGAACGACTTGACTTCAAAGGCCTAACCGCAATTGTTCTGAACTAGGCACGAGTCACATACTCCCTGGGAGCCTGAACCTTTGTCCCCTTCCAAACCCTCCTTGGAGTTTCCTGCAACAAATCACTGGCATCTGCTGGGTGCATATATATTGAGCACCTTGCTGGAATAAATCGGAAGCTTCTCCACCATTTTTGGTGTGTGTGTGTCTTGTATATGTCCTGTATGTCTTTAATTCCTCAGGCCCTCGCCGGATAGACTTGGACGCTGATGTAACGCAGGCTGTTACACGCTGACAGCTGAACTGTAGCAGGAGTCTCAGTAGCAACTTGGAGAAATATATCTTCATCCTGAGGAGTAACCGGGACACTCATCATAGCATCCACCACAAGAATGTGAATTTAGAATCAATTCCTGTATTGTATTGCTGAATCTCATGTATATATTTGTACATATAAAAGATGCTGTCAAAAATACAGTGTATATATTGGTGTATATTTTATCTATTTATTTTCACTAGAGATGTAGGACAGTATCTGGTTCCCCATATCCTTGGTAACACAGGGTATTAAACTTCTAACTTTTTTTAGTTAAGCTTGTGTGTGTGTATGTGTGTGGAGACCAGAAGTCTATCTCAGGTGTCAGTTATATGGGAACTCACGTGGAGATCAGAGGACACCTTGCACAAGTTTTCACCTTCCACCATATGAGTTCTAGGGATTGAACTTGGGTTGCCAGGTCTTTAACTGCTAAGCCATCTTGCTGGCCTACATCTAGTTTTTTTTTGGACAGGGTCTCTTACTGGCCTTGAGCTCACCAAGAAGGCTAGGCTGGCCCATAAACTCCAGTAATCCATCTCTCTGTCTCCCCAGTTACAAGAGAGGGCCACCACATTCTGCTTTTAAAATGTGGGTTCTGGGGATCGAACTCAGATCTTTGTGTTTGCTTGGTAAGCACTATCCTGACTGAACTGTCTCCCCAGAATATGCTTTTTATAATCTGTATTTATCTTTTTGAGATGGTGTCTCACTATGTAGCCCAGTATATTTTATTTTTTAACAAACACTTTTCTACTTCTGTTATTTGAATGGTGTTAGGGGTCAAACAGAGGGCCTTGTGCATGCTATGCAGCTCTATCCCCAGACAATTTTTTTCATTTCTATTTACTTTCAAACGTATTATTGAACCCTGCCTCAACAGTTTAATAGCTGTCTTGGTTGTTCATATGAAAAATAGGAATAACAAAACATATCACTTTTTTTGTATGTATGCTGTTTTATTGTATGCTGCAACCAGTGTAAATAAAACAGTTGTAATCTTGTGAAACAGAAATCCATGAAAATTTAGAGAGGTAGCTGTTAAGGACTGACAAGTAGAAGACTGTATTATGGCACATGTGTTATAAGGAAACTTTTGTACAGGCTTCAAATTTAGTTCTCTTGAATACTGGTTCATGAAAAGTGGCTTCAGAAACTGCGGAAAGATTGCAATACAAAAAGAAGCAGACTTTCTGGGGTCTGAAGGGATTTGTGCTTGAAGGCACTCCAGTTGACAGAGGGTCATGTGGAGCATTCTGCAGATGGAACTGTTTCAAGTCTGCAGATGCCTGGGAAACCTTCACGTAGTTGAGCCAGGCCTCCAACTGGAGTTGCTGAACCATCTCTTCATGGTGGCCATGCTGGAGGAATCTGACATGCACTGGAAAGCCGGGGCGAGCATCAGTCAAAACACTTCTTTTTTTTTAGGGATTTTTTTTTAGAGTTTAATGATATAATAAGTTCAAATACCAATATTTATAAAAGAGCAACTGTATTAGTTACTTTTCTCATTGCTTGACAAAAGCAAGTTAAGGAAGAAAGTGTTTACTTGGAATGATGGTCTGAAGGGATGCAGTCTGTCCTGGTGGGGAAGGTGCGGCAGCAGGAGGTGTGAGGAGGCTGGTTACGCTGAGCCTGTAGCCAGCAGCAGAGGGAGATGAAGGCTGGTACTTTCCTCCTCTTCCTCCTTTTACTTCAGTCCGGAAATCCAGCCCATGGGATGGGGCCTGCTGCCAACATTCAGAGTAGATTTCGTCCTCAGTAAATCTTCCTATGCACACCTTCAGAGACCCAAGTGTGTGTTTCATTAATGTTCCCAGTATTTCATAATCCAGTTAAGTTGATAATTGAAATTCATTATCACAGCAACCACTCAAAAATATTCTTGGGGCTGGGTATGTAGTTCAGTGGTAGAGTGTTTGTCCAAAATGCACAAGGTCCTGGGTTTGAGTCACAGTGCTGGAGATCAAAAAGGAAAAAAATTAAAGATTCGTTTTTATGTGTATATAAGTGTTTTTGCCTGCTTGTAAGTTATGTGTACCATGCATGTGAAATGCTCATGAGGGGAGTAAGGTCATCAGAACCCATGAACTGTAGTTACAGATGGTTGTGAGCAGTCATGTGGGTGCTGGGAATTGAACCCAGGTCCTCTGCAAGAGCGACCAGTGCTCTTAACCTCTGAGCCATCTCTCTTGCCCTACATTGTCTGATTTCTAAATCTGTGTATTTAGACAAATCTTTTAATTGGAAAATAAAAATATTTATCTACTTGTTACTTTTAATTTGACTCCTGTGGGCACTTCACACTCAGCATGTCCTAACCAAACTCACCATCTTCCTCTCAATTGCTTTCAGACCTGTATTTCCTAGCTTGTCAAAGGCGCTTTCATACTGCTGAAGTTCTAAACCTTGAAGTCATGTTGGCTTCTTCCCTCTTCCTGAACTCTGCATTTAATTAATCACTAATATCCGTTGAATTTGATTACTAAATAATTCTCAGCATATGCCTTTTGCATATAACTACCACTGCTCTTCTATGATTCAGATTCAGACCTGTTTGTACTGGTATTAATGCACCAATTCCTTCACTATTCTTATTTTCCTTTAATTTATCCTGAAGAGTGTTGTCAGGTTTTTTTGAATACACAGGCTAATTATATTTCATCTTAGCTCAAAAAGTCTTTGATAAACAAGGTGGAGTGGTATATAATTGTAACCCCCAAACTAGGGAGGTTGAGGAGGGAGGATCCTGAGTTTGAAGCCAGTCTGGGCTACAGGGTGAGATCCTGAAACAGAGACACAGAATCTTTAATGGCTTCCTATTGCCTTCAGAATAATGACACCTGAAGCTTTTGATTATGCAGCTATTCATAATCTGACTTCTGCTTACCTGGCTTGCCTTATCCACTTCATTTTCCTGGACTATTCTGTAATATTCAAACAAGTTGCTTTCTTAGAATATATCATGTGATGACATGAGTATATGCTGTTCTACCTGAGGTAGTTTCTTGCTCCCTGTTTACTCACTTGCTCTTCAAGATCCTACTCCATCTTTAAATTTTGTCTCACATTGCTTCCTTCATGAAGGCTACCCAGACTTAGCCAGAAGTTATCCTATTTAACCACTGTGCTTTGTAGCTACACAATTTTTAAATTTCCTTGCATATTTGCTTATTTAGCAGATTTAATTTCCTGATGGAAAAAATCAATTTTCATTTGCTATTTATAACATACTGAAGTTAGATTTTTTTTCTCTCTCCTCCCTCCTTCCCCTCTTTTTCTGTAGCTGAGTATGACCTTGAATTTCTGATCCTCCTGCCTCCACCTCTTGAGTGCTGGGGGTTACAAATGTGCACCACCATGTCTGGTTTTATGTGGTGTTGGGGCCTGAACTCTGGGCTTTGTGCATGCTAGGCAAACACTCCTCCAAATGAGCTACATCCCTAGGAGCAGCTCAGATTCTTAATAGAAGACACTGTCAAGATTTGAGGAAGTTACTCAGAAAGTGCCTTTGTAGGAAAAAAGAGCAACCCCTTCTCTAGTTTTTTCAGTTTCCCTGCAAACCTAGCAGGCAGTGTACCGTACTATATAGTTCCCTCTCTCTACTGGTTGAATTGACTGTCACCTTTTTCTTCTTTCACTAATGCTACATATAAATCCTATCCCAGCACCAGTCATGTTTACTTTTATCTGAGCATCCGAGGCATCAGACCTACCATTATAGGGTAGGTCAAAATAACTTTCCTCTATCCTTCTGGATTGGTTAGATTAACAGAACTACCCACTGACTTCAAATTTCAGGGATCAAGAGATTCTGCTTGCCTCAGCTCCGAGTAGCAGGGACTCGAAGTGTACGTGCTACTTGCTTGGCCTAAGATAACAATTCTAATTATAGATGTATGCACGAGGGTCCTACAAAAAGAAACTCAAAGAAAAGCCAGACGATTGAAGCTTATGGCTTACAAGAAAGCAACTGGGACTTGAGGTTTTAGGGAATAATGGAGACAAATTACGGGAAGAAGATTAAAAGTGAATGAAGTTGCTTCCATATTCAGATAGGCTCTTAGATGATGATAATGTGTGGGGATAGCTGTCTTCTTGATAGAGATATAAATTTTTCTTTATAAACATTTCCCTTTTCAAAGTTTTTTTTTTCCCCATATTTAATTTTAGGCAATGGTAGCTGAAGAGCTTTCTTATACTGGATGGTTCTCAACTTCTTTTAAAGTAATCAATATGCCGGAGGGGTATATTTTTAGCGTAGCACACTCCAGATTCCTCATATTCTGAGGTACTGTGTCCTGAACCCCAATGTCAGGAATCAGTGTTTGCCCTTGAACCTTCTAGATGAGCCTCACCATTATGCACATACTGTAAAAGCCCTTTACAATCCACCAAAAATGACTTTTTAAAACGCTGCATTTTCCAGGCACTTTATCCTCAGACAGATGGTTAAAGCTTGGCTACTCCAACTGCATATGCCAGGCGAAAACCGACTAGAGAGCCAAGAAAAAGATGATTAGCTGCAGGGAGCTCAGAAGTTATACGGTTCCCCTAGCAAGAGCTAGGAAACCGCTGAATGTTCAGGTTTTGAAAAACGGTTTTTGCATCGTAAAGAAAAAAGATTAACCTATCAGGAAGAACCGAGCAGATCCAATTACCAATCAAGAGCGGGAAAGAAGCCAAAGCCGGGGGATACCCAGGCACCAAAGAGGACGTCATTCTTCAGTCTCTGCCAATAAGCGGAGGAAAGGGGCGGGGCAAAGGCGAATCTACTGCCCAAGAAAACAAACAATTTGTAGTACAACTGCCTAAGCCATAGTCCTTGACTCTTGCGGCGCTGGAGTGAGCTCCTGGCGAAGTCGCTAGTTAGGTGCTTTCCGCTTTCCTTGCCAGGGGCAGAGAGCGGAGCGCCTCTATTTCAGCAGAGCAAGGGCTTTCCGGTTACCAGTTCCTACACGCGCAGAAAGTGCACTGTAACTTTGCTTTATCTTTACAGGAACTGGGAGTCGCGCGCTACCTGAGGGGGTGGGGCGGTGGCAGTGCGCATGCGCGCATGCTTTGTGGAGGCGAGGCCCAGGGGGCGCACAGAACTCTGGGAGCTGTATTCCTCGCTCCCGTGGAATCCGCACGGCTCCCGAGGTCTTCAGGACTCCATTACCCAGGAGCCTCCGCGGCCTTGGGGCGGGCGGCTCGGTTTGTTAATGAGTTCGAGAAAGCCGCGGCGCGGCCCACCAGGTTCCAAAACAAGGAAATGAAGGGGGGAGGCGGGACTGTGGGTGCCTGCGGGAGCCGCCGCCGCCGCCGCGGAGGAGGAGGAGGCGGAGGAGGAGGAGGTTGCCGCTGCCGCCGAGGAGTCCCTTGCTGAAGGCGGACCGCGGAGCGGCGGGCGGCGCGCGCGCGCCCGAGCGGCGGCTGCTGGAGAAGTGGAGCGGCGGCGGAGGAGGGACTGAGTGGCGGCGGCCCCCGCGTCCCGGTGCCTCTATGGGGGAAGCAGACAATGGATTATGATTTCAAGGCGAAGCTGGCGGCGGAGCGGGAGCGGGTGGAGGATCTGTTTGAGTACGAAGGGTGCAAAGTGGGACGCGGCACCTACGGGCACGTCTACAAGGCGAGGCGGAAAGATGGGTAAGAGCGCGGGCGGGGGAGTGGGTTTGCCGGGTCCTCGCCCCTGCGGCGACCCGGAGCGCTGGGTGGCTCGGAGCCCCGGGGGCCAGGCGACGGGGGTCCCGGGGCGGCGTCCGGGCGTCGACTGGCAGCAAGCGGGCTACCGCGCCCCTCGAAGTCCCGCGGCGCTGCCCCGTCGGGGGCGTCGGTCCTGCAGCGAGTCGCCTCCGCGTGCTCAGAGCCGGCGGGACGCGGGTGGAGACGGTGCCTGGGGGTGGAGGTGGGGGTCTGGTCTCTGGGGACTCTCCGCCGAGGAGTCACCGCCTTGGCCCTGGACTGGTGACAGTCGCTGTGGAACTTCCAATCCGCGCAGCGCCTTCCCGGGGCGGCGCTTTGAAAGCTCGCGGGCTAGCCCGAGCGCTGGGGTCTGGCCGCCCCCTCGGGTCTCACTCCCTGCACGCCACCATCCCAGCTTCGACTTCCGCCGTTGGGACCAGCCAGCCCGCTGGCCTCTCCGCGAAGGGTTCTCTCCCTGTCACTCACCTGGGAACTTCCAGGCCCCTGCTCCATCCATACACTGTTCACATTCTGAATTCAACACCTCCTCCTCGAAGGTGGGAGCTTGACATCAGCTGTTTTACTAGCCTTAAGTCGAGTTTTCTGGGGCCTGTCTCCCCTGCCTCCTAGGTATCTTGGGTATTCCTTTTCTTTTTTCTTTAGAAAAAAAAAAAACTATTGAATATTCTTATGTCCTTCATCCTCTGTCAAATGATCTTATGCTAGGGGCTGTCAACAACCTCAATATCAGGAACAGAATACGTAATGACACAGACCTTCTTGGGCCTGAACCATTGTTTTCCTAGGAGTTGAAGGAGAACCACGGGAACCCTTTGGGAAGCCTTTACGGATTGTTGTCTTAGTAAAAACATGCCAAATAATGTACTGAGAGCGTCTTTGCTTCGTTGCTGGAGGGCAGACCCGCTTGGACAGCAGGACAGGTGGAACTAGCTCCCTACCTTCAAAGGGTTGGTTTAAACCAGTCACCTCTGTCCCATCCTGGGAGGAATTTCCTTTTACCAAGGTTCCGTATCTGGAAAGATCCCCCTAAGACGCTAAAGATTGTCAGACTGTCCAGAGAAGGGATTTTAGGATTGTAATCCAACGTGTTTTGAAGAGCAGATGATCAGCCACGACACTTAAGATTTGAAGGGCTGCTCACCCTTCTTCACGTTGTATTGTAATTTCATAATGATTGAAGAAATCAAGGATCAAAGTAGCTAGTGTGTGTTGATTTTATAAGAAGAGAAACAAAACACAACCTTATAAAATGTTTTATATAAAGTACCCTGAAAAATTACAAAGTACTCTCCAAGTTTAAAGGATGGTTATTACCATTACAGGCAGTGTTCTCTTGTAATAACTGTGCAGGCCAAGGGTATTCAGTTGTCTCAGTTTCTTTTAGTTACTAGTGTCCTTGAGTGCAGGTCAGGGACTCTGAGGTACCGTAATTGATGTGTGTTTTGTTTTTCGAGTCCCCACTATACTTGTTATCCTAGTGTCAGTGAGAATCTTCTCAGATATGTTTGTGGAAAGCATATCCAGTGTTACTATTTGGCCATTGTTGTTACAAAATAATTGAGATGGATTTTTTTTCCTTAATCTTCATGCTAGCTTTGTAACACACATCATCTAGAATTATAAAAATGTATTTTAATTAAAAAAATTAAAGTAGCTATTTTTTGGCCAGGCAACTTCTGAGAAAGGTTAAAACCTCTTCTTTTGAATTGTGTTTGAATAGCAGAGCTTACATCAAAAAACAATTCTTGCCTCTTTATTTTGGAATATGTCACGCTAATAAAGTTCTTGATTGAAATACACTTCTTCCTTCTTGAGTGAAATTTTTTATTGAATAAATAAGGCTTCTTTAGTAAAGTAAGATCAATTTTTGGATCTTCAGAGTAGACAGTTTTTCTTTCTTTATTTTGTGGTGGTGGTGGGGAGACAGGGTCTAGTTGTAACCTCAGCTGGCCTGAACAACTCTGTATGGAGAGCAGGCTGGCTTTGATCTCACAGAGATCCACCTGCCTCAGCCTCCCAAGTGCTGGGATTAAAGGTGTGGGCTACTACACTGGGCTAAGTAGACAATTTTTAAGAAAACTTAAGGAATTTAAATATTCCACAGAGACCACCATTTCATATGTAAAAGAAACTATAATAGTCCCCTCCTTGGATTAAGTGTCTGGTCCAGATTTGTGTTTTTACACTAAACACCCACAGCTCCTGTGGGCTTATAGTGGGGTTAGTTTTCTTTATGTTACTATTCAGCAATTTGAAAGAACAAAAGGTTTTAGTGATGGTTCTCAACTGTGAGACAGATTTGGATAGTAAAGGATCATAGTAAATTACAGTTCATCTCTATTCAGATTTTATTTTGGTAAGTTCAGAAAAAATGAATAATGCTATTTTAGGGAGCAAGAAAAATCATACAGGCATGTTAAAGAGAAATGATTCTAGTTTATGTAATGTATATAACCAATAAATTGTTAGGTCTTTTGAAGAAGTAACTATCAATAGAAAAGCCTTTACTTAAGGTTTAATGTTATTTTATGGAACCTTATACAGCTACTCTTCAAGTAAGACCTTAATTTAGGCTATATTATGCAATGTAAATTTAGATCACGTAGAAATGTAAGCTATGTCTGGGTTTTCATCTTTTTATTTTTAATTGATGCATGAGGATTTACATACTGTGTGGTACCAAGTGATGCTTTGATCCATGAATATACATCATGTACTGTTTAAGTCAGGGTGAACATCTATCTCCT
Source organism: Eospalax fontanierii (assembly GCA_035773235.1). NCBI lineage: Eukaryota > Metazoa > Chordata > Mammalia > Rodentia > Spalacidae > Eospalax > Eospalax fontanierii. Next base: position 48,756,994 of record CM069545.1, read on the forward strand.
CAAACATTTATCATTACTTTGTGTTGGAAGCATTAAAAATTCTTATTTATAATTATTAAAAATGTATACTATCTTACTATCTATAATTATTCTACTGTGCAATATAGCATTAGAACTTATTTCTCCTGTTTATTTTTTTTCTTAAGTAAAAATGTTCCTCATTTATCTTTTTGTTCTGAAAGAAAACATTGACCCCTTTAAAAATATCAGGTTTGGGGCTAATGAGATGACTCAGTGGATAAAAGTGCTTGCCCCAGTCTTGATGACCTGAGTTCAATCTCCAGGACCCACATGCTGAAAGAAGAGAACTGACTCCAGAAGTTGTCCTCTGACTTCCACATGTACGTAGAAAAACAAAACAAGACAAAAAAAGCGCTTAACTTAATTTAGAAAATTTTATATTTGTGTAGGCTCAAGTGCCATAGCATACCATGTGGGGTCCTCTACTTGTACCTGGATGTGGGTTCTAGAGATTTGAGTTCAGGTTTTCAGGCTTGCATCATCAGTCAAAAAGGGTCTTTACCTGCTGACCCATCTTGCTGGCCCTAATTAATTTATTTATTGATGCTGGAGTAAAACCCAGCACTTTGTGAATGCTAAGCATTCAGTCTACCACTGAGCTATACATCCAGTCCTCAGAGTTATTCTTTTTAAAATTTATTATTTTTATTTTATGTATATGAGTAGCCACATGTATGCACTGGCTACTCTTAGAGGCCTTGATTCACTTCCTAGTACCCACGTGACAGCTCACAACCACGTGTAACTCCAGTTCTAGAGGATCTGATGCTCTGTTATGTTCTCTGTTGGCATCAGGCACATATGTAGTACACTACATATGGGCAAAACACCTATACATATAAAATAAATCTTTTTAAGGAAGGAAACATTTGTAGTGACAAATCGGAACTCTTATCTCCAGTTGGAAATACTTTTTAGTATGACTGAAAAAGGAATATTGTGAATAAATTTTTTTCATTAAAAGATTGAGAGAAACAAATGATTCCATAATGACATAGCATTATGCTTGAAAACCATTGTGCCAAGCAATACTACTAATAAACTTTGTAACATTTATTTAATCTCTTGAATCACTCCAATAAAAGAATGTTCTGGGCTGGGGTTGTAACTCACTGGCAGCATGTTTGCCTAACATGGGTTGAATTTCCAAGATTGAAAAAAAAGTTCCATTTTTGTTTGGTGTTTTTGAACGATACTTGGTGATGCAGAGTGAAGTGGCTGCCAGACAGCGTATAGTTTTGGTTTTGTCTTGGGGTTCGAATGGGGAGTGTTGAGCCCCTGTTTTTATGTACCGTAATTCCCTCCACAAGTAGATGCAAGTTACGTGTACAAGTATGTGGGAAATAATAGGTAAAGTAGCATCTGCTTGTTTTTGATAGGATTTTTTTACAATTGCTTTATAGTTAGATTCTGTTATTTGCATTTTCATTGGTGGCTCCTGAAGTTTAATGGTGCTTTGGTATGATAATAGCAGTTTAAAACTTTCAAGACATTTTATATCTAGTTTAACTCCCTCTTTTAACATGAGAAACTCAGAGGTTTGAGAAGACACTTGTTAAGTCCATAGTCTCCTAGCAGGTGAGACCTGCAGTCTAGATAGGAGTTCTTGTATTTTTAGTGCATTTTTCCTTCCTAATCTTCCTGGAGGAAAACCAAAAAAGATCATTTTACCTCTAGTGTTGATAATTTTATTGTACATACTTCTTCCATACAAAGTAAATGCACACTTAATACTCAAAAATATGGAAAAAAATATCACATGAAAGAGACATTTAAAAAAAGAGTGTAGGGTCTGGATATGTACAGGGTATAGGGCCCAGTCTGAACAAGGCTCTCGATTCAGTTCCCAGCATGATAAAAATCAACAACAAAGAGTGCAGGTCTTCAGACTGTTCTGGTTAGCTGCTTCTCTTCGTTCTCTGTCACCACATAGGCTGCTATGGGATTTGCATAGCAGCAGAATTTGTCTCTGCCTTTAGTCTCTTCTCATTGTAGACCAAGATCCAAGTTGCTGCTAGTCTCATTTTCCTGCAAAATATTCATATTAGTTTAGGAAGATCGTGTGTTTCCATGACTTACCGGATCAGAGCCACTCTTCAGTTCCTTCAGTTCCTTTGGCATCTAAAGACATTTGCAATCATATCTTGAAATGTCTGGCCTTTACATTTGCTACCAACTCTTTCTTTTCTAAGTCAAACTACTTGTAGCATCAGATTACTTATTTTCTAGTACTTATAAAAAATTTCATGTTTAACCTCTTTCCTTCTACATTCTAACTAGACTGGGTTGCCACTGACATTCTTCCCACTCGATTTCCTTTATCCTTACATACCTGACAAACTTCTATTCATAGCTCAATATCCCACTCTTAATTGCCTCCTCCCAGAAGTCTTCCCTTAATCCCTTAGTATACTTCTTAGCTATGCTGTCCCTCCTTATGTATGTAACATCACTGTATGTGATAATAGTATTTTTCATAAAATGTTAGCTATAAAAGGATCACCATCTTTTTATCTCCTGTTTCTTATATATAATATACAATCAAAAATTATGTTGGCTGGGCATGATGGCACACACCTTTAAACCCAACACTTGGGAGGTGAAGGTAGGCAGATCTGTGAGATTGAGGGTAGCTTGGTTTACATAGCAAGTCTCAAAACGGACAGAAAAAAAATTATATTAGACTCTGTGTGGTAGCACATACTTGGGATCCCAGCACTCAGGAGGCAGGCACAGCTTCCACACCAGCCTGAGCTACATGTCCCTGTTGGGAACAAACTCAAATTGTTGAATTTTTAAAAATGTTGTAAATCAGTGAACTGTTTCATTGACCTCATGACCTCAAGAACAGATTGAAATCTTTCATGACTTTAAAAAACTTTTTAAAAAGTAGTATTTTCAGTAGTTGTTTTGAAAGCTTGAAATGGTGATGTATGAGATAGGTGACTTGATGCATTTCTTTAGTACTAATGAGGTCTAATGATTTTAGGCCAACAAGATGACCTTGAGCTTTGAATCCTCCTCACCCTACTCTTGAGTGCTGGGATGTGCTACAACACCTGGTTTATTTAGTTGCTGAAGATGAAACCCAGGGCTTTCTGCTTGCAAGGCAAGCACTCTAGTAACAGCACAGGCTGATCTTGAACTCACCACCCTCCTTGCTTCAGACTCAAGAGTGCTGGGATTACAGGTGTATGCTACTGTACCTTCCAGTTTCTTTCTTTTTAAATTTATTATTTTAGTTTTTGTGTGTATGATTGTATTGCCTGCATGTATGTAAGTGCTCCCATGTCGTGCAGTGTCTGAGTAGGTTAGAAGATATTGTATTCCCCTGAAACTGGAGTTACAGGTAGTTGTTAACCACTGCGTGGGTGCTGGAAATTGAACCCGAGTTCTCTCCAAGAACAGCCAGTGCTCTTAGCCAGTAAAGTATCTCTCCAGACCCATAATTTCTTTTAATAGATGTTGATAAGGAGAATAAAGTTTTGAAATACTAAGCATTCATTTTCCTTTTAGGCCAGCTCCTTTGTAATTGCTTTCCATCTGTTTTTTTTTTTTTTTTTTTTTTTGTTATTGTTTGCTTTTTTTGAGACAGGGACTCAAATGCAGCTCTGGCTGCCTTGGAACTTGTTGTGTAGACTAGGTTGGCCTTGAACTCTTAGAGATCTACATACCTCTGCCTCCTGGGAGTGTTGGGATTAAACTCATGTTCTTTAGGATTTTTTTTGATATTATGAATTTATGGTAACATGTAGTAAATGAATATTGGTTTATATTTAGTTTATTATTTTTGTAATACAAGCATTCCAAAATTTTATTTTTAAAATAATTTTATTTGTTATTACTATTTTTTTTTTAAATGTGTTTGAGTGTATTATTGCCTGCTTGTGTGTGAGTGTACCTGTGTCATGCAATGCCTGCAGAGTCAGAAGAGGGCATTGAAGTCCCCTGGTTGTTAACTGCCAGATGGGTACTTGGAGTCAAACTTGGGTCGTCTGCAAGAGCAGGCAGTTTTCTTAATTGACGAGCCATCTCTCTAGGCCCTGCCCCCTCTTAAAAATTTTTTGGATTTATTTTTATTTTCTGTATATGAGTGTTAATGCCTGCATGTATGTAAGTGCATTCATATCACATAGTGCCTGTGGAGGCCAGAAGAGGGCCTGGGAGCCCCTGGAACTGGAGTTAACTCATGGTTGTTAGCAGGCCTGTGGGTGCTGGGATTTGAACACAGGTCTTTTGCAAGAACAGCCAGTGCTTTTAATTGCCTGAGCCTTCTCTCCAGCCAAAATTTGATTTTTGAGACCTAAGGGAAATAATTTTCTTTTCAGTGAAATTTGATATAAGAAGTAGTCAACAAACTCTAAAACATCAGAATAAAATTAAATACTTTAGACTTTGTATGACTGTTTCAGTTGTATACATTGAAGATCTCTATGAATTCAAGGCCAGCCTGATCTACAGAGGGAGTTCAAGGCGAGCTGGGGCTACAGGGAGTTCCTGTGAAAGGAATCATGTCAGGTTTTGAAAGGAGTTGAAGATATTTGGTTAGTTTTTCAAAGAAGTATTTTGTAAAATAGTGTGCATTCAGTTACAAAGGGTTAAAGAGATAGGGAACAGGGCAAGCCTTCCCTTCCCTGACACTCTTTCTGCCTTTCTAGAACTATTTTCTTGTGTGTATGTTAAATATAGCATTAGATAGATGAGTGCTATAATTTGTAGATTTCTCTTCTTAAACTTAAATACAATTTGAAGATTACATAGCTTATATGTAGAAATGTCTTATTAATAGTTTTATTGTATTTATTGACACATAATTAGTTGTCCCTTTTGATGGAACTTTAGGATCTTTCTAGTCTTCCACTGGAATGAATATCTTAGTGTGATATTTTGTATATCAGTGTATCTGTAAGTTAAATTCCTATAAACTGTTTACAATTAGAAGTAATGACTTGAAATTTTTTGCTAATACTGTGATGAACAAGTTATAAATCTAAAAGAGTAGAGATTAAGAGATGGCTTAGAATTATAGAAAAAACTGTTAGGGCTTTAATAATGTTTATAAGGATGAGTTATAAATTGTTTTTTTGTAGGAAGTTCAAGTTACTTGTAGATGCTACTTTTTAGTAGCATTGGGCTTTAACTAGAATAGGTTTTTAAATACAGTGAATGCCAATATTGATGAATTAAAATATGTTCTACTTTCATGTCATGTATTTTGGGACTTGATACACTGAATATATAGGTTAATATTTGATATTAAATGATGAACTTGTTCTAAAAAATACTCAACATAGTATTCTAAAAAATACCTAACTGACTAGGTTTAGATGTTGATATAGAACATTTTAAGGTATATTACAATTTGAAGTTTTCTTAGTGGTATCATTAGAGTAAGAGTATTTGGATCTTAAATACTCTACATGCTTTTTAAAGATTAACTTGTTTGTTATCTTGTAATGCTGTGGCTCTATAATATTAGCACGGCCTTTTGGTTCCAAAACAAAATGACAGCAAACTTTAAAAAAAAAATACATTTTAATATTTGAGTAACTAACATGACCATTTCTTAAAAATAGATAGTGTTTTTGGTCTGGAACCATAGAGTTAGCTGACAATGCTATTTAAAGATTTTTGTACATTTATAAATAGCTGATAGTCCAACACTTCCTGTAATAGCTGTTTTGAGCATGCACTGTGCAGGATAAAAGAGAGTCTCAAGAGAGATGACAGGATGTAATTCAGGATTCAAGTGTGCAGCAGTAATTTTTTTTTTAATTGAAGTTTGAGTTCTTATACAGAAGTGAGTGATTGATCAGAGAGAAATAAAATCCTTTAAAGTCCTCATATAATTGATGTCCTCATAAAATATCTTTAATGTAAAATATAATAAGTACTTTTTGTGGTGCTGGGGATCAAACAAATATAAAAAGTCTTGTTACAGGAAAAACATACCTTTCTTGCAGAGAAAATGCATTTTAAACATGCATTTTCTGTTTAAAATCAGACAGGAAAAAAGAAAAGTTTATGATAAAGCTCTAGCAACAGCTTCATATTTCTGTTTACTGTGTCCCTCATACATCTTGGATTTCCTATACCTCTTGATTAAAAAGGCCATGTGAAGTTGATTTATACTATCTAGGTTTGTACACTTTTTGATGTTGTACAGATTTAAGATGTGATGGTTAGGCAGGTCATAGGTGCATAACACTTTTCAAAAGAAAGTCATTAAAAAAACAACTGTATAAATAAAAATAAATAAATCATTAAAAAAGCCAGTCTCATTATTTAGCCCAGGATAGCCTGGAATATATGCAGACAAGGTTATCCTTGAAATTACAGAAATTTGCCTGCCTTTGCCTTTAGAGTCCTGGGATTAAAGATGTTTGCTATCACATCTGGCCTGCAAACTGCTTTGGCATTTTACTGATGAGCTTATTTAGCTTTCTCTCTCTTTTTTTAAAGATCTATTTTTAAAGATCTTAGCACGCTGTCTGACTGGGTGCTAAGAACCAAACTCAGGTCCTCTGGAAGAACAGCAAGCACTTTTAACCACTGAACCATCTCTCTAGTCCCTCTTTCCAATTTACTTACCTTATTTATGTATTATTTATATAGTTTTATAATACATGTGTTTTATTTTTGTTTATTATTATTGAGTATATTTTACAGGGAAGGGCCTAACTGACTTCTAAAAAGTAAAAATTTTACCCTAGTTTACCTAGCAGTCAAAGACTTACCATTCTGTCTAGTTGTTAAATATTTACAAAGATCTCTCATGTAGTTTGCCAGATTGTCTGGGGTAACAGAACAAATAGTTAACTGCATTACTTTGTAATTAGGTCCATTCCTTAATCACATTCACTTCAGTCACTAAGATCTTTCCACAACAAAGCCCATTTTGTTTTTTTGATGTGCTGTCCCTTGAACCTCATGCTTGAGGCAAGTGCTTTACTGTTGTATTACATCCTAGCCCTAACTTTTATTTTTTAAGACTATCTAAGACAATACCAAGTGTAGCAGATACACCAGTAACAGTATTTATTATCATAATCAAGTTGTATGTGCTATCCTTTTATAGGACTGAGTGCATGCTTATACCAAGGCATGGATATGGAGGCCAGGTGACAACTTTTGGGAATTATTTCTTCTCTTCCACTGTGTGGGTCCTGGGGATCAAACTCAGGTCATCTGCCTTGGTGCAAATATGCGTAATACATCTTTCCTACTTTTCATACTTATTTTTTCTCTATCCCCCCATTTTTTTTTTTTTTTTTTTTTTTTTTTTGAGACAGGGTCTCACAATGGCTGGCTGGCCTCAAATTTGTAATGTTGCTTAAGGTGACCTTCTGCCACTTCTGAATGCTGGGAATTTGTAGGTGTGCCTAGCACACCCAGCTTCATTTCTGTTTTAAAATTTATTTTATTAGTATTATTTTTTGAGACAGGGTCTCTTGGTTGCCCCAGCTGGCCTGGAACTCACTATGTAGACCAGGTTGATCTACATCTCACAAGGATTCAACTGCCTATGCCTCCCGAGTCCTACCACACTGGCTTCATTTGTCAATTTTTAAAGTGTAATTTTGGGGCTGGGGGTGTAGTTCAGTGATAGAGTGCATGCAAATCTCCAGGGTTCGGTCCTCAGCAGCAGCAACAGCAAAATGATTTTTATAGTATGTGCTTTATTCAGTGATATATTTAAAAAATATTTTATTATTTTTATTTTATGTGTTTGAGTGTATTGCCTGCATGTATGTAAGTACACCCATGTTGTATGGTGCCTGAGGAGACAGAAGAGGGGTTTGGATTCCCTGGAACCGGAGTTATGGATGGTTGTCAGCTGCCATGTGGGTGCTGGGAATTGAACCTGGGTCCTCTGCAAGAGCAGGCAATGCTCTTAACTCCTGAACCATCTCTCTAGCCCCACAAATAAATAAAGTATCAGGGATCTTTCAAATTTAGTTTCTGGGTTGGCTAAAAAGTGAACATTGGAAACCAGTACCATTAAGATATAATTACAAAATGCACTTACTACTGAGTTAATATGCTAACCCAAACAGAAGGAAATTTCTTCAGTATTAAATAAATGCTGATTAATTAATGAATGGCCTTAATGCACTTTGTGTGTGGGTGTGTGAGACACGGTCTTATTATGTATGTAGTCCTGAAACTCCCTATGTAAACCATGCTGGCCTTGAACTCTGTTTGCCTCTGCCTCCATGCCCGACTGCACTTATTTTTTTCTTCAAGTGTTCTAGGTTATACTCAGCAGTAGTTTTCCTCAGTTGTTAATTTTCCTTAGTTTCTAATCTCATACATGCATTTTCTTAGATATTTTCTATTTTGTCATATATATTAAATCTCTTTGAGACAGGGTCTCCCTGTAGCCCCAGCTGGCTTGAAACTCATTATGTGGACCAACTTGCCTCTGCCTACCTTGTGCTAGGACTGAAAACTTGTGGCACCATGCTGGGAAGTGTTTCTTTATGTGCTTTTTCATTTATACAGGATATGTAGATACTCTAACTTCTTTCATATCTATTGTGTTTTGTGTTCATACTTGGTTGATGGTGTTGGTACATGCAGAATTATTAGAATTGTTGGTTATTAAAATTTATTCTTTGAATACAAAACTATTGCTTCATGCTTTATAGTGTGTGTTTCTTATGAGAAGTTTCTCTTTTGGAAACCTTTTTTTTTTTCAGGATTTTCGTTTTATCCAGGATTCTGTAATTTTCATAAAAATGTCTATAAGGTATAGATCTCTCTTCTTTTTTAAAACTGACTTTGCCTGGTTTGTCCTTAACACTATTTGTTTATTTGAAGATAACTTTGCACTTAATTTGAGCTTCACAGGTTAGAATTTGAATTGGTAATTGGTAACTTTAGTCTTACTCTTCCCTAATCTTCTCTTGGTTTTCCAATCCTGCCGGGTGCTTGTGGATTCTTTGGTGACTCCTCTTCTGGTATAGCCCTGGTGGGGGGTGGGGGTGGGAGTGGTAGTATTTCAGTCAGTCTCAGTAGCCCAGGTGGACCTCTGACTTGCTGTATTGCTTAAGACCTTCACCTCCTCATCTTCCTAACTCCCCCAAATGCTGGGATTACTGGCTGAATTCTTGTATCCTGTTTTTTTTTTTTTAATTTCTTTTTTTCCTCTTGCCTTTCCTGTTTTCTTCAGGTATGCTAATTAACAAGTGTTGACCTTAGCATTTTTTTTTCCATGCTGCTTAAATTCATCTCAGTATTTTCAACTCTTGCCACTCTACATTGTGAGAGAGTTCCTTATTTTAATTTTCTAGGTTACTAATTTGTTCTTCAGTAGGGACCGAAATGTTGTATTTATTATAACCTGAATTCAAGAGTCTGAATTTTTCAGTTAAAAGATTTATTTTTATTAAATTAATAACTAATAGTGTGTGTATGTGTGTGTGTGTCGGGGGGGTGTACTGAGGATTCAACCAAGAGGTTCACATAGTATAGGAAGACTTTAAAAAGCATATATTTTTGCATTATGTTGAAAGATGTATTTATTATGTATGTATTTCCAACTTGAAAATGATAAAACATTTAAAAAGTAAAGTATAGTTTTCATTACTGAAAACAACTATAGCCCTTTGTTATAAGCACTTGCACGCATAGTTCTGGCTGCTGTGGAGTTTGTGGAGGGAGGATTGCTTGAGTGTGGAAGTTCTACACCAGTCTGAGCAACATTCCAGAATCTTGTCTCGTAAAAAAAAGTTTTAAGTATCATAAATGTTTTAATTTATGCATTATAAAAACCAATATGTAAGAAAATGTGTGTACTTATTAAGGAAAGTTAGGGATTATAGAGACATAATAAAGAAGACATAGCCAAGGGCAGCAGCCCTGTCACCCCAGAACTCAGGAGACTGAGGCTGAAGGCTTGTGAATTTGAGATTAGCCTGGGCCACGTACTGAGACCAGTGTCAGAACAAAATAGAGACATTATAAAGCTCATGTGAACACTCAGAAGTAAATATTATTATTTGGTATATTCTGGTGTTTAAAAAATTATTTATGCATAATGTTTTTAAGATAAAATTTACCTAATGAAATTCACAATTTTAAAGTGTATAATTTTAAGCTGGATGTTTGTATTTCTAGTCGTAGTGACTTGAGGGGCTGAGTATAGGTTTTGAGGCTCAGGATTTTGGCCATATTGAAAACCTGTCTCAGGAAAAAAAATCTTGAATAATTACCTTTTAAAAAATGGTATATTTAGTGTGTTTTAGTACATTCATAGTGTTTTTGTGACAGTTTACTATTACATAGTTCCCGAAAATACTCATTTCCCCAAAAGAAACTTCATACTTTTTGAAGTCGTTCTTCAGTCTTTTCTCTTTAGATTTTGGAAACTGCTATTTGCTTTTGTGTGCCTGCCTCTTCCTGTCAGTGGAACCGGACATCTGTGGCCTTTTCATGTACCAGTATTCCATTCCTTTTGGGGGCTAAATAATTTTATGGCCACATTTCATTTATCCATTGGTGAATATTTGTATTCTTTGTGCTTTTTGGCACCTAATAATAATAATGTAAATATGTGTACATGGTTGTGTTTGAACATATGTCTTTGGTTTTGAGTACATACCTAGGAAGTAGCATTGCTGAGTTACACGGTATTATAACACAACTTTTTTGAGGAACTGACAAAATGAGCATAGTGGGTGTGGCATTGTACATTCCCACCTTCTGTCTGTGTTCAGTTTTTCTACATCTTAAAAAATTATTTTTACTCTTTGGGAATTTCATACATGTATTCAGGTGTGTTCACATCCTGCTCTTCCTTTTAACTCCTCCAACTGCATCTTTTTTTAGTCACCCACTGAGTCCACTCTGCTGCCCACTTGTGTGCTGATGCATGGTCAGCCAACTTTCTCTACTTTTTGTCAGAACTTAACATTTTCTGTCCTTTAAAAAAACTGAATTTGTGTGATAGAGAGAGAGAGAGAGAGAGAGAGAGAGAGTGTGTGTGTGTGTGTGTGTGTGTGTGTGTACATGCCATGGTGTATCCTGAAGTCAAAGGACTGCTTTGTGGAGTCCATTCTTTCCTCCCTTTAAGTGAGTCCTGGGGATAAAAATTTAGTCATCATGATTATGCAGCAAGCTCCTTTACCCACTGAGCCATATTGCTGGCCCTATTGTCTGTTCTTTAAAAAAATGTATTAAAAAAGGTAACCATTCTAGCAGAAATGATGCTCTCATTGAGGTTTTGATTTTATTTTCTTACTAACTTACAATATTGGACATCTTTTCATGCACTTATTGGCCATTTATATATCTTTGAAGAAATGTCTGTAGAAGTCTTTTTCCTATTAAGTTGGGGTTTGTTTTTAATAACAAAGCAAATTTGTGATTGTATATAATTGTTATCTGTAGTTTAGGGGTTGAGGATGGTTACCATCTAGGGGTTATTATCAGATTTGTTTTCTCAATTAAAGAATTAAAGAGCAGGAAAGGCAGCAGAAGGCAACAAACAGCAGACTTTTACTAAAAGATGAAGAATCTGGAACAATTAAGCAATTAAGAGCACTGGCTGCTCTCAACAGAGGGCTGGGCTCAGTTCCAGCACTCACATGGCAGCTCACAACTGTCTGTAACTTCAGTTCCAGAGCATCTGACACCCTCTTCTGGTCTCTCTAAGCATTGCAGGCATGTGGTGCAAAACATTTATACACAACAAAATAAAAATAAATACATACAATTTAAAAAACGGTGTGGAATAGTAAGTCAGTGGCAGTGTTGAATTTGACTCCAAGATTTCGGAAGTTATCTATTCAACTGCTGTGCACATTTCTTTAAGTGGTTATGAACAAGAAGGGAAGGAGAGGAGGGGCTTGAGAAGAGAGAAGAGGAGAGAATGGGAGGGACAAAGGAAGGAGGAAAGAAGAAGGAAGAGGGAGAGAGAGATGGAGGGGAGTGGGGGAGTAGGGAGAGAAGAGGTTATTTTCTTTATAAGCTATTTTTGTTATTTTTATGTATGTGACTGTTTTGCGTGCATGTATGTTAGTGTATCTGTGTTGTGCAATGCCTGCAGAGGTCAGAAGAGGGCATCGGATCCCCTAGAACTAGAGTTATCCACAATTGTTAGCCACCATGTGGGTGTGGGAATCAAACCCAAGTCCTCTGCAGGGGCAGTTAGTGCTCTTAGCTGCTGAGCCATCTCCCCAGTCCCGAGGCTATTATTTCAATGTGTGTATTTTATTTTGTTTTGTTGTTGTTATTATTTTGTCTTTTGAGACAAGGTCTCCCTATAGCCTCAGCTGACTTAGAACTCACTATGTAGACCAGGCTAGCCTTGAACTTACAGAAATCCACTTGCCTCTGTCTCCCAAGTGGTGGAACTAAAGATGTGGGCCACTATGCCTGACTGTGTGTGTAATTTAGTTAAAAGAATATATATTGCTTGGGCATAAACTTTTAATAAGTTGCTTCTTTTTGTGGGTTTTTGAGACAAGATCTCACTATGTGGGCCTGCCTGACCTGCAACTGGCTATGTAGACCAGGCTGGCCTCATACTCCTAGAGATCTGCCTGCCTCTGCCTCCTAACTGTTGGTACTAAAGGCCTGTGCCTCCATATCTGGCCTGGTAAGTTGCTTCTTAAAGGAAATTGTTTCTTTTTATCTAAGGTACTCTGAATAAATTGCCAAGCTCATAGCTTGGGGGTGTTTGGGATATTCTAACTAGATACGATCAGTGTTTTATCTGTTAATAAATTTTCCTTTAAAAACTTGATATTCAACAGATGTCTGTATTCTATCAGGTAAATATACAGAACTTTAGTCCTTATTACTTGCAGATTTTGTTTGTTCTGTCTTCCTGTAGTCCTAAGTGGCCTCGAACTTGCTATACAGATGAGGCTGGACTCCATTTCAGAGACCCACTTGCCTCTGCCTGGTGTTAAAGACATGTTCCATCATGCCTGGCAGTTATCTGGATGTACAAACCCAGTTTTATTACTTACGTGTCACTTGGGCAAGTTAACTCAGTGTCTTAGTTCCCTTCATTGGTAAAATGGGATACTACCTGTGGGCCTGCTGGGAGAATTGCATGTGGTAGCATGTTTGAAAGACTTAAAACACCTGGCAGAAAACGAGCACAGCTGCAACTGTTAGTGTCTTCGTATTTGTGGAGGATAACTTCCTGTAAAGTAGTAGTATTTCAAAGTTGCTGTCTTAAAACATTGTTTTACAGTAAACTCTGTTTAACTGTGGTGTCATCTCAGTGTTCTGATTATGTCTAAGCTCTCTGTTTTAATGATCAGTTTCTATTTGTACTTTAACGATCAGTTTCTATTTGTACTTATACTTCTAAGAGATGTCCAAAGATTCATGTTTAAAATGATTTATATTTTCTTTTGGTTATCAAAACTTGCAAGTGAAAAGTTTACAAACTCCGTCTCCTGATCCCTGTGTATATAACTGTCTAGATCAGTGGATCTAGACACTGTTTTTTTCTGTAAAAGGCCAGGTATTTTCTGGATTTCTATCGAAAGCCAGTAAATAGTTTGGTTTTTTGAGGCTACATAGTTTGCCATATGTAGTGAATTCTGTAGCCGTGGTGAGAAAGTAGCCCTAGACAATAGGTACATAAGTGACAGTGGTCATGTTCCAATAAAACTTCATTTGTAAAAATAGCAGCTGAATTTAGCCTGGTTTGTGTTTTGCCATTCCCTGGTCCAGATGAAGCTGTGAGCTGCTATGTTTGCTTTCTCTGGGAATGGGTTTTCATATACATACATGTTTTTCTTACCTGCTGGAAAGTGAGTTGCAGTCAACATGGTATTATATCCTCATATCTCATCATGCACCTCCTAAAAATAGTCACATTCTCCTGCATAGCCACCGTACCATTACTATAGTCAGAACTCGACAATATTTTTAATAGGTCCAGGTGCTCTAAAGTATGATGGTCTTTGATTTGCTTCTTAATAATTAACCTGTTTATCTCTGCCCCATCTGTTTTTCTCTGTCCTGTTTTGATTTATTTTTTCTTATTTTGGTTTTGTTTCTTATTTGGTTTCTTCAGATAGAAATCTGTGTTGAGTAAAGCTGTCTGCTAATCTCATTTGACCCACTTACACAGTCACATGAGAGGATTTTTTTTGCTTTTTTTATGTGCTTGGTTTGTACTTTAAAAACTAATTCTTGCTGGACATGGTGGTTCATGCCTGTGATACCTAGCACTTGGGAGGCAGAAGCAGGCAGAGTTCTGTGGGTTCAAGGCCACCATGGTTTCCATAGGGAGTTCTAGACCAACTGGGGCTATATAGTGAAAACCTTTCTCAAAAACGAAAAACAAAACAACCTAGAAACCTAGTCTTGTTTCAGTTCATGATTTGAAATAGATAATTATATTAAACTTATAATCGAAAGAAAGAAAAATCACTAAGTTACATACAGTTTCTGAGTTCTTGTGGTTGTGTTTTTTAGACTGTTAAAAAAAAAAGTTAAATAAGGCTAATTAACATGCTTTCAGAAAACAACCATCTTTGTCTATTAAGGAAGTGGCAAAGGGTGTGAGGAGGAGATGTTTCTGCATTTTCAGATTTAATGTTACTGTGCTTTTATTTGATAGGAAAACTTTGTAGCACTTCAGAGAAGCTGTATACTCTATAAAAAGTTGTGCTGCAAGGCTAAGAAGGGTCTTACATTTCTCTGCTGACTCTCCCCAAATGAAGCACTCTGTCTGTACTGCGCCCTTCCTCTCCCTGTCACCTCGCAGACTGTATACAGTGTCCTTCTGTTTATCCTTTAAAACAACATCAGTTACCCTGATGAGAAGGAAAGAATTTATGGTGAGTTGGTGTAATGATGGGATTCTAGGCTGCCATTGAGAATAGTTTCCTTCGAGATGAGATGAATAAGACTTTATTCTTAGTGTTTTATGATAACTGTTAGTGGGAGGTAACTAGTGTTTTAGGAACAGGTTCTTAGGACATCGCTTAGTATATGCAGAGGAAGCGAAAACATACACAATTATGAAGGAAAGAAACACAAGAAGTCATTCAGTAAGTATTCAGGGTGAAGGTTGGGAATGCATTTGGGAGAGAAAAGCAGAGCATGATCTTGTGGGCCTGTCTGAAGAATGTGACCTTTAACCTGATAGAGAATGGGAGTAATGCATTCCAAATAGAGTAGATTCCAGTAGTTCCCAAGATGGAAACTATTTTGTTTTTTCCTAATTATAAAAGGAATAGGTGTTGCAAAATGCAGACTTACCAAAACAATGGTGTAAGGCTTTTGTAATCTCATTTAGTAGAGATAGCCGTTGTTCATAGTTTGTGTAGTTTCATAGAGGAGAATCTCCCGGTCTGTTTTCTAACAATGTGGATAATAGGGCAAAGGGCTGTAAGTGAAGGCAGGAGCTGTTAGAGGAGTGCAGATGAGTAGTGAGGAGTATGTTCCTTAGTGGGAGTTGTGAGATTGACAGGGGGCAAGGCTGGGGGAAAGACTCAAAGGATATTTGGGAGGCAGGATTCAGTGACCAGTTGGAGGAGTCAGGTGAAGAAGGACAAGTGGTCAGGATAGTGGAGAAGCTGGGACCAAATTGTGACATCTCTGGAATGGGCATAAGAGGGATTTATAGCAGTTTTTAACAGCATAATTCTAGAATGGAAAACCCATTCTTTGGTCTGTTTTAATTTCCTGTATTTAGAGGGGAGGGTGACAGTAAGAATTCACTTCTGTTTTGACACTTAAGAGCTATTATATCATGCCGTTTTCTTTTTCTGACTGTATTTCCCCTTTATGCTAGTTAAGAATAACGGGGTCTCTTGAGAATTCGCTCCTCTTTTGGCCTATAGCATTAGCTTTTGTATTTTACAGAGTTCTTCTTGGGATCTTTAAATTTTTATTCTGAGGATCAGTTTCAGGTTGGAGAGCTGAGCCACTTGGCCAAGTCATTGAGAAAGGCTCTTTGAATTAAGAGCTGACTGGATCTATGCGTAGGTTCTGGCTTTCACCAGGGTCTGCTGTGTCTTATCACTGGGAACAAGGGCTGTGGAATTACTTTAAAAAACCTCTGTCCTCTGTTATCTTCATGATAAAACAGTTTGAACTTAAAAATATTCTCACAGAAGGAAATTTCATGTTCTTTTTTTGTTTGTTCATCTTTGTGTTGAATAATTTTCACCTTTGGAGGGAGCATTTTAAAATTCTGTGTTCATTGAAATGCCCCATGCCACCATGTCAGGACATTTCCTATTGTGTTTTATGTTACATCCTTTCATGAACCTCTTAAAAAGGGTTGCCTGGATACATGTGCTCTGTTATGTATTTCTTTTGAAGGTTGGGAAGATTTGGGTAAGGAGTATTGAAAAAGGCAACAGAGAAGTAAGTAATGCCCCCCCCCCCCCCCCATAGGTGGATGTCTTTTGTTTTTTTGTTTTTTGCAGTTGTTACTTTTTGGGCATGCACATGGGGGACAAGGTCTCATTTTGTAGCCCTGACTGTCCTAGAGTTTGCCATGTACACCAGGTTGACCTTGAACTCAGAGATCTGCCTACTTCTGCCTCCCTACTGCTAGGATTAAAGTTGTGAACTCTCTCCCCTTTTGTTAATAATCATAGTGGATGTGAGATAGTATCATTATATTGAAGTTTTTTTTTCCCCACCGAGATAGGATCTTGCTGTGTAGACCAGCCTGGTCTTGAACTAGTAGTTCTTTTTCTCTATTTCTAAATGTTGGAATTATAGGCTTGTGCCACCAAATCCAGCATGAGGGTTTTCTTTCTTTCTTTTTTTTTAAATGTTTATTTGTGAGGGTGGAGGAGGTCAGAGGACAACTTGTAGGAGTTGGTTCTTTTCTACCTGTGGGTTCTGGGTGTTGAGTTTCTGGTATATAGGCTTGGTGGGAGGCACCTTAACCTGCTGAGCCATTTTGCTAGCCCCTGTTTTGTTTTTTTCCTTTTCAGTTTTTAAGCTTATAAAATGTTTGAATGAGTTTTATAACCAAATGCTACCAAGCAAGCCTGAAAGGCAAAAATCACACACACAAAAAGCAAAATTACTCAAAATCTTTCCACCTTTTATTTTTAAAAATTTCAGTTTTGTAGTTTTATATCATAAATTATCCCCAGCCCCTATTTGAGTTGCTAGGCTTTGAACCCAAGACTTTGTATGCTATTCAAATACTTGTACCCCAGTGTTTTTTAGCAATTTTCATTTTGTTATATATTTTGTACAATTATTTTTCTAAGAAAATACTTCAAATGCTATATAATACATATCATAATTTAAAACTTAACATTTATAGTTTTGGGGACTTTTTGCATGTAGAGAGATTTCTGTAATTTTAATTCCATAGACTGATCCAGTGACCATGGACATGACTCTTGAGGTAGTCTGGGTTTGAATTGCTGCTTCTGGCTTTATACTTTTGGCCATTTTCTTGTATTTCCCATGTTTCATTTTTTCATCTGTAGAGTGAAGGTAGTATTATAGTACCTGGTAGGTAGCATTGTAAAGATCAGATGATTTACCTCCCATAGAGCTCAGAGCTCTGGCGGTCATATATTACAGACTGTGAGCTTTGGCTACTGTTGTTTTATTGGATGACATTTTTCCCTCCTTGATTTTTAGAAATACATATAGTATACAAGTAATTACTGTGCTTCAAACGGTGATGCCACTGGAAACTTAATTAGTAGAACGCTCAAGCACAGCTTTAGAGGAGGGCATGGTCTTCGAAGGTTGTTTCAGGATTTAAGAGAGGATAACCACTGTGGCAGTTGATGCCCAGACTGCCACATTAGTAATTAACAGTCATCACTTGGGGGCTCTGCCCTTCTGGCTGCCATTTATCCTTGAGAACTGTTTTAGGCCCTTCTGGCAAGATCAGCCTTTTTGATTTGCTTCTTTGAGCTTCCTCACATACCTCCCCAAATTCATGGCTGGACATACTGTAATCTTGGTTCTTAGTTAACAATTTTTAATAAGTTGTAATGTAAGTTTAATGCATGGACTTAAATTTTTATAAAATATAGCATTCAGCAATTTGTCATTTTAATACCTAATTTCATTTGATATTCATCATTAATATGAGGTGATAAAGGAGTCCTCATTGAGTAACTCTGATTCTACTGAGATTAAGTACCTGATGCCACGAAGCAAGTAAGTGATCTAACTAAGTTCTAGTCAACTGACCTCGGGCTAGTATTTTATAATATAATAATACACTCTACTGTTTGAAGATAATGCTTTGTTTCTTCTTTCCTAGTTATTTGGTGATACTTATAAAGATTTCTAAATATAATCAGAGGTATTGAGGTATCATCTTTTCTTTTAATAGCTAATAAAAATATATTTTGGAGGTTCTCAAACTCCCCCCCCCCTTTTTTTTTGTGTGTGTTAGTGTCTCACTGTGTAGCCTGGGCTACCTTTGAACTTAGCAATCCTCCTGCCTTGACCTGACAACTGCTGGCATTACTAACTAGATTTTTGATGGAGGTTTTTTTTTTAATCCCTATTACTAGAAAAAGTGAAATAAATTATGAGGTCTATTTTTTTTTTACCTGATTAAATCTTTAATATTTCACAGAAATGATTTCTGAAAAGTCTTTCATACTCCATGCTTATTATTTATATTGGAACAGCATATGTTTTCTCTGAACTGCCTTGCATATTTGGCTCATTTCAGCAGTAGATGTTGCTATCGGAATAACTTTAGCTTTATAGTCTACTTTCCTATGTTTTTGTCTACATTTGTCCCCTTCTTCGCATATTTTAAATTGTTTTTGTCCTATATTCGCAGTAACTGTTGGTTCTAAGAAGAGAATAATCCCTGAACTATAGAACTATAGAACTGTGCATGTTCCATTTTGTGAGGTTTATTTTTCTATTTAATATCTTTTATTTTCCACATACATGCATTGGCTCTCTCACATAATTATAAAGGGTCTTTATCTTTCAGTATAAATAAATTCATACTTTCTGTTCTTTTAGTTTTTCTAATAGCATAAATCAGGTAGGTTCTTTTTTGTAAGTATATATATATTAAGGCTCAGTTTTTGCATAACTAGCTGTATAATGTATAATGACTAATAATGTTGCTAATACATTATTGATTTGTTCATTGACAAAAGTTGATTTGTGCATTGTCAAATCTTTAATCTGATTTCCTTGGCAGATATGTAGATTTAGATAGGCATTTGGCATTTTGTGTTTTGGGCAGTGTAACTTTAAATCTACATAAACTTCTCTGCCTTTTGCCTCTGCTGTGTTCATAGATTCCAGGAGGGCTTCGTGTATGGACTTCAAGCGTTGGAGGTAGCAGACTTTTCAGCAGAAGGTAAAGAGAGTGTTGCCTTCTGGTGTCATTGTGTGTGTGTGATGGGGTGGGTTTATGGCAGGTGAGGGCTTTTTGTATCACTATAGAATAACTTACAACGATGAATTAAATGAATCACTATCACCAAATTTATATTGTATCTAAACATTTTTATTCATTGTTACTAAAATCTATAAAAAAATAGAAAACTTTAGGATTGGCAAGAAAGCTCAGTGGATGAAGGCACTTTCTAAGTTCTATCCCTGGGACTTACCTACTAGAAGGAGAGCACTGACTCCCATGAGTTGTTCTCTGCCACATGCACAACGGCACATATACACAAAAATAAGTGTAACAAAAAATAGGAAACTATATAGAACTAAAGAGAAAGCTTCACTTTCTCTGCTATTAATCAAGTTTGGAAGTGATTAAGAAAAGAGAACATTAGTATATTTATAATATGCACTGTATAATTTTCTCAGACTTAGTTGCATTGTGGTTTCTTCCTGGAACTTGCCCAAGTCATTATTCATATTTGTATTCTTCTCTATTGCTCCTTTTACTGAAAGATTGCTTCACAGTAAATAGAGAGGCAGCCTAATCCGTGACTCATGACTGGAGGATAGACATTCTTATGTTAGGTTTCATGTGCCAGAAATGTTAGTTTCCAATATGCTAATTATCTTTCTCTTCCGAAACTGTTAATATAATCTTCTCTCAAGTTTGTTCTTGTTTTAGTAGAGAAACAAACACATCCCACATACTTGTAAAATATGTTTTTATTAGAGGCTCTTTTAATGAATTAATTTTTAAGAAAATAATGTGATTAGATCAGAAATTCTGACATACCTTTCTTGGGCATTGTTTCTTTGATTTCAGAAAAAGGACCAGATCTGGAGAGATGGCTCAGCAGTTAAGAGTGCTTGCTGCTCTTGCAGAGGCCCCGAGTTCAGTTCCCAGCATCCACATTGGGCAGTTCACAACTACCTATTACCCTAGCTCTAGAGGATATAACACCCCTTCAGGCACCTGCATGGATATGCCTATTCACCCCCCCCTGCCAAATATACGTTATTAAATGTAAAATAAATCTTTAAAAAAGGGACCATTTTGCCATTTATGTGCCAGATTTTATAAATTCTACTTTCCATGAATTTATGCAAGTATTCTCTACATGCTTCTCAAACAGTTTTCTTTTTAAAGTGTGTGTGTATATGCTCACACGTA